>OX637515.1:8755000-10005000 GCA_951799955.1 Apamea anceps | reverse complement strand
TATGTGCTCGTACGCACATCATTCATGTGTCACTTTTACTTGTTATTAAAAACTCATACACGTTACATGTGCCTGTTGCCTTTTTATTTAAATCACACTAATTTTCGCACATAATGAAAAAACTTCATTATCAGGTTCCGAAGGTTGTCCTAAATCTACACATTTGATATAACTGTTATGATCATTATTATCACTGTTTAATGTTTTTGCTACGGAACCTTCTTCGTTGGACGTCGATGGAATTGACGCTTGACTGTAGGTTGTCCGATTTATTAATGATTCTCTTGCTTCCTCAATAAATGATGGTTCACTATCATAACTGTTACTTGGTTGATAATTTGTAATATTCAAATATTCCCTTTCAATTCTCCTCTTGACTGCACCAGATCTTTTTCTTTTTTTCCACATGTTGCATTTCTTCACAGTGAAAACATTAATTTTATTCGTCATGCAACCAAGTGACTGTGTCAGTAATACAGACTAAAGCTGTACTATAGCTGTCATTTATTTTTTTAGTTTTAAAACACCCTCATAGACAGAAGTCATAAAACCACTGTATTTACAATAGTGTACAATTACGCCATAAAAATAAGCTTGAGAACGGAGTTTGCATACACCATTGTACAGAAACAAGTATCAAGTGATACTGTAATAACACTTAGAGTTGTAATAAGTAAGTGATCACATGTAAAATACAGCCTGTATACAGCTTTAACGATGAAACCAGATTGAAGTGTCACAAAATACTTAAAGCTGTATAGTAGAATTTTAATATTCTGTTTAAGCACCCCAAGCATACGCAGATCCCTCAATAAAGATTTTATACAGTTTGAGCTGTATAATAACTCATAAATCACTCTTATAAAGACAAAAGCATTTTATAACACTCTTGTACGTCTCTAAAAGAACTCTAAGTTCTAAATAGGTTGGTATATTGATGTTGAAAACGCTTGTGTGCTGCTTGGGAAACCTCGGGACGCTGCTAGTAATGAACATAAAAATCTTCAACTATTTTCTTATCTGACCTTTTATCCTCAGAAGTTTTGACGCAGTATCGATAGTGCAGATTATAGAATAGGGTTAAGGGTCGTATGATCTTATCCTCAGGAAAGCCTGCCTTAAATATCGCGTCAAATTACACACATCGTTGGTTTTCACTGATCTAAAATTAATATAAGGCTACTACGTCTTTATAGTGACATAAGTCACTGTGGCATATGCCACTGTTTTATTTCATGTAGGAGATAAGGACTGGCGTGGAGGTCATAGGTAGAACGCCCTTAAGGCTGATGAATATTTTTAACATATTCAGGATATCAAGAATCGGGAAGGAAAATCGAGATCTCCATCCCTTGTACCTTAAAAAGCTACAAGGGATGGAGATCTCGATCTTAAATATTATCATACCTATTACTTACTTTAAAAAATTTCAAAGGCATTCTATCTTGATAAACTGAACTGGATTTGCTTCAAGTCATCCCGTGTAAAGATCGAAGTATCCGACAGGAGAGTTTATTTTGCCAGAGACTCCCCATTCAAAGCTGGAGTGTAACGCACATACTTCTTCCCAGCCACTGAGCCAAGATCTGTAGCCTAAACCAGTTTAATCTTTTCCAAGTTGGCTACTGCTTCATCTCCTCTGAAAACTAAAGAACACCGTTAATCCATCGCTATCACACCGACCTAGTCCTCTCAGTTTGTGTCGCGCAGTGTTCAATGTGGCGACTTAGTTTACTCTGTGCCTATACGACGATACGTGCATGTGTTTGTATGCGTTTCTGTATTACATGTCTGTCAATGCAAATGCACGGAAACTTAACTCTTTGCTGGCACTGCGCTTCAGTGCGCCGCGCCTTGAGAAAAGAAACAAACTACGATCTATATATGTATACACATTGTATTACATTGACAGTAATTATACAAACATGCAGTGAGCAGTGCTAGCCCAGTGGTAATGGCATCCGCCTTGCGAGTTCAGGTCGTGAGTTCGAACTCAGGCAGACACTTTACTTTGTGTAAATAATTTCATCACCACTGCTCTCAAAACAGTGAAGGAAAACATCATGAGGATACCGGTATGTTCTAGAACTTTTAAAAATTCGGATACATGTGCCATCTACCAACCCGCACTGGGCCCGCGTGGTAGATTATTAACCCACTCCATCTTGAAAAGAGGAGGCCTGTGTCCCAGCTGTGGGAAATGTTCCCACTGCTGGGACACAGGCCTCCTCTTGCTGATTATGTTACATATATTGGTTTAATAATAATTGAGAAGGGTTTACCAATGTCATAGGGGGGTTCCCCTAATAATCCCCCCGTGCGCGAAAACAGGACGGAATAAATTAGCAGTGAAAGTTTTATTGTCTCGCTGGAAACGTTGATGATTCATTCGGATTATCCCGAAATACTAGATTTTCCAAGGTCAATACGTAGACACGACACTAAAGCGATTATTCACCACTAATAAAAACCCCAACCCATAACTAACCTTTAAAAAAACTTAATTACTTACAATACATTTTATATTGGCGGGACGAACTCGACCTGTTTCATAAGGATTGGCAACAAACAGCAGTAGATAGGGATAAGTGGAAGGATCCCGGAAGACCTTTGCTCTACAGTGGGATCCAAACTGATAATAACAATAATTATCCTAATTAAGATTTTTTAAACGTTAGTTTTGGCTCTTTAATAGTTAGTAGTCAATTTTGAAACTATTTAAATGTAAAAAATAGTAAAAGACAGGAGCTCATTGGATATCAAAAAATTCATCCCCATCGCTGTCAATGGGATAAGTGCCCATAAGGCTGGCAGCATTACCACGTTTCATGGCAATGCTGATTCTTTGGGCTAAAAATTGATAGTAACTGAAATAAAATAAAAAATTACCTTTCCTCTAGACACTGTTGTGATGTTGGCAGGTATATTCGTTTAGGATCTACTTACGATACTACAATCAGACAAACCCTATCAACCATAACATCCTTCTTTTTGATACTTAGTTTCCTGATTGTTTCCTAAATCTTATTAACAGAATATTCATAATTGCGTAATAACTCTGTTATTACGCAATTATGAATATTTTGTAAAAACGCCCAGGTTTTTCCTAGTTTAAAGGAGAGTTTTACTCATCTGTAATATCCATATGGGATGGGTATGGCTATTACAGATAAGTAAGACCCCGTCCCTTATTGAAACAACACTGATGTAGATTACGCTGTCTTTTTAGTAAATAAATGATTATTATTTTAGTAAATAATTTATTTAGTAGTAAATAATGTATTTAGTAGTAAATAAATAATTTACTTAAATACTTGACTTCAGGGCCGTTGTTTCAAATGGTTGGTCAACGTAACATACGTCAAAGCCAAAATTGTAATTAAACCTGAAAGATATGGCGAGATGACCTGGAAGCGTACCACGAGGGCTGGTTGGAGGTGTCACGAGGAAAGAGTTCCTGGAACAATTTGGGGGAGGCCTTTGCCCAGCAGTGGGATAGTAAAGGCTAACAAAAAAAAATTGAAACAACGCTTGTTTTGGGTTGAAGATAGTCAGCACCATTTTTGACGTATACGCGTACGTCAAGTGGACGTGCAACAAACAACCCGCCCTTAGCCTTACTAACTAACTTACTAGATACTTACCACAAAAACTTCAATGACGTGCGTGTCCAATCAACTGAAATATCAGTGAATCCTAACATGAGCTAATATTTGCAGTGTCACCGCCACATTTCACGCTCGCAACACAAAATGAGATCAGGTTTCAATAACATTTTCTAATTGAATTTCATACATAGTTAGCCATGTCATCGACTGTTTAACGGCAGACATTGATAAATTAAATAGATATCGCACGGAAATTATTGAACACGTAGGTATGTATCTAAGTACTTTGTTATCTATGTATCTATTATTTAGTTCATAACTGTATCTTGTCATAACATCGCGACTGTATTTCCCGAAGAGGTACACTGGCAAAAGGACGTATATTGTTCACCCACGACATTCGCAAGTGTATATTTAGCTTATAATATATATTCAAATAATATTTTATTTATTTATTTATTAATAACCAACTTATATTAACAGTTTGCTCCACACATACAAGTTGCATACAACTTTTAAATTTTATTTATTTCATTATTGAAAATCAATAATGAAATAAATAAAATTTAAAAGTCTGTTTGTAATGTCAAAATAACAGCTTTATACTAAATGCATATGAAAGTATAAAAATACATTTTTTTTTAATTTTATCTGTCTGTCTATTTGTTCCGGCTAATCTCCGAAACAGCTGAACCGATTTTGAAGCTTGGTATGGGGATACTTTCCGTGGACGGAAGCTAGTCTATGCCTATTTTTTTGTGTCTATAGAAGCCTATCTATAGACAAAAAAAATAATTTAGTGATAAACAGCGTACACGTATCTGAAGTATTGGTGTAGGTCTCCGCTGTCGCGAGAAATCACGGTACAGCGGACAGAGCTCCGGCGGGATCTCATAGCGGCATGGAGAGTGCGATTGTCGCAACCCAGTGCTGGGCACGCCACAATTGCGGCGATAAGTCCCTCTTTGAGGAGTGGCTAGAGAGGCACCACGGCGCCCTGACCTTCCGCCTGACGCAGGTCCTCACCGGACACGGTTGTTTCGGGAGGTTCCTGTTCAGGATAAAGCGGGAGGAAACGCCAGGGTGTCACCACTGTGTGGATCGCCCAGAGGACACGGTGGAGCATACGGTGGAGGTCTGCCCGGCTTGGGCGGAGCACCGCCGTGTCCTCGTGGCGGCGATCGGCGGCGGCGATCTCTCGCGTCCGGCCCTGGTCCAGGCCATGGTACGGAGCGAGAGTGCATGGGAGGCCGTCACCTCCTTCTGCGAAGCAGTAATGCTCGCAAAAGACGAGGCGGAGCGCGTAAGGGAGAGGCAATCTCTGCGCCCTCACGCCCCTAGTCGTCGCAGGAGACGCCCACGACGGGATTCAACAGCCGACTCCCAGCCAACGTAGGCGTAGGCTTGCGGGCGGCGAGCAATGGGCAGCTCGCCGCCCGGTAAGGACCAGGCCCGGGTCGACGGCGCGTTGTGTTCCACGCGCGCCCCAAAGAGAAGTCAGCACGAACTGACGGGGTCCGCAAGGGCCGAGTCCTGCCAGGGCCGCGGGTTGTTCGAAAGAGATACCGTGGCCCCTGACACAGGCAACTGAAGGAACACGGGTGGGTTTTAGTCAGTAAAAGTCTGGCACGCCCTTCCGCTCAGCCCAGAGCGGGAGAGGTCATTTGATGATTTCCCACCCAAAAAAAAAAAGTATTGGTGTAGGTAGTAGAGTACATATATTCCCTTAGAGGTTGCAGAGAAGAAATAAGAAAAGAATTTTGGAAATTCAGTCTCTCGGACGGAAAAATCGGACTCTCGGACGGTTCTTGAGTTATAAATCGTGTAAATAACCCAACTTTGTTTTACTTATACATATATAGATCATGCTAACTTCCACACTGTAACGTGGAAAATCACGTTCCTAAAGGTCTAAAACTCTAGACTGAACTAAAACAATTTTAATGAGCACACACAAAACACGCTCAAAGGCATGCATCATGGTCGTCTAGAACTTCACAGGAACACAGAACAATTAAACCCTGTGGACGAACACACGCCGACTAACCTGTGCAAATCCTAATATAATTTCATGGTGGTGGCTACACCGTACCTACACCACCAGGTGTACCTAGGAACAACTACGCATAGTATACGTAGTAGGTACAGTTGGCAGCCGGGGGGAATAGTAATGTGTTGTTAACTTACAGACTTGTTAAATTGTATGCACGTCCAACTTACCTGATTTATAACCGTTACAATTGCTTTTGCTTTAAATGATTTACTATCACAGTTATAGTTTGTCTGTTTCTCGGATTTAATTTTCAAAATACATAAAGTTTATAGTATTGCTGTTTTTCGTAATAAACCCAGCCTTAAAGATTGAGCATTCCACAATTAGGTTTGGGAAAGCAATCTCAACGATTCCCTGTAGAATGCCCTTAGGCATAAAGTTTCAAAACGTGTTACCCAATAACGTTATTACCTAAGTGGACCCTAAAGTCGTTATCTTAATTTGTACATTAGGTACACACGAGTAAATTATCACTGATACAAACAAGTCAAAAGTGGGAACAAATTACAGCATACGTTCCACGATAGTATCAGTTAGTATTGAAACAAAACAAGCAAACTAAATAATTCTCCCTTGTAATCTTGATTAGATAGAACAACGAAACTCAAGTGCTTACCAAACTGGCCGCGGAAAGAACAATGCTCACTCGCGAGCCCTTCATTCTTGAACAACAAATCTTCCCTACTAGCGACTGTAGTTTGCTCATTTGGAAGAAATGAAAGAGGGCCCTTGTCTGAGCCGAAGCCTCCACTCTTTTGTTGGAAACGCGTTTGTTCTCAGTGGCCATTTCACTAATTGCGACCACCTCCATTGTCTCCGTATAAATTAGACGTAAATGTTCCGCTTCATCTCGTTATCTCCAAGAATTTTGAATAAACACAGTTTTTAGACGAGCGTCACAATACTCAGGTAAACGAGTCAGGCACAAACTTCGTAGTCCTAATGTGTGATAAAAGCTTTGTTAAATGTAGGAGTGAAATTATTTTAAGTACTTAATTTTCAACGCCTCTCGACTCACAATATTTATTACCTTACTCGGTGTATCTTTCAACATAACTTGTGTGGTAGGCGTTGAGTAGTTTATGTTTGTTATTTGGAATATATTTTAACTTGTTTGTATTGAAATGTAAAAGAAAGGTAGTGGTGTGTGAAAACATATAACCAGTGTGTATTTTCAACCATCGAAATGGAACAAAAATCGATAAAAGTTTAAATTGTGCTCAGTCATCGCGCAAAGCTACAAAAGGTTCCGACCTTTGAATGTATTCGTACCTATAATATAATAGTCTCGTCTCGAATGTTTACAAAGTCCTCCACACATCGCCTCCCCTCGCCTATACAAGCGAATGCCGCGGTAAAATTTGTTAAAACAAATTCCGATGCAAGTTTTCATATAAAACTACATTTCGATGGAAGGTAAAAAGTGTGTGGAAATTTTCACAGAGCATTGTTTTTTCGTTTCAAATAAATGGTTCTATGTTGGAGAGGTTCACCCCCTGCAGACAAGACAGTAATCACGACGTACCTACCGGCAAGTTTCCTCCACGCTTGTGTCTGGCTTAACTCAAGAACCACTGAACAGACTTTGATAGGGCTTACATTATTCGAAAACTTGTTCCTCGAAGAACGTTTATTTAATAATTTGGGTATGAGAGTGTTTCAACTTGTTAACTTACCGTGTATGTTTTATGGGACCTCAATTCGTAGCGGTGGAGGTCGTAAGAGTCGGGGAAGCAATCTATCACATCTGGTGCAAAGCTCAATTTTTACCAATAACGCTGCCTTATATGACTTCGATTGCTTGAGCATATCTGTTATTCTCTATGCAGTTATTGAAAAAGTGGCTTTTGAAGAATAATCCAGTGCAAAACCAGCACGTAAATAATTTCCCCGAATATAGAAGGTCACGGTCTCTTCGTTGTTATTTTTGAGAGGTATTTGTGTCTGCCCACCGGCGTTTCGCCTAATTTGACAAAACGATAACGTTTTGCGATAAAAAGACAATATTTTTAGAAAACAAGTCAATGGTAGGCGGTTTAGTTTTCGTAGACATTTAATTTATTGTTTCCGTAACCTTTGGAAATTTTGAGGTCAACATTCACATTGTGTTGTCTGTTTAAGCTGAGTCAATAAACAGACAAAGACAGTGAGTAAATAGACTGAGCAAAGCTACTTAAATCTTCTAATGACTCTGTACACCATGGGTACCATTTTGGCTATAGAATTTGTTTTAGAGCTGTTCCATTTATCGACTCTGCGGAAAATTTTGCCATAATCAATCAATTATACCAATAATTACCTCTCAACGAGAAGTAGGTAAGAGCAATTTACCGATTTCAATTCGCATGAACGAACCCTTTGTTATCAGGGAATGAGCTATTACCGTCGATTCGATTATTATTCTTACTGTCTGCTATTCTTAGATTTTAGCACTGCCTAATGAAATACCTTTGTTAACCTTTATTCGGCATCTGCTAAAGATTTACATTGGTGACGAATCTGTACAATCACGAGTAATCTGAAAAAAAAAAATCACTAAAGCAGACGAGTTAATAAAAACAGGAAATAATAAATTAGTGTTTCATCTATACTAATAATGAAGCTGAAGAGTTTGTTTGTTTGAACGCGCTAATCTCTGGAACTACGAGTCAGGTTTGATAAAATATTTTTTGCATTTGATAGCACAATTCTTGGAAAAGGCTATATATACGGCTATTTACAACACGCTACGACCCTTAAGTTCCGACCAAAAAGGAAAAAAAGTCAACAATTTATTTTTATAAAAAGAAAACACCTTGTAATACTATTTAAGGAAACTTGAATACATTCGAAACAGGAAAAAAGTCATCAACATTTTCCTTAAACTTTCTGGCGAAAAAACATCACTCATTAAAATAGAATTATCAGCTTTACTAAACGAGGTTTACTTCTGTAACGTGCAATGTAATTGCAACTGCAACACGAACACAGTAGCAAATGACAATGAAAAGTTCAAAAATGGATTCGAAACGGTCTTTTACACGCTGACTTAACAGTCTGAATTACCGAGCTGTATTGCATTACACCAAAAATTCCACCTCTAATTAGGTACATTGCATGTTGCATCGTCCCCACAAATGCGATTACAATTTTAAGCCATTTGTAGGTACTGTTTTGAAAGGGGTCTGAAAGCTTCGTCTGGAACTAGAGGGTAATAAACTTTGCGTATCAAAATTTAAACTACCTGCGTAGGCTTGACGTAACAAAAGCTTCAATGAACACAAAATGTTTATGAATGATGTTTTGGATCCAAATGTTTCATTCATTTTATAGCCTGAAAAAATGTTTTGATTAAAATGGGCTTTTTCTAAGACCGTTTCTAAAGTTTCCGAAGGGAATTTCATCCCTTCGGATACTTTAAACTTTGCTTCGGTTCTACGAAGTTAAAATGGATACTAAAAGATATGTAATTCCAGAACTTTGACGTAAATTTAAAAGAGAAAGCTACTCTTCAGCACAAATACAAGAAACGCTTAAGATTATAATTTTAAACACAATCTGACCACCAAAGGTCTATTTTAAATTGTTAGGTACTAACGCAGAAGGAAAACGGCAAACTGAATATTTTTACGAGATGGAAGCACAAGTATTGGATGCGAAGTCCCGGGGTCCCCGAGGCAAGGCACACTTCACACCAATGTTGGTGAAAATACTCACACCACCCCAACTTTTTCAGAATCTTCGAAAATTCCTTTCGTAAACCTATTTAAACAGGCAAAACGAGACATTCTACTTTTACATTATTTATTGCAGTTGTTCAAAAGTTTTAACACGTGATAAGCAGTAAAAGGTACCTATTTGTCTTTTTACTAAGAAATTGTTCTCTCAAAACATTCATATACAAAAAGCGGTTTTAATGAATTTGTTTTGTGCATAAGTGTCCGTAATACCAACACGTCTCGCTCGACTGAACTCATCTGTCCGACCAATCGTATGTTCATATATATTGCAGGGCATGCTCTTTTCAACTCCCACAAATTAAAAATTCTCGGAAAACTTTTCATGCGTCCAAACATAGGATTGAATGAAACTGTTTCGACGTGAACTGCGGTCAAGGCTTGTGTTTGACAAACTCTATACAGATACCTATAATTAAGTTGTCAATTGTTTTGAGTTAGTGCTATTGTTTGTTATTTATGACTTTGAAAGTGGATTAACTAACTGAACTTTTGTAAACGTCTAACCTAAAACCCTTGAGTAAAAGATATTACGAGTAAATTACAACGACATGCTTCAAATATACAAAAATACCTACTGTTTTATAATGGTGACGGAAACCAGCCGTAATGCGTGTTTGGCACGCACTCGGTCAATATTTAAACACATTCAAAACATTAAGTGTAGCTCTGTTAGGTGTTGAAGTCAAATATAAAGAGTATCCATTGAATATAAATAATTGATGATATGTCAGCATTCACTCGTACTGCTATCTCTACATTACATGATTTATGATATACTTTTGACTTGCAAAGATATAATGTTACGTATCAGTATCGATGTTCTCCCATATTTATTGCTTCCAGGCATAATATTTATCAACTTTAGTTTTTGAAAGAGCAATAGGAACAGTTTTAAACAAAACTAAGTGCACGAAGTTGTCGAGCGGATTTACCGGAAGCGGACGCGTCGACAGCGGCCGTCGCTTCAGGATCGCAACACGCTTTCATTC
The DNA here is from genome assembly GCA_951799955.1 of Apamea anceps. Lineage (NCBI taxonomy): Eukaryota > Metazoa > Arthropoda > Insecta > Lepidoptera > Noctuidae > Apamea > Apamea anceps. Next base: position 9,994,631 of record OX637515.1, on the reverse strand, counting down.
ATCCCGCAGTTAAGTCCTTTCGGAGCCGAAGCCGGGTTTACACGGAAACTCTACACTAGGCGCCGACCTCCTGCCCGTAGCGCTCACTCCCTCGCACGCGCACAACTCACGCCTCGCCGACTGAAATGAGAGAACAAAATCAATACTGTCTGGAACACGCCCACCGGTTCAACTCGGTAACTGCGCTTCCTCACTGGAAATTCGATAAAATAAAACTGGGTAAAAATCATTAAATTTGTGTGTTGGTGTTAGAGATCCTATGTCGTCGGATTTGTTGATCACATCTGTGAAGTGCAGGTGTCGGCGGCGCGACGGTCGCTGCCGAGGGGTCACATGTTTCGCACGTGGTCGGGTCACGTTACAATGTTTACCTGCGACCGCCTGACGGTCAGGTGAGACCGACGCTACGAGGCTCGCTACACTCTCGTAGCTATACGTACTACGCCGACCGACTCCCCGAAATAAGCATTTAAGGCCAATTTTACTACTTTTCCGAGTAGACTTTCAGTAGGGGCGCTCTCGTACAAGTTAAGCAAATTGTTTGCAGTCTCTGCGTAAACACTCTTAAAATGTAATCTTGTCTCCATCCTCATGATACCCATATTCAGTGGGCGTCGGAGCCGACAAGCCCGCGGCTACGGTTTGCATTTTTATCAACCATCGACGACAGGCAGCAACATTTTATTTTGCGTGTCATAAATATGGAACTAGTGAAGACGAACATACGCTGGAATATACAACATTTTCATGCAAACTTATCTGAAACTATGCATAAGTAAGCAGCAACGAAAAGAAAGCTCCCACTTTGATATAAAAATAAAACTTAGTACATGTTCTTGTGTTTCCTGCATCACATTTTAGAGAGCTCTTTCTACTTTATATACACGAGCGTTGATGTGAGCAAAAAGGTACTTACACAAAATAAAATATACTTCGTTCAGCAAATATGTTCAAGAATTTACCAGACTACCTTTACAGGGATTTTAGTTACGAAATATACTGATTAGCTGTACAAAGTAAGTACACACATCAAAAGTGTCTAGGGATCAAGTACATGTATAAAAAATTATCGAACTCATAATTTACCAGATCTAGTCTTCCAAACTGGCTTCTTACTTTAATTCCTATGTTTAAGTTAACAACTTATCCCTAAATTTTGTAAATATTTTTTTTAAAAGTGCAATTTTTGCACCTTTGTGGGAAATTAACTAACCTAAGTTAATGTCGTCAATTAAATGCAGGCAAAAAAATCAAAAATGAGTATTTTTTAAATTGTTATTGTAAAGATAAAAAAAAGAAATAATCTGTGTTTCCACCATGGACACGAATCACACAATCACAGTGATTTGGCACGCTTAAAATCAGTTCATCAAAATCACTTTGAGGAATGGCCGCCCACCACGTTCTTTTTAACAAGTCAAAAAGTTATCGTGAGGTATGCACGGCATCCATACTCGACAGACCTCTTCTTTGGAGCATATCCCATGCATGCTCAATTGGGTTGAGGTCTGGCGATTGAGCAGGCCACGGCTGAACATTGATGCGAGCATCGGCAAGAGTGTGTGTTACGACTCTAGCCGTGAGTGGACGTGCATTAGTCGAAACGAATCACCCAACCGGCTTCGCAAAGGGATGATCACTTCTAAAACAATCCTCTCCGCATAAATCTGAGCATCGAGGTGGCCCCTGATCCAAATGAGATCGGTTCTTCCACCGATCCAAATACCAGCCCAAACCATTATTGTTCCCCCTCCATATGAATGAACTTCCTGACAAAATTTCAAACGTTCTTGACGTCCAGAGAACCTCCAAACTCGAGTACGTCTTGTGTCCGGCCTCATACCGAAACGAGATTCATCGGAAAAGTAAACACAACGCCATTCTTCTTCTTCCCAATTTCTGTGTTCGCGAGCCCATTATAAACGGGCCCTACGATTGCGGGGTGCTATAGGTGGAACTCTCAGCGGCCTTCGGGAACACAGACCCGAATCGATTTCGGATGGTTTGGTCGCTTATTAGCAAGCCTGTGAAAAGCTGTGGAACCTCGTAGCCAACATTATGGTGGTCCTGGTACGATTCCGTCGAGCAGTATTTTGGATGTACCGGTCCTGTCTGCGAGTGGTGATGCGAAATCGTCCTCCATGTCGCTTGGCCACGCTGCCCGTAATACGATAGCGTGTTCAGAGGCGGTTTATGACGCTCTGTGTAGTGCCAAGAGCGACAGCCACAGTATGTTGCCTGAAACCAGCTTGCAACATTCCGACGGCTCTTGTGATCTCTTCTTGTGTCAAATGATGTCGTCGCTCCATATCAATGCAATTTTTTTCAGTTCCGATGCGGAAATTGTAATAATTTTGTAAAAACGCTATTACACACTTTTATAGGAATCAAGATTTACAGTTGATTTTCTATTTTTTATCAAAATTTAAAGAAAATTATTTATTCAAATAGTGAAACTAACTAAAAAAAATCTATAACGATCCAAAGAAGTTAAAATAATAATACTCAATTGCGGCGATACTCTAAAACGTACTTGATCCCTAGATACTTTTGATGTGTGTATTTAGAGTATGACATGAAAAAAGGTTATATAATATAAAAATATTATTATATCCTTCATAAGTTAAAATAGAACACAGCTTCTTTGTACCCATACCAGTCACATTTTCACGAAGTGCTTATATGTGGAAGGAATACGCAATGAGCTGTCCCCTTCCTTATAATATTTATACGAAACGTTAAGGATATCTCAATTTATTACGTTCCATTAATTCCATCAAAACGTCTTCGAAATAACCACATGTTAATAATTATGGATGGCAGTGGAAAACAAACAGGGTAGTGTGTACTATCATCTGTGTAATTTGTATGAGTCGGGAGAGAGACGGGTATACGGGGCTCGAAGGCAATGCTAACAGACGGCTTCTATAATTTGTTACTGTTGGGCTATACGTTATTTTGGGACCCTCTAAATATGCAGTTTGTTTACTATGCGTATGCTTGTAGGAAGTTTTGACTTATGACCCCTATTTGTAAAACATTTTCAACATATGTCATGTTTCGTAGCCTGGGACATAAAATTCTATACTTCTGTTAGCCCTACTCCTTTCACTAAAGAAATGAGACGAAATAAAAACTACATATGTGTTTCCTTATAGCGGGAATTCAACATAACAGAGTGCTTTTATGGGCCTTAACGGTCAATCAATATGTGCGGAAACTACTTGTAGAAATGATATTTGTGTCCGGGTAGGCTACCTTTGTTCATTTCTTTACAAACGTTAAGAGTACCTATATATACACATGCAACATACAATATACCTTCTACTTAGAATGATAGTCGAAACAAACGATGAAACCTTTGAAATTAATTCGACGAATTGCACTACAACCATACAATTAAAATTATCGATTATTTTGGACACTTCTTAATAACATCGCATGTTGCTGTACCTAACAAAACATCTTTATCAAAAATAAGACAACAAAGCTTGTTCTAAACTAAAATATATACAAATATAATGTTTAAAAGCGCAATGCACCAAATGTAAAGTATTTAAAGTGATTTATTAGTTTCCACGGAATAATTGCAACATTCGTGGATGGAGCTAGTTGGAGCAATAAATGGCTCATGGGGCGCCTTACAATCCAATGGTTATCGTCGGTCTGGAACCACTACACCATGAGTTTTATCAATGCGTAAATACGTATCTTTCATGGTCGTTTCCTGTTCCGGGTTGAATGAATTTTCAGGGGTGTCAACGTTTTTTGTAGCAGGGTAAAGTATTTTTTTTAAATAAATTACACAGTAGCTCCTTTAAGTATCACATTCATATAGACACATACAGTAAAGGTCAACTACTGTCACACCGATAACTGTCTTCATAATATCAAAATTAATATTGGTAAGTAGCAGTCTCTAATAAGATATTGTTTGCACAATCTTGCAAGTAGACACTTAATTATTTCTTCAATTTTTATTCTGCCAAAAAGTAAGAACCAAACCACCATACTGTTCGAACATTATCAAGAAAATAATAACCAAAAAATTAAATACAAATCAATGGTAGACAACTACACATAAACACACACATAATACAAAAGTAACACATTCTCATATACAGCCAAATAGCAAGCCGTCTTTATAATATCGAAATTAATATCAGTAGCAAAATTTCTAATAAGATAGTATTTGTGCAATGTTACAAGTAAATACTTAGTTATTTTTAATCAATTTTATCCTCTACCAAAAAGTAAGAACCAATACTATTACCAACCATACTGTTCAAACATAATCAAGAAAATAATAACCGAAGCAAATAGCTGCCCCAACCATAGATTATAAGCGTATTTGCAATTCAAAAACCTTTAGTTATCCGCCATTCCGTGCCTGAACATAATTAAAATTTGCCTTAGGTGACGTTCGTCATTAATTATTTAGCGTAGTTTGAACATCTTTAGCGGGAGCCAGTCGACGTGCAATAAATGGGCCGCAACGCCTTATATTCAGAGGACAGAGTGAGCACGTGCTCAGAATAAGTTACCGACAGCGCGCTAAAGGAACCCAGCGATCCCCGTCTACATAAAGATTTATTCCCATCTGTAACTGAGAGGAGGACGCGACAGTTTTTCCCAATTATAAGGTGTAAGCGCCCCATTTATTAACATCTCGTCAAAGAAATCACGATCTCGCCGCTTCTCAGCCAGTTTCCCGGAGGGAGGTACATTCATAGTTTGCTACAGTTTCCAAACTTTTAATTATTGCGCCGGCTAATTCCGAAATTGTACTACTGCTCCCTTCTGGCGACATTTTAATGAGTACAAGGAAAATTAATTAATCGTATTTATTTTGTAGTACTTAGCTGGGAACATTTCAGTTCAGCTGAATTCTTGTTTCACAAACAAGAATTCAGTATACACATACACATTGCTAGTTTCACTATACACATTGCTAGTGCAATGTGTATAGTGAAACAAGAATTCAGCTAAACTAATGAATATTATAAATATTGTATGATTTATTTAAATTTTATATTGACAATATAAAATTTAAATAAATCATACAATATTTTCTCTAAGGAAATATCAGCTTAAATTCCTATTGAAAGTCTTTCAAAGCTATATGAAACACGCAACGAGTCCTTATAAAAGAAGCTATTAAAAAACCTAGAACCAAGATTTTTCCCTTGAAAGCCAATACGATATCAAACCTAATTATTTTGCTACAGAGCGTAATTAAATTCTCATATGCGCATCTCTATCATATTTGCGGACGTGGGTGGTGATATTCTCAGCAAATATTACAGAACATGTTAGTAAGAAATAAAAAAAAATATGTGTCACATCTGGGGAGGGTAGCTGCAAACTGTATGTGCCAGGCGTGGTCGGAACTGGAAAACTTCGCCGTCCGCGACCAACGGCAACTTTCTTGCCCAACTCCACGCGCCGCGGTGCACCGAAATACCGACCGTCTTCTTTGTCATTAAAATGCTTTATTGATGTAATATGCAATATTTTATGGCGGCGAATATATGCACATCTGGGCACGTAACAGGCATACTTCTGTGGAAAGTTTTAAAGATAAATTATTGCATGTAATTAGTTATGGTAAGCTCAATCTCTCCTCGTAGCACTTGCTGCGCGAAACTTTCTCGGTGTGATTTTCATTTAGCAGTGAGATGAACACGAGTTTTGAAAGTGTCTATGATCGTTCGCTTTGTGCATTAAACTTGATGGTGGTGCTTTATAGCATATTTTACGTATACGGCGTATGCTTTTGTAATTCTATCTCAGCTCTACCGCAAAGCGTAGGTATGCTACGCTTCCACATACCATTAGCAGTAAACACGTACCTACGAGCAGATAATAAAAATTAATACAATGCGCCGTAACTCGGTATGCATTTCAAACTCAGGCACAATGTATAAACGGGACGGCAGTCTCTGTAGCCTTAATATCCGCTGTTTCAGACTCGTAACCGGCTAACAATATTGCATTGCGTACGCCACGCGCTAGTTCCGTACTTATCGCGAAAGTTTCAGCCGGCGGGCGGCTCGAGAGGGGGTGGGGGCGCCGTTGGGGGCGACAGGGGGGCAGGCGGCGCCCCCGCTGCAGTATCGATCGCGTCTGCTGCACGCTGCAACGCTGTCTTCCGCAGATCAGTCCTTATCGTCTGCCGGAACGAGCCTCCGCTAGCCCCGCACTAAAAAGGCTTTGCGACACATTCTACATGGAGCTGCACGCATGCCGACTGCAGACGCAACTATCGAGGCGTGCGCTCACGCTTCACAGAGCTAAGCTTGTTTATTGAAAATCGTTCACTGTTATGTCTCAACGTCTACCTAATAGTACATGTTCGATTTATGGGAACATAAAAATAATGTACCGTCCGCAATACGTTTGACGATACCATCCGACAAGTTTATGTGAGCGGTTATACGATTTGTTCGTTGGGAGATTAAGAGTGATCACTCCTACGCAGACGAATATAAAGTTCAAACTATAATCTCGACGCTAAATACAGTCATAACAGAGAATAAAACAGCAAAGCGAGTAACACTTTGCGCCATACGAAATTTAGTTTAAAACTGTCGTCTACACTAGCTTGCTTGACATTTCAGGCACTAAATTCATTACAGTTGGCGCGGTTTTATAAGTGATGGTTAAGGTAAGGGTAACAACACCGGTCTAACTATAAAATTTATAACGAAGGACCAAGTCGAAAGTTGCAAGCGTTGAAAATATTGTAAGCTGCACTCGTTTCGGGCAAATTAAATGAAAAACGAAGTTTCACCGCGTGGCGGACAAAGTTGGCCACTCAAGTTTCAAGCTCGGCGAGAGGCGCGTACAGACTACACCCGTCCTTCTCTCGCTACATAATACATAACACCAACACACATAAATCTATCGCACTCAACATGTCTAGATCATATTAGAGTAAGTAGGTGAGTACGTATGTATATTTTCAGCTCATAAGTTTACCAACTAATAACTTTCCTTTTTCCTTACTCATCCAATCACATAGGTAACTCAAACTAAATGCGATAGCGCGATAGCTGTAATCAGTGACACCACAGGAAGTTGCTGAAAGCTGTTTACCAATAGCCATAATAGGCACTTAACAAACTCAAGGAAAGCCCGCCGCCCGATGTGTACTTTGTAGGGGATTTATAAACCTGTCTGAGCCTGCATATTAATAAATGGAATAAATTTTCCCCACCTGGCCGTAAGTTCGTGGCCCACGCAACAAACAGTGTAAACTCAAAAGTTATTTAAAGTTGGTACAATCAAGACGGTTCATGGTGGTTATACTTATCTTATGACGTAGCTATGTCTATGCATTGAGTATTTTATTTTTGAGGGGTCGTGGCTAAGCAATAGCAGCCGCACGGGTCCATCGATCAGGTTAAGCTATGCTTGCTGCTTTCGGTCCGTGGATGGGTGGTCATCTTTACATACCGAGACCCTGTTGGTCCCGGCTGTCATTCGTGGATCTTTGACAGTCAGTACGGGTCGTCAGAAGCCCGAAAGTCTGACAACCAGTCTTACCAAGGGGTATAGTGTTATCCAGTAACTGGGTTGTGAAGGTCAAATAAGCCGTCGCTTCACTTACAATGCTGGTGTTCAGCTCCATCTGGTAACCAGATGGAGCTGAATACCAGCATTGTAAGTTCTGACCTGATCCAGTCTAACCAGATTCTGGTTAGACTGAAAGTCAACCTCAAAATAGTTGGGAAAAGGCTAGGAAGATGATAATTTTTGAGGCCGTTTTAGATTTTTGTAATAATAGTTTTCAGCCGCGTCGTTACCAGAAATTACAGTTTCAGTGAGTGAAATCGATAGAAAGCGACAAATACGTACATACAGCGACTGATAGTTTGGAAATACGCCAGGCAGGGGCACTCGACCTCTGCGCACTGCTTGCCCGCTTCAACACTGAGGCACTGATGTAAGACGCCACGCAGCTCTGTGATGGACTGTACGAGAGGGTACCATTACTGTACCACGCGACACGCCACACACCTCACATGTCTTCACTAATGTTTATTGTCATCTTAATGAAATACAACTGTAATGTATTCAAATTAAGTTATATGAAATGTTTAATTTTACAATTATCCAAATTTAATGCACTTTTACCAACATTTCCCACTAATTAAGACATCAAAGTTTTTAAATATGCTGTAAAGTAATTAGTTGAGTACTTTTTCAAAGGAAGTAGGTTCCAAACAGTCGGTTATTTAGTTAGTTACAAGACTCCCCGCCACTTTACGCAATACATTTGACTAGTTAAACAGAAACTGCACAATTGAAGCGTGGGGAATACTTGCTACGACGCGCTACGCTGGAGCTACGCCAAATTGTAAAATATATTTAATACTATAATATATTATATGTCATAATTACATTAGGCAAATATATTTAAATGGTTTAGTTTTAAAATGCCAATGAGAGACCATGCATTATTCGAAGCTCTCTTATAGCGGATGTGAAGCAGTGAGGCGTCATTCACTCGATATACCCTCGTGAAAGGGTAAAAGGTTTCGTATTCGTTTGCATTATATATGTGTACCCACTAACATTATATTAAGGCGTAAAATTCAAAAATTTACGACAAACTCAAAAAAGGTTCATATTTTATTCTGAAGGTGAATGTATTTTGCAGTAAAAAGCAGCAGCCGTTAACAGTGACATCTCCAAATTTTATTTCTCTTCGCATCGTCATTGTGAAACAGTTTGCCGGTGAACGAGTGAATTTTCTCGTGTTAAGGAGAGCCACATTGGAGGCCCGCCAGATGGCTCTTGTGAGGAGCACCCTCCGCCGCCTCCGACTGACGCTAATTGCTACCAACTCTTCCAAAATTATCTCAATTATACTGAATTTATTAATGACTATTAATATTACGATTGTTTCGAACTCTATTTCGTTATACACGAGTTTTAATAGTTCGCGAACATTTTTTTTTTACAAACGGCTCATAAAAATGCAAAACACTCGAAAATATTTATGGTGACGTAAGTAGAAATTTAATAAAGCGAATAATTGGGATAGGCGCGCGAATTCTTCCTGATCAGAACGATTGCACGAATTTTTTCAGTTTTTTTGGTAAAAAATTATCCGTAGTTCAAAAACTGTTGTGTTCATCTCTCGACCTTTTATGTGATTACGTAGCCATCTACCATTACCCCATAGTACATGGCACATCGGGCTGTAACCAAGGGTCGTGATGTTGGAAGTAAGCCAGAACACAATGTCTGCACACAGTTACATTTGCACTAGGGATGCACTCGTCTTTGGAACCAGGCTCTTTGTCCAGCCATTTTATTCCAGAGGTTTAACTCTACCTTTAAGAATTAGCTACGTTGCTAGCGTACCTCACACGGCTCCAACGGACGTAATTAGATACTTTACCCGTGTGTAGAGGGACTTAAAGACGGTTAATTTAATATGATAATCACAACCTGTAACTTTATTCCTTAGTCAACTTTGGAGACGCGAGGAATAAACATGATGTGTTCCTACAAAGTTTTCATTTCATGTCTGTGCTAACAAGAAACGGTGTTAATTCTAAAACAAATTATAAACCTTAACATTTTCTTTAAATAATGGTATTGAAAATAAATATAACGTCTGTGTTTTCTTAACTTATTCTGTGTTTGTCCATACAATCCCTATTGGCTACCTGTGTTGCTGGCAACCGTATCGTTTTCATTTCTTAAGGAGCCAGACTCGATAACGTACAAAGGCTTTTGTAATACAAATGTTTTGTTTTTAATAAAAATGAAAACGGCAACTTGTTGTGAAAATCTTTTTAAGGAAAAAGGGACTGTACAATGTACGTACCTACTTTGGTTAAGATTTTTGTTTAACCCTTACAAAAGCTATTGTTTCTTATTGTAGAAGTTTCTGTAAACAAGGGTTGGATTTGAGAATAGAAGTGAATATTTATTTATGAATTCTTGACTTTCATGACAATGGTGGCAACCAATGGTACTTAATCTTTTTTTTTTCTTTTATAATATATCAAGTTTCATAACGATTGGTCCTTGGCAGCTCTGGACAGAGAGAGGTGGAAAGGAAGGAAGGCGTTTGCCCAGCAGTGGGACATTAACGGCTAATAATATAAATATCACGGTTGGTGATACTTTATTCACATTACAATCTAGCCTTTTCGCTAATAGTAATATAAGTAATTTAAATATGACTTGGGTTGATTTTTCAATACTCAACACAATAACTTTCTCTGAGAGATTATAACATACAATAGGTAATACAAAAGCTGTCAAACCGCAATATTTATTATATTGCGGTTTGACAGCTTTTGTATGGAAAATATGTCAAACTGTCACATTTTTTTTTTTTTTGAGGTTGGGAAATCATCAAATGACCCCTCCCGCTCTGGGTGGAGCAGAAGGGAGTGTCAGACTCTTACTGACTAAAACCCACTCGTGTTCCTTCCTTAGCCCTTTATGTTCCAGGGCAGCGGTAACCCTTTCGGACGATCCCGCTACCCTGGCAGGCTTCGGCCCTATCGGGCCCCGTCACTTATGCTGACATCTCTTTGAGGCGCGCGTGGAACACATACGCGCCGTCCGGCACGGGCCTGGTCCTGATCGGACGGAGAGCTACCCATTACTCTCCGCCCGCGCCTACGGTGGCCGGGAGTCGTCACGCGGCTCCCGACGAAAACTGTCACCTTTAGGGCTGATTTTTTAATCATGTGATAACTTTATTCGAGGAATAATTTTAAAATTTTGACAGTTATTTCTTACAAAAACTGATATTATTCCTCGAATAAAATTTATCTGGCGATGGAGAAATCAGCCCTATTTCTTCAGATAAAAGTTACCGGACTATTGAAAAATCAGCCTTCAAACTGCTAAACTTAACTACAAAATTATGAAAAGCCACGTGAATTACGAATTAACGTCTTTCCCATTCACTTTATGTTAAGGGGAAGACCCCATTGTGCACACAGACAGCTGCTAGTTGTTTATTGAGTGTGCTACAACTGCCGCTCCCTATGAACACAGAGTGGCTAGATAGAGGCAATAACGACCTAAGTTCCTACCCCTAAGTCCCTAACGCCTACAACCTAGCTCTTACAATTCAATGCCTACCTGTCTGACTAGCCCTAGTACCCTATCAGCCCTAACGCCCTAGCCCTAACATACAAACCATAACACAACGTACTAGTACTGTTGTGTGGGCAGGAAAGCCTGTTACCAGCGACCTAAGGCAACAGACCGGAGCGGGTAGGAAGGCAAGGTAAGTGTACCAGGTGCAATGTACACAGTAGGTGGATATCTCACTGCCGATCCCACAGACTCACAGGATCGATCGTACTGATGGCTAAAGGTGTCTTGGCCACAGTGAGGGGTAACTCGACGGAGAGGAATCAAACACGACTCCAGCTTGGTGACTAATTTTATTTACAAAGTTTACATCTTATATACTAATTATAAACTAAATACACATAGATGCTTGTTTAGTGTGTGTGCCTTCCGTCATCCATGTGTGATGTTGTTGATGCAGCTATCTCTCGTAACTCGGCCAGACAAAGTGCTGATGCTGATCCGAACTTTGTACAATAAATGTTGTAATCCGTTGATTTAGCGATTAAGGTGAAATTAGCTGCATTGCAATGTTTGGATTAGGGTTCCGTGGTGCTATGGTTCACTTGTGAACACCCATGATCAGTCATCAGTCGACCGACAGTTTGAATCTTTTGACAGACATTCAGCTTTGTCATAAGCTAGGTATTTTTTATAAAGTTATTGGGACATATAAGATGATTAGGTAAGTACTTAGTTTGGAGTTTCTTGCCCGTCCATAGAGATCTACGTTTTGGAATGGGCAACTAGCTTCAACTTTCTGACTAACTGACTGACTATTTAATTTTGACAATTCAAAAGTGCCTGTAATTGAAATAAATGCTTTGTGTTTGAGTTTACCAATTGAATTTACAGATAAAAGTAATAAGTAGTAGTTCAGAAGACCAATGTAAATGGTTGTATTAATAAAACTTATTTCCGGAAAATTAAGATTTATTATTACCTATTATCCATCGAAAAAAGACAACAACAATGCTTTCTATTCTCACACAAAAAGACGAACGCAAAGATCCACCCACATGACGTACGTACAATACAATACATTAGATATATATACTTTGCGCGCATCGTTTTATTTGGTCCATGAAAGATGGAGGCTCATCCCACTTCGGAAGGAGAACACTTGACCGCAACAGATGGCTGGGCTCACCACCTATCTATACACGTTACATATACTTCACTATAGCTATATATTTAAACATCCACGAGCGCTGAAACCGTCCATTTCAAACACTTTTTTACCCCCGCATATTACTGGCCTGCTAAGGCTCTCTTTAATTTAAGTTTTCAGCCTGAAAGGTTGTTTGGACTTAGTAAAAAGAGGATATTCCTGTATGAACGGCGAGTTTACGACGCAATTTCTTTTTATTATAAAATCATCGTGCCTTGCAGGTAGTCTTGTTGCTCCTAGTTCAAAATGGTTAGGATAATGTTGAACGAAACAATTTCGCGAAATCTATTAAAGTAATTTCTTCTTACTTTTTTATTTTGTTGTTGTTGTTGTGTACTAGACTACGTATTCTTGTTAGCAATGAAAAACATGATCATATTAATTACGGAGAAAAACTTACAAGAAAACTACGATAAACGAAAAGAAGTCAAAACTAATGGCATTCAAGGTCGAGTCCAATCCAAACATCAAGCAGCAAAGAGGGTGTTTATAAAACAAAATCTCCTATTGTGTATTCAAAATTGAAATGTAATATGAATACAAACGAGATGAAAATGAGGGCGTTCATATCTTCACACGTTGTTCGCGCGATGAGACGTGAGCGAGCGTTCCGTTGCACGCAGCCGGCGGGCGCTGCATTTCCGAACGCATCGCCGTTCAATATCCGCGAGGATTGTTTGTAGAACCACCCCCGCCCGCCCCGCGCCTCCCCGCCGATACCGCTGCCTCTAATGGAGCCTGCAAGGGTGTCTCGTTTTAGAAATAGACTTCACGATAAAATGATATCCCTCCTTAAGATTTAGCTTTAAATTAAATTCTGTCCGAGCGTGAGTTATTGGCTCCGTGTTATTTAATAATAAGTTCCACTAGTCGGTTATCTGGGAATGTATCTACTACTTACTTCATAATATACAATTGAATTTCAAAATGCAACAGTTTTGGGTAAAAAAAAAAAAAGTTTTTGTCATATGGACTTTTACACACTTTGGAAAAACAAAGGATGTAAATTAATTCAACATATCCCTCAATTTTCTCATTTTTGTCTGCTGAATTCTTTTACCCATCTTATTTATCAATAATAATCATTTTTGGTGTTCATATTCGTTCCTGATGATGATAATGACTATGTTAACAGCCCTGATGATTCCCGTACACAATGGCACATAGTGGACACACTTCAAAGTCCATTGCTCCCTTCATCCAAGAGGCCCATCAAGGTAATTAGTGATCCCTCGATGGAAATCAAAGTGTGCTAAACATACATAGGTTAATGTATGTATAGCGGAGCCATCCACTTTATTACTTACATAAAATCACCCTGTAGTACTTAGTTGTGGTGTAACCTGATGCGTAAAACCGCAAAACAGGGTTTTGTGTTAGTAGCTCAGGTTTTTTTTACTACGCCTGAAAGGGTTAATTTTCAGGTATCTAGTGTAGGCAAAGGATGAATGTTTGATTTCCAATCACGGTATATTGAATAAAAATCTGAACTGAAATAAATGCAATAAAATTAATGTGAGCACTTTCTTTTCATCCCGGAAATCGGAAAAATAAGGACAGACACGTTTTTCTTGCCGTGAAAAAAAACGGTTTGTTCGCCGTGTGTTGTATGGTACACTATGGAAGCTTGTTGACGGACACGTTTTTTCTTCGACGCGGTTTATACGCCGTACCGTAAACGAAACCGTGTCGTGTACAAAGGGCCTAAACAACGTAGACACGGGTTTAGGCACATTCATTTAGTTGTTGATACACCTCTATTCCCACACTTTATTTGTTATAGTAAAACCGCTGCCGCTGAAAACCAGCGCTGGTGCTGTCTCGTATAGGGTCTTAGCATTATGCTGAGCGATGGCCGTTTTGCGTGGATATGACGCATGTTTTTTGTGTGTTTATGATCTTTTTTTATGCGTCATGTTTGCGCAAATAAATGTATTATCTTTCTTTTAAAAAATTAAAATTCACTGACGTGATTGGCCACCTTTAAAATTATAGTACTCTTTCTTACTCTATTGTTTTCTTCATCTATATCATCATCATCTGCCTAGCCTTTTCCCAACTATGTTGGGGTCGGCTTCCAGTCTAACCGGATGCAGCTGAATACCAGTATTTTACATGGAGCGACTGCCTATCTGACCTCCACAACCCAGTTACTGGGTAATACGATACCCCTTGGTAAGACTGGTTTTCTTCATCTATTTATGTACTAATAATAAAGCTGAAGCGTTTGTTTGTTTTTATTTGTTTGAACGCGCTAGTCTAGGACTACCAGTGGAATTTGAACAATTCTTTTTACATTTGATAGCCCAATTCTTGAGGAAGGTTATCTTCTCTGGATATACATAACATCACACCACGAAGCCATAGGGGCCGCACAAAAATAAAAAAAAAGTCAGAAAGAACGCTAAGCGAAAACAAAACATTTATAGCGGACGTAGTCGCGAGCAGAAGCTAGTATTTTAATATAAAGCAGCTGGAAAGCAAACTATTCACCCGAACGTTTGAATACCTATCGAAGCAGTGACGTACATAACTTGGAATCAGGCATCTGTATAATGTATTTCAGTTGACTCCCTATATCTAAAGGATACGGCAATAAATACTTGCGCACAGTCCCGAAGGCTACGCGAATGCGCCCCCAGGGAAGACGCGATTGAAAATAGAGATTATAGAAAGAACTTATAATTGTGTTATATCTACAGAAATGTCATATATTGAGGACTGAATCGATAAGAGCGCGTATGAGATAAAATAATCTTCTATACTTATAATAAATCTGTAGAAGTGAAAATTCTGTACATTGAAAATATCAAAAAAATAAATGGCAGGGGGTGTTACTAGACCGACACCGAACCCAAAAATGTGATTAAAAAAATTTTTGTCTGTCTGTCTGTCTGTCTGTCTGTTTGTTCAGGCATCACGCAAAAACTACCGGTTCGATTACGATGAAACTTGGTATAATTATTCTTTAATATCCTGGGCACCACACTGGGTACTTTTTATCCCGGAAAAGTACATACAATAAAAAACAAACTTAATTTTGCGGTCCGATCCCTAGACCCGATTACTGCACCAACCGCAAATAATAAGTTTGTCGTAGGTTAAGTCACCCGCAATGGAGTTCATTTATATTCCTTTTAGTTTTTAGAGTTATTTAGGTTTATTTTTATGTAAGTTGTAGGTATAGATTTTAATTTTAAAGTATAGGTAGTATATTTGACAGTGTACGTAGTGACCGTAGGTTATTTTATAATACTGTTAGGTAGGATTAGTCATTCGTATAGATATTAGTTTTTAGGGATTTTGCTTATTTATTGAGTTTAGATTAGTTATCATCAGAAATAGGTTTATTTAGGTAGGTAGGTATTTAATTTTCTGTTATTGAGTTTTTTTTTAATTAGGTAGGTACTTAGGTAAAGATATCATATAGGTACCCTCTTAATCACCACTAATGAGACACAATTAGTTTTCTATTGTAATTAGCCACAAAGGGCCTGCGAGATAGATGGCATTCTGGGGAAGCACATAGGTACATTTTATCCTGTTAGCACGTTCCCGTGAGATAATTTCCGACATCCACGCGGGCGAAGCCGCGGGCAGAAGCTAGTGTTCAAATAAATGATATAGAAAGTTGAACTTTAACGCTGATTAGTGTATTTTGTGTAGTTTGACCGAAATTGTTGTTTTTTCGGTCAAATAATGAAAACGAAATTCGACATGAAAAAAAAAATGAAAAATGTTTATTCACATAACTAATTTTAACCTAGACATATTACTTCCGCCAAACTGCAAAGCAGTTTGTTGGCAGACGTAATTTGCATTCTCAACAGAAAACAAAATAAAATGGTATTCCCTAGGTTTTTCTTCGGTAAAAGTAAAAGTAATCCGGGTTCAATCTTTTAATCATTCAACTTAAATCACACGAAGGTTGTACTTTTCTCAATGGCATATTTTAATTATTTTATTGATAAGCAAACAATCTGATTTTATATGAGAGAATAAGGTTTTTTTTTTTTTAATTTTCTCTGTTTGCGTAGAATATCACAAAGCCACAACAATTAAAAAGCGAATTGTTGTGACAATGGATATGATAAAACTAGCTTCTGCCCGCGGCTTCGCCCGCGTGGATGTCGGAAATTATCCCACGGGAACGTGCTAACAGGATAAAATGTATGTGCACCAGGATGCCATCTATCTCGCGGGCCCTTTGTGGCTAATTACAATAGAAAACCAATTGTGTCTCATTAATGGTGATTAAGAGGGTACCTATATGATATCTTTACCTAAGTACCTTCCTAATTAAAAAAATAAATAAACTCAATAACAGAAAATAAAATACCTACCTACCTAAATAAACCTATTTATGACGATAACTAATCTAAACTCAATCATCATCTGCCTAGCCTTTTCCCAACTATGTTCAGGGCCGGCTTCCAGTCTAACCGGATGCAGCTGAATACCAGTATTTTACATGGAGCGACTGCCTATCTGACCTCCACAACCCAGTTATTGGGTAATACGATACCCTTGGTACGACTGGTTGTCAGACTTTCGGGCTTCTGACTACCCGTAACGACTGTCAAAGATCCACGAATGACAGCCGGGACCAACGGCTTAACGTGCTTTCCGAGGCATGGAGGTGTCTCGGTATGTAAAGATGGTCACCCATCCACAGACCGACCGCGGCAAGCGTAGCTTAACCTGACCGATCGACCTGTGCGGCTGTTATTATTTAGCCACGGGCCAATCTAAACTCAATAAATAAGCAAAATCTCTAAAAACTAATATCTATACGAATGACTATCCTACCTAACAGTATTATAAAATAACCTACGGTCACTACGTACACTATCAAATATACTACCTATACTTTAAAATTAAAATCTATACCTACGACTTATATAAAAATAAACCTAAATAACTCTAAAAAGTAAAAGGAATAAAAATGAACTCCACTGCGTGTGACCTAACCTACGACAAACTTATTATTTGCGGTTGGTACAGTAATCGGATCTAGGGATCGAACCGCAAAATTAAGTTTGTTTTTTATTGTATATACTTTTCCGGGATAAAAAGTACCCAGTGTGGTGCCCAGGATATTAAAGAATAATTATACCAAGTTTCATCGTAATCGAATCGGTAGTTTTTGCGTGATGCCTGAACAAACAGACAGACAGACAGACAGACAGACAGACAGACAGACAGACAGACCGACAGACAGACAGACAGACAAAAATTTTTTTAATCACATTTTTGGGTTCGGTGTCGGTCTAGTAACACCCCCTGCCATTTATTTTTTTGATATTTTCAATGTACAGAATTTTCACTTCTACAGATTTATTATAAGTATAGATATTCTTTTGTCCGAAAACAACAATTTCAATTGAAAACGAAATTCGGTCAGTCTACTTTCGTGGAAGAGTTATCCCAATTTAGTCAAAATATATCACGTAGGAAGTCGTGGTGATAGACCATTAAACGCAGGAGAAAATAAATCAAGGTTAGGTAGACCGTACGGACTACACACTGACTTTTGAAACTAACGACGCAACGCAATCACTTCTACACCCCTTCTACAAGAAGAGTTACAAATATGCAATGTCTATTTTATGAAAAAAGTGCCCGTAGCCATACCTAATTTCGAGGAATTATTTCGACTCTGACTAATTTTCTTTCTGTTACGAAATAAGTACATGCTGAAAGATCACTTAAATAACCACATGTAGGTATATAAAACCCCTACCATGATATTTATTGATTAGAAGGTCAAATGGAGTTGCAATTAAGTGCCAACATTTTTCTTTTGGCAGAAACACACGCTGCGTTTGGCATAAAAATGATGGACTCCAAGTTTTACGACCTATTAGCTACTCTTACATAAAAGTCTTGCGTCTTTAATGTGTTTATGTGACCTTTTTGAAATGAATAACTACAATTTAGCAAAACATGAAAACACAATCCTAAAGGAAAAGGTATCGAAGTACCTACCTACTATTAGTCTAGATCAAGATAGAGTCAGAAAAAATCAGCTTATTAAAATTGGTCCTCCACTTTGTGAGGTAGTACGGGTCGTATAAACTTAATTACGACGATTTGTGCAAAAAGTAAACCGAATCCAGACATGTAAAGTAAGGAACAATAGGCACTTAAGCCGGGAACTGGAGTATCGGAACTATTCAGGATTTTGGTCCTTGGAGCCGGATTAACGTAATGTACTTGATGGGCCACGCTTCCACGCCCACGAAGCTTATAACTTCACAATAATATGCCACCCACGTCTGAGTAAGTAACATAAATAGTGGAGGAGAGTTTTAAGCCCTATAATACGAGCAATAAGGTCAAGTGTGGAAATTCATGCCTTGGTGACCACAAGGGTTAAATGAGAATTCGTCATGAGTTTGCAGGAAAGACAGACCCAGCTTACCTAATGTAATTAGATAAATACAGTGAGATTACTTTGCAAAGTCTTAGTAGCTGAGACTCTTTTCTAAAAACCTCATTGCATTTTGATGTGAGTAGGAATTACCTACCAACTAATTAAATTCCTGTAACATTAGACGCGACCATGAGATTGTTTCATGTGGCTGGATATAGGAGCATCCTTATGAATCTAATACTAATAAATTAAATAACATCATACTAGAAAAACCTTTTAGCAAGCTTCACGGGTTTCTGGAGATACCTAATTAAAAAAAAAAGGCCAAGAGCGTGTCGGGCCACGCTCAGTGTAGGGTTCCGTAGTTTCCCGTCCGTCAGAATAAGTGTTCCCACTTATGAGTTTAAAGGTGGGTATCCATTATGTTCGCGCTCCAGCAGCGCTCCGCGCTCCTGCAACTGCTCCCGGTAGTGGGTACGTGCGCAAACACGGAGTGTGCAACGTTGCACGCTCCGCGGCAGGCGCTCCGACTCGTGACGGTTTTTAGCGCGAACACAAAGGGGAGCGCAGTGTGTCAAAGGGGAGCGCATGTAGAAGTGCGCGTGACGTATCCATTGGAGCAGTTGCAGGAGCGCGGAGCGCTGCTGGAGCGCGAGCATAGTGGTAACCCAACTTAAAAAAGGCTCTTTGTTACGGAACTCTAATAATTACGGAACACTAAAAACGGGCCCACAAAGGACGGTGATAACTAAAAAAAGAGTTATAGATTCCAACCACACATGGAAAGTTCGAGAAAATGTTGTCTATTTTACAGCGCCATCTCTCGGGGAATTGGGTTACTAATTAATACATAGACGTGCCAGAAGTTTTCGGTGGTAATTTTGGATTGCGAGAACCGATTTTAATAATTCTTTTTTTGTTTGAAAAAAGATACGTTCAGGATAATAAAATATGTAAACGAAGTTAAAAAAAAATGCTTGCATATACGATTATACTACAAACTTAGTCCAGAAATTATTTTGTACAACTTTTTATCTTTTTTGTACAAAAACTGTTGTTTCCATCAAGTTCAAAATGATTTTCCTAGAAAGTCCTTATAAAGTTCTACTTTTCAGATCTTTTTCATATTTTCTAAACTTATGGTTCAAAAGTTAGAGGGGGGGGACACATTGTTTTTTACTTTTGGAGCGATTATTTCCGAAATTATTGACATTATCAAAAAATGATTTTAGTAAACCCCTATTCATTTTTAAATACCTTTCCAACAATATATCACACGTTAGGGTCGAAATTAAAAAAAAAAATCACTTCCCACTTTACATATACGGGGGCTACCCTAATAAAACATTTTTTTTTAATTTTTATTTTACCACTTTGTCGTACTTCGCATAAAACTAAAACTCACCATCAATAAACTACTAAATTAGAAGTAAGTAAAGCGGAAAATGCCAGTCATCCTAACATTTCCGCAGCTTAAAACATATTTCATCTCAATATGCCCCAAGCTTTTGAAACTACGATCAAAGGTTACCTCTAATGGCTCCACAATTAATAATCCCTAATGTACGCTATAGTTTCGCTGTCAGCTTCAATAAACGGAACGTGTGTCTACAAGAAACTATGAAAATAACTAGTTTCTTGGTAAATAATACGTAGGTACATAGGCCTTCGGAAATATGAAGTATCCAAGTCGTAACACAAATTCAAGCTACAAGTCTGTGAACTGTACGTATGTCGCATGTCTCCATCGCAAACGCTGGGAACTTCATGCAAGTTATGCAGTCGATTTGGGAACTGTCTCGCATCGGCATTACTCGACATATCTACATGCTACTAGCTAAGTACGGTAGTTATGTTGCTTGCACTACGCCTACATACATTATTACTAAAGGTAATAATGTATGTAGGCGTAGTTCGTATTACTCGTTCGTAGTGGTCGATTCTGAAACGTTTTCGATGTTCACTCAAAGATTAAATTCTGTTTTGAAAGAGTAGGGAACTGAAATTGAAAGGGTTTTTATAACACACATGAGTTATTCAGACTTTATGTGTACTACAGGAGGTTTTTTCCAATATGGTTTCGGGAAAAAAGTCGAAGTAAAATTTTCATCAACAGGTCGGAAAAGTCAGCTGAGCGAAACGATTCCGTAAAGTTCTCAAACGAGTAGGGTTATTACATTATTCGTACCGTACTACCATTTTTTACTGCAGGCTTTCCAATAATTTAGTCACTCGTTTAGTGTAGACGTAAATTTCAACGATTAGATTTGATAGTCTGCTCTGCGTCGATGTTCTTAGGAATGTAGTTACTGTACCTACCTACGTTTTTCATAAGACTTTGTACCTACTGAACAATGAACGTTCGGTCCTCGAAGTCTCAAACTCGAATAATGTTTTCACAAATACAGGGCTTATTTCGATAAAGATCTTGTTCGATTATAAGTATTTGGATGGACAACGGATTGATAGTTTTCTACAGAAAACAACTCCGCCCTTCTTTCTTCCTTTGCCTCCTATGCTTTAGGAGGCGAAGAAGAACGGAAATTAAAGTTATTAAAATATCTGGAATCACGATATAAAATAAAATATTTTTCGTGATTTTATTTTAGCACTTTGTCGATGTGGTAATAGTAGATTATTAACCAAGGGGATAAAGCAGTGTCTTCTGTCGCGGGTGACGATTTAAATCGCGAGCGTAACGAAGGACTCGAGGTTTACTCCCGAGCGTAGCGAGGGTGTTAAAAGCTTAAATCACGAGCGAAGCGAGGGATTTAAGACGAGTCCTGAGTGTAGCAAGGGATTTAAGGTCACCCAAGACTAAGACAGCTTTATCACCGAGGAAAATACTCTACTTTTCGTACCATTTGCGAAAAAATAAACTTAACGTTTATGTATTTGATGAAAACAAAAACGCGGTAAATTCCTAGACTAATATTTTTTTGTCGGAAAAGCAAAGGCATCAAGCTCATACGGCCTCGTCGGTTTTCGTAACTTTATTTAATAATCATAACTGCATAATAAATGCGTATTCCTTTTTCAAAAAGATGTATAATGCTTTATATACAAACTCAATGGTGTAAACATAGATGTAGTTCAGTATAAATTTCGGTAAGTATTCCAAATTTAAATCACATTCTCCCCCTAGAGGATGAATGAAATTCAGTACAATTTTCTTTCCCTGTTTTTAACAGATTAAAAATGACTATTGTTATGTTCGCTTTTTGTGGCATAGAATGTCACTTTTTTGAGCAAGTGGTATGAAAATACACATATCCATGCAGTTCCATCTTTCTAGCACTAACCGTTTGGAAGGTAAGCCGAGGACGGACGGACGGACGGACATGACGAAAAACTAAGGGTTCCGAGACGTGAACTACGGAACCCTAAAAACGGTGAGTCTACGTCCTACAGGGAAATTGCCCTTTCTTCAAAGCACAGATAATTGCATTATTGCACAGCAAATATAACCTAGGTAAGTATAGGTACCTACCCACCTATTCCTGTATAACCTAACTACGTACCTACCTAAATGTGTCCTCAGTTTCTATATAGCGACGATATAAATTTCGAACGTGCGGCTATTTCGTTTGTGGAAAGTCTTTAATGACCCGTGGAATCGTTTTTATGGTGTTTACTTTGATCAGAGAACAGCATCTGAACGTCTTTTATGACGCAATAACTTTGAATTCGACACAAAATTGGAAGTTCTTGGAACATTATATATAGGTAACACATATTATATATAATTATAATACATTCGCGAGTAAAAATAGAACTGACTGATATATTCAAAAACTAATAGATTTGGCTTGTAGCGATATTTATAGTTTAATCATTCGGAGTATTAAAATATAAAGCTTAGGCTGTCACCACGAATATACGCTATTTCATTATTTTTTCATATTATATACCTACTTGACATATACCTATTCTATACCTACACAAGTTTCCCGACCAGTTATATGGCGCTTCTTTAAAGAATTTCATTAGAGATGTAATCCCCTTTTACTTAGGGTGGCGTAATCTACATGGGGTTAATTAGAGAACACGATAACTCATGCACCCCATTTTTTTCAGCCATCATCCTTTTATTTCCTGCTCAGGACTTGTATAGGAATAAGTATAGGTGCCCCTATCTATGCGACACACAGGACTTATCATGGAACAATGAAACTAACGAATATATTACTAGGTACTAATATTGTATACTCAGGACCTCAGCTCAGTGGATGCGATTATTACTACACCTATGTAACGTTTATTATCCTACTCCTAGTACCAGAAGATTCCAATGTTCAATCATGATGCAATATGATGCTGATCGTACCATGGAGCACTTGCTTAGATATAGGGCTTCAAATACCGGAAACCCGGTATTGGTGTTTTTATTATATTTTTAGTAGAAACTACAGTAACACAATTTCATTCTATTACATATTACATTTCCAACCAAATTTTTATTTGTTGAGTTTTAAAAACTGCTTATTTTAATTATCTCGTGGTTTATTTAGACAGTTACTTACATTTTACTACTACTCGCGCAGGTAATGGGATTAAAAAATGTAGTCTTTGTATTTGCCTATCGGCCAAGTCAAAAGATACATAGAACAATAGAAGTACCTACTATCCTGAGATTCCTGAGGTGAGAAGGAAGGTGAGGGAACTAAAACGAAAGCTGAAACCAACCATACACATTTATAAAATTTAAATGAAATCGTATGGTGGTTTATGAGACGATTCTCTTATACTCGTGATTTTTATATATTAAGCTTACCCTACAGGTGTAGTGTAGGGTAGCACGCCTGTATTAGGTATTCAAAGGAGTAGGTGTGGGGCCTCGTCTACCCCTTCGAAGAATACAGGCGTGACCTTATATTATAGTTAGTCGTGAACTCTTCCAAGAAACAGATTTCTTTCTCTTAGTCATCAAGTTTGTTATGAGGAAGCTATGACTATAAGGTCAACTATTCTGCAACAGCGATGCTATCTTTCAGATGTTATGTGATGGTTCCGCCATCTATTGGTAGCCAAAGTACCTACAACTGTGTGCGAAGCGTTTGGAAAAGTTGGCTTTGCCATCAATGTTCAAGTATTTTAACATTTTCAAGTATTTCAACATTTTCAACTCTTCAATGCAAATCTAGAAAATATTTTTATTTTGTGTTTTTACCAACTTTTGTAATGATTGTTTCATTACAAAAATTGGTAAAAACCCAGATGTGCAAGAAATTCTGAATTAATGAAACGCAGTATTTTGACACGCACGCGTCTTCTGTCACTGTCATTTTAATGTCATGTCATCGTTTGTCGTTGTCATAGTAACTGAAGACGAGGCTTTGGCCTTACTTTTAGTCAAGAAGGACAATAAAGACTGAAGACGAGGCGGTATGGTCCAAGACCTTAGCCTGCCCAAGAAGGGCGAAGGAAAAAAAAAAAAAAAAAAACGTTGTCATAGTCTGTCACTCGAGTGGTTTTAAGGTTATGTTTCTGTTTATACTTTTCCAGAAAAAACTGATCGTAATTGCTAAAAAATAATAGTAATTATCTCGTAAGTAGAAAGTACACAAATGGAAGATTCGCCAGTTGATAAGAGACCTCAATTTGGCAACAGATACCTGGAAAATGCTGACGAAGTTTTCAAACATAACGCGTGGTACCGTATTTACTACTCTCGTTAGGTTTTGTAAGAACTCTCGATGTGATAAGAACATATTAGAACTGGAAAAAACTAGGCATAGGAAGAAGCCAGCTGGTGGCGATCGATATCTGAATGATTCGAAGCATGTTTACCTTTTTAATGCCTGGTACTTTCAACACAAGTTTTGTTTCATTCTGTCTAGTAAAATAATGAGAAGTGGTTTTAAAATCTTTTTGGTTACAGGGACAATGTTGATTGGGATGAAGAACAAGAAACAGTGGCAAAGGAAAAAGTTGAAGAGAATTCCCAAGTAATATTCTCTGAGGACCGTTTGAAGTCATTGGAAGATGATGCAGACAAACATTGGAATGCCTTTTATGATATACATCAAAACAGGTCATTTCAAATTACTGTTAAGATTATGTCGGGCCTCCAAATATCAAATTGCGGGCCTTAAATGGCCCACAATAAAAACAAAAAATGAAACAAAACAAAAAAAATGAAACTAAAAGCTACTATTACAAAATTCCAGATTCTTCAAAGACCGTCACTGGCTCTTCACCGAGTTCCCAGAACTCGCTCCAGACAACACATCAGCTCCAGTGAGAGTATATCCTGAAGGAGAGAATAATTCCATGCAAACTATGGAACAACCTACGAGTGACACTAAACGCTCCATATTTGAAATTGGTTGTGGAGTTGGCAACACTATATTCCCGATACTGCAGTACAGTCGAGATCCAAACCTATATATATATGGTTGTGACTTCTCCTCAACAGCAATAGATATTATGAAACAAAGCGAGTTGTATGAAACAAATAGGTGTAATGTATTTGTACTGGACGCCACACTTGACAAATGGGATGTACCATTTCAAGAAAACTCTATTGACATCATTGTGTTGATATTTGTTTTGTCTGCTATTGATCCAGCAAAGTTAGTATTTTAATTTGCAATTTTTATGCTACTGATTCAACATGGCAGTAATTTTAAATTTTTATCTCGACTTTAGAGACACATGCTTTACTTGTGTTTACTAAGTGTACAAACATGCTGTAAATGTGCGTGTGTAAGCGCAGGAGCTCTTAGTACGGTCCGAGACAGTGGGGAAGTCGGAAATATGTTTGTGTTATGTGCTGACGCTACTCAACTTCACACACACATTCACATTGTATTTGTACACTTAGTTACCCCAAGTAAATTGCATGTCGCTTCGTGAGATAAAAATACTTTAACTTCATTGGAACTGTACTTGTAAATCTGAATCATTTTGAAGCAAATTGCTAATCCATTGCTTAGTAAGTTCGAAAAATTTGTCTGATCAACACGTAAATAACGCAATCAATGTTGTTGAACTGTCAACAAAGAGTATAGTAAGTAACTGTCAAAATGAAACCGATTCCGATTGATTGTGTGTTACGCAATTAGGGTACAGTTCCAAGTGGGAGTTTGGTTTTCTGTATGTTACATAAATTATATGTTTAATTGAATGTGGCAGATGACAAACATTATCATGCAAGACTAACAATAATAAATTATCTTTCGAGATAACAAAAGTAAATAAACCCAATAATCTAAAAGCTCAAAAAAAAATCAAAAACATTCCATTGACCTTTGATTTTGGTCTATCTGCCTGCAGTAGAAATATTATTATTAATGCTTTCTTTTATCATTCATGTCTTGTCTTATATTTTTTTATTGATAAGATAGCCTCAATCAATTTTCAGAATGACAACTGTAATCAACAATATTTACAAATATCTTAAACCTGGAGGATTAGTGGTATTCCGCGACTATGGCCGATACGACTTAGCACAGCTAAGATTCAAAAAGGGAAGGTGCATATCTGACAACTTCTACGCCCGAGGTGACAACACTAGAGTCTACTTCTTTACTCAAGGAGAAATAACCAACTTGTTCAAAGGAGCTGGGTTTACAGAAGAGCAGAATCTGATTGACAGAAGACTTCAAGTGAATAGAGGGAAAATGTTGAAAATGTACAGAGTATGGATACAAGGGAAATATAGGAAACCATTATAACAGGAATAATATTTATTATTTAAATTCTGCATTCTGAAAAAAGGGACAACAGTAAACTATCTAAAATCTAGGTACAGACGCCAGCACATCAAGCTACTACAATCTGTCAAATTTCTTTAATAGATTTTCAGCTTTATCGCTGAAGCAATAAGGTTCAAGGTTGATTGGAAAATTTTGACAGTTTCGGGTAGCTTGACCTGCTGGCGTCTGTACCTATACCTCTCTTACACCCTGTCATTAGGTAAACTGTTTTTTGACAAATGGAACTAGTGATTGCAGCAACACACAATACATTGATTGATCCACGTACGGTATTATAATATCTGCAAGAAGCCATAAATAAGATAAGGCAGTTTATATATTTATTTTATTACGCATTATAAAGTTAACTTTTACGTAATCTGGAATATGTACGTTCTAAGACAGCCGTCAAAAAACTATTACTTATCCTAATGGACAGGATAGTAGCTAAATATGCGGCGACTTGGTGCCCCAAAGTTATCCTTTCAACAGTTTACGGTAGTTCCTGCATAATTATTTTCATAAACCAGAGTAAAATCTCGGTACTTGCCCGTGGTCTCCCAGTCTAATTCCCCTTTGGGTACCACAACCAAATATTTTTGCCCGTGGAACCCCCAAGGGGGACAAAGGGGTACCATGGGCAAATTATTTGGCCCGTGGTACCCCCACTAATCGCCAAATAAATAAAATGCAAATACAATCTTAAACAAAAACTTCCTCTTCAAACTCTCTCTTAATTTTTCTAAATTTTTCCAGGGTCAACATTATGATTTTTATTGAAAAATTTCATATGAATTGGCAAAACAATTTATTCGTATTTCTTTATTTGACAAGCAACAGTTCGTTTTTAAATGATTTTTTTAATGTCAAATTGAAATTTTTGGGATGGGGTATCACGGGCAATAAAAATATTTTTAATAAGAAGATTGTTATTCAGGGGGTTCCACGGGCAAAAATAATTGCTCATGCTACCCCAAGGGAAACTAGACTGGGGGAGCATAGGCTGGTACCGTAAAATCTTCATTAAAAAAACACTTATTGATGAAACAAATGCCTCATATTATCTACAAAATATACTTCGTAATAAATGTGTGCTGATTACTTGTAAAAAACAAACAAGTCCTAAAAATAATAATGTAAATGGAGGTAGATTATTTAGCATTTTCAAATCTAAAGTTATAAGGTGCAACAAAAGTGTTTGTAACTTTAGCGACAACTTTGATCGGGGGTCCTTCCCACGTAACTTTCAACTCGTCAAAGAATCTCTTCATGAAAGTTTCAATCTCTAGTTCAGCAATTCTTCTTCCAATGCAACTTCTGATACCGAAACCAAACGGTAATGTTATCATTTGAGGTGCATTTCCGTAGTACAGAGGATCAGATTTATCAGCCAGCCACCTCTCGGGAACGAATTCGTTGGCCCGGGGGTAATATTTTTCCAATCTGGATAGATATTCGTTTGGTGCTATCACGTCAACCTAAAATACAAGAAATATGTTGTTAATATGGCTGTTCCAATACACATTATTGTCATTTAACCAAATATCAACTTTACTAGTACAGACGCCAGCACATCAAGCTACTACAATCTGTCAAATTTCTTTAATAGATTTTCAACTTTATCGCTAAAGCATTAAGGTTCAAGATTGATTGGGAAAATTGGACAGTTTCGGGTAGCTTGGCCTGCTGGCGTCTGTACGTAAATTAAGTTGATTTTAGATTTAATGTAGTACTTGATGAGGTTTCAAAATAGTTTAGTAGTAGTAATTTTAGTTGCAGCTTTATGAGCATTAAAGTTACTTTTCCGAAATCATATAAATATAAAAATAAATTGTAAGCGCAGTGTAATGTGTTAGTTAAGCATTATATAATTGAATAAAATCAATCTTACCCCCTCAGGAATAAGATAACCACCGACAATGTGGTCTCTATCGGTCCTCCTTAAATTGGCCGGAACCACGTGCCAAAGTCTGAGCGCTTCTTTCAAACAAGCCCTGAGATAACGTTTGTGCGGGTTGTCCGAACGTATTTCTTCACGAAGTTTCTCTTGCTTATCCGGGTTTATCGCTAAATGGTAAATTACACTTACAGCTGCAAAAGATACCTGTAAAAAATGTCATTGATCACTTTTTGAGCCTTATAACAATGCCCCTAGTGCCCTAGTTGAAAACCGCCAGTATCCGCGATGGCACCTAGGTACACATCGCATTCTTACCGTGTCAATACCAGCGAACAGCATTTCGTTAGCCATCAGGATAGCTACTCTCTCGTCAACAGCCAACAGTCTTTCGACTATGCTTTTCTCTTCTTCAGGAATATCATAGCCTCTTTCGTTTATCCTTTTTTGTGCGTTTTCAATGAACATCGTACTAACTCTGTAGGGAATATGTAGTTGTTATGTAATTTTACTAACAGATCTTTAGAATTACTTTTTAAAACAATTAGAAGTGTTACTTACTGCCACTGCGTATCGTAAGTCTTAATAATCTTCCTAAAAGCGGGTGTCGAGATGTATTTCCAAACGCTTGGCATAAATTCCAGTTCAAAAGCCGTTTCAATTATATCTTTCGCACACTGCATCAGTTTCCGTCCTGGGTGGTCCTCTGATAGATTGTCTTCAAGGCATCCCATTCTCGATCCTAAAGCCACTAGGGCTATCGATTCTAAGGACCACTTATTAATTTCAAGACCAAAGTTGTTTTCCAAATAAGTTTTGTCATCTTTCAGGCGCTTTATCCTTGAAAAGATTATTTTATGAGTGATATGGTATGGTTAAAAAGTGTAAGAAGGTAGCGAGTTTCTGGAGATCTGAAGGCCAATTCGCGTAGGTACTTAAATAACGTTCAAATTCAAGTTGCAATTTCATCTCAGCGACGATCAATATCAAAAACTTGTTAAAAATGTAGGGAAATAAGACGTATTTTTGACAGATTAAGACTGAGATCACACTGAAAACGCTCTTAAAATTACGGGAATTGCCCCTCAGACCAGAGTTCCTCTCAATAATGTTTGGCATCATCCTAAAAAGTGACTCCGACAACATTGCATAATCAGCCTATAATTTTCGCACTTCTGGGACACTGTCCTCACTGTGAGACGGAGTGGGCCATAATCCACCACGCCGGCCCAGTGCGGGTTGGTGAACATTGAGACAAGAACATTATTTCGAAATTCTATAATTATAGGAATACTACCTCTGCACTGCATCCTGAGCAATTTCATCAAGCGGTGGCGCATATACTTTTACCAATTTAAGTTTCAACAAAGGTGGATTGACCTTTGTACGAAACTCGCGCCATTTTTCTCCTTGTCTGTATTACAATGCACAAGATTAATTATTTATTTCTAATAAAAAAAATATTTACTAATCTTATCATTAAATATTACGCTGTAGTTAATCCATAATAGCCGTCAAAAGTAGCCTTCTGGGTGACTTCTCTGTAATACTCCAGTGTTTGAAAGCCGGGTCGTAGTGGGTTTGCCTCCTGCGCTCTGTAAACCTTACAAAAAGAAAATACAAATTATATTTATTTACATTTTATTTAGTATCAATACATCAACTCGATCCAAACGTACCTGATCAATATGCTCCGGCTCGAACAAAATGACCATATTAGCCCTTGCTAAGACCCCGTCCATTTTAACTATAGGACCAAACTTCTTATGCAAAGAACCAACCATATCGAAAATGTTTACGTTTGGTCCAAATTGCCCTGAAGAAAGACAATACATTTCATTGATGTTTCTTTAATTCTTTTAGCGGTTGCTACAAGGATTTAGCGCTTTGTCCGCGTGAAGGACTAATTTTATGAAAAACTGGTATTTTATCTATCTTATGTCTTAGGTAGGTAGATTTGTACATTTGTTACCTACCTAAGATATCATAGCATCACACAAGACTATTTCGAGATCTGTTACTCAATCGTGGGATAAGCACATAAAATATGTCTGCCTTTATTATCCTCTAAGCCCTCGTACCCACTCTTGGCACTGAATTTCAACGCACTGACTAGCGCCGAGAGTTGAAAATCCAACAGTATTTTTTTACGCGCTGGGGTGCGCTCTTTTGGATTCTCAATGCTCGGCACAAAACAGAAAGTTAAAAAAACCGTGCGCGATATAAAAATCGCGGCTAACACCTTGATTAGAGCAACGGGGTAATTGCGCAACACACTATCAGTAGCAATGGCTTTCATTTTGACAGTTCAACAACATTCATTGCGTTATTTACGTTGTTGAACAGACAAATTTTTCGAACATATGAAGCAATGGATTAGCAATATTTGATTCGAAATGATTCAGATTGACATTGATAATGTTTTACGCAATTAGGGTCCTGATTGTTGTAAGATAAATAATTTATCAACGCAGTATATTAATAATAAGTAAGTCTTATTAATTTCCAAGCAATTATTTTGTAATTATGATTTTCATAAATAAACAGGTTCGGCAAAACCCCATTGCGGGTCTTACCTACCTACCAATGCATTCGCACCTGCTGGTCCTGCACGGACTTCCGAAGGGGCATAGGAATATCACCATTATTTTTACTACGAAACTAGCGAAGTGGATGAATTTGGGATAACTGGAAATCAATTAACTTACCGATTATAGGCAAAAAGTGATGTATGGGACCGATTAATGGTAAAGACGAAAGTCCAGGTATCGACTTGAATGGTTTCGGCTCCTGTGACGCTGAAGGCGAAGAGTAACTACGGCGGACATTTCTAAAACAAAATAGTTGGTATTTATATTATTATTGTTTTGTTTAAGTTTTGACCTTAGACTTGTAATCTCGATGTGCTCTAAACCGTTTACTATAGGTGTACAACCCGTCCGAATTAACTGTGCACCTGGCGTTATCGCTACTGAACGCTCAAAGCGAACGCGGGGCGCGCCGCGCGTGGAAGCAAGAGAGGGGTCGATTATACCAAGGCGAGGTGGCTCTATTTTCGCCATATTCGTAAAAAAAATACTGTAGTTGGACTGGTATTTCTGAGCCCAAATAGTTTAAAAATAAATGAAAAATACCTTAGTTAAATTTCATAGATAAAGGAAAAAAAGATCATGTCACCTACGTAGATAATCGACACTCAATGATCACAAAAACACGAATAATACAAACAGAAATTATTATTTTTGTACTTACTGGGCGGAGTTTTGCGTTCGTACCGCTAACAACGTATAACACTCGCTCAAAGTTTTATTTCTCATTATTACTCCTACGTGTAAACCGGATAAAAGACTATCAACTCTAAAAACATAAATAGAATGAAGTGACGGCACGCGTTATCCCTGAGAATGATTCGTTTGACCTTGGCCGGTTTCAGATAGCAAATTATTAATTTAGCTTTGTAATTCGTGAATGAAACCGAAAAGATAAGATTTACGTGAGTGAGGAAACTCATACACTACTCATACTCATAAGATATTCATACTGATGAGTGACTTCTTTTGTAATTTGCTCGAAAGATACGAGTTTCTTTTTACCTGACTGCGAGACAGCAAAAGAAATTGAATATACAGACGCCAGCAGGTCAAGCTATCCGAAACTGTCAAATTTTCCCAATCAACCTTGAACCATAACACTTTAGCGATAAAGTTGAAAATCTATTGAAGAAATTTGACAGATTGTAGTAGCTTGATGTGCTGGCGTCTGTACCTTGATAGAAAATAAGACGATAACATAATAATAATATACTCTGTGGGCGCTTGGTGGGCGCTAATAATGAAAACGCCATCTTACCTATTTTCGTGAACTATCGAGTTCACAATCCCACATCGAGTTGCAAACTTGTTGAAGTATCTTCCAATAAACAGCACAGAGTACATTTTTATAAAGGGATAAACAGTGAACGTATCATTCAAAGACTACAATAGTAGTAAACTAATGAAGAGTCGTGAAAACATACCAAAAAACAGGCATAGATACTCGCTTTCGTCATTAATACTAAGTAAGAAGATAGTAGGGTACACAAAGCGGTATAGTAAAATAGTAGAACTGCTAGAATTTTTCAAATGACTTTTTAATATTTGTTATTTGTTTTTCACTAATGACTCGGAAACCATTCAAATACTTATTTTTGTATGCACCAAAACTTTTATTAAAGTTGACAACACTGTCTTAGTAGGGTTGGGCGATTAAACATAACAACAATATCGATATTAAAGCGGTAAGTCACTTCTAAAATCATTTGACCGATCCGATTTTTTTTTTTTTTAAGGATGTTTTTCACGATTCAAGTGTTACGAATGATCTGCGGTTGACTGTTATGTACCAGTTCGTTGCGTTCATATTACAACAGAGATTACATTCGTTTGCTAAGCACGTAGCTATTGCATCCCGTAGGACCAGTCATTGAGGCAGAAGTTAACAAGTATTATTATAATCTACTATAATAATTAAGACAAATCGTACAAAGTTCTCACTTCAGGCAGTCGCTCCGTGTAAAATACTGGTATTTAGCTGCATCCGGTTAGACTGGAAGCCGACCCCAACAAAGTTGGGAAAAGACTAGGCAGATGATGTACAAAGTTCTCGATTTTTATAAAACTAATTTCAAACTTATAAAAATCACCAAATTCTTTATAAAATTGTTGCTTAGTGGAAAATATCGACAAAAATATGTGCTCGTAACATTCAAAGGTCGGTAACGGTACAACCTTACTGTTTGACAGTTCAAAATGTTTAGGTGATGGTGAGGTTAATGGTCGATACAAAATAGTTTAGATAAATATTTGGGTAGGGATTTTCATCTAAATATGAATAAGTCAACAACAAATCATCAAAACGCATTCTAAAAATAGTGCTACGCTTATTCTTCCTACGATTAAGTTATACCGATGTTAAGTCTATTGTAATGAAGTTTCTTTGTCCCTAATAGTTTCGATAAAACTATCGATCGATTACGAAAGAGCTTTTAAGTTTAACATTGATAAAGCAATGTGTGGCTTAATAATTTAAGGAAGTCGTATAATAAATAAGTATAGATATGCAGAGTGCGCTGTGTACATAACTAACCAGTGTGCGTGATTGTGAAGTTGCTAACGTGTTAATAAAATATGTGTTTACGTTCGCTTTTCGTTGTATTCACGCGTTCAATTTACTTAAAAAAGTCATAAAGATAGTTAGTGTTAGCGTCGTCGCGTGTAATATGAGATACGTAGACTGAGCCATATCGTAATTTGTTCCTGATATCACGTCCATGTATTGTTGCTCCTTCCTGTAAGTATTATCATATTTTACTGCATTAACGCTATTAAAATGTTAGATCATTATTTTTATACCTATGGATAAATCACAGTAATAAAACCATGGATAATTATATAACAATCTGCACCATACTGTTTATATTTTGTTCCATAAACTGCACATTATAAATGTCACGATTCTGCACCATACTTTAATAACAAAACTGAAAGGGATTTTGTGAGGCCAATGACCTTTGAGTCTGTGTGTGACTGTAGTATTTTTATTGGTTTATTTAGGAGATATCACCTTATCTTAATCTTTGGAGGTGAGTTTCATCATTTGTAAATATAACATAGCCCACTTTCATACAATGTTAGTGTCATCATCTGTTTACAATTTTACATTCATACTGATTATATTATCTGAATTAAAGTTCACTGGTGTTCAAATTCCATGTTGACGCTCCATTCCATGATTCTCAGTGTAATTTATTCATGTTAGTTAGTAATATGTAAATGAGACAATAATCCCAGGTTTATTTATGTATTCAAGATAAATAAATCAGCTGGTAGATAAGTTTTTACTGTTTATTTTCCAAGGTTAATAGACATTTCTGTTTACTGCTGTTCATATTAACCCAGATACTGATACGGGCCTTTTATATAGCCACCTTTTCCTGATTTTCCTGAAAAAAATAGTTCCAGTAACATCTCGGTTAATGATTGAATGTTGCATTCACAGGTACTTTATTCATAAATATAAAAAATGTACAATTATTTAGTTAAGCAACTTTACGCACCGAAAATCTAAAATTGGGGTTTTAAATTAAGATTTCATGTTAAATCAGTATTATTATTAATTCCGATCAAATAATAAGTACTTAATCAAAGCGTGTTCTAATCACATCAGTCACAATAGTAAACAAAGGTATGATTTACAGTTTTAACCTATTTAATATTCTAGATTACAGTGATGAATGTCAAAACAATTACATAATTAGTTCAATTGGAGACAATGGCTTGGAACGAGAGCAATCTGCACTGATTGGTGAATCATGAATATTAATGTTTGTGCATATTATTATACATATTATCTTTTTGATAGCTAACCCAGTTACAACTATCAAATGTCTTGTAATTGAACCAATTATAATAGATTTGTAACAAATATATAATCTGTTCATAAAAATGTTTTCATGTTATAAAAATGATAAAAATATTGAATATAATATATTATTAAAACAACAGAACCCT
Organism: Apamea anceps; assembly: GCA_951799955.1. Taxonomy (NCBI): domain Eukaryota; kingdom Metazoa; phylum Arthropoda; class Insecta; order Lepidoptera; family Noctuidae; genus Apamea; species Apamea anceps. The sequence continues at coordinate 9,959,824 of OX637515.1, read as the reverse complement.
TAAGTGGTTGAATGCCATAATTGCAGAAACAATTAAAAAGCCATTGTGCCTCTCGTAGATCCACGTTTTCAAAATCTTTTTGTAGTTAAACCTGCAGGAAGTTTAACCAACAACAAAACTGCTGTTCATTTATAATATTAGAAGCATAATGATTTACTTGATTAACAAACACATTTTTCATCATTATCATAATCTATTTCCTTGTCAGCATGGCACTGTAGTAATTAGAGGACAGAGCAAACTAGTTACAATAAATACCAATAATTAATTAACATAGCATGTCTGTTATGTTAAATAAAAATGTTTCTACTGTAAAGATGACCAAACTATTACATCAATCAAAGGGTTTTGACATAAAATCATCAATACAACCCTAGTTCATAATAATCATAATGATTGATATTTCATGAAATAGTCATTCAATAGGATTAGGATATAGGATTATAGGAACTTAGAGGTTGTATTGATGATTATAATTCTGTAAATATATACTTGTTACGCTCGCAAATCATTTTTTGTTCAACATACAACCTGACACTGACCTGCACATTGCAAAAAACGTAAGAAAATTTGAATTCCACAGGCTATCTAACGCATCCCCTTTAAAGAAAAAGGCACCTCTAAACAATCGCTTCAAGAATTTGCCCTCTTATATTGCGCAAAGGTCAAATTGTTTTGCAAACAAACAATGCTCCACTTCTTCCTTATTACAGTCATTATTATTCTATTAATTTTCCTTCTGAACTTGTTAAAGGATTTGTACTGAATCACAGTTTCTATTTTAGTATTTAAGCTCGTTCCAATGGAGCGTGACCAGTGCTTTAATCCAATGATTAAAGCACTCAAAAGTGATGCAGGAAAAAAAACAATAATAAAAACTGTGCTATGAATATTAATTCGTTTAAACTTGTTAGCATAACTACTGCGGTCTACAAAAACTGTGGTTACGAATTTATTTCTATTTATTAATTAAATGTGTATTACTTATTTTTAACTAAACAATTGTGGTGAGTTAAGTCCTTGGCATTCTGAGATCATAGATCTGGGATTTAGGAATTGTGTTGTATACAAATTTTCAAGCTAAGTATTTTTGTATGCATTAGGCAAATACTTAATTTCCTATTGCAACCACCAGTGCACAGCATCTTATGTTTACTTGCGTTTAAGTACTCTGCCAGTAGAATTCTAGTGTCCATCATAAAATTTGAAACTGGTTAATACATACTGTATGTAACTCTTTGGCATAGTGTAAATCCTCTTGCTTTCACACCAGACTTTTTTTTATCTGTGGTGTGATGTTAAACTTGTTTCTTATGTATGCCAGTTCACGGCTGGGCGTCGGGATGGCGAGCATGAGCTCCACGCTCGTCGAGACCGTCTCCATCAACTACGAGGACTTTAACGAGAGCTTCCTCACCTGCGGCACGTGTTTATGTTAGTACACCATCACATTGACACGAGATAAAGGAGTTTACATGTCGAATGAGTCAGTGTAGCATGTTGAATTGACTTGAAATCGAGAAGAGAATAGTGATGCGTGGAAATGGAGAAGAATGGCCTTAGTCCTTCATGGGGACAGTAAATGCTAGGTAGACAGACATGTAAACTTGCTTATCGAGTATCTTATCATCATTTCTATTACTCTTGCTACTAACACCTGCTATACATATTAGCTTGTTTTGTATTAGTAACTCCATGTTAAATGTTATCATTAATATTCATTATTGCTGCTAGATACTTGTGCTATGTTAATCAGTGCCTTATTTCCGTTAATAACTATATAATCTTCCGTAGTTATTGACGTATGTGATTCAGAGAAAAACTTTTTAACAAAAAAATTAAACCACCTAAGTAATTTTGAGTCGGCACCGTTTAAATTTAAGGGAATTTAGTGATCTTTGTTTATTGATTGTTTGGCGCCTACTCAAAATTACTTAGGTATACTTACATTAGTTTAAGAACTTAGTTAATAAGGTAAAAAAGGTTTATTATTTTTTGCTTTTCAGTTTTTTCGGCGGTTTAATTTTTTTGTGGCTATAATCTACTAATTGTTTGCCAAAGGGCAGGCATATGTGGCACTGAGTAGAGTAATAAATTAATAATACACAACTCAGCATTCAAATCTGTGAGTGAACAATTAATCACCCCTATTTTCCCACCCTTAGGGTTGGATTTTTTTTTCAAATTTATATGGGACCAAGTTTGGGGTATACCCTACCAATAAAAAAAGAATTATCAAAATTGAAGTACTCTGTAAAAAGTTATGCGTGGTCATACACAACCGTTGAAGAGCTAGCACTTATATTCGAACAATGGTCAGCAATTAGTTTTATCGCCAACTAAATACATGCTTAAAATAATTAGATTTCCACATGTGTAAAATGAACAGTATGTTAGTAATCTTTGCTTTCAGTCCTTAATCTCACAGAGAGGAGGCCTGTGTCCCAGCAGTGGGAACATTATAGGCTGATATGTAATGTTATGATCGTATTGTGACCTGGTTCTGTATTTTTCCAGGCACTTACGATGGAGGAGAGCACACCCCCAAGCTTCTGCCTTGCTCGCATACAGTCTGCCTACACTGCCTCACACGAATAGCTGCCTCACAGACCAGAGATGCAGGCAGTTTCCGATGTCCCATCTGCCGCGAGCTTATTACAATACCGCGGGGTGGGGTAGCCGCTCTCCCGCCATCCTTCCTCGTCAACCAACTGCTTGATCTAATGGCCCGCCAACGTCGGGAGGTCATACCACAGTGCAGCTCGCATCCAGGCAGAGAACTTCTTTTCTGCGAGACCTGTGATTGCGTCTTCTGTCGACACTGCGCTGACGGACCTCACAGCGACACCCCTTGCGACCACACAGTTGTACCATTCTCCATAGCATTGAAAAGAATGTCCGAAATACTGTTGTATAGAGCCAACGAATGTCTCAGCAAACTCGGTTCGGCGAGGGATGCAGTGGCTAGCGAGCTGAGACGGCTCGAGGCGGCGGCGACGGCAGCGGAAGAAGCGATAGACCGACACTTCGCAGAACTGAAGGCAGCGATCGATAAACGCCACAGCGAATTGAAGTCGGCCGCGGCGGCTGCTGCGACTCATAAACGAAAATTGCTTGAGGAACAACTGAAATTGATTGATGCAGAAACGGCTAAGGTACATACAGTCCCAACTCAAATATTATTGACCCCTGGCATTCAAAACCTAACATCCAATATAACTCTTCAGGTGGAAGCCGAATGCTCAGGTCTCCAACAACAAGTAGAAGTCCGTGAGGTCAGTAGTCGGGCAGCAGCCTTAGGCGCCAGACTAGGAGACGCGGCTGCTCTCGCAGAACCAAGAGAGAATGCCTTCTTAGCCGTAGACTTCGCTCATAACGACGCTCAGCACAGGTTCGCTGAAGCGCTAGCGGAGTTGGGCAGAGTACGGACCAGTACTACCTTCCCTGGGCTCTGTACATTGCAGCTAGGTGAGTTCAATGAGTACTTAGACACTTTTCATAACAAAAACTAGTAAATTTCCCACTGCTTCACTCATTTTAAACGGAAAAGTATCGATCGCCAGGCTAGCTCGTTGCGTGTCCGTAATTTTAGATCATTAGAATTCCTACTGTCCTACGATGTTTTCCGTTAGGTACAATAAGTTAGTGATGTCTGTCAACTTAGAAAGTACATAATTTATGCATTTAGAAGTCGCGAGTTAGTACTTATCATGTTTGAATCATAATAAGTAAAACATATTTAAACGTATGTGCTATTTAAAATATAAAATCAATGCGTGACGTCGCGACATAATTGTTTTGGTCATGCGATTTCGGCCAGACTTCGTAGACACTAATCAGACAGATATATTTCTATAGGATTTCGTTTTGTTAATTACTGTTTACATTAGGTATCTGTATAGTCTCAAACCTCACAACTATTTTAACACGCGTATACATATTATAAGGTGTGAACGTGTTTGTAAGAAAATCTAGGAATTCGAATTTCACCCACTTCTAGTGGTCGTATCCATTTGAAACTTTGCAAATGTATGTAATTCTGATTACAATACAATAGTATGGTACCACCGAGCCAGGTCAAATCATTAAATGGCTACTAGTAAACCTATCGAGCTTGGACTCATTAGATTTTCCTAAAGAATGACATCATGACACCATCATCATCGTCATCTTTACACTTAGAAAGAATAGAAACGTGTTTCTTAATTTTTAAACTAGTTATGTAAATTATTTACCCATCACCATACCTACTCGAGACATTGATTGAAATAACTGAAAACCGCAAAAGGGGTCATTGAACTCATAACTATGAACAACTTCTACTGTGGGATCAACACTGAAATCCCGATAAAAAATTCCTTTAACCATTTCTATGCTGAACGTAGATCCATGCGAGACTTAATGACTTTTTAACTGTTTCTGTAATTACGGCATTCATCCGGTTAGGCCCTTTTGTAATTATCTAGATAATGCCTAGCGCCATAAAATAACCTCATATCTCTTGTTTCCAGAATCAGCATGTGTATGTGGGTTGGAAGTGGTAGTGGTTCTTCGTACGGTAGACTACCACGGCGAGGCGCGGTGCACAGGCGGCGACCCCGTCAGTGCTGCCGCGACCATAGATGACGCGCCCCTGCCTTGCACCGTCACCGACCTTGATACTGGCCTGTACAGGTATGTAGCTTATTATTCAAGGCTTATTATCGTCAATTACTGCGGGGTAATAGCGTAACACACTATCAGTAGCAATGGCTTTCACTTTGACAGTTCAACAACATTCATTGCGTTATTTACATTATTGAGTAGACAAATTTTTCGAACATATGAAACAATGGATTAGCAATATCCTTCAAAATGATTCAGATTGTGATTAATAATGTGTTACGCAATTAGGGTGCTGATTAAAATATAGAATCAGCATGCGTATATGGGTTGGAAGTAGTAGTGGTCTTACGTATAGTACACTCGTCAGTGTTGCCACGGCTATTGATGACGCGTCCCTGCCTTGCACCGTCACCGACCTTGATACTGGGCTGTATAGGTTGAAGCAAGTTAATTTCAAAGCTTATTGCTTTTTTATGCCTCCGTAAAATGTTTTATCTTGGTAATGAGGTCTATATAATGAGCTAATGTCATTTACATATTTATACTGTGAGTATTATGTAAAGTAAGGAAGTTAAATTATAAAATATAAAGTTTTTTTTTTTCGTTAACCTATATTGTCCCACTGCTGGGCAAAGATCACCCCCATATTTTTCCACTTTTCTTTGTGTTTATGTAAACAAAATATTAAAATACTGAACGACAATTATCTAGCACCAGTGATTGTGTAGCCAAAATTTACCCTAAAGCAAGTTCTTCCAATTTATTTTAAGTTTCGTGTCCCACATTTGTGTTTATGATTACTTAACATTTTGCTGACATGCAAGATTCAGGTTCGGCCGTCTATTTTTAGAATCAAACTAATCCACTATTCATGAGCTCACGAAACGAGGTCGTTGGGTCAAATCCTTTGGAGTTTTGACTATCTGAATAAATCGAAAACATTTAAATACATGAATGTTACCCAGTTACATATATATCTATGCATTCATCATCATAACTATGCAATAGGAACAGTAATAATACTTCATATCGAAGTGGAACTCTCGATTTGCTGCGATTTTGAATGTGTTTACCACATTCAAAATCGCAGCAAATGCATGTTTGTCTAGTAACAGTAGAAACTAGACTAGACTAATATGTATTTAGCGATACTTTTAGTCTGTCAGGACTATACTCGTTATAATCAGTTAAACTTAGGGTCAGCTCACACCGAGACGCGACGCTGCGCGCACACTTTAAAAGAGCGACTCAAAATATAACTTTATTTTCTACACGAAAAGATACACATTTCATTGTGAGAATTTAGAATACGTTGCACCATGCAGCGCTGCGCCTCGTGATGCCGCGCGGCATAGAGCGATGCATCGCGACGCAGCGGTGCATCGCCGGTACGCGCGGCGTGCAAAAGTGGCGCTGCGCCTCACGAAGCCGCGCGACGCCTCGAAGCGCAGCCGAGGCTGCCGTGGCGACTTGTCTCTACTATTTGCGTCCAGACTTCGTGTAGAATTGCAGTTCGGTCGAGTGCTCGAGTTGATGATACATTATACAAACATTCGTAGCGCTGCACAAAAAAAATTAACTTCTCCTCGATCTCCATAATGCACCCGCCAAATATACGTCTTTCTCATGCGCTTGCAAATGGTAGACTGTGGGTGGACGCGGGGCGGGGCGGGGCGGGAGCACGTGGCGAATGTAGACACGTTCCGCTGCGCAACGAGGCGTCGTGTTGCCAACGATTTTACTATGCGCCTCGCGACGTTGCGATGCGTCTCGCGGCAGTGCGCGGCGCAGCGCGAAATGACTGGCCTCTTCCAGTATCGTCGCGTCGCGTCACGTCTCGGTGTGAGCTGACCCTTACCGAACGCTCTAAAAGATCGTCTATTAGACGGTGCGAGGCGTATGACCCGCTCAGTTTCGCTTCTATATAAAATATTAAGTATTGCCTATAGATATTATTTCGTTTCTATGCCATAACTTTTTCTAATCTTTAATATTACAGAATCACAATGCGTCCGTGGAACGCGGGTGCACTGTGCGTGCGCGTGTTAGTGTTCGCGCGCGGCGTGCGCGACTCGCCGCTGCGCGCACAGATCGCGGCCACGGCCGCGCCGCTGTTAGTGTGGGGCTCGAGGGGCACCGGGAAGGAGCAGCTTAGTCAGCCTGTTGCGCTAGCCAGGTATAAAACTGTTCTTATATCATCACATCTGCCTAGCCTTTTCCCAACTATGTTGGGGTCGGCTTACAGTCTAACCGGATGCAGCTGAATACCAGTGCCTGAGGAGGTCAGCCTCCACCACCCAGTTACTGGATAATACGATACCCTTGGTAAGACAGGTTGTTACTTTCGGGCTTCTGACAACCCGTAACGATTGCCAAAGATCCACGAATGACAGCCGAAACCAACTGCTTAACTGGCTTTCCGAGACACGGAGTTTTGATATGTAAAGTTGATCACCCATCCGCGGACCAACCGCGGCAAGCGTAGCTTAACCTGATCGATCGACACGTGCGGTTGTTATTAAAAACTGTTCATATAATGTCGTACTAAATGCTAATAAGTGCTCGTATATCCAATAATTTACTCGTATGTATCTAAATCTAAAGCCCACAAACTCTTCTGCCTACCCCAAGCAGTGGTGAAGAGTATCTATGAGGATTACAAACGTGAAAAGGTTACAAACGACATAATGTCATAGGCAAGTACAAATTAGGTCTTAAATCTCTATTAAAAACTAGGTTTGAAGTGACATTACTATCAAATCTGTCCGTTTTTTTTTTTTTTCAGAATGAAGCGTTCATTCTGTATTTAATTATTATGTGTAGACATGACACATTATCATTGACTGAGATATCTTTTTGTTTCTGCAGGTGTCCGAAACGTCGGGAGATCTATGTGCTCGATGCAGGCAACTCTAGAGTCAAGGTTTTGGACGACGAGACGTTCGCATTTAAAACGCATATCGTTAACGAAGGTACACTCATTGTAACACAGGTAACACTCTAATATCTCGGAGTTATATCACATCTTCAGTATTAAGAACTCACGTAGGTGAAATAAGAGCGATGCCACACGCGCGTTGCCAATGCTTTGCGTCGTCGCAGCACAATGATTTCGACGCAGTGAGTCCCACACGAGCGCTGCGATGTCGCAACGCAACGCAGCTTATCCCGACGTCGATATCCACCTTCGATATTCTAAAAAATACTGCGCTGCTTTCCCTTGTCTCACCGCAACACACCTCCCTGCTTCGTCCCCCTGGCCTCTTGTCCGATGCGCACGCGTTCCGTCGTCGCACGTCGTTTTAACGCACCGTGATATGACGCTCAAATTTACATGTAGAACTACGGAGCGTCACCGCTCAGGCGTCATAGCGCCGACGCAACGCATTGGCAACGCCTGTGTGGCATCGCCCTTAATGGACAAGAAGAGGATGGTCCTCCTGTGCGTACAACGTACATAGCTTGTATAAAAGGATGATATTTAAATGTCATTTAAGTAACAAAATAACCAAGTTTTTTTTTTCATGTTCCAGGTTTAGCTGGTCGGAGTTGTACAGGGATAGCGGTGACTGCTGAAGGCATTGTGGCAGTCAACTGGCGAACAAGAACTCTTACTGAGGTTAGCAATCTAAGAGATGTCAGCAGAAGTGACGGGGCCCGATAGGGCCGAAGCCTGCCAGGGTAGCGGGATCGTCCGAAAGGGTTACCGCTGCCCTGGAACATAAAGGGCTAAGGAAGGAACACGGGTGGGTTTTAGTCAGTAAGAGTCTGACACTCCCTTCTGCTCCACCCAGAGCGGGAGGGGTCATTTGATGATTTCCCATCCTCAAAAAAAAAAAAAAAGGTTAGCAATCTATTATGTTAGTCACCCAGAAGGCATAAAAAGTATCTTTACTACCACAAAATAGCGTTCATCAGCAGGTCAATTCTCGTAATTTAAAACAATCAAAATCTAGTCGCAGTCGGCGACAAACAAATGTCAAAACGTAGGGAAATTTGAGGTATTTTTGACAGATTGAGACTGAGATTAGACTGTGAACGTTCTTAAAATTACGAGAATTGCCCCTCTGGTGTGTAGGCTAAACATCTTTTAAACACGACATTTATATGTGAAGTTTGACGTAACACTGACAATAGATACACGTTGAACCCCTAGACCTTAAGACCCAATGTCTAGGACGAACATAACTTTCTTCTTAGTTTTCTATTCGTACTGCACTACGTGACCTCGTGTTCTCAATTTGGTGCGATATGCCTTAATTTAGACTTGGTGTGGTATAAATATAGCTTACTTTTCACGTCTTCGTATGATGATTGTTTTATTTGACCGGGATCATAATATAGCCCGACGCAAACCCTTATGGCGGCTCGGAACATGAGGCGTGTCGCTGCGCAGTAACAAATTCATGTGTCAGCGGGGGTGAGGGGTGAGGTATTGCACAGCGAGTAGCAGACTTCCGTAGTTTCCAGTGGAAACACAGTTCAGATTATATCTTGCAGTGTTAATGAACAAGCCAACATTTTCCCTTGCAGGTGACCGCAGACGGCACAACACTCCGTACGATCCGCTCCGAGCGCCTCGTGGAGCCTGTGTGCGTGGCGGCCGACGCGGTCACTCGACGGCTGGCTGTGGCCGACAACGGCGCGCGAGCTGTGTTCCTGTTCGATAGCCAAGGAAATATTGAAAGAGAGGTCAGTATTATAAGAATTTATAAAATATTAGCTTCTGCCCGCATGCATCGGGACAACAACTAGCCGATGTCCTTCCCTAGAATACCATCTATATCCTTGATAAATTTTGTCTAAATCCGTTCAGTGGTTTAGGCGTGAAAATGTATACAAATATATAGGATTGGGGGGGAACCCTAATTCTTTTTACATCAGCTACCAGTGAAAGTCCCGTCAAATCGCTCCAGCCGTTTCGGAGATTAGCCGGAACAAACAGACGGACAAAAAATTAGAAGTTTTTTTTTTGTTATATACTGATGCTTTCATGTTTGCATTTAAGAAGCAATTATTTTGACATTACAAGCAGACGCTTCAATTTTATTTATTTGTTTATCGAAGTCTAAAAGAAGAAAACATAGGAAAGCGGCCCCTACCTAGTGAGGAAGGAGTTTGAATAAAACATATGTCAAACTGTCGTATATTTTTCAGGTCGGCAACGGAGAGTTGGGTTTAGTCGGTGGTCTCGCCTTGTCAGAAGACTTGCTCATCATAGCAGATGTCGCCGTGAGAGTATACGACATCGAAGGGAATCTCAAAAACGTATTTGCACCAGTGCCTAAAGGTAAGCATAATATAAAGTAAACGTAAACGTCCACTGCTACATGTGGCCTCCGTTAGGAAGTGAGAGATGAAGCATTGCCGAACCCATCAGTCATCACGTTTCGAAGTTAATTGAAAATTGTAGTATTCAGTTATTATAACACACCTAAATTCCCTTAGCCGAAACTCTGACGTGACCAGCGCCCTAATTGCGTAATACACAATCTGAATCATTTTGAAGGATATTGCTAATCCATTGCTTTATATGGTCGAATAGTTTGTGTGTTCAACAACGTAAATATAACGAAATAAATATTGTTGGATTGTCAAAATGAATGTCATTGCTACTGATACTGTGTTACGCAATTATCCCGCAGTAGAGAATGAGTTTCGGAAAAAAATAGTAGCGGTCCCCCGACAGGACAATATTTAATCAAAAAAATTCATACGTAGGTACTTACGTAGGGTCATAATTTCAAGGTTTTTTTTTCTTTTTATAGGATTTTTCGTAGTCGGGGGTTTTTTAAATTTTTAATTTAATTTTTTATTTCATGCTTTTTGTAGGGACTCCTTATTATTTCTTTTCTTTTATTTTCTTGCGTTTTAAGATTCAGGTAATCTGGTATTTAATCAGGTTTTTTGTAATTCACCATTTTGTGGTGGTGGCCACCTTGGATTTGAAATTTGTCATAGTGTATATAGTATTCTACTAGTCAAGCCCTTTCATTTGATACCCATATTGAGGGAGTTGTGAAAAAAAAATGTAATTTGCCATTTTGTGGTGGCGGCCATCTTGGATTTGAAATTTGTCATAGTGTATAGTATTCTACTAGTCAAGCCCTTTCATTTGATACCCATATTGAGGGAGTTGTGAATAAAAAAATGTAATTCGCCATTTTGTGGTGGCGGCCATCTTGGATTTGAAATTTATCATAGTGTATAGTATTCTACTAGTCAAGCCCTTTCATTTGATACCCATATTGAGGGAGTTGTGAAAAAATATGTAATCCGCCATTTTGTAGCGGCGGCCATCTTGGACCGATTTTCATCAAACATAGCTAAGAACACTCCCGACAAATTCACCTTTCAAACAAAAAAAACAAAATTAAAATGGTTGATCCGTTCGGGAGCTACGATGCCACAGACAGACATACACACACACACACACACACACACACACACACACACACACACACACACACACACACAGACACGTCAAACTTATAACACCCCGTCGTTTTTGCGTCGGGGGTTAAAAATTACTTAATAACAAGCAATGAAAACTCAACTTTAGTTACTTTTGCATACGGTTGAAAGTGGTATAACGCACGCTTCGGATCTCGCAAGTTTGAATTTGGTATATTATCTGACCTTTGTTGCATTTTACGACATGACCCTTTTTTCAATACCATATTACACCACATAGTTACTTTATCCATATCTGGTCCCGCAGGGCGCGGCGGCTACGGCGGCGTGGCGCTGGACGGCGACGCGGGCGCGCGCCGCGTGGTGTGCGCGCGCTGCGTGCGCGGCCGGCCCGCGCTGCTGGTGCTGGAGGCGCAGGCGGGCCGCGTGCTGGCCGTGGCCGAACTCGCGGACAGAAAGCCGCGTCGTGTGGCTGGACTGACGCTGCTGCCTAACAGAAGGGCGCTGCTGGCTGATCTAGCGGCGGATTGCTTGAGGTTGCATACCTACTGGTGAACTCTGAGGTCAGATTGAGGGTGAGCATCTTTTAATATGAATGTAAGATAACCGCGCCGCGTGGTAGCGCTGACGCAATTATTTTCTCCCACAATAGAATTTATTACGTAGGTCGTAGTAGTTAATATTTTTATATTATAAGTATTCGCACAAAGAATAAATTCCGTGCGATAGTCAAACTTAATGCTTATTACTCGCCCCCCCTCGTCATTCGAGCTATTGTTCCAGTCTCTAAACGTTGACGATTGCTGGCTAATTATGAATGATTGTCACGGACCATATAAGTACTACGAGCGTAGAAAATATTAAATAAGTTCTTAAGAGCAAAATAAATTATTACTTTCATCAAATTGCGCATGGGATAAAAATTTAAACTAAAGGCACAAAATATTCAGGTTTCCTACGAATTTACGTTTAAAACTTATTATCAATCATGTTATTTCCAGGTGACGCGTAAAGAGAGAGGGGAGCGGAGCGCTGGAGAGCGCATCGTAATCGAATTTCATGCTAGTCCAATATTATAACGGAGAATCGAACTGTTGGCCATATCCACGGACTGCGAGGGAGAGATACTTGCACCAAAGTCTTTAGTCGGCCGCGCGACGGCCACTGCGTTATTCAATACTATATTTTTAGTACTTACAGTATTTATTTCGTATTAAGTTGATTAAGTTATTTTCTAAAAGGTTTTGTCGATTTTAGTTCGGCGCTTATACGGAATTTGACAATATTATGACTGATTTTGATTTATATGTATTTTTCGTTTTACTTACTTTTCGCCAGATAAGCGGGCGTCGAATCGTGACGTTTTATAATAATGTTAATATTGTGCACACTGTGTTTAAGTGTAACTGGATAATCCACCGTGCAATCGGCGATATTTTTCAATTAGTCTTTAATTCTTGTCAATGACATAATCACTTTATTTATTTTAGTGCATCAAAAAATGTTGTTGGCGAATCTTACTTCGCTTTAACTAGTCGTAAGACGAGCGCATTTATTTTTAAACAAACGTTAGTGTTCGATATCACTTCTCATCGGGGAAATGGAAAAATCTCACACAATAATAGTGAATAACGACAATATTTATGATAAAGTATCTATTTAGGGTATTCCTCGTATGCCTATTCTAACAACTAATACAATGTAAATAAAGAAGATAATAAAATGGAAATGAATCTAAATTGATCAGTTGTTCGCGTTACATATCCAGTAGCCTTGTTTGATACGCTTAGTGATAGTGCATTGTTATTAGTTGGACGAGTCCATTGAATGCTGGCGTCAGACAATACTGACAGTCCTGTAGCGTACTCTCTAAGTCTGCGGGCAGACAGGACTATCTTACTGTAGAAACATTTTATACAGGGTCATATTAAATTAGCTAGCGATACTCCGCAGACGAGATGAGTATCGATATCTAAACATGATAAAAAGAAAGAAATTAATTTAATGACTCTTTGTGGGGTCAACGCCCGCAGTGTAGTCACTTGAAACATCAGTTTTTTTTGTGTCTACTTCACAGACATGATAAAACAGATTTTGTAAACACATACTTCGAGTAACGATATTCGCAGCGGTCGTTGACCCCCCAAGAAATAACAACTTTTTTATCGTGTTTAGATATCGATACCCATCACCTCTGCATAGTTTCACTAGCTAATTTAATTTGATCCTGTAGAGCTACGACATACTGAGTAAAAGTTGTTTAACTGCATACATCATCCAGAACTGCGTATATACGGTACATACGGCAATCTGTAATCAGTCAGACATTCGGTAAGTTGCTAAATGTAAATTTTATCTGGCCGCAACATATTAAATACCATAGTATGTGCTAACTATATACAGTTATAATGAAATAGCTACCTATGTGATCATTTAAAACTTTAAGAATCGTATTATTAGTAATTGAACTTCAAGACTCTATTTTGCATAACACATTTAAAACTCGACAACATTATTATCTACTAAATTAGTTGTTTTTCTTATATTCTCGAGGACTCGCTGCCATATTTTTGATTAATGACAAATATGATTAAAAAATTAATGTAATCGTGTATGCTATTAGAATTTTCATATGAACAAAATAGCCTTTAATTCTTATCACAGTACGTTTGAACTGAATTTGTAGTGAAAATATCATCTATATTGATTGCTCAATAAAAAAAAATAATATCATATCATGCGGTCGAAGCAAGCTCTTTCATAAAGTTAACTAAAAAACAAGTACACTAAAATCACCCTAATTTATTCTGATTATAATAGTTTAAGTAAATTTCTCTTCGCTATAGTTTAGTAATGTTGACTGTTTATTCAAGCTATCGTTATTTCGATTCAACTTTAAAATCTTATAAAATATATCTCATTCAGTTGGTATTTATGTCATAAATTAAATACTTATGATATTCGGAGGTTGAATGAGTGACTTACTTGGACCAGAGTGAACGAAATCTATGTTTATTTAAGAATTCCTGATAGGGAATATGTACGTCTGTTAAAATCGTTAAGTATTTTGGAACATTTTGGCTAAAAATACGCTGTTGCAATCATTTGCACTGAACTTTTACCATAAAATAGAGTTAATTTATCAAACTTTCATCCATATTATTACCCTGTGGGTAATTGCTTGCCGAAGGATACCTCGATGGCGATCCATAGCGGGCTGCTTGGGGGTTTACTTCGAGCTCTTGCATGTGCGTGTCTATTAGCGTGCATTTGTTTTACATGAAGCTGACATCGAGGTAGCGAGCTAAACTATGATCGCGAGGTATCGCAGTGAGACATTTTTGGCATGTAATTACCCTACAGGTTCTACAGGCACCTGAAATTAATCTTTTGCCATCATGAAATAAATGCTTAAAGATCTTTTATTTCAATATTCATTACATTACATGTCCTCACCAACTGGCAATTATGATATTACATCATGAATTTAAATAACAAATATGTATCTATATAACGGTATTATCATGACAAATTACTATGTATAACTAAAGCCTGTTATTAGTTATTATACTTGCACAATGCATATAATATTCTCTATTGTTTTAACACCGCTATGATAACGTCACCGTAATTTTAACAACGGAATCTCATTAAAAACGTATTTTTTTCATGTGCAAAGTAATCAACGCCTCACATGAACATAAAAATATGTATAAAGAAATAATATTTCATCGACAACTGAACTGCTGTTCTGTGTTATTAATATAACCTTATGTAACTCAACAAATATTAACTCAGAATTATTATTTCTTGTTAAAATTTTATTATTTGCATTATTTGAAAACTGTTCAGTTTATTGATGGTCTCTGTAATTTTTATGAAAGATTTTTGTGGTGGCAATTCTTAGCTATAAGGGTTATCATTGAAAAAAATCAAAACAATATCTTTAAATCAACATGGAATCGTTTTTAAAATATTATTTTTAAAGATGTGAGGCTTTTCTATTGTTATTGCGTAGGTTAAGTTATTGTAAAGTGATGGACACACCGGCCAACGGATTTGTGCAGTAGGGTTAGATCTAGTCTGGTTTTTGTACGAACGTGTTTTTCTATATTATACAATACCAGTTCAAATAAAACCATGAAGAAGTTAATGAAGGGTTTCAAAAATGCCTTATGCAATGTACTTTAACAGCCGTATCGATGCCATTTTCCAACATATTATTGCTTAACAAACCATAGTTAAGAAAATTTGCATGTGCGTGAAGTAACGTGATTGGCATGTATAATTTAGAAATACGCGTATGTAGCTGAGAAGAATTGACATGGTATAGGAAAAGTACAGTTTGCAAATATGCATATTTACATGATAATATGTCCGGAGATTTTGATTTTAGTCTAGTTTAACTAAATGTTTCGAGCAAAGAATAAATTCTGTTTTGGAACGTTAACTGGAAATGTAGATCCTAAAACCACCTAGATAGATCCTGTTTTCGTATGCTAACGTGTTAGTTATGTTAAATGTAATGTAAACACGGGCCTAATGCCTACGAAGTGAATCGGGGCAATCACTCGTGAAACTCGGAAACGAAACCCGTCTCCTAGAACAACAGTGTCTTAAAACCACTTCGTTATTACTTCTATTCGAGTTCATTTAGTATGCCATAATTAGTAGGAACTGCACACCGAGATTATTGTTCCCAATCATATAATGTTACAGAACAGACTCCTAATTGTAGCTGTCATGTTCTCATTGAGTTCTTGAATATTATGCTAGTTATTACACCGCTTATTTCTATCACAACACGTACGTAATATTATCATGTGTTTAGTTATTCGTTTCAATACTTGGATGAATGACGTAGGTATTAATAAAGTTCCTTTAAGTTCATCTATCCGCAGTTGCATAACGATAACGACTTATGATTGTATACAATGCTATGTTAACACTTTACATAATCGTTGTTTATTTTAATGCACTTTATCATAGCTTCTATTCATACTCTGTTTGTTCATATACCCGCTGTTTACACAAAATACTGTTATTGCAGTTACCAGTCTTATATAAAATTTATCTCATGGAATAGTTAACGATTCTAAACTTAGGTACATGTGTTGTTTGTATGTTGTATTGTATTACGTTGTGTGCTTGTGTTGTCGTGAACAATTTCAGCTTTAAAAATTGATAAACCGAACTACTTTTAATGTCGTCTAATAAAAACTGTTACATACATACATTCTGTCGTCACAACTCGCTTACACTGCCTTTATTTTGTTGAGAGCATTTAACAATAAGATTACACTTCTATATCTGCTTAACCTTCTTAAAACTAATAGCCATCAGTACAGTATCTATATAGATAGTTATTTGAATAGAACAGTTCAACAGCAGATTGGTACAAAATAATAATAATAAATAGATACGATGTGTATTCATTTTTTGCATTAGATGTAAACTGTTCAAATGAATCGTAGTGAAGAAGTGTTCTACTGTTTTAAAAGATGAATAAATCTATTTTGGCACCAGATCGACTATTTTCAGACAAAATTGATGGAATTGATAGAGGACTCATTTATTGATTGTATGTACGCCTAAAAGCTAAAGTATATTTATTTATCAGAAGCTGTGAATCTGTACTTAAATTATAATCACAGAGTATCTCAGTGTAATGTCGATAACGTCACTTTTGTGCAAAACACAATAAAGTTAAATTAAAACATTAAAATGCCTTTTAATAATCAGTTCTTCCTCCTTCTTCGTCTTGTTTTCGTGTCGATGGTACTATTGTTCGTTATTTTTTTTATATAGTTTGAACCCAGAAGGTGACCAGGTTGATTGCGGCATCAGTTGCGTTCTTTAGGTCATCGGAAGTGCAGGTGAACGGGCACTTAGGACACTCCAGCAAGCTCAGTTCTTGCTTAATATACATACATTATTTGACGGAGACCACGCTATCTTTGAGATAAAACTACGTTGCTGTGGTAAGTCCTAAATCACAACCGTTAACCAACTAGATTGCACTTTGAATATTGTGTAAAGTTATCTGAACCGTGATTATTGCGGTTGGCAAGTTGAGTGGACGATATCGCTCGGTAAACAGAGAGGAAGAAGATGAGCCAATATGAACAACGAACCCACGCACCGTAGCGAAGCATACGAACCGCTCGATTACTGAGCCACTCGCGTTGTTATTCCACTATTCAAGTTTCTATGTAAAGCATCCGTGTGTTATACTAATTTACAACTTTCTCCTTTCTTAAAAAGGTCACTTGCTAATACTGTTCAACTCGTTCGTAGAAATAGTATAGACTTATTGTACCCATACTGCGCAGTTGGTTCTTATTGAAATAAAAAATGAGCGCACATGACGGAACCGAAGAAATTGCATTTACGCCAAATATCGCTAAACCCATTGTTCCATTGTGTGTATGTGCGATTAATTTGCTGTGACCTCTTTTTAAGCTGTGTCTACACAAGTCTTGAATTTAGTTAGCGCAAATATTAATTTTGACTAAGTAAGAATCGGGTATAACTTCTAAAACATACTGTACATAGGCGTGAACAATAATTCCTTTAACAACGGATTTCTCATGCATTGTGGGTGAATTTACAAACAAACTTCTCACGGACAAACACCTTCCATTCAAATATTTATGCGGAAATCGAACCCGTGACACCTAACGCAGACGCTGATCGTTCAGATGCGCTAACCTTGGCGTCTAACAATTGAACTGCGACCTAACATTATTATTCAGAACTCGTTTTGGACGTTTTAAATTGTTCAGAAAAAAGGCTACAGTTTAAAAACATATAATTTTATTGGACAAATCAATTCTAACTAAATTCAGAGAGATTATCACTGGGAGAAAACACCAAACATTGCACGAAAATGTGTGCAAGAAATATTTTATAAAAAATAACCTTAGTCAGTTCCTTGACTTAATTGTAATATCGCCTCGCATGCAGGGGCCACGTCACTCATCGGCCGCGATCAATAACAATATCATTTGTACGTATTTACGTTAAGACACTGAACTATGACGTGGCGGTTGTGAAAACCGACCCTGGCTGTTGAAATTGTTAACACTTCAGGAATTGCGACATAGCTCTAACTTTTACCAAATTAGGGTTTCTGTATTTGTTTTCTAGCAACCAGGTTCTATATACCCAAAAAATACAAGGATCAAGTAAAAAAATTGTGAATATAATAAAAAAATGTGGTACTATTTTTATTAAGTACTTGAATAATTTGATATAAGACAATCGTAGATCGTTTAAAGAATTTTGAACTTGATTTCGTGCGCCATTCTGATTCCAGGGGTGATTCCTGAAGTGTCATCAAATGAGTGAATACAAAATGATTAAACTTTAAAAGGAACAGTGCAAGGACGAATTTGTGTGAAATAGTTTAAGTTTAGGAACTATGTCATAGGAGTTTTTGTAATATATAAACACAAAAAACTAAAGTTGTGCTGTCTCGGGCGTTATATAACGTTTGTCATATTATGTGCAGGTCTTACAATAGCAATAATAATTATAATTGACATGCAAATTACCACTGCCGTTACTCGAATATCACGTAACAGACATTATTGGTTCAGTCATGCAATACAATGTTCTACAAATTCGTATTTTTGCTAATTCATAGTATGTGTTGATTTATATAATTTTGAGAATACTTTTGGACCGAGATCAACAATAAAACGATGTCAATGGTGACAAAATAATATGATAATTAACTTAGTCATTATTTTCCTATAAATATTATCGTCAGAGTTGCTAGATTTTAATCTTATCCCCATAAATTGCAGTAACAAATAATAAATGAAACCTTTTGTTTATAAAACTTATCAAATCTCTATGTGAATTAAATACCTACATTTAAAATAACTTATTCCAATTTGTTAACCGAGAAAAACCTCCGTGAATGTATGTTCTGGCAACACTGACAATTAAACAAATGTATACGTAATTATAAAAATATATCAAAGTAAATGCAGTTCCGACAAGAATGTCTTAACGTATAGAACAGATAGATGGCGCTACTTTCCGAATGTCGCGAGGGCCTCTTTGCATTCCTGGATGGTCTTTTTCTGTCGTTCAACAGTCGCCGAGGTCTGTTTGGACCCTTGCAGCCTGATGCAGCTAGCTATAGTGGTGTAGTAGCCACAAACATTGTGCAGCACCCGAACAGCGCGGTCGCCGCAAACAAACAAGTATTTTCCGCTTGCGTCAAATTTCATGTAGTTTATTAATCCTGAAACAGTAACGAGGAAAACATTGGCTTAATTACGTGCATTTGTGTTCGAGCTAATTTTGATATATAGCCGTCATCCTTATCACAACTGTGCATTTATAGACGGTTTATGTGCAAGTGATCGATAACGATACCTTGAATCGCCTATTCAATAATTCACGGCCTCCTGTAGCCTCGCAGCGGAGTTAAAAATACCAAAGTTACACGCCCATTAAAACCGAACAGTAAAGACCCAACTTTTGTTTATGTTACATTATTTATGCCATATAATTGCTAGTGTTTTATGTCTTTTTCAATCAATTGTAGTAAAATCAGCTACAAACTTAAATAAAACCTACTTAACATCGATTGATATTTTGAAGGTTCGCTACTTTTAAATGAGTTGTAGGTATTTAGAAACGCTATGTTTACAATTCCCGTGAAATCAAAATATAAGGTAAACCAACAAGTGCGTGTTCAACAAAAACTTTATTATATTTTTTTCGTGACTCATTTCATCACTCACCACCTTATTCGCCAAGGTCTCGGCGTTATTCAAATAACATGACAACAACATAATCGTTTCAGTTTATGGTCCTATCCTGGCTATAGAGGCTCTAATATGTCCGCTGTGTAAACACAATTAAATGCCCTTTGATTTATTATATGATTTAAGTGACAATTAACGACTTTAAACGTGCGGAACCTGATATCTCTAACCATATTAAAAAAAAGGTAAATGGTAAATAAAGTACACTTGGAAGCCCGCTGCGTCGGGCATTCCCGAATAACATAAAATACGAATCGCTTTACTGACAATTTAATATAAAAAATGATTAGGACTCTTTAACGTATTTATTTGCAGTATCCTGTTACGTAGATCGTTGACATATTGGGAATTCTGTGCAATAGCATTGTCCCCAAAATATTCGCTTCGAAACGAAGTTTTAAAATATTGCTGCTACTAAATACTATGCCCCACTACTGGCTCTATACTACATAACTGTATCTTCAGAAACAAGCTTTCTTCAGTTTGTATCGATCGGTTTTCATTAAGTTATGAATATTTGACGTAACATCGAAACAAACTTTTACTTGGCCAATACAAGTCTGGGGTAGTTCCTATTTCTTTTGAATCTTCAATTTTACTAGTACCCTAGAGTCGACTATACAAGGCATAATTATAAAGTCCTATGGTTTGCTTATATTAAAATTAAACCAGATTCTTTTATTAAACCGTTTTCCATACTACCATAATTCAACTTTTCTTGGGCCCGTTATTGAGGTCCTGTAAACTCTCAATAACTATTAATTTGATGTTATTATTCTGCGATTTTCTTCCCGAACCAAGTTGTCGGAAACACGATATCAAACGGAAGCCCTATCGAATGATCCCGGTTGAGAACATCTCGGTAACCGGACATAGTTCCTTAACTAAGCAGACAGAAATAAACTTACCGGAATAAACATTTTCCACGGTATCATAAAGTTTCCCGGTGTAGGTGTCGTAGAACTCCACGGAAGAATCCACAGAGACTGCCAGTACCTCGGCGTTAGGCGAGAGGGCGATGTGCGGAGGGTTCGCAGTCTGTCCGTATGTGCCAGTCTCGAGAACGTGCGGGGACTCTCCTCGGGTGTACTCGACTGGAATATAAACAGAAGTAGTATTAAATTACTAGAATACATAATCATTGTTGAAAGAAGCTAACCAACTGACGACTACCATTTTGAGGCGTAGGAAGAGGCAAATGTAGTCAGTGAAATTGTTTTTAATTTAAGAGCTGTGTAAGGAGATAGCGACGAGCGATCGATGAAACCTTAGAAAACATCGCAGGAACAACAAAGACGAAGAGGTCGAAGAGAAG
Source organism: Apamea anceps (assembly GCA_951799955.1). Lineage (NCBI taxonomy): Eukaryota > Metazoa > Arthropoda > Insecta > Lepidoptera > Noctuidae > Apamea > Apamea anceps. Next base: position 9,938,704 of record OX637515.1, on the reverse strand, counting down.
AGTTGAAAAACTTTATCTGATATCGAAGCCTCCAAGCTGTTCGTTCAGTCTAGCTTAAAACTTTAGTCTATGTCTATAGCAATGCAATACTTATGCATATTAAATTGTTAAATGAAAAAATGCTCAATTAATAAAAAATAAAAATGTTATTGAAGAACTGATCCTAAAATTCCATTAGTCGTTGGTATTGTAAATTTTGTTGTCAGAATGCAAAATCTCAAATCAAAAAGAATGCAAAATTTTGCATACAGGCCCCCCTCTCTGTGAGATAGGACGCCGTAAAACACCACACGGGCCCAATACGGGTTGGCGGATGTCACATGACTTCGTATTTTTAGTGTGAGAATACTTAATATTTATTGAACATTTATTAATATTCTAATACCGTTAACTTCGTACGTCATATTAAGGCCTGAGACCAGAATTTGATGCGATAAACAGATAAACACGACTTTTAATATATTGGAATCATCAGCCTGTTTAACTAGTTACTCGAAATGGCTTTGCAGTAACACGTTTACCTATAAAGGCATTATAAACGAGTAATAAAATTTAAATAAGCCATTTAAAACATCGCGTTATTATGATATGAAGCAAGGTCTGGTGTAGTGTGGGACTGACCCATATGACGTGTCCGTACGCCATTAGTAATTCCCAGCCATCACGTAGTAAACGGACAATGATACCCGTAGCGTAGACGATGTTTTCCACAATTCCCGAATAGCATCAGTCATTTGATGTAATTATTTTGTCCATGGTTGCAACACTTTTCAAGATGATACAGGGAAACAAAGGAAGGAAGCAGGTTCAATGTTTAATGGCAGCCCTGACCTATGTCAACGTACAGACAGTGCGCAAACAAATAAAATTGCGAAATCAAATTAAACCCACACGGTGGGACCTAGGACTATAAAACCGACCGATTTACTGAAATCTCTGGTTCGACTTTTCTCGAGAGAATAGAAAGAAAAACTTAGGTAAGTACAGTGAAATGCACATTTGTAATACATTAGGTACTTTTATATGTTGAATTTCGTGTGGCATATAGTGGCTTTTCTGTAAAAGAGGCATACGTAGTACCTGCAGTGCTACATTACACAAAAAAGGCATATAATAGCACTGGATAAATAGTAAAGGATACCGGAAAATATAACTTAGACATGCAAACAAATCGCAAATTGTACGCCCATAGGTATTACTATTAGCATTGTAATTATACATTTACTCGGCATGAATATTATTATTTGAAATATACTAAAGTATGGCCATTTTAATAGGTAACATTTGACGTCTGTCAGTTTTATCTTCATAGTGAGGTGACCTGCTTAAAAACATCGATTAAAGTGAATGAATCGATACGGGCTTGAATTGTAATTGAAAAAAGTTAAGCAATTGTGCAGTTCTAACAAAACGAAAAAATATATTATTTTATGCCCGCCGTTATAAGGTTACGTTGTTGAATTTTTATGAATTGTCAAATGTTACCTATTAAAATGGCCATACTGTAGATACACGTGTAGGTATATTATAATGAGAAAAAAAATCAAGTATGTACTTATTACGTATATGACCTCGGAGTCCGTAACATACACAATAATATTCTGCCAATAAAAATAAATAATTTTCCAGCAATATTGACAATAACATCAGGAATCAGGCACGTGGTCTTTGATGAATCCATAATGTTATGATAATAATTCATTGACTTCATGAATGTGAGAGCAATCTGCGCAATACAAACTGTAATTAAATACTCTATGACACACGTGACGTTATCATTAGACGATCTATGTCAATAACTTAAACCACTTCACGTAATTAATGTAATGTAGGTAAACGAAGACCGTAGTATCCAAGAAATAAATAGAGACCTGAAGTTAATGACTCAATAAAACTGATAAAAGAACAATGAATTAACTAGTGTTCCAATTAATTTGAACGTATAACAAAATAAACGAACGCGACATCCGCGGGGCGACCCTCCGACGATGACGTCAGTTTCGCGTTACTTGCTTACTATATTATATTCCTCCCGAGTCACGTCTCAATTCTACATGTACGTAAAATGCAAGCGATAATAAGGAAGCATTTGCGCATTAACATTACATGTCATATACTTACTCTTTGTATGATATAGCTTCCACGTGCCATCCTTCGATATAGTGGCGATGTGTGACGTGTCCACGTCGAAGGCGACGTCGTACACACCCGAAGAGTGGCCAGTTAGCTCGAATGCCTTTGTGATTTGTTTGAAATCGCCGTTCTTTGTGAAGCACACCTCCATCACTTTGACGTCGGGTGCGAAACCCGTCGCGACCACAAAGCGGCCGCACGGTGAAACTTTGGCGGTGTGTGTCGTCATCAAGTACGTGTCGAGCCTATCTAGTTGTTGGCCCTTCAGGTCCCATATGACCATGTCGTTGTTTGAGGAGCACGACATCATGAACTTGCCGTTGCTGGATATGTCGAAGCCAACGACATCCACATCATGGACCTGTAAATGCAAAATATTTAGGCATTAATTTAGGTTTGCAATCTATATGCTCTCCTATTGCGTTGTAGCCGCCAGAAAGAGGTCGCTGTAAGTGCTGTTACTCTTAAGCAAACTAGAAGTGATAAGAGCTAATACCAAACATGGATGTAGATCTAATATTTAACTAACGGATTATAATAGATAAGGCGGTGCCCATGCAGTAATGAGGTTGATACCTTGTGTAGGAATAAGCGCATATGTTAACACGGAACTAGTACTTTGTTGAATATTCAGCGTAGTCCTGACGCCTCGCGCATCATGTTTTATGTAAGCAATATACATATACGTACGGAAAACGAACCAGAAAACCTTCCTGCGGCTAAAAATAATATTATACGAGGCTGCGCGTGCGACGATCCGAACGAAGCTATACTTGAGCAATACAGCCAATACAATCAGCCACACAATGAGCCAAGCATAAATATTGCAATAAGTAAGCATTATAGGCACTATTGCCTTCGCGTGAAGATAGCGCAAACGTTTAACAGATGGCGTAAACGGTTTGATCACTGTACCGCCAACATCAGTGCCATTGTTCCGGTGGAAGGTCTTTTTTAATCGTCCACTGGCACACAGTTACAAGATATTTACTTATTTAAGATTTATGTAGACGAAACAGATTTTCGGGTATCAAAGTAAACCGATTTGAGTCCCAGTGTCGTGACCCGGATGACGCAAGCTCAACTTATATTTCAATAAGCTGTTTTCTGGGACTTACTGTACATTATTTATATGTTATTTATTTGTTATTAACAATTTATAATTTTATTATCACTACTAGTAAAAACCCCTGGACGGATTTTTTTTCCCTTATATTATGCAAAATCATCTCGAGTCAATGACTTAAGTTTTTGTATTGTTGTAGTCAGGAGAGAACAATTCTTATAAGTTAAATGGTCTCATATAATTTCATAGTTTATTTTCTCCATTTCATTAAGTATGTGTATTGTATCATCCGATTGTTGTAAATTCGTGATGGCAGAGTTCAGATAAATTCAGTGCGAAACTCGCACCAAACTGTTGCTATCTCTTTACACTGTTTCAAACTTCCTCTACTTTCACAAACTTTTAAAGACTTGCTAATCAGATCAAACCAACACCCGAGTATCCTACTTGGCCTTTACCTAAGCGACTAAGTCAATGTTATTGCCTGCAATACAACAACAAAGAAAAAGGTTATTGAGAGCAACACTTGCATAAATGGCAGCTCTACCATGTCAACCTGCTAACTAGTGCGACATTACATCGACCCCGATATTTGTGTAAATGTTATACTGACTAGAACAATACTGTAAACTGAGTTATATTGTTTATAAAATGTATGATAAATACGATTGATTATAAATATATTAATAGTATCTGTGTCTGTACCTACTTATAAAATTTGTAATCTCAGTTCTTCTTTTACAGTAGTCCTCGTTAATAAGTGTGATTGCGCGTGTGCTAGATCGCATATCAATAAACTGATTCGATTTAATCATCATTTGATTCAAAGCCGACCGCCTCTTCAAACCTACTTTAGAATAGTGATATCTGTCTTTTCGTCTCTTCATACGTCGTCGGTTTATTTTGCTCTTTGAAACCCACATCAGCACTAACCAAAATTAGCATGTGTTAACTGTATGAGCTTGTGACCTATTTAAATGTTTGAAAAGCACACCACATTTAGAAAACAGTTTCTATTTAAACGCACTAGTAGGAGACGCTTGAACAGAAAACAAGTTCATGATATGATGTCGTTTTCTTTAGCGGTTTCTTTAACGATGGGAATTATTGCAGCATTGAGACAGTGCAGAGAACATTCGAGAGTCGCTTCATGCACCACAATTAGCGAAATCTTGTGATCGTATCACTGCTAACAATAGCAAACATACAAAAACATGAGCCGTGTAAGATATATAACGAACAGATTTTCATACAGATTCATACATCGGACGAAACAATAGTCATTTCATATTTTATATATTTTTTGCGGAGGTTCATTGCCGAGCACACAAGGTTGTTAATTTTTATACAAAATGTCGAAACACACATCTGCGGGCGTGACTGAGATTGTGCCTCCTACTGATTTTATGGTGAATGCAACTTTTTATCCACAAGCGGAAGATAATCTGTTCACTAAAGGCGATATATTCTGTACGGAATAATTGATTATGTAAATTCCTTAATATGCGTTGCAATTTGAATCATGCTTAAGCACTATTAAGACTAGATAAATCACGTAGTTATGTTGTGTATATTCTGATAGTAAGCTACGTATGTCGAGAGTGATTAGAGCCTACGTATATGGAAGATTTAGATAATCGTACTTACGTGTACGACATACGTATTAGGGAGGTACGTAGGTGTATAGATACGGTATCATCTGGTTTAAATTAAAATATTTGTATATCAATGACTGACATCATTTTACCGAGTTTGCATCATCGCAAACACAAAAACAGATATATTATGTGCAACAAACAGATCTTTGTTCGTATTACAATGAACATCGGGGAGTGATAAATAGTACGTGATATTGTCTACAATCGACACTTAGCTTCTCCACAAAGCACGTAACATTCAATATAATCTCATTTCCATCACAGATATATGATGTAACATTTCAAAACGGGTTGTGAAACAGTAAGCGTTGCGTTTCAAAAAAGTTTATTTCGTCACCACAATTGAATTCAAAATAACTGCTGTTTTGAAAAGCGCCATTCCAGACGTGTTTCACTGGGGAGCTGTACCGGTCTCCCTTACGACTTAATTGGCCTGTAAAAATTCTTTTGTGGTCAAATGAATACCTTTTCCTATAGTCCTTTAAGAAAAGTAGCAATTTAAGGATGAAGTATTCGAAATTTATGCTTTTAAGCTCGCTTTAAACTGCCGTCATTATCTTCAGGTGTATTATTCGAAAATATACATACCATGCCTTGAATAGTAAAGAAAGACAATGGAACTTATTTTTCTTTATTCTAGCATGAATAAATATTTTGTGTAGGTAAATAAACATTATCATTTTATTGGTTTTACTTGTGGCCAATGTGGCCCTTATTAAAATTGAAAGTAAAATAATAAAAGACAAAGGGCACTGCGTTTAGTGGCGCCTAGTTTAAGCGCATATGCAAACTTGTTGTTGTAAATGATGAAAATATCACTAAATGATCAAGTACTGATTAGCAGAGCTTGTCTACCATTATTGCAAATGAATGAATTAAATTTTGCTCATAACAGCACGTGTGTCGCATCCCCGGCTGGCTGTGTGGTCTGCGTCTAATAATAGAGCACCCCATTTCTTCTCATGGGCGTCGTAACTGGCAATTAAGGGCTTATTCCGGGCGAGTGGGCCGTAGTTACTCATGAAATCAAATCATGTTGGGAAAATCCGATTTAAGGGTAGTAGAATTACTAATACCTGCCAAACTGCATCAAATAAATTACCACGAGCTGGAGTTCCAAAGAGTTTGTATTGATTTACCACGAATTCACAAACTGTGTAGGTGTGGCTCATGTATACATACTAATTTACTCATTGAACGCGACGCTCATTAGCTACTCTTGCAAACAAACAATAGGAAGCCCGCGGTCCATGAAAACAATGAATCTCACAGTAGTATCAATTTCATTTCCACTATGCCAAAATTTAAAGACCATTAGAGCGTGCATTTCAGTCAAAATTAATGAACAGCAGTGCAGTAAATGTGAAATTTTGGCCGTCGGCATTAATTGGTGGGTGTGTTCGTATTCGTACAAATAGGTATGTAGGCCAATATTGTTATACTACACAAATGATTAAGCATTGAGTACAATTCTGCAGCTTATCACTAACCGTGCGACTTGTGACTCACCCGCTGTAAGTACATAGGTATACTTGGGAATCATTTGTAATGTACGTACCCATAACAAGGAACTGACTACAAGGTTGACCGTGTTTTTGTGTCTTCATTATCATTTCGCGACTCACTAAGTCTTTAAGGACCCTTATAAAATGTTTAACCGTCTGTTTGTCTGAATGTCGTAGATAGATTCTTTGTTTAGTTATCAGGATATCAGGGTTGTTCCACTGCCTTCTGGTATATTTTGATGCGACGTGTCACTCAGCAGCGCAGGTCGTGCTCGAAACGTTTACGTTACGAAAATTACCTTGCCCATCATCGGTTGTTTCTGAGAAACTAAAATGTTACATGTAATATCTTTTGCAGCTTCAGACCTTAGTTCAATGCTACATTGTGAAACGAACTTGATTTCGTTCATTTTACAAGTTTTTTTGTAGTTTTTGAAATAATTACCTGAACGTCTTTTATGTGAAACAAAATGTTAAAGAGAAAACTCTCAAGTGATGTTACGTAAAATGTTTCAAAGAGAAACTCCCCTGAGTTTCACAATAAGGATTGTATGGTTCTGTTGAATTTTTTTTCGGGGAAAGCTAACTTCGTTTTACGTCATGTATCAAGGTTTGATACCCAGAATTTAATTACGTAACAACACAATTCATCAAAAGCTTCCACTCTTTAATAATTTCATCTATAAAACAGAACTAGCAACCAGTGAAAACATTCTCATGAATTTAATCTGCAATTACGCAAAAGTACCTAAAATTACATCTAACACTATCTCATCAACAAACTTACTTAATATACTAAATAAAAATAACACGAGGGTTTAATGAAAGACTTGCAAGCAACTCATTTACTGAAGCCGCGCCTTCACTCGTAGATACCATAATAACGCGGAACAACATCATGACTTGCATTCAACCTCAAACAGCAATTAAAATACGCGTTTAATGATTATAGTGATAAATTAATTACATAATAACACGTTGATTGCTACCAAAAATAGTTCTCGCTCTCATAGAGCTTCATTATTACGCCACAATAATGGCACGTTGGCGTGACGTCAACACTGGTACGTTTCTTAAAATAGGAGGGTAGATATTGTATTGAGCCTTCGAAACCTTCATCTAATATTAGATGCTGGTTGAAACTTGACTGGGGAGGTATTAATAAATAAACCTATTACGTACTTAGTTTATTTCACAACTCATTGGGATATTGGTTAATTACTTAACCTCCCAATTTCGCTAAAGCTGATGAAATTTTGTGGTCAAAGGAGACCACTAAAAGCATCGGAGAAAGCAAGTTCGTATAGGTATCCTCTGTAGATGAGTAGTTTCTTTGTATAGAATGAGGTTGCGAGATTTCAAGTTTGTCAAAGCTTATGCAAAGCTAAAATTCGAGTGAAACCTTGGATATTTCATTTGTTCACAGTGCCTTTCATTTACTGTTTTAAATTAGGTCGATCCTCAAAATTGTATATTATGATGCGGGTTCATTTTAACGCAATTTATTTAAAATAATTGAATTAAACGGTGTACAAGGTGGTTGCTGAATCAATTACTTATATCTAAATGGTAATTCCCATGAAATTACTCGTACGTTGTTACTCGCTCTGAATTCATGGAAATATTTTAGGTATCAATAAAACAATGAGTAAGCCATTAACACGAGTAAGTTTTCAGGGGCATAATGTTGACACGGACTCGTATTACACATACCGTTATTTACGCATATTTTTACAACGGGTGCATGACTCATGCACAATAAGTACTAAGTCTTGAACTATGACACACAAAGAGCTTAGCTTTACGTAATACAGCCAAAGGATATTGAATGGTCGTTGGAGTTTGGCATCACGCCCATAATATCTCGAATTGACTAACTATGAAGATTTGTATCAGAACCCAGTAAAACTTTAACCATACCTATAATCTGTTTTGATAGAAGTAGATGCAGACGATTGGATAAGCCTAGAATTCACTTGTACATTTGAACGAGAGCAATTAAAAATCAATAAGCACATATGCATGTGGGTCATCTCGGAAATAGTCGCGGTACGTATCTGCGCAGTAACGCCTGTCTGCTCCGAGCCGATATCGGCCGGGCCGCAGCCGGAGCCGGCCACACTGTACCAATATGTACTGCATTGTATAAACATGGACAAACCTTTGTTCTTCGTCCTAAAATTTCCTTTATGATAAAACGTGCAATACCTACTTGTTACGAGTACGCCAGGCTTGTCAGTCTCGTTAAATGACAAACAGTTTTACTACTTCTTTTCAAAACGAAAGTGTTGCTTCCAAATAAAAAGTATATTTTGTAAGGCATGTCAGGTCATTCTACTTGTACCTAAATACTTCTAATGGATCCTATATTATACGAAGATATTAGTAAGGATACAAGGGTCTTACTGCTTACCAATAATCAAGCAATATGAAACTAAGTATTTTTTTTTAATAAACAAAATCCTACTCCCCATAATCGTAATGTTAATCCCAGACGACAGCCTGTAGCTGTACCTACGTATTGATAATTCCAATTGCAACGAGGGGCGAAACGCCACCGACGTGACGGGGCGCTCAAACAAAAAAGAAACCTTGTCACGTTGGCACGAGCGCACGAATTTTCAGGCCGTTGCAGGGCATTATTGACTTTCACGTTGTAGGTACTTATTAGCGTTACATGATGCGATATTTTCATTCATACAGATAACACTGCACACGCCTTTTTTCCTCGAAGGGGCTGTAGTACACCCGCATTTCAATCATTGCTGCCATCAACTGTGCACAAACCCAGACTCCGCATTCCCATTTTTATTGCAGTCATAATCCTTTTCTACTTACTGGATAAGCTTCTCTTTTGCAGTCTTCATTTCAACAAACTGTTTTGTTTTTGTTTTTTTCGACTACCTGAACATATTTCTTCGAAGACCCATTGAACTTCCTAGATTCTTTGTAGCCATTTATTAGTGAAACCAAAAATGTAGAACAGAAGTAATTAACAGAGCAACGTTTATATGTATATAAACCCCATTGTGTACAATGGGGTTGCTCTTCTTCTTAGCATGTCGATGACAAGTGACAGTCCAGGAATGTGAGGCCTGCTTTGGGTGGAATCCCGAACGAACGTTGCTTAAAGTTAAGAGACGTTTAAACGTCAAAATGTATGGTTAAACAGTCGCTAATCACTACTTAACTTTTTTATAAATAAAGGCGATAATCTCTTTAGTGGTCATTTAAGAGGCTGAAATGTTTTAGCCTGAAAGAGAAAATGGCCACCCACACGCTTGTACGACCCTATAATGTACGTCAATTACCACTTAAATGATTGAAGCTTCTTCCTAGTTGCGCGACAATATTGATACATATGGTTACCTGAGTCGGTCATTCGTCTTCATTTGATGGACAGTCGCCCTTAATGCGTTACCACTAACGACTAACCTAAATGGTGTAGTTTGATATACTTTAAACTAATTAGTTAGTGCCTTTTATTACACCATTGATAAGACAGTAACTTTTTGATTCCTGCACTAATATTTAGTTCTTTGTGTTGTAAGCAAATTTTAAATTCTCTAGGTCTAGGGCAAGTAGCCCGCCCTGATCTCTTAGTAAAGACACAGTAAGCTGTAGATATGTATATTTTTGTAATATAAGATTTAAGCTTTCTTAAGATTGACGGAGAATTCTTCGTAAATGGAAAGGTCTGTAGTTAAAAGAGTTTTATGATTATGGTTGTCTTGGTGAAACATTCTGTAGCTGGAAATGCCTGTCGTCGAAAGTGACGTAGATGAAAGGTTCTGTTGGCGAAATGTCCGTAGGTGAAAGACTCTGCTAGGGAAACGGAAATAAATGAATCATCCTGTCGACGAACAAACCAATGGCGGATCGGTCTTAGAAGAACGGTTGCGGAATCCTAAGAAGAGATTTTTGAAAATTCGACCTTTAAGTGGGTGAAATCTAAGTAAATTATAAAGATTGCCATTTTTTTAGTTTTCTAAACTACCCCATATGGGGGAATTGGGGGTATCAATTTGTATGGAAGAATTTTAACGCGTGGTCCGATTAACTTGAAACTAAGTACTTATGCTAAAGACCAAAAATAAAGAATAACCTGTATCAAAGTTTATCGAAAATCTACCCCTAACGGGGTGAAAAGGGGTAGTTAATTTTGCAGGGGAGCATTTTACTGCGCGACTTGAATAACTCGCAAACTGGTATAAATAATCTTTGAATCAAGTTATGGACACATAAACGATTTTTCAAGATTCTACCCCTGTGGGGGTAAAAAGAGGGCACAAAGTTTATGTGAAAATCTTATTCCTTTTAGTTAATGGCAATATTTGCCTCAGAAAATAATAAAGACTAACTTTTAGATTTTTAAAACAATCTTTTGTAGAGAATTAAGTGTGTTTCAAAGTTAGTAAAGAAACATTTTTACGCACTGTCGGATTAACTCATAACTGATACTTAAAACAAAAAATTTAAAGTGTGTTCCAGAGTTTTTCAAAAATCAACTCCTAACGGAGTGGCAATGAGTAGTAAAGTTTAAGGGATGGATTTTACTACTTGCTTCAAATAACTCGAAAATGGGTATAAATATTGTTTTAGGGCTGATTTTTCAATCATCTGATAACTCTATTGGAGGAATAATTTTGAAATTTTGACGGTTATTTCATACAAAAACTGTCAAACGTCAATTTTATTCCTCGAATAAAAGTTATCTAGCGATGGAAAAATCAACCCTAAGTCTTACAATAGACACGTATCATGATAAAGATCGAAAACATTAATTTACGAAAAAAAATCTTTTAAGTACAAAATCTACGCGGACGAAGTCGCGGGCAAAGTGCTAGTTTATTTTATTTTTATTTTTTATTGAGAGGAACAGCAAACAGTTACATTATAAAGACTTAAAACTAGTATAACAATATTTGCATTTTGCTAATAATGTGACCCACAACACTGTCTACGGGTTATCATAATAATATTTAAAAAAAAACACAATAATCGCCAGGGGTGAGAAAAAAAGTAAAAACACAAATAAAATAAAATAATGATGACAAATAAAAAGCAAACAACCAAGACAGATTTAAAACAATAGTGTGAAGATTACATCTATATATGTATTAATTTTCAAGAGTTTTGATGATAAGACCCTTGAATTTTCCTATCGGGCTATTGAAGATGTCAATATGATGTTTATATATCTATAATATGTATCTATTTACAAAAAAAAAAAAAATGTATTTAAGTAGTTTATCAGCCATCTTGTTACCATAACACAAGCATTAGGTTGCTTAGCTTGGGACTAGATGGCGCTGTGTGAAATGTCCAGGGATATTATTATATATAAAAACAGTTATATTTTTTTAGTGCGATAGTCGCACATACGGCTGCCATCCGTCCAGGTTTCCCCGGATTTGTCCTAGTCCAGGGAGCGTCCAGTTTTTAAATAATGTCCGGGCGAAACCTGGACACTTTCTGTGTTAGGTGAAAAATTCTACTTTGAATGATTTACAATAAATTAAAGCATAAGTAACAGCAATTCGCCGCGCGGCGAATATACTCGTGCGCTCATTCATAATTTGCTTTTGATTTACATTTTTTTTTTTAAATCTTCATTGGTGCCACAAAGAAGCACTTTCCTAATTATTTTTGTTACCAGAATACCTCTCACATAGAAAAGAGTGTCTAATTGATTAGTAAATTAACGTTTCATTTGTATTGTTGAGATTTATATTTGGACAAGCAAGGCCCTTTTCTATGCCCCAGTGTCGTCAGTTTCTCCCAAACATTTCCCACATTTTGGGTCTAACAACACTTCTAGCTTCGCTATTGTTTATTAAAAAATATTGTGAACCTATTTGGTACGGATAAGAGCGTTTACACATGGCACCGTAACGGCAGCGTTTTTCGCTGCTGCGGTATCAAGACTTCAAAATATGAGGGTCCATACAAATCCAAGGATGAGTACACAGCGGCGGCGCGGCGCCATGTGTAACGGCCCTAACAATGTCACAAAACTACAATCTATTAAACAGGTTACTAGAAAATGCGAATTTTTATGATCGGGCCTAGGCTTTCTTAAGATAAAAATAACACGAGTCTATACTATTTTACTCAAGCTTAAACTATGCGATCGACTGTCCTGCACATTTGTCATTTACCAGACATCATTATTGCTTTAATATAATCTAACCTTATTTTTTCCGGATCAAAACGAGAATGTCTACATTGATTTTATCACCAGTGCATACAGTCTGGTGATAATAAAATATTCTATTGATAATATTGTTTTTCAGTATACATATTATGTCGAAGTTGGAGCACATGCTGAGACAATATTATTGATTTGCTAAATTTTTATTACAATTCCTCAAATTCAATTTTAGTCAAGAACATCGGTTGTAGCAAGTGCATTAGCCCACTTACTCTTCAAACAAAGGTTCTTTTTATTGATAATGTCTGTGTAATTATTTGCGATGAGTAAACTTTTCCGGGGTGGTGAAAGAACTACGAGCAGTACACCTTTGTTAAGGTATCGTAGGTGCGTTTGTTTATAATGTTATCAGTAGAAAACAGATTTGTTTTATATTATAATCGTGTTGATTTAGTGTCATCGTAGCGCGTTGTGGAAGTGGTGCTGACTAATTGCTGTGCGTCGATAAGAGACCGGACCGATCGAGTTTACTATGAACCGGCATAATAACATTATCTGGAGACGTTGAAAGTCCGTTGGCAAGTCAGAATTTGGTGATAGCAATGCGTATTAGTAATAGGTACCTTTGTACTTTTACGTATCACGACACCTAACATTCATTCCGTTTCGTGAATTAATCCTATCATCATTATTTAGGTGCATGGGCAACAGTAATCGGTCATACTGACAGCATCATCCTGCGGTACAATGGTCATTCATAGTCCGAGCTCCGAATAGACCTTCACGGGTTGATGTACTGTACAACCTTCTAATTCAGTATGTGTCATTAAAATACAACGTACATACTTAAGCTCTGTAAATATTTGGACAACGAGTGCCTAAGACTTAATGACTAAAAGATTATGAATGCTGAAAATCTTTGAAAGGATTAAGGATCATTAAACCCTTTGGAAGATGGATCGATTATTAATTACATAATTAGAAACTAGAGTTCAGAGACATCAAATTCAAATTGCCTTTTTCAGGTCTGTAAGTTTGAAACAATAACATAAAGAAAATGGCTGTTCACAATGGCGCTACTACGCATCCGGTTGTTACGTTATCTACTTACATGTTTCTCTTTGAGATTCGTATTTATTTATTAGGAACACCAACTATAACAACACATTTTACGTTTGATTTTAGAATTTGAAGTTAGAATGTTCGTTCTGTTTAAATATGACCCTTAAACGTGTAGGTAGACAAGGCAGATTGTTTATTAATCCAATTTAAAGTAATCTAATGTCTTGAGACTGAAAAATACATTGTTTACTAAATTAACAATTAAATTAAAAATATTGTAGACTAGCTGACCCGACAGACATTGTCCTGTCAAAATTTCAATAATTCATACGAAAATCCCACAAAATCCCATGTGCGACTTTTTCCTAATTCGAACAAAAACTAGCCAAATCGGTCCAGGGGATCTACCCCTCACACGGCGAAAGTCACACGTGGTATTTTTGTATGATATTTTCTCAAGTCCGTCAAGATATGGGCGTCCGAAAGTAGTTCAATACTTCCGAATAAACCTAGGTACTCCCGATTAATCAGTGCCGAATTAAGACTACTTGATGCCCTAAGCAATCCACACGCCTGTGGGCCACCCTGTCCACTAGTAAACTAGAACCAGTCTTAAACAAAAAAAAAAAACGTATTTATTACAACGACACAGATCATTACGCTCCTTAGAATATGTACGAAAGCATTTTTATTTATTGAAATGCGACTTGCGACGTTTACGGGAATTAAGTTCAACATTTTTAGCACATCTGCCTCTATACAGGATAATTTTTTATTCAGTGCGTAAATTTTTACAGGGTGTTCTACCCATGAATATGAACAACATTCACTATGGGACCATCTCTGAAATCACGAAAAAAAAATCAGCAGATTCATACATTTTGGTCGAGTAGGTATTGAACTTTTATAAGAAACAGCTGATTTTTTTTTTGTGATTTCAGAGATGGTCCCATAGTGAAAGTTGTTCATATTCATGGGTAGAACACCCTGTGAAAATTTACGCACTGAATAAAAAATTATCCTGTATACTATACAAGCCATGTGTTACAGGGTGACTTGATTTGTCGTATTCCTTCCAGGACGTGAGTTACTGATAGTGATAGATAGCTAATTGATGATTAGACAATTTTATTATCACCAGACTGTATGCACTGGTGATAAAATCAATGTAGACATTGTCGTAAACTTGATCCGGAAAAAATAAGGTTAGATTATATTAAAGCAATAATGATGTCTGGTAATGACAAATGTGCAGGACAGTCGATCGCATAGTTTAAGGTGATTAGAGGGCTCGCTGACCTTGTGTATGTGGGCGGAGCTAAGCGCTCTACCCCCGAATACGTAAAACGCGCGCGGTGGCGCGCTGTACTAAAACGACGATCAAAGAATATGCAGAGGCGCAGAATGTCGCACGCAGGTCGTCATTTTTGCCTACGATTCCAGAGGGGAATGGCGGATGCAAAGCTGATATATTTTGTATAGATTGATACTTATGTTACGTATATTTTAAGTTTCTGGACATTATTTTTTAGCAATTTTTCATTTAGAGATTTTGTTTAAAATCATACGCGAGAAGGGACTTAGTTCCTAACGGGTGTAAAACTTTAAAAATGATATCGACTATTTTCTTAGGAATAGAATAACATTTTATTTGCATAGACTGTAGGTCTTCTTAGGAGGACTTACATAAAAATGAGATTTTATAAAAATGTGATCCTGTTTCATGAATTTGAATTACATATTATAAATCAGTAATAAATATGCGCGTCTGTCTGTGTTAGTGCAAATATTTACGAACGAATTGTATCAGTGTGCGTTTTTTGACTAGCTCGCTGCAGATGGCCCGTTTCTATAGTGCGCGTGGACGCTTACGATAGTAATACAAGTAGTAGGCATATCTAAACTATTATTAAAATGAGAAAAAATTGGATTTGATCAAAATAAAAGTCCAAGATGGCGGCTGCGAAAATTTTCAAGTTTTTTATCATGGGTGTCGTTTTCATACTTTTCGAGGGTGATAAAGCCGATAGTGAGGTCAAAATAAAAATCCAAAATGGCGGCTGCAAAAATTTTATAATATTTCATCATGGGTGTCGTTTTCATACTTTTCGAGGGCGATAAGGCCGATAGTGAGGTCAACATAAAAATCCAAAATGGCGGCTGCAAAATTTTTATAATATTTCATCATGGGTGTCGTTTTCATACTTTTCGAGGGCGATAAGGCCGTTAATGAGGTCAAAATAAAAATCCACTCACTCATGCGGGCTGGTGATAAGAAAACATTGTTTATTTGGAAACTCATCACACTATATTATTGTCAAATAAGTATCGTGTGTGCCAGCACATCAAGCTACTTAACTGCAATCTGTCAAATTCCTTTAATAGATTTTCAACTTTATCGCTAAAGCATTAGGTTCAAGGTTGACTGGGAAAATTTGACTGCTTCGGGTAGCTTGATGTGCTGGCGCCTGTACCTAAAATCAAGTAATCATTAGTTACATAATAATTTTAGTTTGATCAGAATAACTTAGGTTATTCGAAATTCCTTATCACGTATGATTTAAACAAAAACAATTTTTTTCAGCCGCCATCTTGGATTTACATTGTGAGCTCACTATCGGCTGTCTGTAGCACCCTCGAAAACTATAAAAATGACACCCATGACGAAAAATTTGAAAATTTATGCAGCCGCCATTTTAGATTTTTATTTTGAGCTCACTATCGGCTTTATCGCCCTCAAAAAGTATGAAAACGATACCCATGATGAAATATTTGAAAATTTTTGCAGCCGCCATTTTGGATTTCTATTTTGACCTCACTATCGGCCTTATCGCCCTCGAAAAGTATGAAAACGACACCCATGATTAAATATTTGAAAATTTTTGCAGCCGCCATTTTGGATTTTTATTTTGACCTCACTATCGGCTTTATCACCCTCGAAAAGTATGAAAACGATACCCATGATGAAATATTTGAAAATTTTTGCAGCCGCCATTTTGGATTTTTATTTTGACCTCACTATCGGCCTTATCGCCCTCGAAAAGTATGAAAACGACACCCATGATGAAATATTTGAAAATTTTTGCAGCCGCCATTTTGGATTTTTATTTTGACCTCACTATCGGCTTTATCACCCTCGAAAAGTATGAAAACGACACCCATGATTAAATATTTGAAAATTTTTGCAGCCGCCATTTTGGATTTTTATTTTGAACTCACTATCGGCTTTATCACCCTCGAAAAGTATGAAAACAACACCCATGATGAAATATTTGAAAATTTTTGCAGCCGCAGTTTGGATTTTTATTTTGACCTCACTATCGGCCTTATCGCCCTCGAAAAGTATGAAAACGACACCCATGATTAAATATTTGAAAATTTTTTCAGCCGCCATTTTGGATTTTTATTTTGACCTCACTATCGGCTTTATCACCCTCGAAAAGTATGAAAACGACACCCATGATTAAATATTTGAAAATTTTTGCAGCCGCCATTTTGGATTTTTATTTTGACCTCACTATCGGCTTTATCACCCTCGAAAAGTATGAAAACGACACCCATGATGAAATATTTGAAAATTTTTGCAGCCGCCATTTTGGATTTTTATTTTGACCTCATTATCGGCTTTATCACCCTCGAAAAGTGTGAAAACGACACCCATGATGAAATATTTGAAAATTTTTGCAGCCGCCATCTTGGACTTTTATTTTGATCAAATCCAATCTTTTCTCATTTTAATAATAGTTTAGATATGCCTACTACTTGTATTACTATCGTAAGCGTCCACGCGCACAATAGTAATGGGCCATCTGCAGCGAGCTAGTCAATAAACGCACACTGATACAATTCGTTCGTAAATATTTGCACTAACATAGACAGACGCGCGTAGTCGATCGATAGCCGGAGCGTAGCAGCGAGCGACACAGCCATCCCGTCTCAATGCTAACGCACGACTGCCGCCCGCGCCCGCGCAGAGCACCTCTGAAGCTTGATCTCAAAGGGGGGACATTTACTATGCAAATGTTGATTGATTTAAATAAGCTATGTCACATCTGTAGTACCTCTAACCATCGATTTTTCAGTGTAAAAATTTTTCCAAACATCAAAGCCGTTTAGAAGTAATATCGAAAATAAGAAAAAGATAGCGTGTTGGTAAATATTTTTTTAAGGCAAAAGTATTAGCCATACGAAAAAATCCTATGTCAGAAATGTTGTTCATGAATCTATAGCAAACATATATTTTTTTCAGATCTTTTAATCAAGCCGTTAATGAGAAATATTCTTCATAAAGTGACCGTATTACGGTACTAAACGCGAGTAAGGCCCTTAAGCTTGAGTAAAATAGTATAGACACGTGTTATTTTTATCATTGGGCAACAAATAGGCAGCAATATATAATAATAACGATTTTTAGAAAGTGCCAGATGTCCCTTCGGCGCTCGGGAACTTTGGGAGTCACGTATTGTATTTGCTTATTGCCGAGCTTTGTAATAAAATTCATTGTTTTATTGGTTTCTAAGTTACCACCGTTTTGTTACTTATCCCTTTGGGGATTTACGCCCAGCTAGTTTTTTTTTTTCTGAGAATCAATGGTCAACTAACAAAACATGAAACTAATAAAACAATGTATTTTACTAAGATTAGTGCCTGTAAACAAAGCCTGCACCAAAATTCATAAAAATTCGCAGTTGCAAAAGTAGGTTGAAGTTTTGTGCCGACACTGTTAGGGCCGTTACACATGGCGCCGCGCCGCCGCTGTGTATTCACCCTTTTATTTGTATGGACCCTCATACATGGCGCTTTTGTAGTTTTGAAGTAGTAGCGGAGCTAGTAGTGTTGTAAGACCCAAAATGGGCATAGAAAGGGGCCTTGCTTGTCCAAATATGGACCTCAACAATACAAATGAAACGCTTAATTTACTAATCAATTAGAGTATTAGACACTCTTTTCTATGTGAGAGGTATTCTGGTAACAAAAATAATTAGGAAAGTGCTTCTTTTTCGCATCAATGAAAATTAAAAATAAAATGTAAATCAAAAGCAAATTACTCATATGAACTGTTACGAGCGCACGGGTATATTTGCCGCGCAGCGAATTGTTAACTATTACTTATGCTTTAATTTATTGCAAATTATTCAAAGTAGAATTTTTCCCCTTACACAGAAAGTGTCCAGGTTTCACAGTCCGGGAAATGCGACTTGCGACGTTTATGGGAATTAAATTTAACATTTTTTGCATATCTGCCTCTATATACTATACACGCCACCCTGTGTTACAGGGTTGTAATTTGTCGTATTCCTTCCAGGACGTGATGGTTACTGATAGTGATACTTAGTTAATTGTTGCAAATAGGGGACACATTTGCAACAATTCACTAACTATACACACTTTTTGTGTTAGCAGAAATCCCATTTTGAATGATTTGTAATAAATCATAGTTAAAAATTCGCCGCGCGGCAATTCCGGGTAAAAATCTTTATTTCACCCAAATGTCCGGGGTTTTTGAAGTTTTTATCCGGGATCCGTAATTTAGGTGATGGCAGTCCTATCCCTAGCGCCTCTAGTCAAAGAAGAACTTCATTTCAATAATTTATTTGTTATTTAGGTTGAGCGTTGTTAGTTTTTTGCCAC
This sequence comes from Apamea anceps, assembly GCA_951799955.1. Taxonomy (NCBI): domain Eukaryota; kingdom Metazoa; phylum Arthropoda; class Insecta; order Lepidoptera; family Noctuidae; genus Apamea; species Apamea anceps. The sequence goes on along the minus strand of OX637515.1, from coordinate 9,919,495 downwards.
TTCTTGGGAAGAGAAGACTTATTAAACTCAACAGAATCAACACTGTACCAACATAAATAGCAAACATAGAGGGAACCTCCATCTCTGTCACAAGACTATTCTAATGCGATTTTGTTTACTCCTTTTGAAGAACCAACTCACGCATTATCAGCTTCACATACGTAAATATTATATCAACATCAGTTTTTTTTTAATTTTTGTTTTTCTTATAGCAAATTCCCAAGAGCACATAAGTAATAATACGACCTACCTACCAAGACGTCAAGCTCGCCAAAAAATAAAACAATATGTATGTCGTTTCATAAAAACACTTCGACATGACGCTTATGACGAATCTTGTTTCGGCACCGACCTAATCAGAGCAATGTCATCATACGTAATTTTTTTGCATCACACTGTATTTCCGTAGTGCTAATAGAATGATTCACGGATCAAAAAGCAACAACTTAACGATTATGTATCCGACGTGCTGATTTATTGATTTACATAGGTTTTTTTTTTATTTTTAAAGATAACTATTGTGCAATAAAGTTTTTTTCCAAAACGACTAGCTCGATCTTGAAACTTATTTCAAGTTTATGACCTAAGTTGACCTAACATGGGTAATAAAATCGATTCTAAATAGGTTCATTGATACGAATATCTAAAAGAGAAGTTGCTAAAACAAGCATACATAAAGACTGTTTAAGCATACATTTTTGACGTTAACAACGTTTTTATATGAACCCCATTGTGTAGTTAGTTACTTGTTCTATTTGGTACCACTAACAAGTGTAAGAAATATGTTACACTTGTTAGTGGTACCGAAAGTGCCGAAGTGGTACGAAGAAATATGTTAAGCTTGTCGATAAAAAAACAAAAAATGCTTGTTGAAATTAATACTTGCGAAAGAAACTTATCCAGTTCCAGTAAGTAGAAAAGGATTATTACCGTAATAAAAAGTTTAAACATCACTAAATCTTCTTTTCCGTTGACCTACATCGTGCCACTGATGGGCAGAGGCATCCGACGTATTTTTTTACCATTCTTTGAAACTTAGAAAGAAAAGAAAGAAAAAAAATACATTTATTTGCGGCAAACATGACGCATAAAAAAAAAACATAAACACACGAAAAAAAATAACAAGTTGGGGGTAAACATGCGTCACATTCAAGCAAAACGGCCATCGCTCAGTATAATGCTAAGATCCTATATGAAATACAGTTAAACGGGGTGAATAGGGATGCAGGGCTGAATCGGGACGAAACTTTAAAATGGATTTGTACTTTAAAATAATATAAGTAGTTTGTTGCTGACAAGGACGCTTAATCTTTAATTAAAAAGCTGTAAACCCATTACAGTATTTACTGGCAACGAACTACATTTATTTCAACATTAAAACTCATTTTGAAGTTTCGTCCCGATTCACCCCTGCATCTCTATTCACCCCGTTTTACGGTAGAGCCCCAGCGCTGGTTTTCAGTGGCAGCCGGCGTTGACTTTAATTATTATTTACAAATAAACCCCTTAGCAGCAATGACTTAGGAATATGGATGATCTTAGTTATGACAAACGTTTTTTTTGAAGATGGTTAACAAAAGAAAACAAAGATCTCACATCTCAGAAGGCGCTTAGTATCGGTCACTTTAATAAAATGTAGTGGTTGTGGCTGAACATTCCACGACCGGCATACATGTATATTGAACTCTAATTTGAATTTTCAACAGCCGCGGCCATTGCTCCTTGCATGCGTTTATACTATGACGCCAACCTATTTTCAGCTGCGCCACGCTTTAATGTTTATTTCACGTTATTGCTCCAAACAAAGGTAAATATTTCTCTCCTATTCGATGAAAATACTTATGAATGTGACTTTGTGGATGCAGTGCAAACAAACACGAACTTCAATAGACTAGTCTAGAGGTCTAGAGGACGAACTAAACAGGGCAATGATACGCCATTAGGTCAATGTGCCTAAAACGATGACCCCAGATTATAAATAAAAATATTTGTTCCACTTATCAAGTTAATCCAAAATATTTTCGATTAGATAAGGGCGTGGATTAACATTAATGAAACATTAATTTTCGAGTATCCAACGATAATGCAAAGGCTTTATTTATATGCTACTCGTGAAATCGTACACGCTTGTGATTTGATACATGCACCTAATCCTTTCCCACATAGCTATCAAAACAATGGTTTCACAGAGTTAGCTACTAATTTTTATGTAACTATTATGACACGAATAGGTACATAACCTATTGACCTACTTTCTGAGCATTCATACAATGTATATTTGAGCAGATAGTACACGTACATATTGGTACAATGTACGGCCTGTGCGCTTAGGCGCGTGTCGTGAGATGGTACGATGCATCTGCAGCCGAGATAACGAGAGATAACAACAAATAGCTCTAACATAACTAATAGTAGCATATAAGTTGCGTGTTTCGACGACAATAAACTGAGCAATAATAGACAATTACATTTAGTGAAACTACCAGTAAAAGTATGCCAAGAAAATATGGTTGCATAAACTCTGCATTATGTTGACTACCGAATATTAGAAGCTCGTTAGATGTGTACCTACCTGCATCACTACGGAAGGCATACAAAGAAGTGAAACATTTGATGAGACGTTGCACTCTACAGATCAACGAACAAACACGTGGTGTTTAAAATTCGAGCGATGACCAAGTCAACAAGAATTCTGGGGAGTCCGTTTCAGGTAGAGACCGTGGTTGACACAAAAATACTCACTAACCTTATCGAACGTGATGACCGGCGCCGCCGACCCTATGGTGCCGTCCTTTTTCTTCTCTATCTTGTAGACTATGATGTGATTCTCACGCACGGTGTGGACTATAAATGCCTTCGAGTCTGGGCTCCAGGCGACGTGGGACGCGTGGTCAAATTCGATGTTCACACGTAACGTTTTGTGTTCCTTCTGGGTTAGATCCCGAACGTCCCAGAGGATCACGGAGCCATCTGAATACAATACCTATCGGTTATTAAACGCTCTCAGACAAGCCTCATAATTTGGCGCACGTCTGCCACACAAGATTCAAAGAAATATAAAATCAATATAAGGTCATAGAACCTCTTCGGGTTCGGCCTTTGGAAGCGCGTCGAAGTCACCCCGAAATACTGTTATTAGAACGTTAACGTGTTTAGAATTCTATTGTTTGTGAAAATAATAAAACAGCTGTATGTACTAATTGAACTATCAAATCTTACACTACAGACACAGAGTATTATGACTCTAAAGCCATTTTTTTTTTTTCAGATAGACGATTCAAGGTTAGGCTAGGTACCTGCTGTGTTAGGTAGGTAACTCATATAAAAAAACAGGTACTGTAACAGTCTAGTTCGGTATTGTTTTCGGACAACAACAAGACCCTGCCGACTGTCATTTACACTTCTCATTGACAAGCCGTTTTTGTTTCTATGGGATTATCGACCCATTGTTACCAACATAGGCATACTTAGAATCAAATATTCTTCATTAGGTACACCATAAATATTACAAAATATAAATGTAGACATTTTACAAGAATTTCACAGTGGGCCATTTCAAAATTATCGCTAAAAACTATCTTTTAAAGACAACCATTGGGTGGATTATGGATTTAGAGAGAAAGGAGAGACAATACTGCAGGTAGTCTGTGGTGTATATTTTGCATAGGAGCAGTAACGGCCCAGTGGTGACAGTTCGACTTACGAATTATAGGTCGTGAGTTCGAACCCAGGCAGGCACTTTACTTGGTGTAAAGAGGCATATTCTAGAACCAAAAATTCGAAGACATGTGACATCCATCATCCCGCACTGGGCCCACGTGGTGTATTATGGCCGACTACTCCCTCTCACAGAGAGGAGTCCCAGCAGTGGGAACATTATAGGCTGATTATGCTACCAACATATTCGCTAAATTATCTGAACTGAAGACAAACTTCTGGAAATTAGTCTATGTAAGTATTCATTACATCAGTGTTTTTCAACCTGTGGGTCGCAACCCCTAGGGGGTTCGCGAAGCCTTATTCGACGGGTCGCGGGTAAAAGAAAAAAAAGGATATTCTTGTTTTCTCTTCATCCAAAAGACGTCAATACTTTTAGAATGAAATTCCATTTTGAGCTTGCCATCAGCAGCTAAGTCTAAGATTTTCTGTCATCCTCGTAGTTAGATCTGCCAGTTTAATTGACTAATCTTACCATAGTTCTAGTTTATAGCCAGGGGTCGCTAAAATTTTTCGACTTGTAAATGGGTCGCGTATTCAACAAAGCTGAAAAACACTGCATTACATTATGTAATATTGTATATAAAAACTGAAGGTCATGCGGTTAGATGAATATCTGTATATAGACATATTATAATAATTCAGGTTTAACCAACTTGGCTTCCCTCGAGAACTAATTATAAACCATCAATTATGTATGAAGTCGTTCATTTTTGAATATGATTATGAAGCTTGTGCGTATTTACTTAAACGGAACAGTATTATCTTTTATTTGCAAAGCGATGTTCTCGCGCTCTTTCTAGGAAGCGTATTAAGCACCGGAATATAGTTTATGTAGTGTTATGTACTATCAAAGTAGGTAAAATTAATTATGCATGCAATAATGACCGAACCGGTAAAAGGTCAACGGACCACTTGAGATATCGAAACTGAGTCACTGTATCAAGGCCTCATGATTTCAGGCAATGCGAAGTTAAGTTCCCTCCAAGCGCAACATTAAGGGGCAACGATTTCATGGTTAGCGTTACAATACCAAATCTCAACTTAGAATGTATGATATTTTTTAGATACTAGGCACGGGCTATTATTTATTTAGCAGCCTTGGGCGGTATATATATAAATATTGTCAGTTCAGGAAACGTTGTCGACTTTGATTGAAAAAAAAAATATCCCACAGGCATAAAAGGCACCTGACAGTGTTCTACACCCAGATAACAGTATAATGTATCGATCAGTTAAGTGCAGGTACCTACTCAGTCAGTTTAAACTGCGCTTTAACAGATGTAACACAACATCAATGCATATCCTTGTGTAGTTGTGCCTCGTTTAAATAATTCATGTCACGACGTTACGTCTAGCAATATCCTAGTAATTAAAAGATTGTCTGAAGATCCGTAACGAACAAGAATAAAAATATTTAATAATTCGGAACGCGTTTAACTCTTTTCGTTCATTGGCCTCATCGAGCATCAAGAACTAGGAAGTGTGTTGCTGTGGGCTTAGAAATAAAAAATTATATACAATAGCCATCATGTATGATTGTTACGTAGCGTAGGCACGTATATATTTTTGTGTTTATTTTATTTAAAATAATCATGACTGTTGGTTCATACATACATAATGAGCCCAGCGATTCTTATCCGAGACAAAAACTCGTCTGTGTCAGTAATACTCGTACCAAATTCAAGGTCCAATGGCATTGTCAGTCTGGTTGAGGCCAGCAACCATCGCGATTCTTTATGTAGGCAGTGGGTAGTTACATATGTACTACCTACTTCTGCAACTATACATTTAATTAATGCCTCGATGATTTGGTTAAATGAGCACAGCCATTATGAATCATAGGTAAATTAAATAAATGATTCATCGTTTTAATGAGTTCAGTGACATTGGATTTTTTCAAAATAGAATAAAGACTGCACAGCAAAGTACTAAGGTAGTTTGTAAGTATATGTTCGCCTTATACAAAGCGCCTATGAATAAAGTATTGCATGGTGAGGTCCACGTAGGCGTGTCGGAGTGTGGCCGATGACGAAACAACGCCTCATTTTGTGCAAGTATTATTGTGAAAGAGGTACCTATTGACGCGGAGGCGAGTCCGACGACGGCGCCATGGAGGCCAACACGATGTACTATTATGCATAAGTCACCTCTACGAACATCGTTACAGCAATAGCTCCTAATATTTCAAGACAAAAACTTAACAACCGGCGAGCAAGAAATAATAAATACTTAATTACCATCCATCCATTCTGACTTGTAACAAAGTACTTTTGTGACTGAAGGTTAGGAAAAAGATCAACGATTCACAAACACCAAAATTAACACGAATTTAATGGAGTACTACGGTAATATACTTATAGTTTATTCGATTGCAATAGCAAACACGCGTTTATCGAGTTTTCGTACAAAAATTACGACACAGCGACTGTAACAATCAGACAACACGAATACGATACGGAGGTTACACACAAACATGCCAGTATCATCAGATTGTACTGATATCATTATCAGTATCACGAATTCATTGCACTGTACAATACTTACGTTTCTGAACTGATCTATTTTGGGCTGTTTCATTCGATCCGGTGCTGACGTGGCGCGGCTGTCGTCTGCTCTCTTTCGTGGAAATGTGCCCGCTCACCGGTAGATAGATAACCAGCGCGTCATTAATGTTATTTGTTGATACTAAGAGTCACATCACAAACTATGTTATCATTCATAAAAAGCCGGCTGTTATTGTGTTTATTTTAAATATTTGACATCATGTTGTAGTATCTCGATCGCCAGATAAAGAAAGTATCTCACCGTATTGTTCAGAAATCCTACATCATATTTAATTATGTTACACGTTGATTAGATAATACATACAACGTGGAGCGCCTATTAAAAAGAGGTTACGCTATCAGTTAAGGAAATCGTAAATGTAATACATCTCCTCAATGATTATTATAATAGCAATGATTAGATGGCCCTGTTTGATTGGCACAATTTTTCTATTAATTTAGCAAACATAAATTCTAGCGCGTAGTATTTGCTCGACTTTGTTGTAGTGTGATCTTTTTGTGAATTGAATATAAACGTTTTGGGGCGACACGAAACGTAAACAAAACGCTCATACAAACGACCGGGCGGGAGGGCGTTGCTCTTTCTTAGCTGATATGCGCAGTATCTTATGTATTTTACATATATATTTTTAAAATTTCGATCGAACGTTGTCCTATACAGATAACGGATGGACATGAATTTCATTCAAAACACATGCCTCCACGGTGACCACGGTACTATCAATCAATTAAAATAATATTACCTAATTGTTCTAATTTCAGGAATTTCTCAAAAAACTGGGTATTTCTAGTGGAAGACATTGAGGACGCATATCATGCTAGTTTCATCATCTACATTTTATGTAAGAGCATTATGTAAACTGGTTTTAGGTGCACGGTCATTCAATTATATCAGATTAAACAAGCGCTTCTTTAGGATTAAACTAGAGCGTTATACACGTTGAGTGTTGAAGAGCTGCATTAAAACCTTATATTATGATTAATACTCTTACTTATGCATCATAATATAGATCATACGATCATTGAAAAAGCTTTTCCCGGGAATCCACATCGATGCATACTGACTCAGTTGTTGAGAATAACAAAAAATATGTTGACGACAAGGCTTACTCATTAGGAAAATTACATCATTATATTAGGATGTACATTAATATTGATAACAATTTGGCATCACAACAATGTTGAGGAAGTTTCGTTTCAGAATCATAAGTTTCCTGCGAACTGTCAGACTGCGCACGTGTGATTTTCCCTGTAGTGTTTCCGTTACCCCTCATTCATGAATCATTACTAGTATTAGTATTATCTAGTAATCTGGGAATCCCTTACGTCAGATAAATATTTTATATACAGCAAGTCTAAGCAGCTACGTAGAGACAACTACGTAATCATGAGTAACGTGTAGCAAGAATATTTAAGTGTTTATTCTGATAAATAATCATAACTAAGCGAGTGAAAAACTGTCGAGTTGCATAGCTAAACTAGCACTGGTTACGTAGTAGAGAAACCTTACACAGTGAAAGTTTTTATGGCTCTACCTACAGTGACACACAAAACACTACCACAGTTTAATCTAACGGATTATTAATGTTGAATATAAAACGGTGTCACAGTTAATTTTATTCTGACATTTCGGAAACGTTAAGCTAAAATTAGATGCATGATGTTTTGTAATGTAAGCTCAGTTATAAGTTGTTTTCATGTGTACATTACCGTCGCGTAAGTTCTAACACCAAGTAAGTCAAAAATAATAACTTTACAGTAGAGTGAAAATACTGCATAATTTTACCTAGGTACATAAGATACCATGACAATACTATTTTATAATTTGTGTACACTTCAAATTGGATCTATTAAATATGTAACTTTATTTTTTAAATATATATTAGATCTATGTAAAATGATGCCATTTTGTCAATCTCCTGTAAAGTTGGTATTATTTGACTTACGTGGAGTTACAACTTAAGCAGCGGTACCCAATTTCATTTGTGTATTTGGGAACAGGATAAAACAAACGAAGTTTTTAAGAAAAAAATATCACGTTTATTGCTGTGATTGCAATTCGAAGGCACATACTGTTACAGTACGCGCAGCTCCGTCAACGTGACGAATTTGTCACTCAAAAATTGTCAGTCAATCATTATTTCCTGTCCATCGAACAGTCGTCTTAAACTTAACACAGTATTTAGGCGGCACTAATTAACGGGTCATACGGCTGCAGCATGGGTAGTTGGTTCGAAATACGTGCACGGATTGCGTTGGCTCGTTCTTCGTGTACTTTTAGGAGTACTAGGTCCATAGCGGCGCGAGCGTCTTCCAGGGGCGAGTGGCCAGCGCTTCCGCGCTGCACAATGCGCCCGAGCAGCTCCTCCGAGAGCGCCCGCAGCGAGCGGCGCATGGGGAAGCCTCGCACGTGCGGGTACAGCGCGCAAGTGTCCACTACTGCACCATGCAACAGCTTCAGTGCACGCAGGTCATTATCCAGGGCATGTCCGATCAGGATCGTGTCGGTGCCCACGAATCCAAGTATGTCGTTTTGTACATCTCGTAGCGTCTTAGTCGCGCGCGCCAAGTCGCGCGGCCTGATGCCCGAGAAACGGGTGTTGTGATCAACTACAGGTGAGCTCGGTTTCACTAGTGATTTGTATACAAGACGGCCATCAGTGGCGATAACCGCGATACTAGCTAATTCCAGTCCTGCCGTTGTGTAACACATCTCTGTATCGATGGCGTATACACCACCGCGAGGCGAACGGGCACGCACATAACCTTCGAGAGGCCCATTCATGCCTGGACGAGTGCCGCTCCAAACATGGAAGCGAGCTGTGCTGCAACCTCTGGCTCCCAAAGGCGACTTGCAGCAAGTGTAACGACTATCACCACTCACACGTCCCCAGTGATAAAGACACGGTTCGTCCTTGAGATATTCACCTTCGCGAGTCATTCGAAACATTTTATCACATCGTACACACAAATGTTCCACTGTATCCGCTTCTTCATCACTATCGGAGCGCGGAGTCGAACCCAACGACCCTCGGCCGCTGTCGCCTTGCGAGCCGGGCACAAACTCCGGCGCGTTGACGTCCCAAGTAGTAGCCGGCAGAGGTCTAGGTCGAGGCGGCGGATTGATATACACCACAGCTTTCGACGAGTTCGGATCAATCTCGAGCGGATATCCCAGCGTCCACATGCGCTTGGGTGACAGAAGATGCGGTTGGAGTGCTTCTACCAGTTCTCCAGTGGAGATTCTCGACGGCGTCGACGGCGTCGGCGGCGCGGACGGGGGGCGGCGTCGATCGCGCGGCTTGCGCCGGCGTGCTGCAGCGCTGGCAGAGTCCACCGACGGGAGGGTCTCTTCATAAAACCAATCGTGGAAATGAATACAACAATGCATTTTTCTGTACTAGCTTGTGTACACATAGAGTCGAGATAGTAAGCGCGGAGCTGGAAGCAGAGATACGTGCTGTCGCGCGCGCGGGCGCTGTACTAATGGCGCGATGGTGGGGGCGGCCTACGCTTAAATACGATACGCGTAGGTAGCGCGGGTTCGTTAACGGGACAAGCCAATCGACCGGCCTATTCTCATTTTTCTAAACAATAAAAAGCTTAATATTATTAAATAAAGGAAATGTGAGATTGTATAAAAAGTGTCGTATTAATATAATTGCGTAAGGAAACATTGGTGAGACTACTTCTAATCCTAAATGCTATCGAGAAAGTCCCGCACGGTTTGTTTACACAGATCAGCTGATGTTCCGCGTGGTGTTTACGTACAGTTATAAATAAAAACGACGCCATGTGGCATTTTTAAGAAAATATCGTTTAGAAATTAAATTTCTTCTACGGAATAATAATAATAATACATGAATCATGAATATAATTATGTTCATTGGAAATTACTAAGAAATAATACTTTAATTAAATTATGATACTGTCATTAACTAGTGTAATTTTCGTAAATATGTTTTCTGGTGAAATCATTAAGAAGCCTGTGATTTCTTAAGAAATAAGCATCACCTCTGTACCTATTTTTTCTGTTCTGTTTTCCAATGTCTGTTTATATATGTGTGTACATAAATGGTTAAATAAATTAATAAGCCTGTTGTAGAAAGTAATACGTATAGTTACATATGAAGAAGTAAATGTAAGTGAGGGAATACGGCGGTAGCGGAAGGAAGGACGGCCGTTGCCCTACCCTGACTCCGCGATGTATAAGAAAATCGTATTTAAAAATAAACTCTCTCTGCTTGTCTCAGGGTTTATTTATAAGCATAAAGGCTAATAATGTAAGGATTAAAAACTGTCTACATGTAAAGTCTGTCTTCTTTGTGAAATATTATTTGTCTGTATGAGTCACTTGCGTTTAGGATGAAACTTACACAGGTTTTCGGAATATTTGTATACGTGACTAAAGACAGATATTGGTTGTGCTACGAAAAAAAATTATAGGGCAAGTTATTGAGGAAATGTTTATTTATGCTTTTACAATTAATGTTTGTTTTATCAACCTTATCGGGCATGTAATTAAGAAATCTCTAGCATTTGAAATATTTAGGTTGGTATCTACAGATCTATTTGTATACAAAAACTGGTGAATTGTTTTTGTTGATAAACAATCGCTCCACTAAGTTATTTTTATTCGGATCAATAATCTGTAATGAACTTCACTATCAAGCGCATGTGCGTACGAAGGATACGGTATATAATCGCAATAATATGTCTGCCTGTCTGTCGGTGCGTACATCGTGCGGTTGCTGCTGACTAGTATAGACGTAGCTACATGTATATGTATATAGCACGAGCGTGTGAGCATGTGTGCTCTGAGCAGTTGTTTGTATACAGAAGCGCGTGTGGGCGCGGCGCGCTGGTCGCTGACACCGGCGATAACCTTCGATGTCAAACGCGCATCGACTCGGCGAACGGTACCGTACACGATACTTGTGTTGGCCCGTGCGACCAGTTTGTCTAAACTGATATGATTCCTACGAAATTATTTTATGCCTGGAGGACGACTCAAGACAGATAGCGCGAAGCAGTATAAAAAATATGGGAAAAACTTAGAATCAGTAGAGCCGTTCTGGGAAATGGAACCGGACTCTACACCGGATTGTGGAGCAGGTATGCTGCTTGCACCGTAAATTCCATGAAGACCTTAATACAGGGTACCTATCCAACGGGCATAAAGTAAATTAATTAAATTTATTCAAATGACATTCAGTTGTGTAAACAAAACGTCTTACAATTTATGTGACAAAATAAACGTTTTATTTCAATATTTATTGTCTACGATTTTATTTAAATTTAATATGTATATAAGTATTTGCCTGTTTTAAATACACTTATTTCAATATTACGAGTAATTGTCCGTTATTTTATTTAAATTTTATACATTATATCGCCGTCTATGTATTTCTAGCAAATTAATTACCTACTTAAAAAAAAATGTAGGACGATCTACTCTGATTTTTGAAATTAAACTCTTTTTGTGGGTATGTGCGTTGGTAGTATGCAAATGAAACCGATTATATATTAGCACTTGTAACACGGCATTTTTACATGAACTAGAATACGTTTACGTTTATATGATTGTGTCGATATCGATATAATTGGGATCTATGTCAACTAAACTTATTTTGTAAGATACGATAAGATATCTTTTATCTACAATGTGCCAAATATTAGTGGTTTATCGTTATTTAATAGGCTCATTAAAGATCATTAACGATGCGCTGCGAATGCTCTCGTTAAACTCTCGTCTAGCTAAACGTGTTTATGTTACGTGCGAACGCGGTACAATGGACGAACCGGGACTGGAGGTATTCCCCATCCATGTCGCGGCACTAGGCGCGTTACACCTGGATTTACTTCAACACTACTATGACATCCGTTATAAGAGAACTGTATAAATGGAATAAGTGGTTGTCTACGACGCCAATAACAAACGTAAACGCCTACTTTGTTGTTCTACTCGCGATCGCGGTCAGTGGGCCACGGCAAGCGATGAGTATTACCGGAACTTAAATTTCAGTTACCTATGCTGTTCGAAAGACCTTGACAGTAAAAACAAATATGGTAAATGATTACCGACAGGCTCTACGTCACACGATAAATATTGACACACTGTGACCATATTGAGAAATAATTGCATGAATAATACAACTTATTACGTTAATGTTTCAAAAAAATTAAGATGGTTTTTAGTAAGTAGGTATTGTTAAAAATAAAACATTTGACTCCTAAACAACAATGTGAAACTGAAAATCACAGTCTTGATTTGATTGTGATTATTTTTTCACCATCGAACCGCCAGTTGTTTCGCGGTGGTATGACGGTATAATTGAAAGCTTCAGAGACAGATGTCAACACAGTTTTTATCAGAGAACTCGTAACCAAAGAATCTGTTACATCATAACCAGTTTGTGAATTTACCACAACGTGTTGACTTTATTTAATATTTGTAATTCTGTTTATGTAAATGATTCACTGGAATCATTAATTAATGAAACTAAAAATACAGTTTTATGTCAAATTAATTCATTGTCTAAACGTCTAACGTTCTCATTGTTATGTGTGTTCCAAAATAACTGTGATAATCAGTGTGTGGGTCACAGAGTAACAACAAAGCTAGTGCGGGCTGATAACATCGCGGCACAATGTTTTGGTGAAAGTTGTACATCATCGGCAGCTGACCACTGTCGCGCAACTGCAAGTAGGTCAAGGAGCTTGCGTAGCCACTGTGACTAAGCCAACCGTATGAATGGCCCGCAGTTTTAAGCCATATGAATAAGCTTATCGATATTCGCTGACTACAGTAAATATTCAAGGAAATGACTAACAATTCTATCCTACTATGTAATATTATAAACGTGAAAGTTTGTATGGATGGATGGTTGGCTGTTTGTTACTCTTTCACGCAAAAACTACTACACGGATTTGGAAGAAATTTAGCACACAGATAGTTTATAACCAGAATTAACACATAGGACACGTTTTATCCCGATTTTCCAACTGGATCGAAATTTATGCGGGTGAAACCGCGGGGGGCAGCTAGTAGGAAATATGTAGTAAATGACAACGGAAACATAATAGGTAAATAGCGAAGTGAACAATAAACGTCGCAATAACACACCCACTAATGTAAACAAATTGACAACCGCTAAATTCTCAAGTGTTTGTGTAACCACTAAACAACAAACGCGTAGAAATGATTTTCTTAGGTAGGTAAATGACATGAGGCAGATTAGCATACAATTATAAAAAACTTGAACTAAATAGTTGCTTAAATGGCTTCTGCGAGGTTCAAAAACACTAACACGAGTAGAGATGTCGCTAATAAGGACTATTGAAATAACGGTGGATTGAAGAAGACCAAACTACAGACTAGTTTACAAGAAACCGGAAAAATAACGTTTTCGGGGCACGTCCACCTACAGCGTTGACACCGTGGTTCACATACTACCTTATACGAGATACGCATATAATGATATGTCTGATTTTGTCGTATCATCTTTGTCAAAACAACATTACATTGGCGATATTATTTAAGTCATTACGTAAAGTACAAAGCTCATGATAAACAAGTCAAGCTTCAACATATAGCTTCCTTTTGTATAATGGGATGTTTTAAAGATTGAATTCAAAGTCTAAGAAGGATCAAACGTCGTCAACTGTCTGACAGTGTAAACTTGTAAAGGATAGAGAAAAGGTGTTTATGCAGAGATGTGTGTTAAGCGTTACCTTCATATTTCCATCTACGTAAAGTGCAGACACTAGTAATTATTATCGTACAATGCTTTTTATACTCATCAAAGTCAACGATAAATAGGAGTATATTGACGTTTGAAAATTCATGGACAGTCGATAATAATCGCGTAGCGCTGGTAACTATTTGAAAACGGTTTTAGAACGCATCGATTACTGTTTGCAGAACGTTTATTGCACGAGTTGCTGATTTTCAATAATGTATGTTTATCGGTTCTTAGCCAAGGTTCTTATTTATATTTAAAGTTCAGACGAAGTTTGTTTGCCTGTAATCTAAAATGTCCGCAACTTTTATGTCTTTATCTCATTCGTTTGGCATGGCAAATGTGCTTGTGAAAAATTAACCAACTACTTACAGTAAATCTTGATTCTAGGCACAAGACTACAAAAACATTGTTAGTCCATAAATAGAACAAATTATATCGAATGCATACGTTTTTTACGTGGAATATGGTCAACCGCTACGTGCAGTAACACCCTAATGAGTACCCAGGTATCAAGTTAGATGTAATATACATATTTCTGAGAATACGTTTTTGGTAGCAAGAAGACTCAGTCATATACCCGTAATCACTATTCCGTTTGCCGCCAATTAGTACTGGTCAATAGAGAATGTAGTAATTATTATAGATTTGGATGTACTTATCATGTACTCGGAATTCTTATAATGGTTTTACGTTAATGGGCAGATAGCATTGTGAGTACCTAACTAACATTCCATAATCATTAAATTGGTAATTGTAATTACATTGCTTATCATAGTTAACGATTTATAAATAGTGCATAAAGTCGTCGCGTCCCAGACAGCGACCCGTCTGGAACTACTCGATAGTAGGAAACTACGTTTCCTACATTGACCGCTTATCTGTACGTTACTGCGCAGTATGTAGGAACCAATTGCATATCACCAATGTTTATTTTTATATATGTGTCAGTCCAAGCGAAAAGGGTCCAGTGCGCGGCATTTAGTTTCCGAGATATAAGAGGTTTTGTAAAGTTGGGTATAAAAATTGCATTTCGCGATTTTAATTGGTTATAAATAAATGCTCAATTATCTACAATTTCATATAGTAAATGACTATATACGATGTTTCTAAGTACCAGAAACTTTATGAAAAAAGTTTACTAAAAAGGTACCAGTGGGTGGCATGTCGATATTCTGGGAATAAAATACGTTTCAATACCCCGTACTGATCACTTCTAATAATTTAATTATATTTTAAGATCACAACAAATTGGGCCACTGTATTTCTTGACAGGATTTAAAGTCAGTTTATTTGGTGTTGCTGCAGAGCCTTTGAGAAAGTTCGTTTTGTACGTAATTCCTGAACCCTGTGCTACTGGGAAAGGAGCTAATGTAATAATTTCAATGCTACATCATTTTTTCGAAAATTTTGGTATAGGCGAAAAAGATGTTGTTTGTCATGCAGATAATTGTGCTGGACAAAATAAAAATAACTATGTCATGCAATATGCAACATGGCGAGTTTTAACAGGCAGACACCGAAGTTTCCGTATATCTTTCCTTCCCGTGGGTCATACGAAGTTTGCACCCGACATGTATTTCGGTCTATTCAAAAAAAGTTTTAGAAAATGGGAATGCAATAACTTAAAGGATATTCTTGCAGCTGCTGTTCAAGCTTGTCCGAAAACAAAATCTATAGTAGCTGTTCTAACTGGTGATGAGAAAGGAGAAACTTTTGTGAAAACTTACGACTGGGCCAATTTTTTTCAACCTGATTGTGTAACTATTAACCAACTTCTGCATTTTAGTCATTTTGAAACAAATGAAGATAATAGAGGGCACATGTTATGTTACAAAAAATATACTGACAGTCAACCAACTGTATCAAAGGTTTTGAACCCGAATAAAGTATACGGTTTTCCTTTAGAAAAATCCCCTGCAGGCATGACGTACGAAAGAAAATCGTATCTTTATAATAAGATTCGTGAATTTGTACGTGAAGAATCTAAAGACATTTTATGCCCGAAACCCATTCCAAATGTTGATGTTGACCACAACTCTGTCCCAACAACATCTGTCGAGTACTCTTTTCAGAAACCATCAATTGAAAAGAGTATTCGACAAAAACCAACATGTTCGTACTGCAAACAGGTTGGTCATAGGAATCAGGTGCGAGGAGGAATTTATTTTTGTCCAAAACGTAAGTTGGAGTCCCAAATAGAATAAGTTTTATTTTTATGTTTGTATTGGCTTTTTTCAAATATTATTGCAACAGAATAATGATTATTTTAGCCACTGGTACCTTTTATGACATTACATAAAAGGTACCAGTGGCTAAAATAATCATTATTCTGTTGCAGTAATGTTTGAAAAAAGCCTGTCTTGTTATTTTGTTAGTTCCTAAATAGAGTAAGAATACTTAATTTTAGTTTTTTATTGTTAATTACTATCGCAATAACTAACTTTTTATTAAATATCGGCAAGTGGACCTTTTTTACTAGACTGTGTATCCTTCTTTTATTTTGATAATAATTGTTTTAGTTTTGATGTCAAAAGTATAATTATAAGTTGATTCTATGGAAAACATATCAATCTACAATAATGAATAAAAATCTACGTAACAAGCAAGTAAAAGTGTGTTTTTTTTTCACTCAAACTTTCAAAATGCTTTTTCTCAAATCAAGCTTTTTCAGAATTTCAACTTCAAATGTCTGATAAAAAAAAACGTGTGCTACTTTTTGATTATTTTTTCAATCCATACTATCAATTGACTATTCTAGATACCGAATCCAGTCTTAACTCAATACCCCACTACTGGACCCTTTATGCCTGGACTGACACATATACACTCTTAATGGTTGGGGAAGAAGTTAATTAATCATACTTCCTTAAATACCTACTGAAGTTTGATTATATACGACCCACTTAAATAAAATGTACATGTGTAAATGTTAATCAAGCCGTCGGAAGCCAAACAGGTCGTAATAATATCATAGTTTTGGGAAACCAGCAGAGTCGTGAACTCGTGACGCAGTTTCATTGAGAATTTTTACAAAATGGATTTATGATAGTTTGACAAATTGTAGCGGGACTTTTTCTTACTTTTGCTATGATCAATAAAATTTCAAGGTGGTGGACAAATGAGGCGGCGACACGCGCCATCGGATTGACCGAGGCGGGCGGAGTCCTCGGTGGCGTGGTGCCAATATGCTACTCCAACGTGCGTCACACCACGTAAAGATCTGATAAGTTCATAATGCGATCATTATAATTCATGTACTATTTAGTTTTGATGAATCGTCTAACACGATTTGGCTCCAATTACAACTAATTAGATTCATCATTAAAGTCTTCTAGAAGATTTTTTCTGCCAATTAGCCAAACTGTTTACATTGTTTCTACTTCAATACGCAAATAACTCTTTTTACCCCTCCCGGGAGGGGAGGGGTATAGAGTAATTTGCGTTTTTTTTACCTTTACTCTCCTCCCCTCTTTTTACTCCTGATACGTTCATGACCTCCACAGCGCCCATGGCCTTAACAGAGTGATAGTTACTGGTTGAGTGAATTGTTTTTTCTAATAGCTTTTTCTACTCAAAAATACTAGTTTTAAGCAGCAAAAAACCTGTAATGGTTTTTTTACCGTCCAAAAAATGTTTCTCCTTCAGTTAATTTAATGAAGTTTATACAATTGATTTACCACAGTTCAGTGGTTCCCTGCTAACTATCTCTGAATTCAAAGGTACTTTTATTTAATTAGCAAAGCTTTACACCGCGCCAATCGCTATGGTAATGTTTTGGAGAGCAAAAGACTTACCGAGTTGTTGTTTTAGACCTATCTTACCGTTCATTTCGATTTATTTTCCTTTTATTATAGACTAGGTACTGCCCGCGACTTCGTCCGCGTGAAACTTCTTGTTCTAACATAAAATATATCCTATGACACTCGGCAATACTGTAGCTTCCGAAGATTACCCCCTACATACAAACAAACAAATTGTACCTCTTTATAATGATGTTATAAAACAAATTTTACCTCCTTATATTATTATAGATCCATTTTTTTTGTTGCTATTTATCTGACGCTGTTCGGTTACAATTTGAGTTGGTTTCATTCACCATTCTAATTCGGAAATATCAATGGACATTTGTTGGTATATTTTATTAGATAGCTACAAAACAAACAACCGTTTTCAGAAGGCTGTAAAAACGATCGATGGTCGCAATAAACATAAATTGTTATTGGCACTTAGAAGGTTAATGTCGCCTATCCTGTCGACACGATCCCTTAGCTGTCTCCCACGAAACCCATATCAAAAGAAGGGACCACTTCTTCCGTGCGGAAACAACGAGGTAGATGATATTAAATAATAGCCTTTGCCCGCGGCTTAGCCCGCATGGTTGTCGGAAAATATCCCACGGGACGTACTACAAATATTTAAAGTACCCTGTGTTAATCCTGGTTATAAACTATCTGTGTGCCAAATTTAATCCAAACCGATATATGTTCCGGATTGGCGCAAAAACGGCTGAACGTTTTTGCGCCAATTCGAAACATATATCCAGACAAACGGACAAAAATTCTTTTACGTTACTATTCTATGTATAGAAAATATCGTAACGAAATGTAATAGCTCTACAGACACGTTACACGGAGCTGTTTGTTTGATAACAGGTTATTTAAGCAAATGTGTAACTACGGCCGATGATTTTATGCTAGATGGCTAGCGAAGTAAACGTATGGCGGTCATCGGCCTTGTTAGTCCATGAGCGGTGTTGTCGTCATATGCAAATTGCTTTGCGCTAATTTACAGAAGAGTACAATGCCATCCACTTAATCATCACGATCGACGTGTAAGATAAAAACCTCACGCATTGGTTATAAATAAACATTCGTTATGAAATATTCCAAATTCCGTACAGAGGAGTGGTTGAAGTCGTGAGTGGAAGGCATGTTTTTGTGCAGCATTTTGGCAACACAGGCGTTCAAAGGAGTTTTTACAAACTAATATTATTATGTTATGTTCATTTTAACTAGCACTAACACGCTAACTAAACCTTTACAAAGAGGAATATTATTACGGTCCTGAACTACTCATAAACTGAATTAGGCCACATTTGAATATACACCAAATTGTTGCCAAGAACAACACTAAGGGCAGGTTTTTTGATCCGTAGTTAAAGTCAACCAATTGTTAAAAATGGTTAAATTTTTGCAAAATGTGTTTTTTTTTATCAATTGTTAGTTATCTAATGGTCACTAATGGATATTTTTAAGTAATAGTTAATTATTTGACCATTAGCAATGATATTATATCATTAGATAAACTAATAATTGATCAAAAAACACATTTTTCTAATATTTGACCATTAGTTACTATTCTTAACAATTGGTTCAGTTTAACAACGGATCAAAAAACTGGCCCTAAGTACTTGATTTAGTTTTGACCCCAAACCGTTACAACTCTTCAAATAATCCGGTCAAACACTACAGTGGAACTCAACTGCTCAATTGATAAATTGTTGAGTACCATAATTGGGTCGAAGGTACGTAGTTACTACGTACTTGTCACCTTTTCGTCGGAAAGTATCAGTCGACCGAAAAAAACATTGCAAGCAAAAAAAAAATGTGTAGGAGGAAAACTGTGGGTGTATTGTATAACGTTCAGCTGATAAATCTTCAAACTGAATGCTTGTTCGTAATGGGTCGTATATAGTAGTTACAGTGATACAATGTACTGGGTTGACAGTGTAGTTCCCGACAAAGACCGTCGAAAGGATGTCCAGCACCATCCTCCTATCTATGCGCTTGTAACTACTAAACTATTGTGAACACTGCCCGTTTAACAAGCTGTTCATCCGTAGAAGCTAAATTTTAACTGTCCATTAGAAGGCCCATGTTTATTTTAACTTATATAAAGGGCTTACATTGCGTTGATATGTTGGGTCATACAAGTAGGTTCACGTGCACACTGTACTGCTGTGCTGTTCCCGGAAATATTGGGAGTTTCATAGTAACATTTCCAATGTGTCGATGCAAACATGGAATTCTGCTAAATTCAATGTTTTCAATCGTTTTAACCAACAATGTTCTGGGAAAAGACATTGCGTTGGTGCTGTCTAAGCTCTCACTGATGGTATGCGCATCTAGGTTCTTACGCGACTTCTACGCAGCTTCAACGCAAAAATAAAGAGCGCCTACGCAATTCTACGCAGCTTCAACGCGACGCTACGGAACGCCTACACGTCTTCGACGCAGTGCTACGAACCGCCTACGCGTCTTCTGCACAATGCTACGCTACGCGTCTTGTACGCAATGCTACGGAGCTACAACGCAGTGCTACGGAGCGCCTACGAAAATTTAATATAATGCTACGCAGCTACAACGCAGAGCTACGGAACGCCTACGTACCTTCATAACAAACGCCGCGTTTACGCTATACAAGCAACGTACACGCAGCCAATGTGAGTTGCTAACACTTAAGACTCAATTGAAGTCTTTTTGTGACTACAAAACCAATCCTTTACATTGGCTGTTTCCCGGAAAGTAGAATACCCTAATTAATCGTCCGAGTTTTCAACGTAATGTAAATGAGCTTTGAAGCTGTATGAACTAACGGAAATGAGTTATTGCGGTGATAAAAGACAATAATATAGCTACTGTCCGTGAAGGAATTTTTGGTCTTGTACTTTAATACATTTACATCTACCAGCAGTGCGATTCTGTAATTATCTCACCGTTAAAACTTAAGTGAAGTGAGCGTGGAGTGAGCTATCTTTCCAACTAATGCTAGGGATTGACATTATAGACATCTCACTCTAAGCTCACTTCACCTAACTTTTCACGGTGAGATTTTTACAGAATCGATCGGCAGGTAAATACCTAACGGTTTTCTTGAATTAACAAAACGGCGCCCTCGTTATTGGAATGAATAAATATTTCAGACCACAACACACGTCAGTAAATGAGGCGATCGATGACGTACAGTACCATAATGGACGTGCCGTAAACTGACCTTTCATGACGATATACCTATTGATATTAAGTAGGAAAATGTATTTAATATGGTGTGCAAATTAAACAAGAAACCTAACCAGTAATTGAAGAGTAATTATGTGTACGTACAATGCACAATTAAATATAATTCGATACGAAATCTCAATTTTTAATTTAATTACAAGTTTGTTGGGAGAATTGGTAAACTACATAGCATAATTACAATGCGAACCTACGTATTGATTTTCTAACTAGTCAAAGCAAATACATAGTGTTTATGTACTGCAGAGGCTCTTATGTAGTGCAAGTACATAATCAGAGCGTCGTCGGCACAGCCGGAACCCGATCTCAAAGCTTATTACTGCGTAGAGTCAATTATCAGGAAGACGAGCAGCTAACGTTCACATGGAGAACGTCGTTACATTATGAGAAGGATGTGTGACCGAAATAATACTATACGTGTGACGTCAAACATCTTATTCACCAGTCTCGTGGGATATTCTACAGAAACAAATCCGTTTACCTCCACGTATCGGAGGAATTACCGGATCTCAAAACAAGGAAAATTGCTAAACGCTCATATGATATAACAATATACGTCATAAGCAGATGATTAAGAAATATTACCCACAATTTTACGCTTTACGCTCGTTAACAGACGAATTATGCGCATACTTGCCACACACAAAATAGATTTCAGTTACTTCTAGAATGGTAATCCGAAGATTTATAATAAGTAGTTAATTTTAATGTAATAAATAGTGATGATTAGCCTTTTGATTAATCTACCCTTGAGCACCAGTGCCATGTGAATAGGACGCGACGGCACACATCGCAGTTGCTTAATAATTTAAACAGCTGGTTTCTAAACGGAAACACAAAGCTGTAAAGCCTTTGTACGAGTGTTATGCAAGCCGTTATCCAGGGCTGAAGGTCTTGCAATTAAAAACTTCAGTGGGCGAGCCGTTTGATTCGCACTACAATTTTTTATATTATAATTAAGTACCACAAAAAGTAACTAACTGTAAAAAATACTCCATTTTACGCGGATTCTTATCAGAAAAAAACCATTACTGAATAAGGAAGGAAAACCATTAGTATTTTTACAAATGGACATTGATAAACGTTCTGTTAAGTAACGTCGGAGTTTAGTAAACCGTAACTAAATTAACCATAACCTAACTGTCGAACTGACCTCGCAAGTCGCAAGTCTCAACACGTCTTTACACGCGAAACAACAACTATGTATTTCTAGCACGTGTTCTTATTTCTGAATAGGGAACAAATCTTACATAAAGCAGTGTCATAATCATTATTTATTTTTGCACTTAATTCGATAAGTAGGTATAATCAATAAAGGTAAATTCGTGGCGGATGTGGTCCCTTGCCAATTGGCAACAGAATTGGGTTACAGTATCGCTATTAATTCCTCTCGAATAAACATTCAGCATCTGTATGGAGTGCAGGATGACGTTAGCGGAAGTAACGGAACGAACCTCTTTTGTTCTTTCATTTTAATTTGTGTGTCATGAATGACGATTATAGTCGAATTTACACACGATATACATAATTTAAAACATTATTGTTTTGACAATGTTTTTGTAACATACCTACTTCAGACTAACGGCATGCCCCAGCTTTTCGATTATTCCAAAATATATAAATGCGAACACAGACAATGACAGACATGTTGCTACGAGGCATTAAACTATTTAAATAAACGTCGCCGAGGCAACGTATTTAGATTTTGAATTTTAACAAAAATAAAATTATACCTTTCCAACAAAATATTTGAGCAATATATTTAGGTCTTTATCAAAATATGACCACTCATATGCAAAATAAACGAAATAATTAGGATCCGAGTCTGCATATAAAGTACAAAGTGTAGAGGTTGGCGCCAATTTACAAGAAAATAGAAATGAAGAGTATCAAAATATTTTTACATTTCAATGTCTGTCTAGCAAGTCAATCACTGATTATTTAGGAACCATTATTGCCTATTGAAAGAGGCGGTGACGCGATTTCGGCGTCCATGGCCTTATGCAAACGTGGCCATTTCGACAATCGGCTTCGAGCAGTTTCGAAAAATTAACAAACAAAATTGAGATGAGAGAAATCGAAATCCATAAAATTTGACAGCTCGGCCTACGTGAATACGCACATTTTTATGGTCCAATTTTGATTCTGACTAAACATGTATTCTCTTATTATTAGACAATTATCCCAAAATATGTATGACATGTTTAGTATCGAATTATTATTTGTAGGTCAATCGGAAATTAAATAAAAACTGTTATTGATGTTCCATCAATATTTTCTTCTTTCAACTACGGTGGCTGATCCAATCGGAAGAAGACTGGATGAAATTTGTTCTGTGTTACGCCAAGAAAATGAAATTGCTCGTTTGAAAAGCATTTCCCGGCGCGGAAGGCGGTGAATTATGTTGTTGTATATTTATAGATAAACATCAACAGAGACTGAATTCGCTAAGTAACTAACGGAAATAGAATCGTTGAAAAGGTTTTATGTAACAGTTGAATATGGGTAGTCGAGTATTTTTCCTTGTGACATAAGTAATTGTAGAGTTTCATAGCAAGTGTTACGCCCACAGTTCCCAATATATGTTTTAACAAAAAGTTTTTGTTCGAACATCGCAGTACCAAGTATATGTTTCAGTATTCAGATCATTTTCAATAAATTATAACGTCGTTTTGTACTTAGGATGCGCCTGTCATTGAATTATTTTCCTGCTTCCTACTCAGTGTTACAGGCTTTGTTCTTTAAGCGCCACGACTCCACTTTATGTTTATAGAACACGAAGGATTCACTTTACATTCTTGTTGAAAGAGAATTTTAATTAATCAAGTTAAAAATTGCAACTTTATTAACATACTGCAGTTAATAACACAGACGTGGCGACCTTTAATTTGTCTAAGTTGGTATTTTCCTACCTAAAAGTATGTTCTATTAAGGATAACTGAAAATTTACCTAGTATGAAATTGGTATTTTTTTAGTGGAGAGACGCTAATTTCCATTGGGTAGATAAGTAACAAAAATACAAGATAACCACACAGTGGACGGAGCTTTGAACGGTGATTCGTAACGGTTTAGAGTTGAATGCCCAAGGACTACGCGTTTTTACGTTACATCGCTCTAATTTGAATGGCGCTAATCTAACTAGCTCGCCTGTTACTTTTATTTATGCTTTATGATTCCTACCAGACGTACTTGCATGATATAAATAGTTATCATCACTTTATAAATAAGTTGATTTTTAATAAAAACTAACAAGTCCTCTTACGATTTTTAGTTTACAACAGAGATCTCAAAATCATAAAAATTCTCTAAGATTTTCGCGAATAAATTAGCATGTTACATATTTTTTTCTTAGCCTAGCATGTCCCACCGGTGTTACATTACATTTTTATTCTAAAAATAAATTATAGATTCACATAGTCTTGTGGTATAAAGATAATTTCTAGGCAGATCAGAGATTGATGACATAAATAAATCACTGTCGTATCAATTCATCAGACTCGAAAGAAGAAAATAGATAGTCGCCTTCTACTCACTAACAATTCTTGGGATTATTATTCGTATCAGTTTAATAGATGTAAAATATCAAACATCTTCTAAATGACATTATAGCTATCAAAAATATATAAGTCTTTAAGCCCTTGGTTTCAGTAAAGATTATGTTAAGAATCTATAAAACTGCAAGTGAACGTTCATGAAGGTCAAGCTCATTGCAAAAACCCTATTCTTTCAGTACATTTCAATGACATTGAATACGAAATTTTTAACGTTTTAAAACAGAGTTCTTTTTAGAATCATTACCTACTAGCACGTAGTCTTTATCCAGCTTTTTTATAACATTTTAAATTCGCGATATCTCAGCTCTTTGAATACACAAGCAAGTCATTAATTCTTATAAAAATAATATTTAAAATAATCTTAGTAATATACCATCACCATTCACCAGTGTTAATAAATAAAGCGTAGCGGTTTAATCGTTATGTTACATAGATTGCCTGTCATGTGCATTTTCGATGGTCCATACGGTCGTTTGTTCGTAATTCTGATGTAAACAAAAATATAATCAAATAAACTAAAATAATACTTATTTATAAATTAGTAAATAAAAAACTTATAACATTATGAGAAGCTACACTATTAAAATAAATACGAGAACACAATACACATGCATTATGTAAGTATGAGGAAAACAAAAGAAATTAATGAAAATTCGAAGAAATGACAATAATAAGTAACGGTTCTTATGTTTCACAGGCCATAATATTAAACTAGTTTCATAAACTCATTGGATGACAGCCAAAGTTCAAAAACCTTATGAGTTTTATAAATGTCAATGGATTGTAAAAAAAACTTGATCACAGTTGCATATTTTCATATGCGCTGATGTCATGGTCTGATGTTTGTTTACTTAATATAATGATGCTAGCATCATTCATAGCTGTATGCAAACTAGTGCGTGATTCGGTTCACCAGATTTGCGTAATTGCTACATCAAATACATTAACTGAACAACATTGCTTGAAAACATTCAAGTACAGATTTTCCGGGATTTTATTTCTTTTCGATCGATTTCATGAGGCTTCTGAAAGTAATTTGCTTATTACATTCCAAATAATTAAGTAAATAAAGAAAAATAAAAAGATTATGAAAAAAAAACATATAAGCATACGTACGTACTCTACTAAAAAAGGAAAATAAACTATGAAGGTATGCAGACTTCGTTGCATGTTATAAATAAATTATAAAAAGAACATCATGAGTTCCCGCCATGGAGCCAAACGACAATAACTCTAAAACTGAAGTTGACTGTGTAAATGTGCATGAAACCAAGGTTAGAACCGAGGACCTTCCGCACTTGGGGTGACGCCGCCGTTTGGAGACAAAAGACCTCGACGTTTTACTCTTTTCCTAGTTTTTGTAAATTCTTACGCCCTTGAATTCGACAATTAAATGACATGTTTTCAGTCAAAACTAATCGGCACCGAAAAAAATCTAACACCTACCTAACAGTTCGTTTCACTTTCAGAAGTTTTTTTTTCTTTTTCTTCATTAAATTACATTGACATCTATTTTAAAGCTTTACATAAGATTATAACGTTTTATGGATACATATAAAAAAAATATACAATAATAAACAATAGTTAAAATGAAAAGGCTACGCAGTTGAACAAGTTTCAGTATTCGTAGCGCCATCTGGCGGCTATACATAGAACCTTTGCCAGGTGACTCAAGCTAGTGAATCTACACTTAACAACTAGATGGCAGGGTTAACAGCAAACAAACAAGAGGCGCAGTTTGGATACAAAACTGAACTTTACCGGTCATTAGAAAAGAAACCAAACTTATCGAACATTACAAATAGGTATAATTAAACATTCAGTCATGGTTTAAGTACAATAGCAATTAAGTGCGCCTTCACTTGTTATACCGGCGATAATTTAATTAAGATAAGTTCATTGAGCGGCGCGCGATATGCCAACGGACTGGTAAAATACCTAAATAGTAGAAACGTACTTACTAGCGGTACGCACACTACGCACACCGCGTGGTTCACCGGTCGGTGCATAACAATTCGTAACGCAATAACGTACCACGTGTTTTTTAACTCTATCGGATTGGTCAACTAGAACAATGCTAAGTATAATTATTCATGATATTGATTAAAGACGACTGTTACAAATGAGCAGGACTAAACTAATATTTATCTTGTCCTTTTCTAAATTAAATAGAAAGAAAAAGAAGCATTGAACTTAAATTTAGTTTAGTTTGTGAACAAGGGAATCGGCGCCAATGTTTGTTTTCTACGCAATTTCTTTTCCTTTATTAATTCTGCACGGTTCCCTTTATAGTATAAGCACGTAAAAGTATTGGGAATATTGCGTTTGAAATTTTAAGCGCTTATTGAGAGTTGGCTCGGATGCAAGGAGAGTGAAAGTGGATCGACTTGTTTAGTGCGACTTAGTCTGCCCCCAGTGCGAGCCAGGCATTTCACCTAGCTTTCCAACATTAGCAACGTTGATCAATGCTAGCTATTACGGAAACCGCGATACAATACATAATAGTACACATCATAAAACTATATTTATCCAATGACCAGTTAGCAAATTGAAGGCCATAAATTAGTTACACATGTGTAAATATTACGTGAATAGTGTTTGGTTATGTCGTGCTCAAATCATTATCTATTAGCTGTAAACGATAGGGATTATATCATCGATTGTTTATCGCGCATTGTTTTACGAAAGTGCACAATAATTAACTGTAGCTAATATTTAAACAGGTTATTAAAACGTTAGATGTCCTATTGTATTTACAAACAAAAACTAAAATGTAAAATATTGTTTTAGTAATACATACTGAACTATAGAAAGTGCGCCGTGAGACAACTTTCGCGACCGAATTCAAGAGAAAGTAGTCCGGAGCGCCGCGCGCATATATTATATCACTTTATCCGACTTTGGGATTATATCACAAGCAATGTTTACAAATAAATATAAGTATCAACATGTCCGATTTTTATAACTCGTTTATCACGCCGGCTTTATTGAATAGTCGTGTCACAAAATAAGTGCTACGCTTTCTTTCGTTGCATACAATTTATTGTTGCCGCCAAGCGGAATTGTTCAAAAGAGTCCGCCTCCGCTTCGGCAGCAAACCTTTTTTTAAAAATCACAAAATCACAGCTTTCGCTTTCGAGTTGCGCTGGCGCAGCATCCACGGAAACTTTGTTCGTGTACGCCAAATTAACATGTCCGCGCACTAAACACCTCCTATTTACAGAAACTAACAATGGAAGGTCACAGTCTGGTAATACATACAAATGAGAAGAATTCTGTCGTGGCGATAACTCCGTGACAGTGAACCATGTAGGCAGAGCTCTTTGTCTTCCTGATTCAACTCATAAAACTGACCAGATAAAGAGAGAAACACTTTTAATTATTATATTTAATACTTTAACACAGTCCCCTAATTCCTTAGCGTTATGTAGTTAATGTATTTCTCGATTAAACGTAACCATAATTTCGCTGATAAAAAGAAATGCGTATTTAATTATTTATATTGCTTTAGGTCTGATAGTTATGAAAGTAGGTGGGTAGGTATAGGTATATACAGTGATAAAGTAGAAAGTCATGTTTATGTAAACATTGAAGAATTTTGTCTTATCACTGCAGTGAAACGGAATAATATTTTTATACTTATCTTAAACCTTTTTCGTAAGCATTGATTACATTGCATTGGTTACATGTACGGAGCTAACATTCCAAAGTTATTTCAAAACAGTCGTTTATTTTGAACTATACTTTTATTGCCTTTCTGAAAAAGCTCTACAAGAAAAACTAGACGACATCGAGAGGTAGTTTGCTATAATCCCTTTAATTAAATAACCTAAGCCGATAAATAAATCTAATCCAATATAATATATACCAGTTTAGGATTATGATAAACCATGACTCATTTTTCCAGTATACCGTGGAAAATACCGAATTACAATTAATTCTAGGTTTCCACTGCTTGTTTTTACTGTGTCCCTCATCTAGTGTGAATAGCCTTATTTTCCGACTAGTTCTAATATTTCATTTAGTAACAATGAATAGAGTAATTAAGTGATACGAGTCAGTGAGGCCTACGTCTGATTCGATGGCCTTAAAGACACCGTCATCGCTGATCTCATGAACACAATGCTTGTAACTCAACAAACAGACAACGAAAACCTACATTTAGAACCATTCACAAACTTACGGTTAAACAAACAAATTATACTAAGAAAGATAAGATGGGACTATTTAATATGTATACAACGTATATGCAATTAACGTACATAAAACAAACATAAGAACAAGGCTCTTCTGGGAGATTTTAGATGTACAAGGTCAGTTCCTTACGATTTCATCAAAAATTACATGTTAAAAAACTTAATTCAACATGTTTTACATAATGCTATGGAAATTTTGGGTGGATCAGATACGACGCAGTCAGAGGTTAACGCTTTGTCTCCTAAAAACAAAACAACTGATCTTCACAAATGATTTCTACTACAAAAGTAATAATAAGTAAAAATACAGGTATTTCTATTATATGCTACTACATTCATTGAATAAATTATAACGGTTTATTTTATAGATATTATTAATTGGATTTCTATTTTAGAATAAGATAAACTTCGAGAACCATTAACGTCTGAATACATAGCTTAAGTGTATGATAGACTGTTTAAATGTTAATTCGTCACCTCTGAGATGCGACACACGAAGCGAATATGAAAATCGTTTATTAGTTCTATCATATAAATCAGATTTTCCACCATACCGTTGAAAAACTTCGGCTTAAAACAATAAGACACATGAAACGCAAAAACAGTCATTCTTAGTGCAATTTACCTACTTTTTTATAGTAACGTCCCAAATAAACAAATTATACAAAATGAAAAATTACAAAATAACTTTCTCATATTGCACCTTTAAAGACAAACCGTTACTAAACGAAAATATAAAATTTTACACAGGAGCTTAAATTAAAAAAATACACGCCTTTTTCGCAATAGAAATTAAAATCATGGTGCTTTGAGTCATCTTTTGAGGTGATAATGATGGGTATTTATTAGCACTATAACACAAAATTCAGAAAAGTTATTTTTTTTTCACAGAACACTGTTAATGAAAAAATTCGTTTAATAACGGTGTCTTTAAAGGTGCGATATGATAATGCATAATTCTTATTACAAATAGGGAAGAATTTGCATCTAAATAATGTGCCTATCTGTGTCATGGAAAGTAAGAGGATCATGACATTGACATCCAAATGATCTGTCAAATTAGTCACAAACACACTGCACGATGTATTTCCAAATAACATAAGTAGAATACCACTTTCCACGAACTTGGTCAAACCTACCTAAAAATTAAGTACAAAAATTTATTATAAAAAGAAACCTCAAGATTTCATTCACGTATGGAATATTAGAGGAACTACCGAGGATTCCGGCGGATGTCATATAGACATGACGCAAGTTGGCTTCCTAGAATCAATAGAACCCTAAAAACTAAGTGATGTAAACGCATTGGGAAGTCACAATGAACCTTTTTACGTTGCGTTAAGATTTATGTGAACTCCGATCACATAGGTGATGAAGTAATAATTATCATGTAACAAGGAAATGAACGAAAATGGTAAAGGCAAATCTTTATCGCGACGCGCCTATGACTTCAGCTGTAGGCACTAAATGTTTTTTATGATAAATTTATATTAGTTTGAAGAAACATAAAGTTTATCGAAGTCTTGTCTTTATTAGCTCGGAGGTGTGGCCTGGAGGAAGTAGCCAACTTTCTTGTGGTTTTACTCGCTGCCTAGTGTCTACTTTACAGCATTATTGCAAGCTGTAATTTCGATATGTTATGGTTACGTGGCTCGAGTAGTACCTAACCCCGTAAATGGAAAGTTTTGTGATATTACATTCGTATTTCTTTTACCTGTCTAGGACTGGTGGACTGAGTTGAGAATGTAGGTATTAGAGGTGAAAGATGGAGAACGGAAAAACTACAAAATTACATACATTCTTAAACATGAAACCACAACGACAAAAGTGACTTTATTTACGGTAGCTACACGTTATTTAATCATTTCATAAAGTATTTTGCAGATAAGTTTTCAAATCGTGAAAATCTCAAGGTAAATCGCTATCTAATTTAATTACCACATGAAACGGGAAAACTTAACGGAGTCATTACATCCTCATTAAACGTTGTTATCAAGGACTGGCAACACGAAGAACGTTAAAAGTCCAGGAAGCATGTTCGTTATCACTCACTAGGTATATTATGATTGGAAACTAATCATCACATAAGTAGCCGGCATACCTACACTCTGATTGGCGCTACGTATCGACGTAATAAGATAAAGATACTATGGTCTGAGATAGTCTGGGAGTGCCATGACTGTCGAAGGATTTACGTTTCGGCAATCGCCATAGTGATGAGACAGTCAGTGAAAAATTTCGTTGAGTACCTAAGCCCAGATTAGCTCAGTTTTTCTGACCGATAACATTTTTACAAGTTTTTATTTAGTTTCACCTGTCCCGATGTTTTTATCAATTAGTACGGTATTTCGGAAAAACTTATCCATACTCGTGTTTCATAACGAATTTAATAGAATTGTGATGTTGTAACTTAATTTAATATACAGAATTGGGATTACTTTTCGTTTAAGTGGCAATTTTAATAAATGAATGACGCAACGTTAGGATAAATCTGGCAATATCTAGGCGAAGCAAAATGTCAGATAACGTAACTAAAGAAAAAATAGTAGAGCATTGTATTTCCTTTATCGGATCGGAACCTTACACTCTACGTATTTCAATTTACGACTACAAGTTGTATGGAACTGACCTCGTTTAACTATTATTGTAAATCCGTTTCAGCTGTGTGAATAAGCGATAACAGAAATATAAATTTTAATGTTCAGTATAGCGCCCATTGTTTTTTATCCATTCTTGAATTCAGTTCAATCAAACAACCGTCTCGGGTTACTAGTTTAAACAAAGGTAATGTTTCCTCCAAAAATAATAAACTAAAGTATCCATAGGTAGTACGTTTCAAATAAAATAAAGTAATTTAGGCTGAAGAATCATAGGTTCTCAACTTAACGTGGGCGATAACACCCCTTGTGGGCGTTTGAGACATTTAGGGGGGCAGTAGAAGACCCAGAGAAAATTATACATCCTATCTGACGACAAAAAATATTACACGTTTAAACATAATCGTGGGTATAATAGCTATTTCAGATACGCGACAGATGGTAAGTGAAAAAATTGGGGGGCTCTAGAAAAAAAATATTCCCAAAGTGGGCAAAATAAGGTTGGTGACATATGAATTAAATTAATGAACATTTTTAGTCTCTGACCAACGATAAGAATTCCATAGAATCTAATTTTTGTTAGTTTTACATGTTTTTGTCTCAGTTACGTTAATTAAATACTGTAACTATTAACATTTCAATGTAAATCCAACAGAACTGTGTTAAAGACAAGAAGATTTAATTAAACCTGTAATTTGTCCATTGAAATGCAGTAACCATTGCGCTTTAAGATGACACAAGCAATGATGTCAAGGCAGTCTTCTAGTTCTCAATGTAATGAGTTTAGATTCCATTTAATTAATAGAAAATTCCCATAATTCAATGCAATTATTTTATTAAGCAATATTTGATTGTCTCATGCAGAGCGGGTCGTTTGAGTTGCATGTGTATGTAGATTGGCAACAAATGTGGGGGCATGCATTCGCTTAATGAAATCAGTTGAGTCTATAGGTCCAATGCCACCCAGAAGCCTATGCAAGGAGGCACTACATCACGATAGCTTAAACGAGTCTGTTTCAGAGGTCGGCGACGTCGCGTGACGTGTCTGACAACTCGGTCATGCAGCCTGTCGTATAATTTAATAGCCCATTGTATTCTTTGACGTTTTGGTTTGCTTGTGTACCTCTACCTAGAGAACCAGATTCGTTAACTCATCGTCAACCAGTAATCTTGCCGAGCTGATTTCTAATTTTATAGACCTAAACTTCTTCCTTTCCAGTGATTTCACAGTAGTAATTTGAAGGTAATCGATGTATCCACTAAGTATTACAAGTAACGCTTATCGCGTGCACAAGTACTACTAGAAAACAAGGAATAAGTACCTGCAAAGTTCATTACGAAACTTGAATAACACAAATGCATAACACGGTCACGGTTTAAACGCGAAGAAAGAACTATTTTTATACCCTATGTACTCTTAGGCAGTGTTTGTTTTAACTTTCTAAATTGTGCATGAACTGGCTTTAAACGTAAAATGTTTAATGCATATCTACATGGGAATACTATCAAACGCAAAAATATTAAAGCACAAACGACGTTGGTTATGCAAAAAGTAAAAGTTATGAAATCTTTATTCGAATCGTATTAATGTTTAACGAACCAACGTGAATCGTTAATAAACTGAATCTAATGGAAAATTAACAGAT
Source organism: Apamea anceps (assembly GCA_951799955.1). NCBI lineage: Eukaryota > Metazoa > Arthropoda > Insecta > Lepidoptera > Noctuidae > Apamea > Apamea anceps. The sequence continues at coordinate 9,886,456 of OX637515.1, read as the reverse complement.
TGCTAACAATTTAAATTTAAACCTAAACCTTAAAAGGTTCAAAATTGTTGTACAGAGCATCACTGCTGATGATTGGGATTTATTTACAAATGCCATAATATGTAAGGCGGATCACACACTACAACGCGCTACGCGACGGGGCGCGGTAAAGGGAGCCAACTTCCCCGCGCGGAATCGCATTTTTTATTCAATTTGTGTGTTAAAATCCACGCCCGGGGGCGCGTTATCCGCCTATCCGATGTGTTTTTCCAAAGCTCAGAAGTCAAAAATAGGGAAAAATCTAATGCAAAATCACGTGTATTCTACAACAACAACAAACTAGTTGTAACATTTAGTTCAAGCGAGAAGCGAGCAAAAGCTAGTGTCATTTAAAGGATACAAAATATTATTGAGGATATTAAAAAAAATCAAGGTAAACACTTTTTCGATTTTAATGGTGTTGATTCGTATTTTTGTTTGTGCAATGCAAATTTTTAGGTTATGTAGGTAGCAATTTTTAAAAAAATTGAATGTGTATGATAAAGATTTTATAGATTAAAAATGTCAGCCTAATTTAATTCTTATTCTATTATCCAGTTTAGTCAACCTAGAAGCCGCACCATAAAATAATAATATACTATAATCACAAAACGAAGCGAAATCAAAATTGGTTCAATGGGCTTGATACTAGATTACAAATATGAAATAATACTTATTTGTTGCTATCTGCGTTAACGATAAGGTACAAACGGGGACAATTTAAAATTATTTTCAAAGTTTGCCAAGAAGACGAACAACTCGCCGAAACTAGGAAGCGTTATAAACTGAACCAAGGCCAAATACGACGCGACTACGAGATAATTCTTATCATTCAACATTTAGCATAACGTAGATTCGCAAGACATAAAAAAAACGATTTATTTAAGTCATAATCTTGCCTACTTATTTTGTTTATATTGTGTAACTTTTTAACTCTGAAGGCGAAAAAACAATGTTGCAATGGACTGGTTATCTTGAGTCATTCGACATAAGGTTCATTTTGACTAGGTAACACAAAATGGGATGCACTCAGTCATTTTAGCATTGATTGATCGAAATAGAACATTGGCGCAGCGCAATCTGTCCAAAAATGATATCTGTTATCTGGTACATACAACTCAAATTTCAGGAAACCGAGTTTTTTCGCAATTTAGCGTCGTTACGTATGCATCGGCGTCCCTATAGGCGATTTATTTACACTGCTGACGAGGTAGTCACAGATCGGGTATAGCTTATACAACACGCGATGACGCGTGAAGCATGACCATGGAGCGACCTAGGGCGGCCGTCCTCGCCGCGCATCCACGGACCATAACGACAGCTTCATATTGTAGTTTACTGCCCGCAAAACATTATCTATTGTTCGGCTACGTAAATAGATCGGCAATAACTTATCTGCGAACGACAGATTAAGATCAGCTATTGTCATTGTCACTGTCGCGGGTTTTATTCTGCAATCGGAGGACCAATTTCTGTAATTAAAAACGTTCAAAATCTCTCATCAAATCAATCTCATCTGAGCGACAATCAATGTCAAAATCTTGTCAAAAATGTAGGGAAATTAGAGGTATTTTTGACAGATGGAGACAGATCAGACTGTGAACGTTCTTACGAGAATTGCCCCTCTGTTTTTCTAAGATCAGGCTAGATCAACGAGTCATGAGAGAGCATTACGCACGGTTTGATTCTAGAGAAATTACTTACTCGAAAATTAGTTGTTGTTGATAGCAAATAACGGCAGCGGTTTCGTAATTGACACCTAATTGTACTTAATTGCAGTGAGACGAGTTGCTAGCTAATTTTATCCGAAGAATAATTTTGAATTTTTGACAGTTCGTCCAATAAAATCTGTCAGACGTCAATTTTATTCCACGAATAAAAATTACCTGTCGATTGAAAAATCAGCCCTTCAAGCAAATACTTGTAATTTTTTGTCTATACCTATGTCATAAATCTGATAATATTAGGAAGTCAGGTCAGATTGCTAATTTCGATAGGTAGGTACTAACTTTTTTGCCGTTCCTTATGTAAATAGTTTGATTTATGTTCGACTGAGGAGGCAATATTTTACTCACGAATCAGGTATGTATGCCCAGATACGACGTGTTATGGGGCATAGCCTTCCGTATGCTTCCGCCCTGCGATTATATACCGGCCGGTTCATACATATCATTATTCAGCATCTTTGTCATTGCGTGTTTAAATTATGTAATTCACTTCTTGCCAACATGTGATCGTGCGCCCAACATCTAAGCATGCTGTTTTAAAATTATAATAAACTAGGTACATGCTACCGGCATGGTTCGTTCGTCCGACAAACATGAACTCTATTCTGTTTCATGCAATCTGTAATAATTTCTCAATGCAAGTTACGACACAATACTTAGGAAAACCGTTACATCAACTTTACTCACAGGAAACAATGATAAGATAAACACGTACTTGAGATTTGAGTGTTCAATCAGATGTTCAAAAATCTACAGGATAATTTTTTATTCAGTGCGTAAATTTTCACAGGGTGTTCTACCCATGAATATGAACAACTTTCACTATGGGACCATCTCTGAAATCACAACAAAAAAATCAGCTGTTTCTTATAAAAGTTCAATACCTACTCGACCAAAATGTATGAATCTGCTGATTTTTTTTTCGTGATTTCAGAGATGGTCCCATAGTGAATGTTGTTCATATTCATGGGTAGAACACCCTGTAAAAATTTACGCACTGAATAAAAAATTATCCTGTATATGATTTCATTTTTAATATTTTCATGAATGGCACGTGCCGTAATTGTGTCATATTATTAAATTTATTAAATAGTTCGACCTAGTTTTATCAAGTGTAAACAAAGCCTGCGGAACAGGGTCGCAGCCGTTTGGGCGAGGTGAGCGACCCCGCTATCATGGCGATGGCGATCATTCCGGTTAGCTTATCGACACAGAAGCGGCTGCCGGCTGCCCAGTACCGGCTGATCGTCAGCAGCTGCAAACTAGAGCGGGAAACTGATTTTTTGTTTGCTGCGATTTTTGCGCTGCTGCGATCGCAATTATTTTAATGTCATGAATTAATTTTTTGCTTAATTACATAACAGCTCTTGTTAATTGATTTTTTGTTTCAGTGTCGTTAAAAATCTTCAAAAGTGTCAGTTGGTAAGCCTGCTAGAATGAAACCATTTGAATGTTCTCGAATCGATCGACTTATTGAGTCATGACTTTCTCGATGAACTCTATCGATCGATTAGCATTTTAACCATTTAATAATTGATTCAATTGGTCAGTCCATTGTTAGTACTAAACTACACTGAACATAGATCACTAAGTTAACATCGGTTTGATTACTGCGATTATTCAAAGCCTGATTCGATGCGGCTTCGAATTAATGGCGGAAGCAATCCTCCTTTTCATTAAATCTTATTCAGCAGATTATTTAATGACTGTTACCATATAAATGTTAATGCCTATTTAATGTAATTGTTGTCAAGAAATTAGAACGTTATATGGCCCGATAATTAATGCGATGACCAGAATGATGTGCGGCTGCATTCTACCATAGACTAACAACATTATACTTCGTGGGTTTGCCGATTACAATTATTATGACTCTATTATCTAAATATCTTACCATCTATGGTCTGATAAAACAATCAGGAAGCATAAATTGTAGTATGTACTCTATTAATCGTCAGAATAACTTCTGCCACCGTTCGCGTCGCGGGTAATTAATGAGTTAATTATAAGTAAGTAAAAACATATTATAATTTAAAATAAAGTTGACCCGTTATGATAATTTAACATTTGTGTAAATTATAGATACTATTTCATACAGCTTTATTTGCGTTGAATTTTAAATTGAGTGTAAATTTAGAACAGCGGGGTAATTGCGTAACACACTATTAGTAGCAATAGCTTTCATTTTGACAGTTCAACAACATTCATTGCCTTATTTACGTTGTTGAGCAGACGTATTTTCCGAACATTGAAGCAATGGATTAGCAATATCCTTCAAAATGATACAGATTGAGATAGTGTGCTACGCAATTGGGGGGCTGTTTTATAAGTATTGATAAATATAGAAATTGGTTGAATTGTAGGAGTTCGTGCTAGTAGGTAAGCTTATCAATCTGATAACAATTGAATGAAATGACTATCACTCTTATGTAGTATTATGCACTTATTAACATAACTGAGATTAGATTTCACTATCTAAATACCACAACTAAGTAATATTACGCAGCTAAACTAGTACAGTACAGTCGTTATCAGCATCTTCTGTTCAAGTTTAAGGAAGTCATTGTGTAGCACTTCTAATCAATTAGTACTCTATTACTAAGATTCAATATCACACTCTTAAACATCATGCTAAAACCTCAGAATTGGAAGTCGTAATCAACTTCATTTTGTTAACGCCTTTCACTTGATTGGGAAATCTGATATTCGTTGCAGGTTATGCAACTGTTGACGTGAAATTAACTGCATAATGTTCTGACCGTGTTCTCTGGATAGTAATTCCAGCAAGGTAGTGTAAACAGCCTTGGGAGCGACTTCGACCGGCGGACCTCCAAATTACACATAACAGTGGCGTAGCGGAGTGGGACAAAAACGCGAGGCCTTGGCGGAACCACGAGCTCGCCGCTTCCTCATCCAGCCATTGGATGTTAACATCCGAGCAATCAAAACATTTCACGACTTCCGAAGACTTTTCAAAATCTACTATCGGACAAATCAATATTATCTAATGGCTGCACGATAAGCTTAAATTGATAAAGCTGGTACATATTGCTCTCTTTAATGCTACAAATTCGTTCCAGAACATTTGTTGCAACAAATGACTTTAACATTGATTCATTGGAATGTCAAAAGTATTTATGAGAGCACTATGTCCAAGCCAGACTAACAATATTATAATAGAATTTAATATAACTACTACGTAGTTATGTGATCGTTCATCTTAATTTCAGTAAGTGACATACCATTAGGTATCTAATTTATTTTTTGGAATTTTCCACATCGTTTCCCCAAATATATTTTGATTAATAAGACTATGTTTAGCTTGATGAAATTCAGATGCGATCAGTTTATGTAATACCAAATCTAGTGAGGTTAGATCCAACATTAGAAATAAACAAATTGTATTACGTAAGGCATTAATTGATTGTTTTGTATTCGCAAACAAAATCATCAAGAACTTTATTTATAGATTCCAATCATACTTGTTAACTTGTATTTCCTCACTAGAATTAGCATTTTAATTATTATATTTAGCAAATTTAGTATGACAAGAGAGTATTAACTGTATTGCGGGGAAAATATATTTACAGCCGTAATTCTAATGCTACGCTGCTAAGCAGTTATTACACTTTCTCGTTATACAAAGCCTTCGTTATAATGGCCTCATAATTCACGACAAATTAATTAAATCAGTATTCAAATATTTAAAGTATGCCTGCATTAAACTGTTCCTTCATACGTACGCTCTCTAATATTTACAAGACATGCAAACACACCACATAGTATTTACGAACTTTTTAAAACTATATAACATTCACCTGATTTCTTTATAATGAAAATGGAGAAATGAGGCCATTACTTTTCAAAGGAAATTAAAAGACATTCTTAGCGTGAGAATGTTTATTAGTTACTACAATAAAGATATAAGGTAACTTACCATCACAGGTAGCGGCCATGAACTTGCCGTTGGCGGAGAAGTCCACTAGAAGAACGGTGCCTGGGTGTCCTTTGAGATTCTTTAATAGCCATGGGTGGCTGAATTCCGATTTTCCTTTCCATGTTGCGCGTTTCTTCGATTTCCCACTGATCCGGGTTTCAGTCGCAGTCGCTTCGGAGCTTACTTCTTCTGCGGGAGCTCCTATAATACAAGTAGGTATATTGATTATTAATAGGTTCCTAAATAAGCGACTGGCGGACCGCGCGCCTCACATAGGGTAATGAACTTAAGATTTTTGCAATCTAATACGGTCTGTACGATACATAAAAAAGTTGAAGTGGTTTATTGATTTAATGTTAGTGACGACAGGTCATTCACTTATTTACAAAACGAGCTTTGGGTGCGAATGATTAACCTATTTTTCAAATTCCCAGAGAAACTGGGCATTAAAAATCCCAAACGATTCTATGGAAATGATGAGTAAAAAATGTTTTATGATGACGAATCTTTAAATATCTACATACTTAGTGCCACATAACGCTTTAAATTGGAAGTAGGTTGACGTGATGCTTATAAAATTACCGTTACATAGTCATGATCTCGTGATGACTAACGGACAAAAATTTCTGAACAGATATAATACATGCTTTAACTTGTTACAATTGCAAGCCGATAGTTTCCTCGTACCTGTCTCGTGTAGGAATTAGAAGATGATGTCAGTGACGCGTCATTGTGGAGGCGTGAGCTAGCATTCGATTTTATTCAATTTAACGTGTTTTTTAAACTACAATTTTAAAGAGGCGAAGAATTGGGTTACTGTGAGGAAAAATATGTTTGAAAACTTTGTTGTAAAACTCTTATTTCACTGAATACTTGTGCCAAAATCTTTACATTCTGTCAGATTCTGTCCCATTCTTATCTTGAAAAAAGATTCAATCGATAAATTTTAATAAATTAGTACAAACACGACAAAACGGGCGTTCCGTGAAATATGGCAATGATCATGGATAAGATTATAATTTATAAGAGTTCAACAAAATCTGACTAATCGTTCGTTAGTGATTCATCATTTTCATTATAAATATATGTATGACGGGCGACGTGGAATCCAAAGGTGAAGAATACGCTGCCCTAGACATTCAAGGAGTTGAATGATCTAAAAAAGACTAGTTTTTATGTCACAACGACTTGAAAATACCTCTACTATGTTTAATTATTTTTTTTATTTATTTAACATAAGCAAATTAAGTTCAGCGCAAACAACTTAATTATATTATTGTTTCAGTACCATTACGCCTAATTAAACAAATTAAATGCGGTTGCCCGTTACCGTGTGAAAAATAAATGATTTTGAAAGACTTTTTAGGCTATTGTTTGGACAAGCTGTTACATAATTTGGTTCGCAATATTATCTGCAACAGATCGTAAACTCGAAATAATGCCACGGAAACGAAGAAAGGTGTCGTTAATTTAATACGTTGTGAGAAAGCCAGCTTGCTTCCTTTATGTATTATATCGTTCAGTTTATTTTTTTATGCGAGTTGAGCACGTTCAACTCATTCTAAGCCGTTTGGCGGCAGATGTGTTGTTGCAATAAGTTGATAGAAAGACTCGAAAGTTCCATCGATCCACATGTTGTTTGCAAGTTAAGCAAGTTTTTTTTTTATCAGATACCTTATAAACTGCTTAGGAAGTTCGTTCGGTCGTTATTATAAAATCGAAGTCAGTAGGTATTTTGAAATACTATCTTTAAAATCGAATGTGATAAATATAGATAAATATGTTATTTATTTTCGACATGATGCAATTAAGTTAAATTTTATGTTAATGATAACTACGACATTAACTGAAATGCAACAGTATACAAAGGTAAAATCAATAATATAAACAGTATGCTATTTATATTTTAGCGTGTCGAAAGTAAACGGCTTAAAGCTCCTTACGTAAGATAATGTTCACTTTACCGGCGAGAGAAAGTGAGGCAGGCCATGCTGTACTGAAATAAAACGGATAGGAAGAAAAAATATTATTCTGTTGAGTCCGTTTTTTTTTAAATGTACCTCCAGTCTAACTGCAACATGATTTTTTAGGGTTCCATAGTTAACAAGGAACCCTTATAGGTTCGCCATGTCCGTTCGTCTGTCCGTCCGTAAGAAACTCTTATTACTAGTAAGCTATAATTTGGATGGATAAACATATTAATCACGCCGACAAAGTCGTAAAATAAAATCATGAAAAATATTTTTTTTATGTTCATCTAGTACCTAATCCAATCTCTCATTAATGTTCAGTGCAGCAGTGGAGTGTGTGCAGTTTTGAAAATTTGTTTTTTTTTTTAATCTCAAAACAAAGCAAAATATTTTTTTTCCTAATTATGTAAATTGTGTAGTACACATTATAGTATTACAGTGATCTACATGACTCAATGTATAAAAGACACATGTGTTAAAGATAGGTCACCCAACAGTATAACAATATTAAAAATTAACATAAAATGAATCATTTAATATGTGTAACATTCTTTCTTTATTTAACTGTTCCACCAAGAGTGTCTGTAATAATGTTTGTTCAGCTGCCAAGTGTTATGTTACAGTATATTAAAACTTAATAGTCTGACACCCTCAGCATGTTGAATGTCATTCCAATTTGTTGAAAACAACAACAAAGTTAAATATGTAAAACATTCTATTTAGTATGCTTTTTTTATTTTTTATATCATACAATAGATTTGGAGGGTATACCTACAAATTCACAAAAACAAAGAATTTAACAAGGTTTCCAATCAGTATATAAAATAATATTATATTTTCATTGTTCTTTTATGGTAAATACACATTTCAATAGTACTTATAGTGGTGTTCAAATGCACATTTGTAACATGCCCACATGGTGCCATAAGGTTATAATCATTTACATCAGTCCAAATCACAGCATTGGATTCATATTTTTAAATAGTTTAATGGTAATTTTTCCTTGTATTTGGTATTTAAAATTAGACACCTATCATTATAAAACTTCAATATACCATGCTTTGTATTATTATCCTAGATGTAGGACTATGCATGGTGTGAACATAAACAATTTACTATTTTTTAAATTAATCAATGTACCTACACAATGTAACATCTCTTGGTTGTGGTTTATAAAATAAATGAATAGGCACTTTGCATCATTTATTGCAAATTGTCACTCTACAGTTAAGTCATTACTTCCTGTAGGATAAGATATGAGAGGATCACATGGCACAATTTTGAAGAACAGGCATGGTGTTTTAGAAACTTTTGACTAAGTTCAAATGTAAGTAAAGATGCTTCATAAAATAAAGATATACCTAGCTATTCATGAGAACACACACACGAAGTGTGTCAGTTGCATTCTTCGTATATGTACAGTTAGAGCTTCGTCCATTCACATCCAACAAACCCGCAAGATATTCGTCCAGTTAAACACAATATTCTGCCGCCGTTTTCAAACTACATATATCACACAACCAACGTTAAATTATTTACTGTAACTTTTGGCATAATCTTATCATTTTTTCTCCTTATTCTAGTATGTTTAGACCATTTAACTTACCAGAATCGCTCTCAATTTCATGTTCTAGTGCTTCCCTTTTCTTGCTTTTGAAGGCGATCTTGTATACAAAGTGTATAATTACACAGAGGAAAATTGTAAATCCTCCTATCAGGAACACATTAGTGTTCTGACCGGCATGAATATCGCCCATTTTCACTCAAAATTCTTTACGAAAACGTTAAATAGTCACAGAATCGAAAATCACGACAGCTACAATCACGCGGTCACAAAGTCACAATAACTAACCACAGATATTTTTACGATATTGAAGCGATTGAGTTTATTGAATGAATGAAGTACTCAGGAGTCGTTCAACAAGTCACTCTTTGTGAACTGATCCAAGGCTGCCGCATGGTGCGCACATCAGCCTACCACGTGGTGACGTCCAAATAGTGATGTGCCTGTACGCATTATAAATAAAATGTTTGGATGATATTACATATTTTGTATATTATATTTCCTAGTATATATATTCAATGGACCGTTTGAAAACATTTTTATTTTTTATTATCGTCTTTCAACGTTCGCTTTCATATGAAACCCAAGTTTTAGCCTGGCCAAGTAAAAGCCGTTCGCCACAGAAAAAAAATACTGTTATTTATTTTTTACCATTGAATGTGCAAGCTAGTTTTAGTCTGTTTCGTTTCAGTCAATTGCAAAGAACATGGCAAAACATATGATAGGGTATCCATCCAGCGAGCCATCAATGGAAAGTTTGAATAAGAAACGAAAAGAAACCAAGCATGACATACAATTTAATAAAAAAAGTCAATCAACCGACAACAGCCTACCGATAACGGATGGCAAAATATAGTAGTACAAAGATCTTTTGGCGCGTGGCCAAAATCAGAACTAACGAAAAGTTCATACTAATTTAATAAATTTTACAAAACAATTTTAAAAATGTTTACCAGCAGCGTCAACCTGTCAACGTCATTCAAGCGCCAAAAGATCTTTGTTCAGCTGTAACTGTGAAGGGACGGGTTATTAAACTGTGTGTTCCATCAGAGAGTCGAGCTGTATGGCCTTAAGTCTTACATCAATACTGAAACTTTCAACAAGTATATTGCTACCTATTCTAAAAATTTTAGAAATACCTGCAAGATAGCCAAAGCCAAATAAAATCAGCAGAAAACAAAATAAAAACAGTTTGGAAAATTATAAATAATGAAACTACTTAGTAAGAATAAAAAACGAAACGCTGATTATACAGACGCCAGCACGTCAAGCTACCCGAAACTGTCAAATTTTCCCAATCAACCTTGAACCTTAATGCTTTAAAGATAAAGTTGAAAATCTATTAAAGAAATTTGACAGATTGTAGTAGCTTGATGTGCTGGCGTCTGTACATCGGAGACTTCACGTGGTGCTATATGCTCTAACTTAGAAGTAGCTCAAGAATTTGTAAATTTCTTTACTAATATACCCTATAGACGACGAAAGCCTTATATTCCTCACCCGACGCCGACGTATCAATTGATTTACTAGGAACGAACGTTCCAGGCTGCCCGGTTGAATTTCAATTTAAAAACCCTATGATAGTTTTTTAAGCTTTTAGACAAATCAAAATCAAATTGACCGAAGATCTATGGGGAATGTCTATCAAAGTTTGTACATCCATAATCGGAAATATAGCACCATACTGTAACTTTAATGTTTAAGTTGTGTGTAGATCAAGGAGTCTTCCCAGATTTAATGAAACACAGTAAGGTTATTTCACTTTTTAAATCAGGGGACAGCAAAGACACCAATAATTATAGACTCTGATTAGAATCCGCGTTGCCGGTACTCAGTAAAGTATTCGAAAAGGTAATGCACAATCAAATGCGTGTCATTGTAACAACAACAATATCTTACGCGATCAGCAATATGCTTTCACCAAAGGACGTTGTACGGATGGCGCCAGTGTCACCTTATTAAAACACATGTTTATAGCGTGCCAGGAAGCCCAAGATGCTATAGGAATTTTTTTTGTGATCTCTCCAGGGCATTTGACTGCGTTAATCACGGATCCTTGTTCTTGAAAATTGAGCATTACGGACCAGGTAAACTTGCGCTCAGTTCAGTAAAATCTTATACAAATGACAGACCACAAAAAGTTCAAATAAATGGTGTCAATTCACTTGGTTAGAAAGTCAAAATGGGTGTTCTACAAGGCTCGATATTAGGTCCTTTCCTCTTTTTAGTATATTTTAATGATCGGATATTAAAACAAACAACCACAAATGGTATTATTTGCTGACGAAACTTCCTTAATTTTTAAGATATATAGACGTGCATCAAATCTTGACGACGTAAATAACGCCCTACTGCAAGTGCAAAATTGTTTCACTGCTAATAATTTAGTATTAGATGGGAAAAAAAACTAAATGCATAAGATTTGCTTTATCGAATGTTAAAAGTAGTGATTGTGACATAGTATTGAATAGAGAAACTAAAATTCGTCGACAAAACTGTTTTCCTGGGGATCACGATCGACTCAAGGCTGCCATGGGGTCCTCATTTAACATCTCTTGCAGGACGGCTAAGTTCAGCAGCATATGCTGTAAGAGAAATCCGAGAGACAAATTGTAATAGCTTGATGTGCTGGCGCCTGTACGTAAGGATTTTTTTTCCGTTAAAGAGGTGACAGACACACCTATAGAACTAGAAAAAGGGATGAATTAGTTCAACCAGGTTTCAGACTGGCTAAAGTAGACTCATTCTACATGGTAATGTTTCAAATGTTACATTAAAATACCTCCCCACATACTCGTACTCCATTGAGTACGAGATGATCTGATCTGATGATCTTTTATGTAAGATTTGAATTTCGTTTCATTAAACGAAATTCAAATCTTACATAAAACACATACTATGCAGCCAAGCATATTATAAGTTGGGGGATACATCGCTGACAAAAATGCTTGGCGCAACACAGTACCCTAATTGCGTAACTATTGATCTCAAACTGAATCATTTTGAAGGATATTGCTAATCCATTGCTTCATATGTTCGAAAAATTTGTCTGCCTAAGAACGTAAATAACGCAATGAATGTTTTTGAACTGTCAAAACGAAAGCCAGTCCTACTGATAGTGCGTTACACAATCACCCCGCTGGTCCTGCTCCACAAGGTCGTCTATACTAATTAATTAGCATTCGAAAACATAGTTGGAGCTGCTGAAGATTGAAAAAACTATCTTTGTATTGTATAAATTCAATCTCTTAGTATTGTTTGATTGCATAACTCACGTGTGAGCACTATGTACAGACGCCAGCAGGTCAAGCTACCCGAAACTGTCAAATTTTCCCAATCAACCTTGAACAAGTTGAAAATCTATTAAGGAATTTGACAGATTGTAGTAGCTTGATGTGCTGGCGTCTGTACCTAAACTATAAAGGTACTATTTACTGGGTACGTCTTTTATTGACTTGAATGTGCCCTAGCGGCTGAGAGTATGTCATGCTCACTCAGATGTCTCGCTGGTGGTGGCGTGTGTGTTGGATCATTAGGTTCCCTTCAAAATGGTTGAGCTGAATGGTGCTGATCCATATGTCATTTTCGTGGATAGGCGCTGTCAGTAAAATAAGCCATGGCGGATAAGAGATGACCATCCCCGGTCACCTCTTAGCCGCCACGGCTTATTTCAATTTATTTTCATTTCTGAATTGTTTTTTTTTTTATCTTTTTTAGTACGGACGCTTTTAACGTGCACGTCTTTCTACATCGTTCTCACATGTATAATTTCAACATGAATGATGTAGCCTATATTTTGTAACAATTTATGCTTTAAAAGAGTGTCCGTGGAGTTTCTTGCCCGTTCTTCTCCATAGGTACTACTACGCTATGGAATTGGCAACTAGCTTCATATTTCTGACTGACCGACGCCTTGACAGTTCAAAAGTGCCTGTATATTGTAATTGGTTTATTTGAAATAAATACTTTGAGCTTGAGTTCCGTTGTCCGCTGATGTTCCACGTAAAGTGTGACGAGTAAAAATAAGTCATTAAAATAAGAGATAAATATTTTAATTTACCAATAAATATCAAGCAAGAGAGTGGTATTACTGAAACTTTTTCTTTTAAGGCGTTTTAGGGCCTACTAGTCGCAGCACTAATTCTAGGTTAGGTACACACACTCGTCCACACCGACTTTAACAGCAGAATGCGCTAGTTTTTTTTAGGCGATTTCAACATTTTTGTTTGGACATCTGAGGGGAAATTCTCGTAATTTTAAGAACTTTCTCACTCCAATCTCAGTCTATCTGTCAAAAATATGTACGTCTAATTTCTCTACGTTTTGACAAGTTTTGTGGTATTTAAAGTTATTTTTCCATAAACTTATAATACGCAAAAGTGAAAAAATAAGCAAGAGAATTCATCAAAAAATTTGTCCGCATCGCTATCAACAGGAACAGTGCCCAAAAGGCTAGCAGAATTGCCATGTTGATAACAAGTGAGTTTTTGATATTTTGTTTGTCGCCGAGATGGGACTGCGACTAGATTTTGAATGTTTTAAATTACGAGAATTGGCCTTCAGTATAATGAAATCGAATTAAAGTCGCTGCGTGTGTATGTATCTAGCATAATGCAGAATTGTTACTGGCTGGAATAGAAAAAATATTATTCAGAAATGTGTAAGTAGATAAAAAAAATATCACTTTTACGTCGATCAAAATAAACTGCAATGGAAACACCGAAATAACCTGAAATTAAATTAAAATAAATTCACAAAACAAAATATTATGGGAAGAGGAAGAGGAGGATTCGGAGGCAGAAGCAGAAGCAGCAGGTAATTTTTTTTATATAGCTATTTTTATAATCAAGTCTTCATTAGTAGATTGGGTACTAGGGTTCAAACAGGCTGAGGGCATGCTGAGGGGAATACCGCACGCCCGGTATTTGCTTGCCCTCACATAATAAGCTATCTATTTATATCTCTTCGCAATTATTAAACAGAACGAGGTATAATTATATAATTGAGGTGTAAGCGAAGGGTGTATGTACTATCGAATGCTAAATTAAAAAAGAATATATATATATATATAAATTGAACGTTTATTTTAACGAATCGTAATAAATCGAACACCCAATATATCGAGTGTTCAAGATATTAGAAGTCTGTTTTGTTACTTGTGTTCTTTTATTAAGATTTAGTACGTTGTATGATTTTTCAATCATCTGATAATTTTATTTGAGGAATAATTTTGAAATTTTGACAGTTGTGTAATACAAAAACTGTCACATCAATTTTATTCCTAGATTATAAGTTATCTGGCGTTGGAAAAATCAGCCCTGTGCCCCTGTATGATAATTCCACACTTTTTTAGTAAGTTCATGTATCGAACACAAAGATTTTAATCGATTTAAATCTTTGATCGCGCATGTCAAAATAAAATTATTTATAAAAGGAACGCTTCCATGAATTTCTTGCCGTTATGTTGGTCATTACGTCAAATTTGCTGTCTCTGTCGTTCGTGATTCTGTAACAGTATGCCAAACTGAGATAGCAATAGTTATTCTAAATATAAAAATAATATTCTAGAAAATTTATGCTCTTCAGTTGCAACCTTCGAATCTAGAAATTTGACAGCGAAGTCCGAAGTGTCAGTTTTATTGGAAGTGTTGTTCTGATTGAACAGTATCTTTGTATATCCCCAAGTTATTAAAGTTTGTAAAAAAATGCCTCGACGTGGAAGATCCGCGAGCCCTCCACCAGCCCCGCAGCGACGGTAAGTTGGTTATTTATTTGCATTGGGATTCCTTTATTACATTTTATTTCATCATGCGGAGATAGCTAACCTAGCGAGATGTTTTAAGGGCTTCTCCACCACCGAGTAGAGTTCCAGCTCATGCTCCTCCATCGACTCCTGCGTCTGCTACGGCCCAATCTCAGCAGCCGTCGATGTTTCAGCAGATGGCAGCCACCGCTGGCGGTGTCGCCGTCGGATCGGCAGTGGTACGTAATTTGTTGTTACGTAATATAAACGCGTGGAATACTCTTTGAACTTAACCTTGAAAAAAATATTAATTTATAGTAGTATTTAGTAGGTAGTCATTTAATATTGAAATTATCCCTCTTTTACAGTTGCATTAAGTTTGGCTAGGAGCCAAGCAATGTGATGAAGATAGTCACATGTTATTGTGACATTATCATGATTCAGTCCTTTTTGTTTACATGAATTGACATTATGCACAATAAATAATAATATTGCATGTTTTATAATTGGCATAATGATGAGTTGTTTCCTTTCTAGAGAATCGACTTAGTTTATTTAAGAGAAGTTCTTTTTTGTTGTGCCTAAAGTTGAAATTACAATGCATATAAAATGTTTTGCTCCAGGGTCACGTGGCTGGTAGTGCTCTAACCGGCTTGTTTAGTGGTAGCAGCAGCGAGCCTGCACAGCAGCAAGCGTCTGCACAGCCAGCAGCTCAGACTTTAAGCCAGAACCAGACTCCTCAGGGCCCTTGTGCTTGGGAGATCAAGCAGTTCATAGAATGTGCTCAGCAACAGCACGACTTGAGCCTCTGTGAGGGCTTTAATGAGGCTTTGCGTCAATGCAAGATAAACAACCATATGTAACTTAGTCTAATTAATTTTCAAGGTGCCATTAGATGAAAAAAATTTAAAAAATGTATTATATTTTCCCAACTTCTGTACTTATGTTGTACAAGAAATGTTTACAAAAAGTCTATTCCATAAAAGGCTTTGTCAAAGTCAAAACATTTTATTTAGATAAAAATAAGGGGCACCTTCCTAGTAGCTATTATTTCTGATTTAGTTTGATAAATTATTAAACTTCTAGGTTATCATGTGTAGTACAATAAATTGTAGTAATTTTATTATTGTTTTATATTTAAATATTTTATGACAATTTATTGTGATATAGAATTCTATAATCCATTAGCTTATTTTATCCGCTTTATTTACGTTAACTTTAGAACAATAAAATATACAACCAAAAACCCAATGTAATTGTTTTATTTTGTCCATAATACAGAACATGCATATTACCAGCAAATTCAAGGGAACAATTTTACACAAACATCATTTTACATTGTTTTAATTTTCTTAGAGACCTGCCCGAGTCCCAGCAGGGATGCCTTTGGTATTGGTAATATTCAGAGGTGGTGTTGTGATCACTTGCCATTAGGTGGGCAGCATGCTTATTTGTCAACCAATGACTAACCTACGTACATGGTTAGACCAAGTAATGTTTTTTGGTATAATAGAGAAGTACCTACTCAAAAAACACTTGGAAACATACATTTATGCATACTACTTGCGCTTAAACCAGTGTTAATCCTGACTGTTTTTAACCCCCGACGCAAAAACGACGGGGTGTTATAAGTTTGACGTGTCTGTGTGTGTGTGTGTGTGTGTGTGTGTGTGTGTGTGTTTGTTTTAAGTACCATCCGAGGACGTGCGTATGAATACACAAGGCACGACCGAGGACCTTTTCAAAGCGAGGACCTTTTCGAGGGTCCTCGGTTTGACTTGACCAAAGATTCGTATTCTGCAAGCGATTTTGAGTCTTTCTATATACTTATTACGAAAAAGTTGTCTGAACCTCGGTTTGATCAAGAAAATTCATAATCTTACACAAATATTGTGTATCCACCAGATGGTGCCACTCTCGCCTCATACACAGGCTCTTTACACTTATTTCACGTTTGTTGTATTATCCGAGGACCTATGTGTTAACTTTAACACAAAAGACCTCGGTTAGGTAGCTTTTCCAGACAATGTGTATTAAGACCTCGGTTTGCTAGATTTTCCGAACAGTGTGTATTCTAGTCCTCGTTTTAACAGTTTTCCTCGTGTGTAGAAGACGAATTATGTGCTATCATTTAAATAAAATTATGAAGGAGAAAAGCGAAGGTAGACTGAATCCTTAAACAAATCGTTAGTAGCTAATAGGTGCACGAGGAATAATCAGGCTTCTTCTGCAATGTGTACTAAGTACCTAGGCCTGCTTAGATTATGGAACATTATAATTTGCACCATACAATATTGTATTGGCATGAGCTGAATACGTGTGCTCTTCGTAAAGAACCTAATAGAGTAAGATCCCAGGGCCACCAGACATCACGTATTTTCTGACGAACGAAATGTGGATGATTGAGTAGTGTTAGTATGTACTAAGAGCGCATGCCTACCTGCTAGCTTGCTGAGACGACTAATTCTCAGGTATCAGGTAATCAAGGTACAAAAAACATTACTTACCTCACGTAAATTCTCCAAGCTGATTATCACGTATATTTTAGGCAATATCCTTAAAAATAAGTCGCCAATACTCCCAGACACTTTCCGTCGGCCGTATTGCTTTGCAGACGCTTTAAAGCTCCCAAAATAATTAGGTAGGTACTTCACGTAAATTCTGATGCTCCATTTTTATATATGTCCACCAGACAACTATTTTAAAACCTTTTACAAGAAGACAGACCGATCCAAGGGCTAATTATCCCCTAAGCTCAATTTTAATACCTCTGTGGGTAGGAGCGCGTTGGCATTATCCACGCGCATGAGACTGAGTGAGACATGTATTAGGATATATTGACTTCTCTCTCTCTTACACGCTCTTACAGTTTACTCATATCAATTAATTATTAATATTTTTTAAAAATCAGCGAAAAATTAAAAAAAACAGGTAAATAATTAAAGATTAACTTGTTAAAAATGCTCCACATGACCACAATAATTCTAGAATTTTATTCTGCAAGCTGTTTTGATAAATTCGAATTAACTTCAATTTTTTTTTTAAATTATTTATTTATTAGGAATTAATCATAAAAAAACAAAGTAGAAAAATATTAATCTCTCAACATTTCTGAGTAGTGCCTCTAATCTTCATTATCATTGTCATTGAAATTGATATGCCCTCGCGCTCCTACCCACAGAGGCATTAAAATTGAGTTTAGGGGATGATTGGCCCTTTGGATCGGTCTGTCTTCTTGTAAAGGGTTTTATAATAGTTGTCTGGTGGACATATATAAAAATGGAGCATCAGAATTTACGTGAAGTTAAGTACCTAATTATTTTGGGAGCTTTAAAGCGTCTAGAAAGCAATACGGCCGATGGAAAGTGTCTGGGAGTACTGGCGACTTATTTTTAAGGATATTGCCTAAAATATACGTGAAAATCAGCTTGGAGAATTTACATGAGGTAAGTAATGTTTTTATAATAATAATAATTCATTTATTTCAGATAATAATAATCCATACAATAAATTAAATCACATTAAAATCAATTGGTACGTAGACCACAGACACCGTTTATGTACCTTGATTACCTGATACCTGAGAATTGACCGTCTCAGCAAGCTAACACTACTCAATCGTCCACATTTCGTTCGTCAGAAAATACGTGACGTCTGGTGGCCCTGGGATCTTACTCTATTAGGTTCTTTATGAAGAGCACACGTATTCAGCTCATGCCAATACAATATTTTATGGTGCCAATCATAATGTTGTATAATCTAAGCAGGCCTAGGTACCTAGCACATACTGCAGAAGAAGCCTATAATCAATACCAGCATCTTTGTGATCTAGAATTCAGACTTCAGTTTTCTCTTCTTTATCCCGGCTTATCTGAAAGAAACGAAATAATAACTTGATATTGTATTGAATATCATAAAACTGAAGTTTCTGAATTCTGATTTATCTACTCATTTTAAACCTGAATTCTAGTTTTACTTTATTTTCGTAAGCTAAATTTGAAGACGATGCTACCAACTATTGAGGAATTCCCCCATAAAGAAACGACCCTGGCTGCAGCATCAGCACAAACTGGTATTTATTTTACTTTTACGACTTAAACCTAACGCGTATGCTAAATTTCAAGACGATGCTATCAACTGTTGAGGAGTTTTTTCATGAAGAAATGACCCTGGCTGCAGCATCAGCACAAACTGGTAATTGTTTTGATATTACTAGTTAAACATAACGCGTATGCCAAATTTGAAGATGATGCTATCAATTATTGAGGAGTTCACTTATGAAGAAACAACCCTGGCTGCAGCATCAGCACAAACTGGTAATTATTTTAGTTTTACTACATAAACCTGACGCGTATGCCAGTTTTGAAGACGATGCTATCAAGTGGTAACAAGTACCGTCATGAAGAGACGACCCTGGCTGCAGCATCAGCACAAACTGGTAATTATTTTAGTGTTACTAGATAAACCTAATGCGTATGCCAATTTTGAAGGCGATGCTATCAAGTGCTAAGGAGTACCGTCATGAATAGACGACCCTGGCTGCAGCATCAGCACAAACTGGTAATCATTTTAGTGTTACTAGATAAACCTAATGCGTATGCCAATTTTGAAGACGATGCTATCAAGTGCTAAGGAGTACCGTCATGAAGAGACGACCCTGGCTGCAACATCTGATACTATAATAATAAACTCATTTTAACGTTGTTTATATAAAATTAAATTACCTTTCCTCCACAGTGATTACACCCTTCTTATTCGCGGTTCACATCAACGGCAAACGTAAAAACATTCGACTCGTCCTCGCTTGGTACTTCATTTTAGAAAAAGTGTGTAAGAAATAAGTCGGAACATTTTACTTACATTGATATAATTATTATCTTACACGTAAAATATTGTAGGTAGGTAGATTTTCCAGGTCCTCGGTTTGTACAAATTCTACGCGAAAAACTGTCCTCGGTTTAGTGATATAAAGTCTAACACAACGTCCGCACTTTGTACAAGCTATAAGAAATTTTGTGTAAAAATACGTCCTCGGAAGGACGTCGCAGGGCTTACGTAAGAGGTCCTCGGTTAGCTTACACAAAGTCCTCGTATGTGCATCGCTGGTCACATTTTGCTGTGTATTTCAGGTCCTCAGTATGATAGCCGAAATTCATACAGAAAAATGTTGAGATAGCATTATCCCAATAAGCTCATCACTATAGATTTATTCACCTGTCTCTTTCTATCTTATTCTAAAAAGCCAACGAGGTGTTTAAACCAGTTTTTTGGAGGGTCCTCGGTACGTTCTAGGACTAACAAGGTCCTCGTAAGGGTGTCTGTACAAACAGGGGTGTGTGTGTGTGTGTGTGTATGTCTGTCTGTGGCATCGTAGCTCCCGAACGGATCAACCGATTTTAATTTTGTTTTTTTTGTTTGAAAGGTGAAATTGTCGGGAGTGTTCTTAGCTATGTTTGATGAAAATCGGTCCAAGATGGCCGCCGCTACAAAATGGCGGATTACATATTTTTTCACAACTCCCTCAATATGGGTATCAAATGAAAGGGCTTGACTAGTAGAATACTATACACTATGATAAATTTCAAATCCAAGATGGCCGCCACCACAAAATGGCGAATTACATTTTTTTATTCACAACTCCCTCAATATGGGTATCAAATGAAAGGGCTTGACTAGTAGAATACTATACACTATGACAAATTTCAAATCCAAGATGGCCGCCACCACAAAATGGCAAATTACATTTTTTTATTCACAACTCCCTCAATATGGGTATCAAATGAAAGGGCTTGACTAGTAGAATACTATACACTATGACAAATTTCAAATCCAAGATGGCCGCCACCACAAAATGGCGAATTACAAAAAACCTGATTAAATACCAGATTACCTGAATCTTAAAACGCAAGAAAATAAAAGAAAAGAAATAATAAGGAGTCCCTACAAAAAGCATGAAATAAAAAATTAAATTAAAAATTTAAAAAACCCCCGACTACGAAAAATCCTATAAAAAGAAAAAAATAACCTTGAAATTATGACCCTACGTAAGTACGTATGAAATTTTTTGATTAAATATTGTGGTAGCAGTTCTTATCCTTGTGGTTCATGGGGGTTGGTTGTATCCTATAGAAACATCAGTCCACTAAGGTACCAAACAATTTCCTGTTCTCATTTGGGAATATTTTTTAATCCTGACAGCATTGTGTTCTGCTCCATATAAGCTCAATGAAATGGCGAAAAAATTTGACACTAGAACATACTTTACTGGACATAAACCTCTTCGAAGTTGCACCACAAATCACACAACGATTTTCTAACTTCTGCATCCAGCCATCCCTAGCCGCCTTTTCATGGTTGTCGCTCCATCTAGCTGAGGAGATCGTTGCGTTTACCGATTTACAGGTTTCACGACTCCACTCAAACTCTTCTGCTCCGACGGCCATGGGTTCTTCGACAGACTTTGTCAATGCTACTGCTACCTCGCCTTAATCTGCAAGCTGTTTGTGTATTCTCCAGTTCTTTTCGGGATAAGTAATTTCTTTCTGAATCTTAAGAAACTCGCGAGCTAACGACCTGACCCTGAGCGACCTTTAATTTGTGGGTCCTGTTAGGCAGTTCTTATATTCTGTTCAAATTTACTAAGGTAGGAACCTATCTAATGCTCCCTTAATTTTGCTGGTGTGTGTATTTTTAAGAGTTGAGTCTGTAAATGTAAGATTTCTATAGCTACGAATAAAAACAGTACATATTACTTACATTATTATTTTTAGCTCTGTATTATTTATTATTGAATCATATAATTAAATTGCATTGCAGGCTCTGCTCAAGCTAAATAAGCACACATTCTTCACATTGTAATCTGCAACATAGTATCGGAAATGTACCTACATCCTACTTACAACACAGAAATATGTGTAGCAGATGTCGTGGAACTAGGCAGCAGCAGGGGTAGTATTAGCTTTTTTTATTTTGTACAACTTATTTATTGAGACGTAGTTACCAACTGCCCTAACGCTCAACATTTGGATGCAGTGGGTCCCGTTATTCACGACGGTATCAGCATGCGCCCGCTCGAAGTCCTCCTCCAGTGGTAACTCCTCCACAACGGCGCCCATCCCTGTTCGGTCAAGCTGCTTCGATCGCTGGAGGAGTCACCGTGGGCACAGCTGTGGTACGATTTGCGAAACATTCAGTTTAGCTTGTCGCTTGAGTCGTGTTGTTGCTCTGAGGTACGCAATGGATTTGTATCATGAGGTGCTGGAACAGGAAATAAATAATGTATGGTACCTACTGCCACTGCAGTATGTGTGCAGTGCTGGCCGACTGTGTGTAGGCTCACTATAGGTACCTATATGAATAACTAGGCAATGCTGAAAGTTTTCAACCACAATTCTCTTGTCAATGTTTGTTTGTACCTATCACTTATGCCCTGGGCATTGTGTAACTATAGGTAGGTAGATATTATTTCAGTTTGTATTAATAAAATAAGTTATTAACTGTTAAAAAGTTGTTTCTTTGAAGCATTCTTGTTCAATCAGTTCATTATTATTAGCACATCAGGCTTTTCTTTTACAATGTAGGTACCTACCTCGTGGCAGGAATTGGGCTTCTAATATTAGATAAGTACCTACAATTTTCGGTTTAGTACCTAAGTCTTTGTTTTGTCTGCAGCTTATTTTATATATTATGAAGGTAGTCCTACGTACCTCTACCTGAATTGCTGCGACATTGAATAGGTACCTATACATAAACATTGCATTGCCGGAATCAATACCTTTAAGTACGTCGAAACGCTATTGATTGAATAGTTTCAAAAGATTAACACATTAAAGAACTTCTCTCAACTAGGTAAAGATCTGTGATCACTGGACAGAGTGCATGTTCTACTGTTATTGTATAAAATATTACTAGAAAGTGCATGTAGGAGTATTATCTGATTGTTAACGTTCCTTTGACACACTGATGACGGATATTCAGGGTGTTTAAAATATTGATAGTCATGGTTATTTATTTATTTATTATTATTAATGCACGCGTTATGTGACGCATCTCAGCATTGGCTGGCTCTTAGTCAAAAATGTCACTGGTAGATGAAGATGATAGGTAGGTACTTAGTTTATTTAAGTACATAAGTAGTTATTTCATTATCATCATCATCATTCTCCTGCCCTTATCCCAATTTACCTATTTTGTTTTTTCGCGCGCTTACCCTCTTGAGCGGATAAGCCATTACTAAAAAGTCTGATTCATCATTCTAGGCTTTTCTGACGCTGCTGAAATAGGTACTACACCAGGAGTGAATACTAGTGTTATTAGCGTGATTGGTGTGAAAAATTATTTGGCAGAGACCACTCACCTAGCCGGCATTGTCTTCACATTTTTATTTGTGATTGTAGAAGTAGGTATATTGTAGAAAGAGCTCTGAGCAAACAAAGTGTATTTTATTTACGTTTCTAGGGTCACGTGGCCGGAGAAGCCATAACCGGTTTGTTCGGCGGCGGTCGTCGTCGAGAAGAAGTAGTACATGCCCTTCCACGCGACTACGATCTAGGATCAGAACCCAGCGGCCCCTGCGCATACGAAATCCAACAGTTCCTGAATTGCGCGACCAACAACCCGGACATCTCACAGTGTCAAGCGTTTAATGAAGCTCTCAAACAATGCAAGCAACAAAACCGTACGTCAACTTGATCAAATTATGAATTTCAGCTTGCGGGCGGAACTGATACACTGCCACTGAGATATATCCCCTAAAACAGAACTTCAAGAGGCCAAATTAGTCAAACATAAATTTCATTCATCATAACAATAATAGCTATAGGTAGAGGTGAAGTGTGTGGTGATGAAAGAGGTTAAACTTCAGTCCCTGTAGAATTTCATATAAAATGCTGATGAGTTTATTTGTTTCAGGTATACCGTAGCCATTCATCAGATGCAAGCAAAATCGCCACAATCAATCCACACACCTTCCCCTTAACAATGGACATTAACACATCTGCTTCAATAACAATAAACCTCTACAAATATGTTTTTGTTTTATTTAGATTCGTCATTAATTAAGTACAAATTAATTATTAATCTAGTAGACGATTCGCATCCCCAAATTCGAACTCCTCGCCGCTGTATAATTCTCATTCCTAACATGACATGATAAATGGCCATTTCGTACGCGCGACGACAATCGTGTATATCTAATAAAAAGCCAGGAACACGTACACGTGCCAGTAGTAAGCATGCCATTGATCACTAAGCAAATGTGGTATTGCACAATGGCATGCAACCTACTTTGCACGTGTGCATTTCTGGCTATTTGTTCAAGCTACCGGTGTATCCCCCTCTGCTTTATGGTACGTAGACACACTAGACACAAAATACTTCACCCGTACATTTATATTCAAAATTTGTTTCAAATTGACGTTATTTTCAGTTAAACAAATATCAACTTTATTGTAATGCAAGTTGATTTCAGAGTGACTCACTATTGAAAAAGTTATAAAAATGTTTGAAGTTGTAGCGTAAACTGAACTTTATGTAGTAAGAATTAAAGTTATTTTTCCATAAACTCATATAAATTTGTGTCGCGATTCAACACCTCGTACCAGCCTCAAAAAATGATCATCTGCCTAGCCTTTTCCCAACTACATATGTTGGGCTTCCAGTATAACAGGATGCAGCTGAATACCAGTATAATACACAAAATTTAATAAACGTCATACGCATTTAATTATGATATGTAATACGTTTTAATACTGTAGATGCATCCGGTTAGACTGGAAACCTCATCATAGTTGGTCGGAAAATGCTGAATATTGGGCGAATGATGATTAATTATGATAGTCCGTTAAATTCACCTCGACGGCTGCAACACCCAGGGAGCTCCTTATCGGTCATCAATAAAGACACGAAATTTTATATAGGTACCCATAAAATTATGGTAGTCCATTCTAAAGTCGACCATGACCTGGCTGCTGCACCCACGATTGGAAACTCTTCAGCGGTCAACAACAGAGGCACAAGTTTTTATATAAGTAGGTACGCATTCAATTATTATAGCCCGTTCTAGAGTTCATCATGATCTGGCTGCTGCCCCCAGGGATGGCTCCAGACGAGGGAATTTCTCTGGAGCCAGTCAAACAGTCAACAGTACCGACACAAAATTTTATGTACGCTTTCATACACCATGACCTGTCCGTCTTGTCTGCTGACTAAGGGCCGACTTTTGATCCGTAGTTAAACTAATTGTTAAAAATGGTAAGTAATGGTTAAATTTTCGCAAAATGTGTTTTTTGATCAATTTTTAGTTTATCTAATGATATAATATCATTGCTAATGATCACATAATTATACTAACACAGAAACGAGACGCAAATCAGTGACAAAATGAAATTAAAGTACATGTCCATCATATGCTATATTTTATTTTGTCACTGATTTGAATACCTTATTTTCTGATCGACATTTTTTCTTGTCGTCATTAGACGAAGAGACTTGTACTAATTTAGACTTTTGTTGAAGTGGGAAGAATATAATAAAACAATGAATACAGTGTGTATATGTATAAACTTAAATTTTATTTACACAAAAGTACACTTGTGACGTTTTGCAGCATAAATAATCCTATTTTTTTTAGATATGGTTTAACAAAACTGTTTCGGCGTGTTCATTCGAGATTTCGTTTTTTACATTGCTGTATTTACATTAAATTAAATATAATAAGGAGGTATTTCACATCTCATGTAATATTGTATTGTGCTCAATACATGAGACATGAAATACATGTCATAATTATGATATTTCTGTATGTACAGAATTTATGTACATAAAATAATAAGTAGGTATCTGATATTTTACAATTTGGCACATTTAAATTTCTTGTGGTTCATCTAATATTCGTAATGCCTGACTTAACATGAAATTCTTTGGGCGTGCAAAACAAATACTGTTTTGTGAGATTACTGACCGAAAACAAATATAGTAACGATTAACTATAATAGACTGTAAGACAATATCAACTATTGAGAAAACAACATGTGTTGTAAAGTGATAATTTGATTATAAACTTTGACAAAACATGAGCAAACTTCATACGGAGTAGCAACCGTGTTTAACAACAGATTGTAGACAAGGATAACATCAAGAATATACAGTATATCATAAATTCAACAAAATGTTCGAATCAAGAATTTAAAAGCTTTTCGTTCGTTTTGTAAATGTGCATTCTCGTTGCAATGCAGCAGCATTACGTTATTACAGTACACAGAAATTTGAGGAAACTTTCAAATGTCGTTTATCTTATTTACTAATAATTCCATTAACAGTACATTTTAACGCTTAGCTAAATCAGTCTAATTCTTAAAGCGACATTAATATGTCTAACAATAAAGCTTAAACAAATGCTATACAAATCATACACTGGAAATTTTCAAGTACATATTAAGGCCACCATGTAATATTAATTGTTACGCAAATCAATTTACATCCAAAACTAAAAGTACAATTAGTAAAATGTTAAAAATGACACAAACTAATTTAATGTTATTGGAATTTCTTCATGTTGATACAAACAAATTTTACAAATGTAATTATTATAAAACAAAGGCGGTTCGTGTTATTCATATATTATATTTTACACTGAAAATAGAATGATAA
The DNA here is from genome assembly GCA_951799955.1 of Apamea anceps. Classification (NCBI taxonomy): domain Eukaryota; kingdom Metazoa; phylum Arthropoda; class Insecta; order Lepidoptera; family Noctuidae; genus Apamea; species Apamea anceps. The sequence continues at coordinate 9,859,848 of OX637515.1, read as the reverse complement.
ATTGATAATTTTACAAAAAAACCATAGTAAATATTTTTTTGATGTTTTTCGACGTTTCGCAAGGTGTAATAAAATTGTTGGTGGCAGATTAATCGACTTTTTAATCTACATTTGATAAATATAATGGTGATTGATATTAATTGGATTTGATATGCTTTAGCTGCTGTGAAAGTAGATTTTGTCGAACCCTTGGTCCAATTTATAATTATGTATAACGTTTAAGGCTTATTTAAATCTACGGATTCTATATGTATATATAAACTAATAACTGTTCAGCAGATTGTCGTATCGTTCGTTCTAAAAAGGGCGCACTCATCAGTGTCGCTAAAACGTACAGTTAAATATTACGCACCCTAAATAGTCTTTATTAATTTATTAACATTTCAATAGTTGATCATAAAAATAATGCACCACTTCTCAAGTGTTAAATTACTAAACCAATGTAAACGTCGAGCCAGCGGACAGCAGCTCTAACTTCAAAAAATAATTTAAAGCTTCGCATAATTTACAAATGTAAATATTTGTGTCACACATCAATTATTTCAGTGCAATGCTAACGGACGTGTCGGTGTAGTAGCATCGTATTCGTAATTTGTGTAAAACCTTAACATAACGAGTCTACGTATTAGCACTATATTTACAGGCCATTGACAAATTAAATATGACACATAAATCGCCAGTACAACGATAGCATCCGTCAAGCGGACGATCCCTAGCGGAGCGGCGAGCCTCCTCGAGCGCCGGCCGAGCGGTCACAAGCGCATCTCCCACAGCATGAGGTGCGCGTCCTTCGGGTTGGGCTCGGCGGCCGGCGCCGGCCGCTCGGCCGCGTCCGCCACCTGGCGCCAGTCCACGTAGCCGCGCCCGCCCACCACCGTGAGCACGGAGCGCCGCGCCGCGCCCAGCACGAAGTCCGCGCCGCGCAGGCTGCGCGCGCCCGGCCGCGCCGCCGGCTCCGCGCGCGCCGAGCGCTCGGACGCGCTGGACTTGCCCGAGCTCGAGTCCGGCGTGGACGCGGCCACGGGCGCCAGCGCGGCGGCGCCCGACGCGCCCGAGCTGGTGCGCGACACGCCGCGCAGCGCCATCGACTCCTCGCTGCCCGACGACGTGCACAGGCTGGACGCGCGCGAGTCCACCGACCAGCTCGACAGGTCCAGACTGCGCGGCCTGCCGGCGCGCATGCGCAGGCGCCTGTCGAGCGTACTGACCCGGAAGGGAATCGCGGCGAGCTCGGGATCGCTCCGGCGCAGCGCCTCGCCCCCCGAGCCGCCCACGTCCGCCTCGCCGACACAATCCTTCACGAACATCAGGTCTCCGTACAGCCCGTAAACGTCACACGCGTTCAAGTTGGCGCACTTGGGTAGAGTCTTACTGAGTCGCACGTCGCCCGGCTTCTTCCGCCGCACGACCGCGGACTGCACGCGCTGCGGTCGGTACGGACTAGCCTCCTCTGATATCCGCCTCTCCAGTTTCGGTTTGTCGTTGTCTTCCTTGCCGTCCTCCTCCTTGAACTCTTGCAGAGTGTTCACGGTCTCGGCGAGATGGCGGGCGTTGGATAGATTCCGTCGCACGGTATTGACGTCTACGTCTCTAGTTTCCGGCATAAGGTTGAGGAGGAAGGACACGGGCCCGGCGTGCGCGTGGTAGGAGGCGGCGATGTGTCCGCCCACGAGCGGCAGGCCCTCCAGCTTGGGCAGCGGCACCGTGACGCTGACGCCGGCCGTGGTGCCGACCCACAGCAGACCCTGGCACGCCAGCAGGGCCGACACGTACGCGGGCTTGCTTCCTTCTCGTGCTCCGATGGTTTTCGCAACGTCGGCTGCGATGTCAATGTTTTGGAGGTGTTCGAAGGTTTCAGCGTGGTAGAGGCTCACGTATGTTGAATCGGAGAAGGCTGTCCAGAGGCCGACTCCGGAGTGCGCGAGGTATTTGACGGAACGATCGCCGTCTCCTTTGAGTTCTAGGATGCGCATGATCTCTGCGGTGAGCGCGTTGATGGCGAACACTCGTCGTGCGCAGGTGGCGTACACGATGCCGTCGACGGGCAGCACGCAGTGCACGGGCCGGTCGCCGAGCTCGACGGCGAGCGGCTCTTGTAGCGCCCACGAGTCGTCGTGGTTGCGTCGGTACACCGACACGCGTCCGTTTGCCAGCCCCACGAACATGGCGTCGCAGTGGTACTTGATCTGCGTGATGGACGCGATTGTTGGCACTTCGGTTAACTTTTCCTGCTTCTCTGGCTCGATTGCAGAGAATATGATTATTTTCTTATCTTCTGTACCGAGCCACACTGTGTCGCCGCAAAGTGTCGTCGCTTGTTGCACTCCGCGTGCGTGTTCCATTGAGGTAACCTGAAATGGTTAACACGTATTACAAATAAGCCATACATTTTGTCACGACGTTTTCTTTTCCTTTAAATAAAGCAAATAAGAAAGAAGTTATTGGATGATTTCTTAATTTTATGGTTACTAAGGGCCGGCTTTTTTGATCCGTAGTTAAACTCAACCAATTGTTAAAAATAGTAACTAATGTTAAAATTTTTGTAAGATGTGTTTTTTGATCAATTTTTAGTTTATCTAATGATATAATAGCATTGATAATGGTTAAATAATTAACTATTAGTTTAATAAAATAACCATTAGATAAACTAACAATTGTACAAAAAACACATTTTGCTAATATTTAACCATTAGTTACTATTTTTAAGTATTGGTTGAGTTAACTACGGATAAAAAAATCGGCCCTTAGTAGTTTAAGTTATATTCACATTAGCTAATATTACCAACTGTGATAAATTATAAAAAAAATAGTCAGGGAACCGATAGAGTATAGACCGTCGGGTGTGCCGGGCAGTTGAGAAGCTCGTGGTACCTTGGTGTCGGGCAGGTCCAGCGTGACGAGCGTCTTGAGCTTGGCGGCGCGGTGCGTGAGCACGGCCACGTGGCTGTGCGCGACGCCGCCCGCGCTCACCCACAGCAGCGAGCGCGCGCGCCGCAGCGCCGCGCCGCGCCCGCCGCCGCTCGACGTGTAGAAGCAGCCGCAGCGGACCTGACAGTTCACATAACAACGGTTATTCTCGAGTTAAGCCGAAACAGCCTATAGAATTTGACTTTTGAGACTGGGAATTAATCGAAACTTTTTGTATGGCAACATTCTATAAATGTCAGATGAATGAATGAATCACCCGAATTGTAGTGTTTGTATGTATTCATTTTATAATTAAACATGTTTTAAAAAATAAACGTGCGAAAATTACACACATTTAGGGTTTATTTATAAACGATAGTTAAAGTTAAGTAACATTCAAACGTCAAAAATATATGGTTAAACAGTCGTTAACCCACAGACTTATATTGGCTAGACGACGCAAGTGTATGTACTTCGCGTGTAAAAAGGGAGTAAAATTTACTTCCTTCAGCGTCATTTCTAATCAGTCCGCGCTCGAACGTTCTTGATGCCAGACGTCAAACAAAAACTAAAAAATGCCAAATTGTGCGGTATTGAGCTGTAAAAACTACACAAAAAAAGTGGGACGAGACAGTGGAAACGTTTCCTTTCAGCGGTAAGTCATTTTGTTATTAAATCATGTGTTTTTTATTGCAAATTCAATTATTTTGTGTTCATTGTGGTCGTACAATGAACATTATGCAACTGAGTGTGTATCGAATAATTCATGATACATTGCCGTTTTTAGTTACAAGGTAGTATATAGGACTTGTCTGTTAAAACACGCAATGAAAATTAAAATGATCGATATTTTCACTTATCGCTCAGCTTCGTGGTACAGTAGCTATTCTCATTTTTCTGTCAAATAAAGCAAATAGTGTTGTACACACAGTTTGTTCTCGATTCTAATCGATTTTGGAAACAGAGGAATGATAATGTTTGCGTTGGGTATTTTGTGACATGTAATTTTTTTTTACTGCAATGTTTCAATTTAGTGATTTTGTTTAGAATATGATTAATTATATTTACAGATTTCCAAGTGATCCCAAAGTTGAATTATCACTGTTATCTTGCAAAAATCGAATAGTAGGTACTCGTTTCATTCTAAATGTAACGGGTCGGAAAATGTGGACGTCTTGACGCTGATATTAGGATTATTTAATAGTTAATTTCGTGTTACAGGACATTCACCAGCCGTCTACGTCAAATGAGGATACATCGTGTAACTTGAAGAGCGGCGAACTTAAACAATAACATGCAAGCGGAGGGGTGCGCGCACGCGACCTCTAGATCCAAAGAGTACTGGCGGACGAGCGAGGCGAAACGCGGATCGTTTTGAATCGTTTACTCGCGGACAGGGAGTTCCCATCACTAAATCGCTCATGTGACGTCACAGTAGGTAGAAAAATAATGGCACGCTTGGTTTCTATACAGACGATGAGACTTGCGTTATCTAGCCAATATAAGTCTGTGCGTTAACCACTACTTAACTTTAAGCAACGTTTATGAATAAAGGGAATTATGGTCAATACATTTCAAACAATACAGCAGAAACAAGATGCTTACGACAAAAAGCCACTGTATTTACTCGTTGCGCAACACTATTATTGTTATGAATGTCAGCGGGTAAGAAATAGCTTGTTTAAACTTACGCTACCGCCAGTACTGTCATGGTGAATATTACTATCGTTAAAATCTATATCTGACCACCGTAAGGACTATTCCTGCTTGCAGCGCATATTATTAGTCGACCCAAAAAGTATCCTCTTTTGATTTACTTACGGATGCAGTTGTGGTCATCATGTGCACGGGATTTTGTTTTCAAAGTGGTCAGATGGACGATGATGGATGATGGATGGAATGGTCAGGTGGTTTTGGCGATAGTACGCACGGCTTCACATGAAGCTATACATAATCAGTATAAGCTGACTTCTGATTGTACGAAAAATCTAAACAATGCGAGGTCAGCTAAAACTGGAAATTTATAGCTTCATGTGTAGCCGTGTGTACAACTGGGCCTCTCGCTATGAATAAGCATTGAAATAATATTCATAATTCACCTTATGGTCAAAATTCCATCTCAAAAAGGAGCATCGAAATTTCGATACAATGGACGTGCAGTTAACTACACTACATACTAATCATTCTACACACCTCAGTAAGTTGCCGTGACGAATAAACCGGCGTAGCAGCAACAAATAGCGGCATCTTGTGCGCGGGCGCCTGTTGCGACGGGAACCTCCACGCGGGCGAGTTGGCCGACGCTTGTGCGAGCTGGGCCAGCCTTAGTTCAGTGGCCCACGCTAGCCGCGCACCCGGCTCACTGGCACGGAAGGTAAGGGGTTCCTCACGCCCTCGTATCGTGAGTTGTAGGCAGCAGGAGTCTACCCAAGCCATCTCGTCGTCTTTTTTCTGTGGAGGTGAAAGTTGTTGTTAAAGTTGAGTCCATTAAAATATTAGTTTTCGACATCGAAATAAAATCAGAATAAATATGGCGATTTGAGATATTTTCTGCTAGCTATTGCCCGTGGCTACCGCGCAAGCCGCATTTCCTAACCCAGGACATGTTCTATTCGTGTGGCAAAAATTTCATTCAAATCTGTTCAGCCATTAAGTTGTGAAAGGTAACAGATAGACAGAACAAGTTACTTACACATTATTTTATAATATTAATATGGATATAAAACAGTCCGTCATATTATTTATTCCTCAGATGAAAGTTAAATCACAATCTTAAAGACGGCCCTTAGACAAGTGTTTCATAAAGATCCCTGACCCCATTGCACTAAGGTCTGTTGTGTCGGGATCGTTCGGGTATGTTCGGCAATGTTCATCACCTGTATACTGCGCTGGATGTTCTGCAGCAGCGCGCGGAAGGTGTCGGAGGCGAGCTCCGGGTAGGGCATGCGCAGCGAGGCCGCGAGGTCGGCCATGCGGGACACGGTCTCGTAGTCGTGCATCAGCGCGGACATCTCGCTGCAGAGAGAGTCGCCCGTTGATGTTGTCATGCCGCTGCTCGAATTTGATCGCAGACTACCGCTGCGATTCATACCTGGCGAAGATTAGAAAACGAAAATTAAAAAAAAAAAAATCGATCATCAATGATAAATGTTTGATAATTTATAATAAAATGTATAAAAATTTAATTCGAATACATTCTTGCATTTTTGGAAGCTTGTTTACGAATTGTTATAATTTAAACATAGCAATGAACGTACGTGAAACATACGTATAAAAGTAACATAATATTTTCATGTTATATTTCACTAATCTATACACTTAGCATTACAATGTATCCTTCAATAAACAAAAGCTTTCTAAAAGTAATTTGCCTTACCTTGAGCGAGCACTCTACTAAGCGTGGGCGAGGTGCCCGTGTCTAACACCTCAACATCTTGCACGGGATGCGCCCACTTCAGTCCGAGCCTCTCCGCGTCGTCACTGCCTGCTCCGACTGACACACACACTACGAGGTCGTTTAGCAGCAACAGACGACGCGGCTTGCACTTTGTTAGACCGCCCGATTGGTTGAATTCCTATGAATAAGAGGATGAGATAAAGTTAAATATTGTTAGTTAAATATTATAGCTGTATGGCTCCAGCTAACAACAATTTAATTGGTTTTGAGAGTCTCTTAAAGTATTCTGCATTTCAGCTTTCACCCGTTTCACGAGAATTTATCAGTTTGTTAGTCTTTCTACTTCATACAAAAATGTTAGTAACAAAGACGAAGATAAAAGTCTAATTCAACCACAGATATAGATAGACATAGATAACGCAAGTATCACGATCTGTATGAAAACCAAGCGTGCCATTTTTTGACTACCTACTATGACGTCACAAGCACTATTTAGTGATGGGAAAATCAAACCGATTTAAAGTTTAGCCGCGTGCGGCACCCGTCTCGCCCCACACCGCGCCTAGCGCCAGCGCTCACGCTCACCCAGCCCAGCAGTACGTACTACCTGACTTATGTATCTGTGCGTACTTCGTTGAAAGTGTTCGTAAGGAGAGGGATGCGTGCACGAGTGCTCGCGTTCCGTCAACGTGCTAGTTTTTGGATACATTTGCCATAATTTCAAGTAAGTTTATCAGTATAAACACGTAAAATAATATTCGATTGAAACACCTTATATTCAATTTAATTCTAGTGTTTACAAAAAGCAACGGGATAAAGGACAAAAGCATAGATGAATAGCAATAGCAAAGAGAAAAACCGGCCAAGTGCGAGTCGGACTCGCCCATGAAGGGTTCCGTTACGTTACGATTTATGACGTATTAAAAAAAAACTACTCACTAGATCTCGTTCAAACCAATTTTCGGTGGAAGTTTATATGGTAATGTACATCATATATTTTTTTTAGTTTTATCATTCTCTTATTTTAGTAGTTACAGGGGGGGGGGGGACACACATTTTACCACTTTGGAAGTGTCTCTCGCGCAAACTATTCAGTTTAGAAAAAAATGATATTAGAAACCTCAATATCATTTTTGAAGACCTATCCATAGATACCCCACACGTATGGGTTTGATGAAAAAAAAAGTTTTGAGTTTCAGTTCTAAGTATGGGGACCCCCAAAATTTATTATTTTTTTTCTATTTTTGTGTGAAAATCTTAATGCGGTTCACAGAATACATCTACTTACCAAGTTTCAACAGACAGTTTAGACAGACATGGCGAATCCATAAGGGTTCCGTTGCCATTTGGCTACGGAACCCTAAAAATGGCGTGAGAATTCGAGAGCATATTACAGACGTAGGCAGAAGCAGAAAAAAACCCTCCACGTGAATGTTAATGAAAATGATCAAGCTTTTTCTGGCGTAAATTTTGGGTCTATATTCTGTAATACAAGTACAAGTAAAATTCAACATTTAAGACTTTAAACACACTTATAATAAAAACCTCGAAAGTACATAGACTTATCAATTAACTAACTTCATCAGTTATGATACTTATGATCTTCAGTAGATCATTAGTCGGATATGCTTCTTTTGTCAATATTCGTTGCTTTTTCCCTTCAACAAAGCTTGCTTCCTCAAAATGTATTGAACATATAGTGCTATGCTTTGTTGGGAACCAATCTTTATTTCCCGTCGCCTTAATCCATTTTTCTTTTAAATTGGGTTCATGTGGAAAACTAAAATAATCACGAAACATTACGATTATTTATTAAAATTGTCTTTAAATTAAGTACCTATAAAATACAAAATCATTCCTCTGTTTCCAAAATCGATTCTCGAGAATCGATTGATATTGCATAGCATGAACAGCACTAATCGCTAAAATGGTCAGAAAAATGATAAAAGTGCCTGTACTACGAAACCGAAGTGATATACGATAGTATCACTTGTTTCGATATCCATCACCTGTTAAAACAAAACATCGCATCAACCGCTCCAAGTAAAAGCGGTAATGTAATACGAATATGCATCTTACTTTTGACGACCTATGTTTTTCTCAAATTTAGTATTACCAGGTATTACTGTGCGTATTAGATTAATTAATAATAATAATTAATTACGCATAATATTAATCACAAAATGACTTACCGATGGAAGGAAACGTTTACTTTATTTTTTCTCACCAGGTTTGAATTGTTTTTACAATTTATAACAGCGCAATTAATCATTTTAAGTTTTTTAACTGACGTCCGACTAGTGCGGCCACACCGATGCGACTGAGCGCGAAAGTGGCGGCTTATGATTCTGCATCATAAGCTGGGCACGCGAAGTAGTTGCTTTTGCGTTATCTATGTCTATCTATATCTGTGAATTCAACTGATAATAGTATTTTTCATAATGTTGAGTTGAGCACTGTAAAGTGTTAAGTCTACCTTTAGCTAATGTCTTAGTGGGCTACTTACTAGCTTTATCTTTCTGACTGACTCCTTGGTCATTCAGAAGTAAATGTATATGGTTTCATTAAACTAAATAGCTGAGTTTGTCCTTCAATATTAGTAAGAGTAAAAAGGGTAGGTAGTCACCAATTGCAGCAAGTCATCTTGTCGCAACAGATGTCGCTTGTCCGCCCGAGACGCGAGCAGCCGCGCGGCCCCGAAGCGCGCCGCGCCGCCCGCGCCGCCCGCGCCCGCCACCCCGCCGCGCGTCAGCCGCCTGAGAGCTGCGCGGAATGCCTGGAATGAGGAGATACGTTGTACAGGGATTTTAGGGAGTCGCACATCTGAGGGGCAATTCTCGTAATTTTAAAACCGTTCACAGTCTGTTCTCAGTCTCAATCTATCAAAAAATACTTCTAATGTCCCTACATTTTGACAAGTTTTTGACATTTGTTTGTCACTGAGATGAGACTGCGGATAGATTTTGAACGTTTTAAACTACGAGAATTGGCCTTCTGATCTGTTGTAGCGTTGTGGGGTGTACGCAACTGTAGCCTTGGGAGATGCTCTATGATGGCATGTGTTATGGTGTTAAAATATACACCATTTATCTCTAAAATATCATTCGCACTGTATTTAGAAAGTCAAAGAGAGTGGTTATCCAATACAAACACTAAAAGTTGTTTTAATATTTTATGTTATATTTTAAAATTCGATAAGAAAATTCCTCAACACACAGGCCCTAATTCTGTAATTCTTACCACGTGCAAACCACGTCAATATCGTGTTTTGTTAACGACAAGGAATCGAAATATCACCGTACGGACAACATGTATTTTGTCAGGTCAAACCACGCCATTGTGTCATAGAGAATACGCAGATGTCGCGATAAACTAAGAAATTGACGTGGTTTCGAAGTAAGGAATCGTTAAGTGGTCCTAGTGAATTAGAGCTCTTGTTTTAGACAACCCGTTAATCGCCATCTGATATTTTTTAATTTTAATATAGACTTTTAACAATGAATTTAACAAAGTTTAATTATAATTTACCTGTGTCCGTTCAGCCTCTCGTTTCCTCTCGTTCAGAGCATCAGCTAGAGCTTCTAGCCTCGTCAAGGCACGTTGTAGGGACACTCGGTCCGAGTGACCCGGAGGAGTGTGTTTTAATAAGTCCTGCAAGAGATAATACACCTTTAGTTTTGAAGTCTTTATGCATGACAAAGCAGTAAAGATGATGAATTTGGTAGCTAGCATACTCGTATTAGTGTCGAATTTTCCATGTGTGATGACAAAAAAGATGGTCTGCCTAACAAGCGTTGCCTGAAAGAGATCGCAGAAAGCGATAAGGCCGCTCATTGTATGTTTTGTAGTGTTAAATGTATTTTTTGTTATGTACATATCTTCTGGTGTACAGTCACGAACAAAAGTATGTATACACTCGGCTTTATTGAAAAGCGATTTACTCCTTTATTTTTTAACTAGCTTCTGCTCGCGGCTTCGCCCGCGTGGATGTCGGAAATTATCCCACGGGAACGTGCTAACAGGATAAAATGTATGTGCTTCCCCAGGATGCCATCTATCTCGCGGGCCCTTTGTGGCTAATTACAATAGAAAACCAATTGTGTCTCATTAGTGGTGATTAAGAGGCTACCTATATGATATCCTTACCTAAGTACCTACCTAATAAAAAAAAAATAAACTCAATAACAGAAAATAAAATACCTACCTACCTAAATAAACCTATTTCTGATGATAACTAAACTCAATAAATAAGCAAAATCCCTAAAAACTAATATCTATACGAATGACTAATCCTACCTCACAGTATTATAAAATAACCTACGGTCACTACGTACATACACTATCAAATATACTACCTATACTTTAAAATTAAAATTTATACCTACGACTTATAAATATAAACCTAAATAACTCTAAAAACTAATAGGAATAAAGACACGTCAAACTTATAACACCCCGTCGTTTTTGCGTCGGGGGTTAAAAAGGTCGCACTGAAAAACACGGTTTAGAATTGCAAGTAGCAGTTAAAATAAGAACGTACGCTCGCCACTCAACACGTCCGTTCAAATCAAAGTTCAAAAAATGTCCTTATATACGGTAGCGATCCGTGGCGGCCGCGCGCCACGCGTGTGCTGCGAACGGTGCAAGCCAAATTCAACCTTCAGCACTACATTTAGAGCATAACCTTAGTGAACTCCACTGCGGGTGACGTAACCTACGACAAACTTATTATTTGCGGTTGGTACCGTAATCGGGTCTAGGGATCGAACCGCAAAATTAAGTTTGTTTTTTATTGTATATACTTTACCGGGATAAAAAGTACCCAGTGTGGTGCCCAGGATATTAAAGAATAATTATACCAAGTTTCATCGTAATCGAACCGGTAGTTTTTGCGTGATGCCTGAACAAACAGACAGACAGACAAAAATTTTTTTAATCACATTTTTGGTTTCGTAGTCGGTCTAGTAACACCCCCTGCCATTTATTTTTTTTATATTTTCAATGTACAGAATTTTCACTTCTACAGATTTATTATAAGTATAGATGAAATTTTATGTTGTTACGAACATAGCATTTTCGAACCCATAGGTTTATGTAATGTCGTCGTATTTCAACGTTGCATTCGTTATTTCACAAAAAAATCGCAATTGAAAGTTGCCAAGTGTTGACATATTGGTGCTCGTGACTGTACTTACAATAAAGTGTATATAAATAAATAAAATGTTTTATTTAAATTAGCATAAGAGAGTGTAGGATAATGAGGTACTAACTTATTTTTCGACAGTGTGTGTAAAATTTTGGCGAAACATTGATTGACAAGCTAGCTAATGATATGACCATAAATCATTCTTTAATGATGTTCTTACATAATATAATGCTAATGTTTATAATTCTAAGCGAAAGAAGTTGGACATCATGTCTATATTATGAATAGCTATCCATGTAATTTGAATGCATGAATATTTTTCCTCAAAAACTATTAGCAGCAGTGACAAATGTAAAAAAACTACGCTGTAGTTTTTGGTATCAACAGCAGTCAAAAAACTTGTTTCAAATTATTGAAACAAGTTTTCCGACTGCTGCACCGCTTATTATAAACACGGTGATATATAAACATCGAAAACACGTGTCTTTAGAGAGAATGAGTAAGTGCCACCTGTCGTGTTAAAGCATGTGTATGTTTGTAAAGTAAATAATGCCTGTCTCGGTTCCAAAGGTTGACTTGTTCAATCAATATCAGATTACGTTGACTGTTCAATATTAATTATGCTTAAATTGCAAATCAATACGTGGTTGTAGTAGTTGTTGTAGGCGACACCGGCCTACAAACAAACTACATAGTAACAAGGTTCGTAAATACACTGTTTTTGCTACATTTGCTTACCATAGTAACAAGGTTCGTAAATACACTGTTTTTGCTACAAGAAATCTATTTCGGTGGATTGATGAATTAATTTAGATTCATTCAATTGATAATATTCATTCTATGAAAAAACGAGAACTGGTCATGTTAAAAAATAAGTAAAAGTTTTGTATCTGCGGAGAGAGGAGGCAAGAGTAGTAGATGATGAATGGACTGCGCTTGCGCCTATTAGGAAATTATGCATTCTACAAACATATTTTAAGTCCCTTTTATTCTAGTCCGGGAAAACGGGATGGTGCTATCGGACATGGATAGCTACGTCTCAATCTGGCTCTGGAATCATGATGGCATTAAAACGTCAAAATAGGGCACCAGGACCCATTTCTAACGGACTTAAAAATCCTCAAATGCATAATTCAAGGATTTTTAATTTTTTTATAACTCTCAACAAAAATTACCTGTAAAAACATAATAAACTGCGGAAACCGCTGCACAGGCTTCACCATCAGCCCAAAGAACGACAGTCGGTCGTGCGCACTGATCTGCTTCACTTTGAAGAAGTCTGCCAGCGCCGACTTCCGCTTGGACTCCATCTTGGCCAGCTCCATGGCAACAGAGAAGTTGTTGATGAAGTCTGAGTACACGTCCAGCACCACGGCCTTTGAGAACGCGCTCAAGAAGACCTCGCCTGTAAGGTGAGAAAAGAGATACGTTAGAAAAATGTTCACGACTCTATGACTGAAGACTTTCGTGGCTGTTGCTATAGGCCATCGGTGACGGTGTGTAATGTTGTACTATGGTCTTGGTTTATGCGATATTGTTGGCGAAGCTTCTTCTTAGAAACGTTTGGTAATCAGGAGGACACAGTTTCAGTCCGGGAGATAATAATTATAACATTAATTGAACACTGTAAGGCATCACTACTTTTCAGACAATTCAAGGGGAAAATTTTTCAAATGATATGTATTATATCAACATGCTTTAAAGATCAGTCAACCATAGTCACAAGACCATGAACTTTAAAGCAAATTTAATCATAAATTGTCTTTGATTTATTTGTTTTTTTCCTTCAATAAGTAATATTAAAGTGCCTCTACCAATTAATTACATCCGTCCGTTTTTTGCTAACTAAAACATAATATTACACAATTATTGATCGATTTACCAGCTTTATTTATTTTGTAACTACTATTGAAGACGATAGACGCATTATCACATACGGGCCAATAAGGACGTTTAATCTTCACACTCTGTGACTTGACTGTGAAAAAAATCAATACCAGCCGCCCGCATCCGTATGTAAACGAAGAAAAAAAGCGAATGTGCGCAGTTGTCACAATCTAAGCTATATGCTAGCTCCTAGATTGTTTGTAGTCGTGTGCACAATCCGGAGGGTTTATTTACTTAAACTTTTCGCACAAAAAGGTACAAAGGCGGACGTAATGTAGGCATTCTCTACCAGTCAACCAAGGGTGGTGAAGAGATTAGATGACAGGTACAGGTTTCGAGGTTTTTAGTTGCGGTGGCAAACAGATACATTTTGAAGGCAGATAATGAAGTTAGTGCTGGTAATGGTAGGAGATTTATAATAAATAAAAATATTCCTATGTCCTTCTCCAGTCCCCAGGCAACCAAATCAGTGGTTTAGGCGTGAAAAGGTGACGGACAGACAGAGCTATAGTTATAATAATATTAGTATGGATGGGTTTTGCAATCATCCGTGGCTTGATGGATGCGGTTCACAAGGACGCATACAGCCTGGTAAGGAGGGCCTTTCAGACAAGTAGCCATTAGCAGTGACACTCACCAATTTTTTCATCGCGGTCCCACGTTCTCGCGCAATCGGCCAGTGCTGTGCGGAAGTGTAGGTGACATTGTAGGATGTCGGGCAGCCGGTGGAATAACGTCTGGATCTTGCTCCCGTTCAGGATCGCTGGACTGCTCTCTTCGAGGGGCTTCTTGTAGTCCTGTAAAAAATGCATAGTTTAATATTATCCGTTCGGAAATGGCCCCTATCCTACCAGTGATCTGCTGCCACAATGAAGGTTTCTAGAAGTTATGGATCCTACAGAAGTGGACGGACGAAAAACGCCCTTAGGTTAAATACAAAATGTGGCGTTAAGCGTGTGTGTGTGTGTGGGGTATGAGATGCAGTAGCATTTTTGAACGGAGATTTATAACCGATTTGTGGACTCATGCTCATATAAAATGCTTGCAATTGCAAACAACAGATCGAAAACAGTCCAGCGTCAAAATGATGTGTCCAGCGAAATAGTTAATAAGTCCTCTTTCTTCACTCCCGGGAAATGGTGGTTTCACTGTGTAATGAACACGAGACTACAAAGACAGGTAGATATTACATATTAGAATAGATTGTTCACGTGTTTGCCATAGAAGTTAATACATAGGCATGAGTAAAAAGTTGTTCGTCCCTGACTTGCAGGTAATATAACGTAATTATACACATTACTGTACCGGCATTACTGCGTTCATTTACATTTAATGCTTATAGTTAATACCGATCATTTCGAGCATCAGTTTTTGTATTAAACAAATGTTGTTTTATGAAACAAAATAAGCAAAGTCCAACGGACATTCTGATGTTTATTTTGTTCCACCTTGTACGGGTGTAGAATTAAAAACTTAGAAGCCGTCACAAGTTGCGTCATTTCTGATTATAAGTTGCCTTATTGAATGTAAATTGGAGAAACCTATATGGGTCTTGTGAGGCAAAGCGTCTATGGGACAAAACCGTAAAGTGCAAGATTGCTTCCGCGAGCGTCATGTTTCATACTCCAGTTTGCCATAGACAAAGGCAAACGGAGAATTCCATTTAGTGCATACTTAGCTCCATCTTAGCTCGTTATATTTCTCAGACATCTACACATAACTAGTTTAGATAAATATGTATGTGCACTGTTTTTGTTTCCACTGAAATGTCCTTCACTACCTCCGTTTATGTAATTATTTCTGGATTTTTTCTCATAAATGGTAATGTTATGCGACTATCAGCTTATATATATTTATGACATAAGAAACCCTTTTAAGACCTATGTATTTCATTGTGCAAAGATCTTTTAGATGTATGCGTAAGCAAATCATAACGGTTGCATTGTGCTCAATTTATGGAGCTCAGATAATTGCTAGTGACGACATTGTATAGTAAAAAGATGGAAGAAGGTAGCAATAATTACGAGATGCACAAGGTCGAGACACGAAGAAGATTCTCTGAAGCATCACTTATTTACACGATTATGTATTTACTTAAGAATTGATCGTGAAGTCATTGGACGAGACAGAAGGATGATAGTTTACAGTACTGTTAACCTACTTAGTCACTGGAAACAATACCAAATAATAAGGATAAATTACGACAAAACAATGGTATATCGGGTGCGTTGGACTCTCGGTATACTCCTAATAAAATTGCGTTATACCTACTAAATTACTGAGTGACATGAGGAAATTGTATTAAGCGACGGATAGGTCAACAACACTCTTCGACAACTGATTATTTTATTATTACTTGTCACGTACTGTGACCAATAAAGTAATAAGCCTACCACAAGCCACCTACTGTGTTAGTCGACTTCAGGGCAAAGGCCTCCCATTCTACTTTCCACTCCTCTCTATCTTGAACTAGTGTCACTCTTCAAATACTGGGATTATACGGAATGAAACGTATTTCCTGCTTCAGGAAAGTTCGATTTGTAGAAATGTCAAACACATTCACGGAAAGTAGGGAATTTCTAACCACAAATGTTAATGGGTTAGTCATAAAGTCACAATACATTCGATATCTGCTTATTGGTTAGTCATTAATAAGTTCTTATTTAAAGAAAATCTAGCGCAGCCTTTTGTACAAGGATTTGCAAACTAGGATGTGTTGGATTTTCTAACGAGAAGCTAAAACGTTTGCCACCACAGTTTCAAACACAGTTTGAAAATCATAGATGAATACATTAGAAATGTCCACAACACAAAACAAACTGTATTTAGAACAAAAGCTCTAATTTACCGCATTAAACACAGTCCAGTGGACGTCGGCGCCATTTTCATTACAGAGGGACGACCTCGTACTCTCCGCTTGCAAATAGTGCCTATTCAAATTGCCCCACTTCCTAATATGCTAATCTATGGCATGTGAATTGTAGGCGAAACAATGCTAAAGTGGGCCAGGCAGGTTCATATTTACATACGTTATTCGAGATTTTTGACATTACCAATGCGTCGCCGCGACCGTTTTCCTATTTACCATTGTTGCCTCTAAAACTTAATAAAAATTCATAACCGTTTGTCTCTGAAGAAAAAAAGAAAGTTGCGAAAATAATAAACTCTAAATACGGGTGTTTAGAGAAAGCTCTCTCTCCTTTGTTTGTTTGTGAAATCTGCACAATTACTGCAATGATAGAATTAAATGTTAATCAAGCAATTGTAATTTAGTTAAATATTACGAATATTGATGAACCTAACTTGACATCGTGATTTCTCTATAAAATATCAAAGTCATTCAGTCGAAATTTGACAATTTACATAGTTACTAAATATCGAAGCCGTAAGGTGCTAACTTTTCAAGTTCAGCAGGAGCTGAAAATAAATTCAAGCGTTTCACTAGTGCGCCTATAAACTTATATAAGTAAAGTACTTCAGTATTACCACTTTCAGAACAAGTAATCTCATTAATAAGCATAGCGACATGGGCGCTAACGTTTAACACGCAAGTTTGCAAGTCAACTCACTGCTTAATTAAGTGGCCTGTCAAGTCAATCAGGCCTCCCTGGTGTAGAAAACAAAAGTGGCTTGCACTAGCACTATTTGCTCCACAGGTTACGCAATGGGAACTGACGTAATTATGATCGCATTATAATTGCTGGCTATTATGCCATCAATCTAAACGTGCTTCCTTCCCGATCACGAATTTCCCCGGAGTCATGAGAAATGTCAGCGTATGTTATTCAAACATTGTGACTTGAGAATCTGAGATACTTACTATGATAGCAAAACCGGTTTGTGTACAGTAACTACTATTAGTTAGTTGGTATGTTGACAGTGCGTACTTATTTCGGTTGACCACAATTGGTCAAGGTAAATATTTCGTGAGTCGTACGCCGTGTATGGAATCACAGATTTTTTGCCAAAGATAAATGTGGTTGATTTCAATTATTTACATTCCGTGCTGATATATTTAGTCTCAGTAATGTTTGCTTCTAGTTATTTACAAGAACGTACTAATTATCTCATGTACCGTAGTACCTACTAGTCCTACCACAAAGTGTCGCACATCACTTACACGAATGAGTGATGTCATTCAATCTCAATCTTCGTTTATTGACATCTGTCATGCATGGAGTCGCTCCATTTGTAGTGATGCAGCTAGTTATAATGCAACAATGGCATAAGAGTACCGAGTCAGATATGATGTTAGATACTTATAGATAACAATGTGAACAATATTTACAACGAAACACGTAAGAGACTAATGAGCGTGTGAAGCGACGAACAAGTTTATCTATACCTACATTTCCATGTAATATTACATTCTATTCTTTGTAAAGTTGTACGAGCATGTGAATTTACGAACTGTATTAGGTTTCAGAAGAAGAATTCATCGATGCCTTGGTTTCTCAGGTCATCAGTATGTGTAACTTGACTTACGTTGATGAGCCTCTGCAGCGTGGCGACGTAGGAGTTCTCACTGTGTATGATGGCAGCCACCACATGGCGGCGCCGCAGCTGCACCGGCGACAGAGAGTCGGGTGGCGCGCCCAGCGAGGGCGGCGGCACTCGCCCGCCGCGCACCTCTCCGCCGCATGAGAACAAATCCTCCTCCAACTGAAAACGTTACGCAAACACTGTTCATCGTGCACCAACACAGAATACACAAGCACAATACACATTTTATCTCCAGAATCAAATTCGCTTCAAGTTTCCGATGACGCTATTCGAGTCGCGTGTCTGTTAAATGAACAGAAATAACTTGTGCGTGATTATTCAACTCGCGCGGCTGTAACTCGTTTCGAGGACGCTTTCCGGCCGCTCCGTACAAAAACAGTCGCCTTCTCGTGTAATCACGTCACAAATCGCGTCATCAGAACCACTGTCTCCTACTTATAAAACGTAAACGTCAAAAGTAACACCAACCACCACGTGACTTACGTTAAAACTTGTCAACGAATATTGAGCTTTGTCATGGAGCAGTTTCATACACGACGGACAAAACATTGCTACGATAGCGTCTAGAAGCGAGCTGGCATTGAATTAACTTTTGACATTTACGAATCACACGTTATTCACGTCGTCTCACTAAAAATAAACTGAAATAAGAAAATTACTATCGTGTACATGAATCCAATATGGTAGCTGACTGGTATCCACTGTGACATCATTATATCACATGTTAAAATAGATTATTTGTTTAGCGACTTAGACCTCCGAAGCGCGGAGGCGACGCGCACTACGATACACTCGTTACTGGCGGTTTGTTGTTGACTGACTACTCAATGACCCGATCATGATTCATCTGAAATATACATAATTGTGAATCATCTATGTTACACTTGATAAATGTTACATATTATAATACCCAGTCATGTTAAAGGACAATTGGAGAGCTGTGTATGGCATGTAATTGCAGAAATGTCACTATCACGTAACACAAACTTGCTGGGCTGGATGTACTTATTGATATGTCTACTTAAGTGCATTCCTTGTATACGCCATCATTGAATGAAGACCGGTCATTCATACAAACTGAATACTGAATGGTAAATACATTTATTATGAGAACTGTACAGTATGGCTCCACAGAGGATTACAAACAGTCTCATTTCATTTGTCTATTGATAGAAAGCACCGTGCGGCCGATAATGCTTTAGAGGTCCTGGAATCGATCCAGCAAGACCGTTCCAAGTGCCAATGCGTTTTCTCGTGGTGAAATCAGAATAACAAAGCAGACGGAAATATCTGGAATATCTTGATTCATTCATTCTTCATTCTAATCACAATGAGATCAGCTCTTCGGAAGAAGAAGTCCTTGTTCCCAGAATTTCAGACGAGACTCAATAATTGTCCTTTTATTTTCCTTTTAGTATTGTATAGGACGTAAGGAGTATAAAAGCGCAATTTGCAATGCCCGGGAATTTCAGGCGCAGCAACTATCCGCCGATATCAGGGTCCTTATACAATACATGAGTACGTTCCTTATATCCCTTCTTATACTCTTTATCGATCGCGGGGTGGATGGTGTGTATATGTGTAAAAAGACTTCGCATCATGAGAGTTTCAGGTTTAGTAGGAAATTAGTACAAACCTCTGGTAGTTTGGGCATCTTGTCGGTCTCGTGTCCATGCATGTCGTATTGGTGCGAGGAGCCCCGTCTCACGCTGAACCACCGGGCCAGTCGCCCCCCTCCCTCGTCGTCGGGAGGGGGTGCCGGCGGCGCAGGAGTCGCTCCGCCGCCGCTTCGCCATCGCTCGCACAGCTCACGAGCGCGGCTCAGCGTGTTGCGTAACTGACCACTGCTCCTGAATCAATATGGAGAAAATGTTAATTAAATAAAAAAGAAAAGGAAATGACGCTCTATTCAGAAGAATAAACTGGTTGGGAACAAATTGAAGTTAACAGCCTCCCGGCCGATTTCGGTCACGGTGGCCAATCTCAACGGAGATTAGCCAGGTACGCAGGAGATATTATAGTGTACAAGATCGTGCGGTGTACTCTCTGTTCATGTACTCTTATAGTCCGATGGGACGGCAATCCGACACGACCGGGAAGAGATCAGGCGTAGGACCAACGGCTTTACGTACTTTCCGGGGCACGGGGGTATCATACCACCAACTTCCAAACTCAGGGCTGTTACTTAGAAATTCCCAATAGAAAACGCCAATAACACTTTGCCCGACCCGGGAATCGAAACAAACAAACAAATGAAGTGGGGACAAATTGAAATTATCGAATGGTGCGACGAGCGGGGTTCCAATGACGAAGACAGGAAATACTGCAGGTGTCTGTCTGCGTTGACGGTTGTAGATATTCGCATTAGATATGGCTGGTAAAACGTGAGCAAGTCATGAGTTCTGGTAAATTGTCGTATTTGAACAGATGGCGTAAGGTGCTGTTGACAATAGAAAACGTGATAAATACTAATAAGTACAGATAGCAGATCCAGGAAGACCATTATATTAGTAAAGTTTTCAGAAATACTTACTTGTCTTAATGACACTAATCTTATTTGGAAAGTTCTGAATATCTTTGTACTAATGATTTTAATTCACCCAGAACCTTAAGCAGTGGTTTTTACCTAGTCTATGATGTAATTTGAAGGATACGGACAATTAGCCAACACGGAAGACGCACATTTAATGATAGAAAACAATAATTACTGGTGAAACTTGTAATAGAAACTAGAGCTGATCCGACTTTCTGTACAAGTCTATTACTTTCTGAAGTACAATCATTAAGCTTTAGTTATGTAACATATTTTTATTTACCATGCCAAATTATATGTATAGTAATAAATAGGCTATAAAAAAATGCAATTACTTAGTAGGCGACCGAGCGATATTCTTTAATGAATTTCCGCTAATCATTAGACGTTATCCAATCATCAATCATAAATTCACAATATTGCTACAGGCAATAAGATTCAAATTAAGATGACAGCAGATGAAACAATCGGCAGACGACAATTATATTAACAATAGAGCAATTAGTTAGACTAAATACTAAACAAAGAATACGCTGAAGGTTAGACCAGCAGTGTAGCAATGGTTATAAAATATTTATTGAATGTTTTATGTATGAGTTGAAGTCGCGAATATATTAGAGCTTATTTGGTGATGTGATGAAAGACTTAAAGTCTAAATATTGTCTTTGCAGTTGCCTCACTCGGAGCAATCTGTGTAGTGCAATTTTATATCGGAGACGTCGGCTCGAGGGAACGCTATTGTGTAGTTTTTGTTGTTATTAGTTTTCTTTCTCCGTTATTGTAGTAAAGTGGAGCAAAACATTATTTATTCCAAGGTCGTTTATTGTTTTTCTCAGCGTAGTACATAATAAAAACTGCACTAGGCAATCTGTGTTATGTTTCTAGATAATAATTGGTCTAATGATTGCACAAGTTCTTGTTGCGTTATCTCTAGATTTTTGTACAATATAGCTATAAGTAAGTATTGTAACGCATTCTTGGGAAATGGGGTTTTGGGCACGCAAGTTTTGGCATGAAAATACATTGTAGATTGATGAACTATCACAGTTGAATAAATCGGTAACTTTCCCAAAATATAAATCAAATGGTGATAAGATCACTTAAGTATTTGCAAAGGAGAAAGACAATCCGGCTCCAAGAACCAATATTTATCACTAACTTCTGCCCGCGACTTCGTCAGCATGAAATTTCTAGTTCCCCCGACCCACCCCGTCGATTTCGTTTAGCATTCTTTTAGACTTTATGGTTTTTGCTCGGCTCCTAAGGGTCCTAGCGTGATGTTAAGTAGCCAAATGACTGGGAGTTGCAGAGATTAGCGCGTTCAAACAAACTCTTCAGCATTAATATTAGAATATTTATGTAGATAGATAACACTATTACACATCTTCTATATCTTAGAACACAGAATCTGCAACAATCCGTTTTCATGTTTGTTTTAACTTACCTTGACAAGACAAGTAAACTATCAATCTTGTAGCAATACTCGTCCCTCTAATTCGCCACCAAAACGTGTGAATTTAAAATCTGACACTGGCATTTTCACGAGAGCTTGCTAGATTTCGTAGGCAAATAAATACACTCAGCGGCACGGAATCTTGGCCAAGCGCTTATCTCGCAAATACTCGCTATAACAAAAACTAAGTGTTTCCAATAATTGTTTCTTATGACTAATGAGGGTAGGTCAAAAAAATGTTTACTCTTAGTTCATTCTGCTTGAGTGCACTATAGTGCCAATTTAATTTTTAGTTGAATCGTGTCTCTTGAGCGACTAAGTTGCAAGTTTAAATTGGTGTGTTGTAAAAGTTTACGGTTAGCCTATTGAATTCTTGTGGTTTTGTGTTTTTTATTGATTAACTGAAGGAGCTTTATAATATATAATATATATAATAATATCCTTGGACATTTCACACAGCGCCATCTAGTCCCAAGCTAAGCAACCTAATGCTTGTAAGCTTTAACACCAGCACAGGTTGCCCAGGCTGTAGCATTATTCGACCAAGGGTTGACACAGCGTAAAGTCGCTGTGGTGCTCAATGTACCACGTTCGTCGATGCAGTATTACCTGAAACGATACCAGGAGACAGGCCACTATGGTGGAGGTGTCAGATGCAGATCGGCCTGGGACGATCGTTTTATTGTCCTGGAAATTTTAAGAAACCTCTAAACCTGACCGCTGTTGCGATACGCCAGCGCCTCCAAATTGCAAGAGGCGTGAATGTTAGTGAGCGTACGGTGAGAAGACGAATGATGGAAGTTAATTGAAAAGCCCGTAGACCAGAACGCGGTCCAGAACTCCTCAGACATCACCGAGTAGCTTGACTTCAATTCGCACGTGAACACGCCATCTGGACCCACGAGCAATGGGTTCGAGTGTTATTCACAGATGAGTGTCGAATAGCTTCCCGTGCTCCAGAGGGTCGGGAGCGAGTGTGGAGAAGAAGAGGAGAGAGATTTCTACTCATTACCACTACACAAACTGTGAGTTTGCATGGAGGCTCTATAATGGTTTGAGGAGGAATAGGTTCCGATGGTCGTACGGAGTTGGTTATCGTCGATAACCAGCTAACTGCAGCCCGATACATCGAGGTCCTCCAGGAACATGTTTTGGTATATTCGGTATACATTGGGCACGACCAATTCCTCCCAATGTACGATGATGCACGCCCACACGTTGCAAATTGCGTTGAAGAATACCTTCAAGAAATTGGTATTCAAAAATTGCAGTGGCCAGCTCGTAGTCCGGACGTAAACCCGATTGAGCATATCTGTGATAAATTAGTACTAAGTAAACAAACAACAATTGATGTTTTTATTATAACTGAATTGAAATGTATTTTTTAAAATGAATAATATAATAAGGATTCAATAAAAGCTTTTATTATTATTTTAAAGTACTTAGGTTTGAACTTTGAACCCTGTTTTGTTAGTACAGTAGTACAAGCGACGTATGACAAAGGTTTCATTTTCTGTTGTGATGGACGTCCTCTTTAAGCTAAGCAAATGCTCACTTATTTAACGCTTATGAGTTGATGTAATGTCATCACTTTATCAGTAAGGACAAGCATATTTCCTAGTTGTTACATAAAGCGATTATTATTATGCATTAGGTCTACAAGGTCTAAGTCCTAAGTCTAAACATCATTACAGAGATACACAATCAGCTTTACTGCTGCCAATCACAAAATATAAACAAACACTGTAAAATCACGAAACGTCTAACTAATAATTGCTAATTAGAATCCTACGCGTTAGTACAAATGGTCGAACAATAGATGTACACAACAGTTTTTGTTTAAACAATTGTGTAACTCAGAATAGTTTACAGGACAATAAAGTATGGAAGATGATTGTACAAGTTGCAATAAATGGATGACAGACGACGCACTGTCTGCATCCAGCCGGCTTATCTGTTGCAATGACCCGTTTTATAATTATAAACAATGATATTTTTATAATTAATGCATCGATACACCGCAAAATCCAATCGCACGTACTGTATTTATTTAAAATTAGCATTTTCAATCATGTTTAATGTTTATTAACGCCTTCAGACAATGAAGGAAAACATCGGCGTCATGTGGAAACCGCGAATATAATGATAATAAATTAAACGTGGATATACAATGTATGAATACCACCTGTTGTGAAAAATCGCACGCCATTAGCAATAGGCAACAGGTTGAATTTTAACTGGACAATTTTAATTTATGTTTCACTAATTAATAATGATGATTTTAACTTGCTACTGGAAATAACTTTATAAGGTTGTTTTACTTGTATCTTTTAAAGACGTAGATATGATAAAAAACTCTGATATTAACTGTATTAACATATCATCAAGTGTAGTAATAGACTATAGACGGTAAATAATTTCCATTAGGATAATCATCAATTAATTATGATTTTCTCTTCTGAATTAACAAGCGCAGCTGCAAAATATTAATACAAAATTCACATACATAATTACGTAGTATATACTGACTGATACACTTTGCATAAAAAAACTTGTAAAACATAATGCATCAGGTGTTTACCATCTCACTTATAATAAAAGTGAGGGAAACGAGTTAATGCTGTGCTCTGAGGCGGCGCACACGCAACCTGACACTATTTATGATATGGATCGGAAAGCAGGCATTAGCAATGAGCTGGGATAGTGCTTGGAGCAAGACTTCATAATTATTACGGAAATTAGACTGAATTGTAATCTTTATTGTGTGTTATTGTCAAAATCATACCACAGTGAGGAATCTGTTTTATTTTTTACATAATATCAAAAAATAACACGATGGATGTAAAAATAATACACCTAAAAACGCAGGAAGGATTACTTGAAAACAAGACCTAAAGCAATTAGGTAGGGAAATTTAAAACTAGAAAGAGAGATGTCAGATATAGACGGAAATGGATGAAAATTAATGAAGAGACAAAGCCCCGCAAAGGTTTTGAAGTATGTAAGATATCAGCATAGTGCCAGAATCATCAGATCTCTTAACTTTACGACTAGGTCAATCAAACCTCAGTTGCGTCTTCCTTCAATAAGACTGCCTGGCATTAGCTGCAGTCGTAATGTTGCTATTTTTTTATTATATTCTCCTAGTTAAGTAAGTAATTGTTTAAGAACCTTAGGAATTGCAAATATGCATACATAACATCAACCTATGAATGAGAAGCAGCAATTCTCACAATACTGCGTACTTGGGCAATAAAGATATTGATAAAACTGCAATTTCTATTGGCGGGGACTTAAATTTTTAGTAAAATTGTGATTGTTTACTACTGTTAGTTCTGCTTTTAGTAAAAACACTTGCTTTTTGCTTCAACGATGTACTTTTTGTGGCTCCCAAGTTCCCAAAAGCACTAGATTTCTTGTTACTCGAAGCCAAAAGGATGATGATTTGCATGGTTTTATTATGCCCTAATTACTACCCTAATGACTTAGTAATGACGTGTGACTCCGGCTATACGAACACCGAAAAAAATCGATACTTATCGATGTCTTATTTCTTAGTCGTTGCCGTTTTATGTAATTGTAGTTTGGTTTAATTTAAACTACTATAGTGTGTGTGCTTAGGCAAAGCTAGAACTAAACTAGAGATGTGTACGTCGCGTTCACATACGGGCTTCTATTCTGTTACAAGTTCCCACGACTTTCCTTGAACAGTGGTTATGACAGTCTGTAAATGGATAAAATATGACCTTTCCATTTCATAAAACACTAGACCTAAAAAAGTTATTTCCTTCATCACATCACGAGTTGTAAAGCTAACAGGCATTTGACCTCAATTAGAGAAAATAAAAACTCTAGTCAATGTCAAAACAATCAGTGTTAATGAATTGCGATACAGATTGGTTAGTTGTTGAAAGTTTACTTTATTACTTACTTTGATCGCTATCTATTGTTAATAGCTATTATTTTGTTTAGTCAATATATATTATTGTGAGGTTGATATGATGTTTCTACTCTATGCTATTGGTTAGGTAATAACTGAATCAACACTATTTCCGCATTATATTTTTTGGATAATTATTTATTTATTTATTATACCTTGTTTGTATTTCATAAACAAACACGTTTAAAAAAAAGCTATTATTTCACCGAATTTGGGTATATAATAACAACTATTATGTCGAAAAATGTCGGATCACGACAACGCATATTAAATATTTTTATAACCGTGAGGCAGCGTAAACCATAAAACCAATATTGATGGAAAGATTTAGCAGCGCCTAAGATAAGAGATAATATAACAAAACATTTGCGCATAGTAAATAGTTTGCTCTATGTTTTATGCTAAAGATTTCTTCCGAATCTATACAAAATAAAAATGTAAATAGTAAGCGCATCACTTGAGTACGACTGGATTTTTTGTTTTAAAATTACTCCGAATTAGGTTTGTTGAGAGTATGGACGCCTGCGCTTAAATGAAACAGCAAATATTATGCGATGCGTATGTCGTCATCGTACTAACTAGTGGCGCCCTCTTGTCCATGGATTTGTGCTCTGACAGTCACGTTGTAATTTTTCATATTAAGTAATAAATAGTTAAAACATTCATATTGCCTTGCTTCTTATTTCATCAGGTTATGGGCCCAGCACGTCAGGTTATGGGCCGCCCCAAGCCTGCCGTGTAAAGTTATCTTTGTGTTTTGAACAGTATTTAGAAAGTAAAATAAAAACCACGAGTATAACCTCACTTTTCGGTTACCGGCTCGCGAGTGATTTTTTCCATTTCAGCTATTTTACTGATAGATTGAATATATACGAAATAAATATGGCTGGAAGTAATTCAATGATGTCAATTGAAAAGCTAAAGGGTCGTGAGAATTGGGCAAGTTGGAGTTTTGCAGTCAAAGCATACCTTCAACATGAAGATCTGTATAACTGCATTTTAAAAGAACCTGTGGCTTCTGACCCTGTCTCAGTGAAACAAGACATCAAAGCTAAGTCAAAGTTAATACTATTAGTAGACCCGATTTTATA
This sequence comes from Apamea anceps, assembly GCA_951799955.1. NCBI lineage: Eukaryota > Metazoa > Arthropoda > Insecta > Lepidoptera > Noctuidae > Apamea > Apamea anceps. The sequence goes on along the minus strand of OX637515.1, from coordinate 9,832,991 downwards.
CGTACATATTCAAGAAGCCCAAAACGCAAAACAGGTATGGGAAAATTTAGCAAGGGCATTTGAAGACAGCGGATTAACTCGTAAAGTAGGATTATTAAAAGACCTCATTAATACAAATTTGGAAAACAGTTCATCAGTAGAAGATTATGTAAACAAAGTAATGACAGCAGCGCACAAGCTAAGGAATATAAAATTCAATGTGGATGATGAGTGGCTCGGAACTCTAATGTTGGCCGGGTTGTCAGAAGAATATAAACCTATGATAATGGGTATAGAAAGCTCAGGCATAAAAATTAGTGCAGACATGATAAAAACAAAGCTATTACAAGAAATAAAAACAAAATCATATAGCACTACCGCTTTTTATGCAAAGACTAAGAAAACCAAGAACAATACTCAACATAAAGACAGTCACTCCGAAAAACCAAAAGGCCCCCGTTGTTTCAACTGTAACAAATATGGGCATTTGGGCAAGCAATGTTGGTTTAAAAATAAAAACAAGGAAGACAAAGGTATTAAAAATGAGGAAGACAAAGGTACTAAAAATGGTTTCGTTGCAGCATTCTCAGCAACATCGGTGAATGATGGCAGTAGCTGGTATGTGGACTCCGGAGCATCAGCCCACATGACGATGAACCGTGACTGGCTAGAAAATGAAACTGCACCGCCTGTACAAAGTATCAGGATTGCAGACAACAAAATTCTAACCGTGCAGAGCTGTGGCACTGTAAATATCCAGGTACCAAATGAAACTACAGGAGAACCTGACTGTATTCAGGTAAAGAATGTATTATTTATTCCTGATTTATCCACAAATTTACTTTCTGTGAGCAAGATTATAATGAATGGCAATAAAATTGAATTTGTCAGTACCGGTTGCTCAATAATAAACAGGAATAATCAGATAGTGGCCAATGCAAAGTTAGTAAATAATACTTACAAATTACTCACCTACCAAAGTGGGCAGGCAATGGCAGCTACAGCTGAAGACAAGTACTTATGGCACCAAAGGCTAGGTCACCTTAATTTTAGTGATATTAATAAGATTCCAGAATGTACTCTTGGTGTGAAGTTATGTCAACAAGATGAGGACTACATTTGTACATCTTGCTTGGAGGCAAAACAAACCAGGCAACCATTCAAACATGAAGGCTCCCGGGCAACAAGCTTGCTAGAGCTCATCCACTCAGACCTATGTGGACCCATGGAGAACCAGTCACTCGGAGGTGCAAGGTATTTCTTAACATTCATAGACGACTTCTCTAGAAAGGTATTTGTTTACTTTCTCAAATGTAAATCAGAAGTATTAGAAAAATTTCTGGAATTTAAAAATGAAGTAGAAAACGAGTTGGACTGTAAAATAAAAATACTTCGCAGCGACAACGGTAGAGAGTATATAAACAGTCAGTTTGATAAATGTCTGAAGAAATTTGGCATAAAGCACCAAACAACTATTCCATACACACCTCAGCAAAATGGTGTAAGCGAGCGAATGAATCGTACTCTTATAGAACGAGCTAAATGTATGTTACTCAATGCCTCATTACAGAAGGAGTATTGGGGAGAAGCAATAGCTACTGCTGCCTACATCATCAATCGCTCACCAACTCGCTCACTGTCGTACATCACCCCTGAGGAACGATGGACTGGATCCAAGCCTGACCTAAGTCATATGAAAGTCTTTGGTTGCCAAGCAATGGTACATATACCTAAAGAAAAGCGTCGCAAATTAGATGCTAAGTCTCGTAAGTTGACATTTATTGGTTATAGCAAATGCTCTAAAGGATATCGCTTTATAGATAAGAAAACCAAGCAAGTAGAGATGTAGTATTTTTAGAAGAAACTGTCAGCCAAAATAAAATAAACAAAAATACCAGTTGTACTGAAACCACAGATACAAAGTATAAGGAATTAATGGAAGAAAAGAATAAAATAGAAGAGAAAAAATTAAACACATTTACAAGCAAATCTAAGAACTACAGTGAAGGGAATGATTGCATAGTATATTTTGAGACCGATAAAAATCAAACACAATCTCATAATGAAGACATTTGTGAATCAGACTCTAATAGTTCAAGTTGTTATGAGGATCCTAATGATGAGACATACATGCCTTCAGATTCAATCAGTTCTCCCGAAGTATGTAATGTAAATCTCAGACCTCGTCGAGATTCACAGAGAAGAAAAGGGCAAGTACACAGTAATAGTTTCGATCCTAAGTCCTTTTTGTGCATTAATTCAGAATCTGCAATGAGATTATTGGATGATGATCCAAATGATCATACTGAAGCACTAAACAGTGAAAATTCTAAATTATGGAAGCAAGCCATGGAAGCCGAATATGAATCTTTAATCGAAAATAAAACTTGGAGTGTCATCGATTCACCGGTTGGCAAAAAGGTAATTCCCTGCAAATGGGTTTTTAAAACTAAGAGAGATGACGCTGGAAACATTACACAATACAAAGCTCGTATTGTCATAAAAGGATTCAAGCAAACAAAAGGTATAGATTACCATGAAGTTTATGCTCCGGTTGTACGCTATTCATCTATTAGATACTTGATTGGCTTAGCAGCTAAGTACAAATTAAAAATTCATCAAATGGATGCTATCTCAGCATTTTTGCAAGGAGTTGTAGATGAAGAAATTTACATGTCACTGCCACCTTGTTATGAAATTCAAAATAAAGTATGTCGGCTTAACAAAGCATTGTATGGCCTTAAACAAGCCAGCCGGCAGTGGAATAAGAAACTCAATGCTGCTCTTATTGATATTGGATTGAAGCGCTCAACAATAGATCCTTGCTTGTATTACAGAATTGTAAATGAACATGATATACTGTTAATAGCAGTATATGTCGATGATCTGCTTTGTTTGTTCAATAATGAAGAACAATATTCATTTGTGAAAGAAAAACTACAAGAAAATTTCAAAATGAAGGACCTTGGTACAGCCAGACAATGTATTGGTTTTAAAATAACACAAAATACTAATTTGGAGGAAATATCGTTGGATCAAACATTGTACATAGTGAAGATATTACAGACATTCAAAATGTTTGATTGCAAGCCTGTATCAACTCCTTTTGAACCCGGGACTCAATTAAAAAAAACTGAAAATGACACTGAAGTACTGAAAAATGTACCTTATCAAGAAGCTGTAGGATGTCTTTTGTATTTGTCACAATGTACACGGCCTGACATAGCCTATGCTGTTAATACTGTCAGTAGATTTAATAACAATCCAACAATGCAACATTGGATTGCAGTCAAAAGAATATTTCGTTACTTGAAAGGAACTATGGATTTAAAACTTACATTTAAAAAGGATAACAAGAACATAGAAGGCTATTGCGATTCAGACTGGGCAAATGATATTGAAGATAGAAGATCTTGCACAGGCTACATATTTTTGTTCCAAGGTGCAGCAATAAGCTGGAATTCTAAGAAACAGCAGACCGTAGCTCTCTCTACAACTGAGGCGGAATATATGGCTCTAGCGTCTGGCATTCAAGAGGCTATTTGGTTAAAACAGCTGGCAGACGAATTGCAACCAGAACTTAAAGGTACACCTTTAACTGTTTACTGTGATAATCAGAGTGCGATTAGTCTTTCAGGTAATGCTGCCTACCACGCACGCAGTAAACACATTGACGTCCGCTACCACTTCGTACGAGAGAAGATTGCTGCCAAACAAGTCATGGTTCAATACAAATGCACTGGAGACATGGTCGCTGATATTTTGACAAAGGGACTTCATCGACCGTTGCATGAAAACTTCACCTCATCAATGGGTTTTCATCTTAAAGCGTCTACGTCCAGGAGAGGATGTTGAGAGTATGGACGCCTGCGCTTAAATGAAACAGCAAATATTATGCGATGCGTATGTCGTCATCGTACTAACTAGTGGCGCCCTCTTGTCCATGGATTTGTGCTCTGACAGTCACGTTGTAATTTTTCATATTAAGTAATAAATAGTTAAAACATTCATATTGCCTTGCTTCTTATTTCATCAAGGTTTTCATGGAAAGAAAAATCGGAAAAAGTTTCCCAGAAAATTTTCGAATACGGTAAAAACTGAACGTCCTGTTTTAAAAATTTGGACAGGACGTCTGTCGTGTCAGCTAGTAACCTAATAGATTTTACAAGCAATAAAACAAAATAATGGGTTTGTTGTGGTTTTAAACCATGCACCCAAAATACCTACGGGAAAATACTGTCTATCGTTTTCATAATAGGCCCTGTTACTTTATTTGGAGCGTGTAAACTAATTACTGTTTAAATAATCAACACAATACGGGTCAGGATGACTCAGTCCAAAATAGATAGTGACTTACGAGCTGGTACTATCATCAACACGAACGCGAATCAACGGCTGTGTAGGTCCTTGACATTATTTTTATACATTATCTGCTTATACATAATGTCACAAGTCATCTGTTTATCCGATAAATATAGAAGCGTGGTCAAAAGCATTTAAATATGAATATCGGAAAGAGCTTAAGAAGCCGTTAGAATATTTAATTTTATGTTTTCCTACGTAAAGGTCTTAAGGTGTACAACCTTTAAAGTTAAGTAAGTTTTGACACGTTTAGGTGCTTGCTGCTTTGGGTATAATTGCGACACGATAGACGTGCACTGGATATCAGCGTAATGTTATTATTATTAAGTTTTTTGGTAAAGATTTTTTAGTAAAGAGTATTCAATCAATCTGCCTAGATTTTCCGCAATTATGTTGATCGTCTTCCAGTCTTTCAGACTATTAGTATTTTACATGGACCGACTGCCTATCTGACCTTCACAACCCAGTTACTGCGTAACACGATACCCTTTGGTAAGACTGGTCGGCACGTTAGACCTCCTGTCTGACCACCCGTAACGACTGTTAAAAATCTACAAATGATCGCCGGGACCAATATTTTAACGTGCTTTCCGAGGGCCGGAGGGGCTCAATACGAAATGGATGGTCACCCATCCACGGAACGACTTTGGAAAGCGTGGTTTAACCTTCGATGGACCCGTGCGGCTGTTATTATTTAGCCACCAGTATTGTACTGTACCCCGTTTACCCTGTATCAGTATTGTTCCCCGAATAACATGGAATGGAACCAAACGGCAAACGCGTGGGAACTTTAAATCATATCACTGTACCTATTCATTATCATCAGTCAATATTGTTAGGTATTGTGATAATTAAGTCTGGTAGCAGTCGTAGTGTTTGGCTTTTATCAGATGTTACCCCATTAGGTTAGGCCTAGGAGTGCCACAGTAACCTAATTCCCACAGTAGGTAAAGTCTAACATATTGCATAGGGTGTTTTAGTTTATTCCCAGAGCGGCATGGAAAAAATTCAAGTGCTTGGTAGTGCGATCCTAACTCAAGCAACATCTGTTACAATATTAGGGATTAGTCACAGTCTGGATTGTAAAGATCTGCAAACCTTCACTGTTACACAGTTCATTGTGAACAGAAGATTTTATACAGCGATTGGATCTTGAACAGAATGACAATAGACTGTACCCGTTAAAGCGTGAATGATCATTTTGTCGGGAGGCAGTGCCCTCTGTTGGCCCCTGGAGTTTGAACACAGGAAATTCGTGTTAATTGGACGCGCGCCGCTCGCTAATTGTCGAGCGAGACTGGACCACACCGCGCAACGACGGGAAGTCGCATGCGCCAACTGTCAACACCGCGCATGCGCAACGTTATGACTCTCATGACAAATAATAATCTACTGCGTTTTATGAGACCCTGGTGCTGGATGAAGCAATTAGTCGAGTGGTGACTAAGCATGCAGTTTCGCGCAGATCCATTAAACAGAAATGTCAAAGTTAAATGTTGGTTTCTTTTCACAGCAATCTTTAGGTAAGTTAACTAAAAAGACATAAAAACTGACGAGTTGTCAACAATGTCATCATTTAGTTATGTTCTTATTAAAACGTATGCTTCAACTTGGCTACAGTAATTTTATTGACAGTAAAATGTGTTCCATTTTAGGCATAGCCACCCTCCATAAAGGCGAGAATTGGTTCTAATTCTGGAAGTACAATCAATCACACTTAGTTCTGACACCACTAAACAGCTTTCTGCGTTTGACTGTACACGTGTTACATACGTGATAATAAAGTTTATATTACTTGCAGTACAGATCGATTTAATGCTTCAGAATTATTATAATTGCGATAGATAATTTTATTGCAGCTGTCGCTTTAACTATTATAGTTATAGCAAATAACAATTTTAACTAGGTACACTAGTTAAAACCATAATAATATAATTATTAGTTTATTCTTGAGAAGCAACAACAAGATTTATATTATCTCAAACAACGGTTGCTTTACAGTTATTCTGAGTAAAGATGACAAATCAGTGATGATCGCAAAGGCATATTATCGTACAACTACTTACTAGGCAGAATATTTAACCGAACAAATCAAATTCCTATGAAATAATCAAATAAGTTTCAATTAGCAACCACTTAGGAAATTAGTTCAAATTAGTTTACTATCGCACATGCGTACGCGCATATCGTACGCGAATTATAACGAGACCTACAGGATCACACACACACAACAGACGTAGTAATAAGAACAGTATACGTCCGGAGACCGAATCACCGATTCAAAAGAAACCGGATAGCTTACATAAAAAAAAAAACAATGGTTCGTTACCTGGAGTCCAGGGTCGAGTTGAGCCTCTGTGAGCGCCGGAGCGGTGTGTTCCGCACGGCACTCACAGGCTCCTCCCAACTGCCGCCAGCTGACCGGTGCTCATCTGTGGGAGAATAAAAATGAGATGCACAAGGGTTTTTGGTGTATTTCATACAAGTAAGCAACTATAGCGTTTTTCTACACACACTAAAGACATATTGAAAGTGTGGGTTTGCATACTTTGCAGACGACTATTTAGGAAGTGACAAGCCTTGGGGGAGTGTATCTATATAATGTGTGTGTACTCAGGAATTGGATTTCTTTAAACTATGTCAACTGAAAACATAGCATAAAAAAATTATTCTCAGGATGCTACCTAAGCTAACTGCTGTCGGACCGTAGAATTCCACAATATTATCAACAGTGTTTAAAATCAATAACTCAAACAATGTCGGTCAAAAGCCAGTCAAAACATGATTAGGATTCTAAGAAATTTTGAACGGATTATTTATTACATTGAGTAGCTGTTCGTTGGTCATTGGTCACACATCATAAACTACTGCTGATAAAGTTTACTATTCCTTATCTAAATCATAACATTTGGAGACACAAAGTAACTAATGTTACTGTTTTAACTTGTACGCATAAATATTGAGCTAACCTTGAATTAGTGAAGTCTCGTAATTGACTGATAAGAGCAAAAAAATCGGTAGTTACATATGGGGGCTAATGTCCATAGATAATTATTATGTGTGTTGTACAGGACTGGAAATAAATAGACAGAGAAACATACTAAAAGCAAAGCGAATTTGAGATTATTTTTTGAAGTATCAATTTTAGACGTAACATCAATTATCCAAGTTTAATTTAGCGTGAACAGCAACACGGCATATCGAGAAATACACTGGGAATGTTCGTTGCAAACATCCTTTCGGAGTTATATCGGCTCATTTGGCTCAATAAGTCGAAACGCTGATTAATTGGATTAGGGGCCTTGAAGGCGCGTGTAGGCGGCTGAGGCGACCACGTTTTGTAAATACGCCCAAGTGGCTTCTAACACGAGACTAAAAAGACGTTAAAACTTCTGCATATCAATTTAATTTACCGCAAACGTGACCACGATGCATTGAACACTAAAAACTAGTATAACTACCTACTTAGCCTGTGTTTTCTTATTAACTTGTGTTTAATTTTAGTTATTTTATCACACTTTCTTGCATTCTTCGTGTCACCATACCGGTACATATCCATCACAGCACGTTACGTAATTGCGCCCTCTATTGCGAGATCAAGGTTCTTGAATTAATAACACGGTAGTTAACACTGCACAATGAGTAAACATAAGTTAATTATGCACATATTGCCATACGAATAAGAATTAAATTGGCTAATTTTTATCACAATAAACACAATTAACGTCGGCCACGTGTCGACATCGCGATGTTTGATCACATACTAACCGAGACTTCTCAATGAGCTGATGGTGTTCAACTAACGAATGATAGTAAGTTTTTGTTAACTGGGACCGCGGTCCGGAGGAACACTGACCAGGGTTGACGACCCGCTAACGGCCGTTAATGGGTATTAAATTATATATTTGCACAGTTTGTTGATGCTGTTTTACTGTTCTATATAAAGCCTACTTTACACTTGCTTAATTTAATACGTTAATTGTATCACTTAATTTAAAATGTTACTGTCATTTATGCCTCAGCAATTATTATAAAAGAATCAATTTGTTAACACTGTTGAAGCTGCTAAGAAAGCAATTACTTACTCTGAAGATAAAGATATCAGGTAGTAAGTTGGTAAGCACTGGCACAATAGCATAATCAGACTATAATGTTACCACTGCTTGGACACAGGCCTCCTCTCTGTGAAAGGGAGTGGGCCATAATCTACCACGCGGGCCCAGTGCGGGTTGGAAATGTGTGTGACGACTTCGACTTAGAATTTTTGGTTCTAGGACATGCCGGTTTTCTCACGATGTTTTCCTTCATCGTTTTGAGAGCAGTGGTGATGACATTAAATACACAAAGTAAAGTACCTGGGTTCGAACTCACGATCTACAACTCGTAAGTCGGGGCCCATACTGGGCCACCACTGCTCTAAGCACTGGCAAGCACGGGGATGACAGCTAATTCAGATGTAAGGCTGCTTTTCCACCAGAGATGTGCTATGCAGCTATGCTGCGCGGATGTAATAGCTAAGCTGTGAAACTATGTGACCGTTTCCACTGATACGAAGCTATGTAGCGATGCGAGTAAGATGTGCTATGAAGATGCGCCGCCGCAAAGTAGCTGCGCGAGGAAGATGCGCAGTTCGAGCTATGCGATGTATCGATAGTAGGGAAGCGGCGAGGGCGGCACACAGCTACACCACTCGAGACCATCTATAGCACGCATCCATAGCACGTATCCATAGCGCGCATCCATAGCACGCATCCTTCCATATAAAAAACCTATCTTAGTTGAATCCGTTTCTACCAGTGCTAAGCTTTGTGCACCAATGAATATGATTGGTGGATATCAAACGCATCCATAGCAACGTAGCATAGCACATCTCTGGTGGAAAAGCACCCTAAGTATGGAACAAAAGGACGTGCTGCGCCGACTACAAATTAATTGGGAATATTTGGGACAAGGTCCAGAGGATGATGAAGATGACGAAAACCTTTATAACAACTTTTTTTTTTTAATTGCCCGACACTAGGAATTTCTCCTGTATTGTGGGTGCGTTTACAAACATTTAAACCCACATACACAAACAGTCAGACCCGGAACAACTACTTGTAGGCCATACAAATATTTGTTCCGTACGGGAATCGAACCCGCGACACGCAGCGCAGCAGTCAATCGCTTAACCACTGCGCCAACCGTGTCGTCAATATGCTGTCTGCTTTGATCATAACGATAGCGATAGCCCTGCTTCCAATATTTTCTTATCATCACGGACGAAATTAAGACGTCTACATCCTGAACATTGTTGACCTCACTACACTACTGTCAGATATTATAATGGCGGGGTGAAAGATAAATCATACTGACAAGCAGAGATAGTATTTCATAGACCAAAGCATGAGTTAAAAGGACCGACAGTTTTAGTTTTAAAATCTCATTTGGATGGAATATTAAACATCTCACATTCTATTGGAAAGGAGGGAGGATTGGGGTTTCTTAATCCTCCTTAATGGATTTTGAAAGTTTGATAATGTTTTGTAAGGCAAGTGTATATTGATGGACATAACAAAACAATACCGGAAGATGAAAAGAATAATGTGCCTGCCTACATGTGTGGGCGCAGCCGCGGGTACAATTCTTCTAAGTCAGTTGTAGAATGTTATAAGCTACCCTGATAGATTGATTTTTCAAGTCAGCACCCCAATTGCGTAACACACGATCAATCGGAATCGGTTTTATTTTGACAGTTCAACAACATTCATTGCGTTATTTTCGTGTTGAGCAGACAAATTTTTCGAAATTATGAAGCAATGGATTAGCAATTTGCTTCAAAATGATTCAGATTCTGATTGATCGTGTGTTACGCAATTAGGGTGCAGTTCCCTTAAAAAATGTACATACAAGTTCATCATCATTATCCGCCTACCCTTTTTCAAACAATGTAAATTTGAATCGCGACATATTCGCCAAAAATGTTAACAAATGTGAGTCTAAGGAAAAATAACTTTAATTACTACACAATCGAGTTCAGTTTACGCTACAACTTCAAACATTTTTATAACTTTTTTAATAGAATTAGTCACTCTGAAATCAACTTAATTACTATTAAAATAAAGTTGTTTAACTTGAAATAATGTCAATTTGAAACGTAAATAAAATTTGAATATAGGTATGTCGGGATGGTTTCAGTCCAAAAATGCTAAACTTATCTTGTTGGTTTTTTGTGAACAAATAATCTGTATTATAAGCTTGTTAAAGTGACCGACTTTTATATCTAGGTCGAGATTACAGTTGGATTCTTTCGTTTTCGTAAAATGCGGATTCACACGGTGGTCGAGAATCTGCATCATTCGGGCGGAACAGAAATCGAAACACAGACACAAGAACAGTAAATCGAAATCAATTTAAGAGTAGACATTTTAGGCAAGGTACTAATAAAGCACAGCGAAACAGAAATCGGAACAATAGTAACTGGGTGGAAGCCGATAGCCTCATTAGATGGGATAATCTGATGTAGGTAAATGTAAATAGCGAAATAGCAGGTCCATAACAAGATTCGATTTATGTTTCGGTCAGTATAATCTGAGTATCGCAGTGGGTCGAGAATGGCGAGATCTGAGGAGCCGCGCCGCGCCCGTCAGTCAGCCTCATTGTTAGGCCGCCTAGATATTATGATTCATACGGCCATATTACAAGTTTCAGATAAGAATGCAGCAAATAGGGCGTTGCAGCCGACCGTTCAAGCCGACATTATGTGCTTGACATAATTTCTGACGCATGGTGTGCGCTGCGGGAATAGTGTGTGTATGTGGGTTCATTCTACTGCACATCTTCGCTGTTCATTATTTCGCGCATTGTTCGTTTGACGTCAATTAAGGAGTCATAGGGATCTTAGTCAGGAAATTACACGGAACAATATCAATTTGTATGAGCAATTAAGGTAATTTCAATCGAATGTGGTTTACTTGTTTGTTAGGTATGTACTAGAATATAATTTCCATGTTAAGGCGGAAATATAACATTACTTACAGCTTCTGCCCGCGACTTCGTCCGCGTTTTTCTTGTTTCCCCGATCCACCCAGTCGCATAGTATCGTTTTCGCTTAGCGTTTTTTTCTTTTTGATCGGCCTCTAAGGGTCTTAGCGTGATGTTACGTAGCATAGCTTTATCATTAGTATAGACAATAACCTACCACATGCGCGTGGCGTTCTTTAGTTTATTTATGTTTACCCTCATGGGAAGAACGCGTGAGTGTCTGTATGTATGTACATATTGTACATGCAATAAAACATGTCCTAATAAGCACAGAATTTAAACACATTACAATGATTAGCTGCGACCAATTGTGCCTCGAATTAGTCCAGCTACCGCTACAACTGCTACAAGTAGATAAGGGCAATGGGTTGATAGAAATTGTTCAATTACGTTTATTCAGATGGTTAAGAATGTCACTTACAATATCGTTCGGTGTTGTCACACATGGGCGGCGTATGGGCAGCCGATGACACCGACCAAGCTAACGGTTCTATCGTATATTCATATATGAAATATGATGAGTTGGTTATGATTCATAATATGATTCTAGGTTAAATGTGCTTGCCAAAACATTTCGCAGGTTTATCTAAAAGCTGGGTAATAGCGCATGTCGACGATGTTTGTTATTTTTAGCCGTTATAAGTGCAAATTAATGTGGTTTGCAGATTTTTTTTACCGAAATCCAAGTTAATTTACTTTTTTTGAAGCGATTCTTATGATTATATTTTGACGCAAAAACACACCCAATGGGTACTATTTTGCCGTCGAGTAATAAAGCGTCAGACTGTCACAGTCCACCGCTGGACCTAGGTCTCTCCCAAGATACACCACATGACTGCAACACCCGGTTTTCCGCCTTACGTATCCACTTTGTCGATTCTGGTATAAGAATGAAGGAATTGACCCACAGGCACAAATGTATCGACAACCACTCCTGCAACCACTACGTCATTTTGACCTTCGATCAACAAGTTGTTTATTGTTGAAAAATTAAAATACCTCCAGTGTCGTTTAGGTTGTATATAGGTACTGACATAAGTCCTATTATAAGAGACAAGATAAGCAAGAAATAACATAAAATTAAATTGAAATTTATTTACAGCATTCGCTGTATCCTTGAAGGAAAATCAATATGTATGAAATCGGCCAGAAAAAACATTACATAATGTGCGTCATGTTCAGTTTACCTATCGGTTTCAGAGGCTCCTCTATCACCGGACATAGTTTGACTTTGTTTACGACGATTACCAACGTAAACTGCATTGTCGCACAACACCGGCACACACACAAAAACAACCCAACTTTCTCACATAACTTCTACAAATTAATAAATGCATCGTTCGCAACGTGCACCGTACTGCACAGTCCCTTCAAAACTAACCCGGATTAACATAATTGGTGCTTGTGGCAATTGCCGAGCCTACCACTCAGCAGCCATGTTGAAAAATTAATACTAACATTGGCTTATGCCCAGCAATTATTATTATCAAGCACGCAAACAAAGCTAATTGTAAATATGTGCGCCTCCCGCATCAATTGAGCGCATCGGCGGTGGCACAACGGGGGAACTTTCAGGGACGGAAATAAACACAATTGTTACTATTTGTAGAAATGGCGAGTTCAGAAGGGAATATTAATCGTTGCGACAATGTTAAGAGATCATTGTCGCAACTGTTTCTTTCGTTTCGTTTTCATAGAATCTGAATATTTATTGCAAAAATAGCCCTTAACGCCCGTCATCCTGCCAATCTTACAAATGGGCATCCGAAAATGGTCATTTTTGCAACGATCTTATTTGGAACGTAGACTTTGTTCAATACTTGGATGTTTATGGTATGCTACGATGAATGGTAAATTGCTCGCGATAACCGCAAAACCTAGGAATAGAGTAACCGCAAACGAGGAAACATTATCACATGTTTCATTCATTAAAGTAAACGCATCTACTAAATCGGTTTTACCGAGACCATAATAATTTATTGGAACAAAATGTTTAGGAAATTAATCTTGGATAACTTGCCTCTTCTGATGAAAGTTTTGATATAGAAAGTTGAATTTATTATGATTTGAAACCTACACATGTGGATGCTGTAGAACCGCTTGAAGGTGATGTTTACCTACATTGAGTGTTTGTAGTCAAATCTTGGTGGACGTGTCACAGACTCAACAAAGCTTATTTAAATTGTACATAGGAATTACGTCATTGACTCCGAGTTCAAGGATAATTTCAGTCAGATGACAAGCGATTGACGAGCGTCTTGCTATTGCATTTACAACTACACGGATCATAATAATGCATACCACACGCTGAGAAGATACTCAAGTAATAAGTAATAACACATAATAACCGCATATAAATATTGCAGAACCGATCGTGTATAACAAATTGCTGGGCCGTTGCTACATGACACATGAATTAATACGAATGCACATCAAATAATCGAGACGTCTGCAATCAAATAGTCGTGCTAGCAAGCAACACATCGAACTGACGCAGTACGCAGTAGAGACCAGTCCAAAAATATACAAAAGCATATTGCAATGAGGCCAATGAATCTATGGCGATTGGCGAGTCGTGCGCTAGACTGATTAATCAATGTATAAGGCTGACTGACGACGGTGAACGAATTTGAATCAACTTTATTGAGCTAAATATATTGCCATAAAAGCGTGCTGGGACATCTAGTGTAATAATAAGGCATAATTACTGAGGCGTCTAGACATTGAGGAGCAGGATTCTATATGGATTCAGCGGCCCTACGAAGTAAACTACCATTTAAGTCTTATGCGATGCAGTTCGACGTCCGAGCATCTACAGAGAAGTGAGTCAGATAACCGCTTATGTTTAGTGGCTCTAAAATAAACACAACAGATAAAGTGTCGGGAATTTCTGCTAACGTAATAAAACATAATCTAATCTATCAAAACAAATTCTGGTGCTTATAAAATTTCACATTAGGCTGAGCTGCAACATTTATCTGCAGTCTTACTTTGATACTCACTAAACAGAATTGAATGCAGCCATGTCGTAGTGTTTGTTCCCCTAGGAAAATTAATACAATGATAACACATAAGTATGTACAAACTTAATACAAAGATTCAATGGGCTGGTCGTGATGTAAAGTGAAATCATGATATTGGCCACCACATATTTTATGTTCATGGATTCTTTGACCAGCGCTTTGCGTGGTTGGTACAGCGTGTTTACTGTCGGGTTGCTTCCACTTCCATCCAAGCCAACTGCGAATTGCAGTCTGCGCACAGGCATTTGCCCATCACGACAACAAAAATCATAAACATTGTCTAAAGGTTTTGTAGTGCTGTTGCGAATTTGCGATGCATTTGACTTGATCACACGTTTGCGGGCTCACTAATATTGTGATGCAGTCCGTCTGTTTACACTTCAAAGTCGGTGATTCAATCACAGATAATGTCTGAGTACTCCAAACGTAACGGTTACTATCAGTGGGTGTTACTTACATTTAATGAGTACGACCGAGTCGTGGGGCTCGCACTGCACCTGGGTGGCGTTCATGGCCAGCAGCCCAACGCTGCCCGCCCCGCCACCCGCTCCGCTCGCCTCTCTGCAATCACAACATTAATTTAAGCACAACTTTACATGTATTTCCCGAAGGATGTTGGTATAATGGCTCGTCCCCTTTGCCATTAACTCTCCGTAATGTCCATGGGAATTTCCTAGTAGAAAAACTTAATTTGCCCTGACCCGGGGTAAAGAAATCTTGACTTCACGCTCGGCAGCGCGTAGTCATGTTTTTTTTTGCAACCTTAGACCATTGAAGGATTAAATACTTATTTCATTCTCTAATGTAGATGTTGAGCTGGGCTTCCACTTACATATGGGCTGGATTTATGGCCGAGTCATTATATAGAGCAACTACAACATTTTGACCAACCACTCGCTCTCAGGATACCAAGACCTAAAGCTGATGCTGACACAGGGTAACGTACCGCCGGGATGGTTGATTCCCTGTTACTGTCATAGTTTTCATGGGCCAATGATGCAGTACATAATTATTATTGCCTATCATAACTATGAGTAAGTATTACGTTGTTACGTAACAAGGCCGTCTGTTTCACAAGCGTTGCGGTTGCAATAACTGCGCTGGCCAGGTTTTAGATTGACAGCAGGAAAAAGTGTGTAAGTAGGCATTTTCATAGTTTATTTGATACAATCAATTAAGCAATAAGAACAATCATGTGATAATGATAACGCATTAATGTAGGCCTAATCGTGACACAGATAATGGAAGACTACAGAAGATGTCACGTTCATCTTGATTGCTTAAATTCATGAACGATAATGATAGTACTCAAGAAATTATCTAAGACTGGTTGATGCTCAGTTGCCTGACATCTCTTACCAAGTTCTACGCGTCGATCAAAGGACAAGAAGCCAATTCTTTCTAATAAAGCGAAATCAATTTACGTCACCTTGAATGCTATTCTAAACTTCAGTTATTTAGCAAGACAAAGTAACTATGCTAGTACATAGTATGTATGCTGATTTTTTTTAGGTAGCCTTAACAAGGAAATTGGAAGCCAAAAGGGAAATTTTCATCGCAAATCATCGACGCATGTATGTACATGGCTGGTGCAGTTATAAACTACTAAAATCAACGAATGCTGGGCGATGATGTCACCATCATCAAGCTTGGCAGGCGGATGTGTAATTGCAACATGGCGTCATCAGCGTGCAATTGGATGAAACTGTGTACCTGAATAAACCATTATTCTGCAATATTTCGACGAAGACTTCTCTCCTTCGAGGTGGGGGCCATTTTGTTACACATAATATAGCATCACAACACCATGAAAACAATTGCAAAAGCGATGCACAAAGTACTAATAACTTAGCTAATGTTGACTTGCTAAGCGTTAGTCATCAGGTCTACTCCCCATGTAGAACAAAGGAATTAAACATTGCGAATGTATAAACTAGAGGAATTAATAGATGTAGTACACTATACTTGGATCATTGAGCAATTTGCAAGAACTTTATTTCGAAACCGGGTTCTCTTGATTTTTATTAAAAACGGAACCTCAATTTTTGAATAGCTCGTGAAAATTCCGACTCCGGAGTTGCATATCGAATTCGCGAGTGATTTATGAAAGTTCGCTTTATAAAATTATGAATTTTGCACATAGCTTAGTGCTTTAAAAATATTTACGAATTCGAAGAGTCATAATTCAGCTGGAAGGTGGCATTTCTTACGAGTTTGTTTTTCATCTTAAGTAAAGCTTTCCTGGGATTGTTTGAGGCTCTGATGACGAAGTACGAAATATTTTTCTTTATTTGCTTCAACATTTCGGGTGATTCAAAGGTGGTAAACACGAGTTTCTTGTAAATAATGTCCCAGTTTTCAGAGTTGTTCATACCAGTTTGAGCTACGGAGCTGAGCGGTGTCATCTCTGACTACATCGGCAACAATACAAAGGAACACAGTAGGTAGCTACTTGTGGGGTTAAAGATTAAAGGTCTACATAACCAGTGACAGGTTGCCAGTCTATGACGTAATGATTAGGTACGTATCATCCAATGTAAATTTCAATGTTCGCCAAAGCACCAATAAGCAGCAAATTCTCATGGATAAGTCAATTTATTGTATTTTCTGGTCACCATAGTAACAGAAAACCATCAAAGCCCCAAGATAATAGGCAAGGTGATACAGTCACGTTTTCATCCATTTCGTTGATTAAGCGAAATTGGACTCGATTAGGTATACGAGTAGCTAGACTATTTATTACTGTTTATAAAACGATTTATTCTTTGTTGCTGTTTTCAGCATGGGTGTGGTTTTGCCAATCAGACTATAGGTCATCAAAGTCAAAGTCAAATCATTTATTTCAAATAGGCACTTATAAGGCACTTTTGAACGTCAAAATAAAAATAAAATTGATTCTAGTTGCCCCTTCCAAAAGGTTTTTTCGTATGGAGAAGAATGGGCAAGAAACTCCACCCTCCACCACCATCTTCCCCAGTGTCCCTTGTACCCACCCACGACCTGCAGGTATGCTACAGCAATACAGAGTCCACGCAGTGCATCAAACGCAATAGTCATCTATGCTAATTAAGCAGATCTCAGTAGCCACCATTGACATGATAAGCAAAAGCTAGACTGCATACCAGCTGTTCATAGGTACCCCTGAAAATGAACATTACATTAACGACTCTTAACAAACTTTGATGTCTATTGTTTAATTATATCCATGTGTTATTGTATATCTTATAGCAAGAATTGATTAGTATCCCTAATATTTTTTAGAGATTTCATGATCATTAGTGCTTCATTCCTATGGGTTCATTTAGTTGACTCGACAGCGTCCTCCCAAGCGCCTCATATTTTACACGCAACGCGAATTATTAATGTCATCAAAGCAATTCAACTCAATAGGAATTGATGCCGATAAGTGTGCGATTAGCCTTAATGGCGACATATTTTGTTGGAAACAACTAGGGAGGATTGATTTCAATTTGTTTAGTTTCATACAAGGACAGATTAATAATCAACTTTATTTATAGAAGGACTACCTATTGCTTATGTGGTTCTTCCTTTTAGGTATACAGCAAATAAATACAGAACAGTAACATTGAGCATAGTCTAAGGATAAAATCTTGAAATTACTGGCCTGATAAAAATGTCAGAGTTGTTTAAAAGATTTAGCAGTAGAATACCTCGGATTAAAATCATCATGCAAACAAATCAAGACTAATCTTAAAAGAACAAGATACCTCCTCCTTTTTTGAAGTCGGTTAAAAATTAGCTAGAAGCACAACAATCAGGAAAGAAGCAAGCTGAAGACAACAATGGAATAAATTTATCAAACTTGGAATTCCAGCTTTAGAATAGGCTAGGCTAAATGCAATTAGGAAATTAAAAAACAGATGACTGGACTTTCAACTCTTATGCACAAATCCGCTGTGGTGATTATGAAATATATGTATATGAAAATATAAGAACAATAATCCAGAATCCTTATTATGTGTGTAGTAAAATAGTATTTCTAAAGGCAGTTGTAAGAGTTATAAATACATAAATAAATTAAATTTTACTTGATTTTGGTTTTGATTTTAGAATACTGAAGTAAATACCTGGAAAGATAGTTACCTATTAAAAGTAAGTTAAGTACTATGTATGTGTACATTTTTTTTAATGTGTCTTTTTGTAACCAATTTACAGAAATAAATAATAAGTTAGTTTTAAAATGACTGTTATCACTGCCACTGCATTGTCTTAAACTAAACCTTTAATTCATAGTTTTTTCAAACATTGGCATTTGCTAGTGTAAGTACATAAATAACATGTTATTTTAATTTTGACATAACTAAGCCACTAAAGATTGATAAGATTGATTAGATAAAATAATAAAATCTTGCACACAATGAATCATGAATGTTGATTGATTATAAAAATCTTAATATTGTTGAATGGACTTGATTAGAGCTGTGGCCACGGTCATAAGACCATGTCTAATATGGCTTTCTGAAATGGATACATTGGGTATATTGTGCTTAGTGTGTGTGCACAATATACCCAATGTACACAAGATTTTGTAATATTTTGATTTTAAAGAGTGTCCTTGGAGTTTCTTGCCCACTCTTTTCCATAGAGATCTATGTTTTAGAACTTTCTAACTAATTAACAGAATCTATGACAATTCAAAGGTGGCCTGTACTTAAATGGTTTAATGAAATATATGCTTTGGGTTTGAATATTATTATTAGACTTTGTATTTTTTTAAAGTGTTGTTGTGCATGAGATTTGCAATTTTGTTTTTTGTTGTAGGATACAGGGGAAACTAATTAAACATAAACTTTGTTGATGTAGCAACCCTACTCGGTTCCATTACCAACAGAATGGATTTAATTATCTCATTCATTGTCTTTGTAGGTAGTTCAGCAACAATCATAGTGCCTACTGTGAAAACATGAGGATTCCAAGATGCTTAGAAATCTTAACAATGCCTCTTTCTCAGTACATGAGAGCAGCAAGTTCAATGACAAGTTTATTATTTACATACCAAAGTTTCCTTGGAACAGAGAGAGGTAAGCTCAAGAAAAAAAAATAGAGTGGAGTAAAATAAAAAGTATGATATACTTAATAATTTAATAGTAATGAGTAAATACTGAGATACATAACATCACCCCTGTAATCCCTGAAAGGTTAGCCAGAGGTGCAACTATAGTACCTTAAACATTTCGCCAGTTATGTTTAAGGCTCATGTAATGGGGGCGAGCCTATTGCTATCAACCGGGCGCAAATCAGGAAAACCTCAATAACACTTTACCCGACCTGGGAAATGAATCCCAGGCCCTCATTATACACTCGGCTGTAGCGGTTGCAACCACTAGACCAACCAGGCAGTCAATGTTTTTTTGTCACAAGTATGTAAATTGATTAGAATCGGTCTAAAAGCCATGCTAACCATATTTAAAAATGTTTGTTTTCATACAAATCAACTACAGGTACACACACATGCTGATGAAAATTGAATTGCAGATATGGGTTAAGCATAAACATGTTATAGATAACAGTAATACACATTAAATTGTATTATGATACTTATACCAGTTTCAAACACTTCAAAGATTATGTATTACATAAAACTTTCATAATGACTTGTTTATCTCAGGATCTTAAATGATTACTTTCATGATTAACATTTGTTCAACTCCTTTCATACAACAAAATTAAAACAGTAACTACTTTGAAATAAAGAAAGAAGAATGGTTTCTTTTATGTTTCCTTTAGTCAACATGGAAATAAAAATAAAAAGGTGGGAAACACAAATAACATTGTGGAGGGTGTGTTCTGAAAACATGTGGACTGATAATAAAATAGTGACAGAAATAGCATCTGGTTCCATAGTGGTTTATCAAATGACCGGTTCCAAAACATTCAAGTGTTTTAATGATTATAATATAAATAGAGACAAGAGTTACAAAACTTAAAACACTGGGTGGTCCACCATGTAGAGAAGAAAATGAAATAGATTTACATAGTTAAATAATATTATCATTTACATGAATGAATCATTATACACAATGAATACAAATTGTTTTATTATCAATAAATGTGGAATGATAATGTATAAAATCGGTTTTTACTATGGAAGTTCAGGCTGGTATTGAGGAAAGAGTAATTTAATTAATTAATTTGTAACAATGTTGTTGAATAGGCTCATTTCCAAGAATAACAGTAGTTACAGGAAGTTCCACATTAGTGCTGCCATTATTTGGGCATTACACTGAAAATTGGGTGTTTTTGTTTGGAATCTATAGGAAGGAATTTTTTTATCACCAAGGTAAGCTGTAAGAGGGAGGCCTATACCCAGCATTGGATGTCTTAGCCTGAAATAATAAATTATCAAGGTAGGTGTGTGTCAACAACAGGTTTTGCCTGCAGTTTTGCTGGTGAGCATGTTGCAGAAATATCTCAATGGAATGTACTACCAAGATTAAAGTACCCTATGTGATAATCTAGGTTATAAACCATCTGGACGTAAAATATTACCACCACCACCCACCCTATAAACCATTTTGACCTTCAAAAGTGCCTATTTGAAATAAATGATTTGACTTTGACTTTCTGTGTGCCAAATTTCATCCAAATTCATTCAGCCGTTTTTGCACCAATCCAGAACATACATCCAGACAAACAGACAATAATTCATTGTTACTATTTTATTATGTATGTAGAATTATTATTATATTATTATAATTTACTTAGCTTTCATCATTTAAATAGTTCCTGTTTTTAGTTATGTAAGAGCCATGTTTATATAATAAGTAAAACCACTCAGGTATCTGAATCTTCATAATTTTCCCATTGAAATTCAAAATAATTTTGTCTGGGTTTTAGACCACTTCATATGATTTCATTTTGAAGAACACTTTCAGATTGAGATTCTTAAGGTATAATAAATAATAATGACAAAATAAGACATGTTGTGGTAACCCTAAAGAAATTGTGATTACGGGGAGGAAAGTGATGATGTTGGTGATGAATAAATAATCAAAACAAACATATATTAATATTATATTATTAATTATTATTTAATAGCAGGCTTCATAGCCTGCTGTTGAAGTTCAATTTTAAAGAAAGGATTTTGTTCAGTAGTAGGGAAACTGACCTCATTCAATAAAGATATCATATATCTCTTTTTCATTCAGTTCCGGGAAACGCTTATTTTTTTTAAATTGGTAATTGAACCTTTAATAAAGTTTTCACTAAGCTGATAACTGCTTGCATTGATGCAATACCTAGTTAGTTCAGAAGAAATCCTATGACCCTGCATTATATGCAAATAAGATAAGAACTTGCAGTTTTATCAGTTCTTTAGTCAGAAGCCTATCCCTTTTATTTACTTAACATTGTTGATAAAGTTTTTCCTTATAGAGTCTTACTGTAACTGGAATTCAGTTCAGGGATTTTAATCTATTTTTTTCAGAACATTGTTTTATAACATAGAATAAAATCATGCCTGTATTCCTCGAAGGTTTTTATAGTGGGGTCTTCTATTTTTTTAAGTAAGTACAGGAAACAAAAAAAAAAAGTAGACAAAACAATAAAAGTGCGCATGACCATATTATATTTTTCTGAGAAAAGACATTGTTATTCATTGTGCTCATACACTGAAAAGACCAAATAAAAAAAAACTGATTGAAAGTAAAAAAAACTAAACAACTAAATATTGAACAGTTCCACAGGTTTGCTGTTCCACAAATCAAGTGATGTGCATAATAATAGTTGGAACAATGACAAGTAGGGGAGTTGCTTAACCACCACACTGTTATTCAATAAAGGGAACAGCCACTTGTTTACAATTACCAGTATTTTTCGTGCCAGCTGGTCACTCTATGCACCTAATTAAGCCCACTGAGCTAGTTTCGCCTTGCATTCAAGATAATTTACTGAGCACACTCGAGTTTATTCATTAATTCCACGTACTATCATTGGTGCAATCGTAATAAATCTAGTACGTTTCACACGCTGACACAACGCACGATACCAAGTCTTGACATTTGACACTGGGCTGGTCACCAGGCGTTGTCATCCGTTGTCATAATTTTAGGTCAAAGTACGATGAACTTGAACGCGCTTTACTCACCGTAAAATGCTTATTGCCGGCACTTGCTTCCCTACGGAATGCGTGCAGGCAGGGCCCGCATTCGCTAGGAAAGCATTACCCACTGTTTTATGCACGTTTGGAAAGTTTCCTCACTGGAAACCGGCCACGACAACAATCACTGGTCACACTGTCGGGTCCACGGGCACAAGATCAGACAATAACGTACTCAACAACTAAATACCACCAACTCTCTTATAATCCACTGTTTTACAGACAAAAGACACAGACACAGGTATCCATGTATCGAACACTTCTAAAAGTCACAACGCACTGCAAAAGTTCACAGACGGTTAGGTTTCAGTGTTGCATATACAAAAAGTTCACACGCGTACCTTGTCTAATTAAAAACTTGATAACTTTTATATAAATAACAACAAAATAAAAAAGGAACGTCGATCGCACCGCAAAATCCGAAAAACACAAGACGCGCAGCTGGCTAGCTGTCGCCTCTCGCTTGACTGCGGGGACAGCGGGTGTGCGGGCGGGTGGAGGGGCACGCGACCGCTTCTACCGCGCCCCCTATCCTTCCCGCCTCGTCTCGCAAGTCATTTCATTATTACGTTACGTTCATTTTATTTTATTTTGAACCTGCATTCGTCTGCGTTCGGTATCCTACTGCAACAGAGATTATTATCAATATGCGCTTGGTGCTTGAAATTACAGGTGTACTCAATTACAGATTTATTTAAAATGTCGTAACTAACAAGCAAATACCTTGTTACGAACTTTTTAACAGACTGTCTAAAAGGCCTTCAATAGGGTTTATGTTGCAAGTAAATGCATCATTGGGAACCATCAAAATTACCTGAATCATCTAAAACCGTGGTTTTACAACGCAACAATAGACAAACAATGTTGCTTCTATCTTTTCTACTGACCGTGAGAACTTTTACAAGCGATCGAGCAATTTACTTGCACTGATCATGTAGATTGTTGGTAGATGCACCTCATCGAACTAGGTATCATAGAAGTGGACGGGTGAGTCGTAGTTGGCTGGAGCGCGGTATGCGCGAATGGCAATATAAACAAGCAGCTGTTTTGTTGATGAAAGCACACGCAGCGTGCAGTGGTTGGCCTTCGTCGACAACACGACAGAGATCTGCCTCCATCGCATATTTTCGAAAAAAATAATTTCACACGGCCGACTTTCAGTTAATTTTCGAGAAAGTGATCCTTCATTGGCGATCTATCAAAGAGTGTAACGAGTTTCTCCTTTATCATTACAGGGCTCGGGTAACCACCCCTGTAGGCCTGTAATTACTGGTAGTTTGCCGGCAGATGAGTAAATGCTTTAAATTCTGGGTTGTAGGGAAAGTGAAGTGTTAATGCGACAACTTGATCATAGTGTTTCGTGCCTTTCTACCGGTGAACAGGGAAGGGATTCCGCGAACTTTGAGTTTGACCTCGCTTTAAACAGTTTACAACGTAATTGGTTATTAAATTAACCATGACACCTATGATACGACGGAGATCCTATTAACTTCGCCACAGCCTGCTCTGTCAGTGAGTTCGGGACCGGGACCATCTGCTTTTGGTTTTGCTCGCTAGGTAACAATAAAATTTACCCCAATTCATGGAACGGAAGTAGGGTGTGGTTTGGGTGCGTCCTTGAGTCGAGTTCAACTCATCATTGGGACCGGAAATTTCTATTCCCATATTTTTGTTTTGGTTTTTGAATAGAGCTCTAATAATTTAACATTTCATGGAACAAAAGATGCCTACAAACACTTAGTAGGTAAATAAAGTTTTATTGAGTAGGTAGGTACCTACCTACCTACTCAATAAAACTTTATTTACATCATCATTACATCATCTTCATTACATCAACTAAAAATAATAAAATCTTACAGCAATAGTTCTGCACTATGTACCTACATAGTGCAGAACTATTGCTGTAAGATTTTATTATTTTTAGTTGATGTAAACTGTCTATTAATTCCGGAAAACATGAAAGCAATATTAATGTCATATTAAAATAACACAATGAAGAACTTAGATAAATAATGTATTTAATGTAAGTTCACACAGTTCGAACGGATATCCTTTCTATTTCGGTCCAAGGATACATGCTAATGGTAGTGGTACCTGCCTGGTTGGATAATATTTCACCGTTTGTCAACATGCCTAACGGTTGTACAAGCATTAAACTTAGAGACACATAATGGACGTTTCTGTAACTTTATGTTCTGCAGTTAAAGACTGTACGCCTACGATTGTCATATTATCAGACCAGACACCAGTTTATTATTACATTATTTTAGATGCTTATTTTGAAACAGCAGCCTTTTACTCAGTTTATGCAAACCCAAAGAATTTATAAAAGTCACACTTGGAATAACCTCGTTAGGTTATGCAAGCTAAAAATAAGTTTTCCATTATTACATCAAGTTCATCTATTTTGTTGAATGTTACCTACTTTTGAAATAAAAGTATGAATATTTGATGATCCGGCTAATGTCATCCGGCTAAGGAGTCTTACTATATATATTCAATTCAATAATATTAATACATAACTGTGAATAACAGATATATTAAATAACAAGTTAAATAACAAAAATAAATTATACTATAGGTAATACTTAATAATGATAGTACTTGTACATTAATCGCTCAAACCCTGCTATTAAAACACAATTGATTTTTCTATATAATTAAATAAATAATAAATGAAGAGATATACCTGTATATAAAATATAAATTGAATAAGTAAGTAAATAAATGTAATATAAATACATACATAGATAATAGGATATAAAATAATTCTGATGGATAAATTGAATACTAACAATAAATAATTATGAATAACAGATATATTTTAATAAGAAAAAATAATATTATTAATTAATATTATATATATAAGATTATTTGAATGAATGGAAATATAAATATATAGGTATGAAATAATTAATAGGATACAATATAATTCTAATTCTAACTACAAAGAAAATTAATAAAGCGCTCTTCCTCTCTCAACATATTTAAAATTTGCTGTGCCCGACAGGGTCCATAATTGTTTCTATTATTTTCTTTTATTTACCACCTGTAATTGTACATTATGGATTGCAATAAACGATTTGATTTGATTTGATTTATTAGTTCTTATATTCGGAAAATGCTTTGTGCCCAAAATGTCACTCTACTTTTTAAGGAATTCATGGTAGTACCTAAGTACCTACAGGTAAAATGCCCAATTCACTGTAATGCCTTTAACTACTATTTTTTCCCCGTTACCAACTAATGTAGTAGCTTTTGGTCTTAGCTAAACAAATTGACTGTAATTTGCTAAAGTGTTTGCGAGGTAACATACGAAAAATTTGCATTTTACAATAATGAAGAAAGTTTTGTTTGTACACGAAAATATGTTAGTAGTACCTAAGTACCATAGGTTTCTCTACTATTACCGGTAATTCAAGAAGGGAGGTAAATATTTTCGAAATGTAGCTTATCCAAATGAAGACACTCCATAGACACAATGTTATTCAGGAGTCAGAACATAGACAATGTCTCACGCCCATTTTAATAAAATGTGAGACATGGACAATGCTGTTGACGTGGTCCTTCCTGGTCTATTCCTGATCAGTTACAGTTAATCGTCGGGAATCATCAACACAATAAAGAAGGATGGATGGATGGAAGGATGGGACTCGATAAACAATTAAGGACTCCTGCTTACTCTACAACTGAATCAACAATCCTTCAATCTTTATTACAGAACCAAGTGCCAGCGGTATGGCATGGGACTATAATTTATTTATACCTTTACAAGTCGCATACTCGACGCGCCTTGCTCAAAATATCGCGTCGTGCCGGCGACTTCCGTCGATTCAAAGTCGACTACCACTCATGGGGTTTTTTACCATGACACACTCGAACACGTGATTTTTGGTTATTTAAGCGTTTTGGAGAATAATCCACTATTTTCCATAACGCTTAAATAACCAAAAATCACGTGTTCGAGTGTCGACTGTCCTTTTCTTAATGAAATAGAAAGAAAAAGATGCACTGAACTTAAATTTAGTTTAGTTTGTGAATAAGGGAATCGGCGCCATTGTCGACGATGACTAAAGGCTGACTTTAATAGTACAACAATGGTTTGACGTTACCCAACCAGCTTCTTGGAACTGAGTATGGAGCGGAAGGAAGGACTGATAAAGAAAGAAAAGAAAAAAAATTGTGAGATTGAATTACGTATAGAATCTTGAACTCTACATGATATTCGAAACATAAGGCAATTAAATGTATCTAAGATAGAAGAAAAAAGCTTTATTTTCCCAAGCAGAACACAGTTGTTTTATTTTCTATCGGTTCATGTTTTATAGATATCAATGTTCGTCACTCCTTGCAGAGCTGGACCATAAAAAATTATACCGACTACTTAGTAGTGGAACCAAAAGCCAAATCTATCCAGTGTGTAAATTAAAAAAAAAATCGTCGATATTCCCAATGTCCTGTATGTGGCAATGGAAACACACCATGAACACATTTTTTCTGGTAACTTTTTATGTTCATATTGTCCCAAGTTTTCGGCGGCAGACGATGACTTATCAGACGGTTGAGTGGCGGCATTTTGTTGAACTCTGCGCCACCTGCGCTTCATGAGTTTGTCTTCAGAGCTAAAAGTAACGCATAGGACGTGAGTGCAGAGACAGATCTAAAAATATATTACCTTTTGATATTTAGGTAGTCATTAGGTCTACTTCGTAGCGTAGGTAGGTGAATGTTCGAAAGAAGTTTACATTGAAACATGTTTGTTGTTTAAATTATTTAACAGCTTGTCAGATTATGTATTAAATAAGTGAAACTGGTTTGTCTTTCCAATTTACAATAATAAACAGAAGTCAAGTTTATAATTTCATCTTAGATACAGAAAATTGGATTGTTTTTGTATAATTTGATCGGTCTCATCTATTTAAAGAGTTTTATTTTTAAATTATATAAATTCGGAGCGGTAAATCCGGTTATTTTCAGATAAATCACTCAACCAATTAAAGGGACATTAGCGAATTGAATGGCGTGTATCAATAGAGAAGCATTGTTATGGGTTCATGGTGGCACGGGCCATTTAACCCGCCTTATCAATCGGTAACGGTCGGCGCTAGGGGCGGAGGTTAATGCACCTACTTTGTTGTTGTTACCTTTTTAGAGCTCCCCGTTATCCGATATATTATGTAATAGTAATAAACTGATAGGATGTTTATATCATCGTTATCGTAGCTTAGTGCTGCGTGCTGATCGTTTGATTAGCCTAATAAACTTAATCTTTATGATCTTTGCCATAGGTACTTAAGCGGTGCTGAGAAAATTCAAAGTCATTTCGACAAAAATTTACAACTTTGCGGTATACTTACAGCAGTAAATAATTCAAATCAATGCTGAAAAAAATTGTAAGATTACCTACACATGGGTCTTGATCATTGTTTTTTCTAATCTACCCTAAACCAACAATATACAAGACAGGAAGATAAATTGATTCAAAGACTGAGTAAATTGAATATTCATTTAGCAAAAAGTATTTTAAACAGGAAGTACCTACCTAAGTAGAATTAATAATAATAATAATAGCCGTTATTAACAATCTTACAATCTAGTTACATAATTATAATAAATAGTTAAAGAAAGAAAAATATATTCCTCTCTTTTATCTCCTCTTCAGACATCGGTTTCCGAAGATTGTTTTGCATTAGCTTAAGCCACCCCATATTTTTCCATAGTTCCCGGTCATGGGTTTCTTCCACATTGGCCCAGCTGTCACCTTAAGGTAGAATCAATTATCAATACCTATATGTATTATTTTGGTCTATTGCGCCACTCTAACTTCATTCTTCTTCGTCTTCATGTAGATACTTAGGTCAAACATAGTCTTGAGCGACATAAGGTGCTGAAAATTCTCACGATTAATTACGAGACTTAGAACTAGGTCTGACCGCGGTCGCAATGCACGCCTGCTACAGATCAACTTTTCCTAGTACGGTATGAGTGTATGACCTTAGTGCCACGAAAGCAATCGATTCTGTAAAAACTATTTAATTACATTTACGGTCCAAATTAAAAATCTTTGTAGTATATAATTTACACAATCAACTTTCTGGACGGGTCTAATACGATACCCAGGTTGCGTAACACTTTATTGAAAAGATAGAGCCTTAGGCCCACCTGTTGATATTACCTACACTATTTCGTTTATAGTAATTACAGGTGATTTACATGTAGTGTCGTTACGTAACCATACATAATTTCTGTACGTTCAATTTACCAGCTAATCGGACTTTTTAATTTATGCTTTAATAGTGCACTTCAACTAAACGTGGGAGGTGTGGCTTTGCTTGTAAATATGACTAATAGTCTTTCATTTTGTTTCGCTTTTTACTTCTCATATTATTTATGGAAAATTATGATACATTCACACCTAATGTAATACTTAGTTTTAACACGAAACCAAAGCGTCTGCATGAGTAACACTGTGTTCCATACAACTTCAAATGCATTTGCCAAACTTCAACAATAATCAACGTGTTGCAGACGTAGCCGTGAAGTGTTTTGAATCTCGTATTTGGTTCAAGAACAATATCTCGTAGCTCGGATAAAGTAAGTACTGTTAGCAGGCTATTACCCAAACGCATAAGCTTCGCTAACACTGCTATTGTATTGAATATTTGCGAATATTCCGTAACACTATTACCGCGTTTACAGTGTCATGCGCAGTTTGTAAGCGATTGTGAAACATTGGTTATTGTCTCTTAAACTCTCTAACCTAACAGACCGTATGGGCTTAGAATAGAAATCCGTTTAGTGTACGCTCCCATGAGAGTCGTGCGAATTATAATCCGTCTCATTATGTAAAAGAAAATGTCCGCTTTCTTTCTGTACTTACAAAGAATCAGCGATCGAAAGTTCATCGGATACAATGGCCGCAGCCGATGACACTGCCGGCTTCTTATCTAGCATCGCTAGCTGACTCACTGCCCATACAATTCTCATAATTATTATAATTTTCGTAGTCAAATTCATCCGCGCGATAACTGGCCGGTTCGAGTGAAAGTATTCTGGATTAATCAGTCGTTCGTCTATGGACGCAAGTTCAATGCCTCGATTATGACTGTTATTTAAATTATAATATTCTTTTGCTTTCTTACGCGTTGAATGGCGGAGGCGGTGCAAGGCAGGTGGGTGCTGTAACGGCGGCCTGCTCCGCTGGAGGTACGAGTAAGAACACCGCCGTGCGTCGTTCGCGAGAGCTTTCTAGGCTGTGCTATCTTCCTCTACGTCTCAAGTACATGTCAAAGTGTCAACTACAAGTATGAGCTCTCTTATCATAAATCCGGTTGTAATTAATTAAGATGTGTTCGGATAAGGATGTATGTTGTAATTAGGATCTGAGGAATGTACTGCTGTGCCAACTGCAATGTTTCTCGGAAATGTTTACAGTGATTGGTCGCTGAATAGTGAATGTTGGACTTGGACGAAGAAAATAAAAATAGACTTTTTTTATTAAGTGTAATGTCTAGATAATGAGAAACGATAAGTTAAAAACATTGCTGCACGTTTGCATGAGTAACCAATTGGAGAAATGGAAATAGTCTCGCTCTCGACTGATGTTATCATGTGGCTCGCTGATGTGCCTAGTTATCTAGTCACTGAAGGCTATAGGTGTAACAGTGTCGTAATACTAGTAACTTGTCGCAAGTAATTGGTTTAGACGCTGAAAGTAAACAGTGGGGCTTTTGATATCTGCTTTATAAGTTCGAATATGTGTGATATGAACATTGCATAATAGAGTCCAACAGATGACACAGAAACCTAAGTATTATGAGACGTGATTCAGTCTATTAATTCTATGTATTGGTTGAGCTATTTGTATTCTTCGTAGAAAATCCAGGTCGATGGAACTGAATACGTATATAAACTGGCGTCGATGGAGCGTGAGATACACTGCCGTCTGCCACATATCTTTTAGCGACTTCATTGTTTTCTGTGTTTAGACTTTAGAATTGCAGTTATGACATACCTCATGGACAATGATTTGTTTTGAGTCTAAGAATTTGTGTGGTTTCCTTGACCTATTGGCGATAATAGTTCAGCTGTGTAATTGTCGTTTAATTTAATTGAATGAGCCGGATGTTATATCGGTGTTGTGGTTGCAGCAAGCGATTGCATTCATTGTATCGTCACAGTGTATAAACAACAGGAGACTATCGGAATAACGAATATGTGTCTTGATACTAAATTAAATAGGTCGGATTTTTACGAGTAGGTACGTGTATAAGTAGCCCCACTGTTGCTAATACCTACCTACCTTGCTCCAGGACAGGACCTATAAAATATTTCTGTGAATTACCTATATTTTTTTTCTTCTAATAAGTAAGGTACAAGTAAAATTAAGATAGCCAAAGAGGAGGAGCTGAAATTCTTCCGACTTTGATTTACAACTTCCTGTTAGGAACAAAGTTTTTGTTCCACTCCACTCCACCTACAGTGTTTTAGTTGTCAACTTCTTGCTAAGTATTAAGTCAGCTCTCAGCATAGTTTCCTGGTTGATCCAAATAAAGTCAAGTACAAAGTAGTTTAGGCAAGGTTGTTACCGAAAGAAGATCAAACGACCGGTGCTTAGTTCACGGTAGACGTTTCGGCAAAGCGACATAAAAGTTTAAGGACTTTATGCGATGGAAGTTCTGATTGCATAAAGTCATGTAACGGTGTTTTGTGTGGCCTGCCGCATGCAATGAAGATAAGAGGGTTAACGGAGCGGGCACGGCAATGGCATACAAAGTGTGGTCATATGGACGTAAAGCCCGACTGACATGAGGCCAGCAGTTCTTGTAAACGATCCAATACAGTAAGCCAGCTGCCAAGCATTACTATTTATTATTAGATTTATTTTAGGCATAGATTATTATTTTTCTCATAATATTAAGTTACTTTGTAATGATGTAACTTCTATGTAATTTATACTTCTGTGAACTTATGAATAAAAAAATATTATTATTATTATTGAAGACAGTTTGGGTCATAATTTTGAGCTACACGCAGCCTGGCTCAGTACCCAGTTGCATTCTTAAAAATACGCATACGGATAGACAACATAGTCACCTCCATGCGTGGTTGATGGACAAACACCTACTCACCTACTCACTTTAAAGGTTAAAAATAATTAAGGAAGGAAGCATGCTAAATTATCTTGCATACTACCCGTTTACAAACGGCCCCCCACAGCAGATGGACAGCAACCTGGTAAAGACTTTTAGAGATGTAGATCACATGAAAACTATTCATGATCAGTCGCTGGAGTCGTGTCAGCCGAGCTTAACCACAAAACTATGCACCACAGTAAGTTACACTTGTCACCTAAAATTACGGTGTTCACGTAAGCATGAATATGCGCTCGTAATTAAAGAAATCATGGCCGCTCGTTAGCCTACTTTATTATAGTTTTTGCTGGGAGACCTAAATAGTTTTCTTCTGATTGTGTACCAAAGTTGTGGCTATTAAGACGCTTTAAGAGGGGTTTTAATGTTAATGGCCATTGATGACCAGGTGCGGCGTTTAATTTGTAATTTTCTGTAAAGCTAATATGTTGATGTGATAGAGAGAGGATGTCCTTCGACCAAAGACCCATCTAAGTCTTCAGAATTCAAGTAAGCTTATGGTGATTCAGTTAAGCTTAATTCAGACCAGCGGACACACCTCAAATGCGGTTAATGTTCGCCTTCCTGGCGGTTCTTTACAGAGCCTAGAAGAAAAACATTAAGAGAATCCGCAACAAGTGTTTTTTGTATGTTTCGAGTTAAAACTACGGAAGTCTAGTTAAATGACCGTAGAAGGCAGGTAGCTAAAGAAATGTGGAAACGTCGTAACGACGTCATCCTGTTGGTTTATGTAACACTAGTTGGTCAGTGGTACTGATCAGGGCACGGCGTGGGTTCCGCATGGCCCGGGCGCTGGGCATCCGGCCAGCTCCAGGGCGCTCCGGGCCCGGGCTGCCGATAAGAGCGCAGTGAAAGTGCCTCCCCAGCGACACCCGCGCCCCGCACCCATTGTTGTGTGACGATGGTCACGCTCCGCTAATTTGAATGCAAGCATGTTTGTAATAGAATAATCTCGTTGATTGATAGACTTATTATATGATGATGAGGTTCCAGGAAAGTTGGCATTGTCCCAACATTGGAGCGGCCGCTGATAATTTGTCAAAGATATACCTATTACGGTTCGTAATTGAATGTTACATAACTTGGAAGACGTAAACTTATAGAGAAATTGTGAGACTCCGCCTTCGGTCGGTTAAAAGGCTTAAGGCGTTATTCTCCATTCAATAGCGAGCATCGATATATATTTTTTAATTTCGGTCATCGACCTCTCGGATTTTATGGTCCAGGTAATAAATTGAATCGATAATTATCGCAGTAACTTGTTTTCTATGTGAAATCACTCATTCGGCGGAGTGTGAAACGTTACCGGCTATCATAACTGCACCGCTCGTGAAGCTGATTCCACGATTCGTATAACATTTGTGTAAAGATGTTTGGCTCTAATTGGACTATTAGTTGATTTATCTTAAGTGTTAGAAACTAACGTTCACGGAACACATTCTGCTCAGGTGAAAATAAGGCGGATGATGAAGTAAATGTGGCTGTAGTTTTAGACGTGACTGTATATATTTTTATTAGCCGTGTTTCTCATAATATAAACAGTAGCGAATATTCGGAATAAGAGACATCAATCGATGAATTGTAATGATGTAACTATTTTCTTGTTCAATCAGTTGGAATAAATGGTAATAGGTAAGGAAAGTTTTTCAATTATCTGCTTCAAGGGAGTGTCCAACTCCCAGTAACTACTTCGTTAGTAGAGTTAATTGAAATAGAGAAGTAACAAATGGATAGTGAGTTATTCATATTTGTACAGCTAAGTGTAGTTAACTTTCACCAGATCAAACTGCTCGAGATTAGTTCGCCAAAAAAAGTTCGCAAGTGATTTCTTTTTGTGCTCTATATAGCGTAGTCACGCCTGCCATAAGTGTTTCTTTTTGTTGTTTTGTACCAAGGTCAGGAAACCGGCTAGCACTACAATACAGTACTTTCGTACTCGATCGACGAAAGCGAATGCGATGCCCCCCTGTCCTGCGACAACTTTCTGTAAATATTCGAACCACTTTTTGTCCTTTCCAAACCGAAATTTCGATGAAGCGTCAATTGTTCGCGAATGGTAATCCTGGACAGGTTCACTTTCCACAGTTATGTAAGTACTCGGTGATATCTTCAGACAACGTAACATACGTCAAATAAAGGGTCTTTAATTAGCGTGTAGGTGTTTTATGAGCTCTCCGACAATGGGGAATACGTACATCGTTTAAACGTTGCACTTACAGCAAATGAAAGTTAATATAGAGCTCATAGACATTTAAATAAATTGCTATTTTATTTTGCAGTAGAAGAGTCAGGTAGTAGAGGAAGCATGTACAACTTCCTAAACGAGGTATGGACTGGACAACTTATTTCGTTTTGTTTTTAATTCATTTTAATGTCAACCAGTTAGTTAAGATGTTTTTAATGATACG
Source organism: Apamea anceps (assembly GCA_951799955.1). NCBI lineage: Eukaryota > Metazoa > Arthropoda > Insecta > Lepidoptera > Noctuidae > Apamea > Apamea anceps. Next base: position 9,798,925 of record OX637515.1, on the reverse strand, counting down.
TTTACGTGTAGGCGGCACGTTAAGATGTATTGTTTCTGAAAGTAGTAAAAATGTTTTCAACCCACATAAAAATCTTAGTCTAGGTACGTTGAGTTGGAGCTGTCATGAGATACTTTTAGAATAAATGGAGGTGAATAGAAGGTGAAACAGCCAGACATGGAACAAAAAGTAATAGTCACATTTTTTTTGTCTTAGGGGCAAACAGATGTCTTTCGTGATACCACGTGGCGTGGCAGCCAAAACACGAACGCTTTTGGGGGTTTCTTTTAAAAATAGCAGAGCAGCTGTATAACCTGGTCCATTCGAACAATTTTTGCAAGGAAGTGTTCCATAGTTTGTTTTACATTGTTTGCATAAACATGAAAATAGAGTCAAGCGAAACAGACACTTCTGTTGAATAATGTAGGTAGGGCAATTGGATTCTTTAAACGTTTTGTGTGCATCAGAAGAAATAAACACATTTTAACTGCTGAATAAGTTTAACAATATAAAATTGTGTAACAGTGTATTTTAAAATTGGGTCACAGAGTATTCATATAACAGTTGAGAATTAAATAAAACTACATAGCCTTGACACAATAACATTTAACTCCGGCGAAGCAATTAATTTGTTCGCGACCGGTGGAAGCTGTACAAGTGATCCTATCACGATCCATGACAAATAGTACTTTGTTGACAATAGATCATACCGTTATCATTTATCGATACTGGTCCAGTTACAGTACACTCATAAGTATAGCCAACACACATAAAATATCGAGGTCTCACCAACAAGAAGTTTGCTTTTAACTTCTTGCAGTTATTGGCAAACCTTGCTTTGGCAACTACTCGCATTGGCTACGGGAATTTTACAACGCCGCGTGTTTACTTTAATTATCATTTTACAGTTATAATAGAAAATTTTATTTCAGACAGGAGTCCATAGGGTTCGTAAGAATTTTACTTAACTTCTAGTGTTAGTAGGTTACAGACACAGATATACGAGTACAATTAAAATTCAGCGTGATTCAGGTGCATCCACATCTGCAACATCGGGCCACCCCACCGATCTGCGAACACACAGAATACTGTTGGTGCTGCCGCGAAAACACGTCATCAGGGATGTGCATCTATGCCTAATAAAGGCGGTAAAACCATTAATATTATATTAATATTGTTATGGTACCCATTTTGGATCATTAATTAATTCCCAAATTAAAATATTTTTCGCAATAAAAATAACATAAAACAGGACGACCTTAAACTAAAACCTCTGGCTATAAAAGTTAAAGGCTATCAAAATTTACATCGTGTGCGTCCCAGTTTGTGGAATAACAAAGTAGTGCATGTGGGTGCTTCGAAATGGCGTGTTTTATTGTGAATTTTGCGCGGTTTGCATGCGGCAATCAGTGGGAGCACTCTGCGGCAAGGTCGAGGTCGGCTGTAAATTATTGTCACTGTCGAGTGTTTCGTTGCGTAAATATTCATCACTTGTGAAGCCGCCGCAAGCGCAACACTTTTGGGGCAGTTCAAAGTCGACGTTGCATTTCATTCATTGTTTTAATAAAAACATTAGTGAAGAGCCAATGTACCTACACGCTTCAAGCATGCATGCCATATATTCACCACGGTTGAAAATGAAATTTTAACACAGTAGCATAAATCTCCTTCATGTAGAAATATGCTTTATTGAATGATACGACATCAATCAACTCTGATAATAATAATAATAATAATAATAATAATAAGCCCCCTAAACAACCACACGTCCTGATTGACCATCTAATCACGTGGGGGGCGGACACACGAATGACAGATTACTGGCGTGGCTAACGTGGCTCTGGAAACCCATTCAAAATGGAGACACGATCAAAAAGAAAACGTATAGGACCGCTGCTCGGGGGCGATCGCCGGGGCGCACTTGGAGCTGACGCTGAGTGTCTCAGCATGCGAACCGTCAGCGGTGAGGAGTTGAGCAGGCGGGCTCCCACCGACAAAGATACTACAGCCGAACTCACTGACGATGGTGACAGACTAACAGACAGGACAAACACCCCTGTAGAACCGTATAGTCCAAGTACAGTATGCTACGCACCTTCTAGACCATCATCACCATCCATACCATCGTCATCCATATCATTATCACCTCCCATTATTAGGTTAAATACAGTCCCACCCAATCCGACCTTGAATGTTGCGCGGGAGGTATCTACCTTTTTACCTGCGTCCACCAAGGCTGGAAAAGCAAGAGTTCGCATGAGATGGAGCAAAGAAGTTAACCTATTTATCATGCGAACTTATCTGTACATCACTAAATTAGAGACCGACATGACCACCTATAGGCAACAACTGCATGAACTTTTTTCACGTCAATATCCTGAGATTTCAGTTTCAGAACAACGGATTTCCGATCAACGAAGAATTATAGTTAGGAATAAACTTTTGTCGCAAGCCGAATTAGACCAGGTAAAAGAAGAAGTACGAACACAATTACAACAAGAATCAGAAAACTATGTAGGCACTAGCACTATCATACTAACACAAAACACAAACGAAAATATTTTGCAAGAACAACCACAATCGCTCACTCCATTACATCCTAACAGTCAATCTCAACCATACAACCAATCACAAGCTTACACGCAAACATCACACACATCCACACAAACCGAATCTTTAACCCTAACGCTTGAAAATGATATTGAGACCTTAGTTGTCACAGATCATAACTTCACCACAGATACGTATATTCAAGAAATACAGGATAAATTTAGAACAACAATAGCACAGTACTCTGGAATGGACCCAGCTGTTCGACCAAAACTACCTAAACTTAAATACACTCGTAACCTATTCCGTTTAGTTAATTTATTTAATGAAAATATACTCGCACAATTTATATCTGATGACACACAACTTATAGACATACATTTACTTATATATTGCACAGCGGTAGTTATATCGGAAGAACTTAACTTTAAAATCACAGACCACACAGTAACCACAAGAACAAATCGTATTGTCAAACCAGCATGGCAGCAGAGACTAGAAAAAGACATTGAAAAATTAAGAGCTGACTGTGGTAGACTCACACATTATATCAACGGGATCAGATCAAATAAAGTAGTTAAGAGAGTTGAAACAATATTTAAAAATTATTCTAATCACACTAGACACGAAAGTAACAATAGGAAACCTGAGGAATTTTTGGATACATTAAAACAGAAACTAGCACTTAAAGTTCATAGGCTTAGGAGATATATGAAGGCACAACAGCGCAAAAGTGATAATGCAACATTTGCAATGAATGAAAAAGCATTTTACAGAAACATACAGAAAACACACAGTGACACTACAATAGAAAACAACACAGACGCACCATCAAAAGAACAATTTGAAACATATTGGTCTACCATTTGGGAAGAGCAAATACAACACAATGACAAAGCATCTTGGATAGCGGAAGAAGAAGTAAAATGGAGAGCTATTGACGAAATGGAATTTGCAGAGATAACAGAGTCTGACATTACACACATTACAGCTAGATTACACAACTGGAAATCACCAGGTGTAGACAAAATACATAATTTCTGGTACAAAAAGTTAACTTCATTACACAAATCTTTAGCAAAAAATCTAACAGATATCATATTAGGACAACAGAACATACCTGAATTTATCGCAACAGGAATTACCTATATGCTACCTAAAACTAAAAGCTCATCTCAGCCTTCCCAATACAGACCAATTACATGCTTACCCACAATATATAAAATACTAACATCAGCAATCGCAAAAAAAGTTAGCTCTCACATTGAACACCACAACATAATTGCAGAGGAACAGAAGGGATGCAGACAGGGCCACATGGGATGCAAAGAACAGCTGATTATAGATTCCACTATTCATAAACACGCCACCTCAAAAAACAGAAATCTTCATTGCACCTATATTGATTACAAAAAAGCTTTTGATAGTGTTCCTCATTCCTGGTTAATACAAATATTAGAGATTTATAGAATAAACCCAAAAATAATTTATTTCATGCGCCATGTAATGCTACAGTGGAAAACATCTCTACAAATAAATAGCAACCAGAGTACTGTCACAACGCGACAGATATCTATCAAAAAAGGTATATACCAAGGTGACTCCCTGAGCCCCCTGTGGTTCTGTCTCGCCTTAAATCCTCTGTCTCATTTACTGCAGGGCTCTAGGGCCGGATATTGCCTCAAACACACTACAGAAGAAACAACAATATCACATCTTATTTACATGGACGACATTAAATTGTACAGCAAAACAGAAAAAGATATGAAAAAATTAGTAGAAATTACAGCAGAGTTCAGTAAGGATATTAACATGCAATTTGGCTTAGACAAATGTAAAACACTTCACATTATAAGAGGCAAGGTGAGGCCCGGCGACTATGCGGTGAATGACATGGACACTATAACAGCTATGGAACCGACTGACTTGTATAAATATCTAGGGTACACGCAGCTCAAGGGACTCGATCACGTAAGAATTAAAGATACACTAACTACAGAGTACAAGAGAAGACTTAACGCGGTTTGTAAGACCCAACTTTCAGGTAAACATCTCATTAAAGCCCTTAACACCTTTGCCATTCCCATATTGACGTACTCATTCGGAGTTATAAAATGGACCAAAACAGACACAGAAAAATTAGAGCGCACTACACGAACAACACTAACAAAACACAACAACTTACACCCTAAATCTGCCATAGAAAGATTAACCATCAAACGGCAAAATGGAGGGAGGGGCCTAATCGATATCCAGCACCTTTGCCGGAAACAAGTCAGTCGACTAAAAACATTCTTTCACACAAAATCGCGCACCAGTAATATACATAAAGCCATAGTGATAAACGATCTCAACTACACTCCACTTAACTTAAACGACCAGATAAAAACACAAAACACTACCAATGATGACCCGCAGAAACAAAAAATTGAAGAATGGAAGAAGAAAGTACTCCACGGCCGGCACCCTCATGACCTAGAGCAGTCCCACATAAACACGTTAGCATCAAATAAGTGGCTCAAAATAGGAAACCTGTTCCCTGAAACAGAAGGCTTTATCATAGCTATACAAGATCAAATCATCAACACCAAAAACTACAGGAAATTTATCATTAAAGACCCTACCATCACAAATGATAAATGCCGGAGATGCCACATTCAATCAGAAACCATACAACACATAACAGGAGCATGCACAACCCTCACACAGACAGACTACACTCACAGACACAATCAGGTTGCAAACATCATTCACCAAAAACTCGCATTTAAACACAGTCTCATACAAAACTCCAGCACACCTTACTACAACTACAAACCACCAACTATACTAGAAAATGACACGCACAAAATGTACTACGATCGCGCCATACTTACAGATAGGACTATCCACTACAATAGACCAGACATAACCCTGCAGGATAAAATAAGAAAAATCACTTACCTCATAGACATTGCAGTTCCTAATACTCATAACCTACAAAAAACCATATCAGAAAAAATAAGTAAATATGCTGAACTTAAAGAAGAAGTCACAAGAATCTGGAGACAAGAAAAAGTGTACGTTATCCCTATAGTTCTCTCCACGACTGGCGTTATTCCCAACCATCTTCTCCGTAGCCTGAAACTAATAGATTTAGAAGAATCCGTCTATATTAACCTACAGAAAGCTGCCATCTTAAACACCTGCAGAATAGTTAGGAAGTTCATGCAGTTAGAAGAAGAAAACACACCCTCATCTTAAATACACACCACACGCTGCATTTACTTGGCTTTGGCCCGTAAATGTAGCAAAAACCAGCCTAAGAGCTGAGAAAAAAAAACAAACTAAAAATAATAATAATATCCCTGGACATTTCACACAGCGCCATCTAGTCCCAAGTTAAGCAACCTAATGCTTGTGTTATGGTAACAAGATGGCTGATAAACTACTTATATACATTTTTTTTTTTTGTAAATACATACATATTATAATACATATATAGAAAAACACCCAGACTCGGAACAAATACATGTAGGACTTACAAATATTTGTTCTGTGCGGGAATCGAACCCGCGACACGCAGCGCAGCAGTCCGATCGCTCAGCCACTGCGCTAACCGTGTTGTCAATGACCCTCAGTTTCACTTTTCTTTTGTATTTGGGTCGTCGTAAATTGCAGATGATTAAAGAAATCATTGTGAACTTATTTCCGAGTCGGAGTGTTCAGTTTTTGTACTAAGCCAATCACGTAATGGCTTAATCGTCAAGGTAATGTTTTCGGTCTGCAAATGGCCGCGGAAGTGACAAAAACATTATGCAGTTTAGTTGACTTTGACCAAGGTGGCTAAAGTGACCTTTAAAAGATAAAATCGTCTATTTACTTCACCTAATGACCAGTAAAAACATGTGTTTGCTGTACTTCTATATTTATTAATCGTTTCTTTGTATTATTATGAGAATGGCAAACGGTATTGCTAAAGAAAACAAAGCATTACGAAAAGTGCTAAGTAGTCACAGGCGAATGTCAGTTAGTTTATTGCAAATTGAATATTTACATTCATAAAGCAAACGTGAGCGTAGGTACAGATTACTTGCTTGTACGCTGCTAAATACTCAAGTCAATATTGCCAAATAGGGCTGTCAAATATGCGTGTGCGCAGCTATGTAGAGCGCGGCAAGCGACAAAGAAACAAGGTAACCGCGGCCATTGGCTGACTGCCTTGTATATCTTAAAAGTTTATTAGTCTCCATGTTTTATATTTTTACTCATTCAACATTGATCTCATATTTTTGTTAAAGGTTAAAGCAGGAAGTGTCCAGAAAGAAACATACTGTGCATTTAAAATTTACTATCTACGGTTATGAAATGTAAAAAATACAAGTTTAATTAAATTAGTATCTTATTAAATCCAATCTTCAGTTTAAATTCCCTCACAGTTTACAATATGGTTGTTGTGAGGCCTCTTCTATCAGATCTATGCTATAAGATAATCAACTGGAAAAAAGCAATGAAATTGGCAATATACCATATCTACTGTGAATTGTGAAATTAAAATTAGCTACATCAAACAGTGGGCGAAAAAAACCGGTTTTCTGTTAAAACTTCTTTATTAGTTGGTAAATGTTGACATTACCTATAGAATGTTTTTTTATAGTGGTAACCCTGGTGGAGTGAGAGGAACATTATGTTGGCGCGCAAACTTCTTACGGCTTCTGACGCAATATGCACTTGCTGTAATATAGTCGATGTATAACAAAATAACCCGATACGAATTGCTGCTGCATTCCATGTCTTTAAGAAGCAAGTAAGCTGTCATACTAAACGATTTATACCCACTTAACGTTCAAGTAAAACACAACGAGACTGGAAATATTCAAAGCGTTCGTTTGTCGTTTTATTGAGTTGTATCAATAATGTGCAGTTTATAATATAAAATGTTGAAATAACCAATTTATTATTGTCATAACTTTTTGCATATCGTAAGTGCTACGAGGTGCTACGCCATCATTAAGCGGTGTATACACGCAAGGCTGATCATACGTTAATCGACAATTTGCAAAGCGATTAAATGTTCAGTCATTTGTCAAAACGTATCGCTCATGTCCATGAGTGTATAATTACATCAAGTGTATAAACACCGAGTACGTGTTTGAGTAACGAAATTAGAATCTAATGCGTTTAATCTTAAATTCGACCTAACCCACAACCACTTTAAACGATCGAACGGCCTGTTTATTTAAAGCTAAAAATAGGAACTTAACACCGGTTTTTTTTTGTAGTCCAACACAAATTTATGAACCGCATTTCCTCGAAGAACAAGTATTTCCAGCACTACTACTATTTGCTGTGTGAAAATATGCGTTCGAACCGATCGATCAATAAGCAAATATTTTCCCATTGTCGACTCCTTTCGGCGTTTCGTCAATGAATTCTCATGTGGCCCGACTGTTGCGCGGGTGCTATACCGAGTGTGTGTAGGTAAATGTGAAACATGCGCAGTCAAATGACGTAGACCCTCGCTCGTGAGATCTTTGCTTTCGCAGTATAAATACTGAATGTTCATAGTGCATGCATGATATAGCAATGCTGTGAAGAACGAGACTCTAGAGTGTCGAGAAAGACGAAAATATTTGCATAACGTCGCGGAAAATCGATAGATGCGCTTCAGGAAAAATGTGCAAGCAACAAGCACGCGTCACAACAAGTAAATATTGGCAGAAATAATACTTGTACTAAAAATAATATACCAGGAGCACTTGATAGCAGTTAACAGAAAGGTCACGGTCACAAGGTATTGCATAATGTGGAGAACGAGACGCTGAACGGCCTCCTCAAGTGTACGATAAATATTTTGCTTCATGTACGAATATTTGCATGTCGAAATAAATAAATTTAAATGTGCTCTTTAATATATCAAGTGTATTACAAGCGCCTCGGTCAGTAACTATAATTTTAAAGATTGCTTTTGAAATTATAGTAGGATACAGTGATGATTCTTCAGGCTGTGTTTAAAGTAATGGGTAAGAATTGGTGCTCATTTCGTATTGATTATACGCGTGCATGTCTTTTTTCTGATGTTTTGTGTCTGGGTTCTTTTGCGCGTTTTGTAAAGATTTACATATCTACCTACATTTAATTGACAATCCTTATAATTTGTTTTGAAAGGGCAAAGAAATTACATAAAACGCTAGTAATTATAAAAGTTGGTTCTAAATTTATCGACCAAATCTCATCAAAATTTTCCAAACCATTTGAAGTCACGCTTTAGTTCCGATGAATAATAATGACAAATCGGTTCAACAAACGCATGGTGTAGGTAGGTGATGTTTAGAATGTAGTACAGAACCCATCGATGTGACCCTTACTGATCCTTATGACAAGATAAGATAATAGGAAATAAACGAGAGAACCTACCGCGAACTCCTTGGGTGGCCCGGCGAGCCTGTAATATTGTACGTACTCGTCCATCATTAAGTGATCTACAGCGGGGTTTAAAAACTTTAATAGCTGCATGCATTATGTATTTTGTCCGAGGTCTTATTTGATTGGCGATTGAGCGCAAGCCCACATGAGACGACTCCAAACTGTCTCAGCGAAAGTGTGAGAACGCCGCGATACTTGGCAAAATTTCTGGTATTTCATCAGAATACTCGATACAATACTTTGTAACGTGATCGATCGAACCGTGGGTGGTATGTTTTAGTTTGTAATGACATTCCAGGCATACGTTTCGTGAAAATCGATAGTGACTTTCGCGTATTGATTTTGAGATCAGATCTTTCTTAATGATGTTCATTTTGTAAGAGTAACATTTGGTTTTTTTGTAACATGATTACCATCACGTATTTATATATATACTTAGGTCTAGGTTGAACATGGACCTTCTAATGACCTCTAGAATGTTGATTCGCCCCATAGTATATTGCCAAAATTATTATAGATACTTAGCAGTCACATTCGTGATTGCAACATTTTTTTTGCAGACTGTAGGATGCTGCTGGCCTCTTGACTATCTTCTACCACACCGATGCACGATGGCGGAAATATATGGCGAGGCCATTTCTTTCTCTGGATTTTTTTGTACTTTTTTGTATCGTGTAGAACAAAGCTATTTTTAACCCAGTACCTGTTGAAATATTTCGCCAACCGCTTATCTTTATTGTGGGTTCGGTGTTATCATTATTTGTTCGGCCTACATTTGGACCTTAACATTACCAATCCGTTACCCACCTTATCTGTGCGCTGTGAGTGTTAGCACTCAAACTGTTACGGCGTATGTAAAGAGTAAATTGATTATGGATTATTTAGATATTGAGAGCAGAATTTTTTTGAAATAGGTACTTACTTGTTTGGGAAAATTCTCACAGGAAAGTTTAGGAAATACAAGTGATGTCTACCTTTGAGGTTCGTTGGTAAACTTAATGACATGTCGAAAACAGGCAAAGTTACTTTTTCATGGTTTTGGGCCGTGGTTTTCCATTGTTTTTTTCCGTGCAAATTCCAAAACATAATTTTGTACTTAATTAAATTAACTGCTTGCTTAAAAAAGATGTTGGAAATTGTTAATCAACGAAATAAATAAAACATGAACCGATTTAAGGTAAGACAAAGGTGCCGATCTATCCCCTGCGCCTTCATACCCGCCTGATGAAGACGTAATGAGGCAACACCGTTGACACGACCAGCATAATTTATTTACATTTAATCTTAATTAAAGGTTTTGCGACGAAAGACATTCTTCTTAATTTCTGTGGCGTTTCGCAATTTACTTATCGAACAGATGGCTAAAAGCTTAAACAAGTAAATAAAGCAGTGTTCATTTTTATATTTTTTTCGCTGTCAGCCATTTCCTTTGATGCAACACTTGCAATCACGATGCTCTATGATACGCGAGGTGTGTGGTCGATCCTCCTGCGCAAACAGGTTTGTTGGCTGCGCCTGCGCTGTAAAAAGGCATTCAAATTTTAACGACGCGCTCTAACAAGCCGCACCGGACTCCGAGACATTTTTCATAGATCTCCCAAGTTCCAATACAAATCTCACTTTCCGTAGCACAGTGACACAGTGAATATAAGTGATACCATCGCAACTTTACTTACCGTGTCGCAAGCGCAACATCACATAAATAATTTGCAACGACATTTGTTTTGTTACACGTAGCATAGAACAGATGTTCTCTTGCAGATAAAATGTATTCAACTGTCATAACAGTTTGTTGTGTTTTTACATTTTATGATGACGACATTTTCTTTTTGGAAGAGTGTACCCGTAAACGTGCAACACAATTTACATACCTACTTATGTAATATTTTACTGTTTATAATACACAGGCTCCAAGAGTGCACATAGCGTAAACAAACTCTTAATGCTGCTCTTTAATGATATGAGTACTGTAGCACCGAACAAGATCAAACAAATTGTTTTGCTGCTATAATTACGGTTGAAATTATTCTACGGACACACCAGTAGATGTGCATTTACTACTGAATAATGGCACACTATTCACATTCACCGATATACTCGTTAAACGCGTTATTACAACTTAATGGTGTATTCATTATCGGTTCATGTCTAGACCTACATATAATTTACCATCGAACTAAAAACGCCCGTCGATTTCTGTGATTACAAGTACCTAATGGGCATTTCTGAAGCTTTGTGTTCTCAACGGTTCCATTCACAATAATTGTAGACCATTGAGGCAGTGTACAAGACGGATGGGAATGACAGTAATGCAAATCTTCAGCGATGCTTCACCCATCAAGCATTCCTGAGAAGCGAACGGCGAGGGGCCGAGGGTACTCGATCTTGTTCGGAGTGCTCGTACAATAATAAGTAAAGAATGGCGTTCCTGTCCGTTGGTCACGTGTGTCGGGGGCCCGAGGCGAGAGTGGAAGCGTGGGCGGTAGCGCCCGCGCAGCCGCCCGCAGTCCGCTATTCATATAAAGATCACACAGTCACACTTGACTATCGTGAGAATACAACCGTGGCTAGTTTGTCCTTTATTATAAAACGATTTGAGGAGAGCGTGTCGGTCTAATATGAACGATAGCCCACTCAATCGATTCAACTGTAGCACTATTAAAATCATGGTTTCCGATTTAGGTGGTCTATTTCGTACACCATAATAGTGCTATATTTAGACAATCCGTTACGGTAATTTAGGTGGTAATTTTCAATCACTATCTTTCTTAACTCGATGCTGGTTTACAGTATTATAACGCTTGACACTGAAATAAGAAATGAGATGCATAACATGCATTGAATGTAAGCCAGTTGAATGAAAACATTTCTTACCGGATCTCTTGACATTTTGTTTTGGTTGAAATATCAAGCTGTTTGTTTACCCGTAAACAAAGAAGAATATAATTACGTCCAGTGTTTACACTTTATTTTATTTAAGAGTTGAATAATTGAAAAACAGAAAACAGAAACGTTGTTTACGATTTCGCACCAAATTAAGATGCATTTCATTTCCGATCACTTGTGAATTCGTGATGATATAAAGGTGTTATTAATTAAGTAAGAGAGTGATAAACAGACGGTAAATAATTCAACGAAGTTAATAAATATTTATATGAATGGCAAAAGCGCGGAGAGGTTGATTTGTGGCAAGCGCTAAGCTCATCAGGTAGTCAGTTGGCGCGGCGTGCTCTTGACCTCCAGTCGATGTTGAGTCATAGCCGGTGGAGCTGTCCGGTACATCCACCATGCTTCGACAATATGTGAGAACACGACGACCAACCCATTGGGACATTTATTATTTGTTACTCGAACTCATGTCGAGAGCTAAGCGTAAAATTAATCAAATAAGTACTCGAACTTGAAAGTAATTTAAAAAGCTACAGCACTTTTCCTTACAAAAGTTTAACCTCTTTGTGAGTAATTAATGGTTGTTGAACATTAACTAATACAAGTTATTCGATAGGCGTATCTAAAGAAAGTTACAACGAAAGGTGTTTAATTTATAAGCCCTTAAATCAGCTTTATTGCTCTCTCTCCCTTAACTGTTTCTACAACAAAATCTTACGATGCGTATGATAGAATTTTTTACGATTGCATTGGTCGTAAATATTTAACTTTCTCTAATATTTCGGACCAAAACTGATGTTGCAATAAAGATTGTTGCATAAACCTTTACAGTAAATTATGGAGGGACTAGTATTGGAGGGTTAGATGAACCTTGTTGACTTTGGAACAAGAGTGGAGACTTTTTGTACTACATATCCTGTGAAGCTTCGTCTCATTTGTATGTGCGTCGGAGCCAGACGTGATTGTGTAGGTTTGACTGACAAATAGCCTCGTGCCTCGTGCCTTTGTCGGCGACGCGTCGACACACGACACATCCCTCATTGTCCACATGTGTATATACCTTCACTCGTTCCGGGGAAACGCGTGCACACGTCGACTAACATCAAACCAACTCTTAGAAACCACACATGGCAAACGACTTGAGCCCAAGTTAGTATGACATCTTAATATATTATTCCAGTTTGAAATTGCATTTTATTGAAGCTGTTTGCAATTTTATTGTTTTGATTATCTCACTAGATGTGGTCGCCATCAAAGCTTTTAAGTCCACACAGGAACAAACATAACGCACGGGTATGTAATGAGCCGCGGACTGTCTCTACAAAGCACCGTTAAATCTACTTCCAGTTTTTCGACGAAACATTTGCTTTGGCCCAGTTTTGAGAAATATGGTCCCCCCTTCAATTCATTGATAAATTTTTGAATGATCTGCAGCTGTTTTGTAGATAGTTACACCATAAGGTAACTATGAGGTAACTGCTGTTTTTTGTGGTATGTTGAAGTAAGGAATGCTGAAGTATTTTCGCTTTCTCATTCTGAACTTCAACGGGACAAAGAAAATTCTTGTCGATGAACATGCGTGGCGGTCAAAAACCTGCCAATATCTCATCGTGTAGCGGTACCGTGGAATGTTTCCCGCGGCCTGCATTTCACCACGTTATTAAAGAGCGGCACTGGGTTCGGCGCAATAATATTTACACGCGGCGCTTCTGCGAACCTGCGGTTTCCGGCGTGTGCGCAGATCAGCGGCGCCCGACACGACCGCTCCGTCGAGCTCGGCCGAGCCGTTCCGAGCTCGCGTCCGCCGGACGACATTACTACTATACTCACTCATATTAAACAAGACTATAAAACTTTATTGCTTTCTCTATTTACACTTATAAAAACGTTACACGACATTTATTTGTTAATGAACACATTATCGTGTCTTTTCAAACGGCCGCTACGTTAATTTGAATTTTAAAATCAAGCGCTACGAATGCTACGGCTACGATAATCGCTCTACGATTGAGGTTCTTCTATTTTTGCGAACGGAACGCTTACCACGCTCACTTGATCCGTCATGCTTAAATTGTAGAACGGATTTTAATAACATTTTCAGCAATAAATTTCGGAATACTTCCTCTGATGGTACAGAATACTTCCCGGTGTAAATATCTAATGATTCATGCGTATCATACACGATAATAATCCAGATCAAAGGATATAATAACACGAGAGGAGTATTCAAGGATTCATGGTCATTCTATAAAGGTGTTGTTTGAAAACAACAACGTCACATTCGAACGATTTCTTGGCTTTGTGCCACCGTCTCCATGTTCCAGCATTTCCAAGCTATTCAAAATGAGAAGATAAATAAAATAAGTAAGCTTTTCCAATGGACTACGCCTGTCTTATTTTATGGAATTAAATTTATATTAATAATAAAGCTGAAGAGTTTGTTTGTTTCAACGCGCTAATCTCTGGAACCACCAGTCAGATTTGAAATAATATTTTTGTATTTGATAGCCCATTTCTTGAGGAAGGCTAAGTCTACCTAACATCACTCTAGGATCTTAAGCACTGGAGTAAAAACAAAAAAATCAGAAGGAACGCTAAACAAAAACGAAGGACCAGACAATGCGATGCGACGCAGGACGGGTTGGGTCGGGGGCCGAAACTTTTTTCGGACGAAGTCACGGGTTGAAGCTAGTGTAATATATTTTCATTTTACACATCTTTATTTTAAATTCAAGTATCTAATAAATTGTCTGCAGAAGTCGCTGTGAATCAAATATTTGGAAGTCGTTGACTGCGAGCCAGACGCAGAAACAGTCCCCTCCTTGAGAGGCATTAGTCATGCCTAATCTTATTTTTACATTTTTAGTATTGACCCTGCAGTAAATAAATACAGTTCATTTTTCTCGATTTCAAGGGCTTTGTTGGCTACAAGAACTGTGTGAGATCATGATCACGGTCGGTGCCTTTAGGTACTTACATTCGTTATTTCCAGTCGAAGTGGCGGTGCTTGGGGGAGGCGGTCCAGCAGTGGTCGTTTTTCGGCTGAATGAAATGATGATTCTTTCTTTAGTAATAAAGGATGCTTTAGGGAGAGACAAACGAAATAGAGTTGATAAAAACAAAAGCACATAGGTACAATAGTTTCGCTATTTCTTTGGTTTCCATGAAATTTCGACGAGTCCAGTCGTTTACCAGTCTAATTTTAAAACACATTACAAAACACTGAACACGAGTTGTTTTTCTGAAAATCTGAATTGGATTTTCCCGCTACTTATTTTTTTCAAGGAAAATCTCGAGGAGTCTATTATTGTATTCCTTCTAAGAATTAATAAATCTTACCTGCTCTACCACAGCCAACACATAAATGTTGCTCCTATAGCATGAAATACATTTGCCTGGACATATGATTGACATTTCTAGACCAAACGATGTACCCATGCAATTACCTACTATTTGATTGGAATGAATGGGACAAGTTGCTATTAGGTATGTATAGTACCCCGATCTTATTGTTTCACACGGCGCGCGGCGATTCAAATAAGTTTTATAATAACAAAAACCTGATCCAATCGAATTGTTTTAAGTTTAACACCTCCATCGTTCCGCATGGCAGAGGACGGGCTCCTCTTACCGCACGCAATGAGTCCGTGCCACTTTTTGTTTTCGCAATTATTTATTAATATTTTTGTTACATTGCTCCTTTGTGAACGGGCAAGTGTTACATGTGTATATCGCTCTGCATTCGTCATACCTACTACACACATAAATAAAAGTAAATCAATGATCATTTGATATTTCGTATCAATTATTTTCCAGTAAAATTTTGGTTGAATGTATGTCACGTGACCGTGATAAATCTATAAACGAACATCTAAGCGTTTGCGTGAACTCAATTCCCCGTAGAGAAGGCACGTTACCTACGCATATGAACACATTTATTGATAAAGGCCTCTCACAACAATGCGTGAGAGAGACCATTACGAAAACTCAGTGAGGTTAATTCCAGTTTCTATAATTAACGATACGTTACGCGTGGCGCTCGATTCTTTCCTTTATACAGAAAAACTGGTCAGTCTTACTTGAACAAACAATCTCATTCGTCATTACAGCCGTGAAAGTACTATGAAAGTTTAATACGTCTTCGTACAACGGAGAAAATGATTGATCAGGTCTACTACTGTTTCTGCCGAATTGTGAACATGTGATGAGTCAATTAAGACTACCAATTAGATAACAAACGCCTTTCGTTTCAATCAAGAATAAATTTATTCGGTGAAATACATGATAGGCGTGGAATTTATAACTAGCTTTTTTACATATTGCGCAATGGTGTTATAAAAATTTATAATTTAGCAGTCTATATTTATGAAGAAATCATATATTTGTTTTGATTGATAGGCGTGGGCGATAGATTTCGCTTGTTCATCGACATGTTCTCTCAGAATAAGTGTCCGAATGGACAAGAATGTTAATAAGACAGGCCGTCACGCCTCGGAGAAAACAGCATCAGAAACCAGCCGCTGCATCGTTATCTCAACTCATCGAATTGTCACCTAATTGTTGAATAACAACACTGATGTTTCGTAATACTCGCCTTATTAGAAAATACTTCGTGCGAACCCTCTCATTGCTATGACAGGTGATAGACTAGCTGCCGGTGTCCGATTGTCTTGTCATGAACGTTTTTTGCATTCAGTTTGATGCTGTGACGTAATGCACCTTCAAACTGAAAGCTTGTGCTACCCATATGGAGCGCGGACGCATAAAATATTCCTTCGTAAAATCGTAAACTCGTAGTAACTTCTAGTTTCTCTTGCGGTTAAAGGAATTATATTTTAGTGTTATTTTTATACTTACCGAGAAATCAGGAGGTCACCAGAAAGCAGCGGTTCGAGAGAATTTATTCAACTACAGCCTTTATTCAATCATTACGCGCTCTGTAATAAAGGGGTAATTTAATACAAAACTGTATAATTGGGGCCAATTTAATCTCAGTCATTCAGAAAAAACCGAAGCACCAATTAAGTTGCGCGACGAAGTGTATTATAATCGCAAGTTCAACGGCGCTACATTGACATGGAATCCACTCTGTGACTCATGCGCATGCGCATACTCCCCCCCTCCCCTTCATGCACCACATACTCCCGTCTATCTTAGGGGCAATGTACAATAATCTGCCACGAGGAACTCATGAATGACGGTGTTGTAAGGTCTCGAAGTGCGGCCTCATACAACATGCACGGGGGCCGCATTTGCCCGAAAAGGTCTTGGCCTAGACATTATTAAAACTGTATTTGGCACACCTCTACATTCTAAGGTACAAGGACTTCGAGAATGTGAAATATTGCGAAACATCAAGCAAGATAAATATCTTTCTGAGACAGGATAGTAGTTAATATGCGAATAGGTATCTAACCCTCACAAACTTGAACTCCGCGCTCCGAAAGACCGAATAAAATTCGCATTCATTGCTCAAAGCCGTTCTGAGATAAAGCAATTATCCTTTTAAGTGCAAAAACGCTACAATTTACACATGAATTCGCGTCGTCACGTGTGTATTATCCCCCTTGCACGTCTAAACACGTAATGATTATCTCACCGGCATCGGGGCCGGGCCGGTCACGTGGTCGGCATTCGCACTGGCTAATTTTGGAGCTTCACTTGCGCGCTTGCGTCCGTTGACTTGATGCTCCGGACGTCGTAAAACCGGACAGGATCCACTGTATAAACTGAGGCTATGAAACAACTCGTTATGACATACATACCGACTTATACTTGCCAGTCAGGTGTACGAGTATCTTATCAAGATCTGGTTCAATACAACACCCTTTT
The DNA here is from genome assembly GCA_951799955.1 of Apamea anceps. NCBI lineage: Eukaryota > Metazoa > Arthropoda > Insecta > Lepidoptera > Noctuidae > Apamea > Apamea anceps. The sequence goes on along the minus strand of OX637515.1, from coordinate 9,781,270 downwards.
GTAGGTGCAACGTGAGTTGTCACTTATTACCTAAAGTAGGAGTCACGGTGTGTGGTCACGCGGATATTTGAGTCCATGCTAGAAAGTAGCTTCTTCTGCATTTTGATATTTTCAATTTGATAATTTCGAACCTAAATTCTATGAAAGGAACAAAGAACCTAACCTGGAACTCCCTTCGCTTAGGAATCGCAAACGTTTCCTAAATATTATACAGCGAATACTCGGAATCGGTTGCGCCGCTAAAATATTCATGTCATGACTGCTGACATCATAACTTATGTCGTTGAAGCGTCGCCGAATAAATGGCCTTCCATTTTAGTTCGCTAGAAATAGTTATTATTAAATTTTGAAAAAAAGAGGCAGTCGTCGTCGTCCACACGCATGTTAAACATTACGGTCCCCTGCGCTAACGCAGAACCCATTAGCAACCACGTAGAGACTAGAACAATTAGTCAAGTTGCACGTGCAATATGAACGACATTGATTGATATAATTAATAAAATAAGTATAGACATCAAGGTCGTGGAAGCCGTTAACATTAATACAAAGTTTATGCTAATGACAAGGAGTAACTTGAAGACAGTGGGCGATGTCGAGAATGACTCAATAGAAGTGGGTGGGACAGCTGACACGAAGGCCGAACCTGAGGCTTGGTCATCGGCTGCCGTTCACTCCACACGACGCAACCTAACTATTATTAATATGAAATTTATTAATAACCCATACAACGAAGGAGTTGTCTCAGAGGTAAGTGAAAGGTCAACAGTCGAGACACAAATTGCAGAAATACTAACCCACATAGCTAACGAGTGACTAATCTCATTCACTGTATGTTTCAAGACACAGCACTTATTATTGTAACCAATGTAATGTATTGTATTGTCGTCTGCATTTCTATTTATATTTGTTGTAAGTTTATCAATGTTATTAATCGATGCTGTTGCTACTGTCTTCGTTGTATCATTACCAGCTTCGTTCAAATATTTGATCGGTTCCTTTTCTTAGAAGAAACCCCTGACAAATCAGTAACTAATTTAAATTTTATGCATTTATCGAAAGTAATCGCACAATCAAACAGAAATTGAAAGTTTGGTATGTATTTCTAAATTAAGTGTGACTAATAACACTTGCACACTTAGTGTATTGCCTATTTCGAAATTTATGTCAATTCATGGTTTTGTAGGTCATATTGGGTCAAATATCCGGTTATCACTATCTTTCAAATCAGTATCGAAATAAAAAGCAATAAGTTGATTGATGTGTTCAACCAAAAAACAGATCGGTATGAATCCAGACGTGGGCCCGCCATTCAGTTGACCCGTTCAATGGCCCAGAACAGCGCACTGACATTAACAAATTGCGGATTGTGTCTTACGCGCCATGTTTGCAGTTTCGTTATCGTTTAGGTCCTTCTAGAACTAGTCTAATAGATCTGTAACGTGATCACCAATAATGTTATGCAAACGTGAACTCTTGAACTTCTATTTTCATCAGTAAAGGCAACCGGTATCTACGTATGCGTCAGTAAGACCTTTCTCATTCAATTGTCATTGGGTTGGGCCATTTCTCATGCATCACCGCAATCATAGAAACAATAAACATACTGTTCATTTCATTTCTCTTTTAAGAAATGAAAATTATTTCTAGAGCACATTTATATGCACTTGACGTCTGCGCAGTCTGCTGTAGTGATTGTTTCTTGATCTGCGTAAAATAAAACTCGGTGAGGGGTACAGTTAAACAGACATAGAATCCGTGAGTCACCTCACTAGGCTGCAAAAGGAACGCTGGCGGCATAAAAACCGGTGCGTTACTGTTACGGAGTCGGACTCTCTATTTTAGATACATTCGCAGATATAAGTCAAACACGCGTAGCTTCGCTCGCCGACTTTGAATGATACCTTTGAGTCCTCGCTGCGATATCGTTTATGGAGATTAGACGTTGAAGTTTCAGGGTTGCCAACAACGAGTAAAGTAACGAAACTTTTTTGAAGATATTGCTTTTATACACAGCTAACGCAGATGCGGTCGCAGGTAAGCCGCGTTTAATGAAGAAGAAATATTCATGAACATGATTCAAGTTATTGTAGGTATAGCAAAAATGAGCCCAAAAGTGAAAATAGCATGCAAAGCTGTCGCGATGGTTGCTAGATTTAAATAAATTCTACTAATAGGTCGATTTTAAAATGACCGTAAATTCAAATGTCCGTTATAGTAGTTATTGGGTTATTTAATAGATCCATAAAATGAAACAATTGGAAATAGCTGCACAGGCAATAAAGTTTTATAAGGTTGATACGAATTCATTGAACTTGAAGTATACACGACTCCAATTACTATCGAGGTCACAGTTTAGAATAATGCGAACTAATCGTGGCTGGTTGGCTGTTGCAGATTGGTTGTACGTAGTCTGTGGCAACCGTAATCGATGGCGAGTGACTAACGGGCGGATTCCTTATAAGAATGCTTCGGGTCAAATCAGAGGTTGCTATCTGAGATTGGTGTCAGTATTCCACGTTTTCTCCTATATGTCATCCATGGCCCCTTTGCATCATTGTGTAGACTTATCAACAATAATGGGTGCCTGGGGCTGGGGGCTACCTTTCCGTATGTACAAATAATGATATAACGGCAGATAAACATGTAATAGGTAATATTTTAAATGAATTGAAGTGTGTATAGCACCTATAGGTAAGTACTTTCTATTTCAATCACGAGCTGCCGATTTAACTTTAGATATAACTTATGTTTGGCAATACAGTTTATTGTACAAGTGCTTAAGCGGTTAGCTGATCTACATAGAGTTGATTCTTGGTTATTAGTAGTTAAGAACAGCACCCTAATTGCGTAACACATTATCAATTTCAATCTGAAGAATTTTAAGGATATTGCTAATCAATTGCTTCATATGTTCGAAAACTTTGTCTGCTCAATAACGTATCTAAATAACGCAATACATGTTGTTGAACTGTTACAATTAAAGCCAATAGCCATTGATAGTGTGTGTGATAGTGTGCAATAAATAACACCGCTGTAATTTGTTTTTCTTTACAGTTTATTTCTATTCAGTTGCAACTTGCAGAGTAGCTACCAGGTCCTAGTGCTGGTTGACAGGAAATTCCATAGACGCGATGCGCAGATTTAAGAATCTTGGCCCAAGAAGGGTTTCTGTTTCTTATGCTGTTTGGGGCCGTCCAAAAGGGCGCTGGGTTGACGGTATCGTCAAAATCGCGGGAAGCACCTGGATGAGAGACGCACAGAACCGGGAAGTATGGCAGACGAAAGGGGTGCTATACCCAGCAGTGGGTGATTCCAGGCTGAAATGATGATGATGATGTTTGGTAAAATAATTTATTTATTAAGTCTAGATGTACAAAAATAAAGACTAAAACCCAAGGCGTTGCATAATGCTTAAAGAAACACCCAAAAGGCAGTTTTATAATGCCATAAATATAGAGTGGTAACCAATTACCCAACATCATTAAGTCACTAATTGCAATTATCGCTGCACAGCAGCACTAATCGCTGGTGAAACGTGGTGGGTGTGCCATTAGACTCCTACTCTTATAACAGCTGTTACGTTGAAACTGCAACATTTCTAGCTCAGGTGGAGCAGGTAGCCTATATCACCTACGAGAAATAGAACCTGAGGTAGCCTGTTTGCGTCACTTTCACTTAGATGCCAAAAACATTCGGGAACGTAACATGATGCTTTTCGTTCAAGTATTATTTTATTTTTATTATCTTTCTTATAATTCCATATTCTATTAAGGGGGAAGCGCCAAGATAGCCCGCGAAATTCTAATTTTCTTACTTTTTTTTGACTGATTGACGATGTTTAATTGATAAAATAACAATCAATAGGATTATATGAACTTAGAGGGTTGTATTGATGATTTTAATGATTATTATTCTTTAAATGCATACGTGTCACGGTTGCGAATCATATTTCGTTCAACATACTTACAACCTGACAGGCTGACACTGACCTGCAAATTGCAAAAAAATTTGAGAACTACCCTGACGCTTCCCCTTAAGACATTTATAGAGACCTCATGGTTGAACACGTGTTAAGTATTAGGACCATCCCGTGCCACGTGCACCTCAAAGAGATATCAGCACGAACTGACGGGGCCCGAAAGGGTCGTAGCCTGCCAGGGTAGCGGGATCGTCCGAAAGGGTTAGCGCTGCCCTGGAACATAAAGGGCTAAGGAAGGAACACGGGTGGGTTTGAGTTAGTAAGAGTGTGACACTCCCTTCCGCTCCACCCAGAGCGGGAGGGGTCATTTGTTGATTTCCCATCCGCAAAAAATAAAAAAAAAGTATTAGGACCAATGATGGGTTACCTCATCGCTTGAGCTGTTTCACCGGACAAAAGTGTTTTCACTTCAGCCTTTGAATCCCTCTCAAATACCGCAAGTTTAAATTCCTCGAAACTTATGCCGTAATCAATACCAATAAATATGCCACAAATCATTAGACTTTACAGCAGTACTATTCAATCTAGTGGGTGTGCCTACAGGCTTCCAGTCTTACAACAGCCAGCTGTTACGTCAAACATTCCAACAGCACGCAGCGCAGGCGCAGGTTCAGGCAGGTAGTCACAGCCTACGTCAAGTTATTGTAGGTAACCCGTTTGTCTCGGAATGCGTGGGAATCTGGGAAGTGGGAAGGCAAGCAGGTGATACTGTTCACGTACTGAGTTCTATTATTTTTGGGTGACGACAATTGTAGAGTTTTAGCGATTGTTTGGGCGTGTTCTGTCTGTATGATCAATTGTCGTTCTGTGATGAGCATGAGTTTTGTCTACCTTTGACGTCTATGAAGAAGGTATCAAAGGAACATAAAAGTATACCTTTAATTAATTTTCGATTGCTTGATATCTTACTCTAAGTTTTCATATGGCGGATCATCTAACTCTAAGTTTTCATACGGCGGATGATGTATCTTGCAGTAGGATCATTAAAACTTTTTAGGGCTTAATAATGACAACAAATCTGGCTCTGTATCCCTAGAAATTCTGCAAATGCCGCTTAGATCTTTAAAGGATCACCATATAAAAACAATTAAGTTTTCCCTAGCAAAATAAACTAATACCTAATAAATACTGAGGATGCTCTGGTAGGTATTGATATTCTGGTAAGTCCAACATATGAACGCTATCTGCGATGAAATGAACTTCCAAATATTTAATTTAATTGATCAAATAAAAATGTTCTGAAGTCCAAAGAATTTATAGACAAATAAAATCATTTTAGTTCGAGGGTCCGAGCTCGAAGTTACTATTCCTCAACTTGAAAGTGCTGCCATCTATACGTTAAGTAAGGAGGTGTTTACTTAGCCGCCATCTACCGGAATTTTGTATCACTAGAAAGTCTGTGAGTGATGTAGACTGTTGTTCCAGGTAGTTTCTATGTTGGTCAAAAGATGTATCTATTCGTAAAACTGAAAGCTCTGAAGGCTCTGAAGGGGTAGGCAGAGGTGTCGTACTGTTACACAATCCTGTTTTTAATGAGAAATGATTATTATTTGGTTCTGTCTACTTTTTAACCCCCGACGCAAAAACGACGGGGTGTTATAAGTTTGACGTGTCGGGGTGTGTGTGTGTGTGTGTGTGTGTATGTCTGTCTGTGGCATCGTAGCTCCCGAACGGATGAACCGATTTTAATTTTCTTTTTTTTGTTTGAAAGGTGAATTTGTCGGGAGTGTTCTTAGCTAAGTTTGATGAAAATCGGTCCAAGATGGCCGCCGCTACAAAATGGCGGATTACATATTTTTTCACAACTCCCTCAATATGGGTATCAAATGAAAGGGCTTGACTAGTAGAATACTATACACTATAATAAATTTCAAATTCAAGATGGCCGCCACCACAAAATGGCGACTTACATTTTTTTTTTCACAACTCCCTCAATATGTTTATCAAATGAAAGGGCTTGACTAGTAGAATACTATACACTATGACAAATTTCAAATCCAAGATGGCCGCCACCACAAAATGGCAAATTACATTTTTTTTTCACAACTCCCTCAATATGGGAATCAAACGAAAGGGCTTGACTAGTAGAATATTATACACTATGACAAATTTCAAATCCAAGGTGGCCACCACCACAAAATGGCGAATTACAAAATACCTGATTAAATACCAGATTACCTGAATCTTAAAACGCAAGAAAATAAAAGAAAAGAAATAATAAGAAGTCCCTACAAAAAGCATGAAATAAAAATTAAATTAAAAATTTAAAAAACCCCCGACTACGAGAAACCCTATAAAAAGAAAAAAATAACCTTGAAATTATGACCCTACGTAAGTACGTATGAAATTTTTTGATTAAATATGGACAATATTTGTGCTCCTGAAAAACAACTGAAACCCGTTATTCATTAAGTTTCAGTTGCTTTTCAGGAACCTTAACTGTACTTAGTACATCATTGAAAATGTTTTACTTTTTCAAAAATAGCTGACCTGACAGACGTCCTGTCCACTCAATTTTCAGTTCTATCCAGAATTTTCCGATTTTCTGGGCAACTTTTCAATTTTTTCTTGCTCCAGAAACTTTAAGCCCTAAAATAAATAAAAACTATATCCGTGTTAAAAACCAAATCCGCCCAGCCGTTTTCTAGTGATCCGCTTATCAACGAAAAGCATTAAATGTTTATTCCTAACGAGGTTTTCCTATAAACTACAGTTATTGTAGAGAACAATAAAATTGCTTACAATAAAGAACATCCTAAAAAAAATTTGACTAAAAATATCCTTCTAACAATAGTAAAATCCCTTTAGTAGAATTTCTTCCTTCAACTGTCACTAAATAGAGGTCCTCAAACACACAGCTAGGAACAATGTGCCTGATAGATGGATGGATCGGCTGAATAGAGGCGTAATAAATGACCGGCTGACAACGACGTGGCCCGGGATGTATAGCCTGTGGTCTGGACTTCGGGAAATAAGAAAAACTGGCCCTTCACACAATGGTGACTGCAAGAATTGAATTATGTTTACTACAAAGGAATGGGAGGAATTGTTGCCCCGTTGTGTAGGGATGAGGTTTTCGATAATGTTGATTTTAATTAAGAATGAAAATAAACTTTAGGCTCTGGGTCGATAAATATTATTTCTTGATAGTTGTGTATCAAACCTTAGACACGAAATATTTAAGTACCTACTAGCAGCGCCCCGCGGCTTAACCCGCATAAGAGTCGATCCCGTGGGAATTTTGGGATAAAAATTATCCTATAAGTTATTCTGACGTATAAGCTATATAACATACCTACACAATTCTGCTATGAGCATTCTATTTATTTTATCTATACAGGGTTAAATTAAATTAGCTAGCTAAACTCCGCAGGCGCGATGCGTATCGATGTCTAAACATGATAAAAAAAAACGAAATTAATTTGATTATTTTTTTGTGGGCGATCGCAGATATGGTAGTTCCTGTTTAATAAATCTCTTTTTTTATAAACTTCATAGACGTGATATTTAAACATGACAAAACATAAGAAAATTGTTTTTCTCAACTATTAATATAACAAACCTAACAGCGGTCCTTGACCTCCCAAAAAACCATCAAGTCTTCATACGACGACACGGTTGGCGCAGTGGCTGAGCGATCGACTGCTGCGCTGCGTGTCGCGGGTTCGATTCCCGCAAGGAACAAATATTTGTATTGCCTATAGGTAGTTGTTCCGGGTCTGGCTGCTTGTGTATGTGACTTTAAATGTTTATAAACGCACCCACGATACAGGAGTGATTCCTAGTGTGGGGCAACGTTATTAACACATTAAAAAAAAAAAATTACCTATCGTGTTTATAACACATCGATACCCATCGCGTCTGCGCAGTTTAGCTAGCCAATTTAAAATAGCCCTGCAGAACTGAACTCTTGGCCGTCATCAGTGTACTACATTTTTCTTAATGATGTGTATCAGTAAAGAAAAATGTAGTACACTGAAAAAAGGTTTGAGCTTTACTGTACAAACTATTGATCATGTGTATGATCAATAGGTTGTACAGTACAGCTCAAACCTTTTTATTTTTCAGGTTAGACAGCAAAATATATTAGAGTCTGATACGAATAGACCGAAAACGTGTACCGTTGCCAAAAAAAGATAAATTGAGCAATTTATTCGGTGTTCCAGCTTAGGCCGGCTTTAAGCTTTAAAATATAAACCTGTCTAACTTCGCAGCAAATGACAGGTATTTCAAATAACGATCAGCCGAGCTATTCTGTAAAAATCTGACCGTGAAAACTTAGGTGAGGTGAGCTTGAAGTTAGTGTGCTATCCATAGTGTCAATCTCGGAATGACAGCTCACTTCATGTTCACCTCACCTAAAACTTAGGTCACTTCATGTTCAACTCACCTAAAACTTAGGTCACTTCATGTCAACCTCACCTAAAACTTAGGTGAGGTGAACATGAAGTGAGCTGTCATTCCGAGATTGACACTATCGATAGCACACTAACTTCAAGCTCACTTCACCTTAGTTTTCACGGTGTAATTTTTATAGAATAGTACTACTGTAACCACTGTGAGTAAGAGCCGTTCGTGTGTGTTGAATACATTCGGGTTCATAAATCTATTGGAATATTTCAAATATATGTAGTCTCACGATTATGGCTGGCTTTAGCATAGATCGATCAATCGTCGAGATGACTTTAGCCCGGTCAAAATCTTGGGATAATTACCGTTATTTGCATATTGAGATGTGTAGCTAAATGTCCGTAGGTATAGTACAGACGCCAGCACATCAAGCTACTACAATCTGTCAAATTTCTTTAATAGATTTTCAACTTTATCTCTGAAGCATTAAGGTTCAAGGTTCATTGGAAAATTTTGACAGTTTCGGGTAGCTTGACCTGCTGGCGTCTGTACAAGGGTATGCCGTTAGGAGGTCCTCTCTATCGGAAACTACGACAGTTAATAAAATATTTATAAAAAGCAAATCCTACTTCCTACTAATATTATAAACGCGAAAGTTTGTGAGGATGGATGTTTGTTACTCTTTCACGCAAAAACTACTAAACGAATTTGTATGAAGTTTGCCACACAGATGGTTACAACACATAGGATACATTTTATCCTGATATTCCCACGGGATCGAAACTTACGTACGAAAAAAAAGTAAGCATAGCAATCACATAATGTAAAACTAAAAGTTTATGTTCCATGCTAGTAAGTACCATTAGCTCCTGCTAAGACAGCCAGGTTTAAGTTAAAGTTATAACGATTTTGTGCTTAGGGCGCGATAAGAAGCAATTTTTTAGATAATTGATTGTTAGTAGAATCGAATGACCACCAAAATAAAAGAAATTAATAATACTATTTTATTTATATGAAATATTTTTGAATAAGTCTTTTCTTTGAACATTTGACAATACACTCAGTTTTTTTCTGGCTTGTAATATGTACCAATACGCCTACCTAACAGTGCGACAAAAAACTGAGCGTTCTACGATGTCCTATACGTTTGGGCAGCGCTTTAAAAAGAGTTTGAGTTAATCAATGAACAAAACAAATGACGCGTAAAAAACTACAAGAACATGTTAGAAAAGGCGTGAAAACGAGATCTTGCGTATGTGTTGGTGACAGCTTTGACAGAAATCCGTTTCGGCCGCACGCGTCTATGGTATGGGCTCTATTCCATTAATCTATTGCTCAGCCCATCCGTCAACTGACACGCGACTTGACCGTGCGTCACACCCTACTGTAACAGCACAACTGTGTAACGGTCCCAGCCTCAAGGGTGCGTAAAAAAATCATTAGTGTCGATCTTTTTTGCGCAGATGTTATCAAGGGGAATTGAAAAAGTGATGATTAGACACGAGTGCTAAGTGCAGTTACACTAGAACAATTAATTTATTTTTGCAGTTTGGTATTGCGTGGTTTGGTATTTATATTGTAGAAATTAGATCATTAAGTGTGTATGTCATGAATTTAAAAGGAAATGCTGTAAAAGTTAAATATCACATTTTAGTATAATGTATATCGATTCAAATAAGACAAAATAAAACTCCAAAAGAGCTTCAAAGAGCTCGGATTTCCTTAACTTATAATCATGTTTCTTGGTTTTCATTTTCCTCTACATCTTCTTAAAGTTTTCCACAAGTTTACTAGAATCCGCACAAGTTAATTACACGGTAACAATAAGAAACTTGATATTTATTATTTATTCAATAGAGGCTACAATCCGCTGCGGTGTAACATACAGCTCTCAAAGACGTACCGAGTCTGATAAGCGAAGGAAAACTAAGAAAAAAATTTAGTGAAACAGGAAAATTTTCTATTATCACTGTTTTATTTATATACCATTTATGCTGTCGTGTTTGTGTTGTATGATGCGGGCTTTATGTGGGAACTAGCAGGTGTGTGTCTGGTTCAAAGTATTTGTGGGAATATGTCTACATTAGCGAAGTAATAGCTGCGTTATTGATTCCTTGTGTGACAGCCGACAGGGGCGACATGAGTAATGATTGTTTGCTAATTTATAGTGTTTTGTTTGAGCTTTGTCACGCACTGTTTATATTCAAGTTAAAGGCTTGAATGGAAATGTTTTGATATTCGATGCTCATTTGTTTTATGTGTATGTCATTTTGGAAGCGAATATCATCGTTTTTCAAACGACGAAACGAGGTAATCCACTTAGAGCACTGATTTGAACAGCACTTTCGCGAACCGCACATGAGCATTTCCACTTGGATGCTAGCTAAAGTTTGATCCGCTTTTCATCCTGAATCCTATACAAGTATTTTTAAATATATATTCCCAAAATACGCACTTTTAGTAAAAGTTTTGGCCGTAAATGCACTATAGATACAGGCAGTCCGATCTCGGAAGCCAATCTGATGTACTCCGAATCGTATAACGCACCAGAACCATGGCCGTCGGATTGGGTAACGAGCTGCCTAGTGTACCGACGTGTTACCCATTGGCTGGTTAGCCAGTTTTAGCCTGTTAGTCTTGTGTGTTGTCAGAATTAATAGTACTCAGCTGTATGGAATGGGCTTCGTAGATTTTCATATACTAACAGTATCATTGGTATGGGACAAAACGTGGGTGTAATATAGATTAATAAGACATTTTTGGGACCGCGTAGGCACCAAAATAAAACGAAATATCTTGCAAATCACGCATTTAGAGAGCATTTAGACACAGACCTCCTCTCTTCGGGAGGGAGTAGGCTATAATCTACCTGTCTTCGAATATTTGGTTCTAGGACATGCCGGTTTCCTCACGATGTTTTCATCATTGAGTTATAATGTAAATATATTATATAACACTCAATGATTTTCCTTCAGTTTTTTGAGAGCTTTTTTTTGTGAGATAATTTCATCACCATTGGTCATGAAATTATTTACGCGAAGTGAAGCGATTGCCTGGGTTTCGGACCCGTGACCGACTCGTCAGTCGGGGCTGATACCACTGGGCCATACTGGCTGTACTCTGCTACTGCTACTACACATGCATTCAGACAGCAAATCATAATTACAAAAAGAATAATAACAACAAGAGCTACACTGAATTGACATTTTTATTTGTTCCTTTCAAACCTCAGCATATTACCGGACGATGCAATAAACTGCATGAAAGCTCGGACATTACAAAGCAGTCAGATCGCAGGGGAGTCCAAATGCGTACTGTAAATACCGCACGATACAACGTATTCGACGATTAGGTCCACCACTGTATTATTACGTGACTCGCTCCCAAAACGGATAGGCAATCTCTATAAAGAGGTATTTGGGACCCTAATTTACACCCCCTTATGTAATACTGGCGTGGTTATGGAGGTCCGGCAGGGTTCCGAGCCCTCTCAGCTTCGGTATCGAAGGTACAGCATGTATGTGTGAGTTACTAAGGTACTACAAGATCGTAGTGTGCGATTTTGAGTAACTACTAAGTTTATAATTGGGTCTAAGATTTTCAAAGGTTTAATTGTCAGCTTGGGCTACTTTACACGCTCATTCAGAAATCTTCGAAACTGAAACAATTACTACCTACACCATATTTATTCAGTTTAGGGCGTTCACCAACCGTTTTTACATAGAATGCGTCTTATCCTGAGAATAATTTTTGCATTTTTTTACAGTTTTTCCATACTAGAACTGTCAGAATTTTATTCCACGGTTAAAAAATAAGACTTTGATAAAATTAGCCCTTAGAAGATTATATAGTCGACTGTCATACTCATCATTTTTGATAGACTGTAATTTCGAAGATCTTCACAAGCATTACTACCGACATCATCTTTTACAGCATACAATAGGCTTCCCCAAAATCTCCTCTCATAGCCTACACACAATTTGTAATATTTTCAGCGTTCCGCAGTAGTTTATTCTTACGCTACGTACTATAAGTAGAGATTTCCAACTTGTAATAGGCAACAAGGTGCTCAAGGCATTCTCAACAACAATATTTGTTGAGGCGTGGGTGTGCAAATGCCACGACCTTTGGAAGCCTGTTTGGTGTAAATTGTAATAACTTTCCTCATGGGAGTCAAATGATAACAACATGGGTTACATGGGTAGCGTTTCTTGGAAACTTATTTGATAACAGCCTACTTACAAAAAAATAGCTTCACTTCTATGATCTCTGAAATAAAAGGTCGTAATTTTTCTCTAAGAGTAAAAGTTCCTAAGTTTCTTAGCGCTGCTGCTACTATACAGGATAATTTTTTATTCAGTGCGTAAATTTTCACAGGGTGTTCTACCCATGAATATGAACAACTTTCACTATGGGACCATCTCTGAAATCACAAAAAAAAAATCAGCTGTTTCTTATAAAAGTTCGATACCTACTCGACCAAAATGTATGAATCTGCTGATTTTTTTTTCGTGATTTCAGAGATGGTCCCATAGTGAATGTTGTTCATATTCATGGGTAGAACACCCTGTAAAAATTTACGCACTGAATAAAAAATTATCCTGTATAATAGCATATTAAGTCCCTACTTCAAGCATTTAAGTACGTTTTCTGCTTGTCAATTTCACTTAGAGCCCAGCTATAGCTCTTGACGTATTGTATTGGTACAGTGTAGACACATTTTGTTATGTTTATATAAAGTTATGTTGGACGAATATCCAAGCGTATAGTTTTTAGCCTTCATATAAAGGCCAAATTCCTTGTCCTAATAATGTGCAGACGAACGAACGTTAATATTAGCATGACAATTCCTTGTTTTTTTATTTTATTTATTCAACAAGGAACCATGGAAAAGAAAAAGGAAAGCAGGAAGAGAAAGGAATCAAGGAAGTCTGACAACCAGTCGTACCAAGGGGTATGGTATTACCCAGTTACTGGGTTGTGGAGGTCAGATAGGCAGTCGCTCCATGTAAAATACTGGTACTCAGCTGCATCCGGTTACCCTGGAAGCCGATGGTTGGGAAAAGGCTAGGCAGATGAGGGAGATGATGATGATGAAGAAGTAACAATAAAGCTATGGTTTCATAGAAGAGCGTTGACCACACTTATCGACCGTTGTGACGACTGTCATGAGACTGATGACAGCGGCAAAGATTTAAATCGTTAGATTCACCCTACCGCGTCAAAGAGAGTCGTGTTTCTGTTTCGTTTTGACACATAATGACGCAGTGACTTGACTTGATTGTCATGAAAATGCAATTTAATAATGTGTGAGCTCAGTCTTCTCAGTATAGACAGTTTTTCGCGTGACTAAGTATGGTGAGAGCAAATCTAGCGATTAAAATTTTTGGGCAGTGGGGTTTGACTTAATGTGAAATACTGGTGTAAATGACACATTTTCATGACTGCCTTTATTATATGACGGAACCGCTTTTTAACCGACTTCTAAAAAAGGAGGAGGTTCTCAATTCGGATGTTTGTATTTTTTTTTTTTTTTTTTTTTATGTTTGTTCGCGCATAACTTCGTCGTTTGCCAACCGATTTCAAAAATTCTTTTTTTGTTGGAAAGGGCATACTTCCCAAATGGTCCCATAGAAATTTCATCAAAAACGGTTCAGTAGTTTGGTTTTTAAACCAAAATTACTGGTAAAAATTACAACTAAAAAGTGAAAAATAAAAACTTTTTTGCAAAAAAATACAACCGACTTCCAAAAACGACACTAGAAAGTGAAAAATAACTTTAATTTCGGAAGTCGGTGGCAAACAACGAAAATGCGAACCCAACGACACCGACTTCCGAAATTAAAGTTATTTTTCACTTTCTAGTGTCGTTTTTGGAAGTCGGTTGTATTTTTTTGCAAAAAAGTTTTCTAGGAAACTAAAGCTTTACACATTTTATTTTACAAAAAAAATAGAACAGAAGGGGTTATACAAAATGTTCAACCAACAACGTTTTCCACAGATACACAAAAATACAAAGAGAATGTTGATATAATAAAAGTAAAAGTCGGACAGAATAGATAATTGCATGAAATAATATGCACATAGGAGTTGATTTAAAAACAATGATTAAAGCTAAGTGAAGTTTAATCATCAAAAATGTATGATTAAGCAGTTGCAATCTAATTAACTTTAAGCAACGTTTATGAATAAAGGGGTGTATGTACTTATGTGCACCCCTTTATTCATAAACGACACAGTTACAGTTTCTGCTTAGGAACACTAAAGAAATCGAATATTATTCACACCATTTTTTGATTGTGTCAAGCAATATGTTAAAAAAAAATTCAACGGATAAAGCGAATAGTTCCAAGTTAGAGAACTATCGCTTTATCCGTTGAATTTTTGACGAAAACTTGAGTACCTGTTCAAGAACAGGTACTCAAGTTTTCGTTCAACAACTAATCTGAATTAACTAAACCCAAGTTAGACATCTAAGTGGCTGATAGATGTAAGCGGATATTAAGATGTGGGCCGGATATTACAACGATCGTGTCTTCATATTTTAGCTGCGAATGTGAGGGATTTCGGGAGGAACACTTTTGTGAGATGTACGTTACAGGATCAAGCGATTGGCGAATGATTTCTGCAAAGATGTAGGTATATAGGCTTATTGTAACTAGGTATACAGGGTGGCAGGGACATCAACGCGCAAACTGTAACCATGGATTCAGCACATGAGTTTAGACCCCATAGCGGCGAAATTTTTCGTCGGTTATTAATAAAAAATATTGCTGCTCCATCCATTTTGACCGCGTAGGTAGGTAGGCACTTTTCTATGAAACAGAAGATTTTTTTTTGATAACCGACGAAAAATTTCGACTCTATGAAGTCTAGTATCTTGTGCTGAATCCATGGTTACAGTTTGCGCGTCGATGTCCCTGCCACCCTGTATACCTAGCTACCACAGCACTCCTGTAATTTTAGTTTTCATCATCATATCTATACTTGTACTAATAATGTAGCTGAAGACATTGTTTGGACGCACTAACCTCTAATCTCGTCGGATCAGAAAAATTATGCATTTAAAAGCCCAATTCTTGAGAAAGGCTATAAATATCACGCTAGGGCCATTAAGAGCCGATCAAAAAGAAAAAAGTCGGAAAGAACGCTAAGCGTAAACGAAGAATTAGCGCGGGCTGACGATGCGATGCGACGCAGCGACGGATAATTCAGGGCAAGAAATTTTACGCGGACGAAGTCGCAGTTAGCTAGCTAGCTTAAGCTAGTTTAACATAACGTTGTGCCTGTATTTTCCGGGAGAAAAGGTTCTATGTTCTTGAAAATTGTATTGTATGATCATATTGCGGTCATTAGAAGGTAGCTTTGTTACCATTAGTAGGTAATTATGTTATCTTAAACGTAATGAGCAATGTGGACTATACTAATTAGGACAAGTTACTTCAGTATATCACTAATTAACACAAGTTTCCTTGCCATAATTATCCTTGTCACTTTTTAGAGTTCCGTACCTCAAAAGGAAAAACGGACCCTTAAAAGATTACTTCGTTGTCCGTCTGTCTGTCCGTTTGTCAAGATCCTTTTTCTCAGGAACGCGTGGAGTTATCAAGTTGAAATTAATATCAAATAATCAAGGCTGCAATCCTTTGAAGCAGTGAAAAAATCAAACTTCTAAATCAACGCAATCAAAATATACGGACGTTTATGTTCCATTTACGAGTATGCCTCATATTTTGACAATCGCAAGGGAATCAAAACCTATAGGGTACTTCCCGTTGACCTAGAATCATGAAATTTGGCAAGAAGCAATGTCATGTAGCACAAGTAAAGGAAAAAATCCGAAAACCGTGTAATTACGCACCTACAAATTTGTACGGAACCCTCGGTGCGCGAGTCCAACTCCCACTTGATTTTTTGTATATTTTTTACCTTGTAACTATTTCCTAATATTCATGTAATTAGTTATCATTTCATCGTGCTTTTGTAAGTGTATGTCTTTTGTCTGCTCCAAATAAACGATTTATCTATCTATCTTATAAATACGTACGTAGCTATATTTCCAAGTCTTCGTATTTTCCACTTCTATTTAATAATGTCAACAAGTTTTCTCCAAATTTTCAAGGCCTCCCACAAGGTGCACCGACGACCTTGTGAAGGCCGCAGGAACCCGTTGGATGCGAGAAGCACAGAAACGGTCAAAGTGGAGGTGCTTGGGGAAGCCTATGTCCAGCAGTGGACGTCTTTCGGCTGAAATGATGATGATGATGACAAGTTTTCTTAAACGTTATCTCTCGTTTAATTAGTACCTACGAAAAATTAAAATAAAAAGGCTATTTCTACAAATAAAAGATGTCTGCATCATGTAAACAAAAACAGTGAACACGTAAAACTCAGTTCTAATTCAAAAAAGCTCTCGTTTAAGTGCTTTCAGCGGATATAATGGAA
The DNA here is from genome assembly GCA_951799955.1 of Apamea anceps. Taxonomy (NCBI): domain Eukaryota; kingdom Metazoa; phylum Arthropoda; class Insecta; order Lepidoptera; family Noctuidae; genus Apamea; species Apamea anceps. Next base: position 9,764,496 of record OX637515.1, on the reverse strand, counting down.
TAAAAAATAAAATAAATACAGACTTGTCATTCCAGTTCCGTTAACGAAGCGAATAAAACTGTCCAACCCTTTGAATAAACCGTTGAAATGGCTCAGAATAGCCTATTAACACTCGGTGACAATCTTGTAGAGGCTTCTCGGAGCGAATGAAAATATTTTTCTTTTATTTCAAACAGTCCGACGCTATTCCTGTTTAATTAGATTATACTAATTGAGCTGGCGCCAATTGTTCGCTTCGAAAAATAAAATTGAAACAAAACACGGTTTGTGGCTCACCCAGCACCCTGGCTTCTTAACTTACTGTTATTGGCTTTGTTGTTTTAATTTACGATGCTATTGTCTACGACTCTACGAAATAGACGTGTAAACAGTAGGAAGTGGAACTGGCTGCCAAAATATGCGTCATCTACAATATTATAAGGCGGTTACCTATCTAATAATACCCTGTTCAAAATAGCCAGTTTAAAATTTTTAGATTTGTCTCCACAAAAACTTCGGCACCTCTGCACACCCTGTTAGTTGAAAACTCTGAAAAAATGCGGGTCTCCCGAAACATTTCGTGAACCTAACTAATTATGTGCCGGTAACGTTCATTAGGAAACTTTCATGTTACAGGTTTATTCTGTAATGGTATAAAACTAATTAGGAACCGAGTTTGAGAACACTTGTTGAGTACTATATTTCTCGACGAGGTTTTGTAACATTTTGTGTAGGTAATAATCTGGGGGAAAAACAAGCCGATGGTCGAATACTCAAATATCTCAGCGAGGAGGGAGGGAATATAAATATTTTCCTTTTACTGCGGTCCCCTGCGCTCGCCAATTACAATTGCAATTAAGTTAATTTGAGGGTTCCGTTGTCCGACGACCTGATGTTTTGAGGATTATGTTTCTTAAGTGCTTCGTGAATTGTGATGACCGTCCTATTTTGTTGGCGCTTTTGGCCTTTCTTTTCGGTGGAGAAAGATATATTTTTCGCATGTAGGTAATTGGAGAAAAAGATTATTTTTGTTGAAATGATGTCATAATATTTATTAAGTAATGAATAACTTTTGGAACCGATTTTTTTTTTTAGTAGGACACCAAAAATATATCAGTGATGTTAAAATAAGCGCGGGGTTATAAGAAATCCCAACAAAAAATCACATCAGAATTCCGGTACTAAATGAGAATCAGTAACCTATTCTTGTACGTAAATATATTAATTTCCGAGTCAGAACATGAACCTACACGGAGTTGTTGTCAGTTGTTCTCTAACATTACAACAACAACATTCTGCTACACATAATAAGCCAGTTCTTGTAACCGCACTGTTTTGCTTCCACGCAAATTATATGGCTCATTTAAATTATACCTATAGCTATAATAAATTGTAAGGGGAAGATATCGCTAATTTGGAGTGTTTAGGGATTGGATTTGCATGTTTGGATAACATTGAAGAGGGGGTGATTACTTACGGCTGAATCCAATTGCTTACCTATCTATCACCAGTTTTAGCATACTATAGTTTTAGAGGTAGAAAAACCTACCTATTTATTTATTTAATACTTCAAGCACATACATGAACAGCCTATATACCTATCTCTGATTTTAACGTCCCAATAATCTATACCTATCAGTAGCGATCTCTATGATTATTTATTTATTTATTTATCCTCACACTGGAACGCCATACGGCAATTACACCAATGGAGCAAAAAACCACTTCATGTGCTGCTTTTAATCCATCCTGTGCGCGGTGGACACCGAACGAGTGGCGATGGTTCGGGCACGCTCACGCAGCGTGCAAGTGATATTAGACTGACAGTTCTCTATGCTCTATGTTCTATGTTATGGGTTTGGTTTCCGCACTTAGTCCTTCAGGTGGACCATTGTGCGTGAGCCATGGTGGCCGTCGGTGGTTATTCCAACCAGCCCACCTCCCTCCAGAAGCTTATTAGGTCCCCTGGTCTGTCGAGAACGTCCGTGTAGGATCCGGGTGTCCCTAGGGTCCTTAATCTAATCTGGGTGACGCCTGTGCACTCAAAGAGCACATGCGCAACAGTTTCATCAGCCTCCATGCAGGCTCTGCACAGGGGGCTGTCCGTTATGCCTATCGTATGGAAGTGTTTGTTCAGTGAGCAGTGTCCCGTGATGGTCCCCGTCACCAGGCGCAGGCCTTTCCTGTCCAGGCGTAGCAGTCTTTTGGTTAGTGCCAAAGAATCGTGGAAGTTGTAGTGTGGCTAGTTTCCTCTTTTTTGTGAAGAGGATCAGTTCTGTTTTTGTTGGGTTCACTGATAGTTGGTGTATACTACACCAGTTCTCTACTATTTTCAGTGCCTGGTGCATTAGGTTGCATAGGGTGTTTTCATGGGTGCCGTTTATGATTATGGTTAAATCATCGGCGTAGCCTACTGTAAAGTAGCCTTTATTGTTTAGTGTCTTTATCAGGCTGTCTACGACCAGATTCCATAGGAGCGGCGAAAGGACGCCCCCTTGTGGGCAGCCCTTTGCCACGACGGCCCTTGTGGTATCATTTACGGTCACCTGTACGGCTCTCTGTTTCAACATATTGGTAATCCAGCCGCTCAGAGACGGATCTATGCCGTGTCTGTCTAGAGCCGTGCTGATACTTTTGAATGTGGTTTTGTCAAAGGCGCCCTCGATATCAATGAAGGCGGCTAGTGCTGAGCATTTGTGGTCCACTGCGCATTCAATCTTGGATACGACGCTGTGCAGCGCGGATTCTGTTGATTTGCCTGTGGAGTACGCATGCTGTTGTTTGTGGAGTGGTTTTGCCTTGAGGGGACCGTCTCGGATGTGTCGATCGCATAGTCTCTCCAGGGTCTTTAGTAGAAAAGATGTGAGGCTTATTGGTCTGTACGCCTTAGGTTGCGTGTAGTCGGTTTTACCAGGTTTAGGTATAAAGATGACTTTCACTTCGCGCCAGGCTAGGGGTATGTGTCTGAGTGCTATGCAGGCCCGGTAGATCTCCATCAGGCATGGTGTGATATATTCGAGCCCCCATTGTAGTAAGGCTGGGAAGATGCCATCCAGTCCCGCGGACTTGTACGGCTGGAAGGTGTTGATGGCCCACCTTAACCGGTCCTCCGTTACCAGCCCGCGGGCACAGGTCCAGTCCCGTTCCGTTGGGGTCCGATCTGGTGCTTCCTCCCAGGTCCTGTCCTCTAGGAGTTTGCAGTCTGGGAAGTGGGTTTCAAGAAGGACCTTGCTGGTCTCATGGTCCGTTTGTGTGTATGTATTGTCTGGTTTTCTCAGCGCGCCGAGGGTTCGGTCCTGGTCGGTTGATAGGATCTTCCTCACCCTTGCGGCTTCATTGTTGGTTTCTATGGATTCACAGAATTTCCGCCATGCTGCCCTCCTGGCGGTTCTGATTTCCTTTTTGTATGTGTGTCGGGTTTCAGTGTATATTTCCCAGTCTTCCGGGAGTCTGGTGTTTTTAGCTCTGTTGAATTGCTTCCGTAGTGCATGTCTGAGTTTACCAAGTTCGGCGTTCCACCAGGGATTTCTCTCCCTGTTGGCTCGTGGCGTCCTTAGTTTACAACATGCATGGTAGGCTTCGGTGAGATAATCTGATAACTTTGTCACAGTGTATTCCAACTGTGCTGGTTCTCTTATATTTATTTGTGATAGATGCCTATCTAGCAGGGCGGCCAGGAGGCGCTTGTACCCGGGCACATCGGTGCGCCGCGGATTTCTTCTCGGTGCGGGTTTCTTGGTGTGGGTGGTTAGCGTGAAGCGGATCCTTCTGTGGTCCGAGCAGGAAGGTTCACCCGATACATGCCAGTTTGTGATGAGATTTTTCGCGTTTTCTGTAGCAAGTGTTAGGTCTATGATTGTTTGTCCTCGGACTGTGACCCAAGTGGGTTCAGAGCCTCGGTTAATGATGTTAAGGTTAAACTGACAGGTTAAACGGAAGGTTAGACTGACAGTTATAATGATACTGGCTACCGTCAGTAGCTATCTGTCAATAGGTCGATATATCAATCAATTAGGACTACTCTAGTCAACGTGCAAACCCGTCTTCAGTTTTTGATAGTAGGTACTTTTTCAAATTAACACCAACATTATAATAAAGCTGAAGAGTTTGTTTGCTTTTTGTTTGTTTGTTTGAACGCGCTAATCTCTGGAACTAACATCCCGATTTGAAAAATTCTTGTGGCATTTGACTACCCAATTTTTGAGGAAGGCGCACTAGGACCCTAGGAGGCGAGCAAAAACAAAAGAAGTCAGAAAGAACGCTGAGCGAAAACAGTCAGGCTATGCGATGCGACGTGGTAGGTTGATCGAACAAGAAATTTCACGCGGACAAACTCGCGGACAGAAGCTACTGTTATACAGGATTATTTTTTATTCAGTGCGTAAATTTTTACAGGGTGTTCTACCCATGAATATGAACAACATTCACTATGGGACCATCTCTGAAATCACGAAAAAAAAATCAGCAGATTCATACATTTTGGTCGAATAGGTATTGAACTTTTATAAGAAACAGCTGATTTTTTTTTTGTGATTTCAGAGATGGTCCCATAGTGAAAGTTGTTCATATTCATGGGTAGAATACCCTGTGAAAATTTACGCACTGAATAAAAAATTATCCTGTATAAATAAACCAATCATATCAGTAAACATAAGACTTTTTTATACAAAACATATAACAAAGCTGATTTTTTAAGAGTCAAGAGAATCTGAGAAAGAAGTTCAAATAGGAATTCCATAGGTACTTCCTACAATAAACCATGTGGGTTTATTGTCTAACACACAAAAAACAAACAATAAACCGTTTCCGTTCGCTTTCCCAAAACACTACTTGAACACCGTACTAACATTACGACACAGTCATATCGGATACAGTATAGAACAGGAATTTACTTTAAATTGACTGCCTGTCTACGTGTAACACCAGCAATGGTTGAAGGCCCCCATAACCCCCATATCACTTTAGTTGAGCCATAAAAATCCAATGGCGCGGCTATTTGCGACTTTTGCGACTTTCCATCGATTCTTCGGTAATACTGTCAAGAGTAACGGAGGCTGAGGACGCTTCCGTTTGTCGACAAATAAAAAATACTAGCTTTTGCTCGCGGATTCGCCCGTGTGGATGTCGGAAAATATCGCACGGGAACGTACGCACGGCTACACATTAAGCTATACATACATAACTAGTATAAGCTGACTTCTGATTGTTCGAAAAACCTATATAAAGCGAGGTCAGCTAAAACTGGAAATGTATAGCTTGATGTGTCGCCGTGTGTACTACCGGGATGAAAAGTGCCCTGTGTTCATCTAGGTTATAAATTGCCAAATTTCATCCAAATCTCTTCAGCCGTTTTTGCGCCGATCCACAACATACATCCAGACGATCCAGAGAGATATTGTCGGCATCAGTCTTGGTCCACAGTTACTAGCTTCTGTCTGCGACGTGAAATTTCTTGTTCGCCTGACCCATCCCGTCGAATCCTATCGCCTGCCCTTCTTAGCGTTCTTTCTGATTTTTTTTTTTCTTTTTGTTCGGCTCCTAAGAGACCTAGCGTAATGTTAAATAGCCTATAGCCTTCCTCAACAGTTGGGCTATCGAATTCAAAGAGAAATGTAATTGCAATTTCATATCTCACCGTAGTTCCAGATATTAGCGCTTTCAAACAAACTCTTCAGCTATATTATTATTATTAGTATAGAAGATATTGGATTTTTTGTTGGATGATAAAATATAAGAGAAACGTAACATTTATGTCTGCCCTTCAGTGTACAGATCAAAACAAAACACCGTTCGGTGAAATATATCTGTTACCGTGTGTTTGTAAATATGTGTGCGATCTCCTCGATCGATCATTACGGATAATTCCTCTTTCTTCTTAGTACACGTTATTTTTTTACGTAGTAGACGTATTTTGTCTAGGATCAAGATATTGACAAGGACATTTTACCAAGTGTGTGGGCATCCTTTTTGTGTCATTATTCATAATCTATCATCATTTTACGGGCTTTAAAAGAGACTGTGACCTCTGAGTTTGTTTCGGCTTTTCTTCTCAGAGTAGTCAGATAGGAAACGCCGACCTCATGGGGTTAAAAAAAATGATTGACGTGTAAAAGTGTTTGTACAGATCTACTTACAGAAATAAAATTATTTATCATTCATTATCATATGTGAACTTCACTATAATAATTGAAAATCTGTAGTTTCATAAAGCAATAACCAATCTGCCTAGCATTTTCCATGTGGATTCAGCTGAATACCAGTATTTTACATGGAGCGACTGCCTATTTGATCTCCACAGCCCAGTTTCTGCGGATAACACGATAAGTACCCCTTGGTAAGACTGATTGTTGGACTTTTGGGCTCCTGACTACCCGTAACTACTAATATGCATAAAGCAACATGAAAAATAAAACTTTCTTCTGAATTTCCGTTTCAGCAATCCTGACTTTTAAATCGTGGAAGCACGATGTTTTATTTACCAGCATCGCTTAAAATGATCAAGGGCATTAAAAAAAATTTGTAACTTTCAATCCAATCCATCCAAACCGATGGCAATACCTAGCCTATTTTTTCCATTAACTTTTAAACGGACTCACGGAGGTTTCATGTAAGCATCAAATAGGTCTGATGCTTACATAAAACCTCCGTGAGTCCGTTAAAAGTTAATGGAAAAAAATAGGAGACAAACATTGTTTTACATACCTAAAGAACTAGCTTCTACCCGCGACTTCATCCGTGTGAAATTTCTTGTTCCGTGTCCCCACCCCTTTGCATTTTCGCGTATTGTGCTTTCTGACTTTCTTCCTTTTGGTTGGCTCCTCAAGGTCCTAGCGTGATGTCAAGATAGCCTGTATAGTATATAGGCTATATTTCAAAAAACATTTCTGCATTTGATAGCCCAATTCTTGAGGAAGGCCCTCAAGAATTGGGCTATCAAATGCAGACATAATTTTTGAAATCCGACTGGTAGTTCCAGAGAATGGCGCGATAAACAAACAAAATCTTTAGCTTTATTATTATTATACGAGTATGTATATAGCAGAAAAACAATAGGACTCAGATAGTTGACAAGCGAAGTCATATATATAAAAATGCACTCCAATAGTACCTTTGTCATGTCCATAAAAATCTATAATAAGTTACCCAAAATAATAAAAAAATCAAATAAATATAACATCTTCATCAATAAATTGAAGCTTTTCCTTGTAAGCAAATGCTACTACAGTATAAGCGAATTCTTAAATGATAAATTATAAACAACTTCATAATTATCACAAATAACTCTATTAAAGTTAGACCAACTCGTAATACGGAAATTAAATGTTTAAATAAATATGAAGCGTCCAATAAATAACTTACCTTAGTGATCATAAATATTAATTACGTAATAAACAAAAATAATAATTTTTTTTTTACGATATTTCTAAGTAAGTAATGTATATAATTAAATTTAATTCTATAATAATCTATACATATAAAATTCAAAGTCCTGACTGACTGACTGACTGACTGATTGACTGACTGACTGACTGACTGATAGATCAACGCACAGCCTAAACCGCTGGTCCTAGAGACATGAAATTTGGAGGGTGTGTTCTTCGTGAAGAGTAGGCATCCACTAAGAAAGGATTTTTCGAAATTCCACCCCTAAGAGGGTGAAAAGGGGGGAATTCGTTTGTATGAAAAATCTTATTCCTTGAGTTAATAAACTTGAAACTTGGCATGAATACTTATCTAAATAAATTATGAAGATTGTCAGTTTTTTATTCTTCTAAACTACCCCCTAATAAGGGATTGGGGGGTTTCAAAGTTTGAATGGAAGAATTTTAGCGCGCAGTCCGATTTACTCGAAACTCAGTATTTATACTTATTATTGAAAGTAAAGAATAATGTGTATCAAAGTTTTTTGAAAATCTACCCCTGACGGGCTGAAATGGGGTAGTCAATTTTTCAGGGGAGGATTTTACTGCATGGCTTGATTAACTCGAAAATTAGTATAAATAATCTTAATCTTAATAATCTTAATAATCTTAATCTATCTTAATAATCTTAATAATCTTAATCTTAATAATCTTAATCTTATCTTAATCTTATCTTAATAATCTTAATCTTAATAATCTTATCTTATCTTCATCTCAAGTTATGAAAACATCTCAAACGATTTTTTTAAAATTCCACCCCTGTGGGGGTGAAAAGCGGGGATACAGTTTATATGAAAAATCTTCTTCATTAGGTTAATAAACTTGAAACTTTTCAAGAATACTCGCCTAAGTAAGTAATCAAGTTTATCATTATAAGTTTTTCAAAACTACTCCTCAAAGGGGGATATAGGGCTGTTGAAGTTTGTGTGGAATAATTTGAATGCGCGGTCCGATTAACTCGAAACTCAGTGTTTATACTTAAGACCAAAAATAAAGCGTAACATGTATCAAGGTTTTCCGAAAATCTACCCCTAGCGGGTTGAAAAGGGGTAGTTAATTTTACAAGGCAGGATTATAATGCGTGGCTTGATTAACTCTAAAATTGGTATAAATAATCTTTGAATCAAGTTATGAATAATCCCAAGCAATGTTTCAAAATTCCACCCCTGTGGAGGTGAAAAGCGGGGGATACAGTTTATATGAAAAATCTTCATTAGGTTAATAAACTTGAAACTTTTCAAGAATACTCGCATTTGTAAGTAATGAAGTTTATCATTACTTATAAGTTTTTCAAAAGTACCCCTCAAAGGGGGGGGGGGGGTTTAAGTTTCTGTGGAAGAAATTGAATGCGCGGTCCGAGTAACTCGAAACTCAGTATTGATGCTTTTGACAGAAAATAATTAATAATAAGTACCTATGTAAAGTTGTCCAAAATTTACCACTGACGGGACAAAAAGGGGTAATTCAGTTTTTAAGGGGAGGATTTGACCTTGAAACTGTATGTTACATTTTCACGCCTAAACCACTGAACTTTTGATTTCGCATAGAGATAGATGGCAACCTGGGGAAGCACATACATTTTATCCTGTTAGCACGTTCCCGTGGGATAATTTCCGACATCCACGCGGGCGAAGCCGCGGGCAGAAGCTAGTAAAACAATATAACTTGCTAACTACTTAACTAATAAAAAAAATCCAGAATAAAAAAAAAAACCCAGCGTTCTTCCACCTTTTTTTTTTTTTTGGGTGGGAAGTCAACCATCAAATGACCCCTCCCGCTCTGGGCGGAGCGGAAGGGAGTGTCAGACTTTTACTGACTAAAACCCACCCGTGTTCCTTCAGTTGCCTGTGAAAAGGGCCACGGTATCTCTTTCGAACAACCCGCAGCCCTGGAGCGTTCTTTCTCCTCTCTCCTACTTGATCTATGCTGTGCCCGACAGGGTCCACAATTGTGACTAATTTAATTATTTCCTACTAACTATGTATATACATTACGGTACGCAATAAAGAATTGAGAATTGAAATATCATAGAAAAATGTATTTAAAGTAGAACCATTCTTAGGTATAATTATGGAGGTTTTTCGACAAACCCTCGTTTGATTTATTCATCCGCGAGCTTGTAAAGGGCTCATAGCACCTAATACACCCCGACATCTTAGTACCAATCCCGCATCTCTTCAATCACAGCGAGAATTAACGAGAATACGCGTATGACGTGTGTATTACGTAATTTCCTGTGAAGGCGAGTTTCCTACACCTGCGCTGTATCTACTTTCTGCAAAGTTGGCAGGCGAGATTATGAAAATCCGTATACTAGGAAACCAGTGTAATCTGCATAACACAGAATGTTTGAATATGGTAACACTGGACGGGGATTCATCGCAGTTGTTGTTCAAATCAAAATGGTAAATTGTATTTTCCTCTTTGTCTGTATCAACAGAAGGATTTACTTCGAGATTTTTGTTAGATGTTGTCATTTGTTTATTTATTGTAACATACACCGTGTTCTTCACGCTAACCATAAATTTTGGTAAACGCTTCTATAGCTTTTACATATCAAATCTAACAAAGAAAGGCTAAAAGGTACTTAAAAAGGCTTCGTTACAAAGATATTTGTAACTTCATTTAATAAAATTTAATTGAGAAAAACCCAAAGAAATTTACTTTTGACAAGTTTCTGCCCGCCAAATCTTATGAATGAAAATACGACGTTGCCAATTCGGATAAAGAGGCATGCATATCGGGTGATTTACGGCAAGTTTGTATGAAAATTAACAAAAAATAAAAAATAAGAATTAATTAATCCGGCTTGTCAATTGCAGCAATGCTCGCCAAATAAAATTGGTAAAGGTGTGTTTAGTAGTTCCTAAAGTTCGTCTGAGAAGTACATTATTTATCTTTGCCAATTTGACTAGACTTGTGGCATCTACCAATCCGCACTGGGCCCGCGTGGTGGATTACGGCTCACTCCCTCTCACAGAGAAGAGGCCTGTGTCCCAGCAGTGGGGAACATTATAGGGTGATTATGCTTATGCTTATTATATGCTAATTTAACCAAGTCCGGTTGCCCGGTTTAAAAAAAAACTATCATAAGAGAAACAAATGTAGTAGATAAACAATGTACCTACTTACACATACCTACAACTTCTATTTATATGTACGTCAACAGTTGAAAACGCGTAAATCGGACGGTCGTAACCCATGAGCCTGACTTGTCACTATTGTGCACTATTGCGATCTATAAATCCGGCATGTAAGGGTACTAACACATTGGATATTGTAAGCCTATAAGTTTGAAAGTATGACTATAAGTTTGAAACAAGAGAAATTACGCTAATCGTACAGCATGTAAAATAATCTAATGTCTGTTCTATAACTAGCTGATGGAAGTGTAAACAAACCCCGTTCAGGTTAAATTTTTACGCTCTTTTTTTAGTTTTTATCTCACCTATTTTTCCAGCAATTATTGTTTGAATGACATTACATAACATACATACATAATCAGCCTCTAAGGTTCCCACTGCTGGAACACATGCCTCCTCTCTGTGAGAGGGAGTGCCGTAATCCACCAAGCGGGCGGCTGTTTGAGTTTTTTGGTTCTAGGATATGCCTGTTTCCTCACGATGGTTTCCTTCACTGTTTTCAGAGCAGTGAAGAATTTATACAAAATAAAGCGCTCGTCTGAGTTCCAACCTACAATTAGTTAATCGCAGCCGTTACCAGCGGGCCGCCACTGCTCTTTAACTTTACTTGAATGACATTACTAAATTGTAATTGATAAATCATCGACAAAAAGTGAGGTTATAAAATTAATCTCAATTGTCAAATGAAAAACATCTGTAAGATAGTTTAAAATTATAATTTCGGGTTTACGTATTCAAATAATCAAAGGAAATCGAAGCACTTAATTTGAAAGTGACAGCACAAATTGACATACAGATATGCTTTCGGTCCTATTTGTTTACATTTTTATCAGATATTTTTGAAACAGACCAACATAGCGACGTCGGCGTAGCGTGTGTAAACTTTGAAGTCAACGCGTAGCACAAGTGATTTTTTCGCGTAGCAAGCGCGTAGCCGCGGTTGTGCGTGTAGCAAGTGCGTAGCATGAGTGAGCATACTTTTCGCGTAGCAAAGTTTATCGTTAGCCGGAGATGTTTTTGTGCACCATTTACCTTACCGTCTATTCCGGTAACGTTTTGCAGCGATTCAGTTACGACAGTAACGCAATTAAGTCGGAATGTGAACGTTAGTGGTGACGATAAAAATGGCTGCTGACCGCACACTGGACTCATCTACATGCGGTAAATCACAGAATTTTGCAGGAATATAGACTAGCAAATATATTAGTTGGGCTTTTTTGCTCTCGCTGCAGATCTTTCAAAATAGCCAGATATCATTTTTATTATTTTTTATCTTTTCCTGAAAGTATTTATGTTACAGGGTAAGACTTTTTGAAATTGCGGCCCTTAATTAATAAAATTTCCCAGGAACGGTGTTTATTCAAACCTCTCTTTTGCATCAGAAAACGCTTTTCATTGAAATGTATTACAAACAAATTGTTTCTGTAATTGGAAACTGGTATAAGAAGCTCCACTGTAATTGTCTTGTATAATTTGGTAAATACATTTTAATGTTGTAATTATAAGCAAGTAAGCTTGTTGTGTGGCTTCGTATCGCTCACATTTACTTTGAATGGATTTAATTTGATACTGTTCCGTGTGTTAATCCGTCTTACAGATATACATGCACGACCGTCCCAATGTCAAAGACGACAAAATAGTAAGTGAGTGAGTACCCTGAGGCTTTAGATACATATCGGTACCTAAACATTGAAACCTAACATGTACAGGCATACAGGGTGTTTGGTAGAAGGATCGACACAATTTTTTTAGGGATAGGGAGTAGTATCATATTAATATATAACATACATACATACATAATAAATCGTTGCAATTTCGATACACAGTACATATCCCAAACCTTTCCGCCTTCGGATATCTAAGATAATGATCATATATTTGTGACACAAACAAGCTAATGCGACATAAGATCGGTTTATTGCGATACTGACAGCGCGCCATTTTTCACCCCGACATAACGAAATGTCAGTACCAATGCAGACCTTTATCATTGTCAATAAAATGGTGTATAAATCAAACAAGCCAGCGGGTATATGGAACACGACTGTGTTACACGATATCTGGTATTATTACTGCCGTTCATGTAGCTGAGTTAGTCCGAACTGCAAATGATTTGCTACGAAATAGTTCGGTAAGGAAGTCAAAAGGTTTTGCGGATTCCGATGTTAGCTAAATGATAACTAATAACTTTATTGGACACCAGAAAATACATAACAAATAAATACAATTTAAGTGTCTTTTTGTAATGTCAACTTTTTAAATAACAGCTTTTTACTAAATAAATGTATATGAAAGTTGACAATAAGTTAATACTTATAACAAAAATAAAACATTTTTTTTTTATCTTTCTGTTTGTTTTGGCTAATCTCTTAAACGGCTGGACCGATTTTGACGGAACTTTTACGGACTTTTAGTTGATGTTATAAAGAGTAATGTTTCTACTTCTATTTTAGAAAAAGAATTGGGGTACCGCGCACAAAAAAAACCATGAAGATATCGTTATAGGTTATCGAATATCTTTTCCGACTTCCACACGAACGAAGTCGCGGGTACAGCGGGCTAGTATTCAATAAATCGAATGAAAGAAAACATGTTGTCCAATCATGGACTTTCATTGGTTGCGTCCGTCGCGACATCTGTAATGGCGCGCGCAGAAGAATGCTTTCCTAGTCCTCGTAAAATAATGTATTGGACGGTTCACATAGTGATAACTAGCAGTATAATACTTCAATGACTTAATAAGCAATTCCATTGTTATAATCTGCAATTTTAAATGCACCACAATGCCACTCGGCAAGTGCCGTGTCCGAGAGGTAGCGAGGCGCCGCCGGCTCCTTGCAGGGCCTTTGACTGCAGACTTCCTTCCTAGATTCCTGCCGGTGCTTTGTGTCTTTTCTCCCGGTAATGCAAATCAAGGAGCTCCGATTGCCCCTCGCAGCTCGCTATTCAACGAGTTTAATAAAGCGCCTGAGAATCCTAGAGTGAGATGAAAAATTCAATTAGATATTTTTACGTTTTCCCTACTTACTCCTGTTGTCCTCGAGGGCAATATCGCCGGGTGAAGCCATTGTCCCCGAAAGGAAATATAAACGGACTCATTTACACCAAACACTTGCAATTGTCGTTTGATATGGTTTGTGCAAGCGCAACCCGTTAATACCCTGCTGAATGGTTTTTCATAACGCTAAAAGGTTCATTCAACTTTGGTTATATTTGCATCGCACTGGCATAACAAGCTAATGTAGAACATAAGAACGTTATTAATACAAACATATATGCAGGTTGTTTGTTCTGGTCAGTATGTTTTGATATTAGTTTATTTTTCGTTTTTTCATCATTCTAATTACAAGGATAAAAACAATAGATATTCAAGGGTCAAGTTACGCTTCATGAAAACTTTATTTCCTTTTTTCCTTACTTTCGCTTTCATTAATTCGTGCGTGCTTAGCGAACTAAAGTATCAAAACCTTTTCTATCTCCTCTCATCAGCAATTGTATAGAGATGAAAATCTTAATACATTCATTTGATTAAAAGAAATTCTTTGTAGCAGCTCGTTCACAGCTCGAATTCTAATCTGCCGATTTAGTTTGAGGAGTGAATTGAGCGGGATTCCTCGTCGTTCGGGCGCTGCAGCGCTGCACGCTGCTTTGTCCGGAGTCCGCGATGCAAATCAATTGAGTGCTTGCGCCGCCCCTGCTTCATAAAGCGATTGCACGAATACCTAGCCCCCAACCTCCTTGCACTTTCTTAGACGACTAGAATAGACAGAAAATTGCACTGTAGAATGTTGGAATATTGCACGCTCCACAGAATATAATATTTTATAGGAAATATAAAACTCATGTGGATCGGTGAGACAACTCCGAACTGCTCCTTTTTACGAGCACCATTCCAGTTTTATAACTGGGGTCGATGCAAACGCTGCTTTATTCATAATAATATATACACTTATGTTAGGGCCTATGAATTGATAATACGGTTGTAAAAACATAAGTACCTAGTTCAAGAATTGCCACCTTCATGTGACGAATATGTTTAATTTAAGAGTTGTATGTTTATAGTGTCCGATATAACATTTATTTCGCGCCCAAAAGAAGCAATTCAAATAACGAAACTTAATAAAAAAGTGGTCCCATATTGCAAAGGTTTTATTGCTTTCAAAAGTGACACGGTATGTAATCTCCTCATAGGGAAATTTCATCACTTTGAATTTTGTGTAATTTATCAAATTGCTCGGCGGGAATGCACATGCACCCCCGGCTCAGCTGCGTGGTCACAGTCGTGAGGCAATTTTTTATCTCCCCTCTTTATCCGCACGTCAGCATTGCGGTCCTTGGGGAAAGAATCGGAAGGGAGACGCTAAGGGTAAGACATTGGTATTGTGGTGGCGGATACCAATTTTATGTGCAAGATTGGCGATAAGCGGAACTTTTAGCATATCTATGCGCTTTATTTGGAGAACTTGTAAATTGCTAAGTGGCATCAACATGTTATCTGGAAGCATTTCGTGGCTCTAACTTAATTTGTAAATGTGTGGCAACGACTTCGTGTGGGGCATGTCGGGGGATTCAATTAGTGAAATGGTATAATTAACTGAAAATCATTTAAGTCATTTCAATATCGTAGTCGACAATGTCCTCGGAGGCTGAGGCAGTGGAGCTTGTAATTAATTTGCGGCTCGCAGGTAATTCATTAGGTAGGAATCGACCTGCTCGACACCAATATCGTAATTATTTCTACAGACCGTCGTCGGTGCACGCCGCAGCTTTCCTAATTACATTCCCTAATTGAACTACAACTAATTTGTATGCGCCTATTTGCGATCGCATATTTTAACGTATTTAAAGACGTAGGGAGCGGGGTTATTGCTTCATTAAAATATGGAGGATTTGCAATTAATTTGTGTAAGTTTGTGGTTTAGTGGAATCCATATTATAGTGTTCACTAGTCGTATAATCTGTCAAGTAATTGGAATTGCTGATGAATATATTGAATCCTATTAATTCTCTTTGTTATTTCCACTTTTTTGACAACTCTGTTTATTAAGGAATCTTAAATACAATATAAATAATCTTACACACAGGGCACAGGTATTAGGGTACTTTTACATAATATATGTATATATATAATATATTATGTAAAAGTATATAAATTGGGCATTAAAAAATTAGTCCGCATCGCTGTCCGTGGGTAAAGTGTTCAAAAGGCTGGCAGCGTTGCCACGTTGGATGGCAATACTGACTCTTACCTAAAAATAGACCAGCCCTCTGGTCACGTGAAGAGTCGACCAACCGCTTGGCCAATCCTTAGATATTTGAATTACAAACCAAATGTTGGCAACATGTTTGGTTTGTATGTAATTTCTTTTGAAACAGTATGTATCTTTCACATAGTTAATTTTATGTCATGGTTTCATTAATCCATTTTAATTCTTTTACCTATTCTGGTATAGTAATTTTATTTTAGGTGCATCATATTATTATATAATTAATGTATGCAAAATATTGGAAAACATTTTAAAAGAGTAACGGTGGAGTTTCTTGCCTATTCTTTTCCATACGAAAACTACCTTTTGGAAGGGGCGACTAGAATCAATTCTATTTTAATGTAATTTTTGACGTTCAAAAGTGGCTTTCATGTGCCTGTTTGAAATAAATGATTTGACTTTGACTTTGAAACGCAATTGAGTTTATATCTTTTCCCTCATTTGTGACCGCTCACTTACAGGAAGAGTTACAGTCGACTTAATTAAATTCTTAACTTTTTGACTTTCAACTCTCCAAAAAGAAAAGCAATACCAACAAAAACAAGCAGCCCACTATACTCAAGGGAACCACAAAGTCAAAGGAAAACATCATCAACATATAAAACTTTTAAAAGTCACTAAACGATATGACCATCTCAAATAAACATGGCTCCTAATTCCCATACATTTTTTAATGATTAAGGTATTTTATTAAAACAGTGTTTCATGGTTTCCCAACGGTCGTATAAAATGAGAGTGCTCTTTTAAAGAGCAAGTAAAAAGGTCCACGTAATTATAACGGGAGGCTTTTTAACATTTTTTAACAGCTTTAAGGGAATTTGAAGTGGATTTTCGTCGCGATTTATACAGTGGTTTGCATTTAATTAAAGTACAAATCTTTTAGCTTCCCATTTGAATATGTCTGATGATTTTTTGGCTGTTGAATATTTATGGGGTTAGGTTTGTCAATATGGGGATATAATTGCTGTCTTTTAATTTGTCTGGTTTAATGCTACTTTTTTATTTTGGCGATTTCTGCATTTTATAATAGTCAGATTATGAGATTAATAGAACCTTATATAATTTCCAATTTCTAATCCTTATATAAAATTCCAAAAATATTATTGAACACTCCAATATATTGAATGATTGCGCCTCTTTGTATGAATCTCACATATTACTATTTTGGGGTCCTAAAGGGCTAAACTGTTTTTAGAGGTTCATTTAAAAAGCGTGAATCACTAGAAGGTCAATAGGTTATCAGCCAAATATTTCCCATTCAATAACTGCCTGATAGATATTCAAGATCTAAAAGAGTGAAGTGTTAGCACGAAAATCGACCTTGGTAACAGCTGGGGTAATAATCCTATAAAGCAATTTGATTACTGAACTAAGCCTCTATTTTGTTCTTTAGTAAGTAAAAGAGGAGGAAACTTCAACCTATGTAAGTACCCAACCAAGTCAAGTAAGTCAAATTGAGTTGCTTTCACTGAAAGCCACGTGTAGATGAAGTTTTGTTTAGTCCCGACACGGTTGAGGAAAATACGAAATAAATTAAATCTAAGGATCTACAATTTGTTTATAGCTGTAGGCAATAATTATATAGTCGTTCAAGGTCTTTATTTATATTTAAGTACAAAATTTAAAAGCTAACAATCTTAAAATTTACCGTTTACCGTTTTATATAAATAAAGTGTCGTCCGCATCGCTGTCAACAGAAAAAGAGCCTAAAAGGCTAGCAAAATGACAATGTTAAGTCTGTGGCCAAAAATAGGCCAGCCCTCTGGTCACGTGATGAGTCGACCAAATGCTTGGCGATATCTCGAAACACTAAGTAGGCACTCGGACCCCCACCCATGGCCCTAGTGTTTCAATCCCTAACGGTGCAAACATATAAGTTTCAAAAAGCATTTATTTGTTTCTTGGCTTGATTTTGATTTTCATTTGTCTCTTCATATTCTAAAAGTTTTCTTATGTTAGGTTAATTTTTAACTGCCATGATTCTTGCAATAACATAAGTACTAAAGTAATCGTAGCTCAAGTTTTTATTTTATCACTTATAATGATGATCTTTCTCAAACTTGTTGAAAACACCTTTACGTAAAAGATAGTTACATTATTTGAACACATAAACATTTCATAAATAAAATATCCATCATGCAAGTTAGAGTCACGAGCATAAATACCTTACATTTACACAACATTTAAAACTGATTTTATCGTGAAATAACGATTTCAGCTTTGAACAAAGCCCTATTTCATAAAGGTTTTGAGAAAACTTTGAATGTCTATCAATACTTTCGGAGAAACTCGCTTTTGAATATTGCGTAAGTGTAAGGTATTTATGCTCAAGACTGTACGGTCACCAAAGGAGAAAAGCAACCAGGTTCGTCGGATATAGTTGAAGTTTAATAAGAAATTCATTGAAAACAAACAGCGTCGAAAAATTCATCGCCGTATGAATTTTTCGACGCTATATTTTAGTTTGTAAATAGTTTTATTTAATTTAGTATACTATTTTGTTATTTTAGTGTTATCTTGTAAATAAAAATTTAATTATTAAAAAAAAAAAATTAAAACAAGCAATTCTTTTCTCAAATTAAATTTCATTCGAAAACATCGATCTGTTAATAAACCTTAACTATTTCCGACGACACTGGTTGCTTATCTCTTTTGGTGACTGTACCTACAACCTGGTCCCTGTTTACACTTTCGCCGGCACGTTTTTATTTCAGCACGACGCACGTGGTCGAAAATATATTGAAATAATGGCACACGTGACACGGCGACCTTAGGAACGTGAAATAAAAGTTGTATGAAGGTTGACAAGATTATTTTTTTGGAAGTGTAAATGGTGTTTCTCGAGGGGTGTGGTTCTCTTCGAAAGCTTTTATTTATTTAGATTTACCAACGTTATGCCCTGTCCATTAGCTTAAACGTTTTTTGACAGCTGTCTTAGAACGTACATATACGTATTCCAGATTACGTTAAAGTTAACTTTAAAATGCGTAATAAAATAAATATATAAACTGCCTTATCTTATTGAATTATCCTATCTATGGCTTCTTACAGACATTATAATACCGTACGTGTATCAATCAATGTATTGTGTGTTGCTGCAATCACTTGTTCCATCTGTCAAAAAACGGCTTACCTAACGGACAGGGTATATACACTACAAGAATTACAGGAAGCATTAGAAAATGAACTAAATGTTACAAATAATTATAGGTAAATACAACAAGTTTTTATTATTACCTATTAGGTGACCAATCTCAAAGTAGAAGAGAGAGAGAGACAGAGAGAGAGAGAGGAGAGGAGTTAAATTATTTGTATAAAACAAAACAAAGAGAGATACAGCTGTCTCGCACACCAGCTGGAAAGCTGGGGCAAAGCTGGAAGCATGTTTGGGCTGATTTGATATCTCTTCAGCATAGTCAGAATTCAGACTAATGACGAGCTAAGGTACTGTATCATCATAATTTCAGCCGAAAGTCGTCCACTGCTGGACAAAGGCCTCCCCCAAGCACCTCCACTTCGACCGGTTCTGTGCTTCTCGCATCCAACAGGTTCCTGCGGCCTTCACAAGGTCGTCAGTCCACTTTGTGGGAGCCCTTCCAACGCTACGTCTTCCGGTACGCGGTTGCCACTCCAGAACCTTTCGGCCCCATTGGCCATCTGTTCTGCGATCAATGTGTCCTGCCCACTGCCACTGCATCATCATCATCTGCCTAGCCTTTTCCCAACTATGTTGGGGTCGGCTTCCAGTCTAACCGGATGCAGCTGAATACCAGTATTTTACATGGAGCGACTGCCTATCTGACCTCCACAACCCAGTTACTGGGTAATACGATACCCCTTGGTAAGACTGGTTGTCAGACTTTCGGGCTTCTGACAACCCGTAACGACTGTCAAAGATTCACAAATGACAGCCGGGACCAACGGCTTAACGTGCTTTCCGAGGCACGGAGGGTTCTCGGTATGTAAAGATGGTCACCCATCCACAGACCAACCGCGGCAAGCGTAGCTTAACCTGACCGATCGACCTGTGCGGCTGCTATTTTGCCCACTGCCACTTAAATTTGCCAATTCTTCGGGTTATGTAGATTACCTTGGTGCTCCTGCGGATCTCTTCATTGCCCTTTGGGTGACTTTAAGCCTTCTAATAAGGCCCATTGTGAGCGACCGTACTATATCATACCTATTTGTAATTCTTCTCTTTAAGACTTTACTATTGTAAGAAGTAATTGATTGTCAGCTACACACACACAGTCAGCAGCTCGGGTACTTTTTGAATTTATCTTGGACATAACTGAAATCGGTGAAAGAAAAGCATCGTAAGGAACTGGACTTATAGTTAATGTAAGTCTGAAATCGCCAACCCGTCTGGAGAAAGCGTAGTGATCATACCTCGTGCTTTCTATGAATGAGAAGAGGTCTTTGCCGTTTCACTGGAATAATAATAGGCTGCGTTTATTATATAAAGTCAGCTACTCATTTCTTACTTCCGAAATAACCGCATTTATTGATGTCTAATAAAACATCTCAATCTATCTATATATTATATATAAATGAATCTCTATTGAGAACGACTTTACCGATTTCATCCATCTTTTTTTTTAAAGTTTTCTAATACTTTGTAGAAAGTTCTTACGGAAAAAAAAAATAAGCTTAGAAAATTTAAGAATTACGCTTTTACGCTAAAACAGTTGAACGGATTTAGACGAAATTTGACACATAGGTAGACCATGAGCTGGAAAACGATATAGGCTACTTTTCATCCTGGATCGAAGACGAAGTCGCGGGCAACAGCTAGTACTCAATATATTTAGTGCTTCCACAAGTGAACTTAGGTGGTAGGTTTTACAGAATAATATGATCATTGTGGACCCTGTCGGGCACAGCAAAAGTAGGAGAGAGGAAGGGGGCTTTTATTTGACTACTTAGTTATTATATAAAATATTGTAATTATTTTATAAAAACACTAGCTGCGCCCCGCGGTTTCACCCGCATAAGTTCCGATCCCGAGGGAATATCGGGATAAAAAGTATCCTGGTTATAAAACATCTGTGTGCTATATTTCATCCAAATCCATTCAGTGTGTTTTGCGTGAAAGAGTAACAAACATCCATCCATCCATCAATCCATCCATCTATCCATCCATCCATACAAATTTTCACGTTTATAATATTATTAAGTATTAACTTATTATATTATATTATTATAGTAGGAATAGGACTAGCTGCGCCTCGCGGTTTCACCCGCATAAGTTTCGATCCCGTGGGTATATCGGGATAAAATGTATTCTATATGTTAATCCTGGTTATAAATCATCTGTGTGCCAAATTTCATCCAAATTCGTTCAGTAGTTTTTGCGTGAAAGAGTAACAAACACCCATCCATCCATCCATACAAACTTTCACGTTTAAATATTAGTAGGTCAGTAGGTATAGTAGGAATAGGAATAGTAGGAAGTAGGATAGGATTAGTAATACTTAAATTATAAATAAATTAAGTGTTAATTTAAAATTTATTTCATTTAAATATTCATTGATAAATAGCATTTATATAATAGGAATGATTTTAATATATTTATGAATGTATCAAATCTTTTTTTATTTTTTCTGGTATCTCATAAGATATTTGAAAATATCGCTACCGTAAACAAAAGTGAACTCAATACTGTCTATTTGAAAATATGCCTTAAAGATGGCTTGTTCAATACCTTCTGCCAATAAACATAGGCACAAAACAACAACGCTTGTAACTTTTTCCAATTTCGCTGACCACGATATAGATCAACAGTTGCTTACATAAGCAGAAAGTTATAACTACACAGGCCTGCCTGTGACAGTCCATGCATTTGATCGCTTTTGCCCCGCTCGTCTTCAAACTTGCGAATTGACACAAACTACTTTAATGGGCCGGCGGGACCAGACTATCTACAATTTTCGTACAGCTGGAAATCGGTGGCTCCCGGTACGTTTTGTCTGCGCACTTGCGTTCGCTTGCCATGAATATTTCAACGCACCCTTGAGAAATACTAATTTGAGAAATGGATGATACACGTTTATGAACCGTTTCGCCTTGAGATTATCGTGTTTTATTGGTTTTCCGGCAAGAAGTGGAACTATGTTTTCTTAAGATAAATTTAATTTGATATTTCCTTGTAGGTACACTGCCGAGCAATGAAAAAGTTCCACCCACAAAATGCCGACAAACACCTTAATATCTCCTAAGACATATAATTTAAAATTTGAATACAATATTTACGTTTTTAGTTGGTAATATTCTGATGCGCTGTATGTACTTCAATATTGCAGATGGCGTCATTAAGCTAGCCTTTCCCGTTTAGGAGTAATTTGGTGCTATGTCACTGAAACTTTTTCATTGCTCGCGAGTGTACTAATAATAACTTACAGACAGGAGAATTATTCAGTTTCATTTTGCATGACATACCATCACACCTGCTATCCCCGGAGGGCCAGACAGGAGTAGGTGTAGTAGGGTCCACCCACATAACGCCAGTTATGTTTAAGTCCCATGTAAGGGCACGAGTCTTTTGCTCGTTATGAGAAATTCCTGATGGAAGAACCTGATAACACTTTGCCCGACCTGGTAATCGAACCCAGGACCCAACGAGGTAGTCATAGTTTTGCTTAGTATGGCTATTACGCAAGACACTTTCATTGTATAGTCTTCGAGAACATGCATTTGCAGTGGACACGGATTTATAGACCAATTAGCTAATTTAAATATCATATAATATGGCTTCATCTACTTACAGTAAATTACAGAATTGTGTTCTCTAGCGATGTCTGTATGTCCATGCAGGTATTGAAAATCGATATTTTAAAATTCTATTATGCCCCGAAGGCTGACTTTCACTACTGTGTAGATGGCACCTTGCCAACTTCGGAAACGACCAATATACAAATTAAACCCCTGATTCATATATATTTCACTAACCGTGGGTCGATGCCAAACTACTAGTGTCATTATGGTTCGACTAGAAGTGATAAAGAATAAGTCATTCACAGATACCCTTTAATAAAGGTGAGATTACTAGCTTCTTTCGTTTTGAAATAATAATAATAATTTATTTGCATCAAATTTTACAATTTACATTAAATACATGGTAGTACATACAGCTTAGAGTAGATTATACAATAGTGTGGCGACACCAGCACCCTTGCTAAGTTGCCAAGACAACTTGTATTAAAGATGAAATGTAATAAGTAGGTAACTGGTAAATGGAAAATTACAATCAGGTAGATTAATACAAGTATTTTATTGTAATTTGGAAATTACAATTAGCACTTGGCAATTACAATTAGCATTTGGCAATTACAATTAGGTAGAGCAATTCAAGTATTGCCTAATAGTTTTTGCTCATAAAATCGGGCTGTCGTAGATTTCCGTGAAGCATATAAAATGCCCACAAAAACGTCTTTCAATTTATTGGATCTGGGATTATCCTGCGACCGAATAGGTATATTTTTGTGAATATCCAATCGGATTAAGAAATAAATTATATATACAAATTCAAGCGTATTATGTTCATGTAGATTTAATTTGAGAATTAATGGGTACACATATTTTCTACTTAGCGTTTACATGAAAACCTACACCTCTCTCAAAACAGGCCTGTCCCTTGAAATGTCACAATTCAATGGCACCTTTATGTAATACTAGCCTCTGCCTGCGACTTCGTCCGCTTGAAATTTCGCCCCCGACCCACCGTGACGCATCCCAAGGATCCGTCCGAGCTAGTACTTCGGTTCTTGCCTAGCGTTCTTTTTTTTGCTCGGTTCCTAAGGGTCTTAGCGTGATGTTGGATAGCCTAATAATCCTCAAAAAAGTGACAGATTCAGAGATTAGCGCATTCAAACAAAAAATAACAAAATAATAAACTCTTCAGATTTATTATTAGTTCAGATAGATTAAGTTTGTTCAATACACGAATCACTTGAAAATAAATATCAAACAGACCAAACGGAAAAACGTTTAAAAAATACATGATAGATTACTTACGCAATCAATATCAGAGCAAAGCTTTCAATATCCACAAAAAATAAAACTAACTACCCACTAGTTATCTTTGCTTTGTACCACGGGTTGGCCACTATTTAGAAAGAGTTTGCGAACAGCCAATTCAGAGAAATACTATCCGTTTGGAAACATGAAATCATCAATTAAAACCAGGAGTTTTATTTTTTGCAATAACATATCCGCACCCGCAGTTAGAATTTGTGCATGTTTGGACAACTCAGTGTGTGCGGAACATTGGATCCAATTAAACTTTTGGAACAAAAGTTTCACTCTGTTCCCAACGATTCATATTTTGGATGGGTTGATGTGGGGAGCACTTAATTCAATAGGTGTCGGTTTCAACAACACATCCGCAAATTGTTAGACAGTTTCACAAAATTGTACTGAAATTAGCGGATATCGGCCTATTAGGGAAATTAAAAATAAAATACCATTAGTGATATTCTTGTTTGACGGTCGCACTTTGTTTAATTGTTTGACTGTAAAGTGCACTGGGATAAAAACCGATTAAAACCTGTCCTATATAACTGCAGATATCATATACAAGGTTCTGAAAGCTGTAATACCTACCTAACTTGAAGTTGGTCATTGATATTGTAAATGAGACCAAGAAGCCTCGGATCAAATTAGACTACTTAAATACTTCCCACGATGATCAGCAAAATAAGCCAGCCACGAGGATAAGCCTTAAGTTGAATAAAATATTAGACTGTGGTGCATAAATCGACCGTTGAGGAGAGAAAAGTCTCTAAATAGTCTTCGATGACGGAGTAAGTAATCATTTTATTTGTCTTCGCTCAGAAGGCAGTATACTTACCTAGCGTCGAGAGTTATGGAATATTAAAATATAATTATTACCTGCAGCACAAAAAACAGGATTGAAAATATTACACATGTTTAAAATTCCCGTTTTTACGCTCCAAAAAATTGGTATGTCAATACTTGTATATTTACCGAACTCGCAACAATATGTTTCGCCCGGTTGACTGAACTTGATTTTTGTTTGAAAACCTTTACCGTAGTATCTCACTCGAATCCAATAAAATAAATTCACTCCATTACAATAAATATTTACGTAGAGTGCGTGGGTAGGACGCTAATTAAATACTCTACGTTTTATGCATAAAAAGCGGGATGATCGGGCATTATTGGAACTATGAGTAACCGAAATAGTTGGAATGCCTCAACAACCACTGCAATAAACATCAATTAGCTGGCAGTTAATTACTGGTAAACTTCTGAAACTCCATTTAAATCGTAGTTGCTTTATAAATTGGTCTCAGTTAGGTATCATAGTAGTTTGATCACTAAGTTGTGGGGCTGTGGTCTCTGGGGCGGGCATTTCATCTCAATTAAACAACTCATGTCCGTTGGATCTCCGACACTTCAGCAGTACATAACTGCGAGACGGGCTGTTCTATACACAACATGGCTAGATTAGAATTGCTCCCTGGTGCTACATCAAAGAAATATTATCGCAGAAAGTGCTATTAGTTAAGAGTAAGACGTTTTTGGGTCTAAGGGCCAATTTAGGCGTTAAGAGGGGTGTTTATGAGACTTCTCGGTTGGCTTCTTCAAGGATATTATCAGGAGCGAGAATGATCTTGGCAACTTTATAAAGTTTTTTTTTATTCTGCCTCTTGATTGTTTCTTTTTCTGTTCATGTTTTATTTCCTTAGCTTTCATTCTTGTAAGTGCCATATAGCCAGAAATGGGTGTATGAAATCCAGTCACATAGACATACACTTGTCATCTATGAGTTTCTTCTAATGGGCAAGCAAGAAAGTTTATTTTCGCCTAATATGACCCATACAATTGAAAATAAGATACAAAAAGAAAAGAAATGGGTAAAATATGCGTCACATCCGCGCCACACGACCATTACTCAGCATAGGCCCAGGTACGCACGGGCGCGTCTCCCGCGGCGAACTTTTTCGCGCACTTTATTTTAACGCACTGCTCAGCGCCGAGGGTTAAAAAACCAGTACGTGATAAAATTCCGTCCGTGCGAACATGGGCTAATACCCGTGACTCATGTGCGAAACAGATCCACAGCGCTGGTGTTCAGTGACAACTGGAGTTGACTTGATGATACCAGTGGACTGGTGCAGCATATCTAGAAAAACAAATAACAAAAAAAAAAAAAACAATAGAACCATAATAATCACTTTATAGTTATTCCTATCAGTCAAATAGTGCAGTTCTATTTTTAGCTGTGGGCACTACAACTGTTCTCAACATATCCGAGGATATATACGCATGACTTAGACAAAGACTGTACAATAAAGCCAAAACACGCGTCAAATGAGGGCCCGCATACCGCAGATGCTCGATGCTGAGCCCATCATGGCCAGGAGATTTCCCCCTTGACATTGATTGTATGATAGATGCAATATCTCTAGCAATAATAATTGCACAATATGAATATGAAAGCCGAGAAAAATTAACAGATCACGTATTTTGACTTGGCTCGCGAGGTTATAGACATGTGGGATGTGTTGTGCCGATACTCGTGACAGCCAATGGTTCTATAGCCAAGAGCTTCGACCTACACCTGAGAAGGCTCAGGTTGGGTCGCTGGACAGAAAGGGGTACTTCTGACCACGGCTCGTGTTGATAGGTTTTTCTCTCTGGAGCCCTTACCGCCAGTAGCCTCGACTCTGTGCCCGATACCGGTGTGCTACTATGAAATAGAATTAAAGTATGTGACGCTGATAAGAGATGAATTGTTTAGAGTAACTAATTATGGTTGTAAACTTGTGATCAGTGTTTGAGAGTTTTTTGTTAGTAGGTGCTAGTGCAATCTGTAGCAGGTAAAAGTTCAATTTTTTTTAAATATTGTAGGTAGTTGTTGAACCATTTCGAGGAATAGAGTTACTGATACATTTTAATTCGTCCAAAATAAACCAACATGCTAAAATAATGTTTGCCTAGCATTACATTGAAATCGTATTGCATCAACACATCGCATTTTATTTGATTGGCTACTTTTCTATTTTTTCATACGATACTTACATAATCATCTGCCGTCATCTATGTTGGGGTCGGCTTCTAGTCTAACCGAATGTAGGAGAATACCAGTATTTTACATGGGGCGACTGCCTATCTGAGCCCTACAACCCATTTACCGGTTGACTAAGACTGGTTGTCAGACTTTCGGGCTTCGGGAATACTCGTAACGACTGTCAAATATCTACAAATGACAGCCGGCAGGAGTCTCGATATGTAATGGATGGATGGTGGAGGATGGCAAGCGTAGCTGAACCGTCGATCGACCCGTGTGTACTTAGCCACGAGCCCAATACTTACAATCCCACTCCTACTATATATGTTGGATGGATGGATGTTACTCTTTCACGCCAAAACTACTGAACTGATTTGGATGAAACTTGTCACACAGGTATAACCAGGATTAACATATGGGCTACTTTTTATTCCGATATTCCCACGGGATCGAAACTTATGCGGGTGAAACCGCGGGGCGCAGCTAGTGTATTATAAAAGAGCAACCAATACCATACATACTGGTAGTTTGAGATTCACAAAAGGAGGAAACGAATAATGGAAACATACGGAAATTGCGCACGGCCCGAATTAAATTCTATTGTTATTCAAAAAACGACCGTCGGTTCTACAAAAAGGGCGAGTTGAATACAATATTCGAGCACACATTTTATTAGTAGGCTTCACATTTTACGAGCGGACTCGAATCCTAAATAAAAAGAGGATTCTTCATATGAAGTCCCTTTGTCATTTTTTTACGGTGGGCCGTCAAAGGCTTTTACGATTTCATCTTTAGTCGGTCGGTGTTATGCGGCGTCTAATACCTGAAAATGAAAGAAAACCTCCTGTTATAATGATGACGAAGTTGCTTTCAATATTACGGTGGCTTGTTCCCTTTTATCTTACTAATGAGCCTCCAGTGTTATGGATTATTATCGGATTTGTTTTATCATTTTTGTTTTTGTGTCTTTTACAATATTGAGATTATACATATTTTCTGCTGGTGTTATGAAAAATACATGCCTTATTTTTCTTCTTTTTTTTTCTTGTCATGTTGTTGATAACTGAATGGAACATGCTACGACACTCGTAGAGATTTCCACGAGTGTCGTAGCAGATTAAAATGAAATGAAACTGTTTATTCTGTAAATAGGATATCGGAATCACTTTTTAGGGTTCCGTAGCCAAATGGCAAAAAACGGAACCCTTATGGATTCGTCATGTCTGTCTGTCTGTCTGTCTGTCCGTCCGTATGTCACAGCCACTCTTTTCCGAAACTATAAGAACTATACAGTTGAAACTTGGTAAGTAGATGTATTCTGTGAATCGCATTAAGATTTTCACACAAAAATAGAAAAAAAATATATGATGTACATTACCATGTAAACTTTCACTGAAAATTGGTTTGAACGAGATCTAGTAAGTAGTTTTTTTTAATACGTCATAAATCGTAAACCGCAATTTACCTTTCATTCAATCAACTCATGATTGATTTTTATAGATAATGGTACGGAACCCTTCGTGTGCGAGTCCGACTCGCACTTGGCTGGTTTTTTTATAATATATGATAAAATGCTAGATGAGGTCGGCGTTTCCTATCTGATTACTCTGAGAAGAAATGCCGAAATAAACTCAGAGTCATAATCTTGGTCAGCTCATGTGAAGACCATGTAGATCGACCTCTGAAATGGTCTTTTGCGGAGAGTACCACACAGATTTGAGTGGACCAGTCCATTGACCTGACCGCCGAATTCACCTGTGTGTCCACCAATAATATCATAGTACCAAGTACCTTTAATGCGTGGTAATTATTTTGTAACAAAACTGAGTGCCTTGATCACAAAGCCTTCTTACCTCGACTTTAATTTCACTTTGGAATTCCGTACCTTTTTTATTTTATATTACGTGCATTGCTAAGTTAGTTACGTAAACATTCACAAGTTCAAAGATGGAATATAAGTCATACAAAAGAGGCCAGGAGTATCCTTGCAAAGTTATAAGTTTTCATCAAACTTCCATGGCTCGGTGGCGAGTGGTCGGCAAACAAATTCAATGACCACAAAAAAGTTATGGGGCAAACTTCATCAGTGCTCTCTGCCCGGGAAAGTTCAACCTGAAAATATTACGCACGTAACGACATGGAAATACATTTTGACTTCGTGGTATACATTTTAGAAGACTATATTTTGCCACTAACTAAACTACTAGCTCGTATAACAAAGACAACTGTAAACAGTTGTCTTTGTTTTTTTTTTAAGAGCTGATGAATTTTGCTGGTCACAAACAACAACGACCTTTCGTAAGTAAAATGATTCGCTTTCGTATCTAACGACCGCGCATTAGATGTCCAAGAAGCTATTTGTAGTTCATAGCATAGGGATTTAGAGATTCGAAAGTAATGTGAAAATTATCGACCCTATCAACGTACTGAAGCTCAGCAATATATTCTCTAATATGAGCACAGCTATGTGTTTATCAAATAAACAGCACGAAGAAGAGAATGGAGAATCCTCGTACGGACGTGATTCGGATCAGGAGACGACATAAATGGATCGCGGGGTATTCGTTCAAGCTCGTGTTTTGTCGAGATTTCAACTTCATACTCCCAACAATTATTATAAATATTGGCAATGCCTCTCCGTCTCCTATAAATATATTTGTTTCTACCGTGAAATATAGACCAACATTATCTACACTGAAAATCTACAATTCAGATCACAAATAGCTCCGTTTGGAGAAATAGATGGGCTCATTTATCCACGGCTTTTTCTGAGTTATTCAATACAAGAATCGTTCATTTTTAGTAAAAGTATACATTCTAGTGATTTAGAAATGGTTCACGAACAAAACTTATGAATTGTCACACATTTGTCATGGGCTACGTTTGATAGTCCGTTTTATTGGCTATATTTTTGACGATAGGATCCTAGAGCTTTCGGTGAAATGTGGAGACTTTTATTAGTCTTTTAGTAAAACACGAACTTTTCCGACATTGGTTGTAAAACTTTATTCTTGCAGTCTATTTTGTTACGGGATATTATATTGGATAAAGGTTTTGGATTTATCTTCTGAGAGCTGATACGAAACAGACTTTCAAGAGCTAGAAATTGTTAATAAAAAGAAACAAATAAGCAGCCATTGGCAATGTTCCTACCTAAGTATAAATTAGTGATGGAGTGGTCACCAGTTTAACTACTTTGTAGTTAATGTACGTACCTCAGTAGAAGTGCAAAATCCGAAATCGTATTAAAACTTCATTAAGTTGTCCTATTACGAATTTCGTATACATTTAAGTATTCTTAACAGCATTTGGAGAAGTGTTTTCATTCAACTCGGGCGCACTGTACTACAACTAAGCAGTCTTTTCACTACCCTGTATATCTCAATTTGAATGGCAAGGTTCCATACTAAGTTTGAATACTAAATAAGATGCTTTTAGTGGGAGCGCACGGTTAGGTAATTTTGTACTTCGGTCGTGTGCCAATGGAATCGTAACTATTCACGTTCTTAATAAAATTCACTACATTCAAATTGCTCTTGTAAAAGTCAGTCTACTGTATTAGAGATCTGTAAAGTAATCAAGCGTTCCTCTATTGTCAGATAGAGTGATTGGTTTGCCCTAAAATCCTTTAGAAAATCCTTTTATTTGGCAAAATAATGACGTATCCCAAATGTTCAGAGCCCGTTCAATAACTGACAATAATTCCGATTGGATCCTCCAGAGAAATCTCGGTTAGCTAGTTGGAAAGAAGAACGTTTGTGTAAGCACTAACCCGTTCGGTACACTTCAAAGAGCATATTGAACCAAAGCTAGGAATGACTGGAGCAGTGTAATCGATGAGAGCACACTCCCTGCGGAACCCTAATAAATCCGCTGTGACCGGTGTTCATTAATTTGGTGCTGTCAAGTCGGTATCTGAAATTGTTGATGTTTTGCGCATGTTTGTGGCACAATTTATTGGCCCAATCATTCGTGGGCCCTAAAGTTGAGCGGTACACTTGGTATGATTTATTATAATAATAGATTTTCCGTGGGTTAAATATCATGTAATAATACACTAGGGGTTACCCTGTTAATCCGGGTACTCGTACAACCAAATATGAGGTATATTTGAACTCGCACAAATTTTAATTAAAGGTTTGACGTTCTGATTAAACAGGATTTCAATTATTTTCCTACTTCTTTTACAAGACTGCTGAAATACAGGCAAAAGTAGAAAATTTAATTTAACCTAGTCGTTTTAAAAACCTTCATATAAAAAGTAGGTACCTAGACCTTTCTCGATAGTTTACAAGTACATTATTTTAGTACCTGAGTACCTAAGACCCGACCTATTCAGGCAACACTCTTAGAGGCAGTAGGTCTGAACAGCTGATTGGATCTTACCTCCTCCGTAAAGGAAATGAAGCACGCAAACCGTACCCGAGCAATAAAAGAAAATAGCATAATGTGCTACCTTTTACAAATTAAATTGTGGTGTTTACTTTGGCTTCTGTTTACCAGTAAGTGTTTAGTTGTCGTGAAAAGCAACTTTTAGGGGGGAGGCTATAGTAGTACTTTTATTAGGTACTCCAGGGAGTTTATTTGGTTCTAAGCGATTTCAGTTTTCGAAAGTTCGAAAGCTTTAAGCTCTAGAGACTAAGTTTCAATATAGTGTTGCAAGTAAGAACATTCTGTTCTAGCAATGTACAAATTGAAATGCGACTTCCTACGAGGTCACAATAGGTCCGTATTGGCAGTTTTTCTTGTTGAAATACAAAAATAAATAGCTGTAAATTAACATAATACACCAAACCAAAACTCCACGAATAAAAACAAAATAAATAAATTGGAGCCGTCACAGGAGTGGCAGGAATAAAGTTATATAACTCAAGTATTTTGCACGAGTCGAGCCATGGCTCCGCCGCCACTCTCAAAGTGTTTTTAGTAAAATCACGAAGCGGATCTCCAAATTCATCGCAGGATCCTACTTCGCGGATATCATAACAAACGTAATAAAAACTTTTGCGCAAAATATTAGTTTTTCGGACCATCAGAGTTTACAGAGGACTGAAAGACAACAAGGAATGGCTCCCCATTTATTCCTCATTTTTAAGTTAAATAAAACTTCGCCTTGCTAAGATCGCCGATACTGCTAAAAGAGGGTTATATAAACTTTTAGGCCCTCTCATTATTTTTTCAAGAAATCGGAGTAATTTTATGGATCCTAGAAATAAAACGGCTTCCAGTTAATACAGTATTAGGATGGAACTCCTCGGATGGTATTTCCTAAGTGATACTTTCTTCATCTCAAGTGCCTATAGAGTGGTACCCTAATAGATACTACGTGTGGCTATTACGGCTAGTGGTTACAATTTGCGCTAGGAGCTTTTACCTAACTTAAAAGGGCTCCCCATCAAATGGGCGGTATATCGAAAACCCATTCGAGTAATTTGAGGCGAACCGAAACGACATTGTCGCTTAAGCGATTCAATCCTCCGCGACCGCGCGGGGACCTACACGACGATTTGAATTTAAGCGATTTTATGTGAGCGGTAATGTCACCGTTGTGAACGCTTTGTCGCCAATATATTATATTTGCTTGTTCGTTTACAGCCTGTTGTTTACACGCGGATGAGTGGCGGGCGAGTGGTGCGCGACGAGCGAGTCGTGTTTACATGAACATCGTAGATGACTGATAATCGTTTTACGGCATTCGTTTATGTCACAGATAAGGTTCGGCAATCACGAATCCGTTCGTCTCTTTGTGTGATTTCTTTCGTGTTCCATGTTTAGTGCCGTCTCGGATTGATAGCAGAGTCTTTACGACTGAACTGTACGCGTCTTGCACAACTTTGTAACTGATTTGTGCTTTCAGTTGGAAAACTCTAAAATAATGCGTCGTTTATGGAGAACTATTTTGAAAATAAACAATGAATATATTCTGCACTGTTCCTCGAGTTGCAGAATAGGAAAATAGTTTATATTTTTGCAGTATGACCTAGTTGGATGTTTGACTTTCATGTTTTTGTCTCACGGGACTTCTACGTAATTTGAACTATAATTAAAGTGCATAAGCGTCGAGCTTGTAAAGTATTGTTGTAGCTAAAGGAACAAGAGATGAATAAATGACTGCCATACTTTATGCTTGAATAAAACATTGTTCGTATACAGTTATTAGTGCTATGTATATGTTACAATACATAATACATTACATGCCATAAGTAGTTGTTCAACAAATCGATGTTTGAAGTTATCGATTTAAATACTTCATCATAGATTGAAAACTACTCCTGAATTTGAATGTGGACTGAAAAATACTACTTTTTACGAAATTTGTCCAAGAAAAGAACTCACACGTTTATCACTCCTTGCTACACAACGGTGTGACAGCCGGCCACATTTTACTGTCGTCATTCTCGCAAGCGATAGCGGCTAAGCAATCGACACTGATTTGTCTACACATATATTACGTGTGTAACGGGCTTAAGCTTTTACTCGCCGAAGAAATAGTTAAGCTACACCTTTAACGAGTTCACTCGCTCGTGTGGCCGGCGCCTAAACCAGGCTACAGTCGACAAACTTTAAGTTGCATTTAAATGCGAATTTGTTCGTACAAGACTTGTATTGTGACTGTTGCTGCCGTTGTAACTGTCTGCGACTTGACAAATTGTGTTGTGAGATTTTAATCTTTGTCTAAGATTTTGTTTGTATATTATTAAATTGTTACTATAGCTCGTATAATTGATGTTTCATGAGCGTGCTCGGGAAAACACGTTATTTAATTTATGTGACTTCTGTAAAGTAATTCAACAAATCTGCAACTCAGTTACCTGTTTGATTGTAGATTTTGATCCAAGATTAAAGTGATTAGGAGCTTCCCCAATCCCTTAATTGCCTCTTTGATCGACAAATTGGTTCTTCATCTTCATCTTTCAATCACTTCGCCAAGGATCAAACGAATATATTTCGTAAATAAATATGTAATATCAATAAAAGCCAATAAGTAATTAAAGAGAGCAGTTAAATTCGATCCAGTTATAAGCTTCTTATTCTAAATAAATACTTCATCAACTCAAAAATAATTAGGAAATACTCCGCCGGGTTATTACGTTCAGTGTTCAGAAACCCGTGAACTTCCACCAAATCAATCGTAGACCAGGCAATCAATAAGAAATTTATGAAAAAAAATATCGGAGCATTTTTTCATCAATTTACCGCGTCAATCGTTGACGTAAATTAAATTGCGCGAATTAATATACGTACATCTACGCCGTAATGTTGGGGCGTACCTCCTTCGTCGTGAAAAATGGAATCACAGCGATGAACAATTTGTCATTTTAATGTTTTCGTGTCCGCAACCGGTACGCCGGCACTATGGATAGACAATTTATAACGCGTGTCATATCCCCTTTGTACGGCAAGGCAAAATATCTAGCTGTGAGGAGAGGAATGCAATTTGTTGGCGCGTACATATCGCGTGAATACCGTGCAAAGTGTGTACGTACATAATTGTAACGTTATGCTGCGTACACATTTTGTACAGATCTCGGAAAGCGTCGCTTGCTTCAAGTTGTGTCGTATGTCTTGCTCAGATTTTACAATTTCGTACATATCTTATTGTTATTAACTTCTTGTGGTGTATGTTGTACATATTCGAACCTATGAATGTGCTACTGATACAGTTTACTGTTACTCTTCTGCTTTATATTCTGGTCACGTACGAAGGTAGCTAATACCTTCCTTTTTTAATTATTATTTTATTAGCGCAGGAGTCGGGGCTTCACTTTGTTTGCATACATTTTTTATACCAACAAATGATTTTATTTATTATCTATTATTTACGTGGTTTGCACATTTTAGAGTTCAAAAAAGTCGTCGATTTTTTAAAAAGATAAGGTAATATGTATTTTGGAATATGCGGGGATTCTACAAAACTTACGAACGAACGAACGAACCCAAGTATAAACATAAATCATCCATTTTCCGAATTTACTTTTCCATTTATAAACATTACGAAATCGTGTACCTACCGTCGACCTACTTATCTCGACAGTAACATACTTATACATGTGTAAAAATAAAACTTTCCTTAAATTATATTTTACTAGATTTATCCCCGACCCAGTCCGAGACGTTCACGAGATAAGCGTAATATTATACGGTGAGGCTACTGAAATTCCCACATCATAAAATTGGACTCGCGCCGCCGCTATAAAACTGATCATTTATTTTTACGACATCGATCCCTAGGTTAATAATTGTGTCGCCATAATTTTTTCCAATTCCCATACATTTTACTACGAGGTTTTTACGAGGTCAACGCACTTGTTAGTGGATTTAGTTTGACATCTTGATCGCTTCATACGTGTTTGTTGGCTCTATTAGAATAATGCTATGGATAGTTTACAACTTTATTTACCTTGTAGCACATTTTCTTGGGATGGTGAGTTTTTGAAGGTGTTATTAACTTTTTGTAGAGTAGAGGTAGTAAACAGGTGTACATCTGTTTGAACCGGATGACTGAAATACCAAAACAATATTTTTCAATTCTGCAGTTCTGCAGAATTGAAAATGAATATATTTTTATTTAATTCTTTACTTTTGAACCTTTTTATTACACTACGCTGCTCATAAAACCGTTGACTCCTTTTGAAGGTTCCGTACCCAAAGGGTGCCAGCAGGCCCCTATTACTACTAAGGCTCCACTGTCTGTCCGTCCAACCGTCTGTCTGCCACAGGGCTGTATCATTTGAACCGTAACAGGTAAACACTTGAAATTTTCACAGAGCGTGTACTACTATGACCGCTATAACAACAAAATAAGTAATAAAATGAAGTCACAAATTAAAGAGTTTAAAAAAAAGAAAGTTTAAAAAAAATTGTAGAGTTAAATGTTATGCGGTGGTATAGACCCCTTCGTGTCCGACTCGATACTTGGCCGGTTTTTTTTTTAAATAAAGTCCGTCAAACTATCTGCCATACAGTTTATCATCACGCTATGTGTAAGCTCTTAAACTATACTACGCGACGACGACAATGGTTAAAACAAGTAGTTCCCGAGACGCCTTTAATGATCCTCCCTCGCTCCTTAACCGTTAATTAAGCTTATTAATCTGAAGGCACGACCACCTTGTTTTCCTTAATTGGTTCCAGTTTTATTTCAGAGTTGAGCTTCAGTTTTCATTATAAAGTTTATACATCAAAAGTGTATTTAAACGCGGACTTAGTTTTGTTGGGACAAATCAATGTGAAATCCCGTCTCGTCTAAGTCATTCTGGGTTATGGTAGGACCGATCGAATCACACTGAATCAATTTGTAATCTGCTAAATCTTTAGGCAGGATAGTTGGATAATCGAAGGTACTTAATGTTAATAGTGAATCAATGTCCTCGACTCGACAACGCCTCTTCAAAGTTCTCATAACACTCGGGTCGAGGATTATTGTAATGTAAACTAATGATACTACAGAATGCATTAATTGGATATAACTGAATAAACGAATGGATCATAGTAAATGGATATTTAGAGTACAAATAAATAACGAACTAAATCCGCTGTATTGTACAATTCTGCGAGTCACAGACATAAAGTGAATTAACCTGATATATTACATCAAGCTGATGCATTGCTGACATGGAGTAGCAAAACCAATGATGATTTACAA
The DNA here is from genome assembly GCA_951799955.1 of Apamea anceps. Lineage (NCBI taxonomy): Eukaryota > Metazoa > Arthropoda > Insecta > Lepidoptera > Noctuidae > Apamea > Apamea anceps. Next base: position 9,728,005 of record OX637515.1, on the reverse strand, counting down.
TTTTATGTACAAGTATTATAAAACGAAAGTTAATATTGTTTTTGAAATAATTCATGCAAAGTGAGAACAGAAGAAAGAGAAGGCAATAATAGAATTATTTTTCTGAGCATCCGCTGAGCCAGCAGGGGTCGTTATTCAATTACAAGGGAGGGAAAATACGAGTCGATGTTTACCTGTGTTGCTGCGGGCCATCCGACCGAATCTCTTTACCATAATTACCTATGCCGATGTATTTTTAAGTACACGAACCCCTCTCAAAGATTGCGAACTTAATGAATTCGGTGCGAGAGAAAATCTCGCTCATTTCGATATCCTACGTGATATAAATTGCATTTCACGAATCCTGTATATGCCGGCGGCACGCGGTGTGATGCTAGATCGGAAACCATTTTTGTCATTTATTCGCAATAATCCAATATGGAAGCGGGTGCGCGTGATCTCATTGACACTAAGCTGGGCACGGGTTTCTATCCATTATTCATGGTGTCCAACCCGTCGTGAATAATATTTGATGCGGTTTTGAAATGGCATACCGTTAGAGAAATTTCAGTTTTCGAGAATTTACTGCTTCATTAGGGGCGATGGGCTGGCTGGTAAATTCGCTGCTTGTTCCTGATCTCGGCTAGTGGGTGACGTTTCGAATTTCAAACGAATTAAATGCTCTGTTATGTGAATGTGTCGTGTTTACATGGAAGGCTTAATAGTATAGGTTGGCATAAAAGGCGAATGTACGATTTTCAGTTGGTACAGGTTAATGTAGAGCTTCTAAATGTTTCTAATGAATGAATATCAAGTTCTACGTATTTCACTGCGTTTGTCTTTGTATTTACGTACCCGATCGTTCAATCATTTCACACGGGGAAAATGAATTAAGTTTTCTGGTTAGTAGGTAAATGGATTTTGTGTTGTCGATCCTTTTGTTGAATTTGTTGCAAATGAGTATGTGTGATATTATAATTAAAGATAGTGAGAAGAGAGAACAATCTCGGTCGGCGATCACTTACCATAATGCATAGCATTTACAACCTCATATATACATACAAAAGACTTTGGCACCAAGAAACGGAAGCTTAAGCTGTAGAAAATACGTAATCAGCGTTTTGGCACCGCTGTACACAATTTTTGGAAGGAAAGTAAAGACAGTATGTCTCATTTAGCGTGTGTATATGTGTGTAAATGGGGGAATATATGGTTGATCCTGTCGTCAAGGGAGCTTGTCCAGGGGCTACTCATTTTAGATAAGAAACCCGTGGGGTTCTCGGTTACTCCTTGTTGACTTATTGCGTCTATCGCGGAATCGTTCCAATGCCAACCATTCCTCTGGCAAATCTTGTATTTGCCGTACGAAATATATTATATAATGTGCGATTTTCTGAGGCTAATTTACTATTTTGTGACAATTGGGTACTTACTTAAATTATTTTTTGTTAGATGTTGTGGGAAAAAATAAAGATAAGTTTTACTTGGTTACTGAGCAAGGAATGAAAAAAAGCAATTTGTGTAAATGTTACATATAGTTTATTTTATTTGTGAGTTCTAAGAAACGACGAAGTGTATTAATTTTGTCATAGATAAGGATATCTCGGCATGACTACTGTATAGTTACATAGGGTTAATATTTCCATCGGCAGATAACTTTTATTCGAGGAGTATAATTGACGGTTGATAGATTTTATAAGAAAGAACCGTAAAAAATTTAAAATTATACCTCAGATAAAATTATCTGGCGTTAGAAATTTGGTTCTTTTATGAGGCTGACTAAATATTTCACGAATCTGCCTTCATTATATCTCGTAATCCCCAATGAATTTCCCATTTCTAAAAGAATTACAAAAAAATGTTACTCGAAAGATAGATACATCTTCATGAACATTTCACTTTGAACATCAAACTTAACAAACAAGAAACAACCGTTAACTACCCTTACCAACCGTATCAGTGTACTGATATAATTAGGTACAGTCGGCATCACATTAAGTTAGCTCCCAAAGCTGGGGCATGCGGCTCCTGCAGAGTGACAGCCCGGCCCTTAATGCGGTTAAACAGTTAAACAGCTTTAAGCCTACTGTACTCACTGTACCGTAAGCTAACTTGTACTAGTAGCTAAGCTTAGCTCGGCTTGTGGTTCCGTCTTCATTAAAGGACTAGAGACTTTGAATTTACATAGGGTTGAGGGAAGGAAAATACACTGAAGTTGTTTGGTAGTGCAGATTAGTATAGAAGAAGCTTTAAAATATTGATTGTTTGCCAAAAAGCTAATGTAAATATAACATGACGCTTGTAATCCGTAAAGGGTTAAGCAGAGATGTACCTGTAGTACAACCACAATTCGCCAGTTATGTTTAAGTCCCATTAAAAAGGGGCGAGCCTATTGCTATCAACCGGGCACAATCTAGGGTAATGTAACTGAGAAATTATTTGAACCTATAAAGGCAGGAGCCTTATAAGCTCTTTAGCCATATTTGTATGGAGGGTCATGTGCAGAATTGGCTGAGCTGATAAAAAAAACAGATCCATTTATGCATGTCTGAGATATCTTACTAGTGAATGCAGCTGCGGTGCCTAAGTCTTGACGTAACCTGTTACCATGGGTTCAGTACATGATTCTGAACCCTCTTTCTTTTAGCCGTCTAATTGATGTGCACTTGTTTTTAAAGTCTGTCATCGTTCATTGAAAACCAAATGTAATATTTTTTCTCTTCATGTTGTAGTTAAAGTTGTTTATTCGTTTTCTCTAAATCAGTCATTTTCTTCCATTTCGAACTTATGAACACCAATACAGTTGGTGGTTGAAATATTTCGTCTGTATTTGGAAAAAAATTGCCGTTCTATATATTTTGACCGTGTCAGTATTAGACTTTTCTATGAAACAGCAAAATGATACTTTTTTTGATAATCGACGTAAAATTTCTACTCTAGTCTGGAATTATGTGCTGAATTCATAGTTACAGTTTGCGCGTCGATGTGGCCCCTGCATATGTTCTGGCTTCAAAACATTATGTGAAGTAGAATATTGTTGTAAATTACAATATATAGCACCTAGCAGTTGGATGGTAGAGGCTGAAAATAATTATAATGATTTATCTTAGCAGGCATGGCAGACGACCATGAGGCCAAATTTACGACCCGGTGGGTCCCGCTGAATGACAGACGACATCGCAACAGGCCAGACGGAGATGGCGGGATGAGCTGGACTCCTTTAACAAAGAGTGGCCCTTGGCCAGGGTTAGGGAAGGGTTAGTGGAAAGAGAGTAGAGAGACCTTTGCGCAGCAGTGAAACATTATTGGCTAAAAATAAAATAAACAAAATGGCAGGCAATGAAACTATCAGTTACAAACTGAACAAAATTTTATATTCTGATATTTTTGTGCCTTTAATCAATACCTAAAGATATTCCAGACGCCCAAAAATCCAATATATTTCTTAACCTTTCTCGTCTTCATAGAATTAATCCAAGTTAAGTAAATTATTTATAGCTTCAGAAAATAGGTTGGTTGCGTGTAGGTGCACGTGCTATGCATAGTAATTAATCATTTGTTTTAACTACCCAACTTCCCGATTACCCGTATGAAACAGTGGGCGGGGTAGCAGTACATCATAATAATTACATTCTCCTTGCCTTCTTTATTAATAACAATTATTTTTTAACTTTGTACTTCCTTTGTTTTAGTATTGTTGTTGGATTTAGGAGTGTAATCATCGTAAAGTTATTATTGCTGGGAATGAAAAATATGAATGGTCCAGAGAGTCCAGTGTTGACTTTTAAAGCGATAGGCAATAAGACAAAGTTATGTTTTCGTAAATAATACAAGTAAATAAGCTTTGTTTTGTTAGCTTATTTGTATCTGTAAACCAATAGATTTGTTTCTATATCTTATATTCCATACCAGGAAATGAGAGTCAATATTCATTATTTTTCTTTCACCGTTTTGAGATCAGTGATGATAAAATAATTTACACAAAGTAAAGTGCCTGCTTGTGTTCGAACGAACCCACGACCTACATCTCGTAACTCGTGACCGAGATCGTCGTTGAGGAAACGGCAGGATCGTCATGGTGAAACTGGCATGTCTTAGAACCTAAACTTCGAAGACATGTTAAAACCGCCAAATAGTACAGGGCCCGCGTGGTGGTTTATGGCCCACTCCCTTTCACAGAGAACGCGTGCGAACATTATGGGCTGACTATGCTTATTAATTATTTGCTATGATAATTGTCTATTTCACGTCATCTTCCTAGAACTAATTGTTACAATACATAGATTCCCAAGTATTGACGTAATAGAGAGATTGTACGCATAGCCAGCTACCAATTAATCGCGATGATTACCTACTCAGTATCTAGTGCTTCATATTATGCTCGAGTTACACGTCCTTTATGTAGTATCGTGTTTCAGGAGGATGATAGTATCGTTTGAGACCTATATGATAGATGTGGCTTAGGTAGGTAAATAAATATGGTGGCTTAGTAAGGTATGTATACAGGTTGGCAGGGACATCGAGGCACAAAATGTTACCATGGATCCAGTACATGATTTTGGACCACAAAGAGTTTAATAAAAGGTAAAAATTCGTAGGTTCGCAGGTAGGTTCTAAAAAAATCTGCTGTTTCATACAAAAGTGCAATAAGGAAATATCAACATATGTGGGTCCAGGATCATGTCCTGAATTCCTAATGTCCTTCCCACCCTGTAGATCTGTCATAGAAGGTTACACGGGATACTTTCAGAATCACCAAGGTTTAAATAATGACTGGTGAGGGAGGGAGGTTCACGAGTTCCTTGGTTAGACTTACAAAATAGGTATTAAGAAAAGTCATATCTCTTTGATATTTTAATAAGTTAAGCATTTGATGCAATTGTGTGTACTTAATTGTGTCAGCAGAGACTCAAAATTCAGCTTAAGTTTTGTTCAGAAAAGTCGCTCTTCTCGAAGTCTCGAAAAGTACTTGACTTTTACGAACTACGGTCTGTAGGTACATGAAACCGTTCTTAAATATCAAAGGAATGATTAAATAAAACGGAATACGGGAAAATACCGCACATTTCATTGTAAAACCTTTATGTGGACCGTGTATTTTCGGACACAGGACCAATGCAGCACATTTTAAAAGCACCTACGAATATTTTATTAGCTCGACAAAACTTTCCGTTATTTGGCTATCCTTAAAAATACAAACTATTAAGTAGCCTCTGTATATACAGTTTAAATACAAATTAGGTTGACTAAGTCAATTGCGCGTCGACATGAGCGTGGATTAAGTTAGCCCCGTTTCTAGTACAAAGGCCAGGCATGACAATGACAGTTAGCTCTACTTGTTCACACCTACCACCTTACATTGCTGATAGCATCCGCAAACGCTATGGGAAATTGAACCTTATTGAGGGCATAATAAGGCGGTCTGTAAGCAGGATGTTGTTGTATTCAAGGGTGAGTTTATCATGGTGAAAACACGCTAAGCCAAGTTTCAGCCGACCTCGAGTTCTGACGAGCTTTGTAGCTGTAAAGAGAACTTGTATTAATTTCCACTTAATATCGTTTTGTTAATTACGTTTCTATCGGAGCATAATGCTTGAAGTTTAATTGAAGTTAAACGATTAAGCTCGGTGGGTGCGCTCAGTAATTATAAACATTTAGATTATTTACGCTAAGCGTGAGATTTTCATTACGTAACTATTCTATAATTAGGGCCGTCTGTTCGTGCTCAGTGGGTCATGCGAGCAGCAGAATTGCTCATTATCGCGAATTGTCTCAAAGTAAGGGTAAATTATAAGTAAATTATTGTTTTCGTAGTCGTAAATATGAAAATAATGATTAATTTTAATGTAACTCTACATGGTTATAACTTTAATCGCCTATGAATCAGCGTAGTAAGCTCTTGAGTCAGGTGGTGTCTTTCAATTGGGAGAGAGGTACTAATTTATTTAATTTTTAATATTATAAATTATTATATTTTTAATAAAAAAATTCAAATAATAAAAATAATTTAAATTTACAAATTAAAAATTTCAATTGAAAATGATAAGTAATTTATTTTCAATTTTTATGTAGGTAGACAAGTGACCTAGCGTGTGACTTTGATGTGCTAGACGGCTGACCAAGAAATATAAACATGAAGATCTTGCCTATTTTACTCCAAACAAATGCTGAAGTTCTGAAGTCTCTGCCAGGCGCCGAAATACTACAAATTAAACAATATATCTCGCTGCGCTATAAGTTCGAACTGTCTTAAAACTAGGTGCTGAATAAAATTAATAAATAACAAATGGCGACCTATTGTCGAGAAGTGATAGAACTGGACTTTGTTCAGAAACTAACTTAGCTCGGCGGATATTGAAGTTGCGGGTAGGAAACCACTCCGTAACGGAGTCACACCAACTGTAAACGAAGTTACACTCTGATGTTTTGTTTGCTTCTTCATTTTGTTACAAAAAAATAGTTAAAATGTTACTTCTTATTTTTATAAAATCGTTTAATGTTGAAAGTTTTGGGAAGTGACTGGATGATTTTAAAGTTGGTACTGGACGTAGTGCAAGCGATATACTGGACGCTTCCAAATAATAGGCACGCACTACGCATGACAAACTTCGTTAGACCTGGAGCCTATTTAGTAAAACCGACAGGAGACAGGCGATAATCTAACAATTCGACAATTTTACGTTTAAGTTTGCTTCATACATTTTCAGTTTTGTAAAATGTGACAATTTTTTGACAAATATATCGAACTAGCTGTTGCCCCTGAGTTCGTCTGCGATCCAGGATGATAAAATAACTATGTCCTACTCCAGGTCATGGTCTACCCATGCCATCCAAATCCGTTCAGTCATTTTAGCGTGAAAGTGTAACAAACAAACTCCTTTTCGCATTTATACCTAATATTAATAATATTATCTAATTATGTATATTAAATATGGCTCTGGTTTTTACTTCCGGACAATTTTTAAAGCACGTCCACTCACCGTACTTTTCAGATTTTACGATGTCATTCTTGAAATAGTGTTTTAATTACGTTTAATTACCTACCTAATATTGACAATGTTTGTCAACAAGTTCGCGGAATGTCATATTGTGACAACCTTAATGTACATACTGTTCAAGTTCGCAGAATATCATGTAGATACCTGTTTTTGAGCGATATCAGTTTCACACGACACAACAACAGAAAACATAATATTTCTAACATCATACGCTGAAAGGGCGCTTTCCTTAAATTCCTGGAAACGTTCTCCGTAATATCCTCATTACGTAAAGATATCAATATCAAACGTAATTTCAGCGTCGGCTGCGACAAATCTAGCAATCATTCTCATCCAATGACGCGACAGAAACCCCTCATTTTTCCACAAGACGTATTTTTATAAAATTCCTCCAAAATTAGATCACATTGCGTATCCGCGGACATAAAAAGGGTTCACAATATTTATCTAGGGCGCATTAAATAACGGTAGCATTGGAATAACAAATGCCCACCGTTGGGACTAACAATAGCCCGAATATATCACGACTCAAGCGCTAGAGGGCCGCAATTTCCGAAAGAGCCCGCAAACGGCTATGTTCGTAACTCCACTAAAGCCTCGATTCAACTTGGTATTGGCTACTAAATATTTATTGAAAATATTAATACTTATTGATGATATTCGCCTTCATATAAAATAGATCTACATTGGGAGAGACGCTGCGACATGCTTCCTTTTATTTCTCATTCACACTTCTCGCTGAACTCACTTGCGCTGAGCTCACTCTTGCTCTTGTGTAAAATGATGAATGCAGTATCAACTTTTGGAGTTTGGAATAGTTCTGACAAACAATATAATAACTTGAAAGCAATAATAATTTTTACTCCAGTAGTCCATTAAACCATTGAAATTAATTATATTTTACACAGATAATAAAACCAGTAAAAGGTCTATGTAACAGATAAATTATTACGTTAATAATTTTGCGGTTTTACATCATTTATGCTAGCTCATTAGTGTTAAGTGTGTTGTTAAGATTAGGAGTACCGTCTTTATTTTAAATTATGATACTAAAGACTAAACTGTCTAGTTACCTTTTTTTTGCAGATGGGAAATCATCAAATGACCCCTCCCGCTCTGGGTGAAGCGGAAGGGAGTGTCAGACTCTTACTGACTAAAACCCACCCGTGTTCCTTCCTTAGCCCTTTATGTTCCAGAGCAGCGGTAACCCTTTCGGACGATCCCGCTACCCCGGCAAGCTTCGGCCCTATCGGGCCCCCTTCATCTATGCTGACATCTCTTTGAGGCGCGCGTGGAACACATGCGCGCCGTCCGGCACGGGCCTGGTCCTGATCGGACGGTGAGCTACCCATTACTCTCCGCCCGCAGGCCCGCGCCTACGGTGGCCGGGAGTCATCACGCGGCTCCCGACGCCCGGAGCTTCTCCCGCGGCGGCTGAGGCGTGAGGTTCTCTCCCTCAGCCATCCCGCCACCTCCTTCGCTAGCATGACTGCTTCGTAGAAGGAGGTGACTGCCTCCCACTCCCTCTCGCCCCGGATCATGGCTTGAACCACGGCCGGACGCGAGAGGTCGCCGTCGTTGCCGATCGCCTCTACGAGGACACGGCGGTGCTCCGCCCAAGCGGGGCAGACCTCCACCGTATGCTCCACCGTGTCCTCTGGGCCGATCCTCGCAGTGATGACACCCGGGCGTCTCCTCCCGCCTGATGATGTGCAGGAACCTCCCGAAACATCCATTATCTAGGCACATCATCATCATCAAACATCTACATCTAGTTACCTTGATTAATGTTTTAGACCTGCGAGCGATCAATTAAACTAAAGTAATGTTTTACTTACAAATGGCAGCGCTCCGCACTAATGATTTACACAAACTAACAGTTTGGCCGATCATTGGTCTGGCTATTAATTGCACAAAGAGACCATGAGCATAGACAAAGAGACTGGTTCTAGTTTGGATTTCCATTGTCCCTACCATAGACAAGAAACGTCACCTCTACGTCAAATAAACACAAATAAAAAGGTTTCGTTGAAAAAATTTTGAATAAAAGACCAAAGTTGTATTACAAGTCCCAATTTGGTTACAAAAACCGATACAATAAGTTTTACTGTACTTACATACATTTACAGGGAAAGGTTCGTGCGAAGCTGAAACTTCTCTCGTAGCAGACGAATTTCAATGTGTTCGACCTTCGCTGGTAATTTTCTCTTCGTGTCGATGTTTTTCCTAAGATAGATTACTTTCCAAGATGCGGATTATATGGCTAAGTAATGTTAGTTTAATATCGGTATGAAACCTCTTGCCTTCACGTAAAACTCTGAAGTATAAGACGGTACTTACATTTCATGTTGATTAAACATTTGTTTTTTGCAAGGGTATACGCAGGTTTCTCTGTATTCACTAAAATACGAAAGAAAATGTAATGAAATTTAATTTCAGTCTGCAAACGGTAACTTTCAGTAAAGTTGGAAACTTTTCTACGCGGTTACACTTGCATGGTTTCTTTTATTATATAAAAATAAATGGTTATGGTGTTTTTGGTAAATGTTTCTTTATTTTTGCAACATTTCTTGTTGGTTAATATTTTAACGATCGACTAGGAAAATAATTCATTAGGAACCTATGTAGATGTGGTCTTTAAGCTAATATATTACTTAGCTATCTAGAAAAAATAATACAGACACTCCAATATTTTGCCAATTTTTATTAACAAGAAAAAAAAGCTAGCTTTTTAGCTCAGAAAATAGTAATGAAACTTAATGATTACTTATTCCCAACGCATGTTAAGGGGATTTAGTCCATTACACATCATTTAATTGCAGACATTTGCAGAAGTCAGTAAACCATATACTTAAGCCAAATATCCGTCAGAGCATCCGTCTAAATCCGTCACCGATAATAAGGATACTGCATAAGCTACAATAATGTACCACATCTCGTCAATGCAAGATAATTATATCAAACAAATTGATATCCAAGCTTTACAGGTGTATTACGTAATTGGGTGTGTGCCATTAGACTGGTGATTAATTTAACTTAATCCTCCGTTAAGAGGTTATGGCGTCGCAGTGGCAAGGTTATTGCGTGTGTGGGGCAGTACTACTCCAGGGCAAAGGCCCCTTCCCATACGGAGAAGGCACTATCATGATCACCACGCTTGCCTAAGATGGGTTGGCGATTTGAGACTTTTGTTAACTGTAAGTCCTTCCTCACGATGTTTTTCCTTTACCGATGTCAGTAATGTCCAAGATAAACTCGGAAATAAAGTACACATGAATTGAAGGGTGATTATAATTTAAGTATATTTATTTTCAGCACTGAAGTTATTTTTATTTTGTGGTTTCTTTATGTCTTGGTTTTTACTTTGTTTAAATGATTGTTTGATTGATTCATATTATAGTGTCATTCTAGTCTTAATCTACGTTAACACTAGATGTTTTCAGTACAATTTAAGTAAGTAGGTAATTACTGTGTAAAATTAAACAGCGCTCGTATACCTATCCGTAAAAACCAGCATACAATTTCTATTGTCCTGAAAAAATATGAAAATATGTCGTTCCATTCAAAAAACAAGAATGGTTTCATGTTATCCATTAGGTAAATTATTTATTTTATGAAACTGCTTACGTCATAACTGGGACCAGCTTAAATATTATACCCAGTTGTATTAATACCATGGGAACCAGAAAGGTTATTTTCACGTTTCCTTTTTATTATACCGTCAAATAGAGCTTTTTTAACAAAGGCAGTCCGCACAAAGACGGGTAAAGCCTGTGTGACGACAACTCGTTAAAATTTTAATCCGCTCCGATATAAATCTGATTGAAAATGCACCGACGTACGGATCGTTACGCTCAAACAACGAGCAGAGAAAATATTTGGTGCGACGTTACGTGCCACCCGGTATTTTTGATCTGTAAAACCATTTATTTTCACAATATATAGGCATATAGATGCGTATCGGGTTTGTTTGGAAATACTGTTACGTTTTAAAATTTCATCTCCCTTGATTATAACAAGATTTCTGCTCACAACGGCTTAATTAAATCAATGATCGCGATGACCGACCTCCGGCCTCTGATATCTACCCTCTATCATTTCGAGTCTGCTAGCGATAGGTAGGGGTGATAGACATCGTTATATTTCATTACCGTCATTATATTAGTCTGGTGGGTCCGGCCGGGAGCATTTTCACAAAAGGCCAACCCTAAAGGTTCAATCGGCAAATTGCGCATACGATTCAATGAGGTTTGAACGTCTTGGAGACGAGTTTCCAGCGCAGACGGCTAGATGGCGCCTCGTCACGTCTGCACATGCAAACTGTATCATATGTACCTAAGTACCTCATTCACGAATCTGAGGTGTTTTTGCAGCAATCATTTTCAGCTTGAGTGAACGTATGGATCGCGCACAAGTATTTTTCTCCAGCAATTTCGTCTGATATCGGTGCAGATTTGAAGATGATTTTACAGGTTTGTTTTTCTGTTTTCGATTTACTTCTGTGAATATATGTTCTTATGAATATTGTACGATATAAAATCTTTTTACTATGTATTTGTAACAGTTTTTGAATGAATATAAACCACGAATTAAATAAAATTGCGGTCATATTAAAACCTCAATGAGTGTTATAATTCACTAATTGTGACAAAACTGTGCCAAAGCACTACTTTCAACCAGGTTTGGCATAAATATGGTGTGTTAAAATTTGTTCAAATTGTACTATTTCGTGGCGGCTTGCCAACGAGCTGCGTCCAATAGTTAAAGTTACCAAGGTTACTGTAACTGTACTGTTTTGTTAGTTATTAGTAGCCCGATGCTAAGTAGGTGTAGGTAAGTAGCTGGATAATGAACTGTTCCATAGATATACTGTTTTTGTATGTCTATGGTCTGTACAAAAGTATCTGACGAAAATGCAAACAAATGCAAATGGATCAGAAAATGTATTATACCAATTTGTAGTGCCGCTTATAAGTTGAGTGCTTTTATTTGATTATTATAGGTAATACTTAAGCCCGGAATGTATATAATATATGAACGTAAACGAGGCATAAGGAGTATGTAAGGATCGTAGCAGGTTGCGTTCTGTAATTTCTGCCTATCCCCATGGGGAGAAGGCATGAGTTTATGTATTTATGAAACCGGAATTCAAATTTTTAATCACCTGATAGATGTTTTATATTTGACAACCTCATAGATGTTTTTTTAATTTTTTATATTTGAGGTTAATTTTATGACCTTAATTTTCGACTTAATTTTTTTTACAAAAATTGTTGAAAAAAGAAGTGAGATATTAAGTTGAAAGCTTCTAAATACGACGAATGTGTTATTAATTCCGTTCAGTGAGTAATTGCGTAACAATTTCATCTAAAAAGGGTCTCGAATATTTTGATGCCCTGAGATTCTTTCCCCTACTTTTTTATATACATTTAGCTTACTTATATATTATGTAAATATTAAGTATTTTGTTTGTATAGACGTTTGTGTTTATATAGACCTTCTGAACAAGGACAATCAAGGCACAAAATACCAAAAAGAATTTAATGAAACTGGCTTCGAAATATTAAATAATATAAATAGACTATATATAGCACTTGTGAAACCGAGACAACTAACACTATACTGGACCATATATGTACAAATATAAGCAACCATTCATTCAGCATGTCTATAGTAGAATCGAGTCTATCAGATCACAAACAAATATTTCTGGAAATAGGTAAGTTGGAACCGCGAATAAACAAAAAAAAAAAAACATTACAAAGCACTGGATTACACAAAGTTGTATAACTGCGCTCTAACAGCTACCTACAACAATGAAGATAACGACTTTTATTATCTAGAGAGATTTATTTCCGAACAACTCAATAAGAGCAAAATAGTCAAAACAGAAATATTAAACCTACCACAAAAAGACTGGATACACCGAGATATTATCGACTCAATAAACTCACGAAACATATTATGGCAACAAACAAAATCACAACCAAAAAACGATGATCTAAAGTAAAACTTCAACGAAGAACAACACAGAGTAATAAACCTAATCAAAACACAAAAGAAGAAGTACTACCAAACCTATTTAAAATTAATTACAATCAACCAAAGAAAATCTGGGACATTATCAATAATTTAGCGTTAAATAAAATTAAGGACAAACTGCCGTGCCCCTCCAAAACTAACGTCGAACTCAGGCCTGATTACAGAAGGTAATGCAATGTATGACTTATTTAACTAATTTTTTTCATCAATAGGCGCAAACCTACATAGCTAACAAAATACCCATCACGTACCATGTTAACACCGATAATATTTTTATGTACGATTATAATTACACACATAACATAACACTAAACGAGCTCACCCCATGTAGCACAGATGAAATATCAAGAATTATTGACGACCTTGACAGCAACACAACTACAGGCCTAGATGGCATCAGCACTAAGGCGTAATTAGGAGATTAACTAACTGTATAAACGTGTGCTTATCACGAGGTATTTTTCCCGATACGCTTAAGATTGCTAGGGTCAGTCCTATTTATAAATCCGGAAGTAGAACTGACCCGAGTAACTATAGGCCGGTGTCGGTCTTACAAGTAATATCAAAGATATTCGAACGAGTTCTATTTAATCGTTTAAGTAAATACCTAAATGACAAAAAATTCTTGATAGACCAACAATATGGCTTTCGAGCTAAGTCAAATACCCTCACAGCAGTAGACTTAATAACAAAAATAAAAACAAATATTGATGAAGAAAATGTTGTTTTAGGGATCTTTATTGATTTTAAAAAAGCGTTTGGTACAGTAAGACCAGAAGCTCATCCAGAAACTAGATAATATAGGTATCACAGGCAGCGCCCTCGATATGTTCACATCATATTTACAGAATAGGCTACAAGTAGTTAAATTAGACTTCACTAGCTCGGTTCATAACATTACGTATAGCTGTCCCCAAGGCTTGGTTATTAGCTCAGTACTCTTTCTAATCTATGTTAATAGTAATATCAATAAAATAGGGCTTAAAGGGCACCTAACTCTATACGCGGATGACACATGTATATTTTATTTCAATAAATCTATCCATAACATTATAACAGACGCGCAAAACGACCTTGACCTGCTGAACGAATGGCTAAAATGTAATTTACTTACTATTAACGCCGCAAAAACATCTTTCATGATTTTTTGCGCCAAAAACAAACCGTTGCCGGAGTTCACACCAGTCACAATAGATAAAGAAGTTCTCAAGGGATCAAGTTATGAAAAATATCTGGGATTACATGTCATGTAGACGACAAACTAACTTGCACATCAACCATATCAAAATAAAGTCATTACTGGCGGCATTGCGTAAAGTTTCGAACTGTATTCCAAGAAAAGTACGTAAAATAATATATGTATAACCCGCTGGTTGTCTCATTTTGAATATTTAATTGAGCTATGGGGGTCAGCTGCGAAAACGTACGTAGACCCACTACAAAGAACACAAAACAAAATCATTAAAACATTATTTCACTATCATTATTTAACTCCGACAAGAATACTATACAAAAAAAAACAAACTACTCAATATAACTCATCTTTACAAATATTATACTTGCGTCCTTATTAAAAAAATCATCACCACATCTGTTCAATCAAACATACATACAAGAAATATACAACGTAAGGAATAAAAACAAAATCCAGTTAAAACCATCGCACGCTCGCACTAATTATGGCAAGAAAACAATATTAGCTGAAGGCGCACGGCTGTTCAATAGTTTACCGGAGGAGATAAAACATGTGACAATGACACATTCAAACGCATTACAACATTTGAAATAACATCAAACAGAACAATAAGCTAACGTAATGTCTCCAGCTGCCCAGAGGTAACTAATGTTAATAGTACTAGTTATAATCACCTGTGCTGTGTATAGCTCATTGTAAGCGAACTGTTATTATTATATTTATCATAATAATTTTATGTTCTTATGAGAAATAAAGTTCTTTAAACCCATAATAAAAGTTTGTGTTATAATTAAAAATATGGTTTCTTTACAATTTCATTCGATACTTTTGGAACAGACATTTAGGTTAAGGCTTTTTTTTAACCGACTTCAAAAAAAAGAGGAGGTTCTCGATTCGGTTGAATGTTTTTTTTTACAGTCCGTAAATTAGCGTGCTAAAAAAAATCAAGAATAATTATGTACATATGTTTAGTTTGATTGGTATTCTCACCACAAGATTAGCTTTTCAATATGAAAATCCTAGTTACAGTCCAGTATGAAACGGACAATTTCATAATATAATATCACGCCCGTAATCCCCGAAGGGTTAGGCATAAGTGTACCTATAGTACACTCACATTTCGTCAGTGTGTACCGTTGTTGCGGACAATTTCGAAACAAACAAAACAATTAAGTGAACATGTTTCAATACTTTAAACAGTAAAGCTGTAAAGATGCAGTAAAGTAGTTTAAACATTTAATTAGAACTTTCAAAAAGATCAGTTAAAGGAGGTTACATTGAGATTACATCGTCTGCCACTTGTCTTGAAACAGTCCTTGTTTTGGAATAGACTTGAAATGGGATTAGTCTGAATACCTACCTCCGCCTCCAATCGATGAAATAAGCCCCTTCTCCCCTACCACGGCAATTTAGTCATTACGAACTTTGAAAGACTACTTTCTTTTCTTTTAAAAGGTTCTAGCCACTGAGTAGGTAGCCAAGTATTCCGAGAAGTGAAGCTTGATGATGAAGGGTCTATTCGTATAGTTTACGTAGTGCTAATGGGTTTTAAGAACCAATGTTAAGTAATCTTCTGAAGCTTGATTCTCTTGTCTGTTTTAATGACGACTGCTAGACTTGGTTGTGACAATTATGCTTCATCTATACAAGTAATGAGCGCAGTGGTGGTTCAGTGGTATCGGTTCCGACTTACGAGTCGGTCGTGAGTTCGAACCCGCGCAGGCACTTTACGAGTACTTTGCGTATTTAACTTCATTGCCATTGCTCTCAAAACGGTGAAGGACTAGAATCAAAAATTCGAAGACATGTGAAATCTACCAGGCCCAGTGCGGGTGCACTGGGCCCGCGTGGTGGATTACGGCCCACTTCCTTTCACAGAGAGGAGGCCTGTGTTCTAGCACTAGGAACTTAACACTTGTTACTTATAACAACAGCTATACAAATGAATAAAATTGTAGTGTCTGTCTGTAATGTCAAAAAAATAGCTTTTTACTAAATTCATATGAAAGCCTATACGGTACTTTTAATGTTTTAATTTTTTTTTTATCTGTGTCTGTCGGTCTGTTTGTTCCAGCTAATCTTCGAAACAGCTGGACCAATTTTGACGGGACTTGGACATTGGCAAATAGCTGATGTTATAAGGAGTATCTCAAGTTTAACTTTCTTTTTGTCCTGGTAGCACGTTCCCGTGGGATAATTTCCAATATCCACGCGGGTGAAGCCGCGGGCAGAACCTAGTATTTACTATAGTAAGCTTTGAAGAATCCACATCCAGCATAAGATATTTCAGAACTGATATTATATGTATGTGAAGTAATACAATATGATAGGCACCCTCAGTCGAACTCATACAGCGAAGTATCCTCAAACACTTGAACGCTACGCTTGATAATACGTAACACGTCAATTCAATACCGTATCTGTGATTGTCACGACAAGTGATTCAACAAATTGCGCATTTTGTCGTTGTCTCAAGGGGAGTCGTTACGGTATTATTCTTGTGCAAATAGTAGCGAGCAACGAGCGCCGGGCTCATTCTATCAGTTTCCGGAACATCAACCCCGCTCCTCCATACGATGCTTTGTTTCTGACGGCCGATGTCGGCAACTTTCACACCGACACGTAACTAACCACCCCTTACGAAACCTGATTACCACTCCGCACGTATCGAACAATGTAATGTACTGTGTGATATTGTTTTGACCCGAATTTAATGAAGTGTAACGGTGTGAGATACGGACGCTTTAATACGTTATTGTTTTCATTTAAAATAATAAGGTCTCGATCTGAGTTCGTGATACGGGGGTGAGTTTATTTTACGTGGAGCTTTATTTAATTAAGGCATGTATTTGTTGTTCGTTTAAACTTTGATTTCAATTTTCGGATTGAGTTTAGACAGTTCGATTTAATTTGGTATTTGCGTTGTAGGTTTGGTATCTCCTCGAAATTTGGTTTTGTTACGTAAGGCTGGTAACAGACGCATTCTTGCTTAAAATTGTTGTGAATAAACGAGAGCCTAGGGCGGGACATGCGAAGCTTCTTTTTATATTTAATTTAGAGGATATCTTCGCAGCGATTATTATACAGGGTTGCAGGGACGCCGACGTGCAATTAGTTACCATGGATTTAGTCAAAATATTTCAACACAGGGGGTGTTGAAATGTTTAGTCGGTTATTCAAAAAAAAAATAGCTGTTCCATACATTTTGACCGCGTAGGTCTTTGCACTTTTGTACAGCAGATTTTTTTATTGTTAGAATCATGTATTGAATCCATGGTAACAGCTTGCGCGTCGATGTCCCTGCCACGTTAAATTGTCTTGTATTAGTATTATTTTGATCATAAAAGTTACGTTGGAAATGATATCTTTTTGTAAAGGTACCTGTTTTAAAATTGCTGAAATATTTATGAAAAAATAAATACAAAAGCCGCGCGACACCGCTGTAAATAAATTGGGAAATATGCGTCTGCTTTCTTTGTGGCGTGAAAAGTTATTTATAGTTTTATTTCTATAAACATTATTTAGGATAACTATAATAAGACTATTATGTTGTAGTAGCTACGTCAATATTTTGTGCTTCCAAAATTATAGAAATCATCGACTCTATCAAACATCTTGGCTACAAATTTCAGCTCAGGGTGATCGATAGGAGGTATATGGACACATTTTGAAAATGTTCGGGCTACTTACAGCTCATTTTTAACCGAGTTCAAAAAGATATATAGGTGGATTTTTAACATTATTTTTTTAATGGATAGGGTATGCCTCACGGGTGGTTCCTTATAAATTAACTTTGCTTATAATGATGAACTAAAAAGTGAAAAATAAAAACTTTTTAGGAAGTCGGTTGTGTTTTTTTTTTTTGTAAAAAAGTTTTTATCGATGTTAGGTACAGAAAGTGTTTTTTTGTGAAGATATACGAGTACATACGCACTTCATCCTTTTTTACCATGGTGGTAGGCAGAAACTATAGAATGCCATTTGCAATGATTCTTTCATACTCCTTTTTTTGTGAAACCAAAATTCTTCATAAATTTAGCTATGCTATACTATACCATATATACATTCTCATTAATAATTTTAATTTATTTGAGTCCCTGTCTGTAATACACTACATGGTTTGTTTTATATATTAAAACAAACCATGTAGTGTAACCTTAAAGGACGACTACTATTTGCTAAAAGTAGCCCCAAAGCCAGGCTACCTTTTAGCCAAGTAGGCTGAAGTAGGGTATTATTTATAGCGTCTGACACTGTTTATAACTCAACGACATTATTTGTAACGCCCACATACTTACCGACTACTTATATTATCTTGTCTCTGTCGCTTATATCTTCCAATTTTATTGTGGGGGCAGGGATAGGTATAATTTATTGAATTTACGTGTAAAACAATGTCATTTTTTGAATAAATGGGCAATGAGATTTTTTAAAGCGGGATGTTCCCTTGTTCCAGTTTATTTTAAGGGTTTTTCAAAGGGTGCTAACGGTACCCTATTACTAAGCCTCCGCTGTTCGACCGTCCGTCAGCTGGCTGTATCTCATGAACCGTAATAGGCAGATAGTTGAAATTTTATAGAGTGTGTATTTCTACTGCCGCTATAATAAAAAATAATAAAATAAAGTTAGTCAAACTTAAAGGGCGTCTCTATACAAGAAACGTTTCTTTCGGCGTATTTTGCTTTGTGTTACGGAACCCTTCGTGTGCGAGTCCGACTCGCACTTGGCCGGCTTTTTAATTTATTGGGCTGACTAGTCCTTAGTTGCTACTAACATATTTTTTACGTACCTAATTCGGGTACCTAAATAACATAAGAAAGTTGAACTGGTTTCTAACATAACTATCTGTAAAACAATGGAATTTTTATAAGATCTTTCGACGGCTCAAAAGTCAGACAGAATTCCGCGTGAAATTACAAAACAAAGTTCTTAGGTGAAGGACGAATGAGGGTCAGACCTAAAACTGGGTATAATGGGATTCGGCTCTTTTAGGTTCTTACAGAATTGAGTTATGGAATAATATAGAAGATGTATAAAGTCGAGTATTTAATATCTACATATTCCACGTAGTACTTACCTGGACCCACTATATCATTCTATTAAAGGTAATCAGAAGCTGTCCCACATACCTGTGTAGGTAAGGTAGTTCATTAAGTATCAGAGAGCCAATTAAACAGACAACTAACGACACGTTGCTTTGACCCACCCCCGGGTGCCGCCTTGTCAAAATTTGCAAATTTTCCTCAAAGGGATTTCCAACTCTTTCAATTTACACCAATTAGTGAAAACACGTGGCTTATTATCTTAAGATTAACACTAATTAAGACCCTACGGAGCTCGGCAGAGACCTCAAAGCGAGAGCTTTCCTTTGAAAACATTGCTACTTAATTAAAGCTCATACCGTTAAACGTTAAAATTATATTTATAAAATGTTTATGTAAGAATTTATGCTCCGAGCTGCATTTGTCTGAAAGAGTTCCGTCTGTGTACTTTGCGAGCTTACCTGCACGTGTTTTCAGCAAACTGACTCTGTGATTTATACGTGTCTAATTATTAAATATCTCGTTACCAACTTTATTCTTTAAAGAGCAAATGGCTTTAAAAAAAAGGGGACGGGTTATAATGAGTGAAACATTTCTTAGACAACGTAAGAGAGAACTTTCGCAATAGAACACTTCATTGTCTTTGGAAAAAAGTAATTTCATTTAAAGTGGAAACTTAAACTTATTAATGGATTTTATGTGCTGTTTTATGTAAATTTGATACAAATATGTAGGACAAAGTAGAGTTCAGGGGACCGTTGCCAAAAAGATAATGAGATTTGCTTATACGTATAACTAATGCCGTTATCAAAGGGTTCGATAAAACACAAGACCGTAATCAATCGTATTCACTGACCCGTTAGTTAATTTAATCAATGATTGTGCTTTATGCCTTGATCTAAATATGGTATTAATTCGGTTAATGTGCATTGTCACATCTGATTAGTGGGGCTACTTTATGTGTTGGATTCGATCTTAATTCGTGCGATTTTCCGACGGAAAAACGAGGAAAGTAAGTGTGTTTGCTTCTTTATCTTTCCACTCAAGTTGTAAGACTTAAGTTAGGGATATGGAAACTACAGTGTTCGTGGAAAATGGGAAAGTGTGCTGTCACAACTTTTACACTATTGCAACAACTTGAAATTCAGCGCAATATTGCTGTGACTGGAGGTCAACACACCTTTATAAAGAAATATGTACCAGCTGAGTAATAAGAATCTCTCGTACAAATAAGATTTATTTTATTTTAGCTGCAGTAATTCCTTTAGTTGCCATTATTGAGAGGTTGACACGAACCATGGTAGCAAATAAATAATAAATTCAAAGAAAAGTTTATTTTCGGAAGTTAATAAAAGTTAAAACGTTGCCATCATGTCAATCCCGTATTTAAAAGCTTTGATTTAACTTGCGATGTATGTATGTATATGTAACTATGTTTGTTCAGGTGGACTCTTGCAACTAAATTTTGAAGCAGGTATCTTCAACAGATTGAGCTGAAATTTTGCATGCATCATGTGTAAATCGGATGACAATGGAAAATTATCAGGACATGGAGCTGATCTGATGATGGAACCGGAAGGTGGCCATAGGACTCGTTTGATCCGTCTTGACGAGAACTTTGGTGCTAGATGGTAATCAGGGTCTGATGATGGAGCTAGAAGATGGCCACAGGAACTCGGTAATTAAACGACACAACCCCATCGAGTTTGGGCTCGTATGATTCGTCTTGACGAGTACTTAGGTGCTAGATGGTAATCAAGGTCTGATGATGGAGCTGGAAGATGGCCATAGGAACTCGGTAATTAAACGACATAACCCCATCGAGTTTGGGCTCGTTTGATTCCTCTTGACGAGTACTTTGGTGCTAGATGGTAACTAGGGACTAAAGATGAACAGGTAACTTAAGTGCATTAAACTCATATAACGGAAAAACACTGCTACGCGCTACGAACTAGGTACCTACGCCGTAGTCAATCTCGCATCAAAAATACTAAAAAGTAAAAATAAAATTAAAAGAAATTATTTTTAAGTTTTTAGTCCTTTTTATTTATTAATATGTAATAAAAAATTGTTTTAAAAAAGTTTTTTTTAAAATTATATTTATGAATCCATAAGCATTATCAGCCAAAAATGTCACTGCCACTGCTGGGACATAGGCTTCCTCTCTTTGAGAGGGAGTGGGCTATAATCTACCACGGAACACCGTCAAAGATTTCATCGTGACCATTAATATGTATATGCTTCAAAAACACATTAGCATTTATTTTAAAACAAAAGGAAGACATTAATAACAAAATGTGAAATGTAAATAAATGAATCAGAAATCAAACATGGGGCAATGTGAACCACATCGGGCACTACATCACTTGTCTGCATTCGCTCAGAATAATCAGATTAGAGATGTAATTTCCTGTGTCGCTGACGATTGAACCGCCATCGCCATGACATCATCACAAGCACAACAAAACGTTTCAATTATAAGTTTTTGACGCATAGAAAAGCGGTAGAATTTTGACTACGATTCTCCGAATGTTTGACGAGAAATGAGCAAGGAAATTAAATAAGCTGTTCGGGAGTTTTCGTTCAGTCCTACAATATTTTTGTAGAGGGATTTGGAGTTTGTTAGAAACATGGTTTTGAAAGTGTTTTTGTTTGTGTTTACGGGCAGACTTTTATAAACATTTAAGACGTGTTCAATTGATAAAGGTATTTATAAGTATAGAATAGAATAGAATAGAATAGAATACTCTTTATTGTACACCATACAAATTACAGAACATAAATATAAAACATTTTATAAAAGGTGACACAATGGGCGGTCTTATCGCTAAGAGCGATCTTTTAAAGACAACCTTTGGATGGATTAAAAATTAAGGAGAGACAAATATAGTAGGTAGTCTGTGGTGTACCATTTACATTATACTATTAATATAATACATAAAGTATTTATTTTTAAATTTTACTCACCTAAATAAATGTATACATATAATATATCCATTCGCCTTAAACTTTTTTGGACAATCTTAGGAGACATTCTAAAATTAAAGTTACTTGTTTCATTTGCCATTATTGTAACACTCTTTTACAAAAAAAAAAAATTTCGCAGTCTTAACCTAAACGAAACCATTTAACTGTCCATCTAAATCTGTAGTCGCCCCTTCGAAATGTGTTCAATACATCTTCATTTACCGCCGGCTTCCTCAGTCAACAGTCAACACCTGAGGGCCAATTGTTTCGCAAATTATTCACATCGCTCTTGCACCCGGGTTGACCCGCTCGTAAGCAACTGGGGTCCCTTTCAATTATGTGGTCACGTGTGTAATTCGGCTAATGATACCATTTCGTGACTACCATTCCAGTTTACTATGCCATTCGCCCGGTTCCGAGGTGTTAAATGGAACTTACATGTTCAGCGAACGTGATATCATCTCCTGTACAGTTTGTAGTAGTTACCTGTGACGTCGATGCGAACCGCTGCTATCAATATGTCACAGGCGCTTATTTGTTGTCAACTCCTGGCTTTGCTGCACTTACATGGAAATAAAGTGAGTGTTGGATAAATACGACTGGTTTTATATGATAAAACTTAAAAGCAGATCTCCCAAAAATCGCTTTACTGACTTATGAAAAGGCTGACGATAGCGGCTAAGTTTCTTAGAATAACAAGTTCTCCAGATATTAGGTATCTATAGGATAAATCGTGAGTCTTAAGTTTGAAGTTTTACTAAGAATGAAAAACGGGTCGTAATTTTCTTCAACTAAACAATAGTTCCAATAAAATGATAATCATAACAATATTTTCTAATAAATCTGTAAATGATACATAGCAGGTACTTGCCTGAATATCAGTTTCATTTCACCCGTAACCAGACTCTTTTTGCAAGAGTTAGGTAGGTAGGTCTAGGTACGACACTTTGTTACACGCAGCTTATTTTAATATTTATCATGCACTTCCACGGAAGTAGTTACCTACCTACCTACCTAATTTAAATGTCACCCCGCGTATAACGTTATAAAGAGCCGTCAGTACAGTATATAGTCAAACATTATGCAAGGTCCTAACAGCATAATTTACCTGTCCCATATGAATTAAAAGTAAATTGGAGGTGAGAACCGGACCGTAAAATCTTTTTATGGTTTAATTCAGACTGGCTCGACGGAATTAGCTTTAAACTCATTTATAAAGCAAATAATAGAAGCAGGTTTACCACCTTCTGAATCAATGAACTACCTACATTTATTTAGTTGGTTTGGTTCGTTTTATTAAGGCTCAATTGGTTCGAGCTGGTGCAATTTAACATTGATTCGTCGGGGGATTCCCGATAATTTACTCGCTATTGGTGATTATATATTTACGCGGACACGTCGCGGTGATCTATATTATATCTGTTATGTGGGTGCAGACTGGTGTTGTGTAGTTTACTTTATTCATCATCATCATCATCTGCCTAGCCTTTTCCCAAATATGTTGGGGTCGGCTTCCAGTCTAACCGGATGCAGCTGAATACCAGTATTTTACATGGAGCGACTGCCTTTGTGAAAACAAAAGATATTCGGTATTTAGGTTGTCTAATTGTAACAACCATCTTTTCACTGAGATCTTAGCATCACGTTTGCTTAAATGTACTATATTAAGTTTTTTGTTCATTTTGTTATAAAGTAAACTGCTAGTTACATAATACTGTCTTCTCACAAATGTGTGATGTGAAGAAGCATGACAAACTAGTTTCTGTTTACGTCTGGTAGTATCAGGAAGGGGAACTGATCGATGCCATGCCCAAGTGGAGTCATTTCATCAAATTACCTAACATACTGAACTTGACCAAATCTGCTAGTCTTAGTTTTATCGACGCACCCATTTAGTCCTGATGCAATAAATAGTCAACTAGAATGACCCAGCTTTTATTCACCTGATTTAGATTTTGATCCGCTCCTGGGCACGGTTTTATTTTCTTGTGGATCCTAAAACTTGACGGATTAGGGTGATAGAGGTACCTTCCGTTAGATTAGAATCCCCAGCGGCCTAGATACAAAAACCTGCCAACCGTCGTCGTCGTAAAGCATTTTTTACACATGAATAGATACGAAGGTTTCTTTTCTATGTTGTGACATCATCTGAAATGAAATTTATCTAGGATTTTTAGCGTTTCATTGTAGGGCCGGAACTTTTTTATCCTTATGGACAAACCAAAAATCAGTATTAAAACCCAAGTCCCTCTCAAAAAGAGAGGAGGCCTGTGACCCAGCTGCAGTAGTAGGAACATTATATGCTGATAATGTTATGTAACCTAACTAAATGATAGGTACATGTAACTTTCGAAAGTTAATGTGGCGTCGTAAACAGTGTCCTTTCTACAACAAACAACTGTTTTATATTAGCAAATGCACATAATATGCTTTTGTTTTTCCTCTAAAACAAAATCGAATCACCATTATTAACGTAAAATGTATTAGCAAACGTTCGCAAGCTAAACACAGTCACAGACTGTCAGTCCCACTATAATTCCAGATTGGATTCCTAGGTCACGACGCAAAGCTTACAGTTTGCATTGCAGCTTTACGTAATGCAATTATTGTAGCAATATACCAGGGTGGTACAATATCCTATGCAGACTACAGACTGCAGTCTTCGAAGACTAACTTGTTAACTCAACCACTTCGGTTTTAGTCGGCTAACTTCGGGTATATTCGTGTATTGGTAATCCAATCTATGGGTTTATTATTATGTATACAAACTGTTCATAGAGGTGTCTTAATGGATTGGAGGTTTTGTAATTAATTGTATCGTATAATTTCTGATAGAGGGGTCTTAGATTAGGCTGACTGAATTGGCGAACTGGCGTATCCATTCAAGTATAATGTTGAATAAAAGTATCTATCTACTTACCTACTCATGTCTATTTCTCAATCAAGAAATTATTATAATATTTCTTTCTTTTCTTTCTTTCTTTCCTTTAATGAACGACAATAATAATGCTTTTCAGCTAAGATAATTCAAATTATAAGTATACGAATGCCTTAATAGCAAGGGGCGGTAGTTATAAATTATATTAAAATTAAATTACGACATAATCTTATCACTGTACCCTTTAATTCACCTAATGCGCTATAAGAAATTATGTCCGCTAATTCGTTTTATGTTATCCCAAACTTATCCTAAAATTTTGTATAGATATTTCGTTTTCAGTGATATCCGGTGGTGAAATGGAATCACCTCCCAGCAATTACATTAGCCAAATTGTATTCGAATGAAAGTATGAAAGCTTCAGTCACCGCAATAAAATGAATTTCATTTCTCTGAGTGAGCCCGAAGCCATAATTTTGTGCCGTGTTTATTTATTAGAAGTAAAGTACACCTTTTTTTTTCAAAACGGTCTATTTCTGATTAAAGATTATGAGATTTTGTTTTAATTCCGATTCGGTATAAAAGGAAGATGAAAAGCCAGGAATTGTTGATTATTTTCTTTGTTTTTTAAATCATTTAAGTATTTATTAATTTGCTTGTTTGAATTAATGTAGCCTATTAGGTAACGAGTTTTTAGGAAACTTAAAAAAAAATCTCGTCAATAAAATACGTCCAACTGAGACTGGAACGACTGACTGACTGACTGACCAACGGATAGACTGGAAGTCGACCCAGACATAGTTATGCAAAGGCTGGGCAGATGATGATGATTATTTAGAAATAAATCATGAACTCATGGACTAGCATATAGGGCACATTTATCACTATCGGCACTTAAAATGTTCACATGAACAGAGCCACTGAAGAACGTATATCAAAAATCCAAACGACCTTACATGTAAAACGGAAAAATTGTCCACATTTCTGCGTAACATTTTGTTTTATCAGTAGGTGAGGGTAAGTCCTCAGAGGGGGTACGTTTTATCTCTTCCACTACATGGCCCTCCCCCAGGGTGTTTGTTTCTCGCGATTGATACGTATTATGTGACATCTAGTCGAGCGAGTGCGCGCAATGGGGAAATCAAAAGGAACCCTGTTTGTATTAGGATATATCTAATGCAATTCGTCTGTCTAATCTGTAATGTTTGATTTGTTTTAATTTGTTGGTTTTAATATTGAATACAAGTTTGGAAATATTTGTTTGGAGAGTTACGTTAGTTGAGGTATACTAATGGAGTCCCACACGACTAAAGCAATTGCTTATCTAAAGTGGGTATAATCTTTCATATCATTGGATGCGTCCTTCGTTACATTATGGTGGAGTTACTTGCCTATTTTTCACCATCTTATCTTGGAAGCTATCTTTTGGAAGGGGCGACTAAAATCAATTACATTTTTAGTATATTTTGACGTTCAAAAATGCCATTTATGTGCCTATTTGAAATAAATAATATGACTTTAAACATAACAATGGTCCTAAGAGGTGAGCATTTACTTAAAAAACCTAAACGTAATGTTTAACAATATCATATGTCACAAGCTCTAAGTCGTTAGTCAACAACACAAAACCGAAATAACTTTATGTCATCGGTATTTTCCTACAATTTCCCTTTACAAAACTCAACTCTTTCGTATTTTAATCCGACACTCGGCAACGCCGCAATATTTATCACGGTGGTATTAAATAAGGGTAATAATGGAATAACAAATGCGTTCCCGTCAACCGACATGACAATACCTCGTATACATCTTGCGGTAGCTCTAGAAATATTTCTTGAAAACTTTACAAAAGAAATGCATGATGTTACCTAGAATACCTACCTAGGTATACGTAGAAAATTATATGTATGTCTATTGTTATGACGTCTTCGGTCTGCTAGGTTTAAGTGCTCGGTTATGGCTGGTCGAGCGAGGAAAGTATGAATTTTCCGAAGCCCAGGTCAAGTTGGGTCGTATGTCAGAATTATGAGAATTTGTTCCGGGGGAATTGCGGGTATCTACGACAAATATGATGGTAAGTAGGTAGGTATTTCCTTTTTGTTGATAGCTCTTTCCTGACCTTATTTTCAAAAGGTAGAGAAGGCCGTTGTCATGTGACCAAGTTGGTTGTAGAAGCGCAACTTTGTTCAGCGGCTGAGCGATAGGTTTAAGTTATTTTTAAATGGATCGCTCTATTTAAAAGCCACTATATATGTATTTTTTTTTCTATTACATCTCATCATCATCTGCCTAGCCTTTTCCCAACTATGTTGGGGTCGGCTTCTAGTCTAACTGGATGCAGCTGAGTACCAGTACCTATTTTACATGGAGCGACCGCCTATCTGACCTCCACAACCCAGTTACTGGGTAATACGAACCCCCTTGGTAAGACTGGTTGTTAGACTTTCGGGCTTCTGACGACCCGTAACGATTGTCAAAGATCCACGAATGACAGCCGGGACCAACGGCTTAACGTGCTTTCCGAGCCACGGAAAGGTCTTGGTTTGTAAAGATGGTCAGTCATCCACGGACCAACCGTGGCAAGCGTAGCTTAACCTGATCGATCGACCCGTGTGGCTGTTATTACTTAGGCACAAGCTCCTCTCGATTACATCTATTAATTGAAATACTTTTTACATTAAACTTCCTATTAACGCTGTCATTTTTAAATAGAAGTCCTATTTCTCACTCTCCTCTCTTACAATAACCGGTTGCGCTCCAGTGAAAAAGGGGTACAAATATTCCCCCATCATCTTTGTATTTTCACGCACGTTTTCCTTTACAGCATAAGCAGGGGTTTTCGAAGAACCCCTTTACTAAATAGGTTGGTGCTCAATTCCTGCCGGATCGGTGCTTAATACCAGACATGACAGGTGACATGGCACGCCCTGATGTGTAAGTATCTTCGTTCTAATGGCATTGCATTTCCCAGAATGTAATTCTTTACTTTTAGTAGTTCTGATAGAATTATTGAGGTTGTAAGATTCTTTATATTACTGGTTTATTCGCGTTTAATATTTTAATAACATTTTGGGTAGAGTATTTAAAAATACCAAACCGTTGTTGGTATAGGTGTCGGTGAATACCTAAAGATATTTGTCATGTTAACTGCCTTCAGTCAACAATCTTACTGCAAAATTAGGTTAAAGTAAAAGTTATCTATATTTAAATGGTTAAAGGATTAACCATTTAAATATAGATACGTTTAGGTTGAAAAGGTGTATTCTATTAATTTCCGGGAATCACATTGTTGTTTGTTGTTATTCCAAAACTTGGCCTTTAACTTAGTTCTTTTGTTGTTTTCGATGATTTCGGGTTTGAAAATTAACAACAGTAATTGAAGGTGTTTTGTCTAACTTAAATGGAGTTAAACTTTAACAAGTTAAAGTAAATCTCAAGTTAAATTTACAAAGTATAATATTTCTCTAAGTTGGCTAGCGTATGAATAAATTTGCATATACACTGAGGCCACATTGTGTACTAACTGAAACTATGATTTTTCAGGTATTTTTTTAGGTACTTACAATTAATTTCTAAACTAAAATATCTCTAAAAAAGTTATTATTTTGAATACTTTTGTATTTAATTTAAAAATCTTACAACAACAAATGTTTTTGTGATTATTATTTCCGAATATTACCCGTTACCTTACCGCAGACAGTTTCAGGCATTATATAAGTCTAGAAAAGAAGGACAGTTTTGACTGATTTCATGAATTTTCCGTAGTAACAGCCTAATAGTTTTCTCTCTAAAAGATATGACACTTTATGATGTAATATCCACGGTAGAGTTAGGACTGTGCATAAAGGTACAGTTTCCCACAATGTGATCGTCATAGATTTGTCAGCGTCGGTGATCGCTATGACGGTAAGCTCGGCGATCCGTCGTGCGTCGACGTGTTTCGAGTTATGAAAGCCTAGTGCTTTGTTACCTACGAATAAAGGTGAATTATTTGTTGTGAGGTCTTTCTGTGAAAATTGCTTCTAAAATAGACCTGGAATACTTGCATCTAGTCAAACTGCGACGGTCTGAAAATCCAGTCAGAAATTAATAGATAGGTACATAATAATACCGAAGCCTATAAAGTGCAGCAGTGGACTGCGACTGGCTGAGTTAATTAATTATTGAAACTGTAAGCCAACCCACAAAAGATGATTAAAGTATATTTTAATGATTTTACATTTTATTAATTTTCAATAGTTTCGTAGTCACGACCAGTGTTCGAAAGACTACTTAGGCTACCTTTGAGCCTCGTTCACGCTCGTAGCAGCTACGAGTGTAAGCCTATTATCTCATCGTCTACGAGTTTTTGCCTACGAGCCATTTGCTACGGTTAATTTTTTGCAACTTCAGGGAAAAGGTTGATGTAGATACCTACTTTGTTTTTTTCATAGCAGCGGAAGGCCGATATCGTAAAACATAAAGTGGGTAACTGACACAACGTCTTCGAGAATGATCCAAGCTTTAGCCAAGAGGGACGTAACCCTGGCGATCTAGGCGAGCATTTGAGAAGAAAGGGTACAATAAATAAGCGTTGACACATTTGGAGGGTTAGCTTAGTAAATGTATCGGTAGTCGTTCCTATTGTGAGTGTATTCTGGGCCTAAAATGTTATTTTTCTTGACTAGCCTAAGTAGAACGTTTAGGGTATCGTATTTAGATAAAAGGTTTCTAACTTATCTAATCTAAACGTGTATTATTTCGTTGTCTTTGGTCAAAACATTAGAGAAATTTGTACTAGTCGCCAGCTTACAGCTGCGTCTCTTCGAAGGACATGCGTCTAAGAAAGAATGAAAAATGAGCTCCGATTAAGGCCAAGATGTACTAGAAATGGTTACTTTAGCTACTACTACGTTAGAGTGTGTTAGATCGTATCTAGAAGAATTTTCTTTAGCCAAAAACATTTAATTTATCGCGGTTGTGATTATACATTTTATAGATAACTAGCAGACCCAACAGACGTTGTCCTGTCCAAATGTCAATAGTCAAAAATCCCATAGAAAAAGGACGTTAAATTTTTCCCAATTTTTTAAATTTTGGGCAAATTTCGTTCAATTTTTCTTTCATACCTAATTCGGACTATTACAAACATGTCAAAAGTAATTTCCAAATCGGTCCAGTCTTTCTCAAGGGATGCGCTTAGCAACCAACACCATACCATTTTTATTTATATAGGGTGGCAAGGATATCGATGCTAAAACTGAAACCATGAATTGAAAAAAAAAATTGAAAACGCGATAACCGACAAAAAAGTTATAAAGATTAAAAAAAAATTGCTAAAAATTTGTGAAATTTATCAAAAAAGAAAAAAATCATAGAAACGTACAATACGTACGCGGTCAAAATTAATGGAAAAGCATTTTTTTTTAAATAACTGATGAAAATTTTCAACGCATGGATCACGCAAAAAAAAATATCTTCATGTACTTAATCCATGTTGTGTGTGTGATGGTTGCGCGTCGATATCCCTGCCACTCTGTAAAGATGAGTAGTTTTTTTCTACAACACGGCTGTAAAACTTCGCAAGAAGTTACTCAGGTAATAAAGAAAACATTCTTCCACGGCGCACATCGCAATGTAGAGGTAATTCGAATTAATTGATTGATTCGAAGAACTTTGTTCGTATTGTTTCTTTAATTCGTTCCCACTTGTTTCATTGATTGTCTCAATCATTGAATTAGAAGCAATGCGACTTTTTCTTGATTTCTGGTTAATTTGGAAATTGTCTGCTGTGGACGCATTCTTCGGCGACTTGTCGACAGCTTGCTTTGAACTAAAGTTCGTTTTTTAAATCCAGACAGTAATTTGACAGGTGTAATGTAATTTTTTTTTGTTCCTTGTGGAACGGGCTACACACACTATAGACTTATAACCGGAACATCGTTGAAGCCCAGAATCTTAAACTACACAGCAAGGACTATGAACTATTACAGAAATAACATAATTAGCCTATAATGTTCCCACTGCTGGGACACAGGCCTTCTCTCTGTGAGAGGGAGTGGGCTTTAATCCACCATGCGGGCCTAGTGCGTGTTGGGAGATGTCTTCGATTTTTTGGTTCTAGGACATACCGGTTTTCTCACGAGGTTTTCCTTCACCGTTTTGAGAGCAGTGTTGATTAAATTATTTATACAAAGTAAGGCACCTGTCAGGGATTGAACTACCACACGCTCTAGAGAAATCGATCTCTTAAGAAAGTCTGTTTGTGTTCCAAATAATAATAATAATAATAATTTATTTAATCAAATAACAATGTTAACTATAAACAGTAGTAATCTGTAGGTACACTTGACTTATGCCAGTTAA
Source organism: Apamea anceps (assembly GCA_951799955.1). Lineage (NCBI taxonomy): Eukaryota > Metazoa > Arthropoda > Insecta > Lepidoptera > Noctuidae > Apamea > Apamea anceps. The sequence goes on along the minus strand of OX637515.1, from coordinate 9,696,559 downwards.
CAAATCAGATAGATGTTGCAACCAGCACCCTTACTAAGTTATAAAATAATTTGTATTAAGTGGTACAAAACCATACATAATTCAATTTCCCAAAAAACAAATTGCAGGAGAACAAGTGTGTGTGTGTGTTTTTGTTAAGGTGAGTGTGGGTGTGTTATGGTGAGTGTGTGTTTGTTTGTTATGGTGATGGTGTGTGCTGTGTCGATGCAGAATGTATGTATTATTCTCAGTGATAAAGGCTTAGGGTAGGTCAGAGAAAAACAGGCGTTCTGTATTCAGGTAGTTATTCGCAAGTAGAAAGTTTGTCACAGATTTCTTGAGGGACGAGGCTGAAAGAGAGTAAAGACTCAATTTCCTATTGAGTATTATATAATGGTGGCCCTTGGAAGCAAGGAAATCGTTTTGAATGAATAATTACACCTGCGGTGCTGACAAACTATATCTTTACGTCTTTTAATGATTGTCATGTAGGGGGTATCTTTGTGTTGTAATTAAGAACAAAGAGTTGTTTGACAGAAAGCACTTTACAACATTTATATAATTCTTCTGTTGGGAAAAGTATCGGTCGAAATGTGCTCACCTGTCATACTGCTCTTTGGGCCCTCTCCAATTTCAACATTGAGGTCTTTGGAGCACCGCCCCAGGCGGAAACACAATATGATGGGAGTGATTGACAGAGGGCAAGGTAGACCCTTTTGACAATCTGTGCACCTGCCACATGACGAAGAGTCTTAAAGACGAATAAAAAAAATGTCTTGTTTTCTAACCCTTGCTTTCAGTAAATCTATGTGAGCCGAGAAGTTCAGATTGTCATCAAGAGTAATAATAATAATAATAAAAATCTTTATTGACATAAGTTTTGTAGTTACAACGAATTAATGAACCCTGACTCCTGTGCTAGTATTAACTGTATTACAGGAGCCAGTGTCTTCACCTTATATAGAATGACACTGATATTTATGTCGCCGTGAGAGTAGCAGTAGCGCTTTTATACAATTTAAAACAAAAAATAAAGAGATCAAACAAAAATAGAAAAATTAAAACTAGAATAAGTAAACAATAATAAAAAGTAAAATGAAACAACAATATATTAATGAAAGAAAATTGAAAGACATCGTCCAGCTATTATCTGATTGTGTGCTGTATGAGGGTGGGTGTGTGTGTGCATGTAGAGGAAGTTAAGTAAGTGTATGTATGTTTATGGTGAGCGTTTATGTATATGTGAGTATTTTGTGTGTAAGGTATGGAGTGGTGTAGTGTATCATAGTGTAGTGTTATTTTAGTAGATCCTCAGTGTGTCGGTAGTTGCAGGTGAGTACGACTAGATGAAAGTAAGTAGATTTGCTTTGTTTTATTAACTTTATTGTAAAGCCGAGAGCCAGCAATATAAAACTGTCGTCTTGCTAACGCGGTACGATGAGGTTGAACGTCGCAAAATCCTGCCCTCCGACCTTGAGACATTTGATTTGGTGGCAGAGAGGAGTGCTTTGTTTGTATGGCCCGGAGGATGAAGAGCTGTCTCACCGTCAGCAACTTACATTCACTATACAATGTTGCAGTGGAATATCTCCTCGGCCTCCGGAACATCACTTTCAGGACCGCTCTCTGTGCACGTTCTAAGCGGAGCATAGATGTGGCGTCAGATCCTCCCCATGACGTTATACAATACTGTAATAATGATTGAGCGAGAGCTGTGTATACAGTAGTTAGTGATTTGGTATCCGAACAACTTCTCAGTTTTTTAAAGATTGGTAATAGCTTTCTGGTTCTTCCTACTAGACTATTAATGTGATTATGCCACGTGAGGGTACTATCAATAATGATGCCCAAATATTTGATGTCGTTGGTTCGAGTTAGAGATAAACAATTGCAGTTATTTGTTTGGGTGTTGCAAACGTGTGCCACAATGTTAAATGTATCAGCAGGAGGCTGAGTATGGGTTTTGGGGGAAAAGGTAATAAATTTAGTTTTGTCGATGTTTAGGGTTAGCAGATTATGTCTTAGCCATGTCATAACCTTTGCAAGTGCATTTTCTGCTGTTTGGCGAGCCTGGTCCCAGTTCTTACCATGTGCTATTAGTACAGTGTCATCGGCATAAGTTATTAAACTGCAATTTGGTATTTCAGATAGGCATAGCGTATTAATATATATGAGGAAAAGGGTGGGACCAAGCACACTTCCCTGAGGCACACCGAAAGTCGGGGTTGCTTTGTTACTTGAGAAGTTACCAGAGTCACCCCGAGGTATTTGATTGTGGGGTACGTGCGAGTTTAGGGCAAGAGTAAGCTGCACTGTGCACTATGCTTAGCAAGCTGCGCCACAAATTCCTCTCCTAGTTTCCTGTTCCTACTCTTTGGAATAAATCGTGATTGATTTCACTACACTTCAAAAAATAACGTCCTCGCAAAAATCACAATACCGGCACAATGAACAATCTAACACTGTTTTATGTTTGAATTAGTGCCATGCAAACACGAGCGTGTTACTTGGAGCGTGTTTATTGGCAACATGTTAATGGAGTGAGCCGCGCCGTCCTGATATTGTTCTCCCGAACGCCCGAGTCCACCCGATCCCGCACGATCCTCGACGCATGACGCGATCCCGCTAAAATGAATAGTGCACCGATTGAGCTTCCACTTTGAATAAACAAATATTTGTTTTAGGGATCTTTTTTGTGATACGGGTATGGGAAATATTTGTGGATCAGTCAGCGTAAGTTGTTAAATTCTAAGATGCCTGAAATTCGTATAACGTAAGGATATACTCATGGTTCAATAGCCTGAGCAGTTTTAGACTCCGTAATTGTAGGAAATGGTGTAATCTTGTGGCTTGTGGCTAAGTCATAACAGCAGTACGGGTCGATAGATCAGGTTCGCTGACCATCTTTACATACCAAGACCCCTCCATGCCTCGGAAAGCAGGTTAAGCCGTTGGTTCCGGCTGTCATTTGTCGATCTTTGACAGTCGTTACCGGTCTGTCAACCATTACTGTAACTGGGTTGTGGACATCAGATAGGCAGTCGCTCCATATAAAATACTGGTATTTAGCTGCATCCGGTCAGAATGGAAGCGGACTCCAACATAGGTGGGAAAAGGCTAGGCGGATGATGATGTATCAATCTTGTCAGGGGTACGTTTATACCACCCAGGTTAGCAGTAGACGCTAACCTAGGTGATATAAACGTACTACTACCGTACCCGACAAAAAAAGAAAACGGGTTGCACTCCGGGAGTGCCGGCAGAAGTAAAAATTTGAATATTAACGTTGTGCATTTTTGATATTTTGGAATGCGGTCTACTCTCCCTCCGTCTTACGAATTTTCGATCAGGTCACGTGTCCTGACGCGAGCTCCGACTTACGAATCTTCGATCAAGTTACGTTTCTTGACGCAATTTAACATTTTTTACCCTTCACAAAAAACTTTAACTCCGTCTTACGAATTTTCGATTAGGTCACGTGTCCTGACGCGAGCTCCGTCTTACGAATCTTCGATCAGGTCACGTGTCCTGACGCGAGTTTAATATTTTTTACCCATCACAAAAAAGTGTACAAAACCGAAAAAGAAGTTTTCACTTCAAAAAAATTTAAATAAACATTTTCCACCCATCTATATAATGAGTACGTTTTGTTATTTTTTGTTAAGTTTAATTCTAATAGTCTGCCATTTTTTAAATAAAAGAAAAATTTTATCGTTTTGTATAAATAGTTTTAGTTGTGTAACAACTCGTGTAGTTCCCAAGACATTACTTTGTTTATTTTATTTGTGATCCCAAAATACCACTCAAAATAATTATTATATTTTTAGGGGGAAACCGGGACCGCGGTCCCGGTCCCGAAAGCCCCCCGACCCATCTGATCGACTAAAGCAGCAACTAAAATGTCTTCTTCTTTTAAACTTATCCTATAACCCTTACTATAATATATGCCTTATTAGAGCTGATTTTTCGATCGACAGATAATTTTTATTCGAGGAATAAAGTTGACGTCTGACAGTTTTTGTATGGAAGAACTGTCAAAATTACAAAATTATTCCTCCGATAAAATTATCTGGCGTTGAAAAAATAAGCCCTTAATATTACCCTTTGTAAAATGTATATACTTATGTGCTCTAATTTATCTGGTGTACATAATAAAGAGTATTCTATTCTATATATTTAGCTAATCAATTATCTTTCACTTATTGCATTCAATAACGTCGCAGCAAGTAGGCTATGGATCGTGTAGAGCAAAGCAAATTAGAGGAGAATTTATGTACTGTGATGTGTTAATGTCAGCCGTTGAATCGTTGTGTCGATGCAGCTACATTAGGCCCGGCTAACATTAACTGGGCCATAAATCATGCCAATTGCACAATTTGCACTCAGTATTGGGTATTGACATGCGCACACGCAAATAGTAGCACGCGATTGGGCTCGTTAAACGAGAACGAAGTAAGCATATTGTTGTTCAAGAGAATAAAACATACTGATATGTTCTGAATTTAACTTTTAGATTATCATTTAGTTTATTAATCCGTTGTTGCTAAATGTAACTCTTTTTGTTTTTGTAAAATGGAGTTTAAGCTGAAAACCAGCGCTTGGTAACCCGCAAGGGGACCTAAGCATAATGCTTAAACCTTTTGCTACCGGTATTATAAATTTGTGTATGTACTTACTACTTCTAGCTGTAATACTGGAGACAATAAACGATATTCTATTTTATTCTAGTCTAGATAAGGACCAGTATCTACAATCTACTAATACACAAGATTTGTGAAAAACTGGAACAGTACAGAACCGTTTGTACAATTTCGAGCCACGTACAGGCTGTGGCGAAGCAAGCTCTTAAAGCTCCCGCAGACAGGCGCGACCTCACTGCGCGACGTGATTCTAGTGTACTATTTTTTTGAAAACGTCTTGGAAATTGTGCTAGGAGAGTCGCGTCGCGCCTGTCTGCGAAATACTCCGTGTAAATTGCAGCCATAACTCGAAACATTATTACAAATGAATACTTTAGGGCGCGTCGCACAAAAGCATCTGGAACAATACGCGAAACAAAGCTAGTATCAGACTGTACCAAACTACGTTTCTATTCAATTTGCGATTTTCTATCTGTACAATGTACTCACGGAATTTTTCATCGGTTTGTAATCCAGTGCAATCGCGATGCGGACAATCTGTTCGGGTCGGGTTCGTCCACAAAAGCTCTTTCCACGAAAATAGTCGATGAAACTTCGGGAATATCTGAGGCCGTAATAGATAGCAGTCTATTTTGCAATATTTTGGTTTCGATGTTTGGGTTTGTTTACTGAAAAATGTATTTTCTGTCTCCGTTAGCGGTAGTTATGTACGAGAACGTTTAATCCTTAGAACCTTCCTGTCTAAACTCAAATGTTAATTTTGCCGAGTTATTTTTACCTACGCTAATGTTAAAAGCTGTTTCGTTTGCAAAGGTTGAAACAAACTCAGAGGTCAATGTCCCTTGGTTTTCACTGTCTGTTTTAGTCCCTTTTTTAAGTGGAAATAAATTTTAAACATATTTTAATCTTTTTCTACGCTACACCTGTGTTGCCTCCGAATAATGGGTGATTTCCACCAAACGGCTCGCATCGCATCGGATCGGAACGGATTTCACAATCTTTAAACGATATTAAATCGTGTACACAGTATTTAAAGTCTATATTACCAAGCCGCGCACAGCAGCTCGACCGTGGGCGTCTTCCGCGTAGCCGAAAGTATGCTGCGACGCGCGATCGGCTCCGTTCGCCTGTCGTCGTATCTGATCGAATCCTTTCGGCATTAGAACACGTCAACACGGTAGGAATGAAACTATTAGACTAGGTGCAGAAGCGGATAGGTTCGCAAGTGATGGTACGGAGTACATCGTATGCGTCGACATCCTGCCGGACGCGATCGACTGTCGCCGCATCCGTTCGTATCCTTTCCGATCCGATGCGATGCGAGCCGTTTGGTGGAAATCATCTTTTAATGGATGTTTAATTGATTGACTGCCATGGGAAATTCAACGCTATTTTTATCATATTCCCTATTCTGTGCTAATTGCCCGTCGCTGTTTATTTTTGTGCGCATTGGCAGACGACCGTTCCAGTGCGGATGTTCGTAATCCGTGCCTTGTTTTAGCAACAAAACTACATTCATTCCGATTTTAATCGCATACGTTTTATTCGCGTTATGTATATTGTAGATAGCCGTGTATTGCTTTCGGCGAGACTCGTATCAGATAGTGTTTTTTTGAAGTAGAACACTTAAACGCCTACAACTGTAGACTAACATTATATCTCGATCGAATAATTTAACGTTGTATAGATGACTCACCCAATTTTAAGATAGATATCATAATTATTATGTTCTTGTTGTCGAACCAATGACCTACAACTCGTAGGTAAGCCACGACTGTTACCACTGGGCCACCAGTGTTCTCAAATTAAGATATATGTGTTAGTAAATAAATTGTTTTTACTCCTGTGGCTGACAAAATAGGTGACTAAGGAATTATTTGATTCGAGCGACAGAGCAGCAGTAGTTTCATATCTAATTATATCGAATAAGTAAAGAAATTGGGATTGGTGATCTGTTCGGCAAACATGGTGATCATGCTACACGTCGGTTTGACCGTTAAGCTGAGCAATTCATTAAGATGCCCATTTTAAACGTTTACTAGCTCATTTGTTAAGACGTAAGATAATTCAGAGCCATACAAATGTTACATCAAACCACCTTCAAGTCAGAAAGGTGATTAAATAAAAACGACAGCGATACAGATTCGAAGGATGTTAATCTAATCTAATTTAAAATTAATCTGCAAGATGAAAAGCCTGCCTCAGGGCCTGCCCGGTACGGCGCGATGCGAGCAGGGGCAAGGCAAAATTGAGATGTTACGGTATGCCCGTAAATTTCATTAGGGACAACGTTACCACTGAGAGTATTTAAAAGTAAGTAGCTGTATATATGTGACTTTAATATATTGGAATTGCGATCCCTTCATAGATTTATGGATATCGACGAGATTGATGTCCAATTTTGTAATTTGTGAAATTCTTCGTCTTCTTTTCTTACGGTATGTGAAATTTGGGTTTTTTCTATTGATTTTATCGATATAACGGAATTTGACTAGATTATATAAATAAAGCTCAAATCTCGTCTTTTCTTTAGAAAAGTATACTATCTGTCGAGATTGGATGGGTTTTTTTTTCTTTAGTTTTCTGAGAGAACGTAAAAAATAGTCGAGATGCTAAACCTAAAAATGTATGTCCGTTCTTCAAAAATTGTATGCGTTTATGTGTGAACTAACATAGTTTTAAGCATTTTTTTTACTAACGAAATGGATCTTGTTGTCTGAAATATAAATAAATAAACCTGACACATCATGTGTGAACAAGAAAAACACCACTCCATTTGTCGCCACCGAATCATTGCTAAAGTCTCGTATAAAATCTGCACTGCTAGTGACTGCAATCCCTTGGGAGGATGCTGTCCGATCCGCTCTACAAACACGGCACAACTCTAACGAACCATCGATAGCTTGATTGATTGATTTATTACTGTGGCATGAAATTCTATACGAGGGATCCGATATCACAGACCGTTATGGCAGTGGAATCTGTAACTTTACGCATATTTTACCATATTATATCAGCTAACAATGCGCAGTGGTGGCCCAGTGCTAACGGCCGCGACTTACCGAGTTGTAGGCCGTAGGTTCGAACCCAGGCAGGCGCTTTACTTTGTGTAAATTATATCTTTGAAATAAATGCCTACAGCCGCGCGGTACGTAAACATGCGATAGGGCTGCCCGCCTCCAGCATTTTAATTACATTTGCCTACTTTGTGTTTCTATTTAGTTTTGTGATTGTAAATATACTTTTTTGTATAAACAAATAAAATACTTTGTGAATTGAATATGAATTTAAGTGTTCAATAAAAATGCGTGTTGTTTTTTGTTTGGTAGATTTAATTAAAAAACCATGTTTATGTTTAACACACATGCCCCGAGGTTTTATCACAAGCGTACCTACCGTATCATGATTTATGAACCGCCTATAACTACCTATTTCACTCGTGTCAATCACTTTCCTTTACTCTATTCACTTTATTTATTAATCCAGACATCTTTTTTTTTCGGGAGATAAAAGGAAATACTTATCCATTAAAAAGACACACATTATGTACCTACCTACTAGTAAGTAATATAGTCTTACCTTTCAGAGTTTCCAGGTAATCTAAAAAAAGTTATCTCTGGATGCGCTGACGAATTCATGCAACCAAAAACAGCACAATATATCCTACTCGTCATATTAAATATGTACTTGAACTTATTTTTAGTGAAAAAACGCCGTCCGTTCGTCACTGCGGCACAGTCGCGACTGTCTGCATGCCGAGCGCATGCCGAGATCGAGGCGCGTAGGTATAGCTCGCGCTTCGTCCGTTTGTATGAAGTTGGAATACTGTATAGATAATATTACCGTGCCTTTGTCCCAGTAGTGGGGACATTATAGGCTAAATATACGTAAATCAGCCAAGAAACTTCTACTGTTGAAGAGCATGCTTCGTGAGCAGCCAAAGATGGGACGGTTTTGACATAGTCCTTTGCCAATGAGAGACTGCTATCACTGTCCTGTCTCTAAGTATACAGATTGATTACTGATGTAGTTATCAGCACGCAGCCCGGACACTACTGCCCATCCCCTTGACGTATCCCCTTATAGTTGTCTCTAACGATACCTAGAGAGGAGAGCCTCGGTTATAGCTTCTTCCATATCAAAACCTACACCGCATATTCGAAATTCCTAATATTAGTGGGTCGTAAAAGTGAGATGAAAACTTATCAAATATTCACATAGTCGGCGCGATACGTCGCCGTTGAAAGCGATGATAAGGATTTATGACTCAATAATACTTTGATTATTTCACAGATTCGAGGAAGTTGAATTTTATGAGGCATACGGCTCCTTATTTAGGCAATAATGTCTCGTTATTACCGTCCCGCAATCCCGTGAAGGCAATGGATCAATACTTTATGTGCTCAGCTTCGGATAAGGGGATATATCCGTTGCTTTCTGATCGAGAATGTAGCGAGGAGTAATGCTTATCAGGCGCGTTACGCCGAAGATAGGTAACTAATTTATGTTTGTTCTTTCGTGTTTAACCCTGATAAAGATTGGGTGTGCTGTGATTCGATAGTGACATCTTTTTTTAGAAGGTAATTTTTCTATATATTTCATAATTCTTCTACATATTTTTTCTTCTTTGTTTATCCCGTATGTGTAAATCTTTCATATTTATATTTATGTGTATGAAATTCTACTGTCAGTTATTTTGTAACCAAGCGTCCATCGGGATATGATGACGTATGTTAACGAACTCTGATGGATGATACTGCGATCACTATTGAGCTTTTCTTGAACTGTTGACTTTCCTCGCCTGATCCAAATGGTTTCTATAGCGATCTTTTAGTCCAGCCTGGATTCTAAACATTAACATTGTATTTAAAATATTATAATAGGTAGTTATAATATTTAAGGTTTGAAGAACTTGTGGGAGGCCTTTGCTCAGCAGTGGGACAGTGTAGGCTATAATTCAAATTTTATTTATGTTTCAAATTGACGTTATTTCAAGTTATTCATTTCAGGGTATTCAGTTCGTTTCAGAGTGACTAGCACTATTGAAAAAGTTATAAAAATGTTTGATGTTGTAGCGTAAACTGAACTTTATTGTGTAGGAATTAAAGTTATTTTTCCATAGACTCATATTTGTTTACACTTTTAGCGAATATGTCGCAAATGCAGATTAAGTAAAAAAGTTTGATTCGGCATATTGGTACCTAATTATTGACGCTTATGTGTAACTAGCTTCGGCCCGCGGCTTCGCCCGCGTGGATTTCGGAAACGATAAAGAAGCTATTGTCCTTCCCCAGGATGCCATCTATCTCTTTGGCATCTGCTGGCAGGCAGTTTTATCGAAATCCGTTTAGTGGTTTAGGCGTGAAAATTTAACATACAGACAGAATTTATAATTTTATATAGTATAGCACTTTGCCCGCGACTTTACTCTTAAAATTTCGAAGATGTATGATTACAATCTTTATCATTTATTTATTTAATTCGGGTTAATTTTAAAGTTTACAGCACAAATGAATAAGATTTAAATAAACCTTGTCGTCCCCTTTTACCACGACAGGCTTTGCTTTTAAAAAAGCGTTTGATACGTTCCCATTGTATGACTTACAGATTATTTACATATACCCATTTTCGAGTTAATGGAAGCAAGCAGTAACATCCACCACCAGCCATCCACCAGCAAAAAGTGACCATCTGTATTAATAACTGAGGCAAATATTGCCAAGTATCAAGTTTATTAACCATAGTAAAAAGATTTTTCATATTAACTGTATCCCGTCTTTTCACCCCACTGGCGTAGAAAACAAAACAAAAAAAATAAAATTATTGGGATGTTTCCATAATTTGACTCAAAGATGATGATGTTGGTATACCAATTTTTGAATTAATCAAGCCACGTAGTAAAATACTTCCCTTAAAAAATTAATCACCCCTTTTTGCTCCGCCAGCGGTCGATTTTCGAAAGACACAAAAAGTTATCATCGTTTCTTTCCTGTCAAAAATATTAATAATGAGTGTCGTGTTAATTGGACCGCGCATTCAATTTTGATAATTTTGAAAAACTTATAATGATAAACTTTATTAGGTAGGTACTTACTTAGGCGAGTATTCTTGCCAAGTTTCAAGTTTATTAACTAAATCAAAAAGATTTTTCATATAAACTGTATCCCCGCTTTTCATCCCTACAGGGGAGGAATTTTGAAAAATAATTTTGGATGTATTCATAACTTGACTTAAAGATTATTTATACCAATTTTCGAGTTAATCAAGCCATGCAGTAAAATCCTCCGCTTTAAAATTGACTACCCCTTTTCAGCCTGTCAGGGGTAATTTTCGAAAAACCCTGATACACATTATACTTTACTTTCGATCCTAGGTATAAATACTGAGTTTCCAGTAAATCGGACCGCGCGCTAAAATTCTTCCATACGAACTTTGAAACCCCTTTTTAGGGGGTAGTTTAGCAAAACATAAAATGGCAAAGTTTATTAACTTAAGGAATAAGATTTTCCATACAAACAAAATCCCCCCATTTCATTCAATGTATTAGGTATATTACTATTTAAAAGGGTTAATATTATGACGGTACCTTGCCAATTCATTTATGAAAATATTATGTATGTGAGAAAAAATTAACATCTTTTTAATAAAATAAGTGATAGACATAATTTTAATAATAGAAATAAAGATAAATAAGATCAACCTTTTTTCAAATTATCTAAAGTACATACATCTTTTATGGGGTACTGTGTTAAATGTTACAACAAAATACCTTGTGAAATATTGCAATTAAATGAAAGAAAATTTAAAACTTATATTAAAATTACACTTTGTAAGCAAGGATATTACAAATTAGAGGATTATATCCAAGATAAGAATGCTTGGAAACATGCTGGTCCTGCTCCATAGGACAATCCCTAGAGTCTAGACAAAATCAAACTGGTTGCTAATGTAATTGTATAATTTATTCTTTTTTTTTTATTCTTTTTGACATTGATTTACATACTGTAATTACTAAAAGTCACACCTGGACTTATTACTCCTTATTTATTTATGAAAATAGTCTACTTTTGGAATGTTTGTAAATATATGAGCACCATGTATCTATCACCTAGTCAATTTATATGTCATGGTTTCATTAATTCATTTTAATTCTTTTACCTATTGTGGTATAGTAATTTTATTTTTAGGTGCATCGTCTTCACATGTAGTTATATAATTAATGTATGCAAAATATTGTACAACATTTTAAAAGAGTAACGGTGGAGTTTCTTGCCCATTCTTCTTCATACGAAAACTACCTTTTGGAAGGGGCGACTAGAATCAATTTAATTTTAATTTTAATTTTGACGTTCAAAAGTGCCTTTAATGTGCCTATTTGAAATAAATGATTTGACTTTAGGGATGGAATTTCGAAAAACACTTTCTTAGAGGATACCTACTCTTCACGAAGAACACCCTCTAAATTTCATGTCTCTAGGACCAGCTGTTTAGGCTGTGCGTTGATATACCAGTCAATCAGTCAGTCAGTCAGGACTTTGAATTTTATATAATTATATAGATTATATTAAATTAATTATAATATTTGACTTTGGTAAATTACTCGTCGTTTATTTCAGTAAACAGTTACTGCAGCGTAAAAGTTATTTATAATTATGGTCGTAAGTAACCTATAAAATGAATGAATAGGTTTATAATGCGTGACGCAACGTTGTATGAGTAAAAGTATTTTTTATTACGCCTTTTATTTGGTTAAGTTTTATCGGTCTGGTGGTTTAAGTTATGGGTGCTAGCGCCAAGGTGAAATCCCATAGGAATGACCCAGGGCAAGTTATTTCCTTGATTAAAAGCAGTTCCTTATCAGCAGATAGGTGTCACATTGAAATAATGTGATTTCTACCAATCTAAACTGGGCCCGCGTGGTAGAAAGTAGCCCACTCCCTCTAAATCAAAAGTCAAAATTATTTGTTATCTTGTACATTCATTGAGTAATTAAATAGTTTTTATTCAAATTAAGCTGAGAATCAGCACTTTTCGAACGTCAAAATTACAAAAAACAGGCCCCCAAAAAAACGCCTGCCCTTCACCGGCGCAACAAACTCCCCAGCAGCACAGCTGTCTGTTCGGTTAGAAAATACTTGATTGTATACAAGTATGTACCTATGTTAAGTAATCAACACAGAACATAAAGTTTAACTATTTGCCATAATGTCAGCTGGCTAGCTGCTGACATTATGGCAAATAATTAAACGCCAAAATACCAACAAATATAATAAAAACTATACGTACTCAAGCTAAAAAATAATTAATTAAAATGTAAATAAAAACTTACTATCTAAATAAAAGCCTTCAGGCATAAAGGGCGTGACAGCTTACATATTTATGCATTGCTGGGTTCTGTTCACATAGCTGTCACTTGAAGTCACAAATGATAAACTAGGACCATCGAAGTAAAATAAATAAATCAGTTAATGCTAATAACAGTAACGTTCTTTCTCCAGAATTAGCTTACTGACAGAAGCTAATTCTGGAGAAAGAACATAAATATTGTCTTGAGTTAATTAGGGCGACCAACTATTCTTATCGTGTAAGTAGTCGTTGATGGAATAGTATGCCTTTGAACAAAGGTTGGATTTTAGTTGAGCTTTAAACGCATTAAAAGGCAAATCTAGCAAAGAAGAGGGTATCTATCTATCTATATTATATATATATATATAAATCAATTGCTGTTCGTTTGAGTGGCTAAAACTCGAGAACGGCTCGATTTAGCTGTTTTTGGTTTTAAAATGTTTGTCGTAGTCTAGGAAAACGGTGAGAAAATATGGAAAAAATGCGAGGAAGATAGTAAAAACAACAATTTCATTTTCGCATATGAACTGTTCGACCTACTTTCCTGTCAAACATTTGACGATCGTCCCTTCGGTACGGTAGACTTGGGTCCACTCGAATTGAAGCACGTATTAAATTAAGGGTTTTGAATAGTGTAAGAGTAAGTTAGGCGTAGGGTAGGAGTAGGGTAGGAGTAGGGTAGGAGTAGGATAGGAGTAGGGTAGGAGTAGGGTAGGAGTAGGGTAGGAGTAGGGTAGGAGTAGGTTAGGAGTAGGGTAGGAGTAGGGTAGGATTAGTGTAGGAGTAGGGTAGGAGTAGTGTAGGAGTAGGGTGGGAGTAGGGTAGTAGTAGGGTAGGGGGTAGGACACCACGCGAACGAAGTAGCGCCGGGCAGCTAGAAATAATTTATATGGCAAAACAACGTTTGCCGGGTCAGCTAGTCTTGTTATAAAAGGGTATACCAATCCCAACAATTGAATTATGAACCTTATGAAGCCCGTGAAACAGGGCACGTAGTTTGTCCTTATTTCTAGTGTTAACACTGTGAATATCACTGTTTTTAGTGTACAAGTTGCCTAATATGTATAAGATGTTGGCGAAGATGAATTGTGATGCACCCATGAGAATACCAATATCTTTAAAAAATCTCGAGAAACTCTGGCACCTAGCTGTTCGAACAGCTTGTTTTTGAAGAACAAATTTATTTTGAATATCAGCGGCTTTGCCCCACAGCAGAATACCGTAGGACATAACACTGTGAAAATAACTAAAATAGACTAAACGAGCTGTATCAACGTCAGTGTATTGTCTTACTTTCCTGACGGCGTAGGTAGCCGAACTGAGCCTTTCTCCTAGACTTGATATATAAGGTCCCCGCTGAAGTTTGGCATCTACTGTTCGTCCTAAAAAAATTGCCGAGCCTACAGTTTCAAGCACCTCTTTATCTAAGACGATGTTGGGTCCTAAGATTTCTAACATTCGGTAAGGCGAACTTTACACATTTCGTTTTCTTGGTATTGAGAACTAGGTTATTTGACGTAAACTATAGAAATGTAAAAAACAGTATATCTATGACGTAAACGAACTAACTAACAGCGCCAACGCGCGCGTGCGCGCGTAACTATTGAAAGCGCACTGTTCACGACGAGAGTTCTCGACGAGAGGAGGCCTGTGTCCCAGCAGTGGGAACATTAAAAAATTATGCTATAGGTACTTACCATTACCTTATTTGTTACATGCCTTTGAAGGAAAACGAGTTAATTTTCCACACATAGCATCTGACCAAAACTTTACCAAAATATTAGTACTTTACGAAAGTAATTAATGTGCACTCATGCGTCATTACACGGTGAAGCTGTGTCATCAAACTCAAAATTGAATTTGATAAAATTTCGCGAACATGTTTTCTCATAATCGCGTCCTCATTGACACTTCATACGGCACGTTTAATGGCTTCTGACTGAATTTAATAGCCCATTAGTGAATTACTCACCGGGACTTACTTAGGCTCTGAGGGCTTTTGTCTACGCTTGACAATTAAAATTTTAATTAACACATTGATTACATTTTAAGTATATTAAAAACTTTAAAATTGAGATTTTGATGTTGGTTTTTAAGGTTTCTTGGCTGTTTGATATTGATAAATTAATAATCGTTTTCTTTTCTTTATTTTAGTTAACAAGTTTTTACGTAACAAGACATCATCGTCATCTGTCTAAGTCTTTTCCGAACTATGTTGGGGTAGGCTGCCAGTCTAATCAGATGCAGATGAATACCAGTACTTTACTTGGAGCGACTGCCTATCTGACCTCCACAACCCAGTTATTGGGTAATACGATACCCCTTGGTAAGACTGGTTATCAGACTTTCGGGCTTCTGACGACCGGAAACCGCCGACACCAACGGCTAATGTAAGAAGACATATGAGTTACATTTTTTTAAATTAGTATATAAAAACATTTTTAAATATAAACAATTAGTAGCTCACTGGTGGTATCCGGAACAGGGTCCAAAGTCCAAGCTACAAGCCAAGACATTTATTTTTATTATTGTTTATTTTTAATTTTTATGACTTTTAAATAACAGCAATATAAATATTGTACCTCTTTCATAGAAAGCAAAGACAGATTTTACTAGTACAATTACAAAAAAAAAAATAGTGTTATTGCAAAGGCACTTAGTGTTGTCCATTGTCTTTATATATCTTTCATTCTTATACTCATTTCGTTTGTGTCATTTTCTGAAGTGGGACTGGGCTAGGCACATTGCACACGCTATTTGCCGTATGCCCAATGAGCTGTGGGCCAAAATACCCACTATGTGGAGCCCTAACATAGCTAGAAGGCATCGCGGCAGACCCCGTAGAAGATGGCGAGTCGAGCTGGAGAAAACAAACGACCACTAGACCCCTTCTATTTTTTTTTTTCAGGATGGGAAATCATCAAATGACTCCTCCCGCTCTGGGTGGAGCAGGAGGGAGTGTCAGACTCTTACTGACTAAAACCCACCCGTGTTCCTTCCTTAGCCCTTTATGTTCCAGGGCAGCGGTAACCCTTTCGGACGATCCCACTACCCCCACTAGACCCCTTTAGCCCTGGATCGAAAGACCTGAAAGTCATGGGGAGAGGCCTTTGCCCAGTAGTGGGGTGATGCAGGCTACAGTAACAGTAATTGCAAAAACATATATTAGTATTACTGCAAAGGAAGATACTCGTAATGTAGCTCATTGTTTTTACATACTTTCAATCCTATACCCCTTTCTTTTGTCTCATTTCTTAATCCCTTAGTCGAACATATACTCCGAACATAATATTACATTATAATAAGCAAGTATGTTTATTCAACTCGGTACATATTCAATATGTTATCGAAATATTTCCTTTGCAGCATTCAATTTAAAATATTTTGATATATGTTTTCGTTTCCATTTGTGCCTTTACTTTAAAAACCTCGGATTCGGCATGATAGGTAACTACGAACAAACAGAATGAAATTCGTCTTATTTATAAAGTAAAACTGGAAATTAAATTATTATATTTTAAAGCTGTGTTCTGTATGTGTTACATACATATAAACACACACGCACATTATTATTATTCTCGTATTGAAATGGCGGTAGGTAATATTCGGTTAGTAGGGATTAAAAAAAGGCACTGATTTAAAGAAGCAGTTGTAAATAGCGGTTTTGGTAAGTTAAAAATTATAAATGGCACGTTTAATAACTAGTTCAGCAGTTAAAACTAAGCAGTAAAGTAAACAAAAATGAGTAATAAAAAATAATGAAATGGATCAGTGAATATATAATTGAGCAGGAAAATAATTTAATGGGCGGTAAAAATTACTGAACGAGCGGTTACGTGGGGCATATATTTAAAATGTTTGGTTTTGTATTTAAAAATATGTTTCTGTTGTGTGGTCACAGTTCTAACCTAACCCAACCTAGCTGTTTCCGATAAAATAACCGACTAATTGATTTTTTATTACTGTCCATGTTTTACTGTCGTAATAATTAATCAACCGCCATTAAATTAAATAACTGTTCAATATGTTTTTCAACTGATCATAATAACATCTCGAATATTTAAATAACAGCTCAAAAAATTAGTTCCCTTAAAAAAATCGAGAAACGAAAAGGTTTTGTTTTATGACATATGCATATTATTTGGACACATGTAAGTACTCGTATTGTAGGTAGTCAGCCTCACTCTATCAGTTTTCAGATCTAGGTCTATCTGTTTTCGTTACTATACCAGTATGTACAGGATGTTAGGTTAAACGAGGGACATACTTTGAGGGTGTGAGTAGTATTTATGAAAATGAACCACTTTTACTACAGGAGCAACTCTGGAATATGAAGTGCAAGGGTAACTACACGGTTCACCACTGTGTGGATTGCTCGGAGGACATGGTGGAGCATACGGTGGAAGTCTGCCCGGCTTGGGCGCGGCAACGCCGTGTCCTCGTGGCGGCGATCGGTGGCGGCGATCTCTCGCGTCCTGCCCTGGTCCAGGCCATGGTACGGAGCGAGAGTGCATGGCAGGCCGTCACCTCCTTCTGCGAAGTAGTAATGCTCGCGAAGGAGGAGGCGGAGCGCGTGAGGGAGAGGCAATCTCTGCGCCCTCACGCCCCTAGCCGCCGCAGGAGACGCCCTGGACGGGAGTCAACAGCCGACTCCCGGCCACCGTAGGCGCGGGCTTGCGGGCGGCAAGCAATGCCAGGCCCGGGTCGACGGCGCGTTCTGTTCCACGCGCACCTCAAAGAGATGTCAGCACGAACTGACGGGGTCCGCTAGGGCCGATGCCTGCCAGGGCCGCGGGTTGTTCGAAAGAGATACCGTGGCCCCTGGCACAGGCAACTGAAGGAACACGGGTGGGTTTTAGTCAGTAAAAGTCTGACACGCCCTTCCGCTCAGGCCAGAGCGGGAGAGGTCATTTGATGATTTTCCACCCAAAAAAAAAAGGGCAACTACACTATCAAAATGTAGGGAAAAGTTGATTTTATCCATACTTGGGGGTCTCTCCGGAGCTAATGATCCAATAAAAGTAATAACGCGGGTGGGCGATGCAATGCGAAGCGGTGGAACGGGACCTGAAATTTCACGCGGACAAAGTCGTGGGCAGAAGTCGTGGTGATATTTCAGAGTTAGTCCCATAGTAAGCGATGTTCCCTGTCATGAGTAGTAAGTACTACTCACTCCCATAAAGTATGACCGTTGGTTATTTAGACTAACATCTTCATTTACTTAGCAGATTTTTTCAACCCCAGATAATTTTATCGGAGGAATAATTTTGAATTTTTGACAGTTCTTCCATACAAAAACTGTCAGACGTCAATTTTATTCTACAGAAAAAAAATATCTGTCGATTGAAAAATCAGCCCAAACAATCGTAGTGAACTTAACAAAAATCCATCAACCATCAGTTTATACAGAATGATCTCCCATGGACAAGCCCGATACAATTTTAATAAAGGGCTCGTAATATTAAATATATGTAACGGGTCGTATCGCTCACGTCGTACGCGGGCCAACCATGCGTGTAATGAAATTTTTATTGCGACGAATTCGCACTTCAGTTGATGCGATGGGATCACGTTAGTACATTTTATGTGACTATTTGCGACCCTTGATGTAATAGTATTACCTTTTATTCACGTCTGGTGGCCCGGTGACCTTGTGGCTGAGTGAGTGGTCTTCTGTCGTCATGATTCTTGATTGTGGGGTATTGGCTTCTGTGATGCGCATCACGGATTTTACTCCTTCAACCGGCCTCCACTTACAAGTTGTAGGGCAGTTCGAACCCAGACAGGCGCTTTGTTTTGTATAAATAATTTCATTACCACTGCTCTCAGAACGGTGACGGAAACCGGCATGTCCTAGGACCAAAAAATCGAAGACATGTGGATTACGGCCCCCTTCCTCTCAAGAAGAGGAGGCCTGTGTCCCAGCAGTAGGAACTTTAAAGGCTGATTAGGAAACCAATTAATGTCTACGGTTAGTACTAGATAACGAGTCCAAATTGTTTGCGCAAATGTGACGCAATCACTGGGGTACGGTTTTTTTGTGATCGAGTCTCGGTTCGGTAGTCATTGTACTCATTGTCATAAAAAGCCTGATTGGGCGTTTGTGTGCAAAGCGCGTGTTCATTGCGGGAGGTAGGTAGATAAACAACGTGCCCTACAAACACGACTAATAATCTTCTTTCTTATGAAATCTTTAGAGTACTGAAAGGCTTAACTTTTAGTCTTATAAGGCTGTGTTTTGACATCTTTAATTAGCTATGAACGTTTATAATAAGGTACCTACCTATATTTTTATCGGCATGATGAATACTTTGGGCAGCTTTTCACATAACGCGCCTTTTGATTGTACAAAATATATAATATATATACAGTGGCCTCCTAAAGTTAGTTGACATTTTACTTCAGCTGTGACACACCAAATTATGATTTAGGCTCGTAAGGTACCTTCAAAAGCGGACTTAATGCGTTAGGCATTTTTTGAATCACATTTTTGGGTTCGGTGTCGGTCTAGTAACACCCCCTGCCATTTATTTTTTTGATATTTTCAATGTACAGAATTTTCACTTCTACAGATTTATTATAAGTAGTATAGATAGAAAAACACCCAGACTCGGAACAAATACATGTAGGTCATACAAATATTTGTTCCGTGCGGGAATCGAACCCGCGACACGCAGCGCAGCAGTCAATCGCTTAACCACTGCGCCAACCAACCTAAATAAAATAGTTACGCAAATACATAAATAGTGGTTTCATAAATATAAAAATAAATTCCTGGAAACACTTCAGTAAATTACTTTCCGATCTGTAATTAAAAAGCCTTGAAAGAAAACGAACTGCTAATAGTTCCACAGACTGTAAAAGTAAAGCAAGGGAAATGGGTGGTTGTGGGTAATGGTTTACAATCTCTTTTATAGTGTAGTTTTAAATAGCAAGCGGTTTATTGTTTACGTAGTACCCCGCTGTAACAACATATTGCGTGCTGGTATTGCTACTTTATTTGTACAGAGATAATTGCTTGGTCTACTTACTTCACAATGTTTTCATTACGTTTGATATTATTATTAACAGACATTTATATCAGACTAGCTTTTGCCCTTAGAATCACCCGCGTGCATGGCGGAAATTATCGCACGGGAACGTATTACTGGGTTAAGTACATAGGTCCTAAACCAGGTCATAGCCTCGCTGTGTGCCTTCCATTCATTAAAGTAATAAAAGAACATCAACAAAATGAAAATATATCATTTTTTTAAAGATAAGTAAAGGTCGTCTAAAAAGGTCTAAAATATTTAAAAAATCTCTTAGTAAGTAAATTACTTTTCTAGTTAAAGCATTTAGAAAATTAGGGACACATGTACCTAATGTATAAAATTCTCGTGTCGCGATGTTTGTTGCCAAACTCCTCTGAAACGGCTGGACCGATTTTAATAAAATTTTGTGAGCATATCGGGTAGGTCTGAGAATCGGCCAACATCTATTTTTCATACCCCTAAATGTTAAGGGTGGTCCAGCCCAATTTTTTTTTTAATTTTTGGATCAAATTTTTTGTTTTTATTTTTTCATGATTAAGTATTGAAAAATACATACAATTCCAAATTTTCACCCTTATACGATCAACCCCTGTTTTTTAATCACGATTTATTCCATCCACAGATCCGCAAGATGGCAATCGAATATAATAATTCATCTATTAATCAATCAGCGTTTTACTTATAGGAGTAGGGTAGGAGTACTGTAGGAGTAGGTTAGGAATAGGGTAGGAGTAGGTTAGGAATAGGGTAGGAGTAGTGTAGGAGTAGGGTAGGAGTAGGGTAGGAGTAGTGTAGGAGTAGGGTATTAGTAGGGTAGGAGTAGGGTAGGAGTAGGGTAGGAATAGGGTAAGTGTAGTGTAGGAGTAGGGTAGGAGTGGGGTAGGAGTAGTGTAGGAGTAGGGTAGGAGTAGGGTAGGAGTAGGGTAGGAGTAGGGTAGAAGTAGTGTAGGAGTAGGGTAGGAGTGGGGTAGGAGTAGTGTAGGAGTAGGGTAGGAGTAGGGTAGGAGTAGGGTAGGAGTAGGGTAGGAGTAGTGTAGGAGTAGGGTAGGGGTAGGGTGGGGGTAGGGTAGGGGGTAGGACACCACGCGACCGAAGTAGCGCCGGGTAGCTAGATATAATTTATATGGCCAATCAACGTTGGCCGGGTTAGCTAGTTTTATTTTAATAATAATCATCACAGAATTCTATTCTTAGGCTACGCCCGCACTGACAGACAGGCGGCTTGCTTAGCGCCTAGATCCTAGTGAATCACCTGGCGAGTAGCGAAATGGATGAAATATTATCTAAAACTTATCATCGAAATTATACAATTGTTTAATAGTACATTAAACTTCCCATGAGTTGATCTCGATGTATTTATGTCATGAACCAACGTGATGGATGAGGCCATTAAATGGTAAATTTTCAGGATGAATTCTAACTTAGTAACACTTTTTTAAAGTGACATCTACGTACCAACAAGCAAATGACCGTAGGTTCCTAGCGACTCAACACGCAAACCATCTACCAGTGCAATCTCCGTGTCTCCTATCAAGTAACCAGATATACGTAAGATACTGGGCTCTAGGCGCTAAGCAAGCCGCCTGTTAGTGCGGACGTAGCCTTAGGCTTTTTGTGCAAAAAACGGATCATATCTCGAGCGAGGCAGCAAGCCTCCTTGCCGGACTGCCGCCATGGGATCTGGAGGCGATAGTGCTCGCGCGCCTGTATGATTGGCGCGCGGAGGCACTACGCCGGGGGGAAACTCCGCATCCGCGGCAAACCGCGGCGGAGCGGACGAACCTCCGGCGCGATCTCATGGCGGCATGGAAGGAGCGACTATCGCAACCCAGCGCAGGGCACGCCACGATAGCGGCGGTAAGACCCCTCTTTGAGGAGTGGCTAGAGAGACGTCACGGCGTTCTCACCTACCGCCTGACGCAGGTCCTCTCCGGACACGGATGTTTCGGGAGGTTCCTGCACATAATCAGGCGGGAGGAGACGCCCGGGTGTCACCACTGTCAGGATCGCCCAGAGGACACGGTGGAGCACACGGTGGAGGTCTGCCCTGCTTGGGCAGAGCACCGCCGTGTCCTCGTAGAGGCGATCGGCAGCGGCGGCGACCTCTCGCGTCCGGCCCTGGTTCAAGCCATGGTCCGGGGCGAGAGGGAGTGGGAGGCAGTCACCTCCTTCTGCGAAGCAGTCATGCTAGCGAAGGAGGTGGCGGGGTGGGCGAGAGAACGCGCCTTGCGCACCTCACGCCTCAGCCGCCGCGGGAGACGCTCCGGGCGTCGGGAGCCGCGTGACGACTCCCGGCCACCGTAGGCGCGGGCCTGCGGGCGGTGAGTAATGGGTAACTCACCGTCCGATCAGGACCAGGCCCGTGCCGGACGGCGTGTTGTGTTCCACGCGCGCCTCAAAGAGATGTCAGCATGAGTGACGGGGCCCCATAGGGCCGAAGCCTGCCAGGGTAGCGGGATTGTCCGAAAGGGTTACCGCTGCCCTGGAACATAAAGGGCTAAGGAAGGAACACGGGTGGGTTTTAGTCAGTAAGAGTCTGACACTCCCTCCTGCTCCACCCAGAGCGGGAGGAGTCATTTGATGATTTCCCATCCTCAAAAAAAAAAAAAAAAAAAAGGCTTTTTGTGCAAAAAACGGATCATATCTATCCAAACTAGTCGATAGTTTGGATAAATATAATCCGTTCTAATAACCACTCAAATCCTACGCACGTTCCAGGAGGTGTACTCCTTAATCACGAACTCAGTAGTTTCAGCCTGAGCGACGGGTGATACTTCGTTTCACCTACAGCCATAAGATTAGCTTGGGGCCCGAACTAAGAATGAATGACACCACAATTTGACAGTTATACCTACTCCCGATGTGCTTATGCCCGTCCAAAAAAGTTAATTAATCCGGTGTAGGGTTCACTTTGATGTTTCGAACTACTTTCGGACGGTCGTTTATCTTCGTTGACGGACTTCGAAAGTAGGCCTCCACTTTCAAAAAGGTACATCATCATAATTTCAGCCTGATATCATCCACTGCTGGGTATCCTTTTTTTGTGCCATACTTCTCGGTATCGTGTGTTCAAAATGTTTCATAATCAGCCTATATTGTTCCCACTGCTGGGACACAGGCCTCCTCTCTTCGAGAGGGAGTGGGCTATAATCACGCGGTCCCAGTGCGGGTTGGTAGATGTTACATGTCTTCGAATTTTTGGTTCTAGGAAATGCCGGTTTACTCACGATGCCCGTTTTGAGAGCAGTGGTGATGAAATAATTTACACAAAGTAAAGCGCCTGTCTGGCTTCGAACCTACGACCTACAACTCGTAAGTCGCGGCCGTTACCACTGAGCCACCACTGCTCTCAAAATGCTTAGTGTGCCTAAAATGGTGCTTTAAAATGTTCAAGAAAAACCTTCCCGTTTTTTAATACAATAATAAAGAATTTAAAGGTTCATAGATTGCTGGAACTACGTTTTTACGCCAAAATTAAACCTGTCAAGAACAATCTCACTGGAACTGTGTCGACATTTCAGTGTTTCCGGCTTCATTTTGAAGGATGTCGCGGTTACACCAGCTTAAAGTTAAATTCGAAATTTTCAATGCATTTTAATTTAATAAAGTTACAACAGACGATAACTATTGTACGAGTATTATTTATATAAAATTAGGCACGAGTTAAACTGTTTCGGTGCTTCAATGAAAACTGTGTAACATTTAAAGTAGCACGTAATTCAAGTTAATCTGAAGTAGGTAAAAACTTGCATAGTTAGAATACGTAGGTCATCGAAAGGGTATACTAATGGGTCAACAGTCTGAGCAGTTTAAGTCTCCGTCGATCGATCTGCCTAGCCTTTTCCCGACTATGTTTGGATTGGCTTCCAGTCTAACCGGATGCAGCTGAGTACCAGTATTTTACATGGAGCGACTGCCTATCTGATCTCCACAACCCAGTGGGTAATAATCATATCAACCAGGGCTAGCGTAGCTTCACCTGATCAATCGACCAGTGCGGCTGTTGTTATTTAGCCACAAGCTTAGAATACGTCGTTAAACAGAACAAAATACCGTCTTGTGTTTTCAACCACACATTAACATATATTCAGAGGGAAAAAAGGCAAGCGTCATCGAAGGGCAAGACCACACTGTTCGAACTCCTTCATAATAGTAATCTATCTCTGCCAATACTCTCCTTATTAATGGCGTCATAAGACAAACGTATTGGATGTACAATAGAACAAACATCGTGTTGTTTGCGTGCCAAAGCCGTTCAGGTTCTATAAAGCAGGATGATGTAAACACCGCTTTACAATAACAGTCACTTGTATAGAGCTACTGAATATGCCGTAATTGGTGTGTAAATAATGACAAATTCGCTGAAAGAAGACAAGATTGATTTGATTAAAAGGGATTTATTAGTTATCAGCGGAAAACACAAATGCATGACGAGACAGTTGACAGCGCAAGAGAGAGAGAGACGACAAAGTGAAAATGACAGTAGACGATTGCGTTTCGTTTATATCTAACTGATAATTCTTTTAATCTTTGTTAAAAGTATTTACAAGTATAGCGAAATTTATTTTTGGTTCGCATTCCTCCTCAGTTTAGACAAAGTTTTGGTGCAGATAAATAAAGTTTTTATGTATAGGACCTATCTTACAGTACCTATTTCGATACAGCCCGTGTTTGAATATCACTCCCATTAGCGTAGATTTGAGATCTCTTGAAATATGTAATATGAAATACAGAGGCCGAAGCACGCTTAGAATCTAGAGTGTTACTCAGAATACCTACGCTTTGTTTTAGCCCCTAGATTTCACGAAGTTCGACCTCCGAGTTAATATCTAACAAAGATAGCGAGATTACTGAACTATATTCCTAAAAAATATTCATTTCCTACTTAAATTGCTGCTCGTTCATCCCAAGACATATCCAGAAAAACGAGTCGCACATCGGTGTGAGTCGTGTCTGTCCGGTAATTGATGACACGCAATAATTCATCGTTTGTGTGGAGTCTCACGCTCGCCCTGCCGGCCACGCTCGCTCCACGCTCACTTAATGTTGCCAGCTTATGGAACAAACATACCAGACACTCTTGTTCAAGAAAGGGACACGACAACACATATCTTTTTATTTAGAACAAAATAACTTCAGCTTTCTTTTTCCTTCGGATTGATGCGGTCTAATGATCTGGATTTATCGCGACTACGTTCACACGTTCGCTCATAGGTCGTTACAAAGTTCGCGTGTAGTATATCTTGTCACTTTCAGTGTCTATATTTCAACGATATTGAAAAAAAGTAGGCAATCTTGATACTTTTTTTTTCCACCTATTTGATCTCTACATTTTTTCAAGACCGATTTCTGAACATAAAATGTAATTAAGTTATACTGAAATTAACTTAAATTGAAATTATCTGACTTTCGTTTACTTTTCTCATAGTCTGATGAATTCTGAATGAAACGTCAATCATACAATTTTATCCCAATTTAGACGATTGATTCAACATAGTTTGCACGAAACGAAAAAATGTTTTAACACAAAGTGTATTTGCCAAGTACTCGTAAGCAATAACTATTGGGTAGCATTGTCAAGTGCTTCAGTGAATTATCAATATCGTAGTAATCCATTAGGGTGCCGGCAGGTGGATGGGTTGGCAACGTTTAGTCGGAATAAGGGCGTGTATTGGACAGTGTAAACAGTCCATTATTGCTCGGTGAACGTGGCGTGCTGTTGACATTTCAACTACAGTGTGCTGCTACCTTGTCGAGCTATTGCACTTCATTGCAAACCTACAGTTGCTGCATCACAATATATGCGAGGTACATCGGCATCACAGCAGCGTTTTGATAAACGTGTTTATGCATAACACGTTTATCAAAACGCTGCTGTGATGCAGAGCTTGTTATTTTATCTGGGTTTGTTTTCGCTCATACGCAACATAATGAATTATGAACGTAAAGGTTCTCGGGTTCTTTTTACGTGGTTTTTTCGGTAAAGTAACATGAAAAGTTTTCTAATTATTAGATCGTTAGAATTGGTAAGCTGAAAGATTTCAAGCTCGAAGAATAGTGGATTTCCTTACGTTCAGAAAATTCCGTAAGATCTAGACATACCTATTTAATATACAGATACCTATTTTGTTACATGATTTTGTTATATAATTTTATTTATATTACGAAGAGTTTAGTTTGATATTATAATTTATGATATCAAGCGAAAGGCGGCTTTATTATTCTTGAGTAAAATAGCAAGAGATAGGTAACTAAAATAGACAACTAGATTTATGAAACCTAGTGAGTTCCATTGTTAACTTAGGCTGACAAATTCAATCAAATTGTCTTTGTTCTATTATTTCTGTAAATACTTATTTGAAACAAAGAGAGGTTTTACAGCAAATAGAGAGCTGACTAATTAAGGAGTGCTGGAGTCAGCTCAGTTATTTACCTAAGCAGTTTCACATAAAGAAACAATTTAGTGGCGCAACCGACACGGCTCGAAACAAGCAAAAAACTTGAGTAGAAACTTTTTTAATTAAAACTTGAGGTGGTCATGTATTTTTTCTGTATCTACGAAATCTTCAAACTACTCGGCGTTTATAAAGTTTTCAGATTGTAATCTATGGCAGGTACTGTAAATGGAAAATACGACAAAATGTTTGAGAGCTCTGGACGCTTGGTGTTCGTTGTTTCTTATTCTACTTGTTCTCTTTCAGCATGTTCAAAGTCAACGGATTTTCCGCGCAATGAATTTCATTTCGGCTGCTTAGCCAGTGAAGAAGTCTTCTTTAAAATAAGATTATAAACACAAAATATTTCCATGCTCGTGACGCTTTTTGAATCTGAATTTATCTAAATGTTGTTTCGTGAAGTTCTATGTAAACAAACGTTTTTAATTCAGTTGAGAGTATTGCTCTAGATTTAACGTCACACCTCCTCGGTGTTATATCAAATTAAAAAAATAAATTCACCTCGCATACCTGAAGCTCACTGCTCACATGACCCACATTTTAAACTCGTGTAACATTTTGAATATAATTCCGCGTGTGTCTAAAAACTGCGTTTGAAATTCACTATTTCACTGTCCTTTATAGACGATATATTTTGAAGGTAAAACGAACGTGAAAAAAGTATACAAAATCGGACGAACGCGTTCCCGGAAATAAAAATCCCTCTTAAATTTTTCAAACGCACAAATCGCCGGCACATTTTTAGGTGTAAAATCAGAGAAGGTACTAAAATCGTACATAAAAACGATTTCAAGTTTAGCAATTAAAACATTTTACTCACACACTTGTAACTTTCAGGCACTTGAAACTGATCGTAAAATTTTAGTTATTTTTTCCGGAAATACAAGTGCTTGTGCAGCATAGGCTGCGTTGGTATTTCCACATTTACTATTTCTGGTCAGCACTTTCTTTGATTGTTTTAAAATAAATACCATTTAATTTCGATTCACAGGATTGTTCTGTTTTTGAGTTGTACCTAACTGTAGACTTTTTGACTATTAAAATAAATTAAATTAAATGGGTTTATTTACGTAACACAACCCCGAAGGATTAGACAGAGGTGTATATACCCCATTTTACCAGTTATGTTTAAGTCCCGTGTAAAATGGGGCGAACTTATTGCCATCAACCGCGCACGGTTATTACTGAGAAAGTCCAGATGGAAAAACCCAATAACATTTTGCCCGACCTGGGAATCGGACCCAGGACCTCATGCTTAGTATTACTTAGGTTATTTATTCTGTACCCATTCAAAATCACTTTTGCACGTAAGTTTTTTACAAGCTTGCTACAGTCGTAAAATTCTATCTTGCGGACCTTTTCAAACAGGTCGAGGTCTCTTATTAGGTTCAACGATTACGTATTACATTGAAATTTATTGGACATGCGACAATTTATTCATTCTCTAACCCTTAAACCGTCACGTTATAAGTTACAACATATTAGAGCCTCGTCCACCAGCTCGTAAGTTTTCAGCTAACCCGCGACCTTTGCTCGTTATATGGCAACTTTATGGTTTCTCGGATATCGTTGACTTACTTTCTTAACACTTTGGGTACTAGGTTTCTTTCAGAATACACGAAGGTACGAGTATAAGTGCTATTTTCGTACTTAAATATCGTTAAAATTCAAGTCGCAATCACATCTCAGCGACAATCGGTGTGAAAAATTTGCCAAAAATGTAGGTTAGAGATTTTTTTGACAGATTGGGAATAAGATTAGTATGCGAACATTCATAAAGATACGGGAATTGTCCTTCTGTTGAGTCTACACACATATCATTAGATTATCGATCCATATAATATCATGTTAAACCCGACTCTTAAACAAATATTCAATAGCCCACATTAGCCTTAAATCTAATTAGCTGGCAGTCACAGGGAAGGCTTTTGCCCAGCAGTGGCATGGTGCAGGCTGTCAGTAACCACGAACCAGTAAGCCTGCCTCTTTTGTAACCACAAGACATTTCTGTCAAAACATTCATCTAAAATGTACCATCTTAATTTTCGTTTTACGCCCTATTGGTTTCTTAGAAATAATATAATTTTCATCACATCATCTCGATACCAACGAAGCTCATGACAGTTAAATTAATGATACTTTAAAGGCAACAAGTCTCTGCCTACTTAATTTATTTTCCTTCGGTTGACTGATTCCATTGATCTTCTTTATGAAGTGGAAAGGTATTCATACTTGTATTCAATAACTTTTCTTTAAGTATTTTTAAGAAGTAAATGATTAGAACTTAGCTGTTGTCTAAGCTCACTATAGGTACTTAATTTGATAATAATGAAGAGAAATGTTGTATGTTATTACAAGATTTCTTGTAAGAAAATACGCGTAATTACCTACCTACCTAATTAGATTCTGCTGTAGGTTTCCTAGAAATATGTTTGCTTCATTCTGCGGTGAACGGTACTTCTATTGCTTCAAGCCAAGCGCAAGGAAAAGTTATTATGTTTGAAAATTGCAATAATCCACAACTGATCGTAAATATATTGGTTTTTTATTTGTAGAACATTGATCTATGATAACATTTTCAATATGTGGCTTAAATATGTGAAAATAAAACCTAAGCGACAATACCTACACTAAAACACCTATTGGTTAAAATCCACTTATTTCAGACTCAAATGACTGAAAAAATATTACTTTTGATAAAAACCCGCACAACTGAACAACGTTTCCCTCCACAATTAAAACTCTAAAGGGTTAGTTCGACGATCTCGCGGCAAAGTATAAAAATAGCTAACTGAAGCTGCTTACCGCCCTGACATGTTCAGAAGCCGTAAACGGGTGCTATCCGGCACTCCGGCATGGCCGCACTTAGAGCGACCGCCTCGGGACTCTTGACATGAATTAAAAATGCACGCTGCATTAGTGTTCCAATGGCGGGCCGTCCCCAGTGCACATGTGAAATGGGACCGGGAAGCTACTCCCGTGTCATGTCGCTCGCTACTCGGGCCCTGCCTTTGATCTATTAATGCTGAGCTCGTATCTATTGCGTTTTCTATCAAGTTTTTTAAATAAATTATCTGAAGACCTAACATGTAACTTGCATTTAGTAACCAACCATGAAAGGTCGAGGGTATGACCCGAATAAGACTCGCGCAGACCAGGGAAGCATTCTACCAAGGGATTGAAGTCTGTACTTAACAATGGAACATGGCTGCCAATGAAAACGGTGATACTAAGTAGATAATAGTGTCGCCATAGAGCAGTGATATCCCAGTGGTAACGATCCTGACTTACGAGTTCTAGGTCGTGGGTTCGGATGCAGGCAGGATAGCAGTGCTGATGAAATTATTTACTTTGTGTAAATCTTCGTTCTTCTTCTTCGTTTATCTTTGTGTCTTTGTGTATCAAAACGCTAAAGGAAAACATCGTGAAGAAACCGGCATGTCCTAGAACCAAAAATTCGAAGACATGTGATATCTACCCACACTGGGCTCGCGTGGTAGATTATAACCCACTCCTCTTGAAGAGAGGAGGTCTGTGTCCCACAAGTGGGAGCATTATAGGCTGATAATAATGTGTCCATGTAAAAGTTGTAGCACCGGAAGTCGCTTGGTGATAATCCTTTATATGTAGCAACATCGTCTAATAAAAGGCTGGCCTCAATCCACTCGTTTCACAAGTAGGTTTGGCTATGTTGATGACGTACAAAGTAGACGGTTTTCGCTTAAGGGACTCAAAAGGTAAATTATGATTCCTTTAATAAACCCGTGCCTTATTAGCGTTTTTTTAGCCCAAATGTTGCAAGAATATAGCCGATTACTGTTTACTTGGCAAAACCAAACTTGTTTGGATATAATTTTCAATAAATGCATAATATAAACTACTCAAACTAATCGATATGGCTGGATATATTTCTGTGTATGAAAGTATAAATAAAAAAATATAGGTACTGTGAATAAATGTTAACTATCACTTAAATGATGAGGCGATTATAGAATGCTACACCCACACAATTTGTACAGCAAACCATCAATCAACAAATGCATCAAACAACAAAACTAATCGAGGCGTAACAAATGAAACATGTTATCAACGTATTAAACAAACCGTTCATTTTCACGTTCCATTACCAAATTAATAAACAGATACTGCAAACAAAGGACGGATACGGAGGGATATGAAAAACGCTTACAAAGAGCGAAAAAAATTAAGCACCTTACCAGAGGCGCGTGGGTCAACAAAGATAATTTTCCCGCAATAAATTGAAGTAGCCTCGTGGTTAATTACCGTACCTGGGTTCCGGAGATAGAGAACAAAAATCAGCTGAAGCCGCCAGCCTCAGATAAGCTCACCATAATAGAGACTTTAAAAGAAATTAGCAGTTGCTCATTTTAACTGAAACTTTCTGTTGCATTTTATGTGGCTGTGCGGATTAGCGCGGTCCGGGTGACTGACGTAATTGAGCGAGTTTAAAAATGGAAGCCTTTTTATCGCTTCATTTTCTTTCCATAGACTGAAGTTTAGCTTTTTGGTCATGCTTGTTGTGTCTCTATGGTGAAACGACATTATTTTGCATTCGAAATTACATTTTGAAATGCATGGTATCTATTTTATTTTGTTTGTTTTTATTTCAAAGTTCTACGTGTTTCCCGTTTATTTTTATTCAAAGTATTGCGTTAAGTTTACGAAAATGTATAAAGTACTAGGTACTTACTGATTTCTCAGTAAGTACCTAGTACTTTATAGATTTTCGCTCCGCGACACTTTATTCAATTTTTTGTAGGTTAGGTGCCTACAATAAATAGGAAAAGAAAGGGTAAATCGGGTATCCAATAATCCAATAATGAGCATATTATATTGCAGTCACATAGTGTATACCCCTCCCCCTCCCTCACCACTGAAAAGAAATAATTTTAGACCGCTGAAACTTTTGATCGTGTCAAAAGCTTACCATGACATGGCCACAGACTACAAACAGACCAGGCAAATGAGTTTCCCGCTGCAGTTTTAGACCCTTTCATGGCGTGTATTTAGTGGCTGTGTTATTTATTCATAAGTTATTACGTTACGGGATGATGTATGATGGCTATGTGATGGACGAGTATTACAGGGTGTGATGCATCATGCATAATCACTTAGCAAGGCAATGGAACTACCGCTGTTGTGTTTTGTGTTTTTTCATAAGTTTCTTTTAGTAAGTAAATAGAAGAAAAAGAAAGCTGGTCCATATATTGGGGGGAAATTTTCTTTTGGTTTTATCTGAATTACTTTCTGTCAGGCCGTAGCTCGTAGCTTTGAAAAGTTTTACTTTTCGTTTGAATAAGTTAGGTACTAGTGGTACTACTACTAATGCAAACCCATAAATTCAAGTAAGTTGATCATTAATTTAAGTAGAAGTTGAATGTCGCGTATAACCTTTACACTTTCATTTAACATTTTCAAACATTTGCACGAGCTTTGCCGAACGAGTGTTAAAGCTTTTCCTGTATACTTAATTTATGAAAAAGCCAATGTTTGCCCTTATCAATCATCATCATCTGCCTAGCCTTTTCCCAACTATGTTGCGGTCGGCTTCCAGTCTTAACTGGATGCCGCTGAGTGCCAGTATTTTACATGGAGCGACTGCCTATCTTACTTCCACAGCCCAGTTACTGGGTAATACGAAACCCCTTGGTAAGACTGGTTGTCAGACTTTCGGACTTCTGACGACCCGTAACGAATATCAAATATCCACAAATGACAGCCGGGACCAACGGATTAACGTACATTCCGAGGCACAGAAGAGTCTTGGTATATAAAGATGGTCACCCACCCTCGGACCAACGCGGCAAGTGAAGCTTGACCTGATCGATCGGCCCGTGCGGCTGTATTACTTAGCCACAACCCCTCCTTAGCCACAAGTCTTTATCAATCGTCCGGCTTAATAATAAAAGGCAATTTAACATTAATTAGACAACAATAAACAGAAAGTGTTTAGTATTTTACAAAAGTACTTAATTAATATTGTTACAAAGTATTGGGATTACATAAATGGAGAGGGTTAGATAACTGAGGTGAAAACTTCTGGGATGTATTGTTCAACCTTTTTCTACGAATTGAAAATATTATTATTCATACCAAGCGCTGGATGTTTTCAGATGAAATGAAACCTGGAATTAAACTCAGTATGTTTATTTATGGAGTAAAAAAAAGTCGAATGCAGTAGCATTAGCATCGTTAAATTATTAACTCACAATGTGATTATACTAGACATGGGCGTTTTCGTATTGAGTTGCTAACGGATATGTAACCGATATTCAGTTTTCATATCGATATCGAAAATCGTTTTCAGATATCGATATCAGTAGTACGATTTGCACAAGTAACTGAAGCGAACGAAACGTAAACTAACGACAAACGCAAACTCACACTTTTACCGTTAATACATTGATATTGAATGTAGGTCTAGTTTAAAGAATGAATTTCTCCCTGATATCGAGTAGCCGCCGGAAAGTTGCTAACTTATGGAATCTTTGTTGTAATTAAATAAATAGAAACTAGACCTTATTGCTAGCGCGTTAGGATATAGATATTACGCACGCACTATTATTAACCAAATAACCAATCACTAGCCGAAGTTACGTAATATTCGCTTCATCACTTTTACGCCATTAAAACATTGAATGGTAAGACAGAGACAAAACGAATAAAAACCGTCGATGTCATATCCTCGTGATGTGAAGTTTGCATTTTGTTCGTTATTACTTATTCGACATTATTCGTTGTTCGTTCTCGTTGTTGCGCTTTGGATAAACCATAGCTCGATGAAGTTTTTGTGAAAACGGTTATGTATATTTAGATATCGATATGGTATGATAATAAACACATATCCGATATAAGTTACGTTTTGATATGTCGAACCCATGCCTAGATTATACTCATAGCAACTAGGTCATTGTAAAAACATTATTTCATCAGCATCACCAGCCTAATAGCAGTCCACTGCTGGACATAGGCCTCGCCTATTGCACGCCATCCAACTCATTTTTCGGCATTCAATATTAAAACATTATTTAAGCTTAGGTACTTAATTAATTTAACACTGCACCGCACTGGGCCCGCGTGGTAGATTACGGCTCACTCCCTCTCACAATAGAGGAGGCCTGTGTCCCAGCAGTGGGAACATTATAGGCTGATTATGTATGTATTAAAATAAAGTTCATAAGATAATGAAAAATGGTCATGAAACACCAAAAGGTAGGTTACATACTCCTATTTCCCCTGATATTCAGAATTTTTCGAGTGCGGCTTTGTTCGCAATATTTTATTTTCAAACCAGAAGGGTAACATGAATATTTCAACAATTCGTTGTTTTGCCTCGCGTAGCACTCATTTTACAGTTCACAGAAACAAATGTAAAAGCAAGCCAATCTTGGGTTCGATTCTCACCGTCTGTGCGAATGTGCACTCTACTTGAGATGACTCGCTTTTTCAAATGTATTTTTCTACTGAAATCAAATGCTACGTGGTTCTAACGTGTTTCAAGACTTTTCAAGACTAAAGCACGGAGGAAGAAGGAACCTAGGTAATTAGGTGTGGTTTTTCTGTTACAAATAGGCGCTTATTAGCGAAAAATTCTATAAACACTCGTATTTTGTTTTCGCATGACACAGTTTCCATAAAAATTCGTTGTTTTTTTGTACGCAACATGAGTGCTGGATCAATGGATGTAAACAACGACGTAGGCACGCTCATAATTCTTGTGGAGCAATAATAAGTTGAAGTGTATGCGAACGTGTGCATTAAACTGCATCGGGCATGGTGAGCGTCGGAGTGACCGCCGCCCGCGCCCGACGCCCGACCAATTTAAATTTATTCGTGCCTCTTCTGCCGCATCGTTAAAGTCAAGGGCGTGCTTAGTGCCAGAACCCATTAACTTAATATATGGGTATGAGCAATCGGCTTTTTGTTATGTTCCCCAGTCAAACGTTACTCCTTCTCATTCGTAATTGCTAAATGGCTCGTATTACACAAGTCGTTACTGTCAATGGGAGGACGCTGTAATCAGTGTTATTTAACTTAGTATAATAATGGAAGTCTTTGCTTCCAAATAAGTTATTAATAAATAAAGAACTAACATAAATTGTGACTCGCTGAAAGTTGAGCGCATGATCATAGTATTAATATTTGGATTTTTTAACGTGTAAAAATAGTCGACAATTAAAGCATTTGTTTATTTAACTTGAATGTAAATAAGAACAGTGTCCAGTTATACTTGCGTCAGGTTGATTGCCTCCAGCCGACTGAGCTCGCCATACATATATCTATTTTCCAGCATATGTAAATTTTCAACAAGCCTTTTCGATTCGACGGACGCGTCCAATTCGCTAGTGGAATGAAACTGGAATTGGAAAAATCGCCGTGAGCCATGTATGAAGGTTCCCGTACTGATGAAATAATACCATTATAGCCCTGAAAGTATTTTAATAGGGCCTAATTTTCAGATTTTTATAACTTTCTTCTTTTAATTTCTGCAGTAAGGTTACGATACAAGTTTTCTTTATAGCATACGATATTAAACACAAAATAATAACTTAGTATTATATTTGGCAAGTTTTAATCCAAGTTCACACACAAATAGTTTCATTATTAAACAATTCAATAGTAGCTAGCAGAAATTTACACCTTGAAAAGTCTAATTATAAAATTAGCCTTTTTCGTGATAATTCCCACAACCTAGAACGATTAATACTGTCTCAGGAGCAGAAAACAAAGCCTTTTAAATCTTATTGTACCTATTATTATCCTTTATACCCCTGTTAACAATGCAGACTAAAGCTTATTTATTAAAATTAATTACAAGGATAATTCAACAAAAAGAATGTTCATTTTAAAACATTTTGTTAGAAGGTACAGCGGCTAGGTATTCCTGGTATTTGCGTCGTCTGCCTTATAATGAAACAGTACCTAGGATATGGGTGCTTCAGACAGACTGTCGCGAGCTAAAATAAACTTATATTGGCTCTACTTCATTGTAATGCTTAGAAAATAGAACCGTTTTAAGAAAATATAGCTCTGGAAATGTTTTCATTTGGTTCGTTCACAATTTTCTAGTAATATTTTTATTTGGTGTCTCATGAAGTCACGCCACATGTAAATGTAAAAACTCGGGAAGTAAAAAGCGAGAATTACGAATATATAACTATGTTGTGGATTGGAGTTTTTAAATTACTCTCTTTTAAACGTCAGATCTTTTGCAATAATTTCCCTCTCTTCTCGTGTGTGGCTTTAAAAAACTTCTGTCAAACATAGTCATCATCATCCGCCTACAGCGGTCCACTACTAGATACAGGCTTCTCCAATTGCATGTCATTTAGCTCGATTCTGAGCAACTCTCATCCAGCTGCTACCAGCCACCCTGCAAAGATCGTCGCTCCACCCGGCCTGAGGGCGTCTTACCTTACGTTTGCCGATTCGCGGTCTCCGTTCTTAGTAGCAATTTTATTCGCACTGAAAACTACGTAGGTACATATATGTACTGTGGGTGCTAATTAGCGGTGTATAAGAATATTAATCTCACTTGCTGATATTATTTAGCATGTTCGAGGTTACATAAACAAAATATTGACTTCGGAATATACGAGTTTGTATGCATTAAGTAAATTGTGGCTTCCTAACCGGTACTTCGTGGTTTCAAATCCTAATACTACTGTACTGATGGTTGTTAGTTCTGTGTAACTTTGTCTGAATAGTAAACAAACTATTATACATACTTCGGTAAAGTATCTTGTTATTGTTATGTAAACAAATCGACCCCTAGCTTAACTTGTTACACAGAAACTACCACAAAATGAACTGTTTGATCGAGTAACTTTTGTAATGGCCCAAAGCAGTTGCAGAAACTTTTGAATATAAAATTACTTGTTTGTCAAAACTTTGGATATAATTCAAGAATTTTCATGAAATATATTGATTTATATACATTGCTCGCAGAACAGATGGAAGATGGGGCCGAAAGGTTCTGGATTGGCAAACGCGTACCAGAAGATGTAGGTAGCATTGGGAGGACTCCCAAATTTTGGACCGATGACCTGGTGAAGGCCGCAGGAATGCGCTGGATGCGAGAAGCACAGAACTGCACCCTAATTACGTAACACACGATCAATCAAATCTGAATCATTTTGGAGCAAATTGCTAATCTCTTGCTTCATAAATTCGAAAAATTTGTCTGCTCAACACGTAAATAACGCAATGAATGTTGTTGAACTGTCAAAATGAAACCGATTCCGATTGATCGTGTGTTACGTAATTAGGGTGCTGGTCGAAGCGGCGATGCTTGGGGGAATCCTATGTTTAGCAGTGGCCGTCTTTCAGCTGAAATAATGATTACTGATACCGTTGAACATTGTAGCATATCTTTAATCGTACAAAGGTGATGCATGAACGAATATGTGGTTCAAATACTGATGTTATAATATTTTTCATTAGGCTAGGAACACACAAATCGTTTAATCAATTTTAATATTAATATGTAAGTACAGACGCCAGCAGGTCAAGCTACCCGAAACTGTCAAATTTTCCCAATCAACCTTGAACCTTAATACTTTAGCGATAAAGTTGAAAATCTATTACAGAAATTTGATAGATTGTAGTAGCTTGATGTGCTGGCGTCTGTACCTATACTTATTGCGACAGTAACACGACCGTTGTATTTAAGCTACTGGCAATTTATTATTCCGAATCACACGAAATGACTGACCCTCAATGTGCAGTCGCTGCACTGATTTACCGACTGCAATCAGGATACCGCAGCTGTCTGGTAGCCCATGTGTAACCGCCCTAACATTTAATATGACAATGCCGTAAACATCAATTGGATTAGCTCAGTGTGATCCGAAAGGCTGCGGTCAATGAAATTTTGCAACACAAAGTGAAATGAATGAAAACCGACAATGTCACTGTGAATAGTGTTATGTCCAGATACTCCTGTGCTATGTAACTATTGTTCTACATGAGCTCATTAACAATTGCTTTTATATGCGTTCGATAGAAGCCGCTAAAAGCTTTTGTATCTGCCATTATATTGGCCAGGGAACCTTACTTTGTATCTTAAAGCGTCGTAGGTAAAGTTAGGTTAGAAGATATATTTTCTCTGAAAATCTTTATTCAGTTAAGCTAGGGGTTTTTAAGGCTCCCCTCCGGTGGGTTCCCGCGTTGTTGAGGCGAGGGGCTCAGTAGCCGTGGCTTGGTACCCACGGTGAAGCTAAGAGGAACCCGAAGAGGGGAGGCGAAGCCGACGAAGTAGCGGCCAAGAAGTAGGTTGCGGTGCCGCTTGGGTGACATCGCAACTGAGGGGGGCCGGGATGTCGTATGGGAGGCATCACAGCTGAAGGTTGGGGGCCGCGGCGGGATAGGAGTGCCGGTATTGCGGTGCGCCGCTCTCCCTACCTTTCGCAGCCTTGACGGGGTCGCCATCGTCTGATGGCGGACGTGGTGGGGCCGCAGGGGAGGAGGAGTGTTGGTATGACGTTGGCCGCTCTCCCTATCCTCTGCGGCCGAAAATTGGCAGGCGGCGGTGCCAATGACCTGACCCGTAGCAGGGGGACCAAGGGTGTCCAGACACGGGGTCGTCTGGCGCCCATGTGGTGGTTTGGTCCCTGGGGTGGTCACGGCGTGCTATGTGTTCTGGTACGCCGGGGAGTACTCCCCACTCCCCAGAGGAGGGTCCGGTACTGGAAGCCGCGGCAGGTTCACGGATGAGTGCTAACGCGTGCCCGTGTTCCCGCCGTAGGCGGCAGAGGACACCGTGGAGTTTTAGTGGATTAGAGTCCCACATAGCTGCACTATCTCCCCGTGGTAGTGCAGAATGCTTGAGCATTTCTGCACGATAAAAAAAAAGAAAGGGGTTTCTAAGGCTGCGGTGGCCGCCGGATAGCGTCCTCAATTTACCGTCGAATGACGTCGGTGAAACGTTATTTACGAAGATAAGTTGGCGCGTGTCACCGTGACGTCATTCACTGGTAGATTGCGGACGCGATGTAGCGGCCACCGCAATGTTTGGAAACCCTAGCATATCTGGATAATGATTTTCAGGGAAAACAGTGTTCTTTCTGGCAGTGCAGCGGTGGTGGTTAACGTTCACTCAATGTCGGTCTTTAATGGAATTATATTTTACAAAGACTTTAAATCATTTGATATGGCTTGATAGAAACAACTTTTAGAATAGGTAATGTTTTCGCCTCACTACAATGAGATTCCAACGGAACATGGCAAAGTCAATGTCGTTCACCACAGCAACTTGGGAAATAGGTGTTATTGTATGTCTATAAAAAATAAAATGATCACCCAACTCTAATGAGAATATGGCAACACAATGTTCCCTTCATCTTGGATCGAAACAAAGAACAGTGTTTATGTTTATTTCATCTCGCGTTACTACAATAATCAATTCTAACTAACGTTATAAATGTTGCTCTCATATTATAATATTTACGAGTGATTGTTAATCATATTCGGAGTCGCGGGTGGTCGGCGCTTCACAAGCTATACGGAGTGTCCACTATATCTTGACAAACGGCGAAACGAGGTACTAAACGTTTAATGTACTGATTTTGACATTTCGCCGTTGCTAGCAGCGCCACCCCAGACTATCAACGTATACTGGTCACTCTGTAATTAATTTGACGTTCATGAGTGCTATATTGTTTGTCGTACGTTATAAATTGTACAACATATGTATTTATAATGGATTGAAATAATCCTGTATGTGTATACATTTTGTTTGGGGTTTTGTGAAATGTTCCGTGAGCCGTGTGCTGCTTTTTCGACAAATCTGTTTGCGTTTATAATAATAATAAATCATTTTATTTCAAACAACTAGTAGGAGATCCATAAATTGTTTTAATCAGTTTTGCACTTAAAATACTATTGTTAGTAACTTAAAACTAAGGACGAAATGAAAGCGAAGAACAGAAACTAAGTAACAAGTCTTCGCACAAATTGCTTTATTATGGCGGAGGAGGTATCAGTTGCCACAGCCCTCAGGATGCTATTGCGACTGCCTCTTATTCTGCTCAGGAGTGAGGCCGTTTTTTTGCGGATGATGGCATGAAACCCATCGGTGGGTTACCGCGAACATTTCTGAGGCACTGCAACAACGAGGCAGTCGCAACAGCATCCTAAAAACATTTATGTTGCGATTTTTGGCTTTACGTCAATTTAACTGGCAAGTTGGTGTGTTATTTTTAGAAACAAAGGAGATAGTTTTTGGCCCCCTTTATTGTAACGTAGGTACATAAAAAAGTGACCAAAATATATATTAAAAATGGTCGATTTTTTAAATAAAGTCTAACCTAATTTTTTAAATAAGGAATCACGAAATCGTAAAAAAATAAAATCTTTTGTATTTACCCTCAGTTGATTCAATTTCAGGTATGGTTGTCAATGTCATAAATATATGTATTGAAAGCGTTATCAACGATTTTATGACAAAAAAAAAACAAATTATATTACGGGTTTAGACATTTATTTTCTCAAAAATTTACACAATCACTTACAGAGAAAATACAATATTATTTAAACTTAAACAACAACTAACTTATTCAACTTAAAATCATTCTCATAGTCAACTTCAAAATAAAAATTATATTAATTCACATATAAACCTAGAAAAACACTTATGAGAAGTTAAAGCTGACAACAAACTACACGGTTTCTTCTTTAAAAAGAATTGACTTTTACAATATTTTTAAATTATGGTGTTAATATGTAGATATGGGGAGACAATGTGGGCCTGTTAACAAGTAGGTACCTACTAGGTACATAACAAAAATGGAAAATGGTCAACAAATCGAAACATCTATGAGTCTACTGTCAAGAGCTCTCTACACAACATTTGCGCCCAATCATTTTCTTTGCAGGTGAAGAGTTGTGTTGCCAACAAGTGACGTTCGCCCAGTCATGTGGAAGCGCACGCGTCACTGAGAACAGGGTAAAGGCCACGCCACATTTGCACTTAATATGCTAACATTCAACTTGTTTACATTGCAGAGAAATATAAAAAAAATGGCGAAAAATAGGTTAATCGGGAATGTTACGAAATTACCGGGGAATAGACATTGTGTAAAGGTTTTATTTAACACTGTAGTATCTGATCAGTGTTATTTTCTTCTTCGTTTGGTCTTTATCTGCTGCGATAGACTATCATAAAGTAGCTGGCAGAACATTACTTTTGCTTGTAAAATTAGTATAGATACCTACATGATTTAATTTCGTAGATCATCTTGTGAATTACATGATTAACGACTTACTTTTTTGTTTTTCTAATGTAGATATTATTATTTTAGGATGAAGAAATAAACAAAACACGAAACGGACATGCTCCACTTATTTATACAAACGACCTCTTTCATCACATTTTTAATAAATACTTTATTCATCAAACAGGAATTCCAATATGTTGTGGGCTTTAGTACAAATTTATAACCGGGTAAAAGGGCAAAAAGGTAATGGCTATGACATGACAGGCCTAATATATTGCATGGCCGGTGTATCCGGCGGCCACGTGTGCGGTGCGCGCGCGCCGATTCCTTCACGGCTTATTAGCGCGGGAAATTAGTGCGGGGACAAACCACCCAGTGTTGGGACACAGAAAATAGATTTCTGATTAATGACTGATATTAATCAGGTTGAAAGTGTGTTTAGTTGAGTTTGTAAGTGTGTTTAATGGTCTGTGTGCGCGGTTTAGACTTTTGATTATCATGTTGTGTTGAGATTTTGTTGTCCGATTGCGTGACGAATTTGTAGTGAGAAAACAGCGTTTAAAAACGATACTTCTTTCCCCATTGAAGCGAATGAATTCTTTTTTGACTTGTTAGTTCAAAAATAATGATTATACGTTTAATAGACATTTGGGTAACACAAAATTATAGTCATGTACTTACCTACCAAGTAACAGAGACGCTTCTTCCGTAAAAGTAAGACAAAAGTTCTTAAAACAAGCAAACCGTGAAGTCAAAGACACTCGCACTATAATTTAGACGGTAGCTGATACAAACGGGGTCGGGTGCAAGGCTTGTTAATTTTACGTCTTGCTGGGAACTGACACACGACCCGACGACCCGCGCCAAGAGATTCCGTCTCGCATATTTCTTTATTTCTTTGGAAGTGAACGAAACTTTGGATACCTACTTGTCGAAGGTCGGAGTATTTTCAACGAAATTGGATGGCCAATAGAAAATATTTCTATTACGTACTTAATTTTTAATGAAAAATGCAAACATACTATCGCGCTTTACGAGTTGTTGCGTAGCACTTGCTCGGAATACTTTCCCTTTAAGGCTTCTTTTCCACCAGATATGTGATATGCAGCTATGCTGCGAGGATGTGAAAGCTAAGCTACGAAACTGTGCGACCGTTTCCACTAATGCTAAGCTGTATAGCGGAGCGAGTAAGATGCGCCATGAAGATGCGCCGCCGCGAGGTAGCTGTGCGAGGAAGATGTTCAAGTCGAGCAATGCGATGCATCGATAGTACGGAAAGCAAGGGGAGTACTCTGCTCTGCACATAGCTACACCACTCGCGCATCGATAGCTCCCATCCATAGCACGCATCCTTCCGTATAAAAACATATCTTAGTTGAATCCGTTTTCACCAGTGCTATGCTATGTGGACCAATGAATATGATTGGTGGATAACAGACGCATCCATAGCAACGTAGCATAGCACATCTCTGGTGGAAAAGCCTAAGATCTTCTATGGACAGCAACGCCTAAAGGGATGTTGAAACATTCGCTCATGTAGCTATGCCTAACATGTGAATTCTGACTACACAATTAGGCCCTTGGTACACACATGTTTTTGTTGACGTGAAAAGCTACGGTTTATTCGCCGTGTGTAGGCACGGTCGTCGTGGTATGGATCACTATGGAAGCTTGTTGACGGACGTTTAAGCGCTGTACCGTGAATAAACCGAAATCACTTTGGGAATTTATTGAAATAAAGCAATCTCAACTCTCTTATAGAATTTATAGCAGCCCTTCTTATATTAAATTCTGGTTTCAATGTAAAGTCTGCTCAACAAAGTGAGTTTCGTTGAATTTGGTAGTCCAATATCCCATTCTAAGACGTGTCTGGATTGTTGTTCTAAATAACAACGGCTTTCCTGAGAAATACGAATGTTTGGGACCCCTAGGGCTCCAAACTTTCAAGCCCAAATGGCTGTTACACACAGTCGTTTGTTTGCCGGCTCGGGCCGGTAATACCGGCGCCGGAGACCGGAGCCGGCTCGCAGATGTTGCACGTTTGCTGCCGAGGATTCCTGCCACATTCTACCCTACAGAGATGTTTGGAACACGTGATCGCGCAATCTCATAACACGGCCGCAACAAACTTGCTCACACGATTGTTGCATACGAAAATGATATCTATGGTGTGCGTACTAGCACATAACAGCGGTATTATAAAAGTTTTCACGGCGCACAAGTTGTCACATAGGGGAGGATATTGCCGGGGGATTATCGCTCTTATTGTTATCGCGATAGAATGTTTTGATTAAGGGTTTGTGCTTGGCAAAGAGTAGAGTAATATTGGTGTAGGCTAGTGTAGGTGTAACAGCCGCGCGCCGGCACTATTATGGGGGTCAATAGCTGTATCCGTCGGCGATCGATACCGGAAGCCGCTCGCCAGCACCTACCGGAAGTAGCGATGCCTGTCGATAGCGAATTTTTTTTTTACTGACTACGGGGGTGAAATGTTTGTCGTGTACCGTTCGATTGAACTAAAACAATTTTGGGAAGTGCATTTTATGCTTTACACCTTTTTATTGGTTGATTGAATTACTTCTACACGAGTGCCTTGCGCTGAGAAAATTCGCTGGTGTTGTTTGTGTTTGATGTTGAGGGGTGAAACACCTTGCCTGCAGCTTATTGGCTTTTATAAGCTTCGACGACCAGCATAATGAACATTAATTTACAAACAAAATTAACGACAAAATAAAGGTTGAACCAATAACAAGAACAATATTTAGATATCTCTTAGAAACAGTAAAGTTATAGGGTTTTTTATTAATATTCATGAATAATGTTTATGAAATTATAATATTAACAATATGTATCTTAACTTTAAACAAATT
This sequence comes from Apamea anceps, assembly GCA_951799955.1. NCBI lineage: Eukaryota > Metazoa > Arthropoda > Insecta > Lepidoptera > Noctuidae > Apamea > Apamea anceps. The sequence continues at coordinate 9,652,998 of OX637515.1, read as the reverse complement.
AATGCTTAGAACACTAAATTTGTCTCGCGAAAGTAAATAGGTTTTTATAATAACGAAGAGGCCTTCCATGAATTAATGAAATATAACGTCGTTTATTAATTTTATACTTTATGAGACTACAATAAAGGTTCTTTGTATATCTAAATGAAATAAAGTCGTTGTCCAGATTTTTTGAATTCCCATTGTGTGCTGTAATGAGGTTTTTAGCTGCTAACGTGTTAGGAATCAAATTAGTAAGTTGGTAAGCCGTGTGTAGGTAATGTACTGGGGGTCTGTTTTTAAAACCACTCGTGTTGGGTGCCGCTCGCAAATGTTGTTGGCGAGGGATTTTTGGTATCAATTTTCCTGAAACTACAATCTGCTCTAGGCTTAGTCACTGTGGCGACTAATCAAAAAGCCAATATTAGGTTTGGTATAGGTTGGTAACCTGTTGGCCCTGCAAATGATATTAGATCGTCACACCACCTAATTAATCATTATCATTATCATCTGCCTAGCCTTTTCCCAACTATGTTGGGGTTGGCTTCCAGTCTAACCGGATGCAGCTGAATACCAGTATTTTACATGAAGCGACTGCCTATCTGACCTCCAAAACCCAGTCACCTACTGGGTAATACGATACCCCTTGACGACTGGTTGTCAGACTTTCGGGCTTCTGACTACCCGTAACGACTGTCAAAGAACCTCGAATGACAGCCGGGACCAACCACCTAATAATAATAATAATATCCCTGGACATTTCACACAGCGCCATCTAGTCCCAAGCTAAGCAACCTAATGCTTGTGTTATGGTAACAAGATGGCTGATAAACTACTTAAATACATTTTTTTTTTTTTTTGTAAATACATACATATTATAGATAGAAAAACACCCAGACTCGGAACAAATACATGTAGGTCATACAAATATTTGTTCCGTGCGGGAATCGAACCCGCGACACGCAGCGCAGCAGTCAATCGCTTAACCACTGCGCCAACCGTGCCGTCAGGATCAATACCAATTAATTAATTAAATTAAAAAGCTTTTTAATCTACACATTTTACTTCACATATTGTTACAGTTACATATTTAATTCATTATCATTTAATATTATTGTTTATTATTTGAGTTAAATTAATAAAGACTTCGAGTATATCAGTAAGTCAGCGGTGGATACTTTGACAGGTGTATTGCGTGGTCGTCCGTACGGTGGGGTTGCGGTGATGTGACGAAAGTGTGTGTTCTCTTCCGTTACGGTTGTGCCGTGTACCAGCGTGAGGCTGGCAGCTGTCAAGCTATGTGCGGGTGATCGTAGTTCGTGGGTATTTTCTGTGTACCTACATGCCTACTGATTGTACGGATAACTTATTAGAATTCACGGAATTGTTAAGTGAAATACATGCAGAAATTGAGAGTTGTAAAACTGAATCCGCTATAATTCTCGGTGACTATAACGCTCATCCAAGGGAATTATTCTTTACGGAATTAGACAACTTTTGTGAAGAGCGAGGCTGGCTCTGTGCGGACGTGATGAAGTTGGACGTTTTATCAGACACACACACCTTTATAAGTGAAAGTCATGATAACTGTAAGCGATGGCTTGATCACTGTCTGACAACGGAGGCAGCTTGGCAATGTGTGACTGACATTAAAGTATGTTATGATGTGTACTGGTCGGACCATTTTCCATTGGAAGTGTATTGCAATTTAGGAATATTACCATGTGAAGTGCAGTACACTGGAAATATGTACAGTAAAGTGAGATGGGGAGAGAGGGACGCGGATCAGATAAAAATGTATAGGGAACTGTGTACAAGTAAATTAAGGGATATTGATTTTCCATTGAAACTTAGTCAGTGTGCTGATAATGTTTGTTGTGATAATTTTCATCGTGTAATTATTGATAAATTATATTTTAGTATTGTTAGTTGTTTGAGGGAAGCTGCTCGAATAAGTATAGCGTAGGGGAATGTAGAAAGCAAAAATATGGTATTGGGTGGAACAAGCATGTACGAAAGTTTCATGTTGAAGCACGTAACAGCTTTCAGACAATACTTCATGGCAAACCCGAGTCTAGTGATATCTACAATACAATGCATGACACCCGCAAGCGCTTTAAGTCTAAGTTGAAATGGTGTTCAGTCAACGAGGATGAAATAAAAATGGATGTCTTAGCAACACACCACAAAGACAGGGATTTCAAGCGTTTTTGGAAGCATAAGTACCAGGAAACTGGAAGCTGGGTCGTGTGTACCCGTGAGTGTTGAGGGTAGGAATGAGCCACGAAAGATAGCCGAATTATTTAAGGATAATGTTAGGGTAGTGTCACCTCTGGGATGTGTGCGTCAGGTGCTCGATGCTGAGGTTGCAGATTGTGAGCGGTTTAGATTTAGAAGAAGAAGAAGACGAGTCTAAGTCTCCAGGACATGATGAACTTAGCAGGTGTTCATTTGTCTAGCTATCATATATTATATTATATTATAATTCTGTAAATACATATTTGTTACGACCGCGAATCATATTTTTATCAACGTACAACTTAGTACTGACCAGCAAATTGCAAAAAACGTAAGAAAATTTGAATTTAGCGGGCTACCTTGAAGCATCCACCTTAAGATCGAAACATGTGAGATGCACCAAGAAAGCAGAAAGTATTTCTCGAAACTCGTCCCTAAGTACAGGTTAAAAGTGGGTAAAAGTTTTTGCCTACGCAAACGAAGCCGAAGACAGCCGCTAGTCAAATATGACAAGATGACTTATTTTTGGTCACCAAAAAGACAATCCTTTCAGATTTAAACGTAAGATTCAATAATACCCTCCTACGTTACTTATTTGCACAGGCTCCGCCGTGTGTCTCCTTAGCCATGTTTTCTTAGGTCTGAGCGGCCAACTAAACCAACATGGATACTTATGTCGCACTTACTAACACCTAACTACTTAGTTTTTTTTTTACTTAGATTTTATTTTATACTTATTTGAAAGTGTTAGTGCAGGTCTAGTTTGGTTCTAGTGAATGTCAATGGTGTATAAGTTTGAATTGACTTAAAAGTTTTTGTGGTTAGTTATATCTTAATTTTTATATTAAAATTTTGGCTCTTGTTTCTTCCAGTATTATTAAGTATATGGCACAAGACCTTTATAAATATTTTCTTTTAACTTCCAGGAAAGTAATTCTTATTAGGTACTATTATTGTGAGTTTTTTACCTCTTCAATTTAACACGACAAACATAATGTAAACAAGTGGTATTTCCACGAAACCCATATTTCGTTACTTCTGCCTTCGCCTCCTAACAATTGGATAAAAAGTATCTTGAGCAGAAAATGACCTTACGACCGGCACTTCACTTGCAACTTCGGGAACCCAAAGACACTCCACCCGAAGTACGTTACACCGTCTGAATATTAAAACCTTTGTAGCTTTTTTCATACATAGGTATTAAAGACTCTTAAAAACACAGTTCTTTGGCGCTACTCATCAAAACTGGGCGTTCAAAGAAAGTGCCTTAATTTTTCCTGCCCCACAATACCTTACCGTTGTGTTGGAAATGTATCCTTCCCACTTATAACACAAAGTTGACTTTGAGTGTGACGTAGAGGGAACATAAGTTTTCTGTTAATATAAGCCGGCGCGGTGCTAAGTGACGGAAAATGAGGTGCGACATTTGGTTGGAGAAGAGTCTGCGATACAGGCCGTCGTTTGACCCAAATTCCGGCACTTGGCCGTCCACTTTGGCGTTTTAAGAACCCAATTCTCCACTAGCGTGGAAATGGTATTTAGCAGAACCATTAATCACATAACTCGCTCGTGTGTAGATCGCGCGTTTTAAATAAATAATGAGTTCTAAATTGCTGTTGGGACCGAACGTTGTAGGTATCGCTGTAACATATTGTTGAAACCTAAACTGGGTTGAAGCTTTCTCGGAACACTCGTATTTTTTAAATCTAGCTTGTTTTTTTCAATGTTTACCAATTAAGTTTGGATGTTTACGGAAGTTAATCGAAAGTAAATCGTGCGCTGTGGAAAAATAATGTTTCTTGAATAAACTCTTGTTGGTTACCAAGTTCATATAACCTTATTGATTGATTTTCATGCAATAGTCATTCAATACGGTTATATGAACTTAGAAGGTAGTATTGATGGTTTTAATGATTATAATAAATGAGTACAAACATACTTGTTACGGTCGCGAATCATATTCTATTTAACTTACAACCTGCCACTGACCTGCAAATTGAAAAAAACGTAAGATAGTTTAAATTTCGCGGGCTACTCTGGCGCTTTCCCCTTAAAACGAAAACGTTATCAGTTTGCTTTAATCAATGAAAGGAAGAAGGCTCTCTGTGTCAAAATACACAGGTCATCAAAAAAATCAGCCCACCTGCAATTTTACCGCAAATCACGTTTTTTCTTTAGCGAAACAAAACAAAATGGTTTAGTACTGACACGTTTAATTTAACTTGTTTATTTACACCAACTTTAGCACAATATAATCATAAAAATTATAAAAAAAAAAATGAAATTGTATTTAAAAAATAAAAAGAATAATTTTACACTGTTTTTGATTAATTTTAAACACGCTCTAATTTTTCTGTCTTAAGTGTTATGAACACATTTTTTTCAATTTAATATTGAGTGACCCCCTCTTGCTCGAATGACGGCATGCATTCGCCGTTTTAGTGAGGTAATCAAGGTTTTCATGGTCTCTTGAGGGATTCGGTTCCATTCTTCCCTGATAGCGGTTTCCAGGTGTCCTAAGGATGTAGGGGCTGGATTACGGGTGATAATCGGAGACAATGCGCGCTACGTGTGGCCGTGCATTATCATGCATTAACTCAAATTTTGTCCAATGTAGCCGACATATCGCACCACATGGTCTTCCAAGATCTCTGTCAGGTAGCGTACCGCAGTTAAAGCACCATTTCTTATGAAAACCAGCTCCGTGCGTCCCGTTAAAGATATCCCAGACCAAAACATTATAGAGCCCCCACCATAACATGTCGTGTAGCGACAAGAAAAGCTTAACCTATAACGACAAAGGTAAAATTAAATTAAAGAAAGGGAGGTAGAAAACAATTAAAGATATATTTACAAGAAATTCAAAAGATGGAGGTGGACTGAAGAGTGGTGTGTAGTATGAGGAGGTGGGGTGTATGAATGAAGATGCGCGATAGGTGGGTTGAGGAGGCTGAGGTGGAGATCCAGTTGGAGCTGAAGATGAAGACTGACACAAGGCAGGTGCATGCCGGTGACAGGTGCAGGTGAAGGTGCGGGCAGGTGCTGCGGCACGGGTACGGCAGCAGGAGGAAGCAGGCACGGCGGGATGCTGTCAGTCCGCCAGGTGAGGCGGAAGCAGGCACGGTGCGGCGGGGTGCTGGCAGCCCGCCAGGTGAGGCGACACTCGGATGGGGCGCGGCCCAATAAATTCAGGAGAGTCTTCTGAGTCCTCCAGCGAGGCGCGCCGGTGGTTCGACTGGTTCTGGAGGCCTTCACGGAGGACGGAGGACGGAGGCGTAGAGAGGGTCCGTCAGGTACCAGTACGGAGAGGTACACTGGGTGTTCCCGGAATGGGTGGCGCGGAGTATCAGGCTTTAATGTGTTCGCTTTAGAGGTGAAACCGGAACTGATCCTTGCATTGCGTGGATTTATTATGTCAACTCGTAGAATAACATCATGTAGAAAATATGAATTTGAGATATGATAGTGGCCATGATTAATTTTGGATAAGTATGAATGTATAAGTAGCTAAAAAGATACAGGCCGGTAAAGATTTGAAAGAAAAGTTGCCATGGCGACGTATTAAACGTCGTTGTAAAAGCTGTCATAGTAAAATATATTATTAATAAAATACAATAAATTCTATAGTTAAACTGTGTTATAAATACATATATTGTTCATAGGAAAAGATGATATCAATCAATGTGGGCGAAATTCCCAACCCTTGGATGTCACTAAATCGTCGTAATCTCATGTTGAAGTTGGAGCTGTGTCTGTGTACTGATTGTGGATAAAACGTGTCGTGAGGAATAATCAGATCAGCGCCTAACGGTAACAGAATGCTTGTTCTGACCTGGAGGAATGAATGAAGATAACTGTGAGTATGTACATTATGTTATAAACTGACTGTTTTTCTTATGCAACACTGGGCATAACGTTCACCTGGCCATCGCATGACATTACGGCGTCCATCAGAACCGTATAAAGTCATCTGACTCTCATCGCTAAAAAGAACTCACTCCCATTGGCCGATAGTCCAGTTGACGTGATTCTGCGCAAATTGACGTCTGGCTTGTCGATAAGCTGCGCTCAATTGTGGCCCTGTTGCTGGCTTATGTGGTCTTAAATTCTGCTGACGTAGTCTCCTCCTTACAGTACTGTCATTTATAGCCACACCCTGATCTTCACGTAAGCGTCGCTGGAGATCTACGCCAGAAAGGTGTCGATTTCGTAAAGCAGATACCACTACAAAGCGGTCATGCCTTTGCGTTGTCAACCTATGTCTCTCAGACCCAGATCTTCTTCGATACTGCCCAGTCTCCAGAAACCTTTGGTAAGCTCGCCGAACTGCAGAACGGTTGAGATAAATCTCAACCGTTCTGCAGTTCGGCGAGCTTCTGGCCACTACACGTTGACTTAAGCCTTGATGCAGCAAAGCCACAACTTGGGCCGCCTCAGCTTCAGTAGTGTCCATTATTTTTATACTGAATTAGTCTAAACTGCAGCCTCAGCAATTAAACTTAACGATATTTACATGAACTCCCTAGAAAAAATTGTGACTGACTCAAAGAACGGGACGATTTGCTCCAATGTTTAACCGTCAAATCAGCACTCAACAGTATTTCTGTATAAAAAATACTTTACCTTCAAGTGCAATAAGATTTATGATAAATAAGACGTCAATCATCATAATATCGATCCTCAAAATAATAAACAAACATGTGAAACAGCTTATCTGAGAAACTGTTGAACAAAAAATGGCTGGGTCGATTTTTGTGATGACCAATGTATAGCCATTTGCCCTAAAATCTTTAGCACCAGCTTTACATTTATTCTACGAGTATCTACATTATTTTACCACTCAATCAATCAACTCAGCCTATCGCAGTCCACTGTTGGACACGGGCCTATCCCATGCTGCGCCACAACACCCTGTCCTCCGCCTTCCGCATCCAGTCTATCCCAGCCACCTTCTTTAGGTCGTCCGTTCATCTAGCCGGAGAGCGTCCCACACTACGCTTGCCAGTAAGCTGTCTTCACTCCAGGACTCGTCTGTTCCACCGGCCATCGGTCCGTCGACAGACATTAATTTATTTTACTACTGTGTGTGTAAATAAAGTGTAACAATTATCGAAACCCGACCCACCCACTTAACAGATATTATAAAAACAAAACGATTGTATTATCTTAATGGAAGTACTACATCTGGCCTTATTTTAACTGAGAGCTTTCTCATTATTATTGTATTCTATATATTTAAACATTGATGCTGGTATAATATGTCGAGTTTCAAAGAAATGTAGGATACAATCAGTATTGAATAAACCTTTTGTATCTTTTATAAGGATTGTCTTATTCAATGTAGGTTTTATTTGACTGGCTCTTTGTCTAATATTGTTGGTTTACTCTGCGGAGACTGTTCTGTTATTTACAATAGATATTGCGTTATACCTCAAATAATGTTCCGTACTTGTACTGTAATCGTTTTTTTTTTTTGGGAATACATACAGTAGTTTGTTAAAAATAAATGGTTTACTTAACAATAAACATATCCAACAAAATATTGTTAACAAACGTATTTTTTTTAAGCACATTTAAAAAAAAAATACGTTTGTCAACAATATTTGTTGGATTGGTTACTGTATGTGTTCCCTAAAGAATTGTGTAAAATCATTTGATTTTATCTATTCTGGATTTTTTTGGTGCTCAATGAGCTTTGCCCCCTTTTTTATATACTTGTGCATAACATATACATTTTAGAGTCATCTTGTATATTGTAATTAAGGTTATTTGTTTTGGTTAAATAACAAAACATCTACAACTTTAATTCTGAAAGTCCTTTAGTTATATAACGATCATGTGGATTCGTGTAAAAAATGTAGTTCGTTTCCCTGAATATGGATTTTCCTCTACTGTATAAAGTAAATAGTTATCCTTAATGGTTTTTTTTTTTTTGAGGATGGGAAATCATCAAATGACTCCTCCCGCTCTGGGTGGAGCAGGAGGGAGTGTCAGACTCTTACTGACTAAAACTCACCCGTGTTACTTCCTTAGCCCTTTATGTTCCAGGGCAGCGGTAACCCTTTCGGACGATCCCGCTACACAAATAATGGCTTAGGGGCTGATTTTTCAATCGACTGATAATTTTTATTCATGGAATAAAATTGACGTCTGACAATTTTAGTATGAAAGAACTGTCAAAAATTCAAAATTATTCCTCCGATTAAATTATCTGGCGTTGGAAGAATCGGCCCTAATTCACAAAACTTTTATACCTAGAATAAGTCTTATCCTAAGAATAAATTTTGAATATTTGACAGTTTTTCCATACTAGAACTGTCAGACATCAATTTTGTTGCACGGATAAAAGATTTTGGTTAAATCGGCCTTTAATGTTTTAAACGACTTTCTTTTGTTTTCAAAAATAAAATAAAAAATTGCTGGAAAATTGGCTTATCGTAAAGAAAGCTTAGCTAATTAAGACTTCCTTGACGATAAGCCATTCCAACATTCATATAGGTACCTGCCAATTAAAAACAGTACCTATCTAGTATATTATAGAGATTAAATTCGCTTGTTAATAAAATATAGTCTTCGGGAAATCTCGACACTAAGCTTGTCTGTACAATGTACTAACTTAGGCATCGTATCGAAAAGATTAATGAAACTACCTGTGTTCTTCTTATTGTATAATGTGATCCAGGACAAAATGTACGGGAAGCTAAACAAGTTGTATGAACTTTATAATTAAAAAGATGTAGATAGGTATTGATCTTTTATGGGGATTCGATTTCTTTTGAGCTTTGAACGAGAATAGACTTCGTTCTATAGATTTACTTAGTATTGAGTAAGTATTTTAATATAGTTAAACATGGTACCTAGTGAAGGTTAGTTTATTTTGAATGTAAATTTTTATGGACAAATTTTTCAATCAGTTAGGTAGGTACTCACTTTTGGAGAGGCCGTGCAATGCTGTACCTACATTGTTGAACAGACATTAATATTATTAAAATCAAAGGAGTATCATATATATATATATAGTATCATAGAAAGTGATAAGGCCGTCCATTGTATATTTTGTAGTGTTTGATGTGTTTTTTGTGTTATGTATTTTTGTGGTGCATAATACAATATAATTATTATTATATAAATAAATATCATTGCAATTGACATAATACCTGCTGTAGGCAACTAATTTAATTGATTTATAAAACACTAGCTGACTCGGCGAACTTTGTACTGCCACAGAATCAGTCTTCATTTTTTTTCGTGATTTTTTCCCATGTTTTAATATTTATTCTGCTATTCGGGGCAGAGACAAATTCAACAAATCAAAGATCATAAAAATCGGTCCAACTGTTCTTGAGTTATAAATGGTGTAACTAACTCGACTTTTTTTTATTTATATATATAGGTAGGTAGGTATAAAGATGATAAAATTTATTTGCTAACCATTCTATCTGCCGCCGACCGGTGAACCAGTCTATTTGGCTTTCCCGCCCATACGCGATATAGGTGACATTTTCTTTTGTCATTCTTTACTATGCTAATGACACGCAGACCTAGTGAGTCAATTATCGAACGTTTCGTTGAAATATGTGAGTTAGGTTGTGTTTACAAGACTGTCGGGCGGGTAGCGGGGTGTTTTTCACTGTAGGTACTAAAGCTAAGCTATGGTTTCCAAGACAAAAAAAAAATAAAACAGGTAAGACTGCGGTGGCCACCACATAGCGACCGCGATTTATTGTCGAATGACGTCACTGAAAGTTTATTTATGAAAGTAATTTGATGTGATTTCCTAGAGAGCGTTTTTTGACACCGTATAAAGTCAAGCCTCGGTACCATAATTTTTATGAAGTACGTCACTGCGGCTGTTATGTGGCGGTCATCGCTTTTCTAGGAAATTACTGAATACTTTATAGCACGTCACCTATAAGATCAGTTTTGGTTTGCCAAACCTTCTCTCTTTCTTTCAATTTGTTTTTAAAAGTCGGGTATATAGCTACGAATGACGACATTATAGCATACCGCAAACTGGCAGTCAACGCCACCATCAAGCTTTTCAACAATTCGAAAAAAGAAGGACGTTAATCGCTACCCGACCCGCTGTTCTATAACCGCATTCTTATTTATACGTTCATATTTGCATACCATGTTAGAACGAGCTCACTAACCGTGTACTGCGACTTGGGAATGGTACAACTGCATCCGAATGGTTTGAAGTAGCGGCGTTGCGTTCCCGACAGGTTGCAGTTAGTCATACGTACCGAAGATAGTTTACACGCAATTATATTTAATTGACTGATGAAAATGGCATGTCTTTTGGAATATGTAGTACTTAGTATTTGTATGTAGTACTTTAATATTTGACGACACGGTTAGCGCAGTGGCTGAGCGATCGACTGCTGCGCTGCGTGTCACGGGTTCGATTCCCACACGGAACAAAATATTTGTATTGCCTACAGTTAGTTTTTCCGGGTCTGGCTGTTTGTGTATGTGAGTTTTAATGTTTGTAAACGCACCCACGATACAGGAGTAATTCCTAGTGTGGGGCAAAGATAAAAAAAGAACATAAGTAGGTATTGTTTTGAGAAGAGTTGTTAAATGTAATTGCAAAGGTAAAACTAAAACTCAACAGCGGGGTAATTGACTAACACACAGTTCAACAACAATTATTGTGTTATTTACGTTCTTGAGAAGACAAATTTTTCGAACATATGAAGCAATGGATTATCAATATCCTTCAAAATAATTGAGATTGATAGTGTGACACGCAATTAGGATGCTGATACTAATAAAAGCTTATAAGTATTCAGAATTTGAGAGCAGCTATTAAGATATGAAGTCTTCTTTAAAAACAAGAGGATCACCCACACGTGGTACCTTCATACTTTTATGGAACACGTCACGAATACGTAGGAAAAATCTAAAATTTAAGTGTCGTTCCCGTCCCCAGGCAGGCCTCCCTCGCTGCCTCAGAACTGGTATTTGATCTGGCAACCAGCCAGCAATATGCCTAGCGACCGAAAAACTATACATCCACGTATAGAATTTTTATAACCTAGATAAATTTTATGCCTTGTCGTTCGTTTTTCAACGAAGGGGGTGTAAGGAGTTTAATGAAACGTGGGTGTTTTTTGCTCACACACAAATACTAACTCTCAATGCAGTAGTGATAGCTGTTTAAGAGTAGACTACGTAATTTTGTATGGATAAAACGTACTACAGTGTGACTGAGTTTTATCAGAGAAAAGCTTTTGGTTAAACTTAAGTAAATTTTAAAATAAATGCATGCCGAATGCCTTCGCCTTTGTACCTTTTTGTGCGGAAAGTTTAAATAAATAAATAAATGGTGAAATATGGCTGAGCTTTAATGTATTATAACGCCTATTAATTATTTACCACCCATATCTATCTATACTTATAATAAATCTGTAGAAGTGAAAATTCTGTACATTGAAAATATCAAAAAAATAAATGGCAGGGGGTGTTACTAGACCGACACCGAACCCAAAAATGTGATTAAAAAAATTTTTGTCTGTCTGTCTGTCTGTCGGTCTGTCTGTCTGTCTGTCTGTCTGTCTGTCTGTCTGTCTGTCTGTTTGTTCAGGCATCACGCAAAAACTACCGGTTCGATTACGTTGAAACGTGGTATAATTATTCTTTAATATCCTGGGCACCACACTGGGTACTTTTTATCCCGGAAAAGTAAATACAATAAAAAACAAACTTAATTTTGCGGTTCGATCCCTAGACCAGATTACTGCACCAACCGCAAATAATAAGTTTGTCGTAGGTTAAGTCACCCGCAATGGAGTTCATTTTTATTCCTTTTAGTTTTTAGAGTTATTTAGGTTTATTTTTATGTAAGTCGTAGGTATAGATTTTAATTTTAAATTATAGTTAGTAGGTATATTTGATAGTGTACGTAGTGACCGTAGGTTATTTTATAATACTGTTAGGTAGGATTAGTCATTCGTATAGATATTAGTTTTTAGGGATTTTGCTTATTTATTGAGTTTAGATTAGTTATCATCAGAAATAGGTTTATTTAGGTAGGTAGGTATTTAATTTTCTGTTATTGAGTTTTTTTTTTTTAATTAGGTAGGTACTTAGGTAAAGATATCATATAGGTACCCTCTTAATCACCACTAATGAGACACAATTGGTTTTCTATTGTAATTAGCCACAAAGGGCCCGCGAGATAGATGGCATTCTGGGGAAGCACATAGGTACATTTTATCCTGTTAGCACGTTCCCGTGGGATAATTTCCGACATCCACGCGGGCGAAGCCGCGGGCAGAAGCTAGTTTGCAAAATAAATGTCTATTCTATTCTGTTAGTCACCTAATTTTGTTTCCGAATCGGAATCGAGCCCACGACCTTTTGTTTAGAAAGCTAAGTGTTGCTACGTCAATTAGTCTGCTAGCCAAAATTATACAGGATTGCCAAATGGTGATCGCAAATGGATGTCCATTAGTTAACAAAATTTATCAGTAAAAATTGTACACCTACTAGCTAAATTGATGCTAAAATGTTGAGCGAGTTTATTTCTATAAACATTTCCGTAATGTCAGCGAGTCTACTTAATCTTCAGTTTGTGACTTGGAATTATTCGGAGGTCTTAACTTGGAGCTTTTATTATCCAAGGGGTTTACGGGGTACACAACTTTGATCATAATATCAACAAGTCAAATGACCTAGTTTCCTACTTTTGTATTATATATATTTTAATATGTATATATGTATATTTAAAGAGAATGATCTATGTAAAAGGTTCAAATGTATATTTTGGTGAGCTATTTGTTCAGTATTATGATTGTATTTTAATTACAATGTAAACCAATTATATTTATTATATAAATGTTTCTGGTTTTATACAAATTATATGGTTAACACAATATGTTGTTTTCTTTGTTACTTTGCATTGTAATTTAGATGGAATTTTCCACAAAATTAATAGCATCGTAAATTATAGAAATAATATCCTAGTTTGAAAACTAAGTTCATTATAAGCGGCAACAATTCAAAGACTACCATTACCATTCCAAATGGCGACAAGACGTTACAAAATAAATCAATGTAATGTGACAGGATGCCTGCTTAGTTACAAGTAATGTCCTGCGGCCTAGTAATCGTAGCAGGTGATACAGATGAGATCGTAAGTCGCACACAAACACACACACGCTCAAACAGACACACATTCGAACAATCGACGATTCTGTGTGACACACTGACACACCCACACACTCCCTCACACCGCACAGGTGCACACACACACACATACTCTGTGGTTGCAATTTGCGTTTGCTAAGCGAAGGAACCAACCATAAAGTTATGCGAGGTGATAGCGCAAGTTATTGTTGCTATTGCAGTATTAAATCTCGGATCTTTATAGATGTTAATTTGCTTTACATTATCCTATCTGGCGGATGCATAAAGAGAGCCAATGAGTTTTTCATTATACAGCTACTTATGCTGTTAAACGCTTTTATGGAGTTTTTTAATATCTTTTGCAGAGTGTGTGGGAATTTGAAGATAGGGCTTATGTTTAGGTATTAATAACAGGTGACTGGCAATTGCTTGTGGGTACACAATACGCCAATTATTTATACTGCACATTATATTACAGCAGCACGTTGAACTCGCTTTCAAGCCAGTACCTTCTGACAAGAGAAGGAAGGATTTGGTCTGCATAAAGCCTCGAACTAGACATGCCTTTGTAAACCGATTCTATGTCTATTTAGGACCCGATTTATATAATAAGCTCAATAGAGTACTTACTATTTATAGTACCAGTTACAAACATTGTAGTCTGAAGATACGCGAATATTTGGGTAAACTTGATTACACAGACACAGAAAGACTTCTAGAAGTACTTCAGTAATGATGTAGTTATTAAATTGGTAATTTTTAATTTGTATTTAGTACCTACTAGAAGTAGGATATTATTATTTAATAAAATAGCTAACTATGTATGGACAAATAATCAGCTGATCGCTTGGTATGGGGATGGCCTGAAACACAGGTTTTTATTAGCCTACCTCAGGCACGTCGCCACAAGTTATAATGTCAGTACCAACGCACCTTTCATAGGAATTAAAAACGTATAAATTAAACTAGCTTTATATAAGTATTTAAGCCAATCTGTTAAGAACTTGGTACTACTAAGTATTTATAAGTTTGTGAATGTATTTTACTTTGTAAAAGGACCTAAATAAATATTATTATTATTATTAATTGATTTACAAAGGAAAAGCAGAACTTGTCTGTACCTACTCGCTGAAAATCACGGTGTTGTACCTACCTGTACGTTTACGCAAAGACATTAAATGATTTACTTAATCGATTACGTTTTATCAAAAAAATCATAATTGTTGTTCTTCCCTAGATTGAAATAAATGTCGATGTAAGCAAGGGAAAGCAATTCGAACAGTTTAATTCACTGTCAAAATTCAAACTGTGAGAGCTACACGCGAAACCCTGTAACTGTTTGTGGTGTAATTAAAATTTCATAATGTGAAAGCTTTCAACTTCACCTCTGCCGTGTTCCTGTATTCAATCATGAAGTCTGGATTCGGTTATTTTGAACGACGACTGATATTTGGGATGGCAAACGATGATTAGAAGAAAATACAACTGTTCATTATCTAAATACCAACATGTATTTTTAAACATAAGATATTATTATTAGCAACTTCCAATTTGAATAAACTTTTCTGACAAAGATGGCTTATTGTCCTGTCCATTCCAGTAATTTGTAAAAATATGTTTTTCATTTATTTCACTGCTACATTCTTGCAAAATATTTAATAAACATATCGTACAGTTTCTCCGAATTTTTAAAAACTTAAATTAATAGAGAATACGCTTGTTTATTGCTGGATAAAATTTGATTATCTCTCGTTGACTGTATGTTGAACAGTAAATAAACAGTCAGAATGTGCCTAACACGAAATAAAATGCTCCCAAAGTCAGTTGTCGCGGAACAATTTTCATTAGCGTATATTACGTGACTGCAAAATTAAGAGGATGTTTATGACTTGCCCTGTGCCTTCTCTAAACTTAAGTTTAACATTATTTTAAACAAGATTTGCGTATTCATGACATCGTTTAGAAATTGTGCCTTTTTATTCGACTGCAATGTTGAATTGCAATTTAAGGCTGATTGCGTATTGTGATATGTGCTGGAACCAAGCTGGCTGAAAAGCGACCTACGATAGCCTCTAAAAGAGATTTACATAAATAAAAATCATAAGTCATTTAGGTATATAAATTAGGTTTAGAAGCAGCATTTTTTGAACGTCAAAATTACGTAAGGGTAATTACATGCATGTGCGTGTGTGTTATTAGCATGCATTTGTTTTACATGGTGGTGACATCGAGGTAGCGAGCTAAACCGCGATCGCGAGTTATCGCAGCGAAGTATCTTCGGTATGTAATTAGCCTAATACAGGCCTTAAAATATTCGCCCTTCACCACTTCCTAGTGGGAAAAAAAAGTGCGCAACAAACTCCCCAGCAGCACAGCTGTCTGTTCTGTAAGAAAAACTTGCTTCTATACAATATTATGTAGACTTTGGATAGCTACTACAAATTATATTAAAAATAATAGACACTGCATGCACAGCGTGTTGAAAAAGCAAAATTTGCTGATGGACTCTTCAACAATCTCATTATTATCATTATCGCTATTAGTCTGTAGCAGTACACAAGACAGATCTTTTCAATCATGTAATGCGCCGTTCAAATCTCTTCGACTGTTAATTATAAATGAGTTCAATCAACCTCTGATAATTAAAACCATTAATAACTAATAACATTGCATGGTCTACATCTAACATAATATTATCTAATCAGAAATCACAAGAGAAGTGCCGAACCGTGCTAGTTGGATCCCCTCTAGTATGTTTGCATCCCTGCATCCACGTAGCGGCAGTAATTCATACCAGTGCAAGTGTATCTGGTGGAACTACTTTATGCTCCTGTCAGCAAAAATTTAGGAGATGCACGATGTTTGTGGGGAATGGATAAGTAACCTCACGTATGTGTTGACTTGCTGACATCTTATTTGAGTTTGCTTTCAGATTTTTAGAGTCACTTAAAGTGCCTGAGCTAAATTACTTTGTGTTTATGACTAATGAAAGGCTTCTTATGCGTTGCGCCCGTATCCGTCTTCGTCTATCAAATATACAGTGCCGAGTTCTGCATAAGCATAATCATAATAGGCCTATAATGTTCCTACTGCTGGGACACAGGGCTCTTCTCATCGAGAGGGAAGGGGCTTCAATCTACGACGCGGGCCCAGTTAGAGTTCTGCATGCCGTAACGTAAACTAAAGTAGTTGTTTCTTGCATGTCTACTTAGTCCTAATTTAATGATGATACTTTTACCTATACTGCTGCAGTGAGATGAATAAATATGGAGGTAATCCTAGGTAGGCTGCAACCTACCTAAGATTTACCTGTTGCCTAAATCCGTGGTTGTCAACACGAAAGCGTCTGAATAATTTGTTTTTAGCGTTAAAGCGAAATAAACTCGCTTTCACATTAATTATAATATTAGTTAGGATAAATGAGTTTTTTATTTACCATTGATCAATCAGCCTAAAATTATTTATTAAATTCCCGTTCGTCCCACCAATAGGAGGACGGCAGTGGGACGAAACCCTAAATATCACTGTGATTTGGACAGTGATGTAAAATCGAAGGTAAAATAACTGTGAATGGACTGTACTGAGTCTATGAGTCGGGAGAATACACGAAAAATTTCACGGGCCGTGTGTGTCTTATTATTGTGAATAGTTCATCAATCTATCTTCTTGTATTTTGTATATATAAAATTCAAAGTCCTGACTGACTGATACATCAACGCACAGCCTAAACCGCTGGTCCTAGAGACATGAAATTTGGAGGGTGTGTTCTTCGTGAAGAGTAGGCATCTACTAAGAAAAGATTTTTCGAAATTCCATTCCTAAGAGGGTGAATTAGGGGGATTTCGTTTGTATGAAAAATCTTATTCCTTGAGTTAATAAACTTGAAACTTGGCAAGAATACTTATCTAAATAAATTATAAAGATTGCCAGTTTTTTTTTTCTAAACTACCCCCTAACAAAGTTTGTATGGAGGAATTTTAGCGCGCGCTCCGATTTATTCGAAACTCAATATTTATACCTAAGATTGAAAGTAAAGAATAATGTGTATCAGGGGTTTTCGAAAATCTACCCCTGATGACGTGCTGAAAAGGGTTTGTCAATTTTACAGGGGAGGATTTTACAGCATGGCTTGATTAACTCGAAAATTGGTATAAATAACTTTGAGTCAAGTTATGAACACATCCCAAACGATTGTAATAATCCGACATCCACGCGGGCGAAGCCGCGGGCAGGAGCTAGTGTGTAATAACAGCACAACTCCTCATAGAAAAGTAAAATTTCCAAAAGAAGAAATAATTAACCTTAGATTCCGCGAAAGAAGTTAACTAATTACAGTTTTAAGAGCCACCTGTTACGAGAATAACTTTATTTCCTTCATCATTGTTAACTTTATCTCAGTTTCGCCCTCAATGTTGTATGAGCTATCAAGTAACAAGATCCACTAAGGTTTCCTTTCTAAGATATTTTCTAGACTAAGCTAGTTTCCCGTCTCAGTTGGATTCTTAGAAGCGTCTAAGTATATCCCGCGCAGGTGCTGGGCGAGTGATGCAAGCAGTAATAATATAATTAAAACTTTTCAGTTGTTGCAAACCGCGTCTTGAGACACATTATGCAACTTCGACTTACTCAGTTTTTGTCTGAATTCGAGGAGTGCTAGTTATAATATACAGGTTGGCATTGACAGCGCATCGATGCGCATCCAGTCACCATGTATTCTACATCATCATCATCATGATTCTGAACCTTTTCGTCCTGAAATTTTTCGTTCATACATTTTGACCACGTAGGTATTGCGCTATTGTATAAAATAGCTATCTTTTTTAATAACCAACGAAGCATTTCTACGCTAGGGGATCTAGAACTATGTGCTGAATTCATGCTTACAGTTTGCGCGTTTATGTGCCACCCCTTATGATGTTGGAATGTTAGTGATAGGAGAAAAAACAACCCAATTTTCTCTCCTAATAAGACTAAAAAAAGCTAACACATCGCAACTGACAATCAGAGAACAAATTGGGAACTCACATCAACTTGCGAACACTGTTATTACCTACTTTGATGTTAGTGTTAAAAACTAATTTGGCCAGAGGCGAGGGTGAGGTCGGGAGACATCGGGAGAGGTCGGGAGAGGTTGGACTATCGCAAGTCAGATAATGTTTACTTAAGGCCAACTTACCCCGTGCAGATAGTGCCTATCTCCGAAGATTCCCGAACAAAAACAACGCCCAGAGGCGTTTATTGTTACAAGCCCGTTCATTATACATAGTTATCTCTACTTTGTTGTATTAATTTCGTGTTGCGGTTTTTGGGCCGAAGCGGAGCAGTTTAATGGTAATGCTCCATTATATTTAAGGTTATTTAATACTGCTCTTCCTTCTTGTTTAGGAGATTAGTGGGTAATGAGGACTTGTTTATGCTGCCCGTTAATTCAGAGCCTTAATTAACTGAAAATTATTTTTTGATGTACTGAGTGGTAATTAGACCTCTCGCTGGCTTTGTTAAATTGGTGGATGTTAATTTTGTTTATTTTTTGTACATTCTTGTATTAACAGGACGTTTATTAATACTTCACTTAAGTTAGGTGCTAGATAATGAGGAGATAGGGTGTAACATAACACTTTGTAGAAACTGAACTGTATCTTACATAACTTATTGAAGAGATATCAGACTGATGAAACTGTTTGTCTGAAGTAAAAGTAATATGTCTAGTAATCTAGTTTACTCGACATTAATCTCTTCGTAAAGTTCTTGTGAAACCTATTTGCAGAAACTATAAACACATCCTACAAATCCACAATAAAACCCGCCACAATGGCATTTCAATTAAACAAACAAGATAAGTGTACAGCTCGTATCCGTGACAGATAATTATTAGTGCTAACAAACGCTACGTCAGAGCAAACAGATTTCCGTACATCCATCAAGGCACTGGCAATATCAATGTCAATACATACGGCATTCATCCGACCCGCGATCCATTCGACGCGAGAATTCATCCGACATGGGGTTCACTGTGTGTCTAACTCTAATTTATCGAGCCGAACATTCGTTCAAACAAACAATTCGAGACATGTAATGCCCGCCATCTGTATGGTATACTCAAATCCCTGCACGCTATATTGATATTAATTGGACGACACAGAAACCGCTCGGATAGGACTAACAACAAATTAATGAAGGACGGGCTCGATTGTAGGAATTCCCTTTGTGTGTTTGTGATACACGCGTCAAATAAATCCGAATGAAGCGAGGTATTTTAAAGCTATTTTTATATCTTTTGGTATAATTCACCTGATCAAATTTATTATTTTTAATTCATGCTCCGCCGGTGTGTATATATTACAAAGTCAAATGAGATGAGTAACAACCATGTTCAAGTTCACTTAAGATATAATCGATGAGCCCTCAGTCTTCGATTCGACCTGCTCGATATTTTGTAAGTGGAGTAATTTTCTATTACATTGGTTAAAGTGGTCTTAAGTCTAAGGTAAGTGGTCTCGGTGGTTTAATCATTATTCACTGTGGTCCAGCAATATCTTCAAGTAAATGTATCGCCTTTTGTATTGCTGGCAACTTAATTAAGCAAGGACACAGGAGTCTCCTTGCGCTTAACTTTTTCAACGAGGTATATTAGAATTTTGAACCAGCGTTTTCTGCAGTCAATGGTTTCTTAATGCGATAGAGACGCTTAACTTCTTAACATTTGTGACTTGACTCTGTAATTTAAACATTCAAAGAAAGTATTTCTAGTCCAAGGAGCATCTAGTGCTTGATTTATGTCACCGAGAAGCTTGGCGACACAGAATTTTTCCCCTTTAAAGTTACCCCGAAAATTGATCCGTATTCAAATTCACATGGTAGTGGTATCTACACCTACCTATACTCTCAACCTTTCATCGTTCGCGATTTAATAAACAATCATTTTACAAGCAGCTGTATATTGCATGTACTCGAACAAAGAGTATATGTGCTCTGTTTTTTTATTTTTATTGGCAATTAAACAATTAACCCGTCGAGAGGCACAAAGGAATGGAGGCTCCCCACTGTGCGGGGCGAAATTTTATACTCATTGAAGGCGTATTGTGGTGAATTTAGGGCTTGTTCTCCGGTTTGCGAGATGAAAGCTTCGGACTCGTGAATGAGTATTCCCATAATATATAATAAAAATAAGGCAGCCTCACAGCTGGGTCCTGAGCGCATTGGTAAATTAGGTCGCGTTTGTGCACTCTTTGTATTATTCATGTTATGTATATTTTGCTAATGTACGTGTATCGCACGTCTCTCTTCTCTGTCCCGCTGTCAATCTCGAGGTTCCTGTTTATAAAATAAAAAGCAAATTCTTTTTGTAATTTATTTAATAAAAATCTCTTTTGACTTGAACACGATCACTAAATTACAGACAATTAAAGAAATATTATTTCATGTAACATTGAGATTATTTTACGTCGTATCAGTCGAGCTTAGAATAATAATAGTTACAAGTAAGACTCTCACTGACTGATAAAATGAAAATTTACATTATTACTACTTATGTACATTGCTCTTCTGACATTCATGATAAAATATAATCTTAATCACGGTAAAAGCCTTTCACTATACGCCTGTCGTTTTGGCTAGGTAAATGCAGAGACAGAAATATCTCAAAGTACCATTTGGTTTATAAGAACATGATAGTTGTTATTAAATCATTAGTTTTAACTGAGTCTGAAAATTAACTTGCCATAAGCAAATTACAGGAAGGATATTATTTTTAAAACATGTAAGTAACATCTGTATATCGGTAGCCATAATACAAAATCATGAACCAATTACTGGCAACATGTGGCGTAGAGTGAAAGCCGTTCAGTTTTATTTATGTTTGTAAATCAGCACGCATAGTAATTCCCATATGTCAAATCTGTACACGTAAAGCCGGTGCTCTGTCTGAGACTGGCTCGAGCTAAGCGACTGCCTCGAATACAAACGACGCCTCGCGCCGAGTACGCAAATGTAATGGATCTACCAAAATACTACTATAAAGGCATATGTTCCAATTCAACACAGCATTAGACATCCATGAATGAGTTACTCAGTTACCATTATACAATAAATATCCCACAAAAACAAAATACGATATTCACTGACATTTTTATTTCAAACTCTTATTACGAGGACACTCAACTGTTTACGAAATGCATGTAAAATAATATTAAAGCGTTACGACTGTGACTGTTTACGTACATTTATATCTATTTACATAAATTATAAACCAAATAGTGCACCATGTTTTTCGCATGTATTTACAAAATATACAACTATGTACTAACAATTATTAACAGTATTTTTACCGAATGAGATAAAGGTTTTAAAATTTGATTTAAAAAAAATTTACACATGTTTTCATGTTGGAAATAAATAGATTGGACCTTACAATTCTCATAGCTCGGGTCATGAAGTTATTTATTTACAAGATCAGTAAAGAAAGTAGGGACAGATGTTACAGTAATGTTATGTAAAGCACCATGTTTTGGGCAAAAATCTGTAGCTTTTAGAATAATAAATTTTCTTATATCGAATTACATTTATCTAATATTTCTGATATAGAAAAGTCGCAGATAAACGCCAAATTGGTAGACAAAACTGAAGTATTAGCTAACATGGCAGCTTCATATCGTGTACAAAATCGGATTCAACTTTGTCAGCCTTTTCATGTACCTATTAACTACTAAAAATTGATAAGTAACAACAACGGAGTCATTACGTTTCTATGAAACGATCGTTATAACAATACAAATAATTAATTTAGGCGTTTCTATCACTTCAACGTATACTCTCCTCATTTGTCCTACAGTAATACTTCAACGTCTGTTCACTATATTTACACTGGATACACCTACAAACAGTTTGTCTTTGAGACTCGCTGAGGTGTCGACAACTTAATGGTGCCCAGCGTTGGGCTCAAATGGAATGTTTCTTCGCATGTAACACGACAGATATCCGAAAAGTTCCCAAGTCGCATTACGTCACTAGCTTGGTGTTCATCGTTGTCCTGCGGTGTTGAGGAGTCCCTCTGAGGAGTTGGAGGCGGGAATGCCGCGGGGGACCGGCCCCTCAGCTCTGTGCTAGGGAATCCAGCGGCACCACCAGTTTTCCGTTGGAGTAGCTGTAACAAAGGAAAACTATTGAAATTATACGATCATTTTCCACTCCACAATTAAGTTTGCGTTTGTTTATAAAAGGTTGAAACTAGTTGCTATGTATGTTTAAGTTAGAACGAACGAACAGTAAGTAATAAGTAGTTATTAACCTGTATGGTATAGTGGCTGTTCTGGATTTAGCTCTGCTTGGCCTACACGCGTCATCTGCAACCAAGACA
Source organism: Apamea anceps (assembly GCA_951799955.1). Lineage (NCBI taxonomy): Eukaryota > Metazoa > Arthropoda > Insecta > Lepidoptera > Noctuidae > Apamea > Apamea anceps. The sequence goes on along the minus strand of OX637515.1, from coordinate 9,630,293 downwards.
TTTCAATATGAACGATTTTAAATTGTATCTATGGTCTTCTTTGTAATGAACGTTTGTCTTGGCGGATAAAACGGAAACTTTCCGCTTGTTCATAGTTTATATCGTATCGACGAGGTTTAATTAAGTGGTAGCGCACGCTATTGTCTCGGCTCTTGCGGAACAATACTTATCTTAAGCCGAAGTTAGCAGAAGTAATATCTGCGATACCTTAATGAGGGAACTTTGTATCGACTTCGTTAATCGTTTCTGACCCGACCGATGCGATCTGTTCTGCCTTTATCATTTTAAGTAGTTTTGTTTGTTTAAAATTACATTGTTAAGTGTTCAATTGTGCTGTGTATAGTTTTGAGATGAAAAAAAAAAAAATTGATGATTTAAATTTGATGTATGAATTTCCCTACGAGAGATAAATTTTGAAATGGACGCGCATTGGCCAATTCCAGGAGTTATTCATATAATGTATCATATAAGTTACTGGTAGAAAGTTGTTTGTATACTGTTTTTATAAATGCCAGCTAATTAGAGATGAAAGCCAGTGTACTTTCTGCCAGCAAAGTGACAAGTGTGTTGGCGGAGAGCCTTACCATAGAGCGGCTAACATCGTTGTGAGAGGCACGCATCGCATTGGACGGGCTCGGCACGCCGCTTGCCCTGAGAGCCCTGCGAGCCGGACTTACGCCGGAAAGTGTACCTAACGAGCAGACCTGCAATGCAAAACGCCGCACCGTTAACAAAACAAACAACTAAACCAAAATGAAAACAACAAACACAGAGCCACGCGCGCGCGTCCATCTGAAAAACGCCTATGGGCGGACGAAAGCGGGCCAAAATAAAAAAAGAAATGATGCTCTCAGGGTTTTCATGACTTGATACCGCTAGGATTCATTCACGTTTTATGGGAGAATGAAAGTTTATGCTTTATGCATCTCTGTACTGGATTTATGTTTATACTACGCTGTGTATCGTGAAACTTCCTAAGTGGCGACGACGAATGTTTGGAGTATGTGCTTTATGTTTTAAGTTTAGTTTGAGCTAAATACAGAAGTTATGAACTCATTATGAACTAAGACATTCTAAGATAAAACAGCTACATTACTTAAACGTTTACATGCATAACTAGATGGTGAAGAAGAAAAAAAAGTGATTGTAGGAAATAATAATAATCTTACCAGTTAATCCGGCTTTGTTGATGCTGTTGGAACTAGAGAAACCCGATATTTTCTTCCAAGCTTTTTTGTTCCAAAACCCACTAGCTTTGGCGTCTCCACAGCTGGAGCTGCGTGGTGAAGGTATATCCTTGGGGCACCGCAGACCACACTCATCAGCCCCTAGGATCCGCACGCCGGCCCCTCGCGTGCCGTACGCCACAGCGGGCAAGTGCGGCACTGATCCTGTCGGTTTACGACGCAAACTACCTACATAACTTGCCCCGCTACTGCTGCCACTAAACCCGCTGTCTAAGTCTGGTGGATTACAACTTGCTGGCGAAAGTAACTCGTCCGTCGGACCAACTCGCAACAATTCCTCGATATTGTCTCTGTCTTCAGCGCGCTCTGAATCGGGAGATTCGCATTCCGGCATGAGCATTGCTTCTACACTAAGATTTAACTCTCCCAAAATTCGTTTGTGCCTCGATTCTACTCGACGAACTTCCTCCTCAACAACACTTCTATCCAAAGAGACTAGTGACTGTCGTGGAGCGTATCGATGTTTGGGACACGTCCTAGATCCATCGGTGATTTCTTCGTAAATGTTTTCTTCAGTGCCGTACCTCGTCACGTAATTATGTCGAGATGATCGATCTCGCGGTATGCCACCCCTTCCTCGCTGACGGTTCACCTTCCTTGATGATGATGGCATTGATAAGTGATGGTCGTAGTAAGCATAGGAGTAATCGACGGGTTCAAATCGCTCCATAGTTGCTGCGATGTTGCTCCTATTCCATGTCTGAGGGGGAGGTTCCTTCGATAAATTGACAGCAGCTAGTCTCGCTGGGAGGATTTCATCCAGGTCCCTGGCACAGCGTTCATCAAGTGACTGCGCGCCATCGTCTTCCTCCCGTCTGTGCTTCCTATGCGGCCGACGAGAAGTTTGCGAGCGGGCGTGTGCTCGGTCGCAGTCTGATCCAGGACCGTGATTGTAATCAGGTGTGTGGCTACGATTATAATCGATGGGCCTATGTTTACAATCTAACGTATGGTGGTAATCAGGAGTGTGCCTCAGACTGTAGCTGGAGTTCCCTTCAAAATCAGAGCGGTCGTAAGAAGGGCTGTCATCGGCATTGCTAGTATGCGCATGAGGGCAGTCGGCTGCGATGCCGGATTCTGACGAGGGGTAGTCGTGAACCTCTGCTGTGACGAATGACTGTTGCACGTGGTCGTCTGGTCGCGCGGGCTCTGACGTGGCATGTCGGTGGTGAGGGCGCGGCCGCGTGGTCTCGCGGCAGCTGGCGAAGGTGCGCTGGAGAGTGGGAGGGTGTGGGTACCGTCCACAACGACTGTCGTACACCGCCTCCCCGGGCTCGTCGGGGCTCGGCGGCGCGCTTCGTGATTCCATGGCTCATCGTCTCATATCCAATTAGTACCTGTAAAAAATGAAAGACCATTATTATTTGTCGGAACATTAGGCATAAATATGAAATATTTTCTTTTTGATAAAAGCCACGGACCGACACCAGCGGCGGGGCCGAGGGCAATGAATCCGAAATTACGTGCTGCGTGATAAGGGTAGGGTAAGTGACGATCAACACAGCAGCCGACGTCGATATATCATCATCAGTCGCCGCGTAATAAATCGGGGACTTTGTGCCGTGCTTACATTTCATATGGCGGATTTTTAGAAGCTTTGTTGCTTGGTGATATGTGACGTAATGTCACGTCTGCTTTGTTATGCGAATTAAGAGTGATGAAGGTGTATTAGAAGACAAATTACAGTTGTATAAAATAAAATTTTCTTTATAATTTCGTCAAAACTTGCTAGCAATGCGTTGAACATATATTTTTCACATTGGGATGTAAATTCTATGTGACTATATTCGATTTATCGCCCACAAATACAGTAACTATCATAACCGAATTCAAAATCAACATTTTTATTGCGTCTCGCTCGAATGTTATTGCACGAATTCCAGACCAATTTATTACTATAACGATAAGTGTCCGTGAACTAGTAGCAAGGGCGGGCGTCGGGACGCGACACCCTCGGTTGCCATGGCGACGGGTCCCCGCGGTTTATCGCGTTTCCGCCCGATATTCCTTGCATCTAAATCATCATCAGCGCTGGGAAGCGGATCGTAAAGAGCCCGTTGACCGTCCATCCGCTATAATTTGTTACATAGCCCACCATCACACCGCTCGGGGTTTGGGCTCGCCTCTATTGCCCAAACGACGACGGTCTATGGCCTAACTTTCACTGTATGGCAATTTTCGAGACACTTTTGTGTCTTCGCGAACAAAATATTGTTTGGCTTCGAATATTTTCGTGAACGCTGCAGGTGCGATCGGCACCCTCCGTATAAACCAAATATTGTTCGATTCTATGTTGTATACGTAAAAAATAAATTTTACTGTCGAAGTGGAATACATTTAGTGACAGTACGATACATTACCATTGCGTTCTCGTACTGCGTTGTAAGCACATTTTAGCTCCCCTCTCTAGTTTCCCCTAAGCTTAAGAATATATTACGTTTTGTGAGGGTTAAAAAATCATGCAATGCACATAACAGCGTCGTAATTGCAATGAAATTTATTACTGTTATACAGTATTACTGACACTAATTGCCGACATTATTTTAGGGGATTAAAAACGCGCATTAAAAACTTGACATTGCACTGTAATGGTTATACTGATGAATTTTGAATAGAGTTTTAATTATTTTGATCATGGGATTGCATGAATTTAAGTTAGGTTAAAATTTGCTGGGTTTTGGTAAGGTTAACACCATCTGCGACTGTCTTCTGCGACGTCAAGTTGTCAGCACAATTATTTGGACACTAAATAGGTATAGCACACCTCGTCACCTCGACTATGTAAAATATACCGGCCGATCAATTCTGTAAAAAACTCATCGTGAAAAGTTGGGTGAAGTGAGCTTATAGAGTGAGCTGTCAATAGTTTTAATCCCTAGCATTAGTTGAAATGACCCCTCACTTCACCTAAGTTTTCACGGTGAGATGGTTAGAGAATCGCACAGCTGCTCCCAGCGGTTTCACCCGCAAAGTCTCGATCCCGTAGGAATATTAGGTTAAAATAAATTCTATGTCCTAATCCAGGTCCTAGTCCATGGTCTACCCATGTGTCAAATTTCATCCAAAGTCGTGTTAGTGTGAAAGCGTAACAAACAAACATATAATTTTTTTTTTTTTCCTAGACTAAGCGGTTACGGTTATGATAAAACCACACAACAAAAATAACCAATTCACTGCTAGAACGAGACGAAGAAAACCCGATAATAAAATCGAATAAGCACAACCTGCACATTGTACAATAATAATTTAGCAGCATTACTGTAATCACCATCCATCAGGAGGCGATAAAATACTAAGTGTTTCATTTTCTATGCACCCCGCGACCATCATTATAAATAATAAGGTTTTTGTACTGTGGACTCATGTGGTCGGTACCGTCCATAGCAAAGGCTTCCGCAGACAGGCACATCGCGACAGTGCGACGCGATTCTGCAATATATCCGTAGTGAGACACATCGTGCTACAGGTCACGCCTGTCTGCGAGATCCTTAATTCGTGTCTGACATTTTGTTTTCTACTTTGGATGGATAAATTGTTGATTAAATATTTATGAAATGTGTGTGTGCTCACAGTTAGGATTAGATTTAGATGAATTTAGATTGCTTAGACGCATCTGGCCTGTGGTGGGTGAATAATATTTGTTTAGCCGTAATAATTATTGGTAAAAAGATCTCCTTTTTTTGACGTTGATATTTAACCGACCAAATAATAGAAAATTATATTTTTCTGTGTTTTCAATTTTCGTTTTTTACTCTTTAAGTTGATGCCTACTTAAGTATTTTTTAAAAACAAATACCTAGTTATGATTTGTTTCTTTATCAGTTGTATCAGCTTACAGAAGCGTCACTGTGCCTTCTTTAAACAACATGTTTTTACTGAAACACACCCGTTTACCAGACTTAAGTATAGTCTGGGAAATTGTTTATCAAATTGACACATTACGCCAATTCGACTTGCTACAGCTATTTAATGCAACTGTCAAAGAATGGTAGTTGTGATTTAAAGAAACGAACAATTATACAAGGTGGTGTAACCATGAATCCATCAATTCTTCGACGGTTATCAAAATAAAAAATCTGCTGTTTCATACAAAAGTGCATTACCATTAGCGGTTCAGAATCATGAACTGAATCAATGGTTAAAGTTTGCGCGTCGATGTCCCTACCACCCTGTATAATTTCCGTCTTTACATACTGAGGTCAGTAACATCAGGGTTTTCTCAAAAATGTTCTTCTTCAATTCGTATCGACTGTAAGTCTACTGAAACATCTCCAAGAAGCTTTACAGTTCAGTGACACCGAACTGGGAACCAATCATTTATGTATCAAGTTCCTCCGAGTACTGTCGCACTAACCGTCTGGTGACTCACTAGGTAACGACTTAATGAAAACTTGTCATGTTTTAATTTGTCGTTACTGGCCACGGTCTATGATTGACTTGACTGGCTGTGGGGTATGCAGGCGTTATTAGTCAATTGTTATGTAATGTATGAACTATTTTCTCAGAACTATCTTGCTGCCAGACTTTTGGGCACGTTTCCTATTGACAGCGATGCGGACAAATTTTTTGATGCCCTTTGATTATTTCCTCTCCTTTTTATATACTTGTACACACGCCAGCAGGTCAAGCTACCCGAAATTGTCAAATTTTCCCAATCAACCTTGGACCTTAATACTTTAGCTATAAAGTTGAAAATCTATTATAGAAAGAAAGATTGTAGTAGCTTGATGTGCTGGCGTCTGTACATATTATTATTTTAAGGCTGTTAGCTTTTTTGATTATGTAAATATAATGAAGTTTAAATAAAAAAAACTTGTCAGATGTGAATGTTAAGAGTGGGTGGAATGCTACGATTTTACTTTACAAAATTGCCAATCGTAAATTTGATTTTCATGGAATTGACAATTAGGCATGAATTAATAATAATATGAGTAACTACGTGATATTTGCAAGTGTATTTTATGGAACAGAAACATAAAATGATAACATTTGCTCGATAGAAAAACATCACAATGTTATTTCTAATTTCCACGCATTTTCGAATGACGATTAGGACAAAGTTTTGATACATAATTGCATTTATACATGATGAAATTTGTGTTATTCTAAGAAACTCCTATTTTTATTTGACAAATCGGGGGTGTGCTAGTGTGAGAATTTTCCGATATTTTTATCTTAATTAAAGATTAACAGCTGTTTTACGGAATAGAGAGCTTATGATTAGGAGCATACTAGCAACGCTTTTATTTCCCAAAGGAGTTTGCAAAGAACGCTCTAGCGTTTACTGAAGGTAGTATTTATTCTTAAAATGTCGGAAAACATTTTTAAGTCCGCCATGTCTGTAACACGTGAATTAATTCAACAATTTTTTTTTAACAGAAATATTTGTTTGTTTTTTGAAGATAAGGATACCAAGTGTATTTACATAGTTAAGTAATATTATATCTTTGTGCCAGATGTGTCGTTCAGTTTGATTGCATTAGATAGATAGGTCACGTTCAACTTGTTTATAAAAACCCTCTTTTTAGGGTTCATAGATGTTTGTGTGCAGATGTTTGTTATTGATATCTACTACTTAGTAAATATCAATAAATAAAACTAATATATTTAACCATACTTAAGGTTGAATATTTTACGGTAAAGGTTATTGCATGTTGTGCCGACGTTAAAGAGTTTGGAAAGTGTATATAGGTGTACCTACATCCATATAGACGATGTAATAATTGTAAAACCACTGTAATAATTGCTTCGAGTTTAGTCCAATATTTTCACGAAATATTCGGTAAACTGGACCATGCATCGAAATTAATTTACGTTTACTTCGGTATCAACGTTCATATGGTTTACTATTATTCTAAAGCATAATATTATTTGTGCTTAATTTATATATAATTAGGTATATTTATAGTTTTAATAGGTTTTTGCGTCCCTTTATATTTTATCCTCAATTTTTCATAATAGCACCTACCACTGTTTGTGTCTGTATCACCCAGAGGTTAATTGGTAGAAAATGTCTATGGCATTAAGTCCGCCTCTGTACATTTGTGTATTAAATAAGTATTAAATAAATAAAATAAATAAATAATATTTATAAGTAGGTAGGTCTATTGTATTTGAATCAAAATGATACAGACGGTGGAGAGTAATTGAATACACAGAACTTACAATAAAATTAATCAAATAATCTATAGTTACTCGTTACTAACGAAGTGGGTTATGCAGTTGATTGAATATTACTACGTAATGGCTCCAGCGCTGGTTCTGCAATAATCCCTTTTATGTTCAATAGCAACGAAGTTATTTACCCATTCGCATTTTAATTGGTGAAATATTTTCGATCCATTTATATTATTTTAATATCTTTCCGATTTCCAATTAAATAAACAGAGAGTACCTGCTTGTTTGTTTTTTGTTAGTAAATAAAATTGTGGTTCGTTTATTTATGAGAAGAACAGGAAACGCAATATTAATAGAATGTTAATTGAATTAAATCAGACTGTGTCAAATTTATTGCTGAAAGGTTTCGATATTACTAACGTAAAATATTGACAATAACGATATTTTTGCTTTCCGTATCCATACAGTCGTCACAAGACGCCAGTCTTGGCTGTATAACACGTCATATCCATCCAAAATTAGAGATAGTACCTTTTTATTTTTTTGTTTTCGGGGGGAAACCTTCAAAAGGCACCCGACCTCCGCGGAGTGGGGTCGAAGAGTGTGGGGTCGAAGAGTGTGGGATTTTTACCTCACTAAAACTACCCCGGTGATCACACATCCGCACATAGGGGTGGTCCCGGTTCCTCTTAAAAGTCCAATTCCGGAACCACTCCTGCGCAACGCCTGTAAGGCACATCCCTGGGGAGACTGTAAAGAGGCCTCCCCTAAGCCTCGCTATGCACGGCAGCACGTGACCACTGTGCCACCGTCTTCCCTGGGGTCACTTGGTAGGCGGACAGAGTCCCCTCTCTATGCGCCCGCAACCCCAAAGGTCCACCCACCTACCTTAATTGGTAAGCGCGTTTTGGCGTATTAGGCGCCAAGGCGGTTGCCTCCTCGACGCCTCCTTCTCCGAGCAGGATCAGCCCTCTCCCGATCCCGCTCGGCGGCCTCCTTCTTGACCATCACGATCTCACAGAAGGATGCTACTTCCGTCCAATTATCTGTCTCTGCCAGCATAGGCCTCACTACTGCCGGCAGAGACAGGTCTCGCCCGATTCTGGCAACCAGGACCTGCCGCTCGGAGGCCCAAGAGGCCTTAGAATGACAAGTAAAAAATTAGTTGTCTGTGGTCATCGTTACCCAACGCGATGCATACCACCAATCATTCATGAAAGAATTCCTTTTAACTTATAGAACTAACCTCTTCGCGTGATCAAAAATAAAGTATGTCACTTTCAGGTGCACCCTTCGTCTGTGTACGCTCAGCGGCTAACGTTGTCGCAAACTAAGGTATGGTGCATTATTCTTTCTGTTGTCAGCCTAGAACTTGAACGTTGTTTAATTACGTATCATCATCATCTCCCTAGCCCGTTCCCTACTATATTAGCTTTGTTGATGTTGGCTTCTAGGCTTACCAGATACAGCTGAATACCAGTAATTTACTTACTGGTGGGTAGCACGATACCCCCTTTTTTTTTTTTTTTTTTTGAGGATGGTAAATCATCATATGACTCCTCCCGCTCTGGGTGGAGCAGGAGGGAGTGTCAGACTCTTACTGACTAAAACCCACCCGTGTTCCTTCCTTAGCCCTTTATGTTCCAGGGCAGCGGTAACCCTTTCGGACGATCCCGCTACCCTGGCAACACACACGATACCCCTTGGGAAGACTAGTTGTCAGATTTTTGCGTTTCTGACTACCTACCCGTAACGACTGTCAAAGATCTACGAATGACAGCCGGGACCATTACGTATATCGTAAAATTGTCATACCAATCCTGTGTTCTTCCGAGGGTAGCAGAAAGCCATCATCTATATTAGCTAATTCATTTTCTACAAAGTTGTTAATTTTTTTATATTAGTTTCCTACCTACTAATCTTAGGGCTTTAGTGTTTTCAAGTACTTAATACAATCTGTAACGCACATTCCGATTAAAGAAAGTTAAAGTAAGTCCTTTAAAAAACTAACATCGAAGTTTTTTTCGTACTCAAAGAGAGGAAAGGACTGTTAAATTCTGCCTAAAGTCATTTATAATGGGTGCAATGAAATTCAAGATGGCTCGTAAAACAAATGCAGTAACTTTCGTTTAAAATATTCGTAAAATCACTTTTATTATGGTTTTTACAAGGACCGTAAATATTGAAACAATACGTAAAAACTGTATTTACAATTTAGTTAAATTTTTAATGTAATAAATTGACTTTCAAGATGTTATTCGTTTTCAGATTAGTGTGTTTACTGATTCTCATTTCTTTTTGTGCGTAACATGGGCTCATAACGCAGTTTTGGTTATTCACTAGCAACACTGGGAACGAAGCTAAGTTCGTTTAGTGTATTTTTATATATACTTCGGTTCATAGTTCGCGGTGTGAACCGAAGTATGCAAGCACGCGGTAGCTAAGTGAGCGAAGCTAAACGAACTTAGCTTCATTCCCAGTGTGGCCTGTGCTTTTATATTAGTGTTGACTCACCATCGATGCTTAAACGACTTAAAACTTTAGCGGTACTTTCTGTATCTGAGATCTAAATGTTCGAGACCCACATAAGCACCTTATAAGTGCCCAAAGTGGTACATTTTACAACACGTATAAGAAAGCTATTACACTGAACGCCGTCGTTCACAGATTTGAATTCGAAACGAGCTCAGCCTTTTTCGCGACAATTCTGTTTATTTTATGCTCCATTCTCGAAGTGCTCGAATTCCGGAAATAAATAAGTAACAAATGAAAGTTTAGCTAAAAGCTAAGATGAAGCAAAGCCGAGAGATAAGCGCGAAGCCGATTGTCGGGGAGCGTCCATTAATAAAGATAATGATTCTTAAGACGTGTCTATTAATACTCACTAATTCCATGATCTTATTTATATTCTGAGGCCGATGTAATTACTTATATCCGTTAAAATAAACAGCGGTTAGAATAAGCTAATGTTGTTAGGAAAACGACAAAATTTATTATTACTGGTGTGCATAAAATTCCACATCGTTGAGTTTAATTTTTTTCCGTATTCATTCCTATGAGTCTAAACTACGCAGTAATATAAATAAGTAGGTATATTTTCATTTATGTTGGCGCGATAGTAACCATATCATGCCACTGTTCGCTCAGAATGTAATTAAAGAGACTAGGGTTGAGCCTTCGAAACTATTACTTACAAATGTTATAGAGAACAGTTAATTCCGGTACCTATCGGCCGGTTTATGCGACACTCAACGCAGGACGGTTTAAGTGCCCTTTGAGAGAGATCTCCGCGTTTTATTGCTAAGAAAGTAGTTAATAAAATGTGCGAAAATATCTCTGCAGGACGTAACCATTCACAGTTTATTTGACTACTAATACTGCTCTTAAGTAATAGTTCTTTGGCAGTCTTGGCAGATTCAGTCTGTATCTCATTATACTCTTATGGATACCAAACTCTGATTTTTAATTTGCTAGACCAAAATGACAGCTGCTCGTGTATCATGACCAATTTAAGTCTATTCTACCAAGAATAGACAAAGTTCTTTCTATCCAACTTGAGATCTCTTCTGCCTGAGCGTAACCCGTAGACTCGCGTTTCTATGAAGACAAAGACATTCTTTCCATAGCAACGGGGAGCATATTTTGAAATCAATATTGATTCTTGTCTAAGTCCAATGTGATGTAGACTATTTGACAATTGTTGAGAAGGAATGTTTCTACAAGTTTTCCCAAGTGTCAAAAGTAGAGAAAAAATGGTCGGCAAGCTTGAAATTGTAGACTTTTGTCGATTGAAGAATAGAAACATTTCTTCTCTTCATCGGCATGCTTAAGACGGTAGAAATGTTTCTAGAATCTGTAATTTTGTCTAGCTTCTGTCGACAAAACCCGTTTCTATGGTGGTCACGCGTGCTGCGATCGACCTTTTTATGTCATGTTGACAGTGTTTATTATCAGCTGTCATTTTAATTTTGCAAATTAAAAATCGCAGTGTATTGTTTTGAAATCAATTTTAACTCGTAATTACATTTTAGAAAATTGCTTGTTAACTTCAAATCAAAGAAAGTTTGAGAATGTTGTTTAGCTCGGGGAATTTACTTATAAATTAATAATTGTATTAGGTTTTTGTTGTTATTCAAATTCAATTAGAGTAAAGAGATATATTTTCGAGATATCGCCAAGCGGTTAGTCGACTCTTCACGTGACCTGGCCTGTTTCTTGGTCAAAGAATTAGCATCGCCATACAACGTGGCAATGCTGCCAGCCTTTTGGGCACTGTTCCTGTTGACAGCGATGCGGACGAATTTTTTGATGCCCTATGATTCTTTTTTTCACTTGTACACATGTATTATTATATTAGAAGGCCAATTCTCATACTTACTTTAAAAAAAGTTAAAATTCAAGTCGCAATCTCACCTCAGCGACAGTCAATGTAAAAAACTTGTCAAAAATGTAGGGAAATTAGAGGTATTTTTGACAGATCGTGAATGAGATCATCAGTGAACGTTCTTACAATTACGAGAATTGCCCCTCTGATATCATCATCTGCCTAGCCTTTTCCCAACTATGTTGGGGTGGACTTCCAGTCTAACCGGATGTAGCTGAATACCAGTATTTTACATGGAGTAACTGTCGATCTGACCTCCACAACCCAGTGACTGGGTAATACGATACCCCTTGGAAATACTGGCTGTCAGATTTTCGGGTTACTGACGACCCGTAACGACTGTCAAAGATCCACGAATGACAGCCGGAACTAACGACTTAACGTGCTTTCCGAGGCACGGAGAGGTCTTGGTATGTGAAGATGGTCACCCATCCGTGGACCAACCGCGGCAAGCGTAGCTTAACCCTCTGATATAATGTAACAAATGTAAATACATGGTTGTATCGTTTAAACTTACAGCGTTTTTGTGGTAATAAATTAAGTCTAATAAAATGTTTCGCTTAGCCTTTTCCCGCCGTCACGCCTGTCTGGCTCTTGTGGTTTTTGCGAGAAGTAAAATGTTGTGGTAAAACGTTCTGCATAATATTCTTATGAACTGACGACGATTCAACGACTGTAATATGTAAATAATTTGTGTTTCTTTAAACCCAAGCTTCCATGACTCAAAGACGGGTTTTTGTCTGTCTGTGAACCTCTAAGTTCTTCTAAACTGTACGGTGAGGTTTTCACTATCATTTAGAGAATTTATTCCGGAAGGTTTATGTATAGAAAACACGCCTTCCAATATATAAATAAAAGGATAATAAGCGTTTTGTTGAAATCCTTAGAAAGGCCTTTCTTTTGGTGTCTCCTTTAATCGTAACTAATATAATAATAATAATAATATCCCTGGACAATTCACACAGCGCCATCTAGTCCCAAGCTAAGCAACCTAATGCTTGTGTTATGGTAACAAGATGGCTGATAAACTACTTATATACATTTTTTTTTTGTAAATACATACATATTATAGATATAAAAACACCCAGACTCGGAACAAATACATGTAGGACTTACAAATATTTGTTCTGTGCGGGAATCGAACCCGCGACACGCAGCGCAGCAGTCCGATCGCTCAGCCACTGCGCTAACCGTGTTGTCAAATATGTACCTACATTAATATTTAACGTAGAAATAGCACAGAAACCTTGATGTTTTGGCATGTCACCATATTGCACCCGTATGAAGAAGGGGTGGGTCGCTAGTATAGATAACTAATTCATCATGCTATTTATTTTCGTTTCGATTTTAATAATAAATAAACATTTATAAACACATTTCGTTGTAAACAGAACTAGCGACAAGTTCGACTTGTAAACAAAACATAGACACAACATAAGTTAGATAACATTACCGTGTAAGAACGCTCAATAAAATACAAAATGTTTGGTCATGTAAATTTACGCCATTGTAGCAACGCACACGCATGGTGGAACGATGGAACGAACATTTGAATTTGGAATCATATACCTCGAAGCTTGATCTAATCGAGCGAGTCAAAAGTTTTAACACAATTTCTTGTGTACAGTCAGGGGTATAAATATGTAGCGAATTAAAAAAAAAGTGTGCGGTCGGGGGACCCTCTTCAGGAACGAAGTTCCTTACGTGATACTAGCACGCACACATACGCTCATATATAAGTGGTAGAAAGAGACAGCGCGTTAAGGAACTTCGTTCCAAAAAATTTGGTAAATTACCGGTTGATGTTTTTGTTTTGTTCAACAAGTTTTAAGTAAATGTTATGTACCATGGCATGCACCCATACGCACAATGTTATGCGTGCGTTACTGCGCAATACCATAAACAGGGAATTTTCACCCCAAAAAATAAAAGTCGTTTTCCAGCAATTATTTTTGCCCAAAGTTACTTAGTTTGATGTACAGAATGCGTAGATGACAGCTTCGTGAAGAGTCGTTACAGTATGATTTTGCTTTTGACTGTACATTCTTGATTCCGAGAACTCGCGATCCGTCACTAAGTCGGGAGCCTCGTTAAAATTCAGCAAAGCTAAGAACACATTACAAACGAATAGGCTCACTCGTCTTAACAATTATACCCCAGTTTATACACGCTTTGCAACCGAAATTAGGGACGCGCCCCGAACCCCTGATATGTAAGAAAAGCTATTATATTTGTTTAACGAAATTGGTTGTGTAATTATTATAATAAAGTCTCTTCAAACGTTCCTCTAGTGTACTTGGTTGATTTAAGTTAGCGTTTTGTTTGAACTTGATCAGTAACTTGTACGCAGCGGAAAGGAGACACCCATGTAAAAGGTTTTAATTTATTTAGTTTAAAACGGTGTGTGTACAGAATTTTAACATAAATGAATATACCATCCTGTATAATGTACGTGTAATCTATGTTTTTGTATATGTTCGCAAAATAATTGAATGCATTGTTCATTTAAAACACTGTTTAAATTGTATTGTATCAAATGTGACATGAGAGCAGTGGTGACCCCGACTTACGAGTGTCGGTCGTGAGCTCGAACCCAGGCAGGCGTTTTACTTTGTGTAAATGATTTCCTATCCACAGCTGCTCTCAAAACGGTATAGGAAAATATCGTGAGAAAACCAGAATGTCCTAGAACGAAAAAAAAAAACAATCGAAGACATATTGTGACATCTACGAGTACCAACCCGCACTGCGCCCGCGTGGTAGATTATACCCAACTCCCTCTCGAAGAGGGGAGGCCTGTGTCCCAGCAGTAGAACATTGTAGGCTGATTATGCTCTCAAAACGGTGAAGGAAAACATCGTGAGGAAACCGGCATGTCCTAGAACCGAAAATTCGAAGACGTGTGATATTTGCCACTGGGCCCGCGCCCGCACCTTCTCGAAGGGAGGAAGCCTGTGTCCTGTGAACTATAAAGGCCGAAAAGTGAGAACTATAAAGGCTGATTATGAAATGTGTGATCACATCTCGATTGATCTACTGTCAAAAGTTCTGATGCAGACATAAAAAAATACAACAGGCTTCACACACTATAAACCTATACCCATAAGGGTACGAAGTAAATATTCATACATTGTTATACACTGTAGCAAACAAACATTTCGGTGAAAGGGAGTTTAAGAGCACAGTGTACATGGTAGGTAACCGTAGAATATATTAACATTAAAGTGAGGAAAGAAATTCGAACTCAGCACGTTATTATTTTATGCGGTTCAAGTGATATCCTCACTCGGCGACTTACAGTTTACACAACACTCTGAGGAATTGATATCCAGCTCGCTAGCGAGTTCACATGTGGAATTAGAAATGACACAAGAGCTCCTTGCTACGGTTTCTAGATTACTAGAGTTGTACAGCGGAAGTTGGTCTAATGGTCGCAAGCGCTACTGCTGGGTATGTGGTCCTGGGTTCGGTTCCCAGGTCAGGTAAAGTGTTATTTTGCTTTTCTTGAATTTCTCAGTGACAGCCCGGAGTCTGGATTTCTGCCAGGTTGACGACAATAGGCTCGCCCCCTGTTACATGGTACATAACTGGCGAAATTTGGGTGTTCTATAGGTACTCCTCTGACTAACCCTTCTGGAAATTCAGGCGTGATGTTATGTGTAAGTTAGTCTTCAAACCACAAAAAAATATATTAAAGCATAAAACACACAAGACTTCATTTTAAACGTGTTGTTCACCCGAAAGCAAACAAACTGTAAGCAACAAAAACAAAAAAAAAAAAAATTGCATGCTGTATTTACAAAAAAAAAAAAATGTATATAAGTAGTTTATCAGCCATCTTGTTACCATAACACAAGCATTAGGTTGCTTAGCTTGGGACTAGATGGCGCTGTATGAAATGTCCAGGGATATTATTATTATTATTATGTCGTTTATTTATTTAATTTTCTTATTTTATTACATTTTTAAATATTATTATAAAAAAAAACATTTAAAAATATAAAAAAATAGTAATCCACCGGTGTCGGGAGCAGGGTCCAAGCTACCGGTGGTTAGGGCTCCAGAGACAGAAACCTCCTCACAATGCGAGCCGTATCGAGGAGTACTGCCTTCTGAATCAGGCCCTTGATCCAACCGCCTAACGAGAGCCTCGATAGATGTTGATCGAGGCTTTCGGCCATCAGGCCATTGGCCGATACGACAATCGGCACTATGACAGTCGAGCTCACATTCCACATGTCAACAACCTCGTGTGCTAAGTCAAGATATTTGATTTGTTTATCTTTCTCAGCTTTCACGAGGTTCCCGTCATGTGGAATGGTAACATCGACAATCATTGCGCGGCGCACTAATCGATCTATCACTACTATATCAGGTTTGTTGGCGACAACAGTCCTGTCAGTAATGATAGACCGATCCCAGTACAACGTGACATGGTCATTTTCGAGAACTGGGTCGGGCACATACTTGTAATATGGTACCTCAGAGTTGACAAGTTTATATTTCAAAGCAAGTTGCTGGTGAATAATCCTGGCTACTTGGTTATGCCTGTGCAAGTACTCGCTGTTAGCCAAACGAGAACAACCAGAGATAATATGTCTGATGGACTCACCCGGACGGTGGCATGCCCGACATACGTCAACCGTCCCATCCTTCATAATATGTCTCCGGTAGTTATTCGTCAAGATAACTTCGTCCATAATTGCACAGACGAAACCTTCAGTTTCTCCGAAGAGGTCACCAAAACGTAGCCAGGAAACGGACGCTAAGAAATCTACACCGGGCTCATGAAGAGCCCGATAAAAGCGCCCGTGAAGCTCCTTGCTTTGCCATACCTTCTTGCGGTCATCGGTAGTCAGTACTACAGGTTTGCGCCAGTTCTCTTTCGCCATGGAGAGCGGGGTGAGCCCCTTGTCCACTGCGACCACATCACGGTGCATACCCACTTCGGCTTTTAAAAAATATTCCCTGAGACTGCACACCTCGCGGTTGTGGAGGGTCTTCGCATTTAAAAAACCTCGACCCCCACACTTCCGCGGGATATACAGTCTCATAACCGATGATCGTGGGTGATGCATCCGGTTTGCGGTCAGTAGTGTACGGACCCTTCTATCCAGGGCGTCGAGTTCAGTCTGAGTCCATTTGAGTATGCCGAAAGAGTACATCAAAACCGGCATGACCCAACCATTGAAGGCGCGCACCTTATTTCCGCCCGAAAGAAGACTAATTAATACCCTCTTCAGGCGACAAAAGAAGCGCTCCTTCAATGATTGCTTCATGTCAGCATCGTTGATGCCTAACGCTTCCGACATACCCAAATACTTATAGCTTTCGGATGAGGAGAGGGATCTAAGGTGTATGGAATCTGAAAGTGGAATTCCCTCGGATTCCATAATCTTCCCCCCCTTTACATGCATGACTGCACATTTGTCCACACCAAATTCCATCCTGATGGCACTACTGAAAGTTTCAGTTATCTTCAGTAGCTCCACCAGATGCAATTTGTTGGGGGCAAAAAGTTTCAAATCATCCATGTAGAGGAGGTGAGATATGACCCGACCACCTCTCTTCAACCGGTAGCCTAGACCTGAATTCTCCAGCAGTGTGCTTAGAGGATTCAGGGCTAAGCAGAACCAAAGAGGACTCAAACTGTCGCCCTGAAATATTCCCCGCTTAATCCATACAGGCTCATCATTCCCCTGGATCTGTCGACACCCTGGATAGCGAAGGACCGTCTTCCATTGCCCCATACATGACTCAAGGAAGGTGCGTAGAGTTGCATCTATCTTGTACAACTCCAGCACCCTCATGAGCCATGTGTGTGGCACCGAGTCGTAGGCCTTCTTATAATCTAAAAATCTTAAATTAAATTAAATAAATCTTAATTTAAATTAAATCTTCTTATTATTATCTCCTTTATTTCATTATAATCATATAAATTATATTTTTAAATATTAGAATATAAAAAGTATAAAAACATTTAAAAATATAAAAAATAGTAGCCCACCGGTATCGGGAACAGGGTCCAAGCTACCGGTGGTCAGGGCTCTAGAGAGAGGAACCTCCTGACAATGCGAGCCGTGTCAAGAAGTACCGCTTTCTGAATCAAGCCCTTGATCCAGCTGCCCAACGAGAGCCTCTTCAGGTGTTGGTCGAGGCTCTTGGCTATTAAGCCATTGGCTGTCACGACTATCGGCACAATGATCGCTGAGTCCACATCCCACATGTCGACAACCTCGCGAGCCAAGTCAAGATACTTGATTTGTTTATCTTTCTCGGCTTTCACGAGGTTCTCATCATGCGGGACGGTTATGTCAACAATCATTGTGCGTCGCTCTGATCGATCCACCACCACTATATCAGGCTTATTGGCAACAATAGTCCTGTCAGTGATGATGGATCGATCCCAGTACAATGTGATATTACCATTTTCGAGAACTGGGTCGGGCACATACCTGTAGTACGGCACCTCCGATTCCACAAGGTTGTATTTCAGAGCAAGTTGCTGATGGATTATCCTAGCTACAAGGTTGTGTCTATGCAAGTACTCTCCGTTAGCTAGACGAGAACACCCGGAGATAATATGCCTGATTGATTCTCCCGGCCGGTGGCATGCCCGACAGATGTCAACCGTGCCGTCTTTCACAATAAATCTCCGGTAATTATTCGTCATCATAACTTCGTCCATAATTGCACAGACAAAACCTTCGGTTTCTCCAAAGAGGTCACCGAAACGCAGCCAGGCTACGGACGCTAGTAGATCTACATCGGGCCCATGTAGGGCCCGGTAAAAGCGTCCGTGAAGCTCCTTACTCTGCCATACTTCCATGCGATCATTGGTGTCAAGCACTACTGGCTTGCGCCAGTTCTCTTTAGCCAAGGAGAGCGGGGTGAGGCCCTTGTCCACCGCGACCACATCTATTATTATTATTACCATAATCCAAAAAATAATTTTAAAAAGTCACAAAGAAAATGAATTACCTACATATTTCTATATAATAAACATTTCCGAGCTCTGTATTCATCAAATAGTTAGAAGCAAGAATTGAAAACAACTTTAAAAGCGGTTCATTAAAAAGTTGTAAAAAAATATAAACGAAAAACCATTTAGAGAGAGGTTAATTCTGAAAATCCCAGTATTTCAAATCCCTCGTATCAAAGAATTATAGCTTGAACGAACATTGCAAAATCTTTTCGTTTCAAAAATAGTTTTTCCACATTTCATAAATAACGTCTCGGATTATGAAATCGTCCATTTATTTTACGGCGAGATTTTCCTAAGGTGCGACGCGTGACTACCTTCAATATTGCTCCGACCACGTGGCTCCCAATAACACATTTTTAAGGATTTGTGTCAGGACCATTTTATATAAAAGGGAAAATATTTCCGAAGCTCAGCGATGGAATTAAGCTTTACAAAGTCTGTCTTTCATCTTTAGCATTAAATATGTATTGGGTGAATGTTAGCGATTATCGTCTGCCTTCAGAGGATTACAACATTTACACTCCACAGCAAGCTATCAAATCGCAGTATAATATAATATTGTGCGATCATTTAACTATAATAATAATCCGTTTTCACAAATTAAATAGCATTATGTTTGTTATTTATGTTGAGAACTTAATTCGAAACTGTTCATTGTGTGTTCAATCCGTATTGTTGAATTCTAATTGTCTATTCCAGGTCTATTCCCATACCCAGACTATCGTATCGTAAATTGCTACACGCAGACAAAATTACTTACACGAATAGCTCGATAATATGTGTCAAGCACGTTGAAAATTAAACTTGATGAAATTCAAAGTTCCTCGTTTTCTCGTTAGATGTTCTTTTGCTTAATCCGATTGTTAAATCGCTTCAGAGTGTATCCTTTGAAATGCCACTAAATCTGAGGGCATTTCTAAGTGAAAATTTCCCGTCAGCTCCAAGGAAACGAGCCGGCGAATTGGCTACCAGCCTATAAAACGTAATGTCACATTCATTTGCAATTCAAGAGTCCTCAGTCTGTATTATGCCTAATAAAATTTACATATTTAAATTAAACTGAGAAATAACAAGATACTGTAACCATCATGGCGCTTAGATTGCATGGCCGTTTGTATTTTTAAATACACATACATACTTTCATATCTTCAGAGTTTTCATGACATTTTTAATTTAAGTCACGATGAACAAACGGAGCCTCGTGGTCCCGGCTATGTGAACTCACGCCCTGAATAAATTAGTTTGCGCGCTGGATGAGAACTAACTCAAACAGCTGACTGAAAATAGTAATGTTATTGTAACGTCTAGCTTGTGTCAACTAGCCGACGTAGCAACTAACATCAAATCAGCATTTTACCCGAGGTGCAAAAATAAAGGATATTGGCCCCGACTGGCTTGCATAGTAAACAGAGATAATTAATCCAGCATTAGTCACCACGAATGCGCGGCATTCGATACGTCTCTGATACGTCCGTGGTCACGCCTCAGTTGACAGATGAAGCTGTCTAATGACGTTATCTTAGCGCACACAACACATGTTCAGAACTGACTAGATCATTCTGTTGTAAATATGAGAAATTCAGCACGATGTTTCTGGTTGCTGTACCGGTTATAAATCAGAACGAAGCCTACGCAGTGTCAAATTGTCAAGCGCGCAATATTCATGATTGTATCCGACCCTTTACAATTAGCCTATCTACACGATGGTATCAAGAGAGGAATGTGAGGAGTTTTAATAATTTACATGTCGATGTAAAGCTGCGTTCATACTGATATGAATGTTGCATCATAACAGATAGGCACGGTACGTCATACGAGCTGGCGACCTTTGGCATCAATCAGTCGGTGCAATATGATAATGTAGATAGCCTCTCTGTGATATCAGCGTTTAATACTTGTTATGTAATGATGACATTAATAATAATATCATCCATTTACTCCTATATCAAAATTGGCTAGATTTTAGAGACGGAATTTAGGCGTCGCTGAGTAAGAATTATAATACCAAATTGTGGGACAGACTTTGCCTATCTAGGTGTAATTTTTGCGACCGCCAGCTTGAACTAATTACATGAAAATTCCTAGGATAAACGTAGTAGGTATTCTTTGGCACAATGTTGAGTTAAGTATATTTGCTATTAAAATCGACATATACATACATACATTAAAATAAGACAAGTGTCTGTTTGTAATGTCAAAATAACAGGATTTGCTAAATGCATATGAAAGTTACATATTACTAAAAAATATTTTTTGTAATTTTTGTCTGTCTGTTTGTTCCGGCTAATCTCCAAAATGGCTGGATCGATTTTTACGGGAGATAGCTGTTGTTATAAAGAGTAACTTAGGCGACTTTTTTTTTTAATAATTAGGGTTCCACACTAAAAAAACAAAATCCAACGCGAGTGAGGCCGCGGATGGAAGCTAGTGTGTTATAAAACTTCTAAACCTTTGTTATCCATAAAAACGCAAAGCTACGCTGAAACTTATCTATCTACCTAATCGTTCATCAGCTTTAGGGTCCCAGCTTATCTAGCTGAAATATACCAGCTATTATACATTTTGCCAGATAAACGATATGTTGAAATATATTGCCCAATCTTCCGTTACCCATCGCAGCTTTCGAGAAAAACACCATTCATGTTCCATAAATAGGCTAACATCGAAAGTTATCGAAGAAAATATCGCCTAACGCCCAACACACTGATAAAATATTTTAAAACATATTAAATTGAAAAATATGGTGACATTTTATTGCTTATAATTTGAACGTAAAGAAAAGAAAGCCCAGAATAAAATTTCAACATTGTCCAAATTTGTCGAAACATTTTTATGTAAGTTTAATATTATTTTGAAATAAGTTTTACAACGTATTTATTTACATGCAATAAAATGATGTCCAGAACTAAATAGTATCATGTATAAGATTGTAAAAAAAAATTGTCAGTAGGCAAATAAAATGGTCATGAAAGCAAGCTAGTAAAAGGCAGGTAATCATTTTACAGAAGTTTACGAGCCAATTACGAAATAGTGTGATGAGGCCCGACTTTATTGCAGTGCTATCGGCGATGTGCCGGTGGATACCCCCGTGTGTACTTAGCTGATATCTACCGTTAATTTTAAGTGCATGCGACAGTAGGTGAAAGTCCATGACGTTATAACTCACAACGATAAAGCTGTAAAGATAAGAGGAGCTGACTATGATACACAAAGTACCTTCCTACATTTTAATGACAAGGAAAGTTAAACAATAAGGACAATATTTTGTACGACGCCTGCCAAATTATATCAGATAAAGTCCGGCGTTAAAAAACTTTCGTAAACTCATTCCAAGTAAAATCTGATAAACTCAAATTAATAACCAACACGGTAGAGGCTTAATTTTATCTTTATAGCATAATTAAAAGTTAAAATATTATTAATTAATCGATTTTTGAGTGAATTAACAACCGGAGTGTTTTTATTGGTGGCTCAATCAAAATGAGTCAATTTAGACACTTTAACTTTTATAAGAGCAATCAAGTTTGGACAAAACAAACAATATAAATAAACATGAGCGTTCTAAATTCGAAACGTAATTAGTGTAATGGAGCCGGTGAATCCGGGTTGTATTTTAAAAGCAGTAAAACCGTGGGGCGGTCGGCATAGGCCGGAGTCGGGAGCGGTTGGCGGTGGTCGGTGACATTCGCTTTTACACTGCAAGTCACGTGGACTAATGAATCCACTCACCTTCACGTCCGAACCCACCTTTGTAAATAATTTAATCAATCTATTTATTTTGACACTTTACAAATTAAGCGGTGATCCTTCACAGGCTGATTAAACGTAGCGAGACTGACAGGCTTTTACGTATTTTAAGCTTACATTAAATAAAATTATGAATGAATTCGCATTTACTACGAAACAAATGAAGAGAACAACTAAATCCAGTGACGCGGCTCTTTGAGCTTTCGTCGATAATATTTTCAGGGCATGATTTAGATCCGATAGAAGTACTTCGTCATTCATGGATCAACGAAAGGGTCGTCGTAACCTCTTTTCGCGTAGTTTGGACATAAAAAATGTTATCAGTCGAGCAAGGGAGGCATGCAAGTCATGAAAACAATCAAATAAATCCTCCAACGGGGTAAATGTTTATGTGTGGAGAATTTATTACGGGGCTGTGGGTTCGTAATAAAACTGTGATAACTAACGATCGCTATAAACAAATGACCGTTTTAGAGATATTAAATGTAATTAAAAATAATGTTTCTGGTTATTTAACAATTCATGGCGGTGTGATTACTTTTTGTTTTCAACGTAGCAACTAACAATAAATTAAACTTTTAGGTAAATAGCTTTAATTTTTAGGTAGGTTTAATAAAATGTAGTGGTTGCCCAGTGGTAACAGCCGTGATTTACGAGTTATATATAGGTCGTAGGTTTGATCCCAGCGACTTGCGATACAACTCGCAAGTCGTAGGTTCGAACAAGCGGTTTACTTTGTGTAAATTATTTCATCACCACAGCTCTCAAAACGGTGAAGAAAAACCTCATGAGGAAACCGGTACGTCCTAGAACCAAAAATTCGAAGACACGTGACACCTACCAACCTGCACTAGGCCTGTGTGGTGGATTACGGCCCAGGAATGTGTCCCAGCAGTGGGAACATTACAGGCCGATTATGCTAATACAAAAGACCGACTTAATATGAACTTTACAGGAATCGCACTAAAAAAAAAATATAAACATCCGATTTTTTTTTTAAATAACGTTGCCCCTTACTAGGTATTTCTCTTGTATCTGTATCGTATATGCGTTTACAAACATTTAAACTCACATTCACAAACAGCCAGACCCGGAATAACTACATGTAGGCAATACAAATATTTGTCCCGTGCGGGAATCGAACCCGCGACACGCAACGCAGTAGTCGATCGCTCAGCCACTGCGCCAACCGTGTCGTTATAATTGAGAACCTCCTCCTTTTTTTGAAGTCAGTTAAAAATGCAAGTCCAGCGCGGGCATTACCCGCATCACACGCGAGACTCGTTCCAATACAAACAGCAAAGCTCTAGTAAGCGTTACAAAACCATTAACGTATCGCATACTCACAATGCAAGTCACCAAACTAATGAATGCCCAGTTTTTAGGCTGTTACACGTAAATTTGCAATCTCCCCTTTGCATATGAAGTTTAAAGTAATGGCTTCGGGGAAAATTTTACGGACGACGTTCGGTAGGTAGTACGAACTATATATGTATACTATACGTTTCATGTAGGTACCTAATGACTGTAAGACCATGCGAGCACGTACACAAAGTACAGTTGGAGCCATTAGGAACGACACATTTACTTTCGTAGAAGCGCAAGCCGTGGGGAATATTTTGATAAAGTATTTTGTTATGATTTCTGGCATTCCTGGGAATTTGCTTCGAAATTGAATAAGTAAATAGGTACTGGGAAATGGGAGTTGTTTCAGTTTATATCGTGGTTTATTTAACTTTGAGTTAGCTTATAAAGTTTTAAGTTCTGCGAAACAAAAGCTTTGTCCTGTGACATTACTTACATTAAGAAAAATACGTTATTGTTATGAACTACTTCTTTTTTGGAAGCGCTAATTTTTTTTCAAGTTCATACGCTAGTTTTCAAGATTTATTTCGTTCATCCCACGCGTGCGCTCGAAAATCCCTCACATAACCAGAAAAGCCTGTTCGAAACAATCCATATGAAATACGGAAGATCCCAATTGTATTCAACGGAATTCCAATAATATACCGTGAAGGGTTTCTATTTTAAGATCCTCCTTTCGCACTGACCTTTCATTCTGGCGACTATATCAATCGGTAGAGTTATGGGACGCCGACTGTACTTACATGTATATTTGTGACTTCAGACGGGAGGCAGACAAAAGCGATTCATCTGACAACGCCTGCAGATCTCTAAAAACAAATAAATTGTATGAATTTCTTGAAACATTTTTCTTAGATTTTCAGCTCTATTTATGTCGGATAGTTACAATTTTTTTAACTTCATGTTGGTTTCATTTTTCCCGTTTTGTTAGGCATTCCGTTAAGGTATAATTTGTTAATTAGCGAATGGCGTGCTAGTTAGCTAGTACATTACGAATAAATGAAAACAGACAGGCTTGTTTGGTACAATGTGTTAATTATTTTTTCCTAGCTAACCAAAATAATGGACACGATATTAATGTTAAAAGTTACAGGAATGTCGTTTATTAACCTCAGAACGAAAATAGCCCAGAAACCTAATTTATTTATTGTGCTCACATACCTAATTACGAAGGGTTTATTCAATTAATGCTTTAGTTTCGGTAAGTGCCAATGGCTTTGGGGAGTCGCCGACGCATCAATCATTTTCTCATCCACTTTATGTCAACTTCAAATTTTGATACTAGGATGATGGATGGCCGTTTCCACAATGTCACCGCACCGCCGTGGAACCCTCGCTTATGAAGTAACAACCACTCGTATGAGGAGTAGCTGCTCCAGACTAAATGAAATTTCGACAGTCGCTGCAGAGACCATTAACATATAAATCAACGTTCATAACTCGTAGACTTTGGTTTACGACGTAAAAATAAAAATGAACCGAGTGGTCCCCGTCAGCGCTCCCGGCGGTTCAGGCGACGACACAAAACGAACAAATAAGATTTCTTCCACCACGACTGGAAATACTTAAGACAGAATTGTTTGAGAATTGCGCATTGTTGTCGTTTGTATAAATAAATCGGGGAAAGTTTAAGGTTACGTTGTAAAGCGTTGTTTTTGCGTTTATTGGTATTGACTGTGTCCAAAAATGTTTGTGAATAGGTTGTATATCAGTGGAATGGAACAAT
Organism: Apamea anceps; assembly: GCA_951799955.1. Taxonomy (NCBI): domain Eukaryota; kingdom Metazoa; phylum Arthropoda; class Insecta; order Lepidoptera; family Noctuidae; genus Apamea; species Apamea anceps. The sequence continues at coordinate 9,604,722 of OX637515.1, read as the reverse complement.
TTCAGAGCCAACGGTTCTGGTAATCAGACAAAACGGCCAATTACTCGTGAAATAGTGGTCGCGTCGTTGTGCTCGCGGCGCTGGCGCGGGCGTTCGCCGACAGAGCGCGTGCACGATCGCACGCGTCGCTCACCGGAAAAATGAACCTCTCATGAAATTTAATGTGGAAATGTCTTGAAACGACGCCAAACCCGCGCTTGAATTATTTATGATCCGCTATTTTAATGGCGTCCCCGTTCGTTCATTACAGTAAGAGTGTTTCTTAATTTCGAATGCGAAATAGGTGTTGCAATTCCTTATTATATTCGCCGTTATGGGCGAAATAAAACGTTGCCAATTATTTATTGTTTTCGTCCACTTCTTTATTATGGAAATGCATTCATTGTGGAGTACACAGGAAGTGTTCTATCTGCTTGTTGCGAGAATGTAATATGTAAATATATAAAGTACAGTTATTTATGGTGATTCTGTTTTGTTTTTGTCACGAAATTCCCAAGGGGAAGTTAAATGGTGGTGTGGCTTCAGTTAAAGCCAACTTGCAGGTTTGTGATGCAGTTAGGATTCGGCGGATTTGCTCAACTGACAGGAAAAGTTGTTCCAACTCACATAGTACTTTATAAAGCCAACGAAATAAAAGAGCACCAAATTTTTCTGTACTGTCGAGGAAACATACTCGTATTAAAGTTCGTGAGTCAAATAAAACCTCTTACTTTTGTCTTTTATGTAAGAGGAAAATATGAAAGAACTCGCATTACATAACCAAGCTATTACTTTACCCTTCGTATGTAAATAAGTAGGCACAACAATAAAACCAGTAATTTCATTCAGTACCAATCAAATATTTACTTTGCTAAAGTACTTTGTATTTAAATTTATTTATTTGCAAAATATGAAATAACTTTATGGATTTATTTTATTTTTCGTATAACATTATGGTAAAGGCAAATAACTTAGCTAGTATATAGTAATTTATCATCATCAAACGGCCATATAATTGATTACTGTTGAACATGAGCCGTTCCTATAAGCTACTGCCGGCAATTCTGAGTAATATTGCTATAATCAACATACCTCATAGACAGCGCAGAATGATAGCATTAGTAAGTACACAGGTGCCGCTGTACCCGTGAATAATCTAGTAATTTCAGGACACCTGCAGGGCACGTTGAGGTGGTCCATTCTTATAAAAATAACATTATAGTTTTCTTTTAAAAAAGTATTCCTTTCAGAACCTTACTCGGTAGTTTTGCTGTATAAAATGTGAGTTTCAACTCCCTCGCGACGTGAAGACGACAATGTAGACACCTCAGCACTTTATAACGACGCCAAACAAGCACAGTGTGGGCAGTAGTCCTGTAGCAAGGAGACTCCTATTGTCGCGCGATCGATCGCAGTAAATCAGGGCCCACGCAACAGGCTGCCTCGGAATACGACCATCAGCGAAATATACCACAAATCGTAAACACATCAATAGCATAACTTATACACCACATTGTGAGGGCGTCAATAAAATAAATAAAGCTATATCTGTTACAATTCGCGTGCTGTGCGCCGCACTGCAACTTCCAGCGAAATTTGCGTGAAACAGGTCAATTGTTTTATGTGCTACGTTTTTTAAAGTTTCATTGCTACAATAGCAGTAAAACTTTCAAAAAACGTAGCACATCTTTCATCATCATCTTTGTTCGTTGCTGTTTTTAAATTCTTTTAATTCAGTTTACCTCGGTAACTTTCATATAAATTTTGCATAGGTAGTAATGAAATGGTAGAAGTTTGGTAAACAAGCGAAGGCGAAATTCGAATTACTCCTTAGTTGTTCACCGCCACGTCAACGGCACGTCAACGAGAACTAAATAACGCTGAAGTAGCGATACACTCATTTACTATGGCTGCGTGTCCACCGCAAGCCGTCACCAGGACGCCACGCTCAGTTTCTCGTTGACGTCCCGTTGACGGTGGTGGGTGAACAATGTAACAACATCAATGAATTTAATGCAAAGACAAGAAAGATCAATAAGAAAGGTACCCTCAATAATACCAAACTAAATACTTGATAAATTCAAGTCGGTGGAAACGTGGGGCGAATAGTCGGCAGCACGAAAATGTTATGTAAACAGCGGAGTATCTCTCAACTGTGGCCCCGGGTCGTCCTACTGAATAAATAACGCCAAAGCAAAAGCAAACTCAAACAAAAGTAAATTTATTCACCAAATACGACGATTAATACACGATCCTACGACAGATTTATATTCGTGCCAGAAGAATGAGCGTACCGATGACTATGTGAGCATTACGTATATTAGTAGTGGAGATATGTCGCGACGCAACGGTCGAGATTGTTTGGACAGGCGTTTGTTATAGTCTTGGTGATAAATCAACGAACCCGTGAAAGTAATTTTCTTTGGTAAGGATGTTTTGGTCATTTTCTTATAGGTATGACATACCCATATTCTATTTAGAAACTATTCATCTTGTTTCTCATATATTTTAAACCTCTTTCTAAGATGTGATTTAGAATCTTAAAGCTGAACTTTTGCCTGATGGACATGTAGGCTAATGAACTGGTAAGTTCGTCGATCGAGTGTTGTAGCGGGAGGCTATTGTGCGGCAGTGGACAGCTCATTAAAAACATCTTATTTAGACTATGATAACCTCGCAGGACAGTAGATATTCTATAAGATATCTTTGCTTGAGAAAACTAGAATAGCTTTGAATTTAAATGGACTAAGATGCCATGACTGTGTATGTCACAAATATCGATAAATTTCTACAATGGCGATCGAAACTGTCGTTAAACTCAGTCTTACCCCTCTTAGATCAAAGAAGTGACAGGTTTCTTCATTATGACGGTCCTTTCCAATTTGTATAAGCATTGAATACGAAATTCTGTCAATAAGCATCTTAATAAAAAGTAAATAAATAGGAGCTGTGTTGCTGTCATAAAGGGAAAATCAGCTTTGGAGCGGAAATTGAAGTTCCGTGGCTGGGGGCGCGCGGGCGCACGCCGGAAGCTACGCCATTAAGTCCACTTCCAACGCTTTATACAGTTACAGTAATTATTATTATTTCATTTAAAAATCAGTGAAACTTTCATTTTTTTTTTACTTTGATACTGATACGAAGGAAGACGAGGCGAACATAAACTTTAAAAGTAAAAATAATTTTCAACAGTGATTAATTAACTCTTCATGAAAAATAAAATAAGATTAAGTTGATCGGACGTTTAAACGAAATCTATCAAACGATTCACTAGAACAATAAACAAGGCAATTGTTTACAGTTTGACGGACAAGCCACTAAAATAATGATTAATATTCATCGTAAACAGACAGTTACAAACTGTACGGGTATTATAGAAAACAGAATAACAGATAAAAGTTCTCACAGTATCGGTCCATGATGTTCTTTGTTTTGCCTGGGACTAAGACAAACAAATTTTAAGGATACGCGTCCCTGAGTCCAACATGTGGTGTTATTTCTATTTAAATTTTGTTGGATAACAAAACACAGAATATACTTTCTGTGAAAATAACAAACACGTGTGCCTACCGGGCCGTTTCACAAATAACTGAGCTTTGTAAAAACGGAAGCTCAATTATTGTTTGCATTGAAAGAATTATTCGTGAAGTATTCTTTCCCATGAACCCGTAACGGAAATGCCCAGATGTGTCAACCTTGGCACATATAACTATTACGTCTACTATCACCCAATTAGTTGTCTACCGAGGTGATGATGGGAATATTGCCGTAGTTATATATAGGTCGATGTGCATAAGACAAAGACGTTTACGAGCACCTGGTTCAGAGTTCATAAAAATGGACTAATACAATCTTAATTACTTGGTAAATCCTTAGGAAATATATATAATTTTGGGGGTTATTATGCTATATACTGTACAGCAGATAGATTCAAGTTGCATTTGTTTAAAAAAGTTACCCTTGTGCTTTTTAGATTAGATTCCGCAACTACAAAAGCTATGATGCTGTTGAAAAATTCTACAAAAGCTATGATGCTGTTGAAAAAATGACATCAATTTGTTTGGTAGTTAATTTCTCTTCCTCGATGTTTTCGAGATTAAGATTTCGTTTTATCAATCTATTGTACTTAATATTGTATACAAACGTTATTCTTGGAAGGCATTCAAATATCTTTTGTACGAAATTCTGCAAATATTTCAATTATCTGAACTCTGATTAAATCAGCAAATCTCAGATAACATTACCTGAGGCATTTCTGCTGCTCGAATAATACTACCTCCGTTATTAGTGTCAGTATTAAGTAATATTGTGGTGCAAGCTGACAATGGATCAGTGCGGATTGCGATCGAGGATTTCACTCTGTCAGTTGTCTGGATTATGGGAGAGCCGCAACTGTCATGTCTGCGTTTGTCGTGACGTCAGAATGAGGTCATTGCATAACTACATTATGTATTGATAATTTACAGGTAGGTGTGAGGACTGTACGTCAAATTAGGGATGCTATCGTATGATTTCAACGTCATTAAGCAAATTCGTAAAGCATCGATCAACATTTGGACAGTAAGAAATAATTACAAACTGTATCGGCCTTTTTACAAAACAAGGTTTATCTTCAGATCTATTTTTTTTTAAATTTCGAAATACAAAAACTGACTTTAAACCAGTGTAATGGATGTGAAATAATGGATTGACAACTTTAGACTTTACAATTTGGCAACTTTAGACACCTAAAGTTGCCAATTTTGCATTAAAAACTTTACGGCTGTCGGAATAAATATCAAAATACAGTAACTGGCTGAAAGGTTTAGGTTAGGTCTCTAGTACTAACTTGTTTTGTAATAAGACGGTATATGTTTAACGAAACGAGCGACTCAATTATTTAGATTGCATAACCTTTTAACCCCTATTAGTTAATACAGTAGAACTTTGAAGCTTCTTACGCAAAGCGAAAGTTAGGATAGGTCGAAGGTTAAGTGTTACAATTTACCTAAAGTCTGGTTTCCGCAAACAATTTTCTGTTTTTATAAATGTACTAACCCCGCGGTTTCACACACAAAAGTTTCGATCCCATGGGAATATCGGGATAAAAGTATCTTATGTGTTAATCCTGGTTATTAACTATCTGTGTGCCAAATTTCATCCAAATCCGTTCAGTAGTTTTTGCGTGAAAGAGTGACAAACATCCATTCATCCATACAAACTTACGCGTTTATAATATTAGTAGGATTTCAGAATATTGACCTCAGGGACGAATCCTTATTTATGGGAACACGCTTCAATTGACCTGTTCCGATACAAGACAGCAACGACTCACGAACCTACGGATAGTCGGATAGCAACAAAGAATTTAATAAACTGACATCTGAAATGCGCTCGAGGCACAATAAATCGCAATTGATTCGCCAAATGGCGTCTTCAGCTTAGTCAGGGAAGGCCGGAGTGACTTAGGCACAAAGAAAGCGGATTATGGCGTAATCTCGACGGGCGATGCTGGAGCACGCGTCGCGGCTCCGGCCACATTAAACCCACATTAGGTCTCCATCGATTACGACTTGACATTTTGTTACGCGAAGGTTATTTTACGTGATGTCGCGAAAAATGTCTTTTTCGTGTACCGTACCATTTAGCCGGCGTTTTGTTTCGTTGATCTTTTCTGAGTTTTTGTTTAGATCGCTTGTTTTGTATAGTTATATATAAGAATTAATACAGTAGGTAGTCTATGGAAAAACTAGAAATCTGTTTAGTAAAATCTTTATTTACTGACAGAGCGCACAGCCTAAACCTGGGTCTAGAAGTATGAAATTTTGCACTTGTAATACTTAGAAAGGATTTTTGAAATTCACCTCCCAAAGGGCGAATAGGGGATGATAGGGCTTATACTTGGCAGGGTTGTATAAACCCTACCTCTAGATAGATCATAATTCGAAATATCTTCATCTTGATGTCAATAGTAGCAAAACTAAGCACCATTTAAAACAATCATAGGTAGATCGAATTCAAGCCTGCGCTGTAACTAGACAAAACAATACTAACTTAGATGATCAAATTTTGGTCTACAGAACCAAGTCAAAATTTGGGTTTTATGTAGACAGGTGCTTAATTCAATTCTAATAGTTAATTGTTACGCCAAAATCAAATATTGATATTGTAACTCCAATAATAGGTACCCTCATTTTATTAGCTACATTTCAATTCTTTTTTGATAAAGGTATTGAAAGAATAAAACAAAGTAATTTTAAAAGAAACCCAGACAAGTAAAATGTTGTTACAGCTAAGAATTTCAAGTACAAAGTTGTTTAAACTCTTTTTATTTCTAAAAGGCTTTCTTTTTATTGAACAGATGAAGTACTATCGATGTTAAACATTCTGAAATGTTTAACTAAGTAGGTACTACTTTGCGTGTTCAAAGACGAGCACAAACATCCTATTAATTAATCCACTTGTAATATTATAAGAGCGTACTTGTTTGTCTGCAATATCAATATACAGACTGAATCAATTAACGGGACTTGCCAGTTGTAGATATATTATGTTTCCTGGACCAGTAATAGAATATATTTTATCCTGCCCATAAATTACCTACTGAACAATAAATAATCTCAAAAACAGAGCACCTAGGCCTGAGGCAGAAGGCACTAAATGCAGAGATGGTAATAATTTAGCCAAGCGTGTATCTATCACTCAATAAAGCTGTGTAGTGGCGCGTACAATATACATCACAGGGTCTAAACAGATTCGGGCCACTTGACGGGCTTCGGCAACATTCTCAGCACAAAGCAATGAAAGCGGCTTAGTTGAGAGAAAGGGGATTAGAGCATAATCTGCAGTGGAGCGGTTGACATACGGCCCGGTGCCCGGGGCGAGGCGGCGCGGCGTGGAGCGCCAGATCCGTGTGTCCACGGTAAATACGCGCCGGCTACAACCACACAATAACTGTTATCGAAGCACGCCGATGCGAAAATTGAATCCAAGAGCTTGTGTTAGGAGACCACTCCTCTTCTCTTGTTTCCGTTTAACAATTCAAAAGCAATCCACTTTTAAAGCTACGAAAATATGAAAAGGTTCTCAAGTCGACTCGTATACATATACAGTGCCCTCCAAAACTTAGTTGATATTTTTCCATTTCAGCTATGATTTCACATTATGATTTAACATCCTAGTTTCAAATGTTTAAACCGTACACTGTAACGTTTTTATTGATTAATTCATCCAGTTACAGAATTGTATGACTATGAATTGTATAACTAACTATTTACACTAGATACTAAAAGAAGGACTAACTAACTTACTATACAAAAACAAAGGACACCAAAGCGTCGAAGATATATTATATTTTATTTCAAATCTTAATGTGACATCACAGCTGAAGTGAAAAAATGTCAACTAACTACTGGATATAATTACATATATACATATATTATCACACATAACTTTTTACAGAGTAGTCCGATTTTGACGATTCTTTTTTTCTTTTATGCTCCCTAAAATTGGTTATTTGAACGCGATGCTTCGTTAAAAACTTTACTACTTACTTTACGTCACTTCTAGTTCACTATCACTTCCAAACATGGTTACAATAATCTAACTATAGTCATTTTATTACTAGGTATTATTTGAAATAACTGCTTTGTGGTTGATATTGGTAGTTGCTACTTTATAATCATCGAAATTAGCCGTATGATTGGCTATTTCATTAGGTGTAATTAAAAGTAGTATGTATTCCAATTAATCGAATTGTTTTTGTGGTCATGGCGTGTGGTTGTCGGTTTATTTGTTATTTAAATTAAAGTTTTATTTAGTAGCATAATATATTTTTCTAGCTGTTGAATTGCATGTTAATATATAACTGATAACATTGTTTAATTAAAAAAGAATAATTAGTTTCCAATTCCAATTGTAAAGAAGGATTTTTTATTAAATAAAACCAATTACAATTTCATTACGTACAAGCGGGAAGACAGAGGATGAAAAAATGTAAAAAACTTAATTCCATTCTAGGAATAATTATGGATGATATAAAAAACTGATTTTTTAATACGTAATGAGATGAGTACCTATAGAAACACGTCGTTCCACTTAATTTCCACAGTAAATACACTTGCAGTTATCGTGAAATAGTATGCGTATCTCTAGAACCTCATAAATTTCATGAATTGATAGCTGGATTCTACAATGAAGTGATTTAATAAGGACAAGACTAACATAATTCAGAGAGTTCGCGAATAAATCAAAGTTGTGCACTAACTTCGCATCAATATCAAGTGGCTGTTCTCAACTTATTTTTATGTTATCCATTATGTTTAACTTCAATGTAATATTATTTATGAAGTTGAAAGTTTTATGTTTTCCAAAATCCTCTTCTTTCAGCTTAAATAAAATACCCGGATAACTTTGTCACGAATTACCTGTAAGGACCATTATAACTTTTATGGGTTTTATAAGTTATTTTCCAGTGTTTTCGCAACGTGACAATGAGCGGGATCTACTTGAATGCTTTAACCTTTTTATTTCAGAGATGGATATAATTTTACTGTGGGTCTTGTGCACTAAGGTACAGGTTTTCATTGATTGTCAATTAAAATTTAACTAAAGATCCCACCTTTTGAAATAATAAAAACATCGTTTACTTTGTAAATTGTAAAGGCATTTACAAAAGCTCATAACTAACTTACTAACTAGCCTGTATTGTCCCACTGCCGGGCGAAGCCCTTCCTCTGCCTTTTCCACACATACGCATACTTCGCTTATTTTCTAAACATAAAAGAAACAAAGGAAATACCTTATGACATGTTTAAGCTGCACTCTATCCGTCCAATTCTGAAAAAGAAAAGAAACACAACGTTAGACACAATGGAAGCAGAACTACCCAATAAAAGTGATATAAAAATGTCGTAATATCAATATGACGAGGAAGGCATACGTCAACTGATTAGTGAGTCCTGAGCGCGTGAGAGCTTGACCATCACGAAGACCGCCTCAATTGACCGATAATAGAGCCCACACCCACATGCGGGATTATTGACTGACAATAAACATCACATATTTCTTAATAAACAAACACGTCACTCTGATGGCGCTGACAGCCGCCTGAGCGAGCTTCCATCATTATAGCACTTTCCGTGTCCCATACATACAATTACACCTACACAGGGTGCAAATAAATCACCGCTTTCCTACCTATTTACTGTTTATTTACGTACCGTGTTTGATAACCTCCTGTCACATCGGGGTATAATTACGTCTGCGTGTTGTAGCATAAATGGTCACCTACCGCTGATAATTTATTGAATACTAGCTTCTGCCCGCGGCTTCGCCCGCGTGGATGTCGGAAATTATCCCACGGGAACGTGCTAACAGGATAAAATGTAACTATGTGCTTCCCCAGAATGCCATCCATCTCGCAGGCCCTTTGTGGCTAATTACAATAGAAAACCGATTGTGTCTCATTAGTGGTGATTAAGAGGGTACCTATATGATATCTTTACCTAAGTACCTACCTAATTAAAAAAAAAACTCAATAACAGAAAATTAAATACCTACCTACCTAAATAAACCTATTTCTGATGATAACTAATCTAAACTCAATAAATAAGCAAAATCCCTAAAAACTAATATCTATACGAATGACTAATCCTACCTAACAGTATTATAAAATAACCTACGGTCACTACGTACACTATCAAATATACTACCTATACTTTAAAATTAAAATCTATACCTACCTACGACTTATATAAAAATAAACCTAAATAACTCTAAAAACTAAAAGGAATAAAAATGAACTCCATTGCGTTGCGGGTGACTTAACCTACAACAAACTTATTATTTGCGGTTGGTGCAGTAATCGGGTCTAGGGATCGAACCGCAAAATTAAGTTTGTTTTTTATTGTATATACTTTTCCGGGATAAAAAGTACCCAGTGTGGTGCCCAGGATATTAAAGAATAATTATACCAAGTTTCAACGTAATCGAACCGGTAGTTTTTGCGTGATGCCTGAACAAACAGACAGACAGACAGACAGACCGACAGACAGACAGACAAAAATTTTTTTAATCACATTTTTGGGTTCGGTGTCGGTCTAGTAACACCCCCTGCCATTTATTTTTTTGATATTTTCAATGTACAGAATTTTCACTTCTACAGATTTATTATAAGTATAAGTATAGATTCAGCCAGTTATAAAGTAAATGTTTGGTTTCAACGGTTTATATTAGACATAATATTTAAAATTCGTTCTCTTCGATTAATGTGACTGGCTGTCGGGACTATTAAGCTAAAATATGGAAATATTAAGCAAGATGAAAAAAAAATGATGGACATTCCAATAATTATTGCTCGGAAATTAAAAACCTGAGAGTCATAATAATCATTATAAATATTGTTTTTATGTTATTCATTAGATATTATAATTACATAAACACAGTATAATATTACTAAACGTGTAGAAAAATAATTAAATTCGAAAAGAAACAAATCTTTATCTTGAGTGGAGTTCTCGAATTTAGGGTATTCGGTAAGTTTTTAGCAGACGATTAGGTAATTATGTAACCAAGTCATTTTATTTACATAATAATCTTCCATTTTCTTTGCACGGCAAGCTGTGCTAGGGCGGCTGCTGCAGTTTATATTCCAATCTTATTGGAACTTATATGATCGAGCCGTTTGAGGTCTTTCGTCGAGTCTAGGGCCATAGGGGTCCGAGTGCCATAAGTGGGCACTCGGACCTTATGGGGCTAGTTTTTCGAGATATTACCAAGCGGTTGGTCGACTCTTGGTGTGTTATAACTTTATAAGTTTGACGTGTCTGTGTGTGTATGTGTATGTCTGTCTGTGGCATCGTAGCTCCCGAACGGATGAAACGATTTTGATTTTGTTTTTTTTTTGTTTGAAACGTTTTGACTAGTAGAATACTTATATGCTATGATAAATTTCAAATCCAAGATGGCCACCACCACAAAATGGCTAATAAAAAAAACCTGATTAAACATCAAATTACCTGAATCTTAAAACGCAAGAAAATAAAAGAAATGAAATAATAAGGAGTCCCTACAAAAAGCATGAAATAAAAAATTAAAAAAACTCCCGACACAAAATAATAAAAAAAATAGTATGAATGTAAAAAGCCTAAAACATTTTAAAAAAAACTATTGAAAAAATAGCCACAAATAGAACAAAAAAGGTATAAACGTGAAACCCTATAAAAGAAAAAAATAACCTTGAAATTATGACCCTACGTAAGTACGTATGAATTTTTTTGATTAAGTGTTGTCCTGTCGGGGAACCGCTCTAATTATTAGCGTAACGTTCTGTTAAAGTTTAAGACCAGGCACTCTAAAATAATTTCCACGCAAGCTCCGCCCCATGCGCCCCGCCACTCCGCGCTTCAATTCCCGCGAGCGAGCCGAAGGTCGCCGCGTCGACGCAAAATTCTAACTTCTTCTATTTTGATTTTAGAATAGCGAACATAGATGAATAGAAACACCTTTATATTATTATATATATTTTATTTTATGAAATATAATAGTTTATTTAATACTAACTACTACATTACTCAAAACATGGTCAAATTAAATTAGCTAGAGAAACTCCGCAGTCTAAAATCGACAAATTAAAAAGATTGGAATTGAGGATTGTTTGTTTTTTGGAGTCAATGACCGCTGGTGGTGTTACTTGAAGTATGAGTTGAGAAATCTGTTTTTTTTTTATCGTGTTTAGATATCAATATCCATTACGTCTGTTAAACAACACAAAACAAAATGTTTTTTAAACTGATACAAAAACAACATTTCCAATAATAAAAGTAACGAGATAAGAATAAGGCTCATATTTAATACAGAAGTATTCGTTGCCAGCTCGAGATGCTTAAAGTCAAAAACAGCTTATCGGAATAGTTCAGATATCTACTTACTTTTACATTTATGGCTGAAACTTCATTTCTTTTCAACTGGAAGACGTATTATTGATATACGATTTTTTATGATAAGTTGCAAGTGGTTGCTGATCATAAATCTCTTTTTTAACTGGGGATTAAACTCGATTCAATTGGTTTCTGAACACCAAAATTTGACTTTTTTCTCGGCTAAATTTGCAGTGCATGATGTGCAATAAGAAATTCAAAAGAGGCATCGGAACAGAACATCAATAAAAACGCTGTAGCTGGAATACAAGCAAGTGGTGGTAGTCATGCTCAGTTGAAACAATTTAGTAAAAAAAAAGTATTGATGCATTTGTCAAAAAAGTGGAAATGCTATAAAAGACCACATACGAGGGTGACACTGAAAATTCTTAGAAAATAAAAAACTGAACAAACTAGCAAGTTATTAGTGTTATTATATCTTTTCAAAATAGTGTCCATTTACATCAATACATCGCTGCATCCGATGGAACCACTGAGAAAATCAATTTGCCCACTCGTCCGTAGGGGTCTCTTCGACGGCATTTTGAAATGCAGCCACTGCTTCCTCGGCGTCCATAAAACGTTTTCCTCGAAGTTTTTCTTTTATTTTCGGAATTAATTATGAGGTATCCACCGGGCACAAAGCTTTCTGGCCGCTAAATGTTCATGGATGATGTTGTGCACTTGACTCATACCGATGCCTAAGCTTGTCCGAATCTGCTGATAAGTCACTCTTTTGTCAGTCTCTATCATACGCCGCACAAAACTGATGTTATCTTCAGTCGTCACCGTAAAAGGCCGTCCCTCACGCAGATCATCGGTGAGATTAGTGCGATCACGTTTAAACGCATTAAACAAGTTGTAAACAGTGGCGCGAGATGGCATTTCATCGTAAAAGGCCAATCGAAGTCAATCATAACTTTCTTGTTGACTTCATGCTGACGTGACGCAGACAATTTTCAATTTGCCGCCAAATCGTAAACAAATGACAAATGAATAAAATTCTGTCTGTAAATTGTATGTAAGTCCAATGCATCCTCTAAATATTTCTTTGTAAACAGATTTTATACATTTTTAGGTCCATTTCTATACAATAAATTAAATAGGAAAAAAAGTATTTATAAATTAAATAATTGCGACTGTAAAAAGGTTATTCTGCAATTTTTACTTAGCATATCATACAGTGAGACAGAGGATTTACTCGTTGTCTGTAAATAAAACATGTTAGTCTTTTAAGGTAATATTAATTTTTAATTAGTCTTCTCAGTTGTTAATTTTTTTTTGCACCTTTCTAGCCTGAAACAGGTTCCACCTAGTTCAGGCAAATGAGCAACTGTGTCCTCTATATATTTTTTAATATAAGTTATAGGAAATCTGCAGCATGTTTATAAATAAACGTTATTATTATTATATAAAATACATACACAATAATATTGGCAGAGTTCCATTTTCAAAATTTGAACTTATTTTTTTATTATATCCTTTACAAGTGGCCGGTTCTAAAAACTTTCAGTGTCGCCCTCGTATGTTAAAAATTACGACGTCCCATCTACAGGCATGGAAGCAACAATCATAGCAGAAGGTTTAAAAAAATCGATTGAAATGCACAACATTATTTATGGACGATTTATAGCAGATGGCGATAGCAGTACCTACACAAAAATTATTGAGTCACGGCCCTACGCAAACATTTTATAATAATATTTTGCGCCGATTTTATAATAACATGCAGAAACTCATGACCGACACACGTTACCCTATAAAAGACAGAAAACTTTTTTGTAAAATAAAAATTTTATCGGCTCGCAAATACATCTGTGACGCCATCAGAATTAACAAGCCAGACAAAAAGTGCAACAACTTGCATCATGATTTCGCAGGAACAGAAACTAAATTATGCAACTGAGAAGGCGTCTCCAATAAGTTTCCCTGTTCCGGATGACATTCAAATTCGGGAAATTTGCCTTAATTTTTTTTCCTAAAAAAGTATATACTTATTAGTCATTATTCGGATAAAACATCTTCAACAATTTATATATAAGCATAAACAACATAATTGTTATACTACTTATAATATTGTTATATAGGTACTTAATATAATCAAATCGCCTCCATAGCTTCCTATGTTCTCACAATCTCCAACACAACTGTAACAATCTGGCCTTGAGTACGCGCTAGGTTCTAGTTGCATGCAATAATAATTATAAGCAGTAGTTATGATATAGGGCGGCTGCAATCAAATCAAATTTATCTGATCATCATAGAGATATCTAGTATATTTAAATTTTATTTGTTTCAAATTGACGTTATTTCAAGTTAAAGGAATATCAACTTTATTGTAATGGCAATTAAGTTCATTTCAGAGTGACTAGCACTATTGAAAAAGTTATAAAAATGTGTTAAGTTGTAGCGTAAACTAAACTTTATTGTGTAGAAATTAAAATTATTTTTCCATAAACTCATATTTGTTTACATTTTTGGCGAAGTTCAAACAGCGGAAAAATCTTCGCGGAATTTACTGGCTCCATTGAAAATAGGACCGTATTACCATAGCCTAAAGTATAAAATTGTAGGAATATCGATCGACTGTGTCATACAATTTTATACTTTAGATTAGACGTTTCGTCAAAATAATATACACGTATTTAAAAAAAAATACTAATAAAAAAAAATACTGCTTTGCTTCTCATGATTCTTGCAACATTTTTTAAGCTTTCGTCTTTCTTTCTCTTCTGTTCATGAAGTCTTTTATTGTGTTTGTTTCCCATTGTATAGGTAGCGTTTTAATGTGAATTTTATTAAAATAACTCCCAAGTAAAATACGTATTGAACGCGCGCGCGAGCGATACACCCTCTCACGATGGCGCACAGCGCGGCACTGACGAACCGACTGGCCGTTAGGCGGGTTAGGCCGCTAACACATCAGTAATAAAGTTGAATACCGCGTGCACTCCTTGATCGCGTTGGAGCTCGAAACTAAATGTCGTAAGTCTCAATTCTTATTTCGTTTATAACTAAAGTAATAATTGATCTAGAGAAAAAATGTCTTATGGGTCGATAGTAAAGTATATTTTCTTACTGTGAACATTTATTTTAGACATAAAGGCTGAGCCATCTTGAAATAAAATGTAATAATCCTTAAAAAACACATGATTTTCGAATAAATAATGAATCGGGCGAAAATGTTACAATTACGTTTCTGTCTTATACATGCAAAGATAAAAGATCCATTATATCATCTAATAAAGTTAAATTTTGATTGCATGGGTGACTGTCCCAGAATATTAGTTCAAATTTACATGAAATTTAGGGAGCCTCCTCTTAAAACAGTAGCGGTCCCCCGACGGGACCACGTTTATTCATATCAATAATAAGGAGTCCCTACAAAAAGCATGAAATAAAAAATTTAATTAAAAATTTAAAAACCACCGACACAAAATAATAATAAAAATAATATAATAAAAATAGCCTAACATTCTGCTAAAGTTTAAAATAGTAGCGCAACTATTTTAAACTTTAACAGAATGTTAGGCTATTTTTATTATATTATTTTGTGTCGGGGTTTTTTAATTTTTTTGTGAACTCAATCAAATTGTTTATACCTTCTTCAACGTACGGGGACTTCAATCATCGCAGGATTCTAGATCGGAATCGGCTGTTTCATTACATTATTCATCTGCTCGCCGTCCAGACGACATGCCATTAGCATTTTAAATTAAGTAATGAATTTACTAGGCAGACGACCTGTGGAGACGGCCTAAACTTAAAACTTACGTACAGACGGAATTAAACAGGAATATAAACCATACTGTTGAACATAATTATACAATGTGGAAACAACCATACGACAATAAATGATTATACGGCAATACTAATTCATGAGAGTATTTTGGAACTATCAAATAAATACTAGAACCGAAATTTAAAAAAAAAAATTCAAACTATCTATATAATTTAGTAGTAGTAGTAGTTATTTGACCTATTAACTTAATACATCAGTAAGTATTAAGTTAATAAGTAGTATTTGGTCAAATATGGGTTAAGCTAATCTTTGAGTAGCTATAGTGACTAAACTATTCGATATATTTGATTGAATTTTTTATGCAGACTGCAAACGTCCTTTTCTATAAGCAGTTAAATGTGTTGTCGTCTCCACCTAGTATTTTGTACCCGTAGCAGTCCTTGTTATACCAACCAAGTGTTTACCTTGCATCTTAAATTCTGTAGTACGTACCTACGAGTATTTGTATACAAGGGTTCATGTAATTACTTAGCTACTACGAAATTCTTATATCAAACTTCAAAAGTATGTTTTTTGTTTATTTATTAACGCTTCACACACAACACATTTTACATAAATGTTTTGATTGTATGTTTTGATCAAAACATTTCAATATACAATTCGCGTACAAAAACTCTTGTATGTTGAGCGTAGTATTGTAATATAAATAAAAAAGTATGGCAGAACGTGATATACATCTATAATAAGTGTTTGTATAGCGGCCTAATTCGTTGTAAAAAGCCCCGTCACCTGACTTACGGCATTATAATTACGCCGGCGGTACATAGATAAAGCTTTTTTTTTAATTTTGTAGGGCGAGCCGACTAAATTTCGAGTGAAGGTTAATCCGCGCCCACACTGCGCACGAGACTCTAATCGTTCATTTGGATTACGATTATGTAGACGAATATGCATGAGGACGTTATCGCGCCATTGATTTTAAATGGGATAAGCCGCTGAGACGACTCAGACCGGTCCCAGCCGATCATCAATTAGAGGTTCTAGGCTGGTGTGAATCATGTTTATAATTCAACAACTAATACTGTTTCTTGACACCTGCTCGGCGAGCTTACATCTAGATATATTTTCTGCTTGTTATTTTTTATTGCTTCCGCCATAAAACTGTAGCACATTATTAGCTTCACAATTTCTTTAAGTCCCCCAAAAAGTGGCAACACTCTTTCATGACGACGGACCTTTATTATACTTTTTGTCCACGTTTTTAAACGCCCAATTCTCGTTAACTATTCAACGAGGTGACTAAACGATTATAATATTCCGTGATACTTGTTGAAAGTGTTTCGAAATAATTAGCTTATTTATATTCCTTTATAGGTTTTGTTTGATACGTCTGGCTTTACTTGTATTTCGTGTTTTACTTTCAAGAACTGCGTCACGTTAACTTACAAGTACTTGAGATTGCAAGCTAGTTGAACTTGGGTAATGGCTAGCATCTGTAGACGAACTATAGCAGATCAAAATATACATTTGATGGACCAAATCTATATCAATTCAAATTGACTTACAAATTCTGAAACCTAAAACAATAGTCCGAGTTCCAAGAAAGAGCAACTTTTGCTCATTTTAAGTCTACGAAACGATTTCATTTCGAATCAAACTTTGTGTCTCTCGTTTGTATTTCAATATCGAAGTTCAAGAATCGAATGTCACTTGAGTCAACGTAGTTACGAGTATAATAATAGTTGGAAAGAGATCAATGGCCACGGAGTTTTTACCGCCTTCACCCAAGTATAACATAATACATTTTATGCTTATAAAATGTCACTATCAGAAACTGCAAGCACATAATCCTCATCATTTGGATTGAATATAATTGTGAAAGCTTCATTTATCTTAACAGGCCGACGTCAGGGACAGATCTGAAGTACAAAGGGCCTGGCTACATGTGAACTTGCCTCGGGGGCGTCGACAATAGCGCCGAGCCTTAACAATAAGAGGTCTAAAATTTCATCGTGTCTTCTACTGAGAGATCGGTTAATGAATTGGGTCCATTATTTAGGCTGTCAAGCTTCATGTCTGCGACGGATGTGGTACCGAAGAGAGATCCTATCTGTAAAGTGTTTGTGATAATCCTTGAATGGACGGTTTTCGAAAATCCAATGATTTAAAATGAGGATAAATATTTATGAACGTTAAAATTAAATGGCTTTCGAATGGAAGAGACACTTAACTGTTATAGTTAAATACTTCGATATACTTAAGTTGCTGTCCCAAGATACTAACATTCTCTGAGCATGAACATTGACTCTTCAAATTAATATTTGATTGCACATTCACGTAGTTATTTTGATTTCGAAATAGAAACGTAATGAAATAGTATGGTAGCCTTAAAATGTAGTTTTGATTGCTCTCAAAGATGTCACAAAACATGATTAAATTTTGTGACATCTTTCTCTCCTTATATTATTTCGTCATAACAAAAAGTATATTTAGTTTTTCTTCACTAACACTTAACTAATGTCGACTAAGTAATACCTTATTTTAGGTTCATATTGCATTAGTCGTAACGTCTGGTAATTACGCCGGTAAAGAGCCTGTCCCGTCGGTGTCACCTGTGATTACCAGCTCTTTCACCATAATTAATGGTGTGTTTTTACCTTTATCTTATCACCTTAATATGTGAGATAACTTAAGGTCTGTTTTACCACTTAGAGATATCTTAAAGATAAGAAAATCTCAATTCGTTTTTGTAAAAACTCGAATGGCTATCGCTGACGGGAAATACTAATTGATATCGTTAATTTTATTGGCCGCAAATATTCTTTTCATGTTCTCCGATTGTGTTGTAATCAGGTGTTTCCTTAAAAGTAGTGTTATTACATATATTTTACCGATTGAAAGCTTTTAGGGGGATTGCGAAATAAACGTAGGTATGACTAAGTGAAATAAATTTGCCACCATAAATGGAAAAAGCGATGATGTGTGAAGAAGATGACAAGCCTACCAACAGCCAAAGCTCTAGGAATTTAGAAGACGAAAATGGGCGAAGCGAATAACATTATTTAACTTCATAAGAAATTGCGAGCAAATTCAAAGGGACATAAATACAAACGAATATACTCGTATAGTTATAATATATTGGTCTTAAGCATTTTTTTTACTAACAAAATGTATCTTGCTGTCTGAAATATAAATAATAATAATAAGGATAAAAAGACATTTCAAATAACAAAACACAAAACCACAGCCAACTCCTGGTAAGTCTAAATTCTATAAATTATTACATCAGCGGCGATAATCCAGCGAATCCCGGAATATTGCGTAACGTTGCACAATACATCAGGCAGTGCGTGACAAACTGTAGTAATGTCACCTGCTTTATTTCAATTATTGCCCAAAGTAAGGTACGAATGTTGAATACCCTTACGTGACCCAGCTGGAGTATTTCCTGACTTATTTGCTGAAGTAGAACAAGGTGAGTAATGTCCTAACATCGATGTTTAAACGGCTCTTGAACCCGTGATAACGTTTCTAATTATATGCTCGTTAGATTTATAGGTTTGACAGTGTATGTGATAGCGTATTTCAATCATATTATTTCCTGCTTGATTATGATTTGTGGGGCAAATAGATTGTGTATCCTAAAATACACGGTTGCTTCAAGAAGTTAAATAATTACGTCTGTATTACGATGTTTTACATTAATATTATGTTTGTTTATGTGTATCTAAATTAATTTTATATGTTTACTATTTAATAAAATGTTTCTGATAAACGACTTACCGTTTTAGTTACATAAATATTTTATTAAAACTTTCATTTTGTAATTTACTTAATAGTTTCCTAATGCTAAATTAATTAATCGTTCAATAAAAATGTAAATGCGATCTTACGTGAGTTACGTATTACAAATTAAACGCTGTTTAAGCTTAGCACCTTGTCCCGCCATGTCAAATACACAAAATAACTGTTAACATTGCCTCTTTTAAATAAATTGACAGCAATAGCTTCACAAATAACAGGTGGCATGCATAATGTAGGTGTGGCTAATGTATTCCGTTCGTTAGTCTCACAATAATAAAATACGCAACATTATGTGGCATT
Source organism: Apamea anceps (assembly GCA_951799955.1). NCBI lineage: Eukaryota > Metazoa > Arthropoda > Insecta > Lepidoptera > Noctuidae > Apamea > Apamea anceps. Next base: position 9,585,000 of record OX637515.1, on the reverse strand, counting down.
AACAACTGTGAGGGGGCAACATCGTAATTTACTACAAAACTGAGCCATCGCCATCGTAATCTGTACGAATTGCGTGATTCGAAAGGAAATGTCACTCGTTTTGTTTCAATTATTCTTATCCACATTAGTTCTCATATGTCCTGCCAGGGTAGCGGGATTGTCCGAAAGGGTTACCGCTGCCCTGGAACATAAAGGGCTAAGGAAGGAACACGGGTGGGTTTTAGTCAGTAAGAGTCTGACACTCCCTTCTGCTCCACCCAGAGCGGGAGGGGTCATTTGATGATTTCCCATCCTCAAAAAAAAAAAAAAAAAAAAAGTTCTCATATGTATATGTAAATTGCCCATATAATATACATCCTGTCATATGCTCCGTGGTATATTGACGGAATTTTCCTGCAATGTTTCGTGTTCCGAAAATATTGTTACGGATTTTACGCACGGAAATGTCGGGGACACATGATAGTTACTGTCAAGGCACGTTGACACTTTTGTCACACGGATTATATACGAGCTCCTGTAATTTTCACTTTATAAATGTCAGTCACATAAAAATGCATTAAAGGTTAATAACCGTTTTTGTTGTCATTACAGTGGAACGCAAGTCTATTATTATATTGATCCGGTTAAGATTCGGTTCTCTTTATTACTTTTTTTTTTGCGGTTGTCCAAACAAAAAATATGGCTACTCCAATTGTAATTACAATTGGAGTAGCCATATTTTTACATATTCAATTAACTCGCAACTATCAATTGATAGTTGCGAGTTAATTGAATATGTATAAAAAATATCAATCGTTATTTATTGGACTGAAGCGGTCATTGTCCGATATTAATATTTATAGAACGACTATTATTCTCATACTATTAAGACAGACTATAAGCCAGTAATTGTCGTCTGTGCCTCTATACGCTGACCAACGGTATTTATAACGAATAACGTCTATAACTCTTCCTTATTACCTACTATTATCCAGGCCCTTGCTCGGTTAGGTATTTCTACAAACATTATTTTTTGACAGAGATACAATACTACTTAAAATTAACTTTTGAACTTAAATTGTTAAGGGGAAAGCTTTTTACGACCAATCAAATTAAACTAATTTTGCACTCATATAATTCCAAGAAGGCATCATTATGAACTTATATCCCTAAAGCTTAGGTATTTATTATAAATGATTCATGAATGACTAAGTGGCTTTATCTGTTTATACCTACAGTATGCAAAAGAGCCGAGTGTGTACCGATAAATCGCGACCTCATTTTACATTCCCCCACGAGTGCGATTCAGTGCGAGCCAATAATAAAGTATGAGCCATGAGCCACTCATCCACCATCGACGGCCCTCAAGTCTTTGAGCAGCTCTGCAATGACGAAACAAAATGAAAAGCGAATTATTATTTCTTACATCCGAGTGTTTACTTGCCCCGGCCAACACTGGCCCTTTGTCGCACAGAAACAAATGAATTATAAAAATCGCTTTTGTTTATGTCCCTTTGAATTTGCACGCAATTACTGAAAGTAAATAATAAAGCGCTCTTAGCTCTTAGTCCGCTTTTTTGTCAGCGTGAAAACTTTTGCTGGCTGAAAATGGACCGGTACCGGGACGCAAGCAGTAACAATATATGTAAAAGGAAACTTCCAGAAGAAAATATTTGACATATTGCTACGTAGTGACGGTTGACGATCCTATGTAAATATCGCACCGAATATTCCGTAGACTTGAAATTCTGTCCATATTTCTTTTATAAGTTTTTCATAAGGATAAAGCTTCGTGCAAACCATAGGCAATTCGTGAGATGGATACCAGAGAGGTAAAGGATGGTTCAATAAGTGTCAAGTCAAAGTAATGAGAAAAAGATACTATTATTATGAGTATATTATTTTAGATGGCATTGTATGTTTGAAAGTATAAGATGTGACACATTATGAGCTGGTTCATGTAGTAACTATACATCCAAAATATAAATTTTATGGGAATTACCTACATACGTGTTCGTGTATGTCCAAAACGCGTACCCGTACGCAAAATATGCGCTTTGACGCAAAGTTGCGGACACCAGCCCGTATTACATAGGAGAGACACATTATCATTCTTAGCAATTGGCGAGCAATGTATAAATTGACAAACACCTAATCATGATACTTGTACAAAAAGTTTTCTCTTTAAGAAAATTTCTTTCTCCATATCCTTTCTCAAGGAAAATGTGTGCGCGAACAAATTTGTCTCCCAGCTCACGTTCAGCACAATTCGGGGAACGTTAGAGATACGTACCTAAAGCGTTGGTTTTGCGCATATTTCTATATTGACATGCGTACATCACGCTTTACTGTAAAAATAAGGAAAAGATCGCGAAATCTATCGACGGACTGGATTCATTTTGAGCAAAGTTTACTTTGAGTAGGTTCATGATTTAGGTCCTCATTTGTTTACCACAGTAGGTAAAATGTACTTAAAAACATTACAAAACACAGATTGCCCAAAAAGTAAACGTGTTATTTGTTTACCAAGATAAAATTCCTGGAAGCTTTTTCAATCCTTGAATTTTTAAGAAAATAAAACAATTTGTTCAACCTTGAAGTTGTTTCAGGTCGTACCGCTCCTTAGCCACGCTCGTGTAGGCAAGTCGGAAAATGGACCGGAAAATACCGACATAAACATAATGTTATTGTAGGCCTTTACGTTTGAAATCATCTTTCATTCAAAAAAATGATCCCGTAATTTAAAATGAAATCTCAGACAGTAATTGTTTTAAATTGCGCCAATGAGTTTGTTTATTTAAGAAATTTCTTTGTGAAATAAATTATGCCATCTCGACAACCCCTGACGGCAGGGGTTGTCGAGACGGCTCGAATAAGATACGAAGGGTCAACTGCGTGGGGGAAAATCCTCTGTACAGCAAAACTCGAGGTGAACCAACTACCAGCTTATGAAGAATCCTGCTACAGCACTTTTTGTTCACGCTTTGATGTGAGGAAATACAATTTTATACGACCATTCAAAGAATCCTGTCAATTTAGATGAAATGCTTTACGTGGAGTGCCTTCTCTGATGTTTATGAACACTTGAGATCTACAAAGACGCTTTTGGATCACGGAATATTCATACCGATAGTGTTGAAGGTTGGAGATTGTAATATAGAGGGTACATAAAGGCTTGAGATGATAGATAGTGAGAATTTATTGACGCTGAAGTAAATGATAAAACTGATAACTGAACTGATTTGATTTTGATTTGAAATGTCTTTGACCAAAATACGAATGCTTACACGATAGACATAACTTACTCAAACTCTTATTTGTTTGCCCCATCCCGGTTGTCTGGCCAACCATACCATCCAACCTAATATTTAATTTCCATTCAAGAGAGATGGATCGATAACCACCTTAATGACCATCACCACTATTTTTATTCCATTTTTTCTAATATCAGTGGTAATTAAGGGTGCTTAAACACATTTGTCGGTGGTTACAGGTGATCGTGGTCGCGATACGGACAAAACGCTTCCTGAGCAGGCGTCTCGGTGGCCACTGGGCGCATTAATTATGATCTACGTTGTACTAGATTTAGATCGAAGTCAGATAACGTATGATTAACTACCAACTGTTGGTTTTCGTAACACAATACTAGTAGTTAATAGTAATACTAGTCGTTATTTGTTAGCGATCGGCGACCGCTGCGATGTGTCAGCGGTCTTGTTCTGTTCATTTGTTTTAGTGAATAATGCTGGAGCGTGTTCTTATCCCGGATTTAATTAACGTAGCGTTTCTGATATCTTAAGAATTTTAGAACGATTGTTCGAATAGATTGTTACTGGCTTTACTTATGTTGTCAAACTCTTGCCTCTAATTTGGAAACTAAACAAAAACTTAGTTGTAGTCTTCAGTGTCTAGTCATTATTTTTGATAGATTGTATTTCAATAAGTTGTGATAATATTGTATCTCTTAGATTGCACTCACATTCACTCTAGCTAAAAATAATTATTTATATCCATTTTTATTTCTGCTACATTTTTCTAAGAGCTTCAAAATATTTTTTTATCGGCCTCCTAGATATTTCTATTTATTAAAAACACATAAACAACGTGCGTTTGTTTTACATTCAGACACCAAATCGTTTCTCAGAATTAATAAATTCCTAATAAAGATAATCCATTCCGATAACGAAATAGCTAAGAAATACCTACACTCCTATTTACATATACAAGATCTTCCATAAATTATCGTCGTACAAATGACCTTCGGGACTCGAGAATAGGTACAATTTATTTCCGTCTCGAGTCGTTTCAGTGAATCAGGATTATGGCAACGTTTGAAAACGTAAAAGTCGGTGGCTTCTCGCCGCCTTCCGGTTTAACATATTCGTTTTGCCCGAGGTATTAGGGGTGGTGATTAATGAAGCATTCCTCCAAGGTGCCTACGCCTAGCCACCCTTCGTCTTATAAATAAACGACAGTTAAAATTTATAAGTTATGACTACTATTTCAATTTTACGTGTTGGAGATTTCGAGGATATATTTTTGTTCTTCTAGCTAGGTTTAAAATAACGGTTTGATTCTGTTTGCGAAGTCGTGGTTGTCATAATCATAACTTAAGTATTTAGGTTAAAATTTTGCAGAAAGAGAGAGATTTTTCTACGTTTCTATAACAACAAAGACGGAAAAACACATATATCTAAACTTTATGAGCAGAGGTCATACGAACAGAAAGATTTTCGAAGATTTATCGTAGGAACAGTTACAGGTACAGTTCTTTTAACCGATTTCGAAAAACGGAGGAGGTTCTCAATTTGAACCGCATGTATTTTCATTTCCGAAAAAGAGTTTGAATAGAAGAAAACTATTTTAAATCTTATCCTTAGAATTTAATTATATAAACACTATTTTGCGTCTGCCAGATTTAAAATTGTTAAATTATTTCAGAGTACAAATTCATCAGCAATGTAGAACCACTTTTACTCACATAACTGCAATTAAAATGATCATGAATTTGTAAGCTAAACGTCGAATGACGTCACCAAAACAGGGCTTAAAATACATTTTACATAATCGCGAACGCTAGTATGGTGGCTATACCTACTAACTTCAGCCCTATTCCGCCACGTCCATACATCGCGTGCATTCAAAACATAAGCATTTGTTACCGAAGCTTTCCTCAGTCGCTGTCACTGTATACATTGAAAACCATTTATCATGCAATACATAAGGAGCTCAGCGCTATCATATTTTTACATGTCAACATTTACGTGGTTAATACAACATTCGATTATAGCATCTATTTATTGTTAAGTCCAAACATTAATCTAATATTTAACCAAAATAAAGGCTTAGAATTATATTAAATTAGCTGTCATAACAGCTTTTCGATATAAAAGCCCATTTAAGATGAAAGTTAAAAATATTTTGTGAGCTCAAATAGTTTAATGTGAAAGGTCGTAAGAAAATAAATGTTAACATCAAAAATAAATAAAATCATCCAATTGCTCATGACACATGCAATATTTTTCTGAGTATGTTCATTCATAATTTTAGTAAATTCTATAAATCTATGTTAGTGCTACACCTAGCTCTCTATAAACGAGGAACGCTTACACAATCAAGAGAAAACACGTTACCGTAGTTGATTAATACCAGCAAATCTACACTTTCGTGGTACCTGAACTAAATAACAACATTTTCCTTGAAATACAAACAGCTAAACTTCAGAATAAAAGCTTGCGATCGCGTGTTTTGTTATTTGATACAAAAACCTACCAGTCGGCATTTCAAAATGTAGTGAGATACCATCCGCACAAACAGAGAGGCGAACGTGGCAAAATGTGCAATATCTCAAACAAAACGCCCCACTTCACGTTCTCAACGAAATGAAACCTTACTGAATGTCTGCTCAAATTAAGCTTAAACATTTTCTCTTTGAGAAAAATATAAAACACACCTCCCTGTTTTAATGTTGCGTCTTTAGTGATTTACGGGGTAAGGGCGTCGTGTTACCAACCATATTTCTGATGCAATTACTTTAAGCAATAAACTCTAATAGAGAGTGACAATCAACGTATTGGGATCAAATATCAACGTCTTGTTTAATTGGATAAAAGTGTTTTACGGAATTGTAGCTTCACAATAAGAAGCCATTAGATTCTAGTGAGTTCGTTAATGGACCAATAAACAGACCTATAAATTTAAGTTAATCATGACTAATTGGACTGACACAAGGGGGATACGGACACATCTAGATCGAAGTCGGAATGTGCGGGTGGTCGCGTGGATGCAGCCTTGAGCTTTTATATTATAATGATAATACACGACTAAAAGGTCAACCACATAAAAATTAAGATAATACTGGTATGCCTAATGGAAAGCTAAATAAAAAACGTCGTTAATACTATCTGTTATTATAGAACTACATTCGTGCCGACCGACATAAAACACGACGATGATAAAAACAAATATTTTAGGAGATTCAACAATTATATTTCGTGCTTTTGTTTTAGCTGAGAGTGAAATCGAGAGCCGATAGAATCACCAATCCAGTGGATTGTACTAAAGGATCTCCGTTTTAGTAAAACCCTTCATTAAACTTATCCGAGTCGGATCTAAGCTCGAATCCGTGTAATGTAATCGATTTCGGAACGAGAAGCCGCGAAGGACAAAGTGCGGTCACAAATTTACATTTAAATTCGGGATTATTTTAATTTAAAACGCATTTGGAAAGTTTATTAGCATATATATGAGGGACCATTACCGTTTCTTTGTCGCAGTCGGCTAATATAGCAGTTCAGTGAATTTGTACATTATGAACCGCGAATAGAGCGAGGGTTGCCTGTCGCGGAGCTGTTAATACTTCCTAGCGAACAAACACTGCACTCAGCCCAAGTGTACCGCCACTTAATAAAATTAAGCAATTTGTCAGTGCGCTGCGCCTTTATTTGTTAGCAGTGGACACATTAACTTAGGCTCATTAAACAGATTTTCATCGTGAAATTGAATTACTTACTGCGTTAATACTAGCCGTACATCACCCTTAACAAGGCGTCAGGGATTAATTCGTACACACTCACATTTGTCCGTCGATTTAAAAAGCAAATAAGCTCTTACATCGAACATGCACAGTTTTTCTTCCAACTCTCGGATAAAAAGCACAATGGACGTATATTTTAGACCGTCTATTTTCAAGCTTAACGGTGAAATAATGGGAGGAAATTGTGCCGTATAAAACAGTTTACGTTTACCTAATGCCATAATGGACGTGTTATGTTTGAGTGTTGAACGTTATAATGTTTCAATTCAAAGTTCAATAACGCGCCATTTCACATAAAATAATTTACTGATATATTATGTTTTAACTTCAAAAGATACGAATATAGCAGGAGATGCGACATTAATTGCTTAGGCTTAATTCTGTAGTGGTGTTAAATCAGTGATGCGCTAAGAGACGCCTGTGATCCGGCTTCCGAGACGCATCTCGACTGCGTATTTGTTCTTGTTGCGCTAATAGCTCGTAAATATTTCAGCGCACAGGGCGGACACACATGCGCCTCTAGACAAATGGACGCTTATAAAATATATGTGCCCCGTCACTTTTAACATTCCCATACGTTACTTCGTTACGTTTCCGACGACTGAAATAACAATACTGGCCCATTACAACCGTCCCCAGTTTTAAAAGTCGAACGGAAACGCCCGTGCCATCCATCACTTTTGGCCAGCACTTGACAAATGACAGCTGTTTAAGCATACTTAACCGGAGTTTAAACAATACAAAGTAATGAACTCTTCAAAATGTAACACGAAACTTGTAAGTTACTGTTTACTGAATCTTCTTTCTGAGCGGAGTAGCTCATTGGCTCGTTAGGGAGCGGTTTGAAAGGGTGCTCCGAGTATGTTTCAAGTTCGGATTCTTGACATCTCGACGTCTTTCCGTACAAATAAGAATGTTCTTGTTTGTCCCGGCATTCTTTAAATATACCTTCTATTTTCGTTCGTCTTGTTTGCGTTCATTATATCTAAATTAAACATGTAAAAAAAACCAGTCAGACTAGTTTTAGTGAAGTTTATAGTAGAAAAACCAGTGCTAAACAAAGCGAAAAACCTTCAAATGTATCGCCAATCAGTCGCTCTCAATTGAGACCTAACAAGATATTCAGAAAGCGTTTCACAAAAAGAATTTTAACAAATAATAAGTGAGAGAACCTCGGGAACTCGTTGTCACAGGAGACAAGTCAGACAAGGTGGGCGTACTTGTCAGTCGTTCCTCATTCGACGCCCCGAAGTGGGTCTCGAGTCTAACAGATTTTATGGGGCTCCGGATTAGACGCGTGACACGGCTGCCCCACGCGCCGTGCGTGTTTTTCAGACAGGCTAGGCAATTATCTAAACAACTACAAAGATGACATGTTTTTAGGATAATTCAATACATCCACAAATTAGGGCCTTGTCGCATGTAAAAAAATGTTTATCTTTGGCTGTTTTAGTACAAAAATGGTTAGTATTTTTTTTTATGAAAAATCCCAATGTAAAAGGTACATGACACTAAATTATAGCCATTATTATAGCAACAAAAAACATGAGCTCTGCGTACGACAAGGAGAGGAGGTCGATATAGTCGACGGGATCACGTCTCGTCGCGTCGACTATGAGAAAAGTTCTCTTGCGGGACGGGGGATTTATTTGTCAACTTTGCGCTGATAAAACTTTGTTTGACATTTGATTGTGAGGTCATGCCCCGCTCCAGCTTCCTCAGATAACTTTCGAGGGCTCGCTTTTAGCTTCAGATTAATTTCTCTCTGTAATATTGACGTCGGAAAACTTAGTTTTATCATTTTTGTATAACCCCTTCTTCTTGTTTTAACGAAATTTTGAATAATGCGAATGTAAACGGCCGGACTAACTTTCAGATTCGGTGCAAAAGTTTGAGTAAGTTTAAAACTTTATGAACAACAAACCTCTTTAACAAAATTAGTTACCTTGAGGATTTTGCTGAAAAAATGCGCTTTATAAAGGTATGCCATGTAGGTATGTATGGTATGTAAGGTATCTAAAAGGTATGCTTTTTCCACAGCTATCTAGCTGTGGAAAAAGCACGACCTTAGGAAGGTTGCTGGGACGGACTGGATATGGAGGGCAGAGGACAGGGTGTTGTGGCGCAGCCTAAGAGAGGCCTATGTCCAGCAGTGGACTGCGATAGGCTGAGTGGATTTATGCTTTTGAAAACCGCTAAAGAAGAAATAATTGTTTATAATGTAATTTAAAAGTTAATTAAATAGATTTAAATGCAAGGGCGAGTGACAAAGATTTAGCGACGCGAAAAGCAATTTAGATAAACTATTGGCAACAATTTGATTCTAAAACAAAGCACTTAGGTATATTTAAACTTTTTCCATCAAGAAACTTTGGACAACAAAACTTCGTAGACGAGAACTTGATTCGGCAATCAAGATTAATTTGTTCTGGCGATGTTACTAAATAATATGAGGTAGTAACACGGACCACCCCCAAAGTTCAAAATAATATTTCACAGTCAGTTAACGATCTATTTGGGTACCTGTGTGAGATATTGTATGTGTTCGACGGCGATGCTTCGTCGGTAGGAGTTAACCTCAAAGGAATGCCATAAAAGCTCGGAAGTTGACAAATCTCTCGATGTTATTTCTGTACTAATTAGGGGCGGGGGCGTGGACGATGTCACCCGAGTGACAAACGAACACGTACGATGCTCGGTTCTCAGGGATAAATTCATTTGTTGATCACCTCTAGCCATTGGTGAGCACTAAAAAGTTAAGTTAAACAAAGTCGTCACGTACAAATGATTGCCGACACTCGTTGAGTTTATGTTGAGATAATTATCTTTGAAATTTTTGTTGAAGGCGCATACGTGTTGTTATGAAAGTTAAATAAATAGTCGATTTCCATGATAAAACGCACTTTGATGTATTAAGGATTTGTTTATGTCAAAATTCATACAAAATATTTTATACAGTACCAAGATGGATTTATTGTTTTTATCTTTGAAAATATATCAAACGTTTTGATAATGTAACTCATAAATGAGAATTATTTAAAGAAAAGGTTTTAATGTCGTACCTGGTCCAAGAAGCGAAGAGATAAATGACGCTTAATGATCTGAAACAAAGGACAAACACTGTTAGGACTTTGATTTACAACCTTTACCGGTTACCACAACCCTTGTAAATATTAACTATCGCTCTAATTGCCATTGTTGTAATACATATTAATAAATAGTAAGCTGAAAATTATTTATTAATTAATAATAGTACGTAAATTTTACGCAGCCAGGAGCTGCTGTCAGGCCACGTCAACGAGCCGGTTGCATTTAAAATTTATATGAACGTAAAAACGGACCAATTTTAAATTGATATAAATCAAGTTACATTCATTAACGCATTTCAGCGATCCCCTTTGACGATTGCAGTTCTGCGTAAAACATAATTATTGATAAGGTTCAATTATCTGGCTTATTAATTTTAATACATCATTGGATATTTAAAACAATGCGGGTATATTCCGTAGCGATAATACGGCATTTCAATGGTATATAATAAAGGCATGAGCTGAATAATATACCTAGTGTTAAACACATACATAATGGAACGCTATTAGGTACATTGGACTTAAACATAACTGGCGAAATTTGGGTGTGTTACAGGTACACATCTGCCTAACCCTTCGGGAAAATAAAGGCGTAATGTTATGATATGATATATACAAAATAATTTAAGTACCTAATTAATTATGGACGAAAATTATCGAAACTTAGTGACTGAACAAATTCAAGCACTGTATTCTAAAACAGAATAGAATAGAAAACTTTTACTTCAGACAGGAGTCCATAGGGTACCTACCCACTTGTGGTACTTTTTAGGATAATTTATACATTGACTGCTTTATCCACGGTTCTGGTGGTGCCCTGTTTAACATTAAATAGCGCAAGTTCTTTAAACTTCTTTGATAAATAATTAATGAATAAATAAATAATAATAATATTACTAACACAGTTATAAGTATTATTTACTAACAATATATGGAATGTGTATGTATAATAATTTGTAATAATAATATGTATTAACACTAGTTTGTAAGTTGTTTATGTCCTTACTAACAATATTGGATTGTACTGATCTGACAAATAAATGATAATAATTAAAATTTATACATTGATAGGTACAACAGTCAATGTATAAATTATGTACAGTCACCATAAGGGATAAGTAACCAGGGTCGTCAGATATAGTTAAAGTTTAGTAAGAAACCAATGGATTTTTTTCAAAATAAATTCAATTTGATAAATGAACTGTTTGTTTTCTATTAATTAAATTAAATTTCATTCGAAAATATCCATCGGTTTCTCACTAAACTTCAACTATATCCGACGACCCTGGGGGCCTACTCCGAAGTAGTACCGGCCGAATGTTCGGCCGTTTCCTGCTACGAAGTTACTATTTGATTCGGTCGGTTCCGATCCTACACTCCTACACTCTTTCGAACATTGATTATGGTCCCGACCCAACTGAGCCGATCCGAACTTTTTTCGCATTTTTCAATAATATTCGGTTTGGCCATGTGTCGGTCCAATCCGAACATTCGCACTTTGCACTTCGGAGTAGGCCCCCTGGTTACATATCTCCTTTGGCGACCTCACCTATAAGAAAGCTCGCGATAGAATTGAATAGAATACTCTTTATTATGTACACCATCATCATCATCATCATCTTCCTGCCCTTATCCCATGTCACTTGGGGTCGACGCAACACGTTTTCTTAAAAAAAAAAAACACCATATAGAACTAAAATATTTGATTATTATTTAATTAGAATTGGCCATTTTAAAATCACGAGAATGACCTGAAACCTCAGTGTAATATGTTACTCTCTCTTACCAATCAAGATGACGTCAATGATGACCAGCAAAACATTAAGTCGAACCGAACCGACCCATGGGTTACGAAGAAAAGCAATTCATGTTAATCCCAGAATACATTACACCCTCCGCTTACAGATCGTATTCACATTTGCTACGGTTTTTAACCGTCTTCCTACCGGCTACCGGTAGCTTTTCGTTTTTTACAAGGACGGCCGGTAACCGGTCGGTTGTGGCCTCACCTTGATTCCCACACTGTTTTTATCTGATCTGTTAAAATTGAAACCTTATTTTGACTTATACTTAATAACCTAATAGGCTATTTATATTCTGTTAAGTTTTGCTTGCATTAGGTTTAAAATATGGGTTCAACATGCAGTTTTCTCTAAACGTTTATAAAAATAACAGCAACTGGCTCGTGCATAATTAATGAATTCTGTTTTATATTGAGACGAAGCTGAGCACGCAATCCTTCACTTTGTTATTAAAACTTATTACTATTACGTTTAGATTAAAATTAAATAAGTGTGCTGGCGACTCCGCCCTTTGAGAAAGGTTAGTCCTGAAGGATGAAAATGTATTACCTTTATTAAGACTATAGATCAAATAATTTAATATTACTTTTTTTTTGCACTATATTTTATCCAAAACCCGCAGACCCAAAGGGTACCAACGGAACCATATTACTAAGCCTCCGCTATCCGTCCGTCCGTCTTTCTGTCAGCGGGGTGTAACATGGACCGTAACAGCCGATCGATTCTGTAAAAATCTCACCGTGAAAAGTTGGTGAAGTGAGCTGCCAATAGTGTCAATCCCTAGCATTAGTTGGAATGACAGCTCACTCCACACTCACTTCACCTAAGTTTTCACGGTGAGATGGTTACAGAATCGCACTGCTGGTACACAGTTGAAATTTTCACATAGGTACTTAGTGTATATTTTTATTGTCGCTATAACTAAAAATAAAAAAGGTTCCATACAAGATACGTGTTTGCTCAGCGTTTTTTGCCGTGGGAACCCTTCGTGTGTGAGTCTGACTCGCACTTGGCCGCTTTTTTAAAATAAATTAAGCAAACAACAGACAAAAAAACCTTTCTTTGATTCATTTTTCCATCTATAAATATAAATCATAATTCTGTTACCGCGACCCTAATTAACCTCCACCGATACAAGTAATTAGATAGAAACCCACAGTTGTGAACACGGGGCTTCCAGGAACAAAGAGTAATTTTCGTTTATTACATGAATTGCGCTAGTGGGTAGGAACAAGTCTTTCGGTTTTCCTCTCATTCAAGCCTTAGTCGTAACGGTAATAAGCTTATTAGACAGGCCGTAATAGTGAGGGAAGCTTTTAGGGTTTGTGTTTCATATTTTCGAAGTATTTAAAGGGATGAATGAAAGGCAAATGCATGCAGCTGAGATGAGAATGCTAAGAGGAATGTGTGCTACACGAATTGATAGAATAGGAAATGAGTACATAAGAGGAAGTCTGAATGTTACACCGGTAACTGAAAAGTTGAGTGGGAATCGGTTGACATGGTATGGGCATGTGATACGTGATAAACAAGAAATTAAGGACACAGTTTGCGACCGTTGAACGACCATCTATTATCATTTGGATGGTCTACTAACTAAGCCATAACATAACATAACATCACTCCTGTATTCCCAGAAGGGTTAGGCAGAAGAGGTGTGGCGGGGTGTTCCTCTTCCTCTTCTTTCTCTCTTCCGGGGTGTTTGTTTCAAAAAACAAACACCCCGGTGTGACCCTGGAGATCCGTAACACAGGGTTTTCCTAACACGGACTAAAGTCTCTCGCAATGGAGCTTTTGTCTTGTACTTATTATTTAGTCCTAAGGTGTTATTTATAACCTAACCTTTGTGGGAGAGAAATAAACTTATTATTATTACTTTATTATCTACATTTTGCCAATTTATTTTTTGTTAATAGTCCATTTGCCACAATAACTAAGCAACTAAAGGTCTACAGCGGGTGGGGCGGGGCGGGGCAGGACGGGACGGCGACGCGGCGCTGGCGCGGCGGCAGTGTTCACACTGTTGGCGCGATCACGTCCCGTCCTGCCGCGCCTTTCTTTCATCAAAAAAGATGTTGAGCGATTCAGACATGGAAACGCTATTGCTCATAGTTGCGCCAGCTAATAAAAAACAACGTAAACGGAAATGGGTGCATGAAATAAATCAAAAACGCGCTCGCGTCCCGCCACGCCCCGCCCCGCCGCTTCTGACTTGTATTCCCGCTCGGCGCGGCGGCGGCGGGGCGCGACGGTTACCGTCGCGTCCACCGGGGCGGGTCTGTGTGGCGGCGTCCGTAATATCTAGTACATTACAACTGCTCAGCGTCGCGTCACCGTCCCGTCCCACCGCGCCCCGCCCGCTGTGTGCTGCCGGTCGATTCTGTAAAAATCTCACCGTGAAAACTCAAGTGAAGTGAGCGTCAGTAGTGTCAATCCCTAGCATTATTTGGAATAACAGCTCACTCCACGCTCACTTCACTTAAGTTTTCACGGTGAGATAGTTACAGAATCGCACTGCAGATACCTTTAGACATTTGGTTTTCTTTTTAATCTTGCCATATAGTTAAATTTTTCACAGACTAGCGATAAAACTAATCAGTATTCTGTGAATAGTTGGTAGATAGGATATACTAAAGCTTCTATATTTTACCTCATTAAACGTAGATTACGTTATTATAGTAGCAATAACCAAATAAATTACGAGCCAAAGTAATTAGAGCGGATATTATTAAATGTAATCGAAACTACATGAGGCCTTTTAAGTCTTCTATGTAATGATCTAAATTTAAGGGAATTCTGGTAGAAAATGAGATAGATAATAAAGAAAAAGGCAGGAGCTCGTTGGGCATCAAAAAATTCGTCCGCATCACTGTCAATGTGATAAGTGCCCAAAAGGCTGGCAGCATTACCACGTTGGATGGCAATGTTGATTCTTTGGGCTAAAAATAGGCCAGCCAGAAGAGTCAACCAAACGCTTGGCGATGTCCCGAAATATTCGATGAGCACTCGGACCCCAAGGACCTAGTGTTTCAGCCCCAAACGGCTCTAACATACCTATAGCTCCCAATAAGGTTGATAAGCTAGATAATTGGTTATTTTTGGGCTAGACGAAGCGAGGCTTATCATTATTATTTCATATTATGTATTAAAAGTGTGCCAATAGCTATAGGCTAGCTATGGCTATAGGCACATGTGTGTGAATAAAACATTTTTTTTTAAGGGTTTAAGGTACCGAATTTCATTATCCTTCCGTTTTTAACCCCCGACGCAAAAACGACGGGGTGTGTGTGTCTGTGGCATCGTAGCCCCCGAACAGATGAACCGATTTTGATTTTGTTTTTTTTTTTTGTTTGAAAGGTGAATTATTCGGGAGTGTGTTTAGCTATGTTTGATGAAAATCGATCCAAGATGACCGCCGCCACAAAATGGCGGATTACGTATTTTTTCACAACTCCCTCAATATGGGTATCAAATGAAAGGGCTTGACTAGTAGAATACTATACACTATGAAAAATTTCAAATCCAAGATGGCCGCCACCACAAAATGGCGAATTACAAAAACCCTGATGAAACACCAAATTATCTGTATCTTAAAAAATAATAAAAGAAATTAAATAAAAAAATTAAGGAGTCCCTACAAAAAGCATGAAATTATAAATTTAATTTTAAATTTTAAAAACCTTTTAAATAAAAATAATACAAATAGTATGTACGTAAACAGCCACAAATAGAACAAAAAAGGTATAAAAGTGAAACCCTATAAAAGGAAAAAAATAACTTTGAAATTATGACCCTACGTAAGTATGTATGATTTTTTTTTATTAAATGTTGTCGCGTCGGGGGACCGCTACTATTTTAAACTTAGGCTAATAATTAGAGCGGTTTCCCGACGCGACAACAGTTAATCAAAAAATTTCATACGTGCTTACGTAGGGTCATAATTTCAAGGTTATTTGTTTTTATAAAATTAAAAAGTGTTAAAAATTAAACTTTACCGGGACTTAACATCTTCTTTTGAAATAGAACAGATGATCCTATTTCCGCTTACATAAAACAAGGTATTCAAGCGTATATTATATATTTATTTAAACATCCACTTTAGCAAGAATTCGCTGAGAGAATACGGTGACGAGTGCTCTTCAGTGTACGGAATACCGCTCATTAGATCCTATTGCGCCCTTTAAATTATACACTTTGCAACTTTACCTGCCGCGTACGTTTTCAAGCAGCACTAAGCCCTAGTCATCTCATCTTCAGAACATAAGCTATTCACATCGCGCATAAAATACACAATGTTAATTATATTTTGTATAGTGTCTTCGTACCGAGCGTTTGTCTCTAGAGTGTAGGCGGCTACGCTGCGTAGACGCGTCGTAGCTGCTGCGATCGAACTTCGTAGCGCCTGCGTAGGGGTCTACGTGGCTGTGCTATGCTAACTAGCGCGTAGGCGTAGTCGCGGTGTTGGCATTGCGTTTACGCGGCTTCTGCGTTGCGCATACGTTTTCTTTTGTTTAGTTCATAAGTATAGTTTTATTGTCGATTCAGGACTAAACGTCTTTGATTAAAATCCCACCAGATTTTGATAAGTGCAGTTAAAACTACCACAATTCTGGCATTGTTCCACCTGTAATCTTCTTAAAAACTCATAGTTACTGCAACATGGCATTCTTAAAGGAGGTCAATCGGCAGTCGATCCTTGTAAAACTAGAACCTCGCCAAATCAGAACCAAACGTGCGCATAACATGCAGCACGTGACCAGTTTTATTGAGCGAAGTGAACTCGGACAATAAGCCGGAAAACGATAGAACATAGCACAATAATTATATACCGATAATTGGTTACAATATCTCCAATAAAATCGCCGTAATTTGAAGCCATAAAATATAAGGAAAATTATTTTTGATGTGCTTTTATCCGTCCAGCGCTTTGTCTGGAACAAATCGAACCACAAAAGGATCTATGAAATTTTATTATCTGTAAAAAGCTGTGGAACTCATCTGTATGTATATAAATGTATAAGTATTATACGTTACACAGTTAGTTTTGGTTTTTGTTGTTAAATATAATATTGATTCCAGTTAAAACGTTCAAAAATTTTCTCATTTTGTTTTGTCGACATAATTATTAAACAAACTCGAGCTCGGAGTAATGTCAAAAACTTTTTCTAGAAAGGTTTCGTTGTTCTCATTTTCACAAACAAAGCCGCTGGCGGCCGCTCTTTAAAGCTTATATTCACTTTTGCTTGTCAGTTAAATCTCATTCAAGATAATTCTACTATTGTATTAAATTCATTAATGTATTTGAGACCCGTTTTACGCAACAAGAAATATGCTCGTTATATAGCGGCTAAATTCCCTTTCAAAGGAGTTTACCCACCATACATAAACAGCCTATAATGTTCCCACTGCTGGGATGCAGGCCTCCTCTGGGTGAGAAGAAGTGGACCGTAATCCACCATGCGGACCCAGTGCGGGTTGGTACATCTCATGTCTTCGAATTTTTGGTTCTAGGATATGTTTGCCTCCCGATGTTTTCCTTCATCGTTTTAAGAGCAATGGTGATGAATCAAGTTACATAAAGTAAAGCGTAAGTCTACCACTGCGCTCGCAACAAGATATATCCTCGCTACATAGCGACTAAATTCCCTTTCAGCGAAATTTACACACCAAAATACGCAAATTGCACTAAAGTTCCGCTGATTGTATAAGTACACCTAATCTCTGCAGCCAAGTAAGCCTCATAATGCCGACTTAGTGGCAACAAAAAGGCTTCTACAATACAAGAAGCGGTCTTAGTGAGGCCAATGGCTAATTAACCGACTGTATGCTCAGTAGGAATTAGCTGCTCAATTAGAATCACATTACGTGGAACAATTTACCGCTAACCGGTCGTGGGGCGCCCGATGCGCTCGGAATAACAAAATGGCTGTACGTACGAGATCAAGGAGAGTGTAGAATTGACGCGTTTTTATTTAATGGGTGGTGCTCCTTCTTCTTTTCGTGTTGATGGTACTCTTCTTCGATGTTTCATATTGTAAGAGCCCAGTTGGTGGCCACGTTGATAGCGGCATCTGTGGCATTCTTCCAGTCATTCAATGTTCAGGTGAACAAGCACTTAGGGCACTCCAGCAGATTCAGTCAGATTATGCAGCATGGCCTAGTTATTTATCTTTTTATATAACTTTAACAGCCTTATTGGAGAAATATTGGTGTGTCGAAGGTTTTTCTGTATTTTTTTATTAGTGTTTTCTTCATTATAAAATTTGTGTATTTCTTCAAATGTGCTTATTATTAATTAATTTAATAATAAGCACATAATTTCTTCATTAATCTTTCTTAATTATTTACTTAATTTCTTTATTTCTTTAGATGAAATATCACCTAAAGTTATGGTAAATTGTTAATGAAAATAGCTTTAACCGTAAAAATGTCCAGCTATAACTAGAAACGGGTTGCATTTAACACACTTTAACACAATGAGCAAAATTATGGAGCCTGTATAGATTGCTAGCCTGTGCCTTGAGGTATATTTAAGATAAATAACTGTGTTTCCTTTATATATTGGCGCTTTTTTCCTTTTGTCAGTGTAGAATCTACTAACTTTTCCTACGAATCAAGAATTTTATTGGTATTAAATTTACTTTATAGATACGTAGGTACGACACAAAACCATCTCCATCTCACCAAAGAACAATAAAAGTGAAAAAATAATAACAACAACAAGCCTTCCCAAAGTTAATTCTCCGGAGTTATATTTAAGGACGCAATAACATTTTCTTGCTTTATTACTTTACTTCTGGGAAATTAGCTATGTTTATCTGTATAATTCAGAGGAAAATTAAATTTTCTTGTGTACACCATATAATTCTCACGATAAAATTAACTGGAATCGCGAAAATTTCATACACGAAAATTTTGCTCATAAATACATTTTCGACTCGCCCTTTATGTTTCAGTTAATTATCCTAAGTGTGGGGAAGATATACTGTATGATACCAGGTATTAAACCAACTTTGTATCCGTTTTGATTTATAACGTGAGAAGTTAGGAAGGTTTATCCCTACTAAAGCTAATGTCCATTTGAAATATGTAAGCACTTGTGAAGGGAAAACTCTAGCACATATATTAATTACGAAAACTGTTTATTGCTTAGGGAAATATTAAGAACTTACAATATCCCTTTCAACCAACCGACCACAAACCACAAACGACCTTGTTATCACATTGCTAACTCTATGGTGCAATCAGTGGAACTTATTGGTGAACATCGCAACCCGAAAATCGTGATCGGACCACCCACAGCCGCTGTGAGAAGGCAAATGAAATAAAACAACGATAAATAACAGTGCCCTCGCATAATTGATCACAAATTAAAACTCGCGCCGCGTTCCAAATGTTAAACGTCGACGTCGCCGAAAGCGAAATTAGTATCTGCATACACGAAGCACTCACACATACGCAGGCCAGGGCTGTCCCTAGAGAACGAGTCCGGAATTACGTCCTATATGTTTTGATTTGTCATTCGAGAAATACAGGAGGGTATATTTTACTTTAAAGTGAATTATCCATGGAATTTCAAACCGCATTTAAAGCAGAATTCCAGTAATGCTTAGTATTAGTAAGCTAGTCATTCACGAGCAATTCTTGGCTCACGATGTATTTATTATCCCATGAATATTTACAAATTGCAGTTAAGGCTTGCTAACCCTAACAAGTGCACACACGCGCATTTTACGACGTCAAAGAATGGGCCACATACAGGACAATATGTCACTAAAAATAAATGGATTTTGTTTAAGACATTCAGTGTTTTATTATAAAAGCCGCTTATTGTTTCGAGCTGTAAAATTGTTATTAAACTATAAAATGGATATAAACAAAACCTTTATAAGTTTCTTGTAAATATCGTTATTACTTTGTGGAAGAGCTTTTGTGGATACACAATATAGTTTTGTCGCACGTGTTTGAAGTTGTTTAATATACCTTGAAGTTATTTAATTAAATTGCGTTAAAGTATTTTTTATATGTGTGGGTTATTCTTATGAAATGACATCAGACCAATAAGAACAAGTATTCTCCATATTTCAATAAAAGAAAACTTATAAAAATAAGTAAGTAGGTACCTAAATCAAAATACTAAATAATTATACCCATTCCAAAATGCTGCGTAAGTGTAGTTTCCTAGAAACGTTATTCAATTCAGTGTTCTGCAAGAAGGCTAATTCCAAGAAGGTCTGCCATTAACTATAAATAAATTCTCCATCGAACCGATTCTATAGTTCTATCGAAATGTTTTCTGCACTTAGTTATGGCGCTTAAACTATTATATTGAAACAGAACAAGGCGAAGAAACCAATAGCAGGCATAGCAAGAAATCGGTAGCTAGAAAATTATAGGTAACTAGCAAATTACACGTAATAACATCACGCCTGTGTTCGCCGAGGAGATAGGCACAGGTGTACAGTACTTACCAACTCCCATATATTCACCAGTTATGTTATGTTTTAAGGCCCATGAGGTCCCGTGCCTATTGTCATTTTTGGAAATCTCAAGAAAAACCCTATAACTTTGCTTGAACTGGAAATTGAACCAAGCTCAGCAGGAGACACTTCGTAAAAATGTTCCACTTAGCTCTCAAGATAAATTAGATACATTTGAGACATCTATGGCTATTATATCATAAGGTGGAATCCTAGAATCCCACATCTATGCCGAAAAGCTTGTTTTATTAAGGGGTGCAGATGTCAGATAGCAACGAATGCTGTTATTACGTTCACAGTGATTGAGCTTGCTTGTTAATTGCTGATTTTAATTATAATAGACGAAAATCTAGGAGAAAAACTGTCCCAACTTTAAGTTGAAGCATGATATGATCGACAAAGCTCTACTACAAAACCCTAATAGTCTTTGATGGAGGTAAATACGTCTTCATTATCATCAAAATAAAGGCAAACGGCCATAAAACGACAGAATAGCGAATAAAATCACAACATACGCCGATTAAATCGATGTAAGGTCAGATTACTTGAACATTCGATCAATCACTGCACCCGACCGCACAGAATGGGCGATCCCAAGTCCGAGGCATCTTGGACCGCATTAAAATTCATTGAAAACTTGTCTAATATGGTGGTACGTGACGCGATTGCCAGTACGTTAGCCCCGCTGTTGGCTGGATATGAAAATTTAACATAGATTTGAGTCCATGTAAGATGTTATAAATATGTAGTGGCTGAGTTGGCGCGACGCACTGACGGACACTGCACGGTGATGTGTTTATTTTGCGTTCCAACTACTAATTTGAATCCGTAATGTTAATCATTTTGTTAGCTATCTACATACAAAACATGGGCTGTGTAGCGCATATAAACCGCAATGACTAACGCCACTTAACGGATGTTCTAGATTTTTTGTGTCTATGTAAGCTCGGATTACTACCTACCATATTTCTACATACTAACGAGTTACTTCACAGATATTTGTCGTAGATTTATGGGCAACGGAAAACGGTCCCATTTCTTCTTAATTCCCATACATATTTATATTCCGGTGTGTCCTAAATAAATAAAATATGACAACTAATATTTGCTTTCAACACGTCATAAGTTCATAAGTCGAGGTTGTGAAACGTTACATTTGAGCAATCATGATGTTCATAAAAATAACTGGAGTCATAAGAGGCGGACGTTCCTTATCTGCACGTAGTAATATGTAGTTTTATTTTAGCTGTGTCCTTGTTGCGGCCACCGAGAGCATCATTCGCGTGCCTATCTCGACTACAAATCAGTACCTCTGTGGAACTGCCAGATAAAAACTTTAAACACAAAAAGCAATCTTAATCCGTTGCATTATGATTCGTTTTTGTCCGCATCAGATAACAAAGGTACACTCCTGAAGTGCCTCATTCTATGCAGTCCACCAAGGCTTATCGAGCTGTGGCAATCTACGAACACTATTTTGTTATTTTTGCAGAAGTAATGTAGATGAGGGAAGAAATATTACGGGCTTTGCCATTAAGGGGGATATTTATGGGCTGAGCAATGTTTTCCTTGGTGGTGTTGAAATTATTAATGGCGTATTTCACTGCTGATATAAAAACAGTAGAGTGGTGCCTACTTACGGAGCGTATTTTCTTTTGGATAGGCAGAATGTACAGAACAGCAGGGAGTCGGCTTCAGTATATTTATTTTTAGATTTCCCAGCCAGAATTAGGAACGGGAGCGTTTATTGAATCTGCGCAGACTGTCTGTCTTGTTTTCATTCAGACTGTTTCTTTTTCATTTTATTGTTGCATAAACATAATGCAGCTGCCATAGCTGTGAACGTTGTAAGGTATTCTAAACCAAGGAGTATGGACACCGAATTATGGCTTCCTGCTCTGAACCCCAATAGCCATAAAATAGACCTTTTCAATTAGAACCTTTGCTACTAACACGAATTTTGCTAATTATTAGTCAGTTCTGATTGCTGAGTTAATGACCTAAGTAAGTTACAACTTCAGCACCGAAGTTAAGGAAAACTTGGTGCCCAATAGCCATACACCGATGGAAAGAGGTTTTTAAGGAGAATAATTAAAATATATTTGCTGATAAACTATGTGTGTTAACGTATAAGCGTTGTGTTATAAATTGCTATTTTATTTTAACCAGTTCGTTATATTTCACTCTCAATTGAAATAAAGTAATACCGTTTTCCGGCTTATCATCTGGGTATCAAATTCATTTATAAATACATATTATTATCAGTGCAACTCAATACCTCGGATTTTAATAATATCAACCGACAAATAGCATAATATTTACCTTTAACAAACTGTTATTTGAACTACCGTTATCAACTTATTATGCGCTACATAATTTAATCGTTGCATTCATCAATTGTATGGACTGATATAACAGTTCGTTGTTGATATTTTCAATTAACTATCAATCTAAAATTCCAAATGTAACGAACGATTACTAATTTTGTTTGTATTGGCGCGCTAATCACATAAACCGCTAAATAGATATGAATGTGGTTTTCGCATTTTAGAGTTGTTTTCAATGTTTTGTATTTGTAATACTGTCATAGCGGATGTAATTGGCAGGCGAACTTTATAATAGATTATGTATTACCAACAAGGGCGAATTTCACCAAAGAAACTGAATGCGATCAACACATCTAAACCGAGTTTAAGAGCCATTATCATCATTGTTTTAGAATATTGACACTGACAGCGCGGTTTAAATGTGCTAGGCCTCTGCAATTACACATACCCCTCGCACAGAGAGGAGGCCTGTGTCCCAGCTGTGGGGACACTATAGGCTGATGATTATGCGATGTATGCTTAGGGAATACCTGCGACCAAGTTTGTTTTGCAATGTACCTAATTCAAAACTCTACGAAATTTGCATTTTGGTTTCAAGAGTCATCAAAAGTATGAGTATTTTTCTATCTTCTTAACTCCAATCGAAATCCGTTACAGGTTTCGTGAGAATGAAAAATATATCCAAACTTTGCATTTTCAAATTCCTTTGTTATGGCAGATATCTACTGCAAAACCGAGTCTTCTTTACTTATTGATGAAGCCAACTGAACTCATGTATATTCTATCGCTTGAGATAAAACTTGCAACCACGACTTTGCATTCACGACAGCAAAGTACCTATTAAGTTGCATTATCAAAGTATGAACTTCTAATCCGATCGATATATTCTAATACTATAGCGACCCGCCCCTGCTTCGCACAGTTTATACTACTTGACAAAACATCGATTTTTTTAAATACATGTAAGTTTTATATGAATGTTTATACATATTATACCTTCCGGAATAAATTCTCTAATTGATGGTGAAAACCGCAACAAAATATGTGGCGAAGTTTAGAAGAACAATGCGGTTGCAAATACAAGCACGAAAAGCGAATTTAATTTATATGATGTATAGATTCTAGGCACATGATAAGAGAGGTCTACGCTGGGTGAAGTCGGGCTGAGGATAATGATAATGGTGATGGTAGATTCTAGTGTTGATTGCAGGAAAGAAATAAAAATTCAATTTACGTCTGAAAGTGACGTATATACCAGCCAGTTAAATAATTGGGAAGATTTTTTATTGAAACAAAATACTAAGTCAACATATTTTTATTTGGATTAATCAATTGAAAAATGTCTAAGTTTAGGTTGGTATCTACATTGACATCCAATGATGATATCGGACGCTCACTGGTCTCTGTAACGGTATTAGGCAGTCGACCCTTAAGTACATAAGAAAGTAAATAAACGCTGAGTTTTGATTTTCACCTGAAAATTTTCGTTACAGAGAAAAACAAATAATAATTTTATCCGACCTGAAAATCCAACATCATACACAAGTAAGTTGCTATAACTCGTTCAAGTCATGTTTGTATAACACTATTTACCCGACAAGCTACCAAGTTGGTAAGCTGCATTTCTATTTCGGAAGGAGAGTATACCCAGAAATGTACAAAGCTAGACTGAGTGGCTACTAGTACAGCTTCACTTTTACAAGATACAAGCAAACACAATTTGTTTGCAGAATCAGCCATGATTGAATAGTCGTGGTTCTTCCTGGAATATGTTCGTACCATGGCATGTAAATATGAAATACCGTTTTGTATTCACGACACACTTGTGCCGTGGTCGCTGGTCACTCATGTACCCGTCTATTCTGTATTAAAGCATTTAGGTCGCTCGATTCCCTGTATTTAGCTTTTAACTCCGCACATCGGAGTCGCTGCAGAGCTTATAAATGATTCGTGCACTGGCTCCCAGCACAATGTACATAAATCTAATAATTCCGTGATTTACTACGTATTATAAACTAGTAGCGTATTCTATTGTTGTTGCCGTTGAAAACAAGATAGTGTACGAAACATATGAAATTACGGCAGTTGTTTTTCAGAATATTAAAATCTATCTAGGAAGATAAGATAATGTTTATTTATTTTAATTAGAATGCGAGTTCATTCTAATTCTAATAAATAAGCATTACTTATGCAAAAACCGACAATCAGCTCAAGTCCAAGTAAAAGAAATAAGAAGATTAAAACTCAAGATTTTGGTAGATAATAACAGCTATTAGGCAGTAACGGCACAGACAAATCTGCAGTATGTTATGTGATTATGTTCTCTTCTAGAAATAAATGTTAATCGAAAACATTATTCACGTCTATAATTTAATTCTATAACAAACGTCGTAATATTTTTTACTTCAAAACTTGTGAACTGTAGGAGATCGTGTTTGGACGTTAGCATCACCTTTTCATTAGAAGAACCTTTGTTCGGGCACCACAGTATTAGTTTTTGTCTCGGACCACGGACAAAAACGTTAACGGGCTCAAAGAGTCCGCAACACGACCGACCGACGTCGGTTAGTAACGAGCAGTATCACAACATGTACACAATTGTACAAACAAATCAACATTAACCTCTCGACCTCAAATCTCGGAGATCCCCACTCAAGATTACTTCTTCACTCTTGCCCGAGGCCACTCACTGATTTATTTTATTATGTTAATAGAATCAAATTTAAAATTAATTCAGGAGATGAAAAAATGACTGCCGCGCTTGTAATGATTAAATACGCTTCACTTCCTGCCCTCTCTTTTTATCCACGTAGGTAGAAAGTACGTTCGAAACTTTTATTCAGGGTCGAAGAGCGAGTGATTTTAACGAGCTTTTATTCGCCGGCTTTTTTATTTCGAGTTAGAGAGGTATTTTTATGAAACTAATGAATGTCAAAGAGAACTTAATTTACTTTCATACGCGATCGACGCCATTTTATTTTTACGCTCTGACATCGAATCAAAATGGTGGCGTTTCCTTTGAAAAACATGAACGCGAGTGATGAGCTTAATTTGTAAGCCTGTATCGTTATTGGAGATTATAAAAGTAATAATCTGTTCTATTTCGGACATTGTTAATCCGATGCTAGTCACCCCTGTAATGAGTTATATGACGACGGGCCACGTTCTACAAAATGATACACGTCAAGCGTATTTGAAACTTGATCATAAGTCAATTATAATCGCATTATATGGCGTCTGCGTAAACCGTGCGTTAAATTTAATTATGAAACGTTGCTTCCGAAAGAAAATGGTGGGTTCACGAGGCGGCGCGGACAAGGGAATTATTTGAAGCATCATAAGTTATACGCGTGGGCATATTTAGTCACGGGATGGGTACGTCCTACAGCGACTATGGCTGCTTAATAAGCGTGCTTATAGCGTTCACGTCGAAACTATTCCCCTCGTACGACCGGTTCCGATGCACCGAGAAGGGTCACTACGATATAACCGCTTAGTGTGGACATGCCTTTATTTCTGTTGTGAATCGATGTTCGTGTTATTGAGTGTCGAAGACCATCGGCGACTTGATTTTTTACTTGTACACGTCTGAGCGGTGTAAAATTCGATTTAACAGACACTTGTCATAAACAGTTCTCACCGTGGGATTATCAGATTTTTATTTTTTGGTATAAAGAAGTTTTTCTTTGTAGTTTGTGAGTTTGTCGTGCCTTTTTTATTGGCCTCTCATAAATAATAATCAAAGTCTAAACGTTCTGTTAATGCTATGTAGGAACCGGTTGAGTTGTTATTATTGTACGCTGTGATTTAGAACGTACACACATAATGGGTGCGCATCCATCATCGTCTATTTGTACGTATCGTTTAATTCTGTCGTGTTCCGACCCGTATAGAGGCGAATGGTAGATTGTTACCACTTAAACCCGGCGGCAACCTGTACTTTTATGCAATTAAAATTTATTAATTTCAGTCGAAAGCTTTTATTTTTACTGTTCGTTAATGCGACGCTGCCGGCCGGCTCTCTGCAGCGAACGAACAGCGTTTTTTTTTATTTTACGGCATGTTATTGGAAAATAACATTTATGAATATTGGGTTTACACGTGTAATTGTATTTTGCTGGGAACGTGCCGAAGTTTTTCGTCTCACCGGAATAAGCCGGGATATTTTGAATTAAAAACGCCAAGCAGCGATGGCTAAAGAAACCTTAAGTGACAAAAAATGTTTAATCTTATCTGAGTTTTCTCATACTTTGTTAGTATAAAAAGTGAACAGTTACAAACTTGGAAATGCTTTTTGTAATACGGTAACACTCATAATAAGCCGGCAGATTGACAAGCGTCCGCCTAAAATGGCCGGGTTCGTGTGACGGCTCGCGGGCTGGAGTGCAGGCGTCCGCTGGCCGTTTTTTACCCGATGTTTTTTCAAGCACAGGTGAAGCGGCAACCCACACTTAGTCGGCGTTAACCTGTAATCTAAATTCATTTCTCGATCCGACCCACCAGCGCCATATCTCTGTTTTTATTATAGGCTTAAGGCCCATTTGCAGGTTTTTTTACTCTAAACAAATTATCTATCATTGTGGAGAGTGGTCGATCTTATTACGGGACGTCAAACGAGTGCCTTTCGGCTTGCCGGCGCTCAGCTCAAAATATTGAAGTTTACACTTGAATTTTCAACAATAACGAGAATCGACAAGGTCGTAAAGCATCGTCTGAATCGATTTGCGTTCATTGAGTCGAGTAATTGCAATGTTTCGTTGAGAAGTGGAATTTATTTTGCTGTGCCACGAAAGTTTTCATTGTCTTTAATACGGCACGGCAAAGGTTTGTTAAATATGTATTAGTCGCCGGTCTATGTCCCACGGAATAACGATACCGACGTATGAATGATTTAAAAAGTACATACACATAATATATTCAGTTATTGGTGGTCTCTTTTGGGTACGTAGGTAGCTCAATTATTCTAGGTGACCGACAACTCACGAATAATAAGCTCCTTACATTTCCACAGTTCACAGACTTATGTAAGAGTCATACGGTAGAATAATAGTATATGTTTGAGACTGGTCTACCTCACTGGTTCCCCTGGGCGTCGCGAGAGACGACAAAGGCATAAGTTTTGCTATTAAAATTGAATGGACGCCTGCATGCACCTGTACTGCCAAGACGTGCTTGTTCTAGAATTCTAGAGTTGAATAAGAAATTATTTGCAAAGAATTTTTAGGAAAATGTTTGTTCATCTATAAATTGTTTGTATTACCATTTACCTACTAAGACTTATACTATAATAATACTATAATAATATAATAATACAGGGTGGCAGGGATCGATGCGCAAACTGTAACTATGAATTCAGCATATAAATTTGGGGGTACAAAAAAAATCAGCTGTTACGTACAAAAGTGCAATACCTACGCGGTCAAAATGTATGGAACAGCAATTTTTTTTTTTTAATAAGCGACGACAAATATTAATGCTGGTTTTCCAGAATTATGTAATCACTGTCTCCATGGTAACATGTTTAGGTATATCTAGACACTGAAATTGTGTCTTCATATACCTACTTAATTCTTGATTGGCACGCAACACCCGAAGGTATCATTTCGCATCTTCAAAACCCCTTTGTATACTGATTACCTATAATTAAACAAAATGATAACACAACAGTCATTGTTACGATCGAGTCACGCGAAAGAAGAATGCTGTGACATCCATTACAGCCCATTACAGTGCCGTGAAGGCGTCAAGCAATACAAAAAGTTACCCAATGCCGCCTGTTCGTCATTCGAGAATCGTTTTACAGCCATAATAACCAGAATTACAACTATTAAGTTAATGTCCATGATGGTCCATGACCACGACAGGAGAAGAGTTTTACTTGATTTTTTTAAATCTTGCCACGGAATACTGAATAAGTATTTCTAGGGACATGCCCTATATGTCGGGACTCTAGGGAAGCAACTTTAGGGGCTTTATTTTTGTAATTAGGTCCATGATTATACTCTGCTCCTACGTTCAGCTGTTCCATTTTCTGTAAATGTGTCTGTAGGTTCCTACTCTAAACAAAAGCGAAAATTTTAAGTGGTGCCTAATACGGATGAAAGGTGCACAGGGACAGGCTGAATATGTAGGTACGGACGGAATTCCAGTCCATGTGCTTCATTTTTGTAATTTGGTCCATGATTATATGCTGCACTCTCGTGCAGCCGTTGCACTTTCTGCGCAAACGTACCTATGTGTACTTCCTAGCTGTGGGATTATAAAGGCTGTGTACGAAGTGCTTATATCTACAATCTATATGACATCCCGTGTTCTTTCCAGACTCCCAGTAAAGTATAGCCACCTCTATCTCCTTTCTTTCTATGGGTGTTGGTAATATTCTGGATCCTATTATAATGCATACTACACATGCTTTCAACACCAACAACGATAAATTAATTAAATAAAAACTTAGCAGACTTTAGTTACGTCTACGTAGAAAAGATTAAAATACTCTTTATTATGTTCACCATATAAATGTAGAAACTTACATAGGATGAACAAACGAGCGGTCGTATCTGTAAAATCTCTCTACAGATCTATTAAAAACTACCTTCAATGAATTAATGGGAGATGGAGAGACAATACTGCGAGTAAATTAGCACTTAAGTTTAGCAGAAGACGTTTACAGTCAGACTAGCTTCTGCCCGCGGCTTCGCCCGCGTGGATGTCGGATTAATACTATTACTTTCCACGAGAACATGCTACCGAGACAAAAAGTAGCCTATAAAGCCTAAAAGGCAGCCTTTGTACCTTTTTGTGTGCGAAAAGTTATAAGAAATATTTAAATACAATTATGTTACTTCATAACATCAGCTACTGAAAGTCCCGTCAAGACAGGCAAAAATTTCAAAACATGATTTTTTTGTAAGTAGGTAGCGTATATATTTTCATACGCATTTTGTAAAATTTGTTATTTTGATATTACAAACAAACCCTTAAATTTTATTTATTTGTATAGATAGGGTACCTATTTAAAAATTTGCATCCGGTTGAACCTCCCCTCCGCCCTTCAAAAGGTAGTATAATTTATTCAGAAAAGCTAACTACATCCTACCTTTTCACTGTTTTTTAAAAATCGTTTGGTACGTTTCAATTGTTTGCTTAAAACGTTATTTATACCCATTTTCACAGTATAATCTGGCCTGCACCCTTTCCACCCCGCCAAGGGTTGATTTTTGAAAAATCCTAAAACACATAAATCTTTATCTTTTGTTTTAAGTTTAATATTTCCATAGAAACTTTGACAACCCCTAAACCATTCTTGAGTGGTAGTTTAAAAATACTTATAAGTATAAACTTTATTGTTTACTGGGGTAGTAAACAATAAAGTTTATACTTATAAGTATTTTACAAAGAGTAGTTTTTGAAAATGTATGATTAATTTAGATAGACATTTGGGCTAAGTTTCAAGTTTTTAGATCAATGAAATTAATTTTCATATTAACTGTATCCCCCTTTTCACCTCCAAAGGCGACAATTTTTTTTTTGCCTTTTAAAGGACTTTCTCCTGTACCGTGGGCGCGTTTACAAACATTTAAACTCACATACACAAACAGCCTCCTTTCTTAGTGGATGCCTACTCTTCACGAAGAACACACCTTCCTAATTTCATGTCTCTAGGACCAGCGGTTTAGGCTGTGCGTTGATGTATCAGTCAGTCAGTTAAGACTTTGAATTTTATATATTTAGATTTGAAGTTGTCATCTAATTTTAGAAAAATTACTAAGCCCAGATGGTAGCACCTAATTTAAAAAAGATTAGACGGTAGGACTTAAAGTCCCTTGCAAATACCCACGGTCTTCGGAATGGTTCATATCAATTAGAGTTGAATCTCAGACGAGCGCGATGAGATCACCCACGATCATTTAACTATATATAAATTATCAAATGTGTTCCTAAATTAGCGTTGAAAGACATGACAAGGACAACTACTTACCTACCGTCCTTCCTACACAATTTTGGGATCAAAATGTTAAAAAAATCAATCATGGTTTTATTCAATTAAAGGACCTGTTTGTGCCTGAGAACTCTTCTTTATGGGATATTGGATCGCCTATGTCCAGCGGCTATCTTACGACTAATATTGTCGATGATGAATAAGATGATAAATTTCCTGGTTCATTTTTTCTTTTTTTGCGTGTAAGTTAGGTAGGCATGTCTCTTATCTATATGTCAACGAATTGGTCTGACCTTCAAGTTAAGCTTTGGTTCATGTACTGTGCCTCTTAGTTAGGCTACTGTCTGAAATTACCACAAGAACATTATTGTCAAGTATTCTAAAAAAGGGATGCTTGACTTTGGAACATTTCCTTCAACAAATCGTTACATAGAACGCTCACTCACAGGACAACCGTATTTAGACGTAAAAAATTCACCAAGGGGCCACGCCTGAATAACTGAGACCAGGAACCGCGAAGGTTACATTATAAAAAGTAAGTAAATTACAATAAATCAGCAAGAGTCGCATGGTGCACTTGTTCCGAGCATGACGCATGGGAGCCATTGTCTTCGCAGCTTGTTTTTATATCGCTAATACAATATTTAGTGTTATTCTATAAGAAATACTTGCGTGTGTAGCACCCAGGACGGATTGGTGATTCAGAGGGGCAATTCTCATAATTTTAAGATCATTCGCCGTCTGATCTCATTTCCAATCTGTCAAAAATACCTCTAATTTCCCTAAATTTTTGACAAGTTTTAGACTTTTATTGTCGCCAAGATTAGATTGCGATTTTGAACGTTTTTAATTATGAGAATTGGCCTTCAGTTGTTCGCAAAAACAGCATGTTTCAATCTACGGGTTAGAACTTAGAATTTAGTCCTAAAAGATTGCGACTGGCCACCTGTCTGTTTTATACTTTTGTGAATATACCTGTAAAAAGTAATTATCAGTCCATGAGAAATTAATTATTCATACTTGTTAACAGAAGCCACGTGCAACAAATTATAAACATAAATTAAACTCAGTGAATTTCGCAAACGATTAATAATAAACGATGCCGTAATCAACAAAGTTATGATTATAAATCAGACAGGTAATTGTTTTAACACAATATTGCCGGTTATAAAATTAAAACGTTGTTAAAGAGCCTCGCAGTAAAAATAAAGTACCAGCTAAGCTGGACTGAAAGTTATTCTCGTTTATAAGCCTAGTTTTTCAATGAATGCGAGCATGTTTTTATAATAACTGCACATGGTAAAGGCCGTAAATACCTGTATGTTCAACCTTTTATGGGCATCCATATTGCGGCCGTGGACCTCGTAAAGTTAAATGTTACTACAAGTTTATATGCATCTCTCGTTCTTGGGAAATTAATTAACTTAACTTTTTAAGCAACAAATTGAAGCTGACGAATGCGCCGGCGATCCCGCGCTGACGGACGTTAAGAAGCACAATCTTGGGAAAACAAACCAACAGAGCTGCCACTGATTGGCTCGTGGCAGGTACTATATTCACCGGCCGCCATGCCCACGCAACTTCGTGCAACTTTCTAACTAACGTAGGTAAGTAATCGCTAATTTGAGATGTTAAACAAAGCGGCGAGCAACAAAGAGTGCGCTCGACCAATCACCGCCAACAATCAGCTCTGGGCGTGGCCAATCTCGTGCTTTAATCTTTACACGCCGTTAACAAAGCCACGCTCGTACAATTCGCAAAGGAATGGAAAATAATTAACGCATTGAATGCTAAGACGCGAGCATTTTCTAAAGAACCCTCATATTATGAAAGGAAACGAGAATTACTTGCATCCCAATTTCTTTCATGTATCTGGAAAGTAGGTAAGTACGTATACAAATATAGACGCACATGTCTTTTACGGCCAGCGCCCAGA
This sequence comes from Apamea anceps, assembly GCA_951799955.1. Lineage (NCBI taxonomy): Eukaryota > Metazoa > Arthropoda > Insecta > Lepidoptera > Noctuidae > Apamea > Apamea anceps. Next base: position 9,552,412 of record OX637515.1, on the reverse strand, counting down.
TATTCCAGACAAACATAGGTACTTACTGAAAAGTTAGCTTTTTACAAAATTAACACTAGTTGAGCTTTTTATAAGTCTTCTTCAATATGATTGGAAATCACCATAAAACTCGAAGTCTTGACTCATCTTCATGCATGTTCCTCAAATCATAAAAAAATCACCAAGAAAAAATCATTATAAATAAAGTACAAATAAGATTGATCCTACTATAACATAATACTAAAATAAGATTGAGCTCAGTAATTATTTAAAAAATGCTATGATCATTTGTAATCATCTAAACTTAACCATTTATGTCTATATTTTATTATTTAAATTTTGTCCTGTTACAGGGTCCATATTGTTATACCTCACTTCAACTATCCTTTTGTAACACTTTTTTTTACAATATGGAGTGCAATAAATTATATTTATTTATTATTCCCAAATCGGTAGCGTGGTCTTAAACAATATGTTTTCCATTAAGGGCTTGTAATACCTCAGTTGAAATTCATATTTTGCCCCCACTTCCCCGCGCCATGTATCACTCTAACCCGCTCGCACTGTCAAACTGATTTAGTTAGGGTGAACTAAACTGTTGATGGACGTAGGCTTGGTAATAATTGATTAAATTATGATTATATTATTATGCGAAATCGATGTCTTCTGTATAGAATAAAAAGGAAATATATTGAAAGTTAAATTATTAGTACATTATAAATTAGCTAGCAAATTGTCAATTTATAATGTACTAATAAACAATTTAGCTAATTTACCGAGGTAACCTACGTACAGAGGGGCAATTCTCGTAATTTTAAGAACGCTCAGATCTCAGTCTCAGTCTGCCAAAAATACCTCAAATTTCCATACATTTTTGACAAGTATTTTACATTGATTATCGCTGAGATGAGATTGCGACTAGATTTTGAACATTTTTAATTATGTACGAGAATTGGCCTTCTGATGTCCAACTAAAAATAGGCGCTTCGGAAATCATCGTCTATCTTGTTAAATACGAACGCGCGATGATGAGATCTAATATAGAGTTGTAACAACTCTCAAATTGCTTGTCAAATAGACATGTACTTCTACAAGTAGGACTTTTGACTCTATCGAGACCTGGTCTGTTTTGGAGACGCTGCATTGAACTAAACATATCCATGTAAAGGGGTGAGAGAAGGGGACGTAATTTCCCCGACATTGTTCTCTAATATTATTGGAGGATGTATTTAAGACGCTGAACTGGAAAGGACGCGACATCAACATCAACCTGCATGCCAAATTTCAGCCCGATCCCTCCAGTGGTTTAGGCTGTGCGTTGATAGATCACTATGTCAGTCAGTCAGTCAGTCACCTTTGAGTTTTATATATTTAGAAGATACTTTTCCGGCATAAAAATTACCCAATGTGGTGCCCAGGATATTAAAGATTAATTATACCAAGTTTCATCGTAATCAAACCGGTAGTTTTTGCGTGATGCCTGAACAAACAGACAGAGAGACAAAAATTTTTTTAATCAAATTTTTGGGTTCGGTGTCGGTCTAGTAACACCCCTGCCATTTTTTTGATATTTTCAATGTACAGAATTTTCACTTCTACAGATTTATTATAAGTATAGATATAGATTTTCTAAAATCGTATATAGCGCCACGTTGTATTCGAAATAAAATCAAAATGTGATTCAGATTCAAAAACATGCAACAATTCATTAAAAATTCGATCGATCGATTGCAATCGATTGGGCATCCCTCATCTTTGTCGATACGACATGACGTTTGGCGAAGATGGCGGCGATTAATGTTATTAGTCGCGTAAAATACTTTAAAAGGTTCATTTTGTCATGCAGCTAGTTTAGTCCGTGTTACAAAAGTATTTGCAACTAACATACTAAAATAGACAATTAATTATCGTGCATGTCCGATATTTCTTGTGCACAGGGCGACTCTGGACAATGTCCTTTTCACACCAAAAATAAAAGTCGATTCCCAGCAATTAGTTTTGTGCAATGTTACTTAGTTTGATGTATGACGGCTATGGGCCTTTTTAACCGACTTCAAAAAAGGAGGAGGTTCTCAATTCGACGGTATGTTTTTTTTTTTATGTGTTTGTTACGCCATTACTCCGCCAATTGTGAACCGATTTTCAAAATTCTTTTTTTGTTCGAAAGGAGATACTTCTGAAGTGGTCCCATAGAAATTTCATCAAAAACGGTTCAGTAGTTGGGTTTTTAAACCAAAATTACTGGTAAAAATTACAACTTAAAAGTGAAAAAAAAAAACTTTTTTGCAAAAAAAAAAACAACCGACTTCCAAAAACGACACTACAAAGTGAAAAATAACTTTAATTTCGGAAGTCGGTGGCAAACAACGAAAATGCGGACCCAACGACACCGACTTCCGAAATTAAAGTTATTTTTCACTTTGTAGTGTCGTTTTTGGAAGTCGGTTGTTTTTTTTTACACCTTTTTTTTTGTGTAGGAAATCATCAAATGACGTCTCCTGCTCTGGGCGGAGCGGGAGGACTTGTCAGACTTTTACCTTTTACTGACTAAAAACCTCCCCTGTTTCTTTAGTCGCCTATGCCAGGGGCCACAGTATCTCTTTCGAACAACCCGCGGCCCTGGCAGGCATCGGCCCTAGCGGACCCCGTCAGTTAGTGCTGACCTCTCTTTAAGGCGCGTTGTGTTCCACGCCTGCCTCAAAGAGATGTCAGCACTAACTGACGGGGTCACACGCGTGGAACACATCGCTCCGTCGATCCGGGCCTGGTCCTTACCGGGTGGCAAGCTGCCCATTGCTCGCCGCTCGCAAGCCTGCGCCTGCGGTGTCCGGGATTCGGTTGTTGACTCCCGACGTCCAGGGCATCTCCTGCGGCGACTAGGGGCGTGTGAGCGCAGAGATTGCCTCTCCCTCATGCGCTCCGCCTCCTCCTTTGCGAACATTATTGCTTCGCAGAAGGAGGTGATGGCTTCCCATGCACTCACGCTCCGTATCATGGCCTGGACCCGGGCCGGAAGCGAGAGATCGCCGCCACGAGGACGCGGCGGTGACTCCGCCTAAGCTGGGCAGACCTCCACCGTATGCTCCCACCGTGTCCTCCAGGCGATCCACACAGTGGTGACACCCTGGCGTTTCCTCCCGCCTTATCCTGAACAGGAACCGCCCGAAACAAACGTGTCCGGTGAGGACCTGCGTCAGGCTGAAGGTGAGGGTACCGTGGCGCCTCTCCAGCCACTCCTCAAAGAGGGGACTTATCGCAGCAATTGTGGCGTGCCCAGCACTGGGTTGCGACAATCGCACTTTCTATGTCGCCATTAGATCCCGCCGGAGCTCTGTCCGCTGTATCGTGATTTCTCAAAAATCCTTTCAAAAATCCATCTGTATTTAGACATTTGTGGTAATTGAAATATATTTCCATTACCACAAACCTATGTTGATCGAGAAAAACAGGTTTTGCTGAGACTTGTTTGTTTTGGTTTTGGTTTTTTTTTTTTGTATTTGTAATGATATGTACGTGATTACTAGTTTATTTATTTATTTATAAGTATGTATTAGGTATGTTGAAACTGTGTGTACTCCCCGTCACTTTTCCCTAAAGGTTCATTAGAAAACCAGCGTCAGACAGCATCTGTCTGGCATTAATGCTGAAATGAACCTTTTTGGCGCAGCCGTGAGGCACACACTATTGTTGTCTGAAACATTATTTTTTATTTTATTAATTTTGTATTTTGTGTTTCACGAACTATGTCCAAATAAACTTTTTTCTTTCTTTCTATCTCAAATAAAATTATTTATAAAAAAAAGTTTTGCTGAATATATTGAAAACACCATAAAAATTTGGGAACTATCTAAAATAGGTACGCTTACCTCCCTAAATTTTTGACAATATTTTGACATTGACGTGAGATTACGATTTTGAACCATTTCAAAGATGATTTTATAAATTAAAACTACAAAATTTGGATAAAATAAAAATACGGGTGCCTTATTTTTACATCTAAATTTAATTTTACATTATCATATAATTTCTTAAGAACATAAAACGTTGCCAATCGGGTCTTTTGAGCGCAAGCGAAGTGACACGGGTTCCCCGTCCGATAGCCGAAGCGGTACTGACAAGTACTGAATCGGGGTCCTGTCGGGGGCCGGGCGGCAGAGCGGTTTAAGGTGTGAGTGGTTAAAAAGCTTGATATTTCCAATCTCATCTTTTTACGTTAAATGTAACGATTAAAAAATAAAAACGAACAGATGACACCTGCTTTATGCATAGATCGATTAGCCTGCAAAGTTTCATGACCTAATTTGAAAATTTTCATTGATAATTCTTCTTTTATTGTACGGTTTAGAGGTAACTTTGAGATTTATTTGTATCGAGAAAATTGTATGCAATCGTGTTTTCGAAACAGACGACACCTCGCAGCAGTCCTCGTCTTTATTGTATATTAATTTCAAAGAGAATACTGCAGTATTGTTGAAACTAGAGCCATTAATGCTAAGACAATTTTCGCAATCTGAGGTATTACAGGCCCTTAAGTGCAACATGTGAAATGCAAAGTAATTTTTGTTAAGTCTAATACCAAAACAAAAGCAATGACAGAGCCTAACCACAAATCCGCTATGAAAAATACTATAGATACATTACATGAATCCACAAAAGCTATGAAAATCGCAACGAACAGACTATAAAAGGGATCAAATGACTACCATAAACCTAACAAACGTTGATAGTAAAGGAAAAAAGTCATTGAACGATTCCTAGGAGTGTGCATACGGTTTTATGGATATTAAATCACTCGCGCTTAATCCGAACTTCATTCCGAATATTTCTGAACCTGCAGTTAAATATTTAAACCTGGTTTTATGCGAGGCTACGTCATCTGAGCTAAACATAAGTATTCTATTTAAGGGTAATTTCATCACAGCGAGCATTTTAAAACTTTATGGCACTGAAGTCCTACATTTTTAACTTTGCTCTCATTAAAGCTTTTATAAATTTGTTATTCGTTAATCAAAAAATAATAAGCCCTGTATGCATAGCATTATCGTGCGAATAGCGAGATGATTCATCTGTTTATTACAATAATGGCTACTTGGCCTCATAATTACCCCTCCCATGCACTTTAAATTAATTTCCAAGAGCAGTGAGCCTGCGGACAAGCGGCCATTAACTTTTGATATTTCTCACTGATACAATAATAAGCACCTAGGCTTCTGTACAGTCAGCCCCAAAAAGATGTATACACGGACAAGGAACCATTTTATTGTTAACAACCTTTGTTCCACAACTGTATCCACCGTATAGGTACAAAACCTAGTATCCAACATTTTGTCCCAAAACTGTCTAGACAAGACAGAAGACTAAGACCAAAACAAGGTAAACCCGCATAAGTCTCACAAATAGGTACATTATACAGCAATCATTCAACAACGGGGTAGATAAATCTAAAAGTTGATACAATTCAAAAGTTCAACTTCGAGAGAAGGTCTTGTTGGGGCTGACTGTACAAGCGCCCACGCATTTGAACATTCCATGTCGTCCCTATATCAAGTGTTACTTTCTTCGTCAAATACGACATTGATCAGTCCCATTTAAATTTTAATTATATAATTTAAGTAAACAAATTTTATAAATATTTAAATCAATGCAATTCAAAACTCGTTCCTTCATACGATTTGAATTCAAATAAATAGTCTGAACGATAAATTGTAATGATAGTAGACGATTAGAGTCAAACCTGCGGTAATCATTGGTCGAGCCGGTCTACTAAACTACAGGTGGTATTTAATTTGGTGGACCATCTGCTTCAGGCGAGCCTCGGGTGGATATAATGTAATCATATTATTCTTAATGTCTTCCAAACGAATAGTATTTTCCCTAAAAGAATTCAACAAACATGAATGTCAGTCTTTAGTTATTCTGTTTTTATTAGGTGGATATGAAGCTTGTTTGATAGGTATAACAGTTGATAAAGTTGTCGTTTTGTTACTTCATCATTTCTCCAATATGATAAGGAAATCTTGCGATAAACACCATTGATTCACTTTTCATGATTAGATTTTATAAGCTGAAAACTTTAATTTGAGTGCCTGCCTTTTTTATTTTACACTAGCTTCTGCTCGCGACTTCGTTCGCGTGAAAGTCGTAAGACACCACATTATACAAAAAAAATACACCTAATGCTACTCGCTGATAATGTAGCTTTCTATAGATGAAAGATTTTTTTAAATCTAAATAATTTTAATTTAATTAATTTTTTATTTTAATTTTTTTAAAGTAGTTTTTAAGTTTATCCATTACAGACAAACACTTCCCAACAAACTTATCAAATATTTCTTCTTTATAATATTACATATTAAGATAAAAGCTTTAAAAAACAAACGACCACTGGTCTACTGTAGCCCTGGATCGAAAGTCCTGAAAGACATGGGGAGAACCCTTTGCCCAGCAGTGGGGTGACAGTAACCAGAAGAAACTAACAGTAACCAGTAAAAGCTTTCATGAAAACCGAAAGAGTCAATGTAATTAAGGCAGACAAAACGTGTCGAAGAAAAACCGTAGGCATCTAAAAATAAAGAAAGCGATGACTCGAACCTAGTTCAAACGTCCATGTAACACACTGAGCCGTCCTTAAAATCCTCCATATCAAACACAATCTGACCTCTACTTTAACTGAATCATATAAAATAGGATTTTGCAAACGGACATTTCTATTTGTTGAATATTTAGTAGGCATTCCAAATGACGGAACCCACATAAAATAAATGGCCAAGATTGACCCGTGATAAATCTTTGGAGCGTTAATTAAGCAAAGGCTTTTAAGTAGGAATAATTTTGTAACGGCCCCGACATGACCCTGAATTTAATCATTTAATGTCATTCGGCTCTGGTTTGCCAGTTCCTTTTGACAAAAACATCCTATATTTTAGGGGCTTTTGCTTAAACGGTGAAGATTAATTTTAGCGACATAAAGACAGAGGACATAGTGTTTTTATATTGACCTACATAGTAATTTGTTGTGTAAAAAAAAAAAAAACAAATTTATGGTACACAGTTCATCATCATCATCTGCCTTCCTTTTCACAACTATTTTGTGCTTCCAGTCTAACCGGATACAGCTGAGTACCAGTATTTTACACGGAGCGACTGCCGTCGACTGCGATCTGGTCGTATTGTTACACAGTTATTCAGGAAATAACTATTGTGAAGATCTACGACTAACTATTTTCCAAAGGACTGATAGTTCTCTGTTATACAGTATTTTATTTGTGTAGCAAATAACTAAGTATAAGAGAGAGAATAATGATGAAATAAAAAGGTCTCGCTCTTCATAAGATCGTCAGTAATTCTCCTTTCATTGGTTTCATGGTAACTGGAATATTGCCTACCTATAGCTTATTCCGGCTGTTCGCTACCACCAAAATAAATGAACAAAGAGTATAAAGCGTGATATTTAATATGCGGTAAGTTAATATTCTGCGTATAAAACGACAGTAAACTCTTATTTTATTTGTGGTTACCTTCAGGTCGATTGAATGCTCTCTGATACTCCGCCGACACTCAATGGATTTTAATGGGACGGCCATGCTTTAAATTATTATAAGTTACATACGACTATAATAGTGTCCGGCCACGCGTAGGAGGCAACACTCGTAAAAAAGGAATTAATTTAATATAGAATGGACTTAAGCTTCTCTCCTCATAAATCGCGCCACGACAAAATATTTAATGGCGCTATTTATTAAGATATCAGCAATTCTTGCCGCGTAATCCGTGCAGTGAGAATGTAACGGATAATATATGAGAAGTAATCGAACTTCCACATGAATATTTATCAGCAATATTTACGCGCGTCGACTCATGATTGATAGTACAAAGTGAAATATTATTATGCGCGCGGTTCGTTAACCAGAAAACAAATGTGTACCAAATAGACCGCATCCGAATTACACGCGCATCAGACTTCCTCGGAGGCCCGAAGATCATTAATAAAAATTTCGTTAAGGCAACAAGTTCCGTAGCGCTGTGACTAAGCATTACCGTGCCCGAATACTCTATAGAACCGAACCCGTTGTAAACACGCCTCGAACGTGAATACCTACTTAAATGGACGCCACTTCCCATTTTACCTCTAACAGGGCATTGTCAGAATGTTAACGCATCATTGTCATGTCACAGTTTTAAAAAGGTTTTTTAGACGGTCAGTAACTGTATGTTAATATCGGAGGGCGGTTCCGGCTGACGAAACACATGTCGTGGCTTCGGCTATTGTTGAAAAAACTCGAAACCGACTAGCTACATGGATGGTTTAGTGATAACATCGACAAAGGTCGTTTTAACATGATACATACATATTTTACATTCGATTTCATGAATAAATTACGTGTTTATTAAACCTTTCGAATACCGCGTTTCTTTTTATCATCGTACTAAATTTTCCACGATGGTTTGGTCAACTTAACTTTTTCAACTATTTTGACTTCTCAGCGTATTATCCACTTGTGCGAAAATGGTTCCAAGATTACCGCATACAAAAGTTCCCTTATAAGATATTTTAATTGGAGAGGTTCGAGACTTACCCGCAAAACAAGGACGTATTAAATTCCTAAAATAGTAACTTGAAGTTACAAAGATATTCGTGGCGTAAAGTTTGCAGCCAAAATTAATTATAAACGAAAGCAGTCTGCTCTGCTTAGCTGGCTTTAGCAAAAGACATTTTGATATACGCCGTGGAAAAACTTTCTCGTTGGTCGAGTGTTGTCTCCGAAAATAAAACAAGAGACGGTCGCAGCCGTAGATGCGTCCCACTCCAAATTAGACGCTTTTTTAACACGAACACGCGAAAGTATGTGGTGAACGTATTGCATATAAAAAAACCTTGATCAATATCGGAATGTAATATTGTTTTTTCTTTCTGTGGAGTAATTAGACAGCTTTATACTGTTTTGCATAAAGCTTCATTTGCTTATTGTTGGATTATGAGTAGTCAAGCGTTTTATTCGAATACCAAATCTGCGTAATTCTTTTCGACAGGTTTTTCCTAAGCCACTTTTCATGTTAATTATAATTAATTAAAAAGCAATGAATTCCTACATAAAGTGTTTTTAGTCGTCACTGAAAACCAAAGTAATAAAAATCGTATAATAACAGAGCACGCCGGAGTTTCGGCAGCAGCGCGCACCGCTTCCAGTCACCGCATTTCTGTGGTATAAAGTTGTTCGGGCTTTGAAAAAGCAAGACCAAATTTCTGCCGCGAAGAGAAGTTAGATAACGCCTGCACTCAGCTACTACTTTTAACTAAATTGAAGTTGCGGGCAAAGAGTGCACCAGGGTGCACGTGACGCATCAGTCCGTCTGTCCGTTTGTACTTCTACGTGAGTGGATTGCAGTGGGCTTCTTTATTCAATGGTGCGGATGCATTTTCGAGGACGCTTGTCGTTCGCGGTTGATCGGAATGACAAGTATTTGCGGTGGCATCGCGACACCAAGTCAACGTTTGCTGGCTCTTTATTGGCACGAGTTCTGTCTGATGACTGGAGTTACCTACAAGAATCATGTAACTTAAACACGTTTCGTTTGACCTAAATGTACTGAAACTTGGACTGACTCAGAAATATATCCCCATACTTAAGCTTTTACTTATCTTTTGGCCTACAGCTATCCATCTTGGGTTCTTTCGTAGATACGAGTATATATGTAGGTAACTAAGTAAAGTATAAAGTATAAGCCGTTACTTATATCAGACGTTCATGAGCAACTCCAGCAGCGAAATATATTTACTTACGTAACCATTCATACTTAGGGTCAGAGAAGACTTGTTTGTCTGAAGCGCTTCCGATAGAACAGGACCTAATTGAGTCAGGACGAGTACCTTAATAATTGTACAAAGTAACCTCTCAAATTAAAGGAAATATAACATAGACATTGTTAAATAAAACAGTGGAGAGTTTGTGGTCGTTAGTTACTCAATACGACGCTAAATAATCAAATATCCTTGTCAACGCCCACCTAGCGTGTTATTTTATACAGACAACTGTCCTTCATCGCAAACCAAATTACTGTAATTAGAAAAGTTCACCTAACGAACGGAACTCGACAAACAAAATTATAACTTATACTAACAAACCACTGATATATCAGTATAAAATCCGAATAACATCCAATTTAAATCGATACCAACTATACAAGTTTACCAATTTTCAATATGCGACACCCCGGGAAGGTGAATAAACTCTTCAACCCGTATCCTGCCATTTTGGAATACTGAACAAATATTCTCGATACTTTGATTAAAGAAGGAATACTATTTATTATGTATGAGGCTCACAAAATGATCAAATTTCCAGAAGTTATTCGTGTAAAGTTGTTTGTTATCGTTTGGACAAGTAGGTATTATTCCCTCGTGGGCTCGAAGATTTCTGAAACCCCGCGCGGTAAGGAAAGTTACAATAGAAGTAGGACCATCTAAAAACATATAAGTTAAGTAGATTCGTACTAGCTTTTGATGAAATGTTTCTTTTATAACAATATGATTGATGACCCATACAAAAATATTGAGATATTCAAAATGTTATTTTTATAAAATATGTAATTTGAAGTCTTTGTGGCCTACGAGCTACGAGCTACGAATAAATCGCTACGAGATCGATTCATTCATGTCGCTACGAATTTTTCTTTCTAAATAAATTGAACAAATGTAACGTGATTTCCGTAGAGTATTGAGCAAATGTAGGTAATGTAAGTAAAGTACCTCCATCTGTAAATACTTTACCTAAAATGTTGGTGAAGCTAAGTACCCACACTAAATGGCCACGCAAGGGACTCACCAAGTGACACTAGAAACCACTTATGTAGCTATCATGGCGTATCTACCTATCATGTACTATACACTCAAACGTAATAGTAGACGCCTCGAAATTAGGCGCATCCGGTAAGCGGCATATTGTGAGGTGTTCAAAACTACATTAACGAATCAACCAGCGGAACAATACAACACGATAAAATATTCAAATTGTCGGTTGCTGTAAGTTATGGTATTGTACTGTTACCTACTAAGAAAAATTGAAATAATTACCGAATGAGTTTTGTAAGAGTACCTTTGTTATAAGAACCTTTTTCATACCATGAAGTAGTTTTAGGTAGGTAAGCATAGAAGTCGCCTTTGCGTTTTTCACACAAGAGAGCTAGATTCAAATTATAACTGTTTACTTATTACAAAAAAGAAACTAGTTAGTACAATATGTGTGTCTTAGCTAGCAGCCATTTTCTTACCAATTAGCCACTAATAAAGGCCACACAAAGTCCAACGGTCGATATATTCAAAACTTTCCAAAAATATCCGACAATCGAGCAAACTAAATGTTCACATAGTTCGGTCCGTGACAGCGACGGCCGAAACGCTACCGGCTAATTGACAGGCCCGGCCAACCACAGCTACACAATGCAGTGCCACTATTTTAGCTAGCTACTAATAGATCGATGCTTTTATGTGCTTCTCTGCTGAGTGGCGACTGCTGTAGCCAACCATCTATACAGCTCCGAATTACATTGTCGCGTTCGACGGAAATGAGACGCAGCGTTTGTGTTAAGAATACATTCACTAAATTGCGCGCCACTACGTAATTGGACATTTTGCAAACATTATAGAAAAATAATGGCCCCATTAATAAAATTGCCTTTATGCAAACACTACTCAGAAAATAATAATCTGTAGCCGGTTACGTCAGCAAAGCTTTTTGGCGAACGTTAATTTCCGACAATAATAATTTACCTCTATAATTGACCACCCACGTTCTACGAAACAAAAAATAAGACGCTCTTTTGCGAATTTAAGGAAAATGTTAAATTTAAACTTATGTGTGTGGATTCAATTCGTGTAATTTCTTTATTATTTGCTTAAAAGGACTAATCCTTTGAGTAAGACGGGATTGTGGCAACAGGCGGGCAAATGCGCGGTGTCGGCTCGAGCCCATGAGACTGCGAAATTAGTAGAGCCGTGTTAAACCCCCCACCCCCCACTCTTGCTTACGTCACACCCTGCACGTGAAGCCTTCGTTACAAGTGGCCGACTGCAAGAGATGGTTGCTACAATTCAGAGATATATTCAAAGCTTTAGCGGTATGATTGGTAGAATGTGCCAAGACTGAAGAATGAGGAAACTTACAAGCTTTGAAAGTGTGTAGGTGGTTAAATGTAGTAGTCTCCTTAGTTCAGTTGCTAACTTAGTTAGAAGACATTGTGAGTTGAACATTTACAATTGGAGAATTAAAGACCAAGACAAAGACGGAACGTTACGGGACAGAAAATCAACACAAAAGAGTCTGAAAGAAACTGAACAGAGTTTCACAGAGAAAAATAAAGTAAATACAAACATTGTTGAGTAATTTAAACCTAACAACCTAATCATTCAGTCGTCCGATCCGTTCACAAACTAAGTGCACAACAAACAAACGCGTGTTCAGAAATGATTCCCCGAATATGTACACAGAGTACCGTGAGCAAACTCTAAAACAATTACCTTTGTTGGCACTACCAATAACAATAACATTTATCAAATTATTCGGGCTACTCGAAGGCGATACGAAGAGGAGGGAGGAACGAGAACGAGGAACAAAATTGACAAAACAAGCAAAAGGCTTTCAAGGCTGGCTCGCGTGTTGCGACGTGTTTGCATCAGTAATTTGTTTGTTGGCGGCAGCACACGGCTGACTACATTAATGGATCTGAGCTCAGCACGCGAGCGACCAGACATGCCACTCAAACAGGAACACGGGTTATCTTCAACGTCTTGCTCGAAAAGAACAAAGACAGCTTTGACGTGACGCTCACTCGTGTGACGTTGTGTCGACTTTTTTTGTGGCTTTGTCCTGATCCGATGAACTGATTTGCATGGTGACAGCTCGGTTATCAAAGTTCAAAACACTTTAGGCAGATACTATATTTATTAGAATATAAACTTGATATAAAATCCTCATAGCGCTGATTAATAACTAGAGAATATATTAACACTAAAACACCTTCCACGTTGGTAAGTCTCCAAGCGCCGGAGTATGGACTGAACATATAAAACTAAAGTTAAACTTAAACTGCAACTCCATAACTCGCTCTGTATCGACTCTGCCGCGCAACTCTTTCATCTGTTTGAATAATAGTTAAATATAATGAATGTTTTATTCAAACTTATGCAAATTCAAATTATTCCGTCTGCAGTCTTCAAACTCCGCCATTACTATTTCTCTACAATTACCTCACCAGAACTATTTCTGTGTCGTTTCGTCTTTAAGAAAGTTGTGGCTGATTTTAATTTCATTTTGTTTTTAGTTTTTATAAATGTCAGTACAAAAAGATTATTTTCAACAAGCCATATTTTTTGTATAAAATGTGTCATGTCGAAATTGAATTTCTGAAATTTAATAACGCCGATACACTATTGTATGTCGATATTTTGTAAAATATCGCAGGCTAAAGAAATATTGGTTATTAATATTTGAGTACATTGCACTGCCAATACAAACTACATTCACTGAGCTTTAAAAAGCTCTATCAATATCTCTATTCACGTTAGCCCTTATCGAATCTAAAATTCCGAGCGATTGTCATAATTTGTTTTTAATGCCCACGACCCGAGGCACAGGAAAGCCATATCCGAAGTGTTATCGTTTAATAATTGTCGCCATGCTTCGGCAAGTGGACGTACAGCGTGGTATAACCGGGCTAAGTTAAAAATAGCCCTTGTAACGTGGAGAATATAGTGAGGAGCATACTGCACACTCTTGGAGCGTGTTATACCCGTGGTGTTATCTTACACGCCACACTGGAACGTGTGGTGCCGGCCAATTAAACGGACTTGCCTACCCCGGCTGGTCGCAAACAATAACTAGCGGTCGCATGCTACGACGTTACTTTAACACGTAAAAAGGGTATTTATTTTCAATTGTGAAACGCCATAATATGATATTGTGCGCATTAAATTGTATGAAATATATGATAGGTTTTATTACATTCAGTATTGCTTTCTGAACGCTTTGTGCAATAACTTTCGCGCGTTTTCAAGTTACTATATTTATATGTGCGAGAATTATTTATCTTATATTGCTTTGTCTATTTCCACATAAAAAACGTTAAAGACTTTCTCTTTGGCTCTTCTTATCTTAAGTCCTGCATATAACACCATGCTGTCAGTAGAAACCGACTTTAAATACATGTAACCTAACCATGGCAGATTAAGGCTCCATATCCACGATCCTTCTTATTATTCAAGGCGGTACAAAGGGGTCTTTTATCGCATATATTTAGCGGCTAAAGCATTATCGTGTTACACAATAACGCAGTTCCTAGCAAGTATAAGTCGGTAGTAGTGTCGCGCCCCTCACTATAAATCCATCAGGTCTACTACAGTTTAACACTCGCCGCCATACTTCCGTTTATGTAGATATAGTGATATACTGTACATACTGTTGTAATATTTACATAATATACGTCACGCTAGTGAGTCAAGAAGTTACAGGTGCAGCCAAATCTAAGGATCGGCCAATGTTGGAAGAATTTACGATGAAGTAGTAATGGTAGTAACTTGTTACTAACTGTGACTTGTAATATTAGCCATTAGGTATAACTGCTCTGAGATTATTAATAAAATATGCTACTATGTCCCAAGAACTGTTATAAGACGAGAGATGCATGCACGCCCCCTTTCCCCCCTGCGGCCCCTGCGGGCGCCTCTACGTCGCTTGTGCAAAAACTATAATGATTTTTGTTCAGAGACTACAGAATTAGATTTATTCTCAGTGTTAGCAAATAGATTTCGTTCTGCTTTGTTAAAGAAACTTAAGGATTCCGATGTATAGTTATTTGAACAGTCTTGTAGTCTTACTCGCATAGATTGTTCATTAGGTAGTAAATTTATATGAATTGTATATGCTGTGGATAACGGTGTGAGTTTCACATTTATATAATATCTTTGTTTATATTATTTGCGCAGATATAATGTGTTACTGTTTGTTTGTCCCAAATAAATAAATAAATTAGGTATTCGTTTTTAATAATTAAGTAAATTAAACAAAGGAAAGAAATGAGAGAGCTGTGGTGGTTCAGTGGTAAAGACCCGAATTACGTGTTGAACGCCGTGGCTTCGAACCCAGCCGGGCGCTTTACTTTGTGTAATTTATTTCATCACCACACTGCTCTTCAAAACGGCGAAGAAAACATTGGAGGAAACGGCACGTCCAAAAATTCAAAGACATGTGGCATCTACCAACCCGCACTGGGCCTGCATGGTGGATTACGGCCCTATTTCCTCTCACAGAGAGGAGGCCTGTGTCCCAGCAGTGGGAACTTCATAGGCTGATTATACTAAACAGAAAATAAAATACTTGTATCGTGTTTACTGGTTAATACTGAAATTATTAATGCATTTCTAGTCATACTCAATGCAACGATAAATGAGAGAACGTATATCGAATTTAACGGATCAAAAATTTACTAGTTCGCATTTCGGAAACGTACAGACGCCAGCAGGTCAAGCTACCCGAAACTGTCAAATTTTCGCAATCAACCTCAAACCTTAAAACTTTAGCGATAAAGTTGAAAATCTATTAAAGAAATTTGACAGATTGTAGTAGCTTGATGTGCTGGCGTCTGTACAACAATTTTTGTCCAATATAACTTGCTGCATTCCGACACAGTGTGTATTCTATAGTACCTACCTCAGGGTTCTTATTATATCTTAATTAAAAAGCTATTAAAACATTGGACATTCCTACTTGAGTGTTGACAGCATTTTATTACGTTTTTATTGAAGCAGGGGAAATAGTGAAATGAATTGTGTGTAATGTTACTGTGTAATTAAGCTTAATGTACAGCGCAGTGTTATAAAAGGTTCTTATTTGACACCTTGCAAAATAAAAGCTAAAGCGTTTTGATATTTTCGCATGATAACATAATTGTTAACAATCAATTATTTTATTTATTTAGGTACTTGTTCATGTAACTGTGGGGCTTGTGGCTAAGTAATAACAGCTGCACGGCCCGATCAATCAGGTTAAGTGACACTTGCTGCGGTTGGTCCGTGGATGGGTGACCATCTTTACATTTCAAGACCATTTCGTGCCTCGGAAAGCACGTTAAGCGTCAATCGTAGATCTTTGGCAGACGTTACGGGTCGTCAGAAGACCGAAAGTCCGTCAACCAGTCTTACCAAGGAGCATCGTATTACCCAGTTACTGGGTTGTGGAGGTCAGATAGGCAGTCGCTTCATATAAATAATGTTAAATGTAAATATGTATTGGTAATTAGCTACATCCGTTGAGACTGGAAGCCGACTCCAACACAGCAAGGCAGATGATAACTTGTTCATGTAACTATGAAGAATTGTACCTAAACACTTAGTATATAAGAAACTGTAATATAAACTATTAGGTACTGAAATTCTAGCCCAGCTAATTAAATTAATCGCAAGTCAAGACCTAGTATGCCAAACGGAATCATAACATCAAAGTTTGTTCCACAACATTAGATATGTTAAAGACAAGTTTGTCAAGTGTGGACTGGTGGACGAGGGGCTTAACGCGGCTCTACTCATTATTTATTCAACGAGAAACCTCAGTACATTGTGGTCGGGGCCTTAACTGGAGAAACTTCACACTATGATTTAATAAACCTCGACGTACATCGAACGAAGCAAAACCGTTTTGTCATGGTAATGATCCAAATTACATTACCTATCTGGTGCTATTATAATTTATTTCATAATGTTTCATATCCTGTTTTCCTTAATCCGAGGGTTGTAGGTACTAACTATACAGTGTGGCAGAAAAAAATCGTCGCGCAAATTCTAACCATGGATTCAGTACATGATTCTGAAACCCCGTTTCTTTTTTTTTTTTTTTTGAGGATGGGATATCATCAAATGACTCCCGCTCTGGGTGGAGCGGAAGGGAATGTCAGACTCTTACTGACTAAAACCCACCCGTGTTCCTTCCTTAGCCCTTTATGTTCCAGGGCAGTGATAACCCTTTCGGACGATCCCGCTACCCTGGCAGGCTTCGGCCCTATCGGGCCCCGTCAATTGTGCTGACATCTCTTTGAGGCGCGCGTGGAACACATACGCGCCGTCCAGCACGGGCCTGGTCCTGATCGGACGGTGAGTTACCCATTACTCTCCGCCCGCAGGCCCGCACCTACGGTGGCCGGGAGTTATCACGCGGCTCCCGACGCCCGGAGCGTCTCCCGCGGCGGCTGAGGCGTGAGGTGCGTTCCCTCGCCCACCCCGCCACCTCCTTCGCTAGCATGACTGCTTCGCAGAAGGAGGTGACTGCCTCCCACTCCCTCTCGCCCCGGACCATGGCTTGAACCAGGGCCGGACGCATGAGGTTCTGAAACCCCTGCGCTGAAACTATATGTCGGTTATAAAAAAAAATCTGCTGTTTCAGAAAAGTACAATACGTACGCGGTCAAAATGTATGGAACAGCAATTTATCAATCATGTACTTGATGAACCCATGGTTACAGTTTGTGCGTCGATGTCCCAGTCACCCTAACTAACTCCATAGTACTAACTTATTACCAGATTTCGTCAGTTAGAGGCCGCGTTGCCTGCGTTAGGAGGACGATCAGTCCTTAATTTATGTAGGTATCAACTTTTCCACAAAGTGATCACAAAGTCAGTTAAGGCAAGACATATTGTATAAACCTAAGTCTAGCCTTTTATCAGTTCGCCAGAAAAAAAAATGCTTATGTTCGAAAAAGTCGTGGGAAGCTTTTTAGAAATAATTACTTCCTAATAACGTGGTATTGATCAATTCAACGGAGACCGTCTTTGTTCTGATTCGATGATAATTATGATTCATTATTTTGATATGAAACAAAGACCGGTGGTCGGAGGTTAAGTAACTTAGGACTGATTTCGCAATCATCTGATATAATAATGAGGAATAAATGTAAAATGTTGACACTTATTTCATACAAAAACTGTCAAACGTCAATTTTATTCCTCGAATAAAAGTTATCTAGCGATGGAAAATCAGCCCTTAGTTTAATATTGTGTATGTAGCATCTTTTCTTCGCAACAAAAGAACTATTTAACTTAAGGCTGATTTTTCAATCGACAGATAAGTTTTATTCGTGGAAAAAAATTGACGTCTGACAGTTTTTCAGTCAGTTTGACAGAAGAACTGTCAAAAATTCAAAATTATTTCTACGATAAAATCTGGCGCCGGAAAAATCAGCCCTTAATAATCCTTCCATTTTATACATGGATATATCAAAGTTAACACAGAGGTATACATATATCATCAAAATTTCTAGTCGATTACATAATTCGCGTCGTCCTTAGTTTAATGTCCTGTCATGTCCAACTGCGTAGAACAAGATGAATTATTGTATTGTCTGCCAAAACTTTGACCGTTGTTTCGCTAATATCAAAAGTATACCTACTCTACTATACAGAATAACAGAATCCATGATATATGTATGTAGATTACTTAAGTAGTAAGTACTTACGTAGAAAGAAATGTAGGTGCTTCACTCAAAGGATACAACGTCAAAGTCGAAAGTAATATTAAGAACGACCTTCGCAGAAAACTTGTTACTTTTATTATGGGTATTCTCCACATATAACGCCCTACTACTTTTTCACCAAAAGTTCACTTCATAAGTTTTTGAGAGTGCTATAAATTCAGTCGAATGTGTGCAGTGTTTTTTGCTAGTTTTTTTAGACATCCACCAATCGGCACTGGGCCCGCGTAGTGGATTACGGCCCACTCCCTCTTACACAGGGGAGGCCTGTGTCCCAGCAGTGGGAACGTTATTTTGATAAAATTTGGCAAGGAGATAACCATTTATAACCATTTATCCTGGGGAAGGACATAGGCTACTTTTTGTCCCGGTAGCACGTTCCCGTGGGATAACTTCAGAAAATTTCAGAAGCTTCAGTAATAAATAAATAACCATAGCAGATACTTCAATACATCCAGAGTACATCTCTCATACACACACTCATACACTTTCCCCATTACACCACATCACACGCGATTACTCACACACTATTGCTGCTGTTGGGTACACGTTTTAGCTTCCCTAATTTTGTAAAACAATCTTAAAGGACGAATGGATGGCCCCTATAACAGGATTTTCCTAGCTTCTGGGTCATAATTCACAAAAATTAAGCACCAATGTAATATCCTATTAATATAACATGCATTGTATTTCTTCTTTTTGCTAAATAATATTTTCTTATTCTTATCTACCATCCTTGCTGATCTGCTAAATATTTTTACCACGGCATAATCCGTTGCCGAGCAGACGCAAGAGTGGAAGACAAACCAGAAGGCAGTTTAATGAGAAACAGATGACCTGTTATCCGATTCCGTTAATACAGAAATGTATTCATAACTAATTTATGGCTCTATTATACATTTTCGAGTATGAAAATGTTATTCAAAATATAACGTAGTGCCTACATTTTTGATAAATAGTAGAAATAAATGTTGGTCAAAAATTTACGCTACCAATAAAAATCATCATAAAGCTCGTCGCATCTTAAAGCTTAAGCATAAGTTCGTTTTTTAATGGTAATCTATGGAATCTTATCTCTATGAAATGAGATTAAGAATTTACATATTTAGAACGTTGGTGGTACATTAAAAACTACTCAAAGTTGAAACTCAAATCCTCTAGCTTTTTGAGTGTGTATGTTGATATTAGCATAACATCTGGTGTTGCAAACTACACTTTGTCTTCATTCATTTTGTGGATAGAATTTACTCAAGAGCGGTCAGTTCATACTACCCCACTTTAAAGTTTAACGTCCGCTTTTTGTATTAGAATGACTTACACGTTAGTTGCTAAATGTTGTTATAAATGAAAATATAATATAAATAACGATAGAATATTCTGTAACACATTATTTTGGGGAAGAAAGAAATTTTTTCTCAGAAAAATCTAGTTATAATACTCGTAGCAGTTTCGTAACACTTTGTAGCAAACACCACAATTTTCCTTTTAAATCAATTTCTGTTTCCTAAAACATACTTTGACTACTCAAAAATACTTTTACAAGTTCGCCACGCCACATAAACCCAGGTGATCCAACAATATCCACCGTGAACCTTTTGCGAGTGTGGCTCTGCCAAAAAACATAACATTCACATGTCAACGTAAATAAAATATGGTTGTGAAGAGCAAAAGTTTTCGCGTACCCCTAAATATTCCATTATGGTTGAAGTATAAATGGGACATAAATTCGAGGAGCTAAGTTGTGACGATTACTCAGCGGGACACAAAGCGATGTTGTACTGGTTAAGGGCTGCCATCAATATGCATTTCTCAGGATTTGGCCCAGTTCTTAAGGCGCCCCGGATGGTGAAATGGTTTTTTTCAATGGTACCGATTTAAGTGTTTGTTTGTATAGAACAAGCACTAAATAATTGATTTCGATTAGGGTTAAGCTTACCAATGAATAATAATTAATAATGATTTGCATATTCAAATAATTAAGTAGGTATCTATAATATTTTTTTGAGTTTGAATAGTTTTAAATGGCGACATGACTGACGAATCGCTAACCCTGCAATAGTCCAGTCGAAAGTACCAAGAGTAATGACCTTTCCCATTAAAATAAATATGGTGTGACACCATACAGTCATGATTTCAATGTTCCATTGTATGTCTGAACGAAAACATTTGTTCTTGGCTGTGAACCAAGTTTTTAAGTAAGCGTATTATGATTTATGAAGGCTAATTTAACAGTTTTTGTAAGAAATACAATATTATTAGAAATTAATGTTGGTTAGTGGCATTAAAATTGATGTATGAAATATTTCTGGCAGTATAACATTGTAGTTATTAATGTGGTCTTAAATCACTTTACTAATGCTATAAAAACTGAGTCTTTAATGAGAAAAAACGGTTAGATTAATGAAACTCCGTAGGTCTTAAACCTCGATACCGCCAATGTGGATATCGATCGCGGATTTTCGGAATTCTCTTAATTCAATCACCGAGAAGGCTCAGAGTGGGAGTTGATGCAAATAATATCGCTACTCCCCTGGTCCATTGCAATCACCCAAAAAGCTATTCAATCTTATCCAACATAAAGCAAAAATGTCGGTCAAAGTTAAGAAACTTGATTAAGATACCCTCTTTCCTTATTGCTTTATGTATGTTCAAGTCGAACCAATCAAATCGCTCAGCTTCTTGGGCTTCCAATACATCCACTGTAAGACTTACGAAGGAGATAGGTCCTCCATTTCCTTCCATTAAATAAATGTACTCTATTATTTTGTCTCAGGCGTGACAAACAATAGTTTTTTAGTTTCTTTCACGGAATAAATACTCTATTGTGATGCAAGCTGGAACACTAAGTCTCCACAGTTAAATACGGCAATTATTCAGGGAAGGCACAAAGTTTCATTGTGCGTGGCTCGCCGTGAGCTCTCGCTCCATAGTAATATGCTCAGTAAATTTGGATTTTCATGCCTTGTCATCTGACATAAGTGTTTTAATGCGCTCCGTATTATACATATTTAATAGCATGTGACATTGATGAGATGACGTCGGTATCTCCATTATTTATGCTATTCAGAGCATCTCCAAGCCTTGCTTGAATTCGATGAGTTATTAAATAAATTCCGTTTCAATACAGCCCGTTGAAGAAATTAAACCACAAGACTCGTAAAGTAGGTACACGTTCATAGAATTTGATCCCCTCGGATCGATAGAAGATAAGACCTCGTAACCAGAGAAACGTCTCGTCTGACAAACTGTACCCTGCCAATATTAAACTCACTATAATGCACGGAAAAAAATGAGCACAGAGATCTCGGAGATGTTTATCGCATTAATATAATACGGCATTAAGATTACAATGGGTCGGCTCAAGAGAGGTCCAACATAAGGAGCTCACAGGCTCCGCGTGCTTTGTTGTGAAAATAACTTTATGGCTCAGAAAGCGGGGGACAGTATAAAGCAAGCACGGCTTTCAATAAAGCCAATAGTCCTTCTTAGATGTTATACTCTCTTGTTCATATCCTTTGTGCAATAATGCAATGTTATTGTGCCCTCATGATAATATTACTGCGCTTAAAAGGTTTAATAGCAACTCAGTTTAGAATATTTACGTAGTCTATTACAATGACATATTGTGCGCACTGACAGCGTAATACTTAAGCAATGACCGAAAACAGTAACACGCAAACAGCACTCCAATACGCAAAAGGTAGGAAGGGGAGCCGAGGCTGGCACAAGCAAGATTGCTATCAAACAGCGCCGCCCTCCTTATAGTAGCAGACAATCGCGGCTCCGCAATTACAAACAAGTTATTTACAGCCAGACCATACGGAGATATTTTAAGCTTATTTCCATCTAATCTATTGATTCACGCACGCGGCATTGCACGCTTTTAATGTTCTTATTTAGTCCAATTGGTATTTCGACTCGGTACCGAATAAGGCAGGGCCGCATTTATCACTGCTCGAGTGCTCCAGCACCTATCTTTATTCTACATGATAACGATGAAACTTCAAAATTGCTCTCTTTATTTACTCCGAAAGCTCGTACGAGTGAAATCGTAAGCACGATCGGCATGAAAAGACCGAATTTATTAGTTCATAAGTCATGAGGGTTAAGTAATAATCGTCGACAATGGGCAATAAAGAGTTTATAGGCAGTAAAGTTCGATTCCCTCGCACGTCGGGGCTCGGAAGTCAACTGCACGAAATTCAGAGTTATAGCCCAACTTACACACACCCTGAACTCAATAATCGATTTTCAATGTAAACAATTTAATTACATGGGAGTATGTCTCTCTCGTGGAGTCGGCTTTCGTGTTGTTACTTAGGAACTTTTGATTATACCATTAACACGTACAGTTTATGACTTGATTGAGTTCGAATCAATAATCTTTGTCAAGAATGTAATAAAGTACCTTCTAGAATTACTATTTACGGTGTTTCTTGTTAAATAACAAAATAATTATTTACGTGACGCCGTAAAGATTTTACGTCGATTTTTATGTTTGACATTAAATTCCGAAGTGAATGTTATCTCCTTTTAAATAGAAATTACTGAACAGTTTGCCCACAGAACGGTTCTGATGCAACCCGTTTAGAATTATTCGAAACCAGTCGCAGTCGTTGAACGATTTCGTTAACGAGAGTATTACATACAGAGCATGTTGTGCCTCGTTTAATCGTAAAAATTATTTAATGACAACTGCTCATCGACTATCATTCCGTATTAAGAGATATAAATAACATTTCAGTTATTTATAACCGAACACAACAGTACCGTTGAGAATATTGCGCTTGCGTCGGTAGAACGGAAGATTAATAGTTATTATCACAGACTACCTGTTATGAAATAGCTTGTGTTTACCGAATTGTTTAAAGTAATTTGTGTAAACAAAGTGCGGGGCCGTCAAACAATGGTTCGGAGGTAAAGCACACAGCCCTTGGGCACGCCTTGGGTATAGCATTACAAGGAATATAATCTTACAGCGGCTGGCGGCGTATGTTTAAAATAAACAGAGATGGTCCGTGACCGCGCTCGTCGCCTATCATAACATTATTGTTTTCATTGCTCGCCCAGCACTGGACGTGGCTAACCGTAACCAGTTAAGTTCTCGCCATAACCTAAGATCAACCATCAACCATATTTGAAATTTAAAAATAATGTATACAAAACACCTGTAATATACCATAACTAAAGCAACCGCTTGTACTGACGAAGAACTTGTCAGAACTCTGTTTACATTGCATTAACCATTCTTTATAACGGAGTTGTGTTTGAACAAATAAATTCACACCAACAAAGGTTTACTTAATACTATTTGTTACTAGATAACATAGTTACGATAATATATGCATCTGCTTATGAGTGAGAATAAAAAGCTCTCACCTAAAAGTTTGTTCAATCGTGCAGCGAAGGGACAACAGCTTTATAAGAAGGCTCTAAAGATTCTTAACAATGCCAATCCACTGCGAACAGTATAAAAACGTAATTACTATCTTCAAACGTGTTTCACCGAAAATCAATCGGAGATATCTTTTATCATTTTTCTTTGGAACTGCAAAAGTTCATTGTTAGCTAACTAGAAAGAAAAGATTCGTCCTTTTTTGTTCATACAAACACGGTATATAACCTCTCAAACGACCTTTACGTTACCTTTGTGGAGGGTAAGTGGGCTATGCGTAACAGTTTACACATTGCTCTGTTTTGATTGCCCGACCACCTCGCTGTGTTAGATGGAAGGAGACGCGGCGCGGGCGACAATGGAATGTAATACAAGTGCGCTGTCACAGCCGGTTTAAGCTCTTACAATGATTAGCCGAAATCCAGTCACGAACTATTGATGAGAATCAATACAGAGGATCCGAAATAAGTTGAGATGCATGTACCCACGGATATCGTTTCTTGACATGTGTATTGTCAATGACCTCGAAATGTGTGGTTGTAGAGCAAACAAAGCCGCTCTCAGAATCAATGACTTATACATGGTATGTTACACAAATAATGCATTATTCTGTTTTGTTTCCCGAAGCGGATGCGTGTCCCAACCAGCCCAACTCATTCATTTTCATTAGTTCCCATTATGTAATCAAAACACTAAATGCAACAGACGCATCGAGGAAGCAAACCGTATAAGGTACAATCAACCGCAATAAAGGGGTTGCCAACCGAAGACCTCCAAAAGCCCTATCAAAACGAAAGGAGTTTTTTACATCATGGCACCATATTTGTCGGAGAATAGAAAAGAAAACAAAGTTTTTATTCTTTTAAAATGTTGCGAAAGATCATTGTTCCATTTCACTTGCATAAAGTGACTCTTTACGCAGCAGTAATAAGATGTAAAATCCTTCACCGGATTGTGCATATTTCACTTTGTTGGGCTCGTAAAGATTCGCTTACCTGCTTGTTTGTTGTGAGTAGGAAAGGGGCCATCGGGCGAACCTTTTTTATCATTGAATTTTATGTGTGGGAATTTTAATGTGTACCCAGAACGGCACGTTCTGCTCCTCACAGCTGGGCCGCAGTTGGTGAGGATTCTTGCAAAACACGTGTCGCGGTGGTCATAAAATATCTAGTAACGCTTGCTTTAACGCCGGAATAAAGAACATATTTCTGAAGAACCATAATGAAATGAACATTTTCTACGGTACTCGGGTCGTGTAGGTTATTTATTGTTTTATCGTAAAGCCGCAGCTGCATGTTTTCAATTACTACCGGATGATTGATGTAGTAGTATAGTATTTTTCCACACTCAAACAAGTTTATCGCCGCCATCGATAGCTGGGCTAGTATTAATAATATCTGAGGGCTCGCAGACGGCGCGGCAGAAAACGCAACGTCATCGATCTCACACTCAGCTGCGGCTCCTTGCCGGACCCTTGGAATTACTTCAATCATTTAAAATAAACACGCCTTCCTCGAAATGTGTCGAGAGAGGTAGCTATTGGTCCCATCATACCATCATAAAATCCACTTTGATTTATGATACACTCCGTGATCCTAAGTCTCAGTCGCTTTTGCATCTGCCGGTGTTTTTTTAGGTTGAAGGATATTGAAACTTTTTGGTTTATTTAATGAATTTTACTTCACATCTGGTGATATCTAATTAATGACAATCATCAGAATTACAGCCCCATAAAGTCTAATCATGAAATGTAACATTTAATTCGTTTTCGTAATCAACTAATAAGAAGTAACTAATGTTTGAAACAGCTGGAATTCTAGCAAGAAATCCAACGGGCGGCGCGCAGCGGGACGCCTCGACAATGCCAACCAAATTAAAAGGAACCGTAAACGTTTCCACTTGAGCCTTGCTAAAATTTATTGCTCTGAGTTTTTTCTCTTGTTTCACTTGCTAATGAGATTCGAATGCTGCAGCTGTATTATTCGAGATGTTGGACGAAGATTAAAAAAATCTTGCTGAGAGATTCTATTTACGGTATTGTAGGAAAAGAGATGTTTACCGCAAATTAAAGCCCTTTCTTTTGTTTTTTGTTTACGTAATACTGATTTCGTTTCTTAGCAGAACGGGACGGGTGAACCGACATAAAATATTCTCCCGCTACGCATATTGAAATTTGCGCGAGTAGACGCGAGTAGATTGTAGAGCGTCTTATTGCAAGCAATAGGTATGATGAGAAACGAGAATCTTGATTCGAAATTCTATCTCGATGTTATAAAGTTGGTATTGAATCGGAGGCAGTTCAACGCGGGTGGTCCTTAGGCTATGTCGGCTGAGCGAAGCAAGAATGCAAATTTCACTAGTGTTGCTGGCCGGTATGTTCTTGAACTCTGTTGCAACTAAATAAAGGCGGCTAACCATAAGCCCGGCTAGGAAATTACTAATTAAGAGCTCCATAATAAGGCTTTAAATTATATGTTACAAACTATTGTGGTACGGGTATATAATTATAAGCTAGCAAATCGCCGATTGAAAAATATGATAAGGTAAGTAGTGTAGAGAATTTTGTTACGAATGCACGACACGACATTGGGGGAGTTATCGGTACGATCGTTGTTAAAAAAGAAAATGGTGTGGAACGAATGATGCAATACGAATTAAGTGCGGCAAACTAGATCCATGGAATAAAGAGGCGCTCTTTTGACGGGCTGACGGAGCTAAGTACGGACAAAGGGACAATGGTGAAAGAGCAAAGTACCGAAGCGTGGCGATCCAGTGCTTGCTTCCGGCAACGTGGGAACGCCTTTTTATGGCTATCGATAATTTCTAGCCTGATATTCGATATTCATAATCCACCCCATATTTACATTCATATCATCTGTGGTATCTATGTAGGTTATAAAGTGCAAGAAACTATTTTACGCAAACTAAATAATTACGTATAAGACTTTTTGTTATTTTGTTCTCTAAGGCAAATAGTATTTAAGTAAACTAGGTATAAAATAACTAATTAATTAATAAATTTTTGTCATTATATCAAGACTTCTAATGTTAAATATTTTTTAATTACTATAAAGTATGCTCATGCCGCCTGTGATACAGGTTTATCCTAGTACAGGCATCTAACTTTAATATACCTTTGTAAGTTATTTCTAAGACTTTGTGTAAATATTTTACCAATTTAATACTGAATAAAATATTATTATTATTATTATTATTACCCCTCCCTTAATAGTGTTTGTGTCTAATCAATATGACAAATTGAGATTTTTTCGAAGACAACAATTTCGAACATAACAATTTTTATATTAGTAGTAAAACTAGTAAAATAATGTCTTACTAGAGTACCCATTGTTTCATGTGTATTGTGGATTACATTCAAATAATTTGAGATAATGCACGAATAAAAACGATAACCCAAGCAACTTTTCGATAATACTTTAATCGTAATAAGTACATGTGTACAATACCGAAATTATCGACGACCATTTCAATTGAATCTAACCAGAATCCTAATCTTATCTACATTATCAACCAAATTATAAACAAAAGAGTTTCCTAACAAAATTCCAATTCATGTTTCGACCGCCAGTCTACACAAAATCCAAGTGCGAGTCCAATCCGCCTCCGCCCATCGCCACATTCCTAAACAATAGTTCATCAAATGGTATCGGTTCAATCGACGTGTCATTTCACGGACCATCGGCCGTTGTACCATTTAGCACTTCCATCTTCTTGACGAGAATCGCTTTTCTACAATTACCAGTTTTTCACAATACCGCTTTAGCTCAAAACCATGCTGTTGCTCATGTTCTATTAGCATATTATTATCCACCGTGTTTCATGACCAACAATGACAAATTGCGTAGTATAAGTGGACTTCAATTTCATTCATGTAAATGGGCTTCAAGTACCATTTACAATATTGTCTTCGTGTTATTTTCTGCTTTGGTAATTTGAAGCTTTTATCGCTATTGATCAATTTATCGTGTCTTTCCTTCTCATACATTTCTGCTGTCTGGGAATAGTCTACAAAAACTGTAACGATTATTTTTTCTACACCATCGATTGCAGTTCCGATAAGTGTATGAAACTGAACTAACAAGTGAGGGTTGCTCTTGCCAAATACTACCCCAACGTCGGAAGCTCCTCACAGTTTCGGGAAGCATGATTTATCGGACAAACTTACGCCATTACTCATCTCACCATTCGTTACTCCAATAAAAAGAACGTCTTCCGATAATTTATTGGGAGGAGTATGGATTTTTTATTATACACGTCTATTTTAGAGTGCACTCTGTCGCACCGTTATTACTTCATAAATAAAAGATTTGATTTACTATATCCTCAGAATGCCATTAAAACTTTTTGAGAGGTCGTATGATAGTTTCATCTATGTTATGGCTGTTTTATCATTTATGGTGTTTCCATGTATTCAGTTTTGATGAAATATTTGGGACTCTTCAAATACAATTCGTAGCCGGTTCCGACGGACAGCTGATGCAGTGAACAGGTGAAACATTTTATCACTAACAAGAGCTCAAACAAAATATAGAAAGACAAAGCAATAAAAACACAGATGTTTGTACAAAATAAAATTATGCATGCGACAGATGTAACTGACACTAAACATACCAATAGTTGTCCTAGCGACTCTACATTTCGTTGGAAAAATAAATATCCGTCAAGCTTAAAGATAAATAATAATTTAATTGTTACATAATAAACTAAATAATAAAAATACAATTTAATAGTAAATACAATACCTTTAAGGATGCGATCATAAGTTGTTGAACTTGAATCAGACGAAACACACAAATGTACGAATTCAGAGTAAGTTGTTAAAGTTTCAACTTTACCAAATTACTAAATAACTGCTACTCGCATCAAACTTGTCAAGTAAACAGACGCGGCACATGAAACACGACTTCAAAATACAGTTTAGTTCACTTTACAAGACGTATCACTGAGGGAGATAAAAATGAAACTTCTCAGAAACTTACACTCACAGTTAAGTTAAACTCACTTAGAAGTTAGGTCCTAGTTAGTTGGACAGTAACACTGTGTCCATATAGCGAATGCTTCTCAAATGTCCAAATAACACTGCACAATTATAATGTGTCGCACAAGGTGTAATCACAAGACCGGGCGGACCGGTCGGCGAGCGGCGACGAGCGGCGGCGAGTGACGCGGAACGTTCGGCGGCGTGGAGTCGCGGCGGCCGCGCGAGCCTCTCTGCCTGCATCACAGAAACCCTACGGCGCGCGCGGGGGCCGCCGATAGACGAAAATGGCTTCACAAGTTAATTTTTTTCTCTTTCCTCCTTTAATATTCCGCATATGCCGTGCGCGGCCGGCGGTGCGAGCGCATGCGTCCCAACCCCGGGCCCATGTAGGGGTTGTAATGTAACGCGATGCACCCGCACTTTACATAACTTATTGGGCCGTTTATTGAAGCCACTGTTTAATACCCTTTCCATGTCGGCTTTGTGCGTAGCTTCCTCGATATTCGTGTACAAAGCGAGAGGTTATTAATCCTCGTTCAGAATACTTTAACAGAAACTGTTCATCAATCTCAATGTAGACTGTCAGTGTTGCTTGCACGTGAACTTCCACCGAACAATGATGGGTAAATTGTACATAGTTTGTTTTAATTACCGATTACCTCTTACACGTCGCCTCACAGAAGTTTAAAATTATATTTTAATATCAGCTCCACTGTACTAGTTTGTTAGTAAAAGGGATTACACGAAACTACTTTACCGCCGACTCTTTTCAACCGAGAAAGACTTTTCATTATAGCATTAGTCCTGAAGTAAAATGCTTTAGATTCTCTCCATAAACAATTTTATAATTTATGAAGAAATCTCTTTATGGACTTATTCTTTGTCGGTTTATTTCGAGCTTTTAGTTGTTTCATAAAAAATGAGTGAGGAAATGGAGCCGGGATAAATTATTTATTGCTCTTGGACATCCATTAGCACAGCTATTAACATTTTATTTTAGTTCAACTAAGGAATGACGGACTTGTTTTAAAATTAAGAGGTTCCAGTTATATGACAGACTTTTAACTCTTTAATTTTTAAGTTAAGTAGATTATGTTAATCTAGGATTAATGAAGAAAAAGAGGCAAGAAGCTGTAAGATACCTGTTCCAATCAAGTTTTCGACAAGCCGACTGACTATTTGTACATCCCACAAATTCTCGGTACTTTATTACTTTAATAGCTGTGACATTGTAAAAGGAAATAATCTATGGTTTTTATATACCTATAGTCGAGTTATCTCATACGTTACATACCAATAGTGTTATGGAAACGACAAAATTAAAATAAAACAGCGAACAGGCTCCGCATAAAAAGAACATTGAATCGAAATTAGATAAAAACACAAAAGCTCTAAAAGACACGCCACACACAGCCCCTAGTCACATTATACACTACATTCCGAACGATTCTCATACAAGTAAAATAGCAGTTTTTTTACCGAAGCTCGTGAGCAAACATCCGATTGTTCGAAGTTTTTGCATTTCGTCCACGTTCAGTGCACACGTAGTAGGACAGGTACAGAAGGCTGTGTTACTCGTTGACAGTGCGCCGAAATACGGCTGAACGAATTAGCATACAGTTCCCATGTGCACCGTCAAGCGCCCGCGTCCGCTATTCGGCGTCGCGCCATGCTTTCGTCTTTTATGTCATCAGCGAACTATAGCTGCGCGAAATAGTGATGTGAAACAGTTTGTGGAGCTTTTTGGTGAGCTATTTTATCGATATCAGTTTAGACATAAAACGAACCTCTATTTTAGTGGTATTCGTTCGAGTATCCAGTTATTATGAAGTGTAATAAATACTTATGAATGTTTTAGAGTACGTATCGAGTTATTGAATGTGTTAGTCAGTATCTCATCGTTTTTATTAGTTACGTTTTATTATTGACGTAAGATACGATCTTTAAATCAATACATAGGTTGCAATATTAAATTTCTCACTAGGCACATTCGTAGTGTGACGTTAATGTCAATAAAAATTACATTGCTTGAATATTTATTATATGTTAATGATGAGAAAGGTTTAATTAATGCTCGCTCTGTAAACATTTATATTTTATTTGCATTTTAATAGATATAAAATACACCAATACCAGAATTTGGAGTGAGAATTTTCTAATAGAAACGTAAATTCCCTCGCTTCTGTGTCGTTTGATTTCTTAACTTTAAGGGCGAATTTTACCAATGAAACTGATCACGATCAACACATATAAATGGCGTTCAAGAGCTGTCAGTGCCAATATTCCACAACAATGATGACACTTGAGCTTGGTTTAGATTCATTGATAAAATTCGTCCTTAGTAGCTGTTCCGTTTGTCATCTTTTGTGTACCCATAGTTCAGGATTAGCTTTGATCACAGCCTCATGTAAGTCAAGATGTAGCCTAAGATCTAGCTCGCTTGCCTAAAAGATGCCTATTCACGTTTGCCTTGAGGGCTCTAAGGTAAAAGCGTCCCCGTTTTGGTAGATTTCTTTCAAAACGGGTTCTAGTTGCATAGTACTAATTTCATGGTTACCTTATACTACAAATACGTGCTAAAAAGTTTATAACATAACTCAAAATTTAAGACTTCATAAGTTAAATAAATTAAAAATAGATTAAAATATTCTAGAAATAAGGTAGTATTTACTTCATATAAATTAAAATGCTTATATATAATACGTATATAACACAGCTATCTACTAAATTAAATGACTAACTAAGTAACTAACTATATAAATAAATACAAAAACAAAAGGACATTTAGGCGTCGAGGTACTCGTCCGCTTCGTTGTCATCCGGAAACGTGCCCAGGAGACTGGCAGCAATGCAACATTGAAAGGCTTGCTATTCTTTGGCCAAAGAACGAGCCACCCCTCTGGTCACGTGAAGAAATAAGTAATTGTGTTGCAATGATATTTCTTCGAATGATGTTGGTGGTTTATCTACTTTGGGAAATATTGTAATAATTTCTACTGAAAATGTCTACTTTTCATTTAGATATCCATTTCTTTTTACTTTTGCGATCTTTTAAAGGATCTTAGTGAAATTATTACGTTCATCAGTACACTTCCAGATACTTCTGAGTCTTTCAGCGAATTTACGGGTTTTCATCAAGACATCCAATTTTTCGAGATAGAGAGAGAGATAAACCATTTTATTAGACTTTCAGACTTACAATTATTTTTTATTAAAAATGAAAATTCGTATAAATTGACAATAGAAAGAAAGTCATTAACGAACACAATTATAATGACAAAGGCTAAATAAACGTTGACCTCAATTCGGCTCTAAACATAAAAGAACGCCATTCCTTCTTTTCAAAGTTTCGAAAATTCACGGAAAGGCATTATGAATGTATTGTTGAGGTGCTAAAACGTAGATTCGATATGCATTCATTGTGGTCTTAAGCCTGATTGTAGGATTGCGTGTGCCGACTTGATAACTAAGCTAAAAGCGCACTCTGCTATTAAAATATGGATATTCCGTACGGTAGAAATGTTTCTTTGTAATTTATTTGAGGAAAAAATGAGCTAGAATTATTTATAGTTTGTTAAAGTGATGCATCACCCTTGTGGTTCATTGCCGACCATCTGAAGCTATTTAATCGAGTTAGTTTTTGTAGAGAATTCTTTGTAGTTATTGGAACTTGTAATGATACACATATAAGGCTAATTGAACCTTACTCAATTTACAAACTTGTTGATATGTATGGGTGCTGTTGAGAAAATGTGAATTTACTTAATATGGTTTGTGGGAATACGACATTTAGCGCACAAGCCACATCACTGTATTAAAATAACCATTACTGCATGATGAATTTGATATTGAAAACTTATTTTTTTTTTAAGTTGCAGGAAGAAAAACTAACTAGGTATTTGCCCAGCAGGAGACTGCTATCAGATGATACGTTAGTACCGCAGTAGGTATACTTGCTATACGTGCACAACTATCTCAAAACCTGTGCGACCTAAATACCTTCCTATATTTCTATTTTTCTCCTTTAACTTTTCGGTCGCATCCAGCATAGTCTTTCCCGAAATTTTCCACGTAGAGCCGGCATCGTCTGGTTGCACGTAAACACAAATGCCATTAACAGCTGACTAAGCGACGCGACGCCTCCACCACTTTTACATAGCTATTGCCTTTATTTTTCCATTTCCGTTCTTATTAATATTTCACTTAACTTTGCTTTTAGTCCGTATATTTCGGGTTTTAAAAGTTTAAGAACCCTGTTAAAAATTCATGGAGTACAGAATACAATGTTTTGTGTAAAGTTAATTTTAAATACATTTAAGAGCGTTTAGAACGTACGGCATTTCATACAAACTCTAATGTCTTTATTTTTCGAAATAACTGAATCGATTTCAGTGAAACTTCCTACGCATAAGCAGGATATAGGTATAGGTCTAAAAAGTTAATTGAGAACATTTAAGAAAAATAGTGTTACAGCTAAATTCGGCCGATCTTAAATTTTCCATAGAAACAGAGATTTCCAATTATCTTTTTTTAAATAAGACATTTCGAAAATGTTCTTTACTAACTTTTTAGACCTATGTATCCTGCTTATGCGTATGAAGCTTCATTAAAATCGGTTCATGCATTTCGAAAAACAAGGACTAGAAAGTTTGCATGAAATGCCGTACGTTGTAAACGCTCTTAACCTGTAATGCAAAATTTCGTTTGCAACAAAGCACTATTGTAAAATACAATCCGTGTTTCCACAATTAACTTAGAAACAACGAATTAGTTTACCAGAGACTGCTTTTCAAATTATCGTAATGGAGATCTGTGTACTGTGTATAGTCTGTGTAGACAAAACATGCCCGCTAATGAACGGTACACAACACAAAGTTGTAAGAAATTCGTTATTAGGTACCAGGATAGGTGAAGTGGTAGCATCTAACTGGTTATTATAGTCGAAGGCCCACAACTACTCGTAGGCCGTAAATTATTACTTCTTGTGCACTGTTACCGTCCGGTCCTTGGTCAGATGTGTAATTATTGTACACAGCTTTAAGTGGGTAATATGTATGTATGGATGTTGGAAGCACAGGTACACAATATATGGGCTACGCAAAAAGCATGTCGCGAATAGCGCAGCCAAGCAAAACCCTATACCTGTATCTGCAGAGGAGTGGTGCAGTTTATTGTTTATGTTATTTTTATTAAAAAATGTTACAGTTTTCTCTTAAAACTTTTCACTGAACTTGAAGTGCGTACTCCCAAGTTACAAACTGCAACAATTTTACACGTAAGGCCTTCTTTTATATTTAATCATATTCAAGTTGTCGAGCTTGGCTGGCAAACATCATTATTCCAGTAATTATAAAACTATTATAAACGTCTACTTAATTACAGTTACTTTTTCAATGAATTAAAATTAATTCAACAATAACAATGTTAATAAATATCCCACAGATAAAGACATTCAATTTGAAATAAACTTCTCTCTATCTTTCTCTTCCAGTATTAAAAACAACAGTTTTAGATAAAAAATCAATTAACTTCATATATAATAGTCATCAGAGTATAGTATAGCATTTTATGAGCTCTATTTTATAGTTAAGTTTTATTGGCAGATATCAATAACGATTGCATATATTAACGTCAACGACAAACGACTATAATAACTAGTTCTTGTAACGTGTTATAGTTATCGCCTCATTCAATAGTTAAATGCCCAGAGGTTTGAAGTAAGCTGGATATGGCATACACTTTCCTGCATACATACCTATATGTGTCTGTGTTCCCTTGTAGCTATAACATGGGAGTCTTGTAGTCTTCAGTGAATTGGTTACTTCTAGGCAAGGGTGGCAGTGGGCAGGGTACATTGCATTGTGCTGGGGGACCCTGGTGATGGCGCCAAACAAGTGGCCGAATTCTGGGCCGAGTCCATTTAGATTGCTATCGACACGCTAAGAAGAAGATTGCTCGCAGAATGGATGGTCCTGGAGTGGCGACCGCGTACCGGAAGACGTAACGTTGGAAGCCTCCCGCAAGATGGACCGATGACCTGGGGAAATGCATGAATCCGCTGGATGTGATAACCACAGAGCCAGTCGATGTGGCGGTGCTT
Source organism: Apamea anceps (assembly GCA_951799955.1). NCBI lineage: Eukaryota > Metazoa > Arthropoda > Insecta > Lepidoptera > Noctuidae > Apamea > Apamea anceps. The sequence continues at coordinate 9,517,426 of OX637515.1, read as the reverse complement.
GTCTATGTCCAGCAGTGGACGCGTTTCGTGTGAAATAATGATGATGATGAGGCAAGGGCGCACCACTGGCAATCCCATCATTGCTTACCATCTGGTGGGACAGTCTTAAAACGCGAGTTCGCGAGAAAAAAAATCGTCTAGAAGTCCTAAAAATTTTAATGAAGAACAAAAAGAGGCTGTTTATATATGCCAAACATGTATTTCGTTTTTAAATCGTAATTTATTTAGAATCTAATTTGAAAGAAGTTAAGAGTGCCACTAGTTTCTAAGCTTTTGTTTATTATTAAAAGAAAATAAAATTGTAGCACTGCAATTCTATTTGAAACTCATTTGAATCAGTAATCAAAATTGATCTATTTACTTATTGTATAATTTTTCCAATCAATAAAACTTGTCTTAAAAAAACAATAAATTACTCTAGTTTATAAGTTAAAGCAGTACATGATAATTCGTTTTAGGCTACTGGCCAGCAGTTTAATCGTTTTTAAAACATGCCATATTTATAACCAAATAAGAACATCTTCCATTAGGTACACTACAAAATAGAAAAGTTGTACAAACCTCGCACAAACAAAATAACTCATATACAAATAAAGTGTGAAAAAAGAGCAATTCCCTGAGGCTATTTCCTGTATAAATCCTGTAAGGTCTACTGAGGTGTGAATAAAGTAGTGTTACCGGATAGCACCTCATTAGTTGGCTCCAAACGAGCTGGCTGCAAAAATAAACTCGCGTTACTATTTACATAATTGAATTACATTTGAATACTGCAGTTTTCTTGTAGGTTAGATTAGTTGGTGTTGAACATGGCCTCAAATACCATCGTTAAGAAGCCTTTTAAACTGGTAAGGCAGGTAAGGATATTTCTAGATCTGTGAAGCGGTTTAGATAAACGTTGGTAGTGTCTCTCTATATTACGCTAAGTTTATCTCATCTATTACAGTTGATTGTTTATTTTTTAGAGTATGTTGTAGGTAAATATACTTATTTTATTGACAAGAAGGCTTCCTAGTCGTATCTTCTAAATTTATCGTTTCATTAAGTGAGAATTTATCGTTATACAAAAATAAAAAATATTTCAGTAAGTAATCAACTTAAACATTGTATCTACATAAATTGAGGTAGTATCCAACTATCGTTGTTACAATGTTACCAATATTTTGTATTATGTCAATACTTTGGACAACCGTAATCTTATGCTGAACATAAGCTGTTATCTGAAAGATACAGCACTAGAAAAACCTCACCCTTTCCCTCAAATCACCCCAGATACTCGAAACTAAGAATACAAAAGATAAGCACGAATTTCTTTTCACCGGTAGCGGTACCTACGTACACAACTAACTAGCCTGATTGATAAAAAAATCCACCCTTCTCGACATGATGATTTTATAGCTTATTTGATTACCGCAGTATTACGGGGTGGAACAGCGGAAATCCCATTAAAATCCGCTGCGCAAACAAAATGATTTTTGATGTGGTTTTCGCGAATATTCAGTCTGTGAGAATGTTCATATTCGCATTCTAATCACGTACTTTATCATCACAGATAACAGCTTCTGTTACACACCACGGAAACATGAGACGAAGTTTGTGAGGAGGATTAGTCTATATATAGGTATATGAATATAGAAACTTTTCATTCATTCACTATTGGACCAAGGCAACCCGAATGTTATTTGAAGAACAGGTTTATTTTGATCCTCCCAAAACTCACCTAATTTCAACCATATTAATCCCGGACTCCTACAGGCATTTTTCCCCATTAGAGTGATTAAACCATCAAGTAATAAAATCCATTATCCCTTTGACTAGGGAAAACAAAACAAAACTACAAATCTCCTCTATGCCACTTTTATCATTCAAACGAATGGACAAATCCGATTTGAAAGCCTTTAAATAAATTAACCAACTAAAATTCGAACGTCGGAATATCGCGCACAATACACGACATATGCAAAAACCTCCTCCATAAATGAAAAACCCTAACTGAAAACGCGAACCTGCCTCATGTTGTTCTCATCTAATACGTGGAAATACACAGAGAAACATGCAGCCTCATCAGTTTCGATCTGGCTTTTGCAGAGATGAGGCGAAACTGAAGCTTAAACCGAAGGCCGATTCTTGTAATTTAAAACATTCAAAATCTAGTAGCAATCTCATCTTGGTGACAAACATTATGTCAAAAAAATGTAGGGAAATTAGAGGTATTTTTGACAGATTGAGACTGAGGTTAGACTGTGAACTTTCTTAAAATTACGAGAATTGCTCCTCGGAGCATGACATGAGTGTTACCCTTTTTAAACACTCGTATATCCCGACGTCAATTAACAATCAGTGTAGAATGTAGAAAACAATATTTACGTTCAATTACAAGCTTTTTGTTCATCACTAACAGTGTGAATGGCGAGGGTGTCTCCCAAGTTTGTGCCATAAAGGCGGCGATGACGACAAGCTCCCTTGTTGATATTCATGTCGAGAGAGTGGCCCGTGCCTCCGTCGAAGCCGCGTCAGCTAAATTACTTTATTACTGCCGTCTATAGGTAAATAGCTACAATACTAACTGCTGTTACGAGGTACTTGGGGTTAGAACAGTGTATTCTTGTTTAAAGCTGATGTTTTTGATGGAATAAGTGTAGAGCTTTACTTTGTGTAAATTATTTCATCACCATTGCTCTCAAAACGGTGAAGGAAAACATCGTGAGGAAACCGGCATGTCCCAGAACAGAAAATACGAAGACATGTGATATCTACCAACCCGCACTGGGCTTGCGTGGTGGATTACGGCCCACTTCCTAGCACTAAGAGGAGGGTTGAGTCCCAGCAGTAGGAACATTATAGGCTGATTTATGATGAACTGTAAAGCTTACAGCTTTTGACCCTAAAACTAAATCTGTTTCGATTTTTTATACTGCCACAGAAGGAAAAATACATTATAATTGGCAGGGTAGTTTTATTAGGTTTGAGGAATTCTTCCGACCGTTATTATGTACATACATAAAACATATCGGGAAGAGGCCATATTCAAATATCTCTTGATAAATGTCACCATTATTATTTTTATCTGCGGGAAGGGGACGCGCTCAGAGGGATGTGAACCCCACAACTGAAGGGTTCACATAAGTAAAACTTTGCTTATTAATGAATTGAAGCATCTTGAAATAATATTTGAGAAATAATATTTCTATTAAAGCCACTTATTTTGTGGGGGTTTTGAATAAGTCTATAAATATCCACCTTACCGTGAAAATACTTTGATCATATCTTAGACTCTTCAGCATTTCATAGTTCTCAATGTTGATATAAAAATATCCCCAAAACAGATCAGAATAATACAAGATTTATACAACCCCATAATCACATCAACGGAGCGAAACATATCTATAAAAGCGATGTTCACAACCATTCATAAAGCGTATAAATGTAAATGAGAGAACATGTCACAAGAATAAAAGACTCAAGATGGACGAATCATGTGAGCAAATGAAATCGTAAGAATGTGTAATGAAACCACAAGCCGAGTGCGATGGACAGACAGACTTCTAAAGAAATGTTATGATACTCCTTTTCATAGAAAAGACTTGAATATTTAAATATATGTTTATTAATATACATAACTTCATTTCTATTCAAGGTTTGTTATTTCTAAAGGTTGTGTTACTATTTAATACTAGGGGTAGTTATTGTGTATAAGTATCCTAGCGTGTTGGGACAAAGCTCATTTTATCTAAGGAGCTTAATATGTCAGTCAAAATTTAAAGCTAGATTTAGCAAGTGTCTGAGGGCTAAAAAGTTGAAAGATAGAGACTATGAAGGTAGCAAAAGTAGTGTGTATTACACATGTTTACAATAAGGCAGATGGGGGTTGATTTTTGTATTCACCTATGTTTAACTTGAGAGAGTACATAGACTAGTTGACTATAAAAACATAATATATATGTATAATCAGCCTATAATATTCCCACTGCTGGGATACAGGCCTTCTCGCGGTGAGAGGGAGTGTGCCCTAATTCACCACGCGGGCGAAGTGTGGGTTGGTATGGTAGACATGTCTACGAATTTTTTGGTTCTAGGACATGTGGGTTTCCTCACGATGTTTTCCTTCACCGTTTTGAGAACAGTGATGAAATACTTAACTTACACAAAGTACAGCGCCTGTCTAGGTTCAAACCTACAACTCGCCGCCGTTATCGCCAAAAACATAATACGCACATAAAGATAAGGCCGCCCATAGTATGTTTAGTAGTGCTAAAGGTATTATTTTTTGTTATTTATTTTGTGGAGCACATTAAAATATATATAAATAAATGAATAATGCTACTTATTCTTTATGTTGTTAGTCGTCAAAAAAATAAGTAAATCCAACTTTTCTAAGATTCCTAAGCCACGAAAACTAATATGTATTTCGATGCCCAAGCAATACTAGTGGCATTAATAGTTTCAATATTTGTGTTCCTACTTTAGCTCTGACAGTTATTACTGCCTTTAGTTGGCAACAAGATTATTACTATATCCGCCAGCATGATTTGTAATAATGGCTTTTATTATTTACAAACAGAAACTCATATTTCATACAATGGAGTCACCAATCAAATATTATTTTCGTCAAAGTTGGATAGACAACAAATATAAACAACTGCCACTAAATGAAATTGCAAATAAACGAAAACGTCAAGTTATACAAAGTTTAGTGCTTTCCTCACAGTTTTAATAAACAAACAAAGAAATAAGGAAAGTTTTGGCCGGAGGGTACTTATTGTTTTGCTTGACCTCGATAACCTAAATTAGAATAGCGCCGGGCAAAACAAATTTGTGAAAATACTGTGACGAATATTGAGCATGTTTTATAGTGAGACGGATTTAAAAAAGTTGTTTTTCTCCTCCGGTTTGAAAAGAACAACCACTATTCTAGATTGTTTTTTTATACAATGAATACACCTAAATGGTAACTACTTTTATCCACTACAATAATTAATGAGCATCGCACCCGCTTCGCTTTCGAAAAGCTTTCAGTTTATACGTCAGAAGCTTACTTCCTAATAGAGTAGCCATTTTTTTTTAAATTTTTCTTTGAATTCGCATTCCGAAGCGTAGCAGTGAATCGCTACGGCACTGCACCAACCGTGCAGTTAAACTTTAAGCCCAGGCTCACACGGACGTGCTTTTCCCGTGGCGATTCTTTTTCGCATACTGGATTTTCAACACACTGCTTAATGCCGAGAGTTGAAAATCCAATGAGCGATAAAATCCCGCCGCGATATTTTTGCGTCCTTGAGAACTTGGGCTAACTATTAGTTTTTACATACCTATTTATAACTACGATTACGATCGGAATAAAAAAAATACTTTTCCTCCATAAATAAACCAAAAAAAATACCAACACAATAGTTCCGGGAAAGCGAAAACTAATGACGAGATCGTCTATCTCGTAGGCTTATGTTTCCCACCTAAAACATTTCGATTTGTTGCATTCATTCATTCAGTACTTCAGCGGCCATGATTACTCGTTCGCGTGAGCGCCTCTGATAGTTTCGTGGCCGCACAAAAACTACCGGTTATCTGTACGAAATGAATGATCGAAATGAACCATAGATGCATAAATAATATAATATATATGCTCACGATATTAAATAATGGTATTCGTGAACATTGCATCCATTCTTTTCAACGCAGTGTTTGTTGTGTGATGTATGGCGGGTTTATTATTAAATTAGACAATGCGGTGACAGTCACAAGATTTATATCACTGATTTATTAAACAGGCTTCTAAGATTGAGATACCGTTCTAATGTTATTTTTAACCTGCAGGGCACACACACACGTGCATATTTCTTTGTAAATTTTCAACGTAAGTTTTTGTTCTTTTCAGAAATGTTTTAGCTCTTTTAACTTTAAGTTTATAGTTAATGATTCTAAAAGCATACGTTAATAGTTAATGATTCTAAAATAATTGGCTTTTAAATAAAAAGTCTTAAGTTAGACTATTTAATGGTGTGCTTAAAATGTCTTACGCAAGACTACCATTAAAATCTTCGTAGCTTAAACTGAACGAAATATCTCCGCACAATTTACCTAAATTTAGACAATTACTGACATTATATTTTCTTAGGAGGTTTAAGTAAAGATCACTTTCACAAATATATCTTTCTTTATGTATCCCAATTATTTACAATAAAATAACGGCTTAGGTATTACTTAGTTGGTATAAATATTCGTAAATGTGTGTGTGGGCTGCCCAAGTTTGTAACTCTAGACCGGTAGTAGCAGGAAGGATTCAAACAACGAAAACCAACGAACTTTGTAGCTAAAAGTTGTAAAACAAAACTTTTAACATCGATGGAACTGCACACGCTCTAAAACCTCGCAAAGTTAACAGACCGGCCAACATGAAATGTGCTTATACAAAAATAAATGCAGAATCGTAAGTAGGTATTAATCTGAAAAGCTAGCCGATCAGATAAGTTCCCGCGTCCTACCTACGAAGGCATTGTCACAGTTGGCTGAGAGTCCGGCGCGCTTGCCAAATATGTCGCAACAGATAGCGTGCCGTCGCGTACGCCCGCCGCCGCCGCCGCCGCCCTCGGCCCCGCTCCGCCAGAGATTTACTACTGAAATTCTGTCACACTCCTTTCCCAACACGACGCGCCGAATGCACGTTCTATACCAACTCAGACTTCTATCCAACAGTTCGGGAAGTTCGCTGATTTATTTTCAAAATTTTAAAGAACTTAACAACAAATATTTGGTTTCTTGTTGGTTTCGCTTTGTACAGTATTTTATTATTGAAGAATTTTGGCGTATTTGGTAACACAAAGCTACGCGCCATATTTCAATCACCAAACCTAAAACCGTGGCGAGCACACTGAATTGAACGGTAGGGAAGTTTTAAATGGTGTAAAATAACACGGGACAAATATGCAAGGGACGCTATTATGAACCCACACGAGAACGACTGATATACAAACGGAAATTCGGTGTGTCTGGTTTTAAATTCGGGAAAGTTTTTTAATTTGTTCGCTCGTTCCGGCACGGGGTGACGCGTGACGTGACGAGCGCGGCGAGCACTTCGTCGCCGCCACACCTCGCCAAGGTGACGGTATCATTTTCCGCTCAACTCTTGGCGGCACGGTCGAGCGAGCACAAAAGGCGAGCGCAAGCGCCGATTCAACTATTCCGCAGCTCGACTACGTGCTCTCGGTAAATTCACGCGTCGCCTCATTATTCCGCTTCGAGTCCGCTTCCTTCTAAATAAATGTTATTAAAATGCAAAAGTAATATTTTTAAAACATAGTGTAAACGTTTCGTTGGACTAGTGCGGCTCGGCGCGGGCGGCTCGGGCGCGTGCAATTAAGATTTGCGCGTGTGCTTCGTTCTGTGGAATGTGTTTTACGCTTTCCAAAGGGTTTTTTTTTAATCTTACGACTTTCAGGAGGAATTTAATAACTTTGCCGAGTTACGAGCGTGTGTGAATGAATGCATATGAGTTTACTAACATGAATGATAAACGTCGGTGAGGATTTATTACATCGTAGTTACTAAAGGTGGATGTTTAATTTTAACAGGTTCTAAATATTTCGAGGTTGTTAAAAAGTTACAACCATATCTAATTGGCTAAAACTCGTAATTTTGTAGAGAACCGAACTTGAAGGTAACGGTATGACTTTACCTGTAGCTAGCATAAAATTATAACCTATTCCTATGCGGGCCGAACGTTAAACAGGCCAACTTTTACAGGATTCGCCACTGTTATGAAACTCCTAAAAAGAGCCTGATTGAGACCGAAACTTTCTAGAATAGTAATTAGTTTCCTTCGTCTGAAAACTCTGAGATTTTCATAACCGGATAACTTTGATAAACTTCAGTGAATTCGGTGGCTCCTGTTACTCTTGCGAAGATTTGCAAGGCTTAACTTGGACCAACATAAACTGCGAGTTTTGAAATCAATATCTGGCTTGATTCTCTTCTAAGATAAAAGAATTAGCTTCTATAGCTTCAATAGAGTGAAGTACTTTAAGGTTAGATCGAAGATTCGAATAAAACTCGATAAAACTTGCGAACTTTTCGAATAAAGATCTTCGCTTCAACACAGATGACCTAATTTTTCAATGCTGTAAAGTTTCTTTAGAGAAACTAAGTAGTATGACTTAATAATTTGACTTTGTAGAAGTAAGCATACCTACTATGTACTCATACCTAGATAAAATAAAATGATTTGTTTTTAAATACATATAAACAATTGTTAAAAAACTACTGAAAAGGGTAAATGGTACGTAAGTACTGCGTAAACTAAATATAGGTACATACTTAATCCTCCTAGCGATTCTGTACCCGATAATTGAATTAAAACTAGGTACTGAAAATAAGTATTTTCGCTCATTCCTAGCATTTTATTACCTATCCTTGTTTTTAGAATTTCATAAATGCACTGATTCACACTAACGTGTAGGATGTATATTTATTTTAGTAATTTGTCCATGCGTTACAATAATTCAGATTATTTCTTTGAAAATGTTTCAACAGGCTATAGTCTGATTTCTCTGAAAATGCTTCATTTAATAATAGCACTTTCAAAACATAAGGGCGGTACACACAGTAGGTGGAAATAATGCTATTGATAGTGCAGGCGATATCTGGGTATTACATCAGCACACAGCAGAAATGATTCAAGAGTTTTATTCCCGCTATTAATATACATAGTGGGCTGGACCAGTGGGCGAGCGGGTCAAAAAAGCGTCCATGTCTCGAAGCGTCCATTTGGAGCAAAAACCTAGGCGGCGCTTCCGTTCGCCGACAAAAGGAAATTCAATAAGAACGAATTTCCCGTGATTTACGACCACTATTTCCTCGTTAAGGCTCCTCCGGCCCTCGAGGTGTGTTGCTGCACGAGATTTCATAGTAAAGACAATTCAGTTAGTATTAGATGTAGAGAAATACCTTAGTGCGTTATTTGAACCTTTCACGTGACCGGTACGCTCCTAGCTGAGGGAATTGTATTTTTATAGAAGATATTCTGAGAGGACGTGACGTTGTATCTCCTTGCTACGTTGAATTGGCGTTAGTTTAACTTGGTATTTTTAAAGTTCCGTTCTAGTGATTATTTTTAAGGAACAGTTCGTGAAAGTGATGTTTAATCTTCTCGTGAGAATGGCGGCGAAGAATAACAATAAGTACCCTGTATCCTATAAGAATCCGTATCCGAATAAACGAGTGAATCCTGTCTATAGAAAACGTGGACAAATATAGAAAACATTTTCTCATATAATTTCCGCAGAAAAACGAAATAAATCTGTCCATAAATGTTTAGTCGATGACCCGAAATAGGTTCGAAACCGCCCAAAGCGCTTAGCTCTACCTAACTAGAGGCGAACTAAACTTGTCAATAAAATGTACCGACCTCATTTTATTGCGGGGAGTCGACCCGGAAAAAAGAGTTTGGTAATCATTTTAACGTTCTATATTATAGTTATTTGTGTGATCCTTTCAGATCTGAGGCTCATTTCGTGGTGATGTAACGACCTTTTCAATGATAGGGAAGTATTAGTAAAATAGTCGATTAATATAATCGCGATTCAGAATATAATCAGGCACATGTAGATGTGCCAGTCCTGTGAAGGACTAATGACAGGTGTGGCAATAAAGTGCTGAAGCCAGCTGAAGCTGAATACCAAGAACTGACGCAGGAATGTCATTTATCACTATCATCATTATCATCTTCATGCGCTTATATAACTGTGTACTTACTTTGTTTTCAATAAAACATTATTATTATTATCTTTCTGCCCTTATCCCATATTACTTGGGGTCGGCGCAACACGTTTTCTTCTTCCATTCTGTCATTTATCACTATGTTATAATCTAAAAACTACATGGGGCGGTGGGTAGATTAACTAATTTCAGATTTACAGAAACACTATAACATAATTATGGCTGCACTCAACGAAAAAAACCTGCTGAAAAGGGGGAAAATAATATACTCAATAATGAATTAAAAAAATATTTAAAAAATTGTATACAGACGTTAGAGCATTTCAGTCGTAATTTTCGCAAACGAAAAAAAAAACAGCAATTGTAATTTAGTACACTATACACACATCCCGACGGTATATCCCGATAGACATCCCCGTTTCACTATCGATCTGTCATAACTTTGCAGTTTACTCTTCTTTGTACATAGCACAACTCAATCAAATCGCAAACTCGATTAATTTGTCTTTTAGTCGACAAAAGCCGTCGCGGAGTCAGTTCAATCGACTAATCGATTGCTCGAACATCCCTATTGAAGTTTTATGCGTTGCTTTCATAAAAGGATATATATTCGTGTACTCGTATAATATAGGGAATATTCGCAGCATGGAATATCCGTGTTGTTCTTGTAAATTCACAGCAGGAAACTTGACCCAATAAAATTTCCGTAGAGGTTGGTAAAGGTTCCGGTGTGTATCATAGGTATAGCAAGCATGGTTGGACGCGCGCTTTGCTTGTGTTAACCAAGTGTACAAACACGCTGTGAATGTGTGCGTGAAGACGAGTAACGTGAGCACATAACACACACACATATACTTCCGACTTCGCCATTGTCTTGGACGGTACCGCGAGCTCCTGCGCTTACACACACATTCACAGCATGTTTGTACACTTGTTAACCACAAGTAAAGCGCGCGTCGCTTCGCGAGATAAAGATTATATATGTATAATACAATTATGTCAATATTTAGAGGGATCGGTGAATCTTGGGAGAGACCTATGTCCATTGTGCAGCAGTAGATAACTTGGACTGATTCAATGACAAGTAGAGTCCAGCCACGTCTAATGATTAACTGTTTATTTTCTTCAAATAATAACAACTATCTTTTAATTTAATTACTTGTATCAAAGAAGTATTTTATTCTCTCTGGAAAACTACTTGGATCCTAGTTCTTGTGCTTACGTGCTTGCTATACTAAGAAGCTCCTGTTAATCCGCTAACATGTGACGGAAAACGTTAAAGAACGCTAAAATAGGTGCAGTAGTACGGTTCTATCTTATCGCACTTTATATCGAGTGTACACTGTGGGAGTGAATGTCTACAATATCAAAACAAAATTCTCAACTTTGTACCGCCAATTATTGTCACCGCAACTTACGAACACACATTGAAATTACACAAGACCGCATCAAGATGCCCTGAGACAAATTACACCGCTTCCAAAACATTGTAAAAATGTACGCAGCCGGAAACTTCAGTGAGACCAAATAATGGGGGATAAGAACGTATGTGACGTAATTTATGTGTAAAATTTTCTCGTAAAAACTTCGTTCGCCGCGTGTTCTCTGTAACATCGACTTTTTCGAGTGGCCTCTCTCTATCGTCATGAGTATCATTAAGTCTCGATTTTAAAACGATCGCCCTTATTTTTGTTTTGTTTACTAGGATACTCCATATTTTGTTCCTTAAACACGCTCCTGGGAAATCCTTTGATGGCCTGAGAGCCTGTAGGTACTCGAAAACCTTTGAGCTGTTTCGTTTGTGTGACGCGTAACAAAACACTCTTCTAAGAATTTGACGAAAATGGGGATTAGGACTTGAGGACGAGATGACAGAGACTAATAAGAACACTGGAAATAATTACATGAGTTAATCTCAAGTTTTTTCTTCTTACGAAACGATGGTTCTTTTTTGTTGGATCACATATTGGACCCAGCTAGTGGCATGTTCAATCGCGGTACCATCTTCTTTCTTATATATATGCGCGGTATTATTGGCATTCTTTACATCCTTAAAAGTGCAGGGGACTCAAGCAAGCGGAACATGTTATGCTTTATAAATCATCTTAAACAAACAAAGGAAGCAGATTCAATAATGAATATTAGCAAAAATGTTCCATGTTCATGTTTTAGTAACGAACTCAACGAGTTACCTACATGCAAGGAATATACTACGCTTCCGACCGGTGACTATGGTGACTACAGGCCTTCAGAATTTGCTTTGAGTAGTAATACCATGATACAGCGACCAATCTACTAACGAAGTGTGTAATCATAGCAACGTTCCACAGGATGGTTCGTTATACTGCTCTAGATATACGGGAAGCTGTATTAATTGGTTACCCCCTTTTGTAAGGTATTTTACCCCAGTTTCTAATTACTGCAGCCTTCTGTATACCTACTATAACGAACTATGCTCTACATAGTGCAGGTATATAAAAGTGCTTTCATATTTATGTCCCGAAGACAGAATTAACATACAATGATATTACTTACTTAATTAATCAGGAAAACCGTAACTTTATCACTTTTTTGGTGGACGAATATATATATGACAAACATAAACCTTCCATTTGGTGAAATAGAATAAGAAAAAACTTCCAAGAAATGCTTTCAACCAACATGTCTAATACCATATTCTCGCAGGATAATCTACAAATTCGGGGAACGTGCGGAAGACAGACGTCGTCGCGCGGCGGCGTATGCACGCGATCTCTTGGCAGCCCCTCCAACACTTAGATTTACATGGCAAATGTTGTAGCACAAACATAACTGCAGTAACACGCTAACTGCGGGACGCCGATTCACATTGCCATTGGATTAAAATGCGGCTCCATTTGTTTGTAGTGAGGAAATCAGTGCTGTTACGAATGTCTTTGAGGCAATTTGGTATTTGATTTCGAGCTAGGGATTCAGCTATTCTCGAGTTTCGAGTTGGGAGGTACTATTTGCAGCAATGTAGTAGCTGTATTGTGGTCTTTGTTGATTATTACCTACACCTATTGTGGTGTGGACGGTATACTGTTAATTACAGGCAACTTGTTCACAAATATGAAAATCATGTTTTCAGATAATTGAACCGGTAATATGCTCGGTTAAATTATCTAGAAACATGATTTTCATATTTCAGAACTTTCACACACATTAGACACAGCTAAAAATTATACTGATTAGATTCAAACAGAAGTTTAAAGGACGCGTAAATTCTACACTTTTCTGCACAGAAATCGTGGCAAACAGCGCTTAGTTTCACTAGATCCGACATTAAGATAAGTACACACTAAAAGCTAAAGCAATTATCAGTGGAATAATCGTCAGTTTAACTAATTTAACGCAGTGCAAAAGTAATTGTGTCGGTTTGTGGGGGACCCTAATCTGGACTCATAAATAGTTGGAGCGGGCAGGCCCTTCGCAACCGCAAGCCTGGGCTCTAATCGCAGCACCTACCGTACTGACTTACCAACCTGCGTATAATAGGTATCGTGACTGCTCATTAGACATGCAGTTATACTATCTTTTAATTTGTAATTGGCAATTGCAATTTAATCTGGAGTAATAACTCTAAAGCAACTCTTTTTTAAGGAGATGAAATGAGGAGTCCAGATTTAGTTAAGACCAATCTACAAAGCCTGGAGCACAGGCGTAAGGTAGCCAGCCTTTCGGTATTCTACAGGATGCATTCTGGAGAGTGTGCGCGGGAATTACATGACTTAATTCCGCCATCACCGTTCTATCATCGGACAACCCGTCGTACGGCGAGTGTCCACCCTTATGTAATGGACATTGATATTGTTTACCTTTCTCACTGTCATTAGAATATTGCTATCATTAAGTAATCGATTGACTTTGTCCTCATAAGACTTATGATGTTTAGAATAGCATTAGTTAATTATTGTTGTTATATGATTAATGAAGGAACAAGGGTCGTGGTACTTATCTACCCCTTCCATTAACGATTCATGTATAAATAGTTACCACCGCTCTTTCCTAAGTTAGTTCAACAGTTCAACAGTTCAACAGTTCAGTTAGTTCAGTTCAATATGTGAGTTCCTTATATCAATTCCTGTAAATTAATATTATCTTGTAAGAGTATACCTCGTTTGACTACAGTAAAAGTTCAGTTGTTTTAAATCGTGTCTCAATCAAGTGTCTCCCACACACCTATCGACAACGCCACCGCTCGGGCCATTACAAATTGGTGTCAAGAATTGGGATAGATTGAGATAATTTCTTCGATTGTACGAGACCTTCGTTGGAGTCATATACCTCCAGTTGTACGAGACCTTCATCGGAGTCCTTCACCTCCGATTCTCCTACAAACAACGGTCCTGAGCATCTGCGCATCGCCACGAGAACGAGATCTACGGAATTGGACGAGACGTACCCTCAGCGGTCCGGAAATCAGGATTCAACCGCTTACGCCGCCCAGTCTCCTACTCATCACGTGAACTACAATGTCAACGGGATATCTTCAAATAATATTATTACTGTGAGTACGAGCCAATAACTTATTAAACACCGTTATAAAGGATATTTCCTGTACGGAATCATCTGCCAGTCATCTTAAGTGTTAAATCGTGAAAAGTGCACTCACTTTCAAGTGTATTAACCATGCCTCAAGACGCAAGTCCCGGTGTATCTACATCGACAAGTACTAATAATTATATATCATTAGAAATGGCTGAAAGAATGCTAACTAAATTTGATGGCAATAAGGCACGTATCCATGAATTTTTAGATAATTGTGACACAGTTAATAATTTAATTAATCCAAATCTAAAAAAAATATTACTCCAGATAATAATTACGAAAATCACGGATAACGCTAGGTCAATGATAAGGAACCGCGAATTTCAAATTTGGGATGATTTAAAAAACTATCTCTTAGATACATACACCGAAAAACGAACGATTGGTCAATGGCAATTAGAATTAAGCAGTTGCAAACAAAATCATAACGAAAACGTTTTAGCTTACGCAAACAAGGTTGAGAATTGCTATGTAAAATTGATAAATTCTTTAGACTCAACAAATCAAACACAAGAAGCCCGTCAAGCATGCATTGAATTACTTAAATCACAAGCTTTAAGTGTATTTATTACCGGATTAAATAAAGATTTAAATCTAATTTTAAAAGCACTTCAACCAAAAACTCTCGAAGATGCTATTTCCATGGCAGTAGTTGAAGAGCAACAACTTAAAAGTAAAAACGAAATATCTAAATTTCAAAATCTAAACATTTCTAATACCAAACATTGCTACAAATGTAACAAACCAGGCCATACAGTCGTAAATTGTAGAGTTCGATCAATTTCGAGACCAAATCAAGACCCAAAATTTTGCAATTATTGCAAGAAAAAGGGTCATACTAAAGATGAATGCTATCATCTAAGGAATAAAAATTCACCCAATAAAACTGATTA
Organism: Apamea anceps; assembly: GCA_951799955.1. NCBI lineage: Eukaryota > Metazoa > Arthropoda > Insecta > Lepidoptera > Noctuidae > Apamea > Apamea anceps. The sequence continues at coordinate 9,502,259 of OX637515.1, read as the reverse complement.
TAAACCTAATAATAACCGTTATCCAAATAAAAACTCTACATCCAATCAAAAAAACGAATAGATCCCGATGGCGTGAGCCAACCAAAGGGTAACAAATATGTAGAGGGGCTCATAACCGCGATAAATAATAAATGTTATTTTGCTTCATTTATATTAAAAGATGATACAAGAAATATAGATTTTCTGATAGACACTGGTGCAACAATTAGCCTCATAAAGAAAAGTGCTGTACCTAAGGACGCTGAAGTTCATTATGATATTTTAGCTGATTTAAAAGGGATCGATAAAGTAGACAAACCTACAAGGACTTTAGGTTATGTCGAATTGGAGTTTATAGGAAATTTAAATTTAATACTCCATATCGTAAATGATAATTTCCCTATTAGCGCTAATGGTATTATAGGAGGTGATATATTAGATAAATATAAAGGTATGATCGATTATAGCACCAAGACCTTAAAACTCGCGGAAAACAAATTCAATTTATGTTATGAAAAAATAAATGATCAAGTCGAATGTAATAAAAAAATCATGGAATTAACTTTGACAGTCAAGGCAAGAACCGAATGTGTTATTCCTATTAAAATAATTAATAATAAAGAAGTTAAACATGGGATTGTTCCACGTACAGAGTTAGCTCCGGGAGTACTTTTATGCCCAAGTCTTATTACAGTAAATAATAACGAAGGCATTACGACCGTACTAAACTCAACTGATGAGGATGTGACCTTCCCTATACCTAATGTAAATTTAGAAGAAATAAATGTAGTTATTTTAAATAACAACATATTACATTTAGATAAAAATAGCTTAGAAAAAGTTGCTATTAATGAAAATTACGAAAGTAATCGACTTGAGAAACTTGAAAATTGTCTACGGACAGAGCATTTAAATAAAGAAGAAAAAGATTCTTTGATTGAATTATGTAAAGAATATAATCATATATTTCATTTAGATGGGGATAAATTAAGCTGCACAGATGTGGTTACGCATGAAATACATTCAAAAACGGAAGCTCCCATTAATACAAAAAGCTATAGGTATCCAGAAGCCTTAAAGGGGGAAGTCGATAAACAAATTAATAAAATGTTAAAAGATGACATCATAAAACCATCAAATAGTCCTTGGAATTCACCTATCTGGGTGGTCCCTAAGAAAATTGACGCTTCGGGTCAAAAGAAATGGCGAGTTGTTGTAGATTATAGGAAGTTAAATGAGGTCAGCATCGGGGACTCCTATCCCTTGCCTCAAATAACGGAAATATTAGATCAATTAGGTCATTCAAAATATTTTACAACACTTGATCTAGCCTCAGGCTTCCATCAAATTAAAGTACATCCTAAAGACTCACCAAAAACGGCGTTCACCGTCCCTCAAGGACATTTTGAGTATAATAGAATGCCATTTGGTTTAAAAAACGCTCCTGCGACATTTCAACGATTGATGAATAGTGTTTTAACCGGATTACAAGGAAATCGTTGCTTTGTTTATTTAGATGATGTCGTTATTCATGCTGATAATCTCGAAAACCACAATCGAAAGTTAAAAGAAGTTTTTGAAAGATTTTCCATTAATAATTTAAAATTGCAGCCTGACAAATGCGAATTTTTAAAACGCGAAGTCATGTATTTAGGTCATTTTATCACGGAAGATGGAGTTAAACCAGATCCAAACAAGATTTCAACAATCGAAAATTACCCCATACCTAAAAATGTAAAAGATATAAAAGGATTCTTAGGATTAGCAGGGTACTACAGAAGGTTTATACCTGATTTCAGTAGCTTGTCACAACCTTTAACTAAACTCTTAAAAAAGGACGTTCCTTTTAATTGGACAAGTCTACAGCAACATGCATTTGAAACCCTTAAGAAGAAACTATGTGAATCTCCAATTTTAATATATCCAGATTTTAGTCAACCTTTCAATCTTACCACAGATGCTAGTAATTATGCCATAGGAGGAGTACTATCACAAGGGCCAATTGGGCAAGATTTGCCTATTGCTTACGCTAGTAGGACGTTAAATAAGGCCGAACAAAATTATTCAACCACTGAAAGAGAACTTTTAGCGATCGTATGGTGTGTTAAACATTTTCGTCCATACTTATATGGTCGTAAATTTAATATGATCACAGATCATAAACCTTTGACATACCTATTCAATTCAAAAAACGATGGCGCTAGAATTTTCAGATGGCGATTATCTCTTGAAGAATATGAATTTACTCCAATTTATAAACCAGGCAAATTAAATACTAATGCAGACGCATTAAGCAGAATAGTTCCAACTGTCGAAAACAAAGAATTAATGACTACAACGTCAGAAATACGTGAAAATTATAAATCATTTTTAGAAACGGTACAAAAGTCCATAATAATAAATAATAATGTATGCGAAATTAACGACGAATTAAGTATAATAAAGAAAAATATTTTTATACCTATATCAGCGGACAAACAAATTAACGATGAAAGCTTAAAAAATTTAGTTAATGAGTATGATCATTTAAATAAAATTAATAATATTAAAATAAATGAAGTTGCCATATTTAATGAAAATGAGTCAACATTTCACTATGCTTGTACAAAACAGAACTACTGGGACAAATCCAATTATGAAATTTATTTCGATTTATTAAATATAGTCAAGGAACATTTAATAAAAGAAAAGGAAAGCGAGTTACACTTACCTCGTCTCGGAGACAAATATGACAGATTTAATTGTAAAAAGTCAAGAACGATGTTAAGATTCATATTCAGGAAAACAAATATTAAAATAAATATATATAATAATACATTAATTATTCCTTCACCAAATGAAATTCCAGATATCTTAAAAGAGATGCACAGTAGTCTTATGGCAGGCCATGCAGGTTTCCACAAGACTTACAAAAGAATAAAAAATATTTATAAATGGCAAAACATGAAAAAAGAAATAAAAGATTTTATATCACAGTGTGAGTCATGCCAACAAAACAAACTCGTACGGAAAAAACATAGAGAACCTATGATTATAACGTCAACGGCAAGCGAAGCATTTGAAAGAGTTAGTTTAGATATTGTAGGACCTCTTCCATTGACTCTCAATGAAAATAAATATATTTTGACTCTTCAAGACGACTTAACTAAGTATTCTCAGGCTTACGCTTTACCCGAACATAGTGCAGAAACAATAGCAGATGTTTTTGTTAGAGAATTCGTATGTAAATTTGGTATTCCCAAAAGTATTCTAACAGATCAAGGTGCCGACTTTACGTCGAAACTTTTAAAAGAAGTTTCGAAATTGTTTAAAATCAAACAATTGACTACCACTGCATATCACCCGCAGACAAACGGTAGTCTAGAACGTAGTCATGCTACTCTAGCAGAATATTTAAGACATTTTATTAAAGAAGATCAAAACGATTGGGATAAATGGATAGATTTCGCGATGTTTTCTTATAATACTGCTATCCATACATCAACCAAATTTTCACCACATGAATTACTATTTGGAAATAAGCCAAGCTTACCTTCATCTATAACCGCGCAACCGGAATTTAAATATTCTTATGATGATTATATTGATGATTTAACATTAAAATTAAGAAAATCTAGAGAATTAGCGAGAGATAATTTAATCGATTCAAAAAATAAAAATAAAGAATATTACGATAAAAAATGTAAAACGGAAAATTACAAATTAGGAGATAAGGTGTATATTACAAATGAAAATAGTAAACCAGGAAGATCAAAGAAACTTTCTCCACAGTTTACCGGTCCATATGAAATTATAGAAATAAATTCACCAGTAAACGTAACAGTATTAATAAAAAGGAAGAAAGTCAAAGTACATGTAAACCGTTTAAAATCAGCGAAATAATTAATAAGATAATTTTATTGTTCCAGGTTTACCTTCACATCAAGTCAAGGTGAACTTTATAATATAACACCATTGAATAAAGGTGGAATTTATTTTGAGCATGTAGGAAAAGTGAAAACATTCTTAATAAAAATTTAGAAACTTTAGCTAATTATACAAGGGATACTAATAATAAAATTTTCAATATTAATATGAAACAAAACATAGATGAACATTTATCTTTTCTAACATTGGTTACCAGCGAAGTAAATAATGAAATTTCTATGGTGATTGATGCCATATTATTCGCTAAAAATAATAACCTACATCCAATTATAATTACTCCTGAACAATATATTTACGAATTAAAGAAAACTGTATCACATGTTCCGACTCATACACAATATCCTTTGGATTTAAATATGGATAATGCATCAGAATTGCTATCGTTAGTTAGCATTATTTCTTATTACATGAATGAAAAAATTGTGTTTATAATTAAGACTCCTTTGATTATTCAACAAACTTATGATGTATATAATTTAGTTCCTGTACCAATTCTAAATAAAAATAATACCTATGTCTTTATATTACCTACAGAGAAATACCTTCTGATCTCTGAAAATAAAATTCATTATACCACTGTAGAAAATATTAATAGTTGTAAGAAATTGTCTAAAAATAATAATCGTATTTGTGAATTTGAAAATCCTTTATATTCAGTATATGCTAAAGATAATTGTGAATTAGCATTATTCTTAGGTACAAAAAATCAAATTCCTTCATCTTGTGATACAAGGATTGGTTTAATTAAATCAGAACAATGGTATAGATTAGAAAATGAAAATACTTGGTTGTTTGTAATACCTAGTAAAGTTATTTCAACTATTTCTTGTAAAAATGAAGAACCTCACGATCTAGAATTAAAATCTACAGGTATTCTAAAATTACAAAAGAATTGTAAATTATATTCTCCTAATATTATGTTACATTCATCAAATCAAGATATGATGTCAAACCATTTATCTGTACTTCCAGATTTCGATATTGTTAATGACAATTGTTGTAATAAATTGAAAAACAATACCGTAGAGGATAAGTTAGATTTTATTCCATTCAATAAATTTAGTATGAATCTCAATGACTTGAATATAGCTAGTCACAAGATTGACAAAATAAACGACTTATTGGATGAAATTAATAATGATGATATATTCCATAGAGTTAAGAATAATACTTACTTTGTATTCATATTTTTATCTATAGTTAAGTTTATAGCTTTTTATATACTTTATAGGATAGGAAAATATTTGTTAAAAAGAAAATTCTTTTGTTCACCACAAACTAGATTGTTAGCACTAGAAGATTCTAGAAATTGTTGTGGAAGAATAACTAATTGCATTACTTTTAATTTAAACAGAAAAACCAATAATAGTAACAATGACATTGAGATGGAAGAAATTCAAGAACAAATTCCAAGCCAATCTCAAGAACACACTCCTTTGAGACGTTCATCAAGAATTGCTCAAATAAAAACTAAATAAGCAATTATAAATTTTGATGTCAATAATTTTTCAAATTATTTCCATTTTAAGAGGGGAGGTGTAATGGACATTGATATTGTTTACCTTTCTCACTGTCATTAGAATATTGCTATCATTAAGTAATCGATTGACTTTGTCCTCATAAGACTTATGATGTTTAGAATAGCATTAGTTAATTATTGTTGTTATATGATTAATGAAGGAACAAGGGTCGTGGTACTTATCTACCCCTTCCATTAACGATTCATGTATAAATAGTTACCACCGCTCTTTCCTAAGTTAGTTCAACAGTTCAACAGTTCAACAGTTCAGTTAGTTCAGTTCAATATGTGAGTTCCTTATATCAATTCCTGTAAATTAATATTATCTTGTAAGAGTATACCTCGTTTGACTACAGTAAAAGTTCAGTTGTTTTAAATCGTGTCTCAATCAAGTGTCTCCCACACACCTATCGACAACGCCACCGCTCGGGCCATTACACTTACGTTGTTGACACCGCCGCGATCCCGACGAAGCGTTTTGCCTAGTCGTTTATACCGCATACATCGAAGGACTGGAGCAATTTGCCTGCAGCGGTCTTCCTGTCCGATTATAAAAAAAAAGATGAAAAAACCGTCACCTTGTGTTCTAAGTGCAGCTTTTGAAAAATTGGGGAAATGGCCTGGTTAAATAAAGATGAACGTTCCAAGAGATTACTTGCACCTAAATGACAAGTTGACAATAGACAATTTTTTTTTATATTGTGTGGACGTCAACCTTTTTTTCAAGAGTAAGAACAAAAAGATCAACGTTGGACCTCTTCTGATTGAGGTTTACACAATTCATAATCAGCCTTTAATGTTCCCACTGCTGGGACACAGACCTCCTCTCTATGAAAGGGAGTGAGCCGTAATTCACCACGCGGGTCCAGTGCAGGTTGGTATATGTCACATATCTTCGATTTTTTTGAAGTTTCCTTACGATGTTTTCCTTCACCGTTTTGAGAGCACAGTTAAAGAAATTAAATACACAAAGTAAAGTGACTGCCTACGGTCGAACTCACGACCTACTGTACTCGTATTAAGTCGGGGTCGATACCACTGGCACACTGCTCACAGTCAAAATACCAAAATAGCCCAATGTATTCTCGGTATCAGTAAAACTTACATCAACGAATATCAAAAATGTTCGGCATCAGTAAAACCTCCTACTTGGGTATACTGAAATAAAAATATCGAAAAAGCTGGCAGCCATGAATTTTTAAACCGGTACTTCTAAAATATAACAGAATTGATCAATCATGTGCTGTAAAGCAATTCAAGTGTGTTTCATGGCATGAATAACGGTGAAAGTTTTCCTCTACAGTAGGTACTAGAGTACACATACAAGTACTCAGCTCACTTGTATTGCCGCCTCGATCCTTCATGAAATTTCATTATGAAGGTTTTACTGAAATAAAAATAACTGCTGCGCATTTATTCACTGACCGTGGTAATGGTGAAAGGGTTATGGTAAAATTTTGTTATGAGAATACAGGAGGATATTGCTAAATATTCGTCTTATCAGGGGGTATCGTATTACCCAGTAACTAGGTTGTGGAGGTCAGACAGGCAGTCGCTCCATGTAAAATACTGGTCGACTCCGACTCCAACATAGGGAGGCTAGGCAAATGATGATTCGTCTTATCTTGTTATATTATAAAAATAATGCATTGGGTATGTTGAAACTGTTTGTACTCCCCGTCCCTGACGCTGGTTTTCTAATGAACCTTTAGGGACAAGACTTTTTTTTTGCGGCCCTTTGGATGTCCCCATGGACTTCCTCCATCGTGGGGGTGATAGAGGGGTATGACGGACTCTTACCGGCTACCACCGCGGTGTTCCACCTCTGGCCGGGGGTGCGGGATTCGCATAAGCATTCACCGCCCCCCCGACAGTTAGGGACAAGCATAAAGGTTCATTAGAAAACCAGCGTTAGACAGCTTCTGTCCAGCTTTAATGCTGAAATGAACCTTTTTGGCGCAGCCGTGAGGCAGCACACACTATTGTTGTTAAAACCTTACCTTTACTTTTTTATTTTCTTATTCGTATTTCACGAACGCTGTGTCCAAATAAACTTTATTCTTTCTGTCTTCCTTTGATACTTTTGTTTTTTACAACACCCAAATTAAAGAAGACTAGGAGATATTATTTTTTTCGTGGAAATTTACGGTAAGAAAGCTCAATTACGAATCTTATTATGGAACTGTCTGTAATAGTTACTGTTCTAGAATCATAACAACAATATGACAAAAATAGAACGTTTCAGACTTCATTGTTTTGACATCAAAGAGCTTATATTTCTAAAATGTACAGCAGAAATAGTGGCAGACAAGTTACTGTCCCAGTTCTCACAGTTTGGCTAGCAAATCTAGCCGTATGCCGAGAAGGTGATTTATAATGAGCAAACCTTAAGTGTCAACTGCGAACACGACGGTTTCCAAAGGTATTTTGCTTAGATAACTATGATTGTTTATTTAAATTGTTACTGGCCTACTGCAAGACAAAACAACTTGGCCTGTTGATAACAACGTTCGTTTTCTGTGTATTGGCCAGTCGCCCCTTTATTCATAAACTGGCTTAAAGTTAAGTAGTGATTTGTGACTGGTTAACCATATATTTTTGACGTTTGAACGTCACTTAACTTTAATCATCGTTTATAAATAAACCCCTTAGTTTTTTGTTTGTTTATAAAAAAACATTGCCCCACACTAGGAATTACTCCTGTATCGTGGGTGCGATTATAAACATTTAAACTCACATACACAAACAGCCAGACCCGGAACAACTACCTGTAGGCTTGATACAAATATTTTTTCCGTGCGGGAATCGAACCCACGACACGCACCGCAGCAGTCGATCGCTCAGCCACTGCGCCAAGCGTGTCGTCAAGTTCAACTTTGTTCAAAATACTTTCTTTGTTCCATCACAGTACGTCGTACAGTTTCTGTCTATATATATATAGCCTGTATGTCTTACTATAGGGTGTCCTTCCATTCTCTCCACTTTGTTCTCTACTAATGCGGTTCAGTCCTTGTGATAGGCATCAAGCTCGTCTCATCATTTTATTTGTAACTAGTTGACCCGACAGACGTTGTCCTGTCCAAAAGTTTAATCAAAAAATCATCCTATATAAAAAAGGAATGTTCCGTTTTCCCCGAATGAACAATTTCCGGGAAATTTTTTAGATTATAAATTCCCTAAAAAGCCTATTTCGGATCGTTGTGAACATTTTAGCGTGAAAGCGTAAGTAACAAACAAACATACAAGCGTACAAAAAATCTTATCTTTTCGAAAAGATTAGTTAGTCTGCAACTGACCAAAAGTTAAGCATTCAAAAAGTCAAATTGCAGGTACATGTATACAAGATAAATGATGCAGGTAGCCGATAAGCGAACCCACCTCAACATCTGCTTTATTTCCCGAAATAATCTTTTCACTATAACATTACAGCACAAATAACATCCCGCAAGTATCCGTCTGTATGGGTTCAGCATGGGTTGTTAAATCACGGCGGCTTAGCTCGGAGATGTCCCTCTTTTCTTCCAACTGGCCCTTAGGACTTGAGATAAACAATGTACAGAAATCCTTTCTAAAGCCTACAGCGGTATCTGATGACTTATTTCGTGTCGTTTTTTCCACATTTATAAACAAAAATGCGAAGTAAAGTCGCCTAAAACATGAAAGTTACGTAAACTTAGTAATTATTTAATCGAATCTATTAACATTTCACTTTAATACATATAAATTTTTACCTTATATATAAGCAATCAAATGTTTATTTTTAAAATATCGTTATTTATTACGAACCTTTTGAAAAGGAAACCAAATTATAAGGAAAATAACCCGCTGCGTCGCCACAATGCGTGTGCAATTTGAGTAAAACTTTTGACATCAAATCTCTAACGAGCCCAAAAAAGCCGAAAACGACAAATTTTGTGGGTAGGTAATGTGACAAATGTAAAATGGAGTCACAGACGAATCCCTCTGGAACGGGAATTCCCGATAAAAAAGCTCCATTGTCCTGCCCTCCTTATGATTGATGCAGCTTTCGCGTGTCGCCGACATCGCTCCCGCTCTCGAACGCGCGGCACGTTTGTCTGACAACATAACACGAGTGTGTGCACTGTGCACAATCACCACACAGTTTCGGTCTCTAACTGTATCCATGAAACTTAAATGTCACTGAGGTTTGTGAATGTTAGTCGTAAACAACTTTGTTACCTACTGTCGCTGTTAGACACACACTAAATTACTGTATTATGTGACGTGAATTTATTGTTGCCGACTTAGTTATCACATAATTGAGTATTGAAAACGAAAACACAAGATACATCAACGGGTATACAAACCTAACAATTACAAACGGACAATTTCGAATTTATTATAATGCCATTCAATCCCCGTGGCGTTGGTTGGAGCACTCCTAGCCGAGGGTCGGTAACAGAACGTAAGCCGCTCTCAACAATTGCTGCTTTTGAACTCATTAAGAGAGGATTAACGTTGACTTTGAGCGATCGCATCTATTTGAGAACGGCGACGATCAGATAGAACAACGCGCTAATCAATTACTATTCGTACAGATTCCTTTAACACCGAGTAATTAATAACGGTAACCCCGACTAGAATACTAATTTACTCCCCAAGGATTTCTGCGAAAATATAAAGGTACTGACAAAAGCAGAACGGATGTGTGGCTGTTTATTTTTTAAACATACCAGTTTCGAAGTTTCTAGGAAACAAAAGAAGTTGAAAACAAACATAGCGACACCCCACCGCACGCACCGCCTGCGTCTCAGTAGCAATCACAAGATAAACAAATAGGGAGAGAAACTGTATTCGAAGGGATACCCTGTATGCTTGCAACTTAAAAAGCGGCTACAAAGTCGTATCTTCGAAGTTAGATTCTATCTGAAGCACTGGGGAATAGGCTAGGTACGCAAGGCTCCAGCCAGTGTCAATATTGAATCAGCACGGTTCGTGTTTGTGAGAGGAATAAATTGCGGCCAGCCACCGGAAACTGTTCGCGTCAGACGAATAATTTTCTTATCTATCTTTTTTTATCTTACTTTCTTCCCCAAATAATTTGAAAGGGATCGCGGAGGCGCGTTATTTTTAATTTCTGTCTTCCTTATTTAGTGTTGCGTCGTTGACAAAATTGCGTCGCCATTTTTCGGCTTATGGGTGTGAATATGAATTAAATATTAGCTTTCAAAATTGTTGGGCAAACACCACTGTTCAGTTTTAGCTTTTATATACACTTTAACATATACTGGCACGTTTGGCACGTCCCGAAAATTAAAACTTACTTATCAAACCTGAACACGAATGTGATGAGACAAATTACATTGCCTTCTATAATCGAATTCCTAGACAGAAACGAGAGCGTCCACTTTACAAAAATAAAAAAGTAGATGCACTTTATTCTTTGTGAGCTGAATGCGTTATTGCATGACAATATTATTGGGGCAGTGTAAGAGGCACTTGCGAAAGGAAATTGAAGGCAATTCAACAATCTCGAGGACGTAGTGCCTGATAATATACTTTACTGGCTCTTTGAAGTGTCCTCAGAATGCCGTGTATTCCCTTGCATATACGAGTTATGTGACTCTTACTTTTATGTAAAAACCCGTTTCATTGAAAAGGGCGAGGAGATTGGCGTCGTTGAGTGAATATGAATAATATATACTTTCCTTTAAATTTATTCGACCGGTCAAGACGCTCTTAGATATTGGGTAAACATTCATATCTTTTCCTGTGATGAAAGGGACTTTTGTTATCCTTCGTAATTTAGATTTTGTAACGAAGACTCTTATGTGGGATGACATTGATCGATCAATGAGAATACGTTTACTAAAATATAGCTCCCCTTTTGTCCAAAAACAATCATCTAGTTTCTTAACTTGACTGAGTATACAATTGATATGAGTGACTTTAGACTAAAGAACAAAATACCAACTTAGATTATAAAAATTTAGATTAGAATTTAGATAGCTGATTCTAAAGAAGCTATTAGCCGATTTGAGTCGATTCGAGCTCTTGTTTCAAATTCACATCAAACCTAAAATTGGATATTGCAATTCCAAATTCAAACAAAGATATTACAACTTTTAAAGCATTTGTGAGAAAATAAAAGGTCAGACAAAAGCGCAAAGAATGTTATGTGTAAAAGTTTACGAAAAGTGGCTAAATCGAAGAAAAAAAGAAATTAAAATCCGTTTTATTGTAGTGCGTACATTCGTATAACGTAATAAAGGCTAAACGATCACTGGGTGTATCACTTCCAGGGCATTTGATCCGCTATAGCGCCATAAACGGGGAGGTTCGTCCCTCCCGCCTCTTCCAACGGCCACTAACCGACAGATAATACCGACACTATAAACAATTTGTTATTGTATTCGGGCACATACATACATCGATAAAATTATTCACAAATGGAACTTTCCTACCGATTATTACAAAGGTTCTTGGCATTTCCTGCAAATTGCGGCCTTCGTTTAAGATTAGGATACGAAAAGGTCTTATTTATGTCTCCTTGTTAGGTTTTTCGTGTTGCTGTTAGGCTTTTATTCTATCTATAATGGGTTTTCTACTTCTGTGGAAACGATAAACGTTAACGATTTGTTGGTCTAAATGTCTTCCACTTTCTATGAATATAACTGGCTATTTACACTAGGTACTAAATTAAATGGCTAAATATTAGTTAGTTAGCCATTTATTTTAGTACCTAGTCTATACAAATAAATAAAAAAACAAAAGGACACTTAGGCGTCGAAGTACTAGTTCGCATCGCTGTCATCCGGAAACGTGCCCAGAAGACTTTCTACGAATTGTATCCAGTATTCCAGTCACCATTGCCTACTTATGTATTAAGCCGCAAATCCTATCACCACAGAGCATTATATACTTATGTAGTTAGTACAAGTACATCGTTTACATTGAGACAGTTCCTGATCGGCATGGCAATCGTTTCGCTCATAGTTTCCGGAACACAACACTTTATAGTCACCCCGGAGACGACTGAGCATCGCTTTAATGTCGTCTGCATATCGTAATGTGCAACAAACATACATGTATGTATACAGTATTTATAGAGATAGACATTGTATAGACAACAAAAGAGGTTCGCGTCGGTACACCCACAATGAAGGGGTCCGTAGTTGGGATGAATTTATCCCAAGAACAAGCTTAACTATGTAATTGAAAAATATTCTCCTATACATCGATATACGCCACGGTCAATTCTCCAACTGCAAATGTAAGTTTGTAATCTTTTTTTTTTGATATACCTACAAATTAACCATTTTTAGACTTTTTCCTTTACTTGTGCTGAGAGACCTTGCTTCTTACCTCATTTCATGATCCTAGGTCGATGGGAAGTCAGTACCCTATAGGTTTTGATTTATTTGCGAGTGTCAAAATATGTCTGATTAAAGACCGTATTTTTTTATTGTGTTGACTTAGAAGCTTGTTTTTTTTAATATTCCAAGGGACCATACACTTATGTATTTAATATTAATTTCATCTTTATACGGGGGTATAAGCTTTTTCCCAGGCACGCATCCCCATGCGTTCCTGGGAAAAAGGGTCTTGACAGACAAACTAACGGACAACGAAGTGATCCTATACTTAAGGGTTCCGTTTTTTCCTTTTGAACTACGGAACTCTAAAAAGTATACTTCTTGTCTAGATGCCTATTACTTATCTCTTTTACTTTTTGTACCTTGTCAATGTCCATAAAACAGCCATGAATATATGGACAAACTATGTAAAACCTTGGCAATATTAAGTAGACAGTCTAGTATTACTAGACTAGGTTATTTACGTAATAAAACAAATAATTTTCTTGGTCCTCAATAATATTCTTGGCCTCATATAATTTCTTTTGGCAACACAAATCAATCCGATTAGCTATATTAATTCGATATTTGTACCTACCACGCAGAAAAACAAAGACTATATTTTTATCTTATAGTATTAATCTGAAAGTAATTATCCTCTTGGTTGTGTACAGACGCCAGCAGGTCAAGCTACCCGAAACTGTCAAATTTTCCCAATCAACCTTGAACCCTAATGCTTTAGCGATAAAGTTGAAAATCCATTAAAGAAATTTGACAGATTGTAGTAGCTTGATGTGCTGGCGTCTGTACATACAAACATACAAACCCGAAGGGCAATTCTCGTAATTAACGTTCAAAATCTAGTCGCAATCTCATCTCAGCGACAACCAATGTCAAAAACTTATCAAAAATGTAGGGAAATTATACCCTGTCGATTAGGAAAACCGTTTTTTGACAGATGGAACTAGTGATTGCAGCAACACACAATACATTGATTGATAAACGTACGCTATTATAATGTAAGTAAGAAGCCATAAATAAGAATGATTCAATAAGATAAGGCAATTTACATTATTTATTTTATTACGCATTTTAAAGTTAACTTTAACGTTATCTGGAATAGTTACGTACCAAGACAGCTGTCAAAAAACGGTTAAACTAATGGACAGGGTTACAGGGGTATGTTGAACAGATCAGACAGATGAGACTTAGATCAGACTGTAAACGTCCTTAAAATTATGAGAATTGCATTTTCTAAACAAAGAAACAAGGATTCTTGGCAATAAGGTTTTCCATTCATCATTGGGTACAAAGCAAGAGCCGTCGCGATTGGATCCCTACGGTACAACTTTTAATTAAGTAGAAACGCTCTTACTCGCACTTGAAAATTTGTAAAGTCATCAAGAGAACATTGTGTAACCGTAGAATGGCCACGCTGAATGAACTACTCCATAGAAAACGCTCAATGGGTACAGCTGTATTGTGATTTGTTCAGTGAAAATGGTGGCTAAACTTAGGAATCGCCTTAAATGTGTCGATTCTGCCGCGAAAAATTGTTTTTTGTCGTTTTCGTTCATCAGCCGATCTATTCTGTAAAAATCTCACCGTGAAAAGTTACGTGAAGTGAGCTTAGAGTGAGCTGTCAATAGTGTCAATCCCTAGTATTAGTTAGAATGACAGCTCACTCCACGCTCACTTCACTTAAGTTTTCATGATGAGATGGTTACAGAATCGCACTGCAGGTTGGTTGTTGTTTTTTTTTTTTAATATTAAAAGCGGGTACCTAAATTGAAAGAAAAAGAAATGTAATCTGTCAGCCCGAAAAAACTTTCCACACAAACATAGTTTTCCTTAATTTAGACAATGACCCTGATTACCTTGTTCACAAACTAAACTAAATTTAAGTTCTGCACATCTTTTTCTTTCTATTTCATTAAGAAAAGGACAGAAGATAAAATATTTGTTTACTCCTGTCAAATTAAGATACTCCATAGACAGATTAGACGTGATTAAAAACATGGCTGCTACAAATACGTCAATTTACGTCAGGCGCTGACTAGTTTGACAGGACTAAACTAATATTTATCTTCTGTCCTTTTCTAAATTAAATAGAAAGAAAAAGATGCATTGAAGTTAAATTTAGTTTAGTTTGTGAACAAGGGAATCAGCGCCAATATCAACTAAATATCTTTGTCCTCCTTTTTATATAGATACATAATGTACTTGTACATATTATTATTAATATTTGAAAACGGTCAGATTTAAATTCAATAATAAAACAAGTATCTGGTACAAAAAAGATTGTGCTAAGTAATAACTGCCGCACGGGTCGATCGATCAGGTTAAGCTACGCTTGCGGCGGTTGGTCTGTGGATGGGTAACCATCTTTTTTTTTATTTTAAACAACGTGTTTTTTTTTAATAATCTTCACGTACCCCTCCATGCTTCGGAAAGCACACTAAGCCGTTAGTCTCGGCTGTCATTCGTGGATCTGTGACAGTCGTTACGGGTCGTCAGTAGCCCGGAAGTCTGACAACCAGTCTTACCAAGGGGTATCATATTACCCAGTAACTGATTGTGGAGGTCAGATAGACAGTTGCTCCATGTAAAGTACTGATATTCAGCTGCATCTGGTTAGACTGGAAGCTGACCCTAACATAATTGGGAAAAGGCTAGGTGGATGGTGATGATCTTGTAAAAAAGACAAGATTTCTGACGAGGTATCTCGTTATGTACATCCACTGGGCATCAAAATACTGGATAGAGTTATACCCAAGTTACATTGTGTATCCATATTTTGCATTTGCATTTTCCTTTAAAATATCAAAGGAGTTTGGAATAAATTGAAACCGTTTGAGATCGCTCCTTATAGTAACGGCGTATTGGATTCAAGTTTGTGGCAGGACACAAATAATGATCGGTTGTCGAACTGTCTTAAAAACCAGAGGTTAGTTTATTAAATTCAAACTAGAAAGTCACTTTGTCACGAAAAAGAAATAAGATACAGACACCAAAGAGATTCTATAATTGAATTTATCTCAATTTAAAAAAAAAAGTAAAACAACGGCGACTCTTTAAAATATTTCTAAAACATCTTTAAAATATTTCTTATACAAAAACGATGTAATTCCAAGAACAAGATGATAATGAAACTGAACTAATAAACAATATGAATAAAAAAACCGTACAACCTTAAAAAACTCAATTCTATTTTATTAAAGAGCACGTAGTTGTAACACCACAGAGACAACAAACTCTTTATAAATAATATATTTTCCACTAAACAACATAACTTCGTTTCACTTAAAATGAAAAGTTTTAATACAAATTGGATTAACTACAATAAATTGATATTCATATGCATTTAATCTTTAAAATATATGTGTAAAGTTATTTTTGATCGCGAACTCAAACAAATGAAAAGTTCGTAGACACATAACTCACAAACGAATGAGGTTACTTCGTGCTACCATATATATTATAATGTATGCCATATGTGAGGTTTTCACTGCCTGAGAAATCACATACATTTTTTTTGCTCTTAAATTTAATATATTTTATATATCGCTCTCAGCTCTTTGTCCTCCATACCGTAGTCCTACAGCATCTCGACACCCCTTACGCCATAATCATCAGAAGACGTAAGGACACGGTCTGTCAGCCACATAGATGCAAGTTCGTATTTACTAAGAGATTCTTTTGCTTTCAAGGCCCACATTTATATAACAGACTCAATAAATATCTGCAATTCTACTCTTATCCAAGTAATACCTTAAAAAAAACTGTAACAAATTGGCTTCTTGAACAAAATTACATTGACACAGAACGGCTTCTTCTTTCTGGAGAAAAGTTTTACTAAATTGCAACTATCCCTTTCATACACAACACACACACTTCACACACATCACTTACACCTCTCACTATCACACTACACACCCTCTCGTTTGTATTTTGGCTTTTGTTTTTCTCTTCGTTGATTTTATTTTATTTTACTCAATTTCCATGTAAAAGACCATTATTTGCTTTCTATTGTATCTTTGCAATGCCTTAAAAAATGTATATGTACCAAGGGTTGGGACTTGTGTCCTTAATACAAGTTATCCTGATAACTTAGCAAGGGTGCAAGTTACGACAACTTTTAGTGCTATAGTCACAATTAAGACATAAGTATGTAACGTTAAATAGCTGTACTGTTGATACGAATAAATACTATTATTATTATTATTATTATTATTATCGTCAGTCCGAAATGTCAACCAAAATAACTAAATTTAAATAGGAATAAAAAATTTAAACCTAACTATGAACTGTACAGCAATCAATTTGTGTGAAGTCATGACCACTTAACAAACAACGTTTAATGTCCTAGACGTTGTTTAACGAAATTTTATTTCCTACCTTGATATATTCAACTTCATTATCGGAGTAAAACGCCATTTACACAACGAAGAATCTTCTAAATACTGTTTAAATGGTGCAACTTTTATTGTTACTTACCGTGTAAATCAGAAAAAAAAATTAAAAAGATATGCTGGGACACAGGCCTCCTCTCTTCGAGAGGCAGTGGGCTGTAATCTACCAAGCACGAGCCCAGTGCGGGTTGGTAGATATCACACGTCTTTGATTTTTTAAATCAGACTTAAATGACAAAAAATACCATTCCTTATTAAAAAAATAACAACCGAAACTAAATCCTCGATTCTTTTCAATTCAAATCGTTATAAAAAAGGATCGTTACAGTTAATTTCCCCAAAGGTTTCTCGTTTCTTCAATTTTGAACGTAGACATAGTCATAACATGCCCTGAGGTGTTTATTACAACGAATTATGAAGCCAGACACTTATTTCGAAGGCTGAGCATATTACATAGAAATAATAAAACAGTGTTTATATAAAACGAAGGACCATAATATTTCAAAAGGAAAATGTGTTAGTCGAAAATCCTTATTCGTAATAATAAAATTAAGAGTGAGTAAATAAATGGAAAATTCCTTTAAATTAATTGAATAATTAATTTAGCTACCCATATTGGCGCCAATTCTCTTGTTCACAAACTAAACTAAATTTAAGTTCAGAGCATCTTTTTCTTTCTATTTCATTAAGAAAAGGACAGAAGATAACTACTAGTTTAGTCCTGTCAAATTAAGATACTCCATAGACAGTTTAGACGTGATTAAAAACATGGCAACTACAAATACTTCAATTTACGTCAGGCGCTAACTAATTTCCCCTCAGGTATTATTTGGGTTCGGCACAGTATGCCTTCTTCTTCCATATATACCTAACCTCATCAGCCAGTATTCACTGTTTCTTACCTTATCATCTTTAGTTCGAGTTTGATGTTGGTGACGTTAATTTATATCTTTCGTTCAGAATCTGTCTAGCTCAAGTGGCATCACCCAAAAATAGCTTTAGCTCTAGCTCGCGATCCCTTATTTTCGCATAATATTCTTTTTCCTAATATACTTTGGCATAACGATTTTGGTATAATTTTTTTGCCATAATAATACTTTGCCATATTTTTTTTTTTGTCATACAGTTTATGTTGGCATAATTATTATCTTGAAGGCTAATTTGTTTTGACATAAATTTAATTCGCATAATGTTACTAGGCCTAGTGACTATTAGCGTGATAGTATTTAGGCATACAATTATTAGGTATGATGTTTCCTGATATTTACTACTGTTATTGAATCCTATGGGTTAGGTTAGGTTAGAACAGTCACCGTTAACGCGCGAAGGCGGGCGAGCGAAGCGAGCGTGCCGCGGCAGCGGCCGCCGAGTGCCAGATCCCCTCTACTGTTGGTGAATTCGTGCCTAACATTTTAGAAGTTAATTATTATGCTTATTTGTTATGCCTACAAAAAAATATGTTTTAATATCTCTATGCGTAAATAAATTTATGCTTTAGTTAGAATGTTATGCTTAGCCATTATTATAATTAGAGAAATTATGCTTAAAAAAATTATGCGTAAGCTGTTATGCGTAAATAATGTTATGCGAAAATATAATTAGGAGAAACAAAAGTATGGCAAGTTATATTAGGTCTTACAATTTTATGCAAATGGATAGGGAACCCTCTAGCTAGGCTCAACGGTTTCTATGTTAATGAAAATGAAAAAAAAATAAGTAAATTGGTTGTATCATCATAATAAAATTAAACGTTACCACTCATCTAGAAATTAAATAAAGGTAGCTGTTGTGTACCAACCGTAAGTGTCGAATACATATATATAATGATATACGTATCAACATGATAGATGATCGGCCTTATATCCGGGCTTACCCGAGTACCCGAGCCGTAGTACTGCACTACATATTGTTCTTAATTACCGTGTAAACACCATCTGTGTGCCATTCAATCAAGTAATAAATTGTAGGCACAGCATTGTACGCTGTACGCTGTACAGCTCCACTTGACATCGAAATCAATGAAGGCTGGATTCATTCTTGTTTAACGAATGCGACCCAATTTGTGAAGTCTCGTTATAAAAATAAAAATTATATCATATATTTTTATTTTATTAATATTTATGTAGGGTACCTATGTACATGTAGTACACAGTAATGGTACCTAGTAATTGGATTATTACAGATTTAAATCTGGAAATTGCGATGCTGTGAAGGGAATATTTTTACGCGACACAATTTTTTGTGAATTATATCAGCCTTTTCTTACAAAAAAAGACATTTTCAAAATTTGAATTTAATTTTGAAGAAGTAGTAAGGTAGGTACCTAAAGAAAACATTCTGGTTCTTGGAAATTGTGAAAAGTGAGTAAGTTTTGTCTACACAAATTAACAGGAATGGAGAAAATTGTTGTTGCTATGTTTTGTAGCACTCGCTTTATAGGTACAGTCACGAGCAAAAGTATGTATACACTCGGCTTCATTCAATAGCGATTTACTCCTTTATGTTTAATGAAATTTTATGTTGTTACGAACATAACATTTTCGAACCCATAGGTTTATGTAATGTGTCATATTTCAACGTTGCATTCGTTATTTCACGAAAAAATCGCATATGAAAGTTGCCAAGTGTTGACATATTGGTGCTCGTGACTGTATAGCGAGGTAATTGCGTAATGCACTAACAGTAGCACTAGCTTCCATTTTGACAGTTCACCAACATTCATAGCGTTATTAACATTGTTGATCAGACAACAGAACGTATGAAGCAATGAATTAGCAATATCCTTCAGAATGATTCCGCTTGTGATTGATAAGTGTGTTACACAATCAAGGTGCAGGTAATAATAATAATAATAATCTTTATTACACAAGAAAGTGGTTACAGAATACTGTGAAGTCCCTGACTCCTGTGTTAGGTGATAGACCTGTGTTACAAGAGCCAGTGCCCCTCAGGTGGCGACTTAGCTTTCTTATTTTGTCTAAATTACAGTGAGTTTAGTCGCGAACGGCACTAGTGTAATGGAAAGTGAAAAAAGGGCCTTAAATCCTCGGAAAAAAGTAGGTACTTAAGTGTAAATATATTACTTTTTGTTTCATCTTATACATACCTACACGTAACATTGAAAACGCTCACGCGCACGTCAGCAGGCGCTAGTGCGAGGTACTTTCTTTATAAAAAGAGAAAAG
This sequence comes from Apamea anceps, assembly GCA_951799955.1. NCBI lineage: Eukaryota > Metazoa > Arthropoda > Insecta > Lepidoptera > Noctuidae > Apamea > Apamea anceps. The sequence continues at coordinate 9,481,921 of OX637515.1, read as the reverse complement.
CCGTGTGAATCTGGAAAAATATTTTTGTGGCATTAAAGAAGTGTAACTTTATACTACTCGAAACAGTATTTTGTTTGGTATGTAGGTATGTCTAATTATAAGTACCTACAATTAATTAACTACTTCATTACCTTCTTTTGCGTTCCCTTATTCCATGTTAAAACCTGTTATCAAATCAATTTTCGTTGAATCAACCAAAACAAACAATCTAACATTTAAACGGAGTGTCCATTCTCCAACATTTACAATCCGCCTCCATCGCGACACTTCAAACTTTACCTACAATAAAATTCACAATTAAGTTAAGTAATTCAATTCGCCACAAAGACAAATTGGATTAAGTTTGATAACGAGTAAAATTCGTCTACAGGACCTATTCCCAAATGATATCCACTTAAAATTTCCAATTCGACGTTGTCTTAATAAGATGGTTACAAGTCTTCAACCTTGATTGACGAAGTAAACTAACTCGGGAAATTAGAAAATTAACTTTAATAACTGAGACCCTGTGCTATGTGCTGGGGGCATATTCATTAGTCTCATACCAGTCACCTCACGATGCATTATGTTCTTCCATGGTGGAGGTATTTATTTAAGCCTTTCAGGTATTGTACTTGGAACAGGAATACTTTAATATGACATAATCAACCTATAATGTTCCCACTGCTGAGACACAGGCCTTTTCTCTGTGAAAGTCCGGAGTGCGGGCTGGTGAATGACACAACTTTCAAACTTATGATTCTAGGAGATGCCGGTTTCCTCTTGAGGTTTTTTTTTCTTTGACAGGAGTGGTGATGAAATAATTTACCTGCGTTCAAACATAAGACCTACAAGCTCGTAGGCTGTTCCACTGGGCTACCGGTGTTCAGTTTAATAATGTCAAATAAAATTAAAATGAGAACCTTAAAACCAAAATTAATTGTTCATTTTGTTGATATGAAGCTGTAGTGACAAAATTTTACATTCAACTGAAAATTATAAGTGAAAATACGAAATACCGCAATAAAAAATTAAAACAACAGATTATCCAAAACTCAGATCTATGGCTGCGCCTATTTTTTGGCTTACATGTCATTTAATACATACAATATATGCAATCAACGTTTTTGGGCATACAATACAATTAATTTTCAACAAGCTCATCCCATTCCATGGCTCGTTTGTCCTAGGTATTCATCCGGCTGATATAAATGTCCAAAAAAGGTAACAAACATGAAAATATTTATGACACTACATTTTGTTGTCATGCGTGCTCGTCCATCACAAGCTACAACAAATGGTTTCACTTAGCACAACCCTAGAAATGGCGGGAAGTTTAAATTTGACGTGGCTCTATTGTTAACGTCATTCAAAATATACCTTCATAGTGTTTTATGTTCAGGCTATTGAGCTTATACTGTGAAAGGAAATGTTTATCGTAAACATTTTGTGGGGCTGAATCTTCAAGCTTTAAGTGAACAATGTTGGTAGATACACATAATGTACCATCTACATTTTCATTACCAAAAACATGCAAATAGCAACAAAACAAACTGTTTGTTTTGTTACCATTCCAACCCTCAAACTACAGTTTAACGACTCGTGAAAAACATAATTACGTATTTCACTTTACGCAGTAAGTAAACATCTCAATTGTGAACAAAACAAGTCGTAAGTCTCAAAGTTCAACTATCAAAATTAATTGAAGTATGAACCATACCTTCCGCAGTAACGGAGCTCGACTAACTCAAACACAAGATAACTAATCATAAGATCTTGTGACCCGTGAATCAAACTTATTCGTCGGAGAAATAACACATTGTAGGACATGGATACATAGATAGTGTGACAAGAATCTAAAGCGATGTTTGATAAAGATTAAGTCATCCGGTATGTGACCAAGCCGTCATCAGTTGCCGTGAAATGGTCCACGTTATCGTCACTTCGGCTCATTACGTTGATAAGGTATTGATACATTGTCATCAAGCCACTGATACACGACATTCTCCGCGCCCGACGACGTAAAACACGAAATCGATCGCACAACACCGCCACGTTGACGAACTAAAGACAACCTTAAGTGCATATATCCATTCCGATACCGTTCGTAATGGAAGCTTTCATCGTTCAACCAGCAGAGATAAATGTACCGTGCTTGTGCAATTTGCTTTTGAAGTTTGCCTCGTGTGTGCGAACACGGTAATGCACTAAAGCACTCGTCTCGCCAATAATTTAACCATTTAAATTGAGTCTATCAATCGGGCTCTAAAATATCCTACGTGATGCACACTTTCAGCTGGCTTGTTACATATTCATACGTACATCTGTATGCACCACCGGCAAACTCCTATTTCCGCACTATGTAAGGCTTCTGACGGAGTACATGTAGCTCACTTAAATAAGTTAAGTAACAAACTCTAGAAACTTCATAATACATAACTCGGAAGCTTTTCATTTATTCAAGCGTTTTGTCTTACACTTTTGCATATTTTTTCAAGTAAGAGCAAGTTTGTAATGGAATTAATGTAATAATAGCTACAAGTTTAACTTATATTTACTTGTTACTTAACGTTACCAACTCGCAGCATTTGTTAGGTACTTTAGTACTATGTAAGTAGTAGGTACCTAACAGTATGCAGTAGATACTAATAAACTTTAAACAACAATTTACCGCCTGACGTTAGAGAAATACTGCTACTAGTACGATGAATTTGTTTTACGACAACTCGCCTGACATGTGGCGTGACCATAGACATCGTGCGTAGACGCTGGAAAAAGTTTTCGTAGAGCACTTCTTCGGGAAAGTCCTTTTCACCGTCTCGCAGTTTAGAATGTATAAATAGTACAAAGTTAGTATCAGTCCTCAATAAGCGCCCCTTTTTCGTTTCATTATGATTCTTATTTACTTTATTTTAAAGTTGCTATTAGTATAGCTAATATAATAGAAGAATAATAGATAATAGACGGTGAAATACATGTGTCCATTCCACATATTCATACAAACAAGTAACCGCCCTATTGAAAAAGAAATGAGGTGGCATTATCAGCTGAATGCTGCTGGTAAGTGGGCAGCATGCAGCACCCCATAAACGTTTGCCACGCCACCTCCATCGTGTAGACACATCCTTATTCCGGTAAAGCGGTGAAAACGATTATTAGATGCCATTTTATTCGCCAAGATCTCCAGTGTAGGTGCAATCGCGTTGCGACTCGGGCCTGGGAAATAAATTTCAAATCATGTTAGTACCCTGTGACACGGTCGGTGTTAGTTAAACGGAAAATATTTCTGTATCGCCCATGGGTGTGAAACGGGCCGGCTCATGCGATTTTCTCTGCGCTTTTCCCCGACGTGGTGTAGCGAATTTTAAAATTTTATTCGGTTTTCTTTATCGATTATTCGGAAAGAAATATGTTTTGGAAGATCGTGTAAGATGGACAGACCTGTTCTGTTGGAAGTCTACTTAGTAGATAGTAAAAAGTGATTATCAATAGAAATGTTTAACGTTTTATTTACATTGGCTTCAATCAGTTACAACATTAAAAACTTTAAGCGAACAAAATGTAGAAACAAATGCCATTTATAAATGAAGTGTTCAATTGCATAATAGATCAGGAAACCTTCTCGGACAACTATCCATATCTGGGTCAGCAGTCACACTTCAGAGAAACTTTGATACCAAACTGGAGACAACTTTGAAAAGTAGGAATTATAGATGAAGACCTACTTTTTCACTTGACTTGTTCAGTTTTGCAGTAGCCAATAAGCTGTAATACTTGTTAATATGAATCAATTACCGTCGCAAATTAGCAATTATGTAGGGACACTGATCACATTGACATGTACAAATTAACCTAGGTTTATAATTGCAAACATATGATCTGGATCACCTGTATGACCTACCACTCCACATAACGTTTACATGAAGTGCATGAAATACCTAGGTATAACAAACTTCTTCATTTCACAGTACTTTAAAGCAGCTTACTATTTCTGGAAACTTGAAATTGAATTTCACATCTATGTAGAGGGTAAAATGGAGTTTCATATTTGCCTTAATTTTCGTCCTAGATAGTTGTAGTGTAAACTGGAGCTAGCTATGATCTCCCTAAGGAGCTGTACAATATTATATGTAGGAATATTTAACAATATTTTCTACGCAATTTTTTGTCTGGAAGCAACCTTAAATCTATCCATCACGTTGGTGAAGGTCGATTGCTACAAAATTAACGCTGGTGAGGCCACGAAGGAAAATAAATTCCGTCTTTCACCACACACGCCAATTGTAATGGGGATCAGCAGCTATTGGCCATCTCTATACGTCATAAAAAAAAGAAAGAACAGCTGGCAGTGTCCCCAACACGTCCTACTCAAAGTGACAATCAAAGACATAAATCGGAACCATGAATATCCCGAACAAATTAACCACATTAGATAGGTACATAACTAGCGGTAAAGTTGCCAAGTCAGTGTAAACGACACTTGGCAACGAACGATTCACACATGCATAAACATACAGCGCATGCATTAGCGACACGACGCGAATGAATGCTTTGAATACCATCAAAATACCTCGATATTTGCGCGGGCCTCGCTCACTCTCGCCCCAAGGCGTGTAGATTACGTTCGTGCGATGCACACCATGCCGTGATGCAGTTCGCGACTCACACAAAACATCCGATAGTGCGCACAGTAGACTGTAATTTACCTCAAGTGGGGCACTCGCAGTGCCAGCCTGCCCCCCATGTCCCCCGTGCCCGACGCGACGGCAATCAGACGACGAGTGTGTGCCCCATTGCTCCCCCAAGTCTGCCTCAAAAATAACATTAGAACCTATAAACACTTCGACAGCTATGATACAGACCATACGGGACGAGTTTGGCGAGGCGCGGCGCGCGATAACCTTGTTGCCATTTATTTGTATGACTATCTGTCGGTTTACTTATGGAAAAAACGAAATTAAGTTATACTTTATTACAAAAATAATTTATGGAAATCTAATATGTTGTATTCACTTCTTACAATATAAAGAAAGAAATAGGAAAGGGCAAATTTTCCTCGACAAGAAAGGAAAATTTCTAATCAGCTTTCGAAACAAAAATGCCCGAAGCTCGTCTACTTACAAATTCCAATCGAGTATCTACTAAGATCGTTGGCCGCTTAGGATCAGAGGATTAAACAACAATCCAATATTATTATCTGAAACAGATCGTTTATGTAAGCTATAATAACAAAAGAAATACACATTAGATACACACTGTTTCCATTGAAAATATAAATGACTACATTTCACCCCAAGAACGGAACAATGATGGCATAAAAAAGAAACCAAAGAATCAGAGAGAAGAAAAAGCGGATTTTCTCGCAAAACAAGCTGAATCGCCGGAAGCGACAGGCACTACTGATTCCGATTTAGAAAACAATATAAAGCTGACGATGGTTTTCCGTCCAATATTTTTCCGATAATGATGTTTATATAACTTTACAGACGCGATGACTCAGTTACTCGTACGTTAGGGACCATTCACACCTGCTTGTCACAATTACGGATAGTTTCATGTGGAACACATCCAATTGACACATCAATGTAATAGCTAATTATTTAACAGTTACAACGATTAAAGCAGCTATTAAAAACGCCTTTTACGTTTCTAACAAAATTGCTAGTCGTGAGCAAGAAACATTTTCTTACACGTACAGGGGGGGCATTAAAGCGGAGTGTCTAATTAAATTTGTTAGGTGTCAACATAAAGTTTCGTTTCGTCTGCCAGCGTCCGCTGACTTACATTTGAATCGCGCTGTTGTGAAGGCGGCTCACGTCGCGCACTGAATCAATTTCGCGTCAGGCTGAACTCCCCGCCCGACAGTATGTCGACTACTTCACTTAATGTCGCCGTATTCGATGCTCGAAATATGTACAGAAATGTATCAAGTAACGCGGTTACGTGTTACAAGTTTACGTGATCGGCTGTACTTTTGACAGAAGTTACATCTTATTACTTTTTGGAGAACCTATGTATGTTGGTTAATTTGAACATAAGATGCTATTGTCAATCGTCATTAAATTTTATTTAACATACACAGATTAATTACTATTTTTACAAGCTAACACTAATATATACTATATACAATTATATAACCCGAGAAATATAGAAAAAGGCAGGAGTCATCAAAAAATTCGCCTGCATCACTGTCAATGGGATAAGTGCCCAAAAGGCTGGCAGCATTACCACGTTGGATGGCAATGCTGGGCTTCTCTCTTTGGGCTAAAAATAGGCCAGCCTTCTGGTCACGTGAAGAGTCAACCAACCGCTTGGCGATGCCCCGAAAAATTCGCTGAGCAATTCAATTGTCAATCGTGGATCTTTGGCAGTCGTTACGGGTCAGAAGCCCGAAAGTCTGACCACCAGTCTTGCCAAGGGGTGTCGTATTACCCAGGAACTGGATTGAGAAGGTCAGATAGGCAGTCGCTTCATGTAAAATACTGATATTCAGCTAGCATCCGGTTAGACTGGAAGCCGACCCCAACATACTTGAGAAAAGGCTAGGATGATGATGATGATAAGCCTCCTGCTATATACAAATAAGTAAATCTATGGGCACGTTAAATCTTCATAATTTCTTATTTTAAACAAAAAAATAAACTAAATAATTAAATCCAAAGATCATTAACGCGAGTTACACTGAAGGCAGCCGGGATGCACTCGCCACTATAACGGGGCAATAAATTCCAAATAGTGCTACTATCTCGGGTAATGTAAACGTTCTTTAGTTAATCGGAAAATATTTGGTAGCTATACCTGTCAAGAGCTGTGAATGGCGCCTAGAAGCGACACAGAGCGAGAATTACTGTGGATAGCTGCGAAATTTTGGTAAATTCTACGTTTAGTGTATTTAGGGAGGACCTTTTATGCATCTACAGTGGCCTCCAAAAGTAAGTTGACGTTTTTCTACTTTAGTTGTGATGCCACATTATGATTTAAAATTTAAAAAAAATATTCAGGTACTAATTACTTCATTATTTTGTATGATAAATCAAAGGTACTTGAATTAATTAATAAAAACTTTATAGTAGATCAAACATTTGAATCACTAGAATTTTAAATCACAATGTGGTATGACAGCTGAAATGGAAAAATGTCAACTAACTTTTGGAGGCCACTGTATGTATATTTACGTCAACTAAATCGTACCTAAAATAAAAGATAAGTACCTCTAAAAAATCCTATTAGATCAATTAAATCATACTATTAATTTGAAAATGAAACAATATTATTTCAGACTATTAAAATTATAAACTTCCAGTTTAGTTTAATTATTTTCCCTTCTGCGGAAAACTCCAAGCGCAACTAACTCCTAGCGCACTAAATAAGTCAGCAAAAACCATAAGTATTCTTTTATTAGGTCTCATAAAGTTAGCCGTAATCCGAACAAAACTGACTTGAGTAAGAGTGTAAAAACTGCATATTTACGCAGTGCTTTAAAATGTTGTGGGCCTCAAAAATATTGGCCTCAGCGTTTATGGGCCTGAAAATATTTCTGTCATGGGGCGCGGAAACGTTTCGGTGGCAACATTTTTGAGTGTGGGCCCCAAAAATTTTGAACATACTTTTTGAAAACGATACTATTTATCTTGTCGTGGTCGCTTTCCTGAACATTTACCTGAGTAACGTGAGAACGTATAGCCTTGTAGTGCACTGGTTTGTACTAAAGTCTGCATTTGTGGGCCCCAGTGGGACTGTGAACGTTTTCAACGTCTGTTCTAAGAGCTTTGTCTTTATCTTTAGAAATGGTGACGTTGTATCAGTAAATTGTGATTTGTTTTGTTTGCTAGATATCAATGGTACTGATCGTTGCATTTGAATATTCACTAGGAATTGCTTTACGAGTATGTTCAGATATTAGCCAACGGTTGTCTTTTGTCTTTAAGATGTTCATTTGTCCTAACTTGTTGATAGGTTTTTGATAGTTATAATTTATTTTTTTCGTGGCAATAGCGAAGCGTTTTCGCAGCTAAGTTTTCCTTACATCCAGTTTATTAGGAACTAATAAAGTTTTCTACATAAAAAGTTTATTAACCATATCATAAATTTTAAACTACCTAATATTCCTTTTAATTTTCCTTCATAAAAAAACAGTCACGCAGCCTTCAACCCTCTGTACGTATCACTCAAAGTGAGGTACATATATTAAAACTATATAGTTGAGTTGTTATCGTAGTGCAGTACAATAAAGCTTCCCCTAGGAAATTCATAAGTATTGCACACGCGAACAAAGAGCACATGCGTGCTTACTTCTAAACAATGCACGTCATCGCTGGCAGCTCAAGTGTTAACGCCGATAATATGGCGCTGGAAGGCGAACTGCTCGCTTTCTTTTAAAAAAATATTAATCTTGTCAGTACTAATAGAAATATATATTGCTGGGATTGTTTTATTAGCAGGTGTATACATAACTTTCCTTGAAAATAAGTAAGTTAGTTTGTGCCTTTAGTTTTTCTTGTACCTAATTTAACTTCCTGAAGACGTACAGCAATTCGTCATTGATTAAAATTTTACTTGCAGATTGTAGACCTTATTCCTATGATTCACAAATGATAATCTCTGCTATTTGTAACTTCCTAATTGTGGAAAACGTTCAGCTCGCGTTTGAGATATTTCAATAACTCAAGTTATTTCTTCCTCAGCATATTTTCAGGCGGAAACAAAACGCCTTCATGCCACGGTTGTATCCGCACACCATTAAAAATAAAAAACATATTAAACACCTCGTCAGAACGAGAAGATTGACTAATTGCAGTTACGTAGCTCCATTTTAGCGTTACCCGGGAGTCAAACACAGGCCATGTTGGGGAGGCGGGCCCCTGACGCGGTGCCGCGCTCAGAGTAGCCCACTTAAGCAAAATTAGCTTCTTCTGTAAGCGTAAAGAACACTATCGGATGTTTTGTGTGAGCTCTGATACGCCCCCCGTTTGACGTCCTTACATGAAAGGAAGGGCGCAGACGAGTTGGTGTCCCAATACACCTCGTTAATATCAGCCGGTACATTAACGAGGGCTGCAGAACTTATATACATGTACTACCTACGTATACCTGCACTTATTGATAGGGTTAAACAGGGTACGTTCGTGTTTTCCTCACATACGCGCACTGCAGTCGGCTTCACATTTGAAATTAGGGGTTCAAACGTATAAATGCCAGTCTAAAGTTCGTACATTTTACCTTTCCGCAACAAAATAAAAGCAACATGAGAACCATCAAAACTGACTGCTTAGCGTCGGCAACTAGGAATATGATGCTAAAAGTTTTAAGCGAATTCACTCAGAGCTGTAACTCGCAGGCACACTGAAAACAAATCAGAAGACTACATAAAAACAAAAGAAAATTAGTTCCTAAATGGCAAAATTAACATCGTTAGAACTGTAATTAAATATGTAAGCTGTCACGCTCTTTATGCCTGGAGGCTTTTATTTAGGTAGTAAGTTTTTATTTACATTTTAATTAATTATTTTTCAGCTTGAGTGCGTATAGTTTTTATTATATTTGTTGGTATATTGGCGTGGCTAGCTGACATATTGCAAGTAATTTAATTTTATGTTCTGTGCCTTGTAATGTTAATTACTTAACACCCACATAGTATTGTATAGGTACAATCAAGTATCACGTATTTTCTAACTGAACAGACAGCTGTGCTGCTGGGGAGTTTGTTGCGCCACTTCTTCCCAGCGATAGCACTAGGAAGTGGTGAAAGGCGGGCGTTTTTGTGGGACTGTCTTTTGTAATTTTGACGTTCGAAAAGTGCTGATTCTCAGCCTAATTTGAATAAATGACTTTTGATTGATTATGATTTAAATATTAGTAAAAGTACCACCGGTACCTAATATTTTTTCCTTCACTTACGTAGGGTAGGTATTTTACTAATTTTAATTAGTTACAGTTAATAATAGCTAAATCTATGAAACATTCTAGTTCAGTCTATTTTGCATGAAGACTTACGATAAGTATTTGAATAAAGATATCGAATATCCGAAACCAGTCAGACGACCTAGACTGCAGATTGTTAGTAATTTTAGGGTAGCTTCTCTCTCTAAGGTCCTTATAGCGATTAATGAATTGATGAGACAAAAATAGATTTTAACCTTTACAAGACACACTCCGGTCAGAACCTAGTTACCATTAACCCAAGTCTGGTAAGTAAGCCTTTGCTAAATAATACTGGCGGGTTGGACCGCGGTGAGCGTCTGCCCACAAATGGCTAACTAGCCGGGCGACTTACTCTCCTGACCCATTATGCAATGCATTTGTGCTGAATTTTATAAACTTTTTAAGCTCTTAATTTGTTAAATGTTTAATGGAAGGAGTGCTTTTTGTAACATTTAGAAAAGGTAAGATCGTCGTGTTAACTCTGAAAAGATTTTATGATATTCAATGCGTAAAGACTACATATTTATACAGAAGGATTTCCTTGAACTTAGGAAATGTTTTCAAAAGAGCTTACTATAGGAAACATTGACGATTATTTAGCATCCAAGTAACAAGTTTATAACAGAGATACGATATTTTGGGATAAAGCGGCATAGATAGGTATCTACCACTTTTGAAACATCCACAGTACAAAATGTGTAAATGCCAGAAAACTTGAAAGAAAACATTCAGTTTACTTTTAAACTTTGTAGGGCGGATCACGGCATTGTTTGTTGGTGTTAGAACTCCGGCAAATCCACATTTATAGCAAGCGCCTGCGATTCAATTACAGGCAAAGTACGGCAGCGGTGCGTATTGCATCGTAAACTGTCGGCCATAAGGCGTTATGAGGCCGCGTTGAGAAATAAAAGCTACGAGTCTAGAACTACCTGTGACCTCAATAACACGCGTTTGAATAAATTTTATAATTTCTAGGCAAGCGATAACCGTTTCATATCAGTTAGTTTTTATTGTAGGTTCTACCGCATGAATGTTATGTTTATGGAAATAAAAACTGATCCCGGTGCAGATAAACCTAATAAGATAATATAAACACAGAACTTTGAAAGTTTTAATTAGTACCCCTTATTATCACAAATAGGAATGGTTTTAAGTGGCTTTTGCGTGTTGAAATGCTTACATTTATGAATTTCCAAGTACCTATCATCTATTGCAATAAAATTACAATCGTCATTAAAATACCTCATCATCATATGCAAAGCCTTTCCCAACTACGTTGGAATCGGCTTCCAGTCTAACCGAAAAAAAAAAATCTATTGTTTGGTCCTTCAAATTTCTATTGAGTATAAAACAGCAGTCAAGTCAGAATCGCAAACTAGTCAAAATGTGCAACGCAACATATTTCATAAGAAATTATAACAGAAAACCACTCAAGACTTCAGCGTAGAAATTATAAACCTTGATCGCAACTACATTTATTTAATTTAAAATGTTGCAAGTTACAAGTTCCCCACTAGTCGCGTGTCGTGCTTTAAATGTTCCCTTTTTACTTTATGAGCTCCACTTTTATACTAACCAAAGTTTTCATAGTTTCTACTACCACATTTTATTATTCTAACACATGAATATAAAGATTCCGCTAAAAAACGAATACCTGATTTTATTGGAAAACTCATAAAAACTTCCACTTCACCAATAAAAAATATTATTCCAATATTATACAAACTAAAACTTCTTCATAATAACGATATTTACGAAATTACGAAAGAGTTTCTGAAACAAAAAGTTTTTTTTTTTTGTAAGGCTTGTAAAATAAACAAGAGTGGAAAAGTTCACGAAACCTTAATTTAGGAAAACTTCGGTACTCCTTGAAAATATTACCGGGAGTTAAAAAACAGTTTTCTATTGAAAAATTGGCTTAGTGTTTTCAACAAAGTATAGTTATAGAGTGCAATACGATCATTTTTTTTCTTAAGTATCCACTTGAAACCAGATTGCGTACATATAAAAGGAAGCAGCCCAACAAAAATACTCACCGTTTATCAAATCGCTAAGTAAATGGCCAACAGAATTACTTGAGTAATACCCGAATAAACGAGCAATACAAGCTAAAAGTCACGTTCTCCGGCCATCCGTGGCTCGTTCCCAGCTCCCGAATGACCTTAACATTGTTTTCCATATCGCCTTCGCGAAAGGTCGGCATCGCAATAAATTATCAATAATCGTTTGGATTTTGTTAAACTTTCAGGATTTCGGCGCAAAGTGAAAATCCCGTTTATATTTTGATCGGTGCACGCTCCCGACGGAGCCATGCCTATAAACTGCTCCCATTGTAATTTTGTTTTGTAACAAACTTCCCGCCTTTAGGTCGAGCCGAAACGAAAGTTACAACATTTACTAGACTACCAACAATTCACATAAATTCATAAGCCCCAAAATGAAATTTAATTCTTGCCGCCTTATCGCCGCCTCGTTTGGACTTGAGTAACTATAATGGCAGCAACTATTTATACGTTACTCTATCTTTACTGATACATATATTGTACTGAAAAAGGGGAAATTACATAAAAACGACATATTTATTGCTATCCCGGATTTTTTATTTATGAAAATGAGTTTTTTGTTGATATTTATAACTCATACAAATTGAACCATGAGAGCAATGTTGTATTTCGAAATACTATTCAATGCAGAAACAAATAGAATCTGCAACACAATTTAGGAGCAGCGTGTAACCAATGACGTGAAGAACCATTTAATCCTACGACAAATGTCCTCCACTGGTCAGCGAGTGAAGTTTTAAATCGATTGAATAGTGCTATCTGTGTGTGAAGTAGTAGCAATTCGTCAACGTCCCGATATAATCCCCCCTCAATGAGTCCTAAGCTGGGCTGGAGGGACGTCGCGTCATCCATCACCGGCGAGTACAGCGATCTACCCGCACCGCGAACCGCTAAGTCATCGCACACAAACTATTAAGTTGTTCTAAAAAGCTTCAACACTAGGAAATTACGGCTCAGTCTGTGTTTCGTACGGGACGAGGATCGGTTTTACAGGCGATTGAGAAAAAAGTACTTCATTTTCAATTTTCCTCTCAAGATTAGTTCCCTAGAAGCCAATAATGAAAGTCACGAAAGGAGATCAGCCATATTGGGCCCAAAATCCAAAATGGCCGGCCAACGAAAAAAAAATGTATTAACCTGTTCGGGAGTTTTGTAAAGTTAAAAAAATATGTTGTATACTTTAAAAAAACCTGATTTTAGAACTAAAATATGCGAAAAAATAGTCCTATACTTAACTATTTTTTCGCATACTTTAGTTCTAAAATCAGGTTTTTTTCGCACACACTCGCAGAGGTTTGTTGTCATAGTAGGTAATACTTGTTTAAGGTCACCTTTCATTTATTTTCGCCAATCGGTAGTTTTATATGTTATTATAACTGTAAAATGTTAAAAAAAAAACAGCTGAGGTCGTAGAGATGCGGCGCAATAGTAAAAAATAATAAGGTGGACTTCCCCGACCAGCGTCACACATTTTTTTCGCTAGCCGGCCTTTCTGTTTTAGGCCCAACTTTGCATGTGTCTTGCCTCTTTAGGACTTCATAATGCTTTGTATCAATTGTGCAGATCATCCTTATAAAGCCTAATAGGTTTTCATCTGCAACTTCAGTGCAATAAAACAGGAGCTTTATTAATGACAAGGCTTGAAATAAACGAACAAAGTATGGGAAAGAGACTAGTCATTGCTAGCTGCTCATCAGCTGTTACATTCTGTTAACTTGTAGACTCAAGTTGTACACAATAAAGCTATTGAAGAGTTTACAAATACGTCATTACATGGAAAGATATCGCGCTGTCTAATGACTAAACTATGACTGTAAAACTGCTCTGCACTGGATAAAGACTCCCAACAATAGTTCTTGCTTAGATCTCCTTTTTACGCACACAAAATAAACCTTAAAAATAATAATGTCAAGAAAGTGGTGTGTCTGGTCGTGTAAGCGGCGTGCACATCTGCTACCAAATCAATTTATCGTGGATACGTGATGTTGGCTCACCGAGCCTCCAATACTCGAATCTGTGTCAATGAAATACTCCTACATTACTTATTACGATTTTTCCGATACCAATAGTGGTATTTATTGTATACTCTGATCATCTATCAAGTCATATTGGACACTTGAGGAAGTTTGTTTGTTTCGTCAAATGAGATTAGCAGACGAGTTCGCTGAATGTTTGCGTTGAGTTACGATCTTATGGTGTTGACTGTCCCGAATCTCGATCCACTTCCCAACTTTCAAGTGAGAAGTTGGGAACAAATAAGCGGGATTTTTTTATTCACCTCATTAACTTCGTCGTAGTGGGTTTAAGTTTTCCTATAACAAGGGGGAAGATCCATGATTAAGTATTGAGTAGGTATATAACCTAACGAAAATAAGTGCGTTACGAGTTTATGAGAGCCGTCTGGTATTTCTTACGACAGAATGAAGGGGGGAATTAATAACAAAGTAAAAAACAAAACCGCTACAATATAATGTATAAACGTCTAAACAGGAAACCAGGGTAAGCGTTAATCCTACGTATAAAAACAATGAAATCGAGCATACTTAATTTGAAGACGCACATACCCATAAACCACACGAGTGATCTATGGTTGTTTGTTCGCTGGTTAATGGTTGTCAGGGCACGCCCTCTCCGCTTACTAACCTACCTGAAGGTGGCTTACTTCAAAATTCTGTGCAACACAAACAAGTATGATCAGAAAGGCAAATAAACACGTGAGGCTTACAACAGAGATAAGAAGGTAGCAAACAAGCTGACGTTCCGGATGCGCTCCGCTCCGTCAGTTTCCGGATCCAGCAAGGGCGGAAATCCACCGCTGGCATTAACGTCGTAAACATAAGAGAACTAAAGAAATTGCTTCGCACACGACATCGCATGTGGGCCATCAGGTCTTTACTCTCCAACTGTTTTATTGATGCCCCAATGGTGATGAATTTATAAATTGTACGGAAAATTGTATCAGCCATCTTGTTTCGCCTATTTGTCGTGAACTGACCTATGAATGGCTGACAGTTTATTGCTCCATCTTTTGGACTGCTCATAGTGCTCATATAGTAAGCACAAAACTTTTCTATTCTATCTTCTTATCTACTTAGATGCTTTGAAGAAAAATGCTTTCAGTTTTTAATGCATCGTCCTAACATCTTACTCAAATTGTAAACTATATATTTTTCCTTCGTCGTATAAAGGAGAGAATATCTCGCTTGGCCGTAATCTCGCATAAGATTGGCGTATCTACTGGAACAATAGCTGTCTCGGTAAAGGAATGGCTGAACATAATACTCTTGTTACATGGGCTTTTAGCACGTTATACTCTAAAATGGCAAGTCAGCGTGGAAATTTCTACTTTCCTTCCAACGCTAGGAACTCATTTGATTTCATTGTAAGTTTTATACCTGTCGAAATGTGTATTACAACCCCAATCTCCCCCTACAACGGATAAAATTATGCCACATTACCCGTGAAACGGTTACGTTTTATATTTTCTATTACATGCAATCATAGCTATTTCATGGAGCGTAGAATCCTAAAGCAATATGTTTGGATTATCCACTACTTTTCGCTGAAAGTTGTGAGGGAGGATTAGGAATTTTATCTCTTAGGTACTTGGTAGTGACTGTAAAAAATAGCTTTATAGAGACTTAGAAGCATGTGGGTAGTGTTTTCGATCCATATCTCAGAGTAGCAGTAACATTGTTGTTTTAACAGCGGAGCAGGGATACCGCAAATCGTTTAATGGCGTTTTATAGCCCATTGCGAACCTCGGCTCTGTTTTATGAGTCGCTTGTCAACTCGTATTTATGGCTTTTCGAATAATCACTCGGCAAACTCATCTCCGATGAAGTTTAAATTAAATCTTACTAATAAAGTGGATTATACAAGTTATTGGGTACGTTACAGCAAGAAAAAAATAATACTGAACTATAATTATTGGTAATAGCCACAGTGTCACATCTTCTCTTACACATAATATCTTTAAACCTAAGTTACATTATATTAAGGATATTGTGATGAGAAAATAAAAAAATATTATTATTATTATTATATGTTAAGGAGCAAAGTCGGAAAATATAAAAGGACTATTATAACAAATACATTTCTCTACCATAGAAATACCCCTTGTATTTGTATGGAAGAAAAATGTATTTTTTCCCCTTTCAAAAGTTGATGTTTACACACGGTGTGTAAAAAAAGCCATGCGTGTATTCATAAAAGGTGACCAAATTACACCGAAGTCAAAAATCCTTCGACAAATATTGGCACCTAACTTGGTTTCCGTCAAATATGCGGGTAGAAACAAGATTTGTGATTGATTTCCTGGCGCATACGTTTTCTCGGCATTCAGGTGTTGAGAAAATATTTACATACAGAGAATAAATAGTTCTTTTATTGAATCATGGTGATTGATGGTGGGGAGCAGCGTCTACACGCTGGCTGCCAACTAAATTGAATATCAATGAATTTACTACCCGGCTTTGCTCCGAGATGCTATTTTCGTTTCATATTTTTAAGTTTTCTTTTACACTGTGTCCTTGGTGGATGTGGAATTTCATCATATTTTTACCCGACTACGGTTAAGCAATAAGGAGGGGTATGATTTTGACCGATATGCATGTATGTGTGTATGTGTGGTTGTATGTTCATCTCAACCCCCATAACTTCTAATCTACTTACATCACGCCGGTAATCCGCGAAGGGTTAAGCAGAGGTGTAGTCCTCCCAACTACATGTAATAGGGGAAAATGAAATACCATTAACCTAAATTATTCGTCCTTCAACAAAACTGATACATTAGTAAGAGGATTGGTTTGTTTAAAATTAATGAACATCATTTTGAGGGATAAATTTTCATTACGGAAAGTGGTTTCCCATATGTTTGTAAAAGGATATATTCCTAGGTATTATTACTGAATGTGGATTATATCTGTTTGCATTACTTATTTAATAAAAAATCTGTGACCCATTTACCTGAAAATGTAGACGCTCCGTGAAAAATTGCAATGGTAAGCTTTTCCATTGAGTCAGTTGTTTGGGTAGTTCGTAGAATCAAGAATAGCTGAATTAATGACGTTACACGAACTTACTTAATCCCTCGCCTCCTGCTTGGCGTGACGCTCGCTGGCTATGTTGACCGTTCGCTGCAGCTGTCTACACTGCTGTCAATTAGTAACGTTACCACAGCCTCTGACTGGTTCAGATATAGTTACTTCATCAGGTGATCTAAAAATAGAACTGCATCTCTAAGTTCCATCAGCTACTGAAATTAGTAGCTTAACATCCTGCATTTTCTGGCTTTTCCTTGAGGGTAAAGGGTAATGGATAATTTAAAGAATGCCACTTGAAACGATCATTTTGGTTCCTCAAATGAGCAGTTTGACCTTTTTCTGCGACCTTTTGTTCCAACAACCCTTCAGTTCCCTTGTAATATTCCCACTTGCAATCATTATTTTTTCTGCAACTGGTAATAATTGAGTTCACAAAGACTGTCCACATATACCTACATCTACATGTGTAGTTATAAATGTAGACAATTCACTACTGCCAGAAAGTGTAAGTGCAACAGTGAGCTCGGAATTCGAATCCCGACAGAACTACTTTTAATTAAATTGAGCTCTCTTACCTGCACTTGGAAACTCTTTTAAGTGATTTCGCGATAAACTTGGCAACAAACTGAAACAATACTTAGCCACTTACAATTGAAATAATATTCTTGTTACTTTGCATTTTAATAAAAACTTACATTAGGTATAACAGTTTGCAAACTGCACCTGCTTATGTAAAGTCAGTTTCTACATTATTCAAGGAAAACCGGAATAGTTTTTCTTACAAACTACGAGAGGTTCGTGTTGTTATGAAATCTATTTTGTCTTGAAACGTACCACGTATTAACATCAGCACTTCTCGAGAATAAGAATGAATTAATATTAAAACTCTAGTTTTTATTGAACTTCATTTGAGTTTTCCGGAAGTCACAGACGTAGCTGTCATCTAGGGGCATCATTATGTACCAATTTTAATTTTCCAAAAAAAATTAAACTTTCACAATATAAAATCATACTAAACATACTCATATTAATTGCGCAATTTCGCAGGGTGCCTGGTAGCAGCTGCATGAGAGTTACCGAGAATCGAGCTGAATGGCGTGCAATGATGATATTAATAGAAAGTAAAAAAAAAGGATTTATTGGCTCTCGCACAGG
Source organism: Apamea anceps (assembly GCA_951799955.1). NCBI lineage: Eukaryota > Metazoa > Arthropoda > Insecta > Lepidoptera > Noctuidae > Apamea > Apamea anceps. Next base: position 9,463,758 of record OX637515.1, on the reverse strand, counting down.
TAGATCAGATACTAAACTTAATCACACACAATCACAAAAACATAAAAAAGTAGGTTTATAAAAAAGTAAAAAGCAGAAATTCCTGTACGAGGCCAAAAGGTAGGTACTTATCCACAAAACTAATCCAATATACATACCTACTCAATAAAATACAAAACAACCAAAACGATCCAATTTGGTGAAAATAACGAAACCTCCTACAATTATTAGGGAGGTATTGCGAGTAACTCACAAGTAGTTATGGCAAGTTATGATACAAGTATCAGTAGAGCTTATAGTTCTAATAAAATCTTATATAACAGCAAAACCGAGGAGGCGGTGTAAAAACTGTAACACGACAATGTCGTCAAGCCACGGTGGCCGCAAAAACTTTAATGGTTTCTTTTATCGACCATTTGTGAAGCGTAATGGTCACCTCCTTTTGTTCCTAGCAGCTGTAATTTTTTAAGTATTGTTAAATTTTCATGTAGAATTCAATGGGGGTAATAAATTTACGTGGATGCACTCAGAGGACGGTGAATTATTTTATGGTTAGACTTAATGGCTTCACTTAATATGAAGTGTGGCTAATTTACCACATCTGCTGTAGTTTATACAAGATACTTGTATCTACTAAGGTTACAGTACCTACTCGTATCACAAGGATATCATTTGCAATATTGTTATCATTCATAAACTATCGTTATAAAGAGAAAAGATTTGATTTTTTGTATTTTTATTGGTTACGCTTTCACGCTAAAATGGCTGAATGGATTTGAATGAAATTTGGTACATGGATAGACTATGATCTGGAGAAGGAAATAGGTAATTTTCATCCCGAATTGCAGACGCAGTCACGGGCGACAGCTAGTTAATTATAATATGGTGAATCTTTCTATAGGTATGGTCGAAGAGGTCTTCCCGGGAAATGACTCGTTCTTGTTATTACAGGCTTTTTTCTCACCTTAGGCAAACGTGATGGATTTGCCAATTTACGTTACCTTACCGTCCAATAGAAGGTCGTTTCTCATTCCACATTTTTAACCGACTTCAAAAAAGGAGGAGGTTCTCAATTCGACGGTATGTTTTTTTACGCGTGTGTGCGTTTGTGTGTTTGTTACGCGATTACTCCGCCAATTGTGGACCGATTTTCAAAATTCTTTTTTTTTTCGAAAGGAGATACTTCTGAAGTGGTCCCATAGAAATTTCATCAAAAACGATGCAGTCGTTTGATTTTTAAACCAAAATTACTGGTAAAAATTACAACTTAAAAGTGAAAAATAAAAACTTTTTTGCAAAAAAAAAACAACCGACTTCCAAAACCGACACTACAAAGTGAAAAATAACTTTAATTTCAGAAGTCGGTGGCAAACAACGAAAATGCGAACCCAACGACACCGACTTCCGAAATTAAAGGTATTTTTCACTTTGTAGTGTCGTTTTTGGAAGTCGGTTGTTTTTTTTTTTTTGGAAAAAAGTTTTATAATCAAAACAAAGGTATTTAATTCAATTAGACAATATTCTCATGTTAATTTAACAGCAAATACTAGGTTTCTTTGTCTAATACAAAAACAATCAAGTATTCATTCCATTAAGAACATTGGGGCTGTTTCAGTATCTCCTATCTCTACGGCAGACGTTAACAATACCTAAACATTGTTTGTATTAATCTAGATTATTATTATAGTATTTAATTCAATTAGACAATATTCTCATGTTAATTTAACAGCAAATACTAGGTTTCTTTGTCTAATACAAAAACAATCAAGTATTCATTCCATTAAGAACATTGGGGCTGTTTCAGTATCTATCTACGGCAGACGTTAACAATACCTAAACATTGTTTGTATTAATCTAGATTAAGGATCCCAGTATGACATATTATTACGGTTTCAGACGACAGAATTCTTAATGAATGAAGATTTAATTAAATTACGCTCTGTGTGTGCGGGTTTGTCAGACAAGCTTTTTCATTTAAGGATGTTTTTCGAATTGTTTTAATATGATGTATTTATTACGAAAGTAAATTACTCAGAAATCAAAAAGTACATAGGTGCTTACTTTTCTAAAAGATCACGTTCCTTCTTCTGTCAATTCTGCATAAATTAACGGTAACCAACATCCACAAATTCGATTATTTTGCAGCATTCACACTATTGAAGGTAATCCAAAATAAAGAGAGGTCTATGAATAGAGAATGTAATTGTATTGCTTTCAACTGTCATAACACCACGTCCAGAATTCTATTTGTTTATAATCTTAAACATAAAATTCCACTTGAAATATTCAACCAGCCAAGCCACACAAATAAACTTAATAACACAATACCGCAGTACACCCAACAAATGAAGTGCTCTAAGCAGACACTAAATTCTAGAAGCACATTTATCCGCTTCCCCCGTCACTGTACGTTATACCCTGACACGCATTCACTGGATTAAGCTTTGCATATTCCACAGAGCCGCCTGTAGTACCTAACCTAACACTGATTACATATGCAAGTGAAGCAATAAATTGCCAAGTTAGCAACGGACACTTGCACTTGCTTTTATCTAGGGGTGTAGGTAATGCTTTTGGGAACATTGTTCGGCCCCGTTTACACGATGCTTTTTCAACATGCGTAGGATAGCTTGATTGACACAGTGGTTCATGCGCTCCATATACGTGGACACATTTACGTGGATCACAATCCCCATGTGAGGTATAATGTGGCTCATCCAAAGTACAGGAAAACAACCAAGTTTGTCTATGCTCAAAGAACGTTTAGTAGTGGCGTACGTACGCTGCAACTTTCTAAAAAGCATATGTAAATACGGTACAAGACTTCTTAAAAGCCATTTATTTCTTCTCATCATTTTCATTTTTGTAGGATTATCTTCATTTTACTTAAATAATAATAGTATATATTTAATTGGTTTCTCTAAAATTCGACCACCCTTTACCAGAGTTTTTGCACTATCATTCTCTTTGACTCGGTTGATGTTGGCAGCAGTTGGAGTTTTTGTCTTGCAGACATTACTTACTTACTTTGATTTACCATTTTCGATTTTCGCTTTTTATGGTTCGGTATGGCAAAGGTACCGAGACGAACAGGAATTCTTAGATACCTATCTATTGTACGTATTTCTGTTCTGTTTGAATATCGAGAGAATTCTGCAGAAACTTCAGTCTTATCCCATTGCACCGGGCATGCAATGTTTTGGCCTTATCAAAATGCATTACTAAATCCATTTCAACTTTAAGACATATTTTATTGTATAGCTTTTAGAAAAAGAATTACTACGTACACGCGAAGGGAACTTAAAACCGTCTAGCAACAAATATCTGAGGAAAACTCCCTAACTTAACTAATGCAGCGGTTGTTTCTTTGTTATCGTCAACGTTAAAAACCTTCAGTTTTATCCCCACATTAGATCCACGTGTGTCGTTATAAAGCACGGTACAGACCATTTGAGCTCGCTACTAGGACAACATATTATAAGGGATACTGGCTGTTATTTTTATAGCAAGTGCCCCTAGTGGACTACAAATCAAGATAACAAGCGAAGATAGAGGCCAGACGGAAATATTTACACATTGCCCTATGTGTTTTATTCAGGGCTACTGAATAATCATTTACAATACGTACCTATCTATTTACATTGTGTACTACGTTTTATTTGGTCGCAGGATAATAATTTCCTGTCCGGAGTAGGTACCTATTCAATCTGTCAGAATCACTGGAACTAAGTAAGGTTTTAATACACCGATGATATTTTAATCCCTGCCTACAAACTGAACTGATATCGGATTAAACCACCAGCTTCATTTTATAATAATTTCAAAGCATACGGATCATTACTGGGAAAAAACAAGAAATAAAATTGTTAGTTAATAGTGTTTTCCTTGAAAAGTCGTCCCCTTTCAGCAATAACTTTGAAACGCTATCATCGCAGCGGTTAGGGTGTGGTCACTTACTGAAATGTCCTGGGTTCCAATAATCCTGTTGATTTACGGTGGTACAACAACTCCTAGAATGTCTTTTAAAATTTTGCAGGAGGGGTTGGAAAGAACACTAAGTAATGTACCTACGAAACATTGTAACGTAGAGAATCGATGGCGTTTTAATGTTTGAACATTGATAAACATTGTTAATTCGGTTAATTGGCAAAATAGGGTAATAGTGGTTAGCTAAACCACAATGAGAGCTCAATTTATTCGTAGCGTGACAGTTTAATTACCTTGGACTACACATACCTAGTAATAATGTCATTGACTCCCAGTATATACCTAGTTATGTTCAGAAAATTCTCTGTTTATGTTATTTATTCATTCGATGTAGCAATAAATTAATCAGATCCTGCCTATCTCTTGCTGCCCTCCCCCAGTAACGCCCTAAGCCGAGGTCCGTACCCCACAGGGGGTGCCCTTAGCGAGTAGTCGATTCGTTTTTAAGTTTTTCAAGCCCTGGCTGGAAGCCTTAATTTATTGAGACACCCAGAGGCAGGACCGGTTAAGCAAACAACAACCTCCTTGTAGCAATGTTATCTTACAAATAGATTAAATAAAAGGAAACTACGTGTTTCAGAAGAAATAAGCAAAATTAAATAATGACACGAAGACACGAGCAAAGGAGATGAAACAATTGATTTTCCCTCATAACTATAAACAAATACAAAAGTAATATCAGAAAATAATAATAAATGAATCCTGTATTTTTATGCGACAAACTGATATATCTTCTACTCTCGTTATTTATAATAAAAACAGTCGGGGATGTGTGTTTGCTCTACAAACATTGATCTATGGAACTTTCCCTTTGTTTATTATAGAAATAAACAAAACAATGTTTAACAGTCAAGATAGAACAGAGATAGCTTATTACCTATGATTCCACGTAGAGTGAGAGTTAAGGAGAATATGTCAGTATCTGTATAATAAAGTACATAGTAACAAGGTCTAAACATTGAATATTTTTGAAAAAAAAAAGCAACTGCTACGAGGTGTGCCGACAATAATTATATTAATATTAATATATATATATATGTCGGAGTCATTCGTTTGACTATTCGGAACGTAAGCGCCATCTCGTGGCGCTAGACAGAGTCTAGCCTGAGTTCGTGGAGGTGGACGAGAGTGACAGCTACAAGAACGTTGTGAGCAGAGCTCTCGGGATCATCAAATCATTGGACATCGTATGAACAACATGTGCTCAGAAACTGGCAGCGTTCCGTATCGTTGAATGTGTACCTATAGTGCGTGATTCGCTAGTGTGACTAACTTGTTCGTAAATTTCAATCTGATTTGAAGTGCAAACCGTTTTTCTATTGTGTTATAACCAACACTACCCATAGTACGCCCACAGCAATCTATATATACTTATAATAAATCTGTAGAAGTGAAAATTCTGTACATTGAAAATATCAAAAAAATAAATGGCAGGGGGTGTTACTAGACCGACACCGAACCCAAAAATGTGATTAAAAAAATTTTTGTCTGTCTGTCTGTCTGTCTGTTTGTTCAGGCATCACGCAAAAACTACCGGTTCGATTACGATGAAACTTGGTATAATTATTCTTTAATATCCTGGGCACCACACTGGGTACTTTTTATCCCGGAAAAGTATATACTTACAATAAAAAACAAACTTAATTTTGCGGTTCGATCCCTAGACCCGATTACTGTACCAACCGCAAATAACAAGTTTGTCGTAGGTTACGTTACCCGCAGTGGAGTTCACTAAAGTTATGCTCTAAATGTAGTGCTGAAGGTTGAATTTGGCTTGCACCGTTCGCAGCACACGCGTGGCGCGCGGCCGCCACGGATCGCTACCGTATATAAGGATATTTTTTGAACTTTGATTTGAACGGACGTGTTGAGTGGCGAGCGTTCGTTCTTATTTTAACTGCTACTTCAATTCTAAACCGTGTTTTTCAGTGCGACCTTTTTTATTTCTATTAGTTTTTAGAGTTATTTAGGTTTATTTTTATAAGTCGTAGGTATAGATTTTAATTTTAAAGTATAGGTAGTATATTTGATAGTGTACGTAGTGACCGTAGGTTATTTTATAATACTGTTAAGTAAGATTAGTCATTCGTATAGATATTAGTTTTTAGGGATTTTGCTTATTTATTGAGTTTAGTTATCATCAGAAATAGGTTTATTTAGGTAGGTAGATATTTTATTTTCTGTTATTGAGTTTTTTTATTTTTTATTATGTAGGTACTTAGGTAAGGATATCATATAGGCACCCTCTTAATCACCACTAATGAGACACAATTGGTTTTCTATTGTAATTAGCCACAAAGGGCCCGCGAGATAGATGGCATCCTGGGGAAGCACATACATTTTATCCTGTTAGCACGTTCCCGTGGGATAATTTCCGACATCCACGCGGGCGAAGCCGCGGGCAGAAGCTAGTTAAAAATATGCCTGATGTTAACGAGAGACAGACACACCATTCTCCGACATATATATATATATTAATTGATCTCCTCACGACAACATAGTTTTAAGATGTAATTCTAACATAATATGGATATTTAGATAGCCTGGATTAAACTAATTTTATTTTATATAGTTTTTTTGATTTTGGTCCCCTTGTCAAGATGTGTGTTCTGGATTGGCGCAAAAACGGCTGAACGGATTTGGATGAAATTTGGCACCCAGATAGTTTATGACCTGGATTAACACATAGAATACTTTTAATACCGGTACGTTCCCGTGAGATATTTTCTGACACCCACGCGGACGAATCCGCGGGCTACAGCTAGTATCCAATAAAATTGGAACCTTTTAATAAACTGATTAAAACTAATAGAGTGCCATTGTCTGTTTTCTGAGTATTTAATTAAATACAGTGACAGAAGCTGCTCGTATTTATAAAACTTTTTATTTATTAGTAAGTTTAAAAAAAATAATTAACGTTGTATTAAATGCCAGACTAAATCGGTAAATCATTATGATATGACATGCTTTAGCACCAAAACAGATCCAAACTTTCACATTTGTATTATAAAAGTGAAAGTGTGGATCTGTTTTGGTAAATATTAAATAATGTTATCATTAGTGAGATGAGATATTTTGTAAAATTGCAGTCCTAAAATTTTAATTTTAAGAATTATTTTTTTACTTTTTGCTGTGCCCTACAGGGTCATAATTGTACCTTAGCACTAAGCCATTGTAACACCTCTACAAAATTTTAGAATGCAAATAAATATGTGAATATTTATTTATTTATAAGTGCCAAGTGTTGCTTTAGTGGCCAATATGACATTGGCCACTAAAGCAACGCCAAACCATGTTTGGCACTAGCAACACTTGGCACTAATTTAACTTTATCATTACCTCTTATCTGAAATATTAACGGTAATATGGCTATTGCTCAAAAAAGTATCAAAGCATGTCCTGCAGAAAGATTACCAATGTTGAAGCGGCCTGCGCGGTAATTGCGTAACACACTAACAGTAGCAATAGCTTTCATTTTGACAGTTCATCAACATTCATTGCGTTATTTACGTTGTTGAGCAGACACATTTTTCGAACATATGAAGCAGTGGATTAGCGATATCCTTCAAAATGATTCAGATTGAGTTTGATCGTATCGCAATTAGGGTGCTGATGGACACGGCGTGATAAAATACCTGCGGCATGTTTAAGTCACAATAAAAGTTGCGCCATCTAAACAATATTTCGACTATGAAAGTCAGTTGTTTCTTCAAAATAGTAGTATACAGGCAAGCAACTTCGTCAACATCGTGGCTTACACCCAGTGGCATTGTGGCGACTATGATGATGATGAACATGGCTGAGGATGAACTGTGGCTCTCCAATTTCCCATAGCTAAAGAAAATGTTTAATGTGAACGAACCGCAGTAGACTTTGTATTAAAATACAATGTAAAAATAAATCAATCATACACACAAGTCATTCGAGCGACAAGTCCAAAACAAATAACAATAAAGTTAATGGCTGTTACTGTTTACTTGGGAGTGTGTCGGGAGTTTTACAATATCTTGTTTACTCACGGTAATTGGCTATTTGAGCGTGCATTAATATCACCGGCAGTCCGCTGTCCGTACGTCAGTTGTCCGGATAACGCCGTCACATAATACGGTGGCGACCTCTCCCGGTTGTCGACGACATCCATGCCGGCTCACTCTCTTGTGATTAACTTCTGAATAAGGCAATTCATCCAAAGAACAAGTTTATTACTTTCAACTTCTCCGCTCAATGCGAGAAGGTCGATCGAAGTTCACTCGCACAATGGGCCCAATTACAGAAATCGTAAAGATTCGACAAATTTCACCAGTTTTCATCGTTTTTCGACACTTAATCTACTTTTGCTGAATGTTGGGTATAATTATGGAAGTTTATGAATGCCAGAAACATTATTACTGAGAGGTATTTGTATAAGAACGGTAATAACGCGTTCACGTGTGTGCGTACAATATTCTGCCATTGCTGGCTTTGTGTAAACCCATACAATAATTCTTATGGCTCATAAACTTGTGCAAACTTATTATAGAAGGTGATACCTTTGTTTACCTTGGTTTACGCGTTGTTACCACAAGTACCGTTTAGCATGCAGTAGAAGGAAATTATAGTTATAAAGATGTCCATGATGTAGACGTGCGTGGTTGTTAGAGCTCTTTTCTTTTACAGCCGGAGCTGGCCACACCCGCCGAACATAGCCGGCGAGCCCGGCACAATGTAGTTACAAGTTAAGACACGTCTTCTCTATTATTTATAAACGTTGTTTAAGCTTGGCGAACATTCGCCGGAAGAATTACAGCTGATTTAACTGGGACGTTGGTAGTTTTCTTCTCTTAATAAGAATTCTTAGCTCAGGAGAGCTTATTAGCCGCTCATCGTCTTACTCGGAGTTTTAATGTGTGGGATGGAGTTATTGTACCTAATTAAGTTGCTTCATTAAAACACAATGTTCTTACTTAATTTGTATCAAAGAAGTCTTTGCACTTTGAGCAGAAAAATTCCTTGCAATTCTATACGTTACCTATTATGGAGGTACTTGCCAAGCCTTGTGCCCGATGAAATTTCCCATCGGTAAAAATGAAATGAAACGAACTTCCATATAAACTCTCATCTCCTATTTGACCCCTTTAGTGGGTGAATTTAAAAAAAATCCTTTATTAGTCCTCCCCTGTGTTATGTAAGAAACTCTTGTGCATAATTTCATGCTTCTGAATCCATCGGTTTAGGCTGTGCGTTCTCCGCCAGCGAGTGAAGATTTTCATATCATGGGTAGGGGCTCGTGGCTAAATGATAACAACTGTACGGGCCGATCTAAGGTTAAGCTACGCTTGCCGTGGTTGGTTCGAGAATGGGTGAACACCCCTTACATATCGACACCCCCCCCTCCCCCCCCGTGTCTCGGAAAGCTTGTTAAGACATCGGTCTCTGCTGTCATTCGTAGATCTTTGACAGTCGTTACGGGTAGACAGAAGCCCAATAGTCTGACAGTCTGACCAGTCTTACCAAGGGGTATTGCGTTACCCAGTAACTGGGTTGTGGAGCTCGGATAGGCAGTCGCTACATGTAAAATAATAATATCTTTATAATAATATCTTTATTTAAAAAAATAATATCTTTATTTAAAAATACTGGGAGTTAGCTGCATCCCGTCAGACTGGAGGAGATTGATTGATATCATTGAACTATTCATGATGTCAAAAATTTCAGTGAAACACTACTTTTTCATACTGACAGCTAATTAGTAGATAATTACGAATAAAAGCTGATTATTACTCAAACAATACAATCATTTATATTTGAAATACCATAATTAAATTCTGAATATCCTTCCAGATAAATCCAATCACCATTTCCCGTTTTATTGCTGCTAATATAATCGTGTAAACGGAACGTTGGAGCAGTCGCTGCAGTGGAATATCTAATGAATCTGTCGTGATGAAACCACTGGGTGTTAGGCGACGGCCCCAGAATATTGAAGTAACCAGAAGCCGCAACCGCACATAGAAAAGAGGCAAAGAATCGTCAAAAACTATTCTTAATAATAATAAATCTTTATTTTTAGGCCATAGATCCATAACTTAACATACGATCAAGAAACACGTTAAATAAAAATAAAAAATAACAAGAAAAAATAACAAATAAAACTAATCTAATTAAACCTACAAAATAAAACCTAAAAAAATAAACCTGCCTCACATAATATATCTGAATAACCTATTATTTGGCCATCCACCCTGCCGGCTACAGTAGCCACGAGACTGTTGGGGCTGCCGCGCACCTGACGCATCAGTGATGCAATTCGCAGACGCAGCAACATAATGTCGCTTTGCATTTGATTATCAGTATTTTTTTTTATATTAATTTCTACTTGTAACAGAAAGGAAAAAGAAAGCTCCCAAAGATAATCATATTTCGAGGGACCGTGTGTGGAAAGAGAGCATAAGGGTAATTGCGTAGCACACTAACAGTAGGAAAGGCTTTCATTTTGACAGTTCGACAACTTTCATTGCGTCATTTACGTTGTTGAGCAGACAAATTTTTCGAGCATATGAAGCAATGGATTAGCATTATCCTTTAAAATGATTTACATCGTGATTGATTGTGCGGTACGCAAATAAGGTGCAGGTGTCCCGATGTTTGTTTTGTGTTTCGACATAATGCGTATCATTTGATTATGATGGCAGGCTTTCTGGTGTATTCAGTATTCTCAGGTGCCAGTATACACCTCGCTCGTTAACTTGACGATTGTTGTGAGCGCCGTGATTCCGTGCTTTGTTTTATGACGCCACCGACGATGCTGCAATTTGTCAAAAGATTCAACTAAACGCTTATCCATTACCTTTACATAAAACGCTCATATCTGATGCTAATTGCTGGTATTTATGTTTTCATTGGGGATACTTATACAGTAAAATGACTTACTTGATTTGTGACACAACAATGAACAATATACAGGAGTAGCGGTCGCGATAAGTACCGACATAAGAATATGCGTAATATTTACTTGTCCTATTAATTATTGAATTGATTAAATAAATTACTCATACTCAAAGCATTTATTTCAAATAAAGCAATTACACGCACTTTTGAATTTTCAAGCGGTCGGTCAGTCGGAAATATGAAGCTAGTTGCCCATTCTAAAGTTAAGTACTTATGGAGAAAAACACACTCTTTTAAATCAAAATATTGGTTAGGTATATCATTCATGTGACAACGATGTAGAAAGACGTGCATGTTAAAAGCGTCCTTAGTAAAAAATATAAGACAGCAAAAACAATTCAGAAATTAAAATAAGCCGCATCTAAGAGATGACCCGTCTCTACTGACGGCACCCGTTCTCAAACATGACACTTACATCGCGTGACATTATTACGAATAGAACTTCGTAACCCATCTTTTAACATCAAGCGTTTTGTTGGAAGGTAGGTAAAACATATTCCTTTTGAGATCAAAATAAGCTATACAATCAGGCTTATCTGAATTCCGATTTTAATGTACACATACAGTATAATATCCGGAAATCGATACCAGATTCCGGATTTGCGTCAGATACACTTACAAACCGTTCCCTACGTGTTTAAATTTCAAATGAAATCTCAATATTCGATTTGGAATTCATTCTGCTTATACTGACGTGTGGAAAACAGAAAAACAGAAATTGCTCGCGTATGCAAAAAGTCTTTATGCATTTCAAGGACTCACCCTAACCGCGGAACCGGAGGAGCATGGTGGAGGAATTGAAAATAGAGCCCTTGTTATTTCGAGTATATGTGGAGTGGAATACAAAGGGGAACATTGTCTTTGGTTCGTCGTTATGCGCCGCTCCACACGTCTGATAACAAACCGCGGGTAAGGCACTCGAGCATAAAAGTATTATTTTATTTGTTACCCAGTTAACTTTATTTTTGTGAAGTTGGGCGGTTGCAGTTGTGTTTCTATTGAGTGTTAGGTATGACTTTGTTTTTGAAAGCATGTGCTCTATGCCGTGGTTATGTCCAGGAGAAAATAGACCCACTATTCTATGACCGCGATTGTCGTAAAAGCCACTAAAAACTGTCCAAATTTTCCTGTCTAATTTTAGACCAAAAATGCGAACACTGTTACTGCAAAATATGTAATATGTAGGGGCAGTACGTCCAAAATGACATATATGGACAAAATGACACACCGGGCTTTTTTCGAAATTGGTGTTCTACAGTGCTGCAGTTGTCATAACATCACGTGACGATCACCATGTTGGCATACCTGTCAAGTTTTTAGCGCCATTGACTAAGTCACGCCGGTGTAACTGGTATGAACGCGTTTCGGGCACGTAAAAGTTTTTTGTTCTGATGGATTTCGTCTTGTTTTACGTGGTTTTTATTACATATTTTGATGTAAATTGAAGTAATGTAGCATTATACTGCTTTATTTATAATAATGTATATGTCGTGGATAGATGGCACCACAGTACAGCGAACAGCGCCATCTAATAATTTGATGGGTGAACGAATAATCATGTGATCGGAAACGCAAACGAGCCCTACCGCTTGGACACGATCGTCGGTGGAGGGGATGCAGCGAGGACTGGCGGAGAGACCGAGTGTTGCGACAGTCTAGAGTGGACAGTCGAGCTCGGACAGTCTTGGCAAACGCTCAGTACCGTAGGCACGTGTTTGTTTCCGACGCGAGTGTGCGTTTCGGTTGATAATCACCAGTTTAATAAAGTTATTTTAAATTCAAATCATCTTTTCGTTTGAGTACCCACTACAGTGCCCACACATACGTAAATTATGTCGGATCATAAAGAAGACCCGATGTTTCGCTTCTCGGCCACCCATTGATGCGACAAATATAAATATCTCGTGTTTATAGAAATTATGACTTAATTATTGAATTGATAACATGTGGGGCAAAATGACATAGGTACTTACATTCGGGGCAAAACGACATATCTATTATGGCTCAGACTACGATCATGATCCAAAAAAGCATTCAGGAAAAGCAAGAAGATAGATACAGAAGACTCATTACGAAGAGGCCTCAAGTGTAGAAGATTTTCCAGCTGCGTCGAACGGTCCACGATGATGATTGCGCGTGTATGTACTGTAACGACCGCTTTTCCCGTTCCAAGCCTGGTTACGGTGTAACATTGTTCTCTTTGGGCCCATATAAGTCATACATCATGTGCTGATGTACCCAAGAAGACTAAAAACTTTGTCCGTAAAATATGTACTTTATTATTTTCGTGTTCAATATTATATTGTTTTTATGGTTCCTATTCAGTTACAAGTTTACGTTAGTTAAAACTAATGAACTAAATATTATAAAAACTTAAAACTGATTGAAAAATATATGATCAAAAAACAAAACCGTATGTCATTTTGGACGTACTTCCCCTATCCTTTACCTACATCTATATATAAATAGAAAAAAATAGCTATTAAAGTTATGAAAGAGCGGAATCTCCTGATACAGGCTCGGCTGCTTAAAAAAGGAGGCACCAATCAATAGTTGTTAAGATTTTCATGATAATTACGGCAAAATCCTCTATTGTACCTACTGAATACAATGTAGAACTGAAGTAATTGCATGACAGCAAGAAAACTCGCTAGTACGAATGTTAAATTATTTTAATTACATTTCTTATCATACCTCAGATCATTGTAATAAAATACATATAATGATGGGATAAAACAGAAGCACCTACTATAATTTAATCATTATTTTGTTATCTTTATCAAAAACAGCTGGTAGCCATTAATTACAATGACTAACAAAATCATCAACAATTCTAACTTAATCATTTGTAGGACCTACTTATAGAAGTAGCCATGTAAATGGTGCAGTGGTGGCCACGGTGGCACGCGACTTACGAGTTGTATGTCGTAGGTTCGAACCCGATTTTTTTTTTTTTTGGAGATTGGGAAATCATAAAATGACCCCTCCCGCTCTGGGTGGAGCAGAAGGGAGTGTCGGACTCTTACTGACTAAAACCCACCCGTGTTCCTTCCTTAGCCCTTTATGTTCCAGGGCAGCGGTAACCCTTTCGGACGATCCCGCTACCCAGGTTCGAACCCTGACAGGCGCTTTACTTTGTGTTAATTATTTCAACACAACTGCTCTCAAAATGGTGAAGGAAATCATCGTGTGGAAGCCGGCATGTCTTAGAACCAAAAAAAAACAACGAAGACATGTGACATCTACCAACCCGCACTAGGCCCGCGTGGTGGATTACAGCCCACTCCCTCTCACCGAGAGGAGGCCTGTGTCCCAGCAGTGAAAAGATTATGCTATGTAAATGCGAAATCATGTATAAAGAGATTTCCCTTGTTTACTTACATAATCTATTTATACAAGTATACATAATGCAGTAATCCTCAGTAAATGTACATTCACATACCTACATATGTGTTTGTAGTTACTATGAGTAGGTGGCTATTCAACATACATTGATCGCAGATGTCGTATTGAAATCATTTCCTGTGAATAATAGGTCGACCACCCTGTATACGTCCCTACCTCGTATCGCATATACAGGAAGTTTATAACCGACGTTATAACACTAATTAGAACCATATCACACACGGGGTGATTGTGTGCAAGTGATTGCTGCAAATTATTGCCATTTAGAAACTATTTCCACGTTGCAATTTCCCTTTGTGGGGTGCGACATATAATTAAGTATTTCAGTTCAGTTCTATAGTACACCCACATTTCTCCAGTTATGTTTAAGTTCCATATAATAGCCTATTGCCATCGACCTGGCACAAATCCAGAATCCGGGCTATTACTGGGAAATTCCAAATATACCCTGACCCCAGAATTGAACCCAGGACCTCATGCTCAGCAGTAGCGCTTGGTGACTAACGAGGCAGTGCATAGCGATCGCTTTACGACCGAATTCGGTCACAAAGTCCCGGATTGACAGGCGAAATGTATGGAGTGACAGGACTTTGCGCCCGAATTCGGTCGTAAAGCGATCGCTATGAATGTCGAGACTGCCGGGGCAGGTATTCCAGAAATGTTTATCAGGCCATAAGTGAACAGGCATCATCGGGGCTTGCTCGTTCCATCGTAGACCTCATCCATCGCTTTCCACCAGGCAAGACAGAGGTCAAGAGCTGGCCCAATTAAAAAAAAAGGTGCTTGTCCAACAGTGAATATCGAAACAAAGATTTAAAAAGGTTTGCGTAGAATCTCATTTTGCACTATTGGCATTATGTAACACAAATTGTTTTTTCGGTTTAGACAACACCAAACATTGTTTTCATGTTATTAGACGATATAATAATAGAGTAAGACAAGGCCCGAAATACGCCACGGTACCCAAAAATATCGTTCATTTAGCCACTCATAAGGGTAGATCGCACCTCACAAAGGATCTTCTAGTGGCGTCCATAGCAGCTAATTACACAAACAGGAGCTCATTACAAGCGGGATATTAACCGTGGCGTAATCAAAACGGTGTTTAATATTAACTACGTATATTGCTGCCTTTGTTTACCACGTAAGTAAGTACCAACTGGAGTTCAAAACAATTTTGTGCTCGGTTTTTTGCTTAAACCTAATAGAGCGCGCCTAATTTGAAACCTAGATTTCGGTCTTCGCGAATAGTCTATATTCTTGATTATTAGCTAAGGCTAGAATCTAGATTATATAATTATCTGCCTAGCCTTTTTCCAAAGTATGTTGGGGTCCTCATTCGGGTTTCATTTAAATAGTGGATAACATGAATCAATGACATCAATCGACGAATCGAAGCGACTGCCTATCTGATCTCCACAACAAAGTCACTGGTTAATAGGATACCCTTTGGTAAGACTGGTTGTCAGACTTTCGGACTTCTGACGACCCGTAACGACTGCCAAATATCGACGAATGACAGCCGGGACCAACAGCACGGAGTGGTCTTGATGTGTAAAAATGGTCACCCATCCACGGACCAACCGTGACAAGCGTAGCTGAACCTGATCGATAGAACCGTGCGGCTGTGCTTAACCACAATCTAGATTATAATAAGGAAAAAAATATTTCTTGCTTGGATGAAATAATCTAAACAGGGAAGGGTAAAGATACATTCAGTATTACAGGCAACTTACAACACACCAGTCTTTTTGCAATCTGAATCTATAAGAAATAGGCGAGCTTTAACTCCTTATCATTTTTGGAAAATAATGCTTTTTGCTACATTTACGTAATAGGTACATGACTTTAAACACATGAGTTTAAAACTAATGATAAATGGAACATGGTCTGAACCAGGTTGATACACGGTGCGACCGAACACGCGACATCGCGTTTTGGTTTGATACCACACACTTCTGAACTATGGTATATGCTGTGTTGCTGGGCTCGTATTTGCAGGTATTAAATACTACCTATATTATTTGATCATAATTGTGCTTTGACGATGGATATCAGACGTACTGTAGAGATACTTTTTAAAAATTTGACCAACTTTATTTGTGAAAAATAAATAAATAATCCACTCTACCCAGAGTCAGTATCCCATTCTATTATTTCACTGAAATGCATTTGTAATGTATCTTGTATAGTAATTATTTTGATTGAATTTTCAAACAGCATCATAGCACACACTTTGCATAGCACCCCGTTTTCAATTATCGTCAACTATCATTATAAAATTAACGAAATGTCTAATTATAATTTTAAATCAATTAAAATTTCACCCAACTCGATTTAGACCCTCATAATATGTTATGACAACAGCTGGCCACTTTCCAGATATTAGTGGTCATTATCAAATTACAATATTTAAAATTACCGTTAAAAGCTTTTTTGATGTTGCTCTCGCTGCGCTAACAAAATGTCTGCCTTATTTAAGCCTCATTTTGTACGAGCCTTCCGAGGCAAATATTACTTATATGTAAGAGAATAAATCATACGAGCATTATATCCTCCTGGGATCTTCGGTGACTTCACATGTACGGTAAATTGCATCGGAGTCCCTTATACCGATATAATTTATTAATTTGTCCACACACACGGGGTCACAGGCTCGCCCTGATGAATTATTAACTGCTAGTGTCTGACAACCTGGCGGAAGTTGAGGAAGTCATGAAAGGAAGAAATTAAATAAATGTTTTTGGCTTCGATATATTTTTATTCGTTGCCGGATGCCATGGAAATAGCCTTGCTGGTCTCACCATAAAGGATGATATATGCGTCACATCCATGTGAATACTTATTAGTAAGCTCATACTGCGAATTGCAATATTTATTTAATTATTGCACTCCAACGACTTCATTAATGCATTTTTGGGGTACTGTAACAATTAGACTTGAAATCTAGACTGAATTTGTCACTTACAGGCTCAGCACTTATATATTTCAAGCTTTATAACATTACATAGAGTGTGCATATAGGCTACAAAAACAAAAGTACATGAAACAAAATTTTAAATTTAAAAAAAGAAAAGAAATGTGTGCCATGTGCTTTTGTGGTCTCGGCTTATACGCTACACACGAAATGCTGATCATACGACTTCGACCTGGAACTTAAACGCTTTAACGATTAAAAGGTCTTGAAATTCCAATATCCACCAAAAAATCTAAACAGCAGTGGGCACACTGGCTGCAGCATGATAAACAACATCCCAATAACATTAACAACACACTTCACCATCTATCAATAATGTTAAGGATATAACCCATAAGGCGACAGGTTACAAATCCCCAGCCTTCCCCCGTAACCTCATAGGCTACAATGTGATCCCCGATCGTCTCTCTACGTGTATTGAACGAGCTATGTTCTGCTTTGTGAGTCCCAGTTGAGCAGAGAGGAAAATTGTTGTATAAACCCCGCGGTAACTGTTGAAGAAAGGTACTTTCTGAAATCGTTTAAAATGCTAGACTAGAATTACACAATATTTTGTGAGTTAAAACTTTCGAGCACTGAATTATTTTAAATATCATTACTTAATCGTCATTATAAAAGCTACATGCATGCCCTTTAACGTTATAAGCTTTGTTACAAAAATCTAAAAGGTAGTGACCGGATATCTATGGTTGTGACTTAATGAACAGAGTATATACCCACCTGAAACCTCATAAAATGTCTACTTATTTCGTCTAAACTTTCTTCACACTTTCTTAACAGAGTTACCTACCGGATAGCTTTCACAGAATGTACAGGTTAGTGTTGTGCTCTCAGAGATTGACAGTAGCTTGTTAGCATGTACCCTGAAGGCATGAACTACGTACGTAACTACTACAAATGAACGTAAACACTGCAGCAGCACCTGAATACAGTGACTACCATTCACTAGCAGCACTCATGAATAGAGCATTTAATTAAACCGCATAAATAAAATGTGTCATGGATAATATTATTGCAGATGTTTTTATAATATTAGATATATCCATCATAATAAGTAAGTCTTCAGTGCAATTATTTTAGACTATATTAGAGCCAGGAATTTGAGATAATTTTCTAGTTATGGAATAACAAACTAAATGTATAGCTAGCATAGTTCAAATTCCATTGCAACCAAAAACTTAGAACTTTTTGTTACAAATGGTAACTCAAAATCAACTTAGAATATATTTCACTAAAGTAGATAACTGATGGAATATAAATTATTTGAGATTGCAAACACATAGAGGAAGGTCGATATCTTTGTGTTTATTATTTGCTATATAAAGGTAAGTATACGTTTAGATAGGTTGTACAGTAACATCAAAATAATTGCACACAGGCAACACCTTTAATTAAAAGCGCCAGACAATTTCATCAGACGGCAGAGTTCATATTATGGAAAACAATTATTTTGACGCGACGACTTTCAAAGGATGACACGTTACATGAAACATGACAAAGCATTGCCGTATATAATGCTGATGTACTGCACATATATAATATATATACAGTCTGGTGGACAATACAATCCTTTACAATGTTGCGTTCATTCATAGATGATATTAAATGAAATTTCAACGCAATACACTAAATTAAAACCGAGTTCAACTCGCAAATTGTAAGCGGATGAAATTCAGACGTGTGTGACTAAAATTAAACAGTTCCACTTTAATATCACAAGAGCATATATTTTTTTCATTGTGTTCATGAATTTAAGCTCGTCATAAAGACAGCCAAGGTTTTTACACAATGTTGTTGACGTGTGAGATATAGATCCAGTAGTCATAATGCCGATAGTTCTAATAAAAAAAAGCTTATTACAAAAAAAAAAACTGCCGACTTCCGAGAAAAACACAAAAAGTGAAAAATAACTTAAATTTTTGGAAGTCGGTGTCTTTGGCTTTGTTATTTTTCAAGTTGTGGTGTTTTTTTTTTTTGGAACCTAGTTGTTTTTTTTTTTGTAATATTTTATTATTTTTCGCTTTTTAGTTGTGGTACCTATACCCCACACAAATTCGTTTACCTTAACAGTGCCACGATGTTATTATTATAACATCATCAAAATACACTAATTGAAAAAAAATACGTATTATTGAAGCTAACACAAAAACCACTCATCAAAACTTTATTAAATTTGTACGGGAGACCACTATGTATAAAAGATTTATTCAAATCGGTTAATGACGGAGTTCTGAGGTAACAAACATAAAAAAGTACAACCGAATTGAGAACCTCCTCCTTTTTTTGAAGTCGGTTAAAAGAATCCTAAACCATCATCTGAAAAGTGTTTCATAAGGCAGTTAGGCCAAGGGATTGATGCGAAAAGCTGTACCTACTGTTAAATACGCCTCTTATTGACTCGAGCTTCCTATTTCAAACCCTGAACGCTGGATTTCGCAACAACGGCATCGGCAACAATATCCAAAAAAAATTGAGATAAAAATAGCATAAAATGAACAACGAATTTGACTTACTCGTGTCAATACTCAGTAATAGAAGTGCTATCAAAATTATAAATGGCAACGTATATCATGATAAGATTGTAAACAGACACTTACAATAGTCCCCACTCACAGTTATCATAATTATCGAACTATTGATCCCATCTTCCCCTCAATTAGTTATAAGTACCTACAATTGACACGATATACCTTCAAATACTTTCCACATGCGTGGCGGTTATGTTGCGCAGGATATAAACTTTACAGTGTCATCAAAACCTAAATTAAAATAAATAACGCCTGTAAAACAGTTATGTTGAACAAAAATTGTCACACCAGAATAATCCCTCGTCCTAACCGAAAACTATGGTCGCGCGAGTACGCGATTGTGTGTATGAATTATGACGAACAAACGCGACTATATTGATCACACGAGCACCTACGTCATATTCATGTAAAGGAGCCCGACGATCGCGTACTTGCGCGGAAATCACTTTCGGTTAGGACGCAGCCTATAAGTACCGTAATATAGTGCTGACGTTAAACATTTAGGTAGCCTCTAAACTACTCATCATTAAGCTAACATTTTCTCACGCTGTCTGTTAGTAAAAGGAAACTATAGTTACCCTTATTTCAGTTGGTTGGTTAACAATAACATCAGCTCCAAACCGAGCCATCTTAAACTAAATTGAGTGAAAAAGGCGGAACAACTTTTAAAAATGTTATATAGGATCGCAGGAATCAATTTATAACGTCAATTGGACAGTGCGGTGCGGTCGGGTCGGTGCGACCTAAGCTAGAGTGGCGGCAATCCGTCAATGTCCGAAGTAAAGCCCCTTAAATGCGTTCTTAAATACGGCAGGCCGCGGCCGGCCCGCAGGCCCACGGACCAGCCCACGCCCACGCTCTGTCCACTCGGATGCTCCCCGCGATCGATAACATCCTTCCCTATAAAATCTATGGCTCGCTTGTTTTCACGTAAGGATTATACCATTAATCCAGGATACGTCGTCATTTATTTTTTCTGTAGGTTTAAGGTTTCTACAGACTTTCCTTTGAAGGCCAGTTTTCGTATTACCTCAACAATATTATTTTCCATTCAGCACAGAAGCACAGAGCATGTACAGAAACTTCAACCTCAGCACAAAACATAACATAACATAACATCCCTGGACATTTCACACAGCGCCATCTAGTCCCAAGCTAAGCAACCTAATGCTTGTGTTATGGTAACAAGATGGCTGATAAACTACTTAAACACGTAAACATTACGTAAACATTTTATATCAAATATTATAAGCAAAAGGATCACTTCAAAATTAGTTCGTATATTTCATTTCCTTCACGTAAAAGGTTACGTGAGCAAATATTATGTAGGACTCTAGCTTTATTCTATTTGCACAATCTTTATGAGTTGTTGAAGTTTTTTACCTAAGCCCGTTACGTAAAGTTTTGTACCCTGTCGAATTTAACTCAACTTTGCTACAAAACCCACCTTAATTTATCGTTTACCGATATACCAGTAGAGCAAAGAATAATCCGGTGTCTGTATTCCGAAGATAGGTTATATGTGCAAGAAATGAGCAAATAAATCAATTACACACCGGCAGGCGGCGCCATGGGAAATAATTGGATTTGTACTCAAGCGCCCTGGGGGCCGATCGCCGGTTTATTGTCTAACATTCCTCGATTTCACGGAAAAAACTGACAGCGCTTGAAACAGCAAATATCTTCGTAAGAAATTAGATGTCGAGTTATACGGGTAACTGTTGTGTATTTGAAGAAATCTTCTTTGTTTTAGCAACATAGTGTATGTAAACTATTTCCCGGAGTACCAGACAAGCCGGGTTTACAGCATCACAGTAAATTGTTTCATCAGTAATCACGGGAGTTATTTAATTAAAACTGTAATGTAACTCATAAAACTAAGCCTGAAATCTTTGTCGCAGACGCGCGGCCGACATAGCTGCGAAACTTGGCCCAACTTTTACATACAAGTGTGAAACTTTTAACTACACTTCACACGGTTATACCGGCGACATTATGCACTTATTTTGGGTTGTAAATAGAAATGGCCTTCGTTTGTGGATATGGAGTTAAACCAGGTGCTACACACGTCATTCTTTTACCGTATTAAAGTCGAAAGCTCAAATGACGAGCATTGCTAATGACCACTAGTTCACTACAGTACTGCCCCTTGGTCTCGTGAGTCGCAAGCGCGGCTGCTGAGTGTGGAGTCCTCGGTTCGATTCCCAAGTCGGGCAAAGTGTTATTGGGTTTTTCCATTAAGAATATCTCAGTAACATCCCGGAGTTCGGAAGTTGGCGGTGTGATAACTCCGCGCTTCGGAAAGCACGTTAAGCCGTTGGTCCAGCGCCTGATCTCTCTCCGGACGTGTCGGATTGCCGTCTCATCGGACTATGAAAGTGAAGTGTGTCCACCTGTGTCTGCGCACACACTTATGCACTACTAGCTTCTGCCCGCGGCTTCGCCCGCGTGGATGTCGGAAATTATCCCACGGGAACGTGCTAACAGGATAAAATGTAGGTGCACCAGGATGCCATCTATCTCGCGGGCCCTTTGTGGCTAATTACAATAGAAAACCAATTGTGTCTCATTAATGGTGATTAAGAGGGTACCTATATGATATCTTTACCTAAGTACCTACCTAATTAAAAAAATAAATAAACTCAATAACAGAAAATAAAATACCTACCTACCTAAATAAACCTATTTATGACGATAACTAATCTAAACTCAATCATCATCTGCCTAGCCTTTTCCCAACTATGTTCAGGGCCGGCTTCCAGTCTAACCGGATGCAGCTGAATACCAGTATTTTACATGGAGCGACTGCCTATCTGACCTCCACAACCCAGTTATTGGGTAATACGATACCCTTGGTACGACTGGTTGTCAGACTTTCGGGCTTCTGACTACCCGTAACGACTGTCAAAGATCCACGAATGACAGCCGGGACCAACGGCTTAACGTGCTTTCCGAGGCACGGAGGTGTCTCGGTATGTAAAGATGGTCACCCATCCACAGACCGACCGCGGCAAGCGTAGCTTAACCTGACCGATCGACCTGTGCGGCTGTTATTATTTAGCCACGGGCCCCTCAATCTAAACTCAATAAATAAGCAAAATCTCTAAAAACTAATATCTATACGAATGACTATCCTACCTAACAGTATTATAAAATAACCTACGGTCACTACGTACACTATCAAATATACTACCTATACTTTAAAATTAAAATCTATACCTACGACTTATATAAAAATAAACCTAAATAACTCTAAAAAGTAAAAGGAATAAAAATGAACTCCACTGCGTGTGACCTAACCTACGACAAACTTATTATTTGCGGTTGGTACAGTAATCGGATCTAGGGATCGAACCGCAAAATTAAGTTTGTTTTTTATTGTATATACTTTTCCGGGATAAAAAGTACCCAGTGTGGTGCCCAGGATATTAAAGAATAATTATACCAAGTTTCATCGTAATCGAACCGGTAGTTTTTGCGTGATGCCTGAACAAACAGACAGACAGACAGACAGACAGACAGACCGACAAACAGACAGACAGACAAAAATTTTTTTAATCACATTTTTGGGTTCGGTGTCGGTCTAGTAACACCCCCTGCCTTTTTTTTTTTTGATATTTTCAATGTACAGAATTTTCACTTCTACAGATTTATTATAAGTATATAGATAATATCACCCGCGTAGATGGTTAGTCTCTGTTGAGATTGGCTGCAATGGTCGAAATTCGGTCTGGAGGACTATTGTTCTTACTACAGTAGCCTGACAAAGTCCACTACTGTATACAATGATTACTATCAATGCCGAGTAAATGAGACGATAAATAAAGAAACACTTCATAATTATCATTATCATTGGCAGCCGTGTTCCACCTGCACCTGGGTATAGACCTCCTCCCTATAGTGCCATGCGTCCCTGGTACCTTGCGAGAACCACTTAATAATAAAAAAAAATCTCGGGTCTAGATAAAACCTATTTCACGCAAGAGATCGAAGGAAAATCAAATCCGTCTCTAGGCACCCCTACTTTTATCACTAACAATAGAACTAGGAGTCGGAAACAAACACGGAATCTCGTAGAATCTTTCGACTTTATTATTCCTTTACGAACTCTCATAATAGAAATTCTAAACTGGTACTGTAGTTGATAACTGTAATGTGAGTTTACCGTAGTTTTCATACTTCTCGTTACGTTTTACAAGTCTCAGGTTATTTCTCGAGACTGGTGTAGGATTCAATTAGTTTTTAACTGTAGGTAATTAACATGCGTAACTGGGAGAGTAACCGTGTACTTATGTACCGTGTGATTTGTTTTTAGGAGTTAATACAAGGAGACTATATTTGCATAGCGTCGTGAGATGGTATACTATTTCGATTCCCTACTTAATCGTGTTTACAGTTCAAACAACCAGTAATGGTTTTATATCTGATCACATATTTCAGCTTCAAAACTTTTAAAAGCAAAAAAGTATCGACTTTATTAAAATTAATGCTAATTCTGCTTAATTACCCATCCTAAGAATATCAAAGTACAGTTTGCGTGCGAGCCGAGACCCCAGCCTAAGTAGACTTGCATTTTAAATGTAAATTATTTGTGAGTGCAATCACAAATTGGCTGAATCTGAATATTATGTAAATAAGTGGCGCGGAGATAATTGTGTCACTTAGGAATTAAGATAATACCGCACGTGTAATGAGGCGCATTACTTGCAGGTGCCTGGGGGAGGGGGAACCCACATTGTAATCTAATTATGAAAAGAAATTGTAGGTGAAGTGGGTACGGGTACTCGATGTAGCGTGCGCGCACACGGCGTTCTTTTTGTAGATCTTACAATCGGTCAAATTATATTAGAATCGTTTTGTAGGACGTGTGCGTTGATACATTTGGTTTCTACTGTTTCAATTAGCCCCTACTAAAAATGGGCCACAGATTGTATGCCGTCTGCGGACCCTCTTAATTGCACCCCAATAAGGCCAGAATTGAAAACAATATATACAGAATGATCTAATAATATTCTTTTTGTTTAAAGAGTTAGATTATTTACTTTATTGGCAATCTACCTATACTAATAATAAAGCTGTTTGAACGCGCAAATCTCCGGAACTACCGGTACCGGGAGTTTGCATTTGATCGCCTAATTCTTAATAATAATAAAATTATTTATTTGCTTAAAACATGGTACACAATGGTGTTAAGCATAGGTCAGAGTGGCACAAACATGTTTAACTAAGATAAAACATAGCATGCAAAAATTTAATGTTACAGGGTAAATATAATTGAGTATGTAGGTACATTAATGTTAGAATATAATTTCAATATTTTTTATCCATAAATTTTTTCAAACTATAAAAACTACATTCAGTTAGCCATTTGTATAATTTGTTTTTAAATAATCTTACATTTAATAGTTTGAGATTGTTTGTTACTTAATTATAAATACGCACACACATTACTAGACAGCTTTTATTATATTTGGTTAGCTTTGGTAAATCGTTTAACACCAGTCCATAAAGATCACGTCTGCTCCGAGGATATACATCGCTTGCTGTCTTGAATAATTGTTTATTCTTGGTTACAAACACACATATTTCGTAAATAAAGAGAGATGGAAGGGTAACAAACCAAGCTTTTTAAATATTGGCCGACATGTATCATCCGGCTGAAGTCCATAAATTGATCTTAGGCATTTCTTTTGAGCGATGAACGCTCTATTTAGAACAGTGTTATTACCCCACATTATAAGACCATAGCATAGTAACGATTCAAGATATGCATGGTAAGATATAATAGCAGTTTTTATGTTTGTTACATTTTTGACTTGCTTCAAGGCGTATACGAATTTATTAATTCTACCACTGACGTTATTTACGTGTTCCTTCCACTTCATACCTTGATCAATTTACTCCTAAAAATTCTGTATTACTTGTTTCATTTTATTTATATTAAGTTTGATATTAAATTTATTATTATTAGATTGATTAAATTGTATATATACAGATTTGTCTAAATTTATTTTCAAATGGTGTATATCAAACCAGTATTATTAACCAGTATGTATATCAATAGTATTAATAATGTCAGTCTCGTGATCTATAACGGTATTATGTTTTTTATCAGATGTCACAATTATGGACATATCGTCAGCGAAAAATATCTTAAAAGTAACCAATCATTAATGCATCTTATGCATTAATGATTGGTTACTTTTAAGATATTATTTATATTTAATAGGAATAATATTGAGCCTAGTACGCTACCTTGGGAGATGCCATATTTATTATGTTTATATTCTGATGAGTATGATGTAATGTCTTTGGTTTCGTTCATTTTACTGATAATAACACATTGTTGCCTATTACTAAAGTAGAATGATATGGATTAGGGGACCTGCACTGGAGTGCAGGTCCCCTAATCCCAATTGTTTCCGCCTTTTGAAGCAGTATATCATGTGACACCAAATCGAAGGCTTTAAACATATCAAAGAATAGGGCTGTAGTCAGATAATTATTATTAACTAGCTTCTGCCCGCGGCTTCGCCCGCGTGGATGTCGGAAATTATGCCACGGGAACGTGCTAACAGGCTAAAATGTATGTGCTTCCCCAGGATGCCATCCATCTCGCGGGCCCTTTGTGGCTAATTACAATAGAAAATCAATTGTGTCTCATTAGTGGTGATTAAGAGGGTACCTATATGATATCTTTACCTAAGTACCTACCTAATTTAAAAAAAATAACCTACCTAAATAAACCTATTTCTGATGATAACTAATCTAAAATCAATAAATAAAAATCCCTAAAAACTAATATCTATACGAATGACTACTCCTACCTAACAGTATTATAAAATAACCTACGGTCACTACGTACACACGGCTACACGTCAAGCTATACAAAACCAGTTTGTCTTGGCCTCACTTTGTATGATATTTTCTCACAATAAACGGTCAGCCAATACTGGTTTTGCATAGCTTGATGTGTAGCCGTGTGTACACTAACAAATATACTACCTTTAAGAAAATTAAAATCTATACCTATGACTTATAAAATTAAACCTAAATAACTCTAAAAACTAAAAGGAATAAAAAGGTCGCACAGAAAATACTGCGGGTGACGTAACCTACGACAAACTTATTATTTGCGGTTGGTACAGTAATCGGTCTAGGGATCGAACCGCAAAATTTAGTTTGTTTTTTATTGTATATACTTTTCCGGGATAAAAAGTACCCAGTGTGGTGCCCAGGATATTAAAGAATAATTATACCAAGTTTCATCGTAATCGAACCGGTAGTTTTTGCGTGATGCCTGAACAAACAGACAGACAGACAGACAGACAGACAGACAGACAGACAGACAGACAGACAGACAAAAATTTTTGTAATCACATTTTTGGGTTCGGTGTCGGTCTAGTAACACCCCCTGCCATTTATTTTTTTGATATTTTCAATGTACAGAATTTTCACTTCTACAGATTTATTATAAGTATAGATATCTGTGAGTATAATTTTCATAAGAGAATAAATAGCTAACGTAATGGATTTATCTTTTTGGAAGCCAAACTGTTCAGTAGGTACTTATAATTTGAAATTTGTTGCAGTAGTCAATCAGTCTTTTAAACATAGATTTTTCGTATATTTTTGATAGAATAGGTATTAAAGTAATGGGACGGTAATTATTGATATCATATATATCACCCTTTTTGAATAAGGGCTTTACTATTTATAATTTTAATTTTTCGGGAAAAACTCCGGTCAAAAACGACATATTAATTATGTAAGTTAAAACATCAGTCATTACATCAAGCCTTTATGATTTTCGTGTTAATTTCATCGTAGCTTTCCGCTTTGGTGTTACGTAGTGACATTATTTCCCGCTTCACCTCACTTTCTAACATTGGTTTCAGAAACATTGAGTTAACACTATTATTTTTCCTAAAGCTTGGGTCGACGCTTTTTGTGTTGGTAAAGGCGATATAGGTTTACGTAATGGTCATTATACATTACGCTCAGACCATTTGAAGCCGAGCAGGAAGAAATAAAACCAGAAATACGATAAGCGAAAATGAAGTATGCGTCATGGACATGCGATGCGATGCGACCGGGTGGGCCGGAGAAGCAAGAAATTTTACGCGGACGAAGTCGCGGGCAGAAGTTAGTCAATTAATATAATAAGCACATTTTAAGCATCTTGTATCATGCTTGTTGAGGATGAATGATGCTCATGAAAAATGGAAACACGATCACGATTTTTTGGTATACACATTATTTTTCACAGAGAGTGACAGACATAGAATACATTTAATAAAAAGGAAACATAAATATGCAAACGGTTGGTTGCTGGTCGTCAACAATGCTCGACTTACGAGTACTTGCACATGGCACTAATCTCTGCCTATTACATCTACAACGCCACGATGCATTTATAATCTAATTGGTGCAAAATTCCTCAGTACATACATAGTTACGCTACATATCTATAACTTGTATAGTTCAGTGTTTGGAGTGTTTACAACCATAACTGGTATTGACATTGTTATTAATTACAGAAACGCCGGCAAGCTGACCAAGCAAATGGAATTGCAATTCCGATCATAGACAAGATACCCAATACTCTTGTACAATACTACAATTTGCAATATAATAACCTTTGCTATTCGATAACTATTCAATTCTAGGAAGGAAACTAAGTTCATGTAATGGATTAGTGTAGTGTAGTCGTGTAGTAGTATTACATGAGTTTTGATAACTACTAGCTACACCCCAGTGGTTGTAGCGATCAGAGGGACAATGCTCGTGTTTGAAACAATGTCTTCTTTCTAATCTCAGTCTCAATCTGTCAAAATAACATCTAGTTTTCATACAATTTAGAAAAAAAATACATTTATTGTCGCTGAGATGAGATCACGGCTATAATTTGAATGTACTAATTAATTCAGTAACTCTAACTGAACTCTTCTCTTAACAAAACCAAATAGCTCCAACATCCTAATTCAGAACACTGAACCAAAAACTAAAAGACACAAACTCTAATTGACTTCTATATCGTGAAAGTTATGAGTTGTTTAGTAGAAGCAGAGAAGCAAACATAAAAACCTGCTGCGAACTATTAGCCAGTACATTAACGACTCACGACACGACCAGGAGTTAGTCGACTTACTGAAAATTGCGGCAACAGCAGGCCATGTCGACGGCTGCCAAACGAAGTGTGAAAATAATGGGTACACTGTAATGCGCGTTTTAAATCGACTAATGCACTCAGCGCTCTGCCGTCACTGCTTCGCCATATTTCACCAGCAAACGTTAAACATCGACGTATAACCAGCTTAATGAACTCTTGTTGCTCTGTTGCCCTTTTTAGTTGCTATTTGTAACAGCATTTTCAAGAACAGATGTACCTACTTACTGTAAAATATTGTGAAGGATAATACGCGCTTTTTTTTCGTATGCTTCTATTTGAACGTTTTAACATAGAGAGGAGGCCTGTGTTCCAGCAGTGACAACATTGTAGACTGATTATGTTACACTATGACTTTAAGGAGACGTACACAAAATACACGCATTAACGTGGAGTTGCAGACACCAGCCCGTATTACCTATTGCGTAAGTGCGAAAGAATCACTGCCACTTACTTGCTGTTATAGGATTGCCCCGCAGATTACCAGAGAACTCAATTCAGCTCTTAAACTCCTATTAATTGTATAAGTTCTTAAGTGCTTAGTTCTTCCGTCATTCTGTCGTTTGTGTCTTATTTACTTGCTAAGTCATTAATAAACGAAAGTTAAAACGGTTTAAAAATACCGACGGAGTTGCGATAGGGGAACAACAACAGAAAGTTTTGTTAAATAAGGTAATTAATAGGTCTGCTGATAGTGCAACATAACTAGGTTTAGACAAATGTACACACTTACCTACATACATTAGAACTGACAGATACAACTTAGTATACATGCTTTTAATTTTGCCCTTTGTCGCGTTCCGCAGAGAGGTGGCCAGTGTTTGCCCACCAACTATTTCCTCACTGAAAACACTCCGGAAATTAAAACCAGAGAAAAGTCTCGCGGGACATTAACTCGACGAGAGAAAGGGATTTAATTTAAAATTTGTTTCGTGGCTTATATTTGTTTGCGGAAAGATGAATAAGTGCTAGTACTTTCCGGGGCTCGACGTAAAATGCTTTCCGTGACGGTTGTTTAAAATATTCGTTCCTTAAAAGGCTACGGAATGAAAGGCTGCGTTCAAAGTTAAATAATTTATAGGAATTCTTTTTGAGAAGTTATTTTGTTTTTTGAAGGTGTACATTTTGTAACATTACTTTCGGAAATATTTATAGCGTTTCAATAAAGCTGTTGTGATTTTTGCTTTAGCCATTTATTTTGTAAAAACTTATTTGGTTTCTTTTATTCATTTCATTCGCTTATCAAGTTTTTTTGAAATGGCTAAGAATGAAAGTATTTGATTAGTTGACTATACAGGATTATACTGGGTCAAATTAAATTAGCTAGCGAAACTCCGCAGACATGATGGTTTCGATATCTAAATATGATAAAACCAAAAAAAAAATATTTGATGATTTTTTGTGGGTCATTGAGTCACTAGTCACATGAAATATCAGTTTTAAAAAATCTGTTCTTTTTTGTGTTGTAACTTCACAGACGAGATAAGTATCGATAAAACAATAGAAAACAGATTTTTTCAACTCATACTTCCAGTTCGTTTACCCCCAAAAATGAAATATATTTTATTTTATCGTGTTTAGATATGGATACCCATCACGTCAGCAAAGTTTCACTAGCTAATGTAATTTGACCCTGTATAGACATCATCTATCAAAAATAATAAACAGATAGTCTTTAATTTTAATAAATAGTTTTGAAAAAATAAGCTCCCGACACTTTAGGACCATAAACAGTCGCAGTTCACGTCAAAAGCTAGCGTTACTAAAGTTCTGGCAGCGCACGAGTTAATAAATCCTCTTTATTAATCAGACGGTTGCACTGTTCCATGTAAGTCTACTTACGGTCGCCGGCACTCAACAACTTATTACCAACTCCTACATATAATACGATTAGCAGTTTTAGAAAATGAGATTATTTTGGTAATCGGAAACAATCTTTTGAGTCGGAAAATGTCTATAATAGTCATTCGATAAGGAAGCCAAATAGTTATTTGTTATACAAGAGTGCAAAGTTGCTTTTTAACCGCGTGTTCAATTTTGATGACCGAGCAAGCGAAGGATTCTAAAATTGAATCACGAGCGCAGCGAGTGATTCAAAATTAGAATCCTGAGCGTTAGCGAGGGAATCAAAAGAGCACGAGGTGAAAAATCTTTGCACTCGAGTGCAACACGTAACTTTTCATTCCACCTCAGCGAGGAAATGACTAAATGCAAAAAAAAAACGTTTACAATCACAAGATAGGTACACTTTTATTTCAGTTTAGGTATTAATTACTACATTATTTATTTAAATAAATAAATAAATAAATAAATTATGACAGGTAAGTATTACAGAATAATCTTTAAATTATAACAAAATAATACTAAGGTATAATTAAGAAAATTTTAAAGTAACGTTGCTACAGTTATTTAAATTGAGTGTAATATTTTTGTTTGGTACTGTAATATTGGTGTTAGTCACTTGTGTACTGTTTTTCGGTAAACTATCTGTCATACTTAATAGTTGTACCGATTCATCGGATTCCCTTGGCGTGAATGTTGGAGAGAGAGGGAGATGGTTAGGTGTTTCATAACGGCTTATTTTTGATGTAGAAGGGCCAGTCCAAGGATCCGATTGAGGCTCTTTCAGTGTAATGGCTCCTACGATGCCTTCACATATTTTAGACTTATTTTGGATGGAATCTTCTATGTATCCCTCTACAACTGCATTGGACTTCCAGCCTCCGTGGCGCTTAAGGGACAGGAGATCAGCTCCGGAATCAGCCAAAAGTGTGGCTGAAGTTCGTCGGAAACAATGACCCGTGTACAACAGGGGTTCTGGAAGTTCAAGAAATGTTGCTATTTCTCGTGGGATACTGGCAATTTTATTAGTACCCATAGGCTGTCTAACACACTTTCCATTGCGATACTGTAGAAAAAATCGATTGATTGGAGTGTTAGGCGGGCGTAAGGCTTGATATTTCTCAACAATCGTTACGTATTCCTTGCGAATGACGAAGTTGCGGTCTCTTTTTGTCTTTGTATTTGGTAAATTAATTAATAGTAAGTCATCTGAATGTTTCTCAATGTTTTTGACATTAAAGTTGTGTTAGTTCATTAGTTCGACATGCTCCGTTTATTCCAATAATAAGAACAACCTGTAACGTAAAGAGTATTGTAGTAGATAAATGAATAAAATTGATATGAACGCATAATTATGCCTATCAACATCTACTAAGTATAATACTATTTAATTGAGATTAATATACTTAAGTAGATACTGAATGTGCAACTGACTTACTTTTGCCGCCAAATATACGGAATCGGGTGCGCTTCGTTAAGAAACTTTTCAATATCAGATACTGTGAAAACCTTCGATTTTTTGGTTGATGACCAGATGAGGCTCTTTTTAAAAATGCCACTAATTTAGGATAGGTATCGATATGTTTGTCTTTTTTCATCTTTATTGTTGCTTTTAGCATCGAATACGTACTCCATAGAGTGCTTGCTTTCTTGTTCTCGGATAATTCTATAAAATATGCCAGCAAAATACGGAATCGGGTGCTTCGTTAAGAAACTTTTCAATATCAGATACTGTGAAAACCTTCGATTTTTTGGTTGATGACCAGATGAGGCTCTTTTTAAAAATGCCACTAATTTAGGATAGGTATCGATATGTTTGTCTTTTTTCATCTTTATTGTTGCTTTTAGCATCGAATACGTACTCCATAGAGTGCTTGCTTTCTTGTTCTCGGATAATTCTATAAAATATGCCAGCAAAACGTTTTCTGAGAAAGTTTTGGCTCCTTTTGCTAGTCGCCACGTGTTGAACATATCGTACTGTTTTAAATACTTCTCGCGTGATTGTTGAGGGAGAAAGCTCATTTGCGCATTATTAACAGTTTCAGTCAATTCTGTTGGCGTCAAGCAAACTTCCTCGTCGCTAGAATCACTCATTTTAGTTTTTTCACTTGTTTTCAAGTTTCTTGTTTTTAATATAGGTTTAACAATGACGTGAAAAAATGCCGCGTAAAGAACCGCGTACAAAGCAAATTGAAAAAAGAACACCAAGAAGGTTCCGAGTCTGAGTTTTTAACAAATTAAAAAAAAGTTGTATGATATATTCGGCACCATAGAGGTAGCAGTAAATAGGTTTAATGTTTTTTTTAATTCACAAACTTAGTGCACACGATGTTCTAAATTCAATTTACTTTATCCTCTAGAGAATAAAAACGGCTTTTCCACTCAGATATTGAAGATTAAAAATACTCTTTCCGAGATGGTGGGATGAAAAATATATTATTATGTTTTTGATCGAGTAACATATAGCATTAGCAGGTCTGTCCGTACGGGGACAGACAAACGTAACGTAATAGTTTCGGCACCCAATGAGTTCAGAAAAAAATATCTACTCTTGAAATTGATTTCATTAGTCATGTATCTGGTGTGCAGCAAACTTCAATATTGTATGTTACCAAACACAACGTAAATTTGGCAACTCACCTTGAGCAGCGTAGGTACGTAGACACTGACTCTACGCTTGCCTGCCCTTTCGCTTATGCGCTACGACAGCGTAGCTGGCGTAGCCGTGACGTCATCACTGTGTGTTACGTCGTAGCAACAATATACATAAACCTTTTTTACAACAACACCAACTATTTATTTTTTCCTTTAGTCATTTTTAATCTTACCAAAATTTTACTTTTTAACCGATTTCAAAAAAGGAGGAGGTTCTCAATTCGACGGTATGTTTTTTTTTGTGTGTTTGTTACGCGATTACTCCGCCAACTGTGGACCGATTTTCAAAATTAAAACAAAAAAAAAAAGTTTTTTTTTGTTTAATAATTTAGATGAAAGCAACTCATAAGTTGGTCTCTGCTAGTAACATGTTCTTAATCGACATTGGTAAACTACCTAACGTTTCCAAGAAAATATCAAATTTTAGTTGCAATGGTACTTTTAAAAATAAGTGTTTTAAGTAATGCAATGATATTCATCAGCTTTAAAGGCAGCGAAGGTACGTCTTGCTAAGTTGATAAAAATAAACACAGAAATAGAAAAAAAAAAAACACATTTAGTTCATTTACCAAAACGTGTTTTAAGAGTTGTTTTTATCATGTTCAGCTCAACCAAAGCACCTGCCATCTAATCTCTTCACCACCTTTGGTTGACTGGTAGAGAATGCCTAACGCATTAAGTCCGCCTTTGTACCTTTTTGTGTGCGAAAAGATTAAATAAATAAATAAACGTAAATGGAATTAACTTTAGAAAACATTACGTTATATCTAAATTTCATCTAAAATTAAAAGAATGCTGCCTTTGACATTGAAATCATTAACAAGGTAAACCACCACCACGCCTCTGTCTTACTCTTCGGGGATTCCAGGCGTGATGTTATGGTTTATGTTATAATTATTATTTCGATCTTACCTCCACGTAGCAGCCATAAGTAACGACATTCAACAAAATAAAATTATGTGTCTTTTATGTTATCATAACTGAATGACAAGCATTAATCAGGGGTCATGGTGGTCACTTTTAGTGATAAGTGCTTACAATCATGGTGAAACAAACATATGGATAAACGACATTAAACACGTCAACAGTAAAGGTTACCTATTTATAGATAAGAGAACAAAGAAAGCAAACCAAAACAACATACATACTTACAAAAAAAATAAGTTTGTTTATCGAATGCTTTATACTTCGTTATTTCAAAGACATTTCTAAAACATTTTTAACTTCAATCTATATCTACATATAATACATATTTTAGATAGATAGATAAAACATTTATTCAGTGCACAAAAAAGACATCACAATACACATAAAAACTTTTTTGCAAAAAAAAACAACCGACTTCCAAAAACGACACTACAAAGTGAAAAATAACTTTAATTTCGGAAGTCGGTGTCGTTGGGTTCGCATTTTCGTTGTTTGCCACCGACTTCCGAAATTAAAGTTATTTTTCACTTTGTAGTGTCGTTTTTGGAAGTCGGTTGTTTTTTTTTTGCAAAAAAGTTTTTTTTTCACTTTTTAGTTGTAATTTTTACCAGTAATTTTGGTTTAAAAACCAAACTACTAAACCGTTTTTGATGAAATTTCTATGGGACCATTTGGGAAGTATACCCTTTCCAACAGAAAAAGAATTTTTCAAATCGGTTGCGCAGCGACGGAGTTATGAGTCGCGACCAAACAAAAAAAAAAAAAAAATACAAACATCCGAATTGAGAACCTCCTCCTTTTTTAGAAGTCGGTTAAAAAGCACAATTAAATGATGATGGTTTGATGATGGTATGATTTTGAACCCTGTAACTTACTCAAGCAATACTAAACTCATTTTAACCAGTTTATTGATTTATTTTTATAAAGTTCATAGTTATTAAATAATTATAATAAAGAAAGCCGTTAAAAACAGGACCTTTCCTTTCAAATTAGACCGATCATTTAATGAGATTTGCAAAAAATACATTAAATTCAGATACCTACTGTACGGAACCGTACTTTACTCTACCGACTTACGCGCCGTGCATTCTGCACACAGCCCAGCCAACACATAAGCCAGATAGTAGCGAAAATATACCATAATAAGCAGTGTCAAGCTTTATTACTTTTGTATTACAGCTGATGTTATGGCTTTATTTTGAATAAGAGAGTTCTTAAATTAAAATAATGTTGTAAGCTTACTAAATTCTGTATAAAGTTCGCGGTATTTTTTTAAGCTGAATAGTAATCAAGAGTAGAATCTGCTAAACAAGCGATATTCAAATAAAAGTGATTGAAACAGCTATTATCTGCACAGTAGCTAAAGTTTTTGCATTGTCCTGTATAACATATTTAAGCAAAGCAGTTAAACAGCAAAACGCTGAATATTAGACGAAATATTTTCTTTGAGCTGCATAGTGTACGAAATGGTACTAATTTATTCAGATGCTGAATATTTTGGATTTTTTCTTCTTTACACAGCTGACTTCTGCATAATTGAAAATAAACTCCTTGTTTTACCTAACTTATAGCGCTATAAGCGTACAATTGTCTTTATGTTCAGCTTAAAACGATATCAGTTACAAATGTGGGTATCTTAAGCAGCAAATAACTGATTAGTTGAAGATATCGTATGTTTATATCCAGATATTTCACCATTTCATGACAAAACTGATAAATGCTGCATAAACAATATGCCTCCTCAGAAAAATAATAACAAAAGCGTAAATGATTCATGGAAAAAAGAAAGAGAACGGGAGGAATAAGAAGAAAGTGTTCACATACTCTTTTTTTATTTTTTATCTCTATTTTTTATCTTTACATACTCTCGGTATGTAAAGATAAAAAATAGTATCTGTGCAGTAATAGAAAAGGGTTTGACAACTGATACAAAGGCCCGGGTCAAGTGCGACCAATACAGTTGAAGAGGGTTCTGTACACGATGATTGTACATCACCATGCCATCGAATTAAAATCTTTCAAACTCAAACTCAAAAACTCAAACTCAAAATATTTATTTCAATTAAACCATTACAGGCACTTTTGAATTATCAAGG
This sequence comes from Apamea anceps, assembly GCA_951799955.1. Classification (NCBI taxonomy): domain Eukaryota; kingdom Metazoa; phylum Arthropoda; class Insecta; order Lepidoptera; family Noctuidae; genus Apamea; species Apamea anceps. The sequence goes on along the minus strand of OX637515.1, from coordinate 9,427,266 downwards.
GGTCGGTCAGTCAGAAAAATGAAGCTAGTTGCCCATTCCAAAGCGTAGGTACCTATGGAGAAGAACGGGCAAGAAACTCCATGGACACGCTTTTAAATCAATATAATATGGTTACAAAGTATTGGGTTACATCATTCATGTTAGAAATTATGCATGTGAGAACGATGCAGAACGTTAAAAGCGTCCGTAATGAAAAGTTTAAAAAAATAAAAATAAGAACAATTCAAATATTAAATTAAATTAAAATAAGCCATGACAGCAAAGAGATGACCAGTTCCTACTGACGGCGCCCGTTCACGAACATGACGCATGGATTAGCACCATTCAGCTCAACCATTTTGAAGGGAGCCAAATGATCCAACACATGCGCCACCATCAGCGAGACATTTGAGTGAGCATGACATACTCTCTACTCTCTTACCTTCAAGTCAATGAAAGACGTACCCAGTAAATGGTAGCTTTATAGTATGTACATAGTACTCACTCATGTGCTATACAATTATACAATACTAGGAGATTTATTTTGTGAAATACGAGAAGATGTATTAACGCGTGGATCTTGTTGTTGTTCGTAATCCGTAGGTATCAGTTCTATTCAACATTTGAGATAATTCTTCCTCAGCTTCTTCAAAAGTTTTGAAATGATTGCCATTTTTTTTGGCCAGTATAACTTTCCATTATTCTCCCAAGAAGCGGGCACTGTTGATAATTCAACCCGGCCTTTTTTGCGAGACGAAACGATTTTGAACATGTTTCTGAAAAAAATATATAATTTTTATATAACACTTCAAAAATACTACAACACTATTACAAACAACAACAACACTATTATAAATACTAACTTTATATAATAAATCTCGATGTTTACGTTTGTATCTTACTTATTGACTACACGAGCGCGACAAAGAAGCTACGATAACGGGGACCTCTCTATTTAAAGTTACAATTTCGAATGAGCAACAACGCAGCGAGCGTGGCCAAGCGCAAACCAATCGTAAGCCGAGTTTAGCCGAGCGCCCATTTGAAGTGTTGTGGTGGGAAAGGAAGCGCGATACTTTTGGTTGCGACTACCTACAATGTGCTGTGTATCTAAATGTATATTTTAGTTGGTAATATAAACAATTGTCAAATTGTCAAACAACTAAATATTACGCAATGCGTCATTCATAGTAGTACTGTAGATAACTTTAAAAACCTAATAGTGGGTCCTACCTACATTAGTATAGGTCCAATCAACCTCAAATATTCATGGATTTATTTTATATAAAAAAGAACCCTAAAAAGCTGAATAAGAGTATACTGCATTATGTAATTTAAGAACTTTCTCTGAGAAATGTATAATTATTGTACTTTAAACCAAATAATTTCTGGACATGTAGTCGTATGTGAACTATTAAGCAGAAATAAGCAAAATAATCACTGAAATAGACACTTTTATTCAAATTGGCCGTCCGCCATTAACTAACGTTCCACATAACCTCTTTTTATAAAAATCCTCAACATTTATCTTATGAAACACTTTGTTTAGTGAGTAGGAAACATTAGCAGTTATACAAAATTTGATTCTCATTATTTTCTGGGACTGAAATTTGATAAAAAGTAAAGATAATTTAATTTAAATATTATTTCACATTTGTTTACCTTTTAAATTGTAGCTTTATCTTAAGGCGCTCAAAAAATGTACAATAATCATATTGATAATTCACAGTAAAGTGCCATGCGTTTATATAATTCACCTTAAACTTACTTAAAATGTATGAAACAATTTACTTACCAAATTTTTGAAGATGTGATCAGCGACCATTACAATTTTTTGAACTAAGTAACACAAAATAATTTCGTCACAATGAAAAATACATTTATACTTTTTTTACTTGCATAATTTCTTTGTAAAACTAGTCCTGAGATCGGAATTTTGAATATCATTTGAATATCTGAACTCACAAATTAACAACTGCATAAAATATGTATAATTTCTGGACTAAAGAAAAATCAGAATTTATGCAGAAGATATTCAGTGTGTTGTACATTTATTCAGCTGCTATGTGGCTATTAATCAAATGTTATCCAAATTGAAGCAAGATATTTTGTGCCCAAATTGCTTGAATATCATCTGTATAAGCGCTTACACAGAAGTTATACAAATACTTTATCCAGCTTAAAGTCAAAAGAATTGCTTTTACGCAAAATTTATTCAGCTAATCTGTGTTGGCTGGGAGCATTTGTACCTATTATTGCAAATAATAACGTAAAAATATATTTCAATAAAACAGAATATTCACGGCGGTCGGATAGAATCACCCCGTTGTCAAATCAGTAAGTGTAGGGATCCCCTACCTTTACCTAACATAAGAAATATTTAACACATTGTTGAACAGTTAGATATATGTAGATAATGAACATAATTACTATTTCTTTATCTTATCTTACTCGGACATAAGTGTTGACATTCATAGAAAGTCATGGTGTGATGTTTTCTATAAACTTAATGACTAGCAGTATTTACGGGTCATGGGTCAGGGGGGCTGACTGATAGTGATAACTGCTCGGTCTCGTGGTGAAATATCGTGCAATATGGACAAACATCATGCATACATCTGCCTATCCTTTTCCCAACTATGTTGGGGTCGGCTTCCAATCTAACCGGATGCAGCTGAATACCAGTATTTTACAAGGAGCAACTGCCTATCTGACCTCCATAACCCAGTTACTGGGTAATACGATACCCCTTGGTAAGACTGGTTATTAAACTTTCGGGCTTCTGATGATCCGTAACGACTGTCGAAGATCCAAGAATGACAGCGGGGCTAACGACTTAAACTGCTTTCTTTTTTGGTATGTAAAAATGATCACCCATCCACGGACCGATCGTGACAAGCGTAGCTTAACCTGATCGATCAACCCGTGCAGCTGTTATAACTTAGCCAAGAGCCACATGAATACTCAACTCAACTATACTTCGGTTACCTACAGATAAAGTAACAAAAAAAGCAAAATAAACTTAAAGTTAATGTTAAAAATAGAACTGGTTTCATATACTTACCGAATTGCCGATGCTTAGTTATTTTGAAACAGTTAGTTCCAGACGTTCCTACATTTTAAACATTGATCATCATAATATTATATATTCTGGAGCACATAATTTATGTGCATACTAGAACAATATTAAAATAAAATTATTTGACTCAGGGCTGATTTTTCAATCGACAGTAACTTTTGTTCGTGGAATAAAATTGACAGACAGATTTTTTACCTCAGTTAAAATTATGTGGCGTTGGAAAAATCAGCCCTTAGTGTGTTTATTTTAGACTTTTATTTTCATTCTTTATTTATTTTCATAAGAAATGCAAAAAACATCTACAATCTTTGCTTTTCTAATAACGGTCTAATTTTTGTGTTTTTTAATCTGAAAGTCATTTGCTTCTCCGGTGAGTGAATCCGGTACAAGATAATAACAAACATACCTAACGGTTTTGATATATTTGTGTGTGTTATTAACACATAAATCGAAATTGCTGAATGTAAACAAAACAACAACAAGAATTTCTCAGTAGCAGCCCGGAGTCTGAATTTGTGCCCGGTTAAGAGCGTGTACAACGGTCCACTAGCGCCACTCCTTTAAAAAATATCATCTCGTGACTGAGAAGGAATTATGAAAATCTGCTCAATCAGCGACCTCAGTAAGTGTGTCTAGAATTTTCTAATACCTTTTATTAAGTTTCATATTGAGACACGAAGCAACTAAATACGACATATAGGAATGTGGCCGCTTTTCTTTAGATCGAATTTTGTTGCTTCGTGTCTCAATATGAAATTTTATAAAAGATATTAGAAAATTCTATAAACATTTACCGAGGTCGCTGATTGAACAGATTTTCATAATTCCTTCTCAGTCACGAGATAATATTTTTTTAAAGGAGTGGCGCTAGTGGACCTGTGTGCACCCTCTTAAGGCAGTAGACTAGCCCTCTATTTTTTTTTATTACATGGGACTTAGTTAGGTTATGTAAACAAAAAATCTACAAACTTTGTGTGTTACTTTTGATTTCAGTAATAATTTGTGTTTTTGTTTATACCTTTAATTCAAGGTGTTTTTGGATGGAGAAAAAAGTAAGCAAAATGTGTGAAACTATTTTATATTTAAGACCTTTTATGTTTTATTTGTATTAACTTCCATATTTAATTAGTTAGTAATTTAATTTAATAACTAGTGAAAATAGTTAGCTGCGTCATAATATAATATTGTATACGGGGTGTCAGGGACATCGACGCACAAACTGTAACCATGAATCCAGCACATAATCCTAAAATAAAAAAAAAATCGTTGGTTATCAATAAAAAACCTGTTGCTGCAGAAAAGTGCAATCAATACCCTCGCGGTCAAAATGTATGAAACTGCAATTATTTTTTAAATATTTTGTGCATAATAAATTTCTATTCTAATCGGAGGAATGATGAAAAACAAAGCAGTATCATTCACTGTTTAAAAACAGCATTGTCATCATGTATCATAGTAATCTACATAATTAAACAGTGATTATTCGATACGATAGGTACGAGTATATAATAAAAAAACTATAATTACTTAACATTATTATCATCGGCTAGCTAGCCGGCCGTGTGGTACACTTCACTGTTGTTGTTTACACTGCAATTAGACGAAGATTTTATAATAAAAGAAATTTATTTTGAATCCATAGTTTGGGTTTTTTGAAATAGCTGTTTTCGAAGTTCGTGTTGTGTTGTGTTGTACCTAGTGTACTTTGGCATTTCGTTTTACAAATAAAAAAAACGTAAGTACCTTCGTCAATATAAAAGCAATTAAAAAGTAACATAATTTCAATCAAAATCTGAATCATTTTGAAGGATTATTGCTAATCCCATGGCTTCAAAGGTTTGGAAAATTGGTCTGCTGAACAACGTAAATAACGCAATGAATATTGTTGAACTGTCAAAATTAAAGCCAGTGCTACTGTTAGTGTACAGCGGACACTATCCCGTATTACCTATTGCCTAGTGTGTTACACAATTAACCCGCTGTAGTATTTCACGGTTAATTGGACAAGATAATACTCATAACAAATTAATGCAGTTATGTAAAGTAGATTTTATTTCTGACTCAGTTTTTTTTTTCCTACTTTTTTCAGTCGCACATTTGGCATTGTGCATCATAATGTGTTGTTTATAGTTAACAATAAATAAATTCTATTTCCGATTTTCTGTTATTTAAATGCCATCGGAAGTTACGTTTATGTACTGCAAGTAATGTGTCGGTTATCTTTGATTCCTAATGTAAACACATAATAGGTGCGATACTTAAATTTGATTTCTGATGTTATCTGTTTACAACATATTGACTAGAGGAAAACGCCAATTATGGGTTTGTTTGGCTCAGTTATTATAACGAGTAACGAGCCATCACGTGACTGTTAAAAATATACAAATATGTCACCTCAATGGACAAAATAACATTTCCAATGATCGACTGTCGTGTAAAATTCCTTCTTACGATTGCTTAGGTTTGGCATTTTGACTAATGGACGGACCATTTTTAGTTAAAATAAAGACCTTTGTACCTTTATCAATAATGACGCAAAGACAGACCTCGTAGCTTTGCATAGTAGACCCTCCCATATGCAAGTACTTAGCTATCACGGGTAAAATTACCTTACGAACCTATTTATATGCCTAGTTTGGCAATAAATACAGCCATAGCTGATAGCCAATCAGAAATGAATCGTCACAAGAAGAGAAATCCTAGGACCGTTTGGTATTATGAATCTATTATATGGTGGTCACTAACAGGGGGGAAATTCTAACAATCTTTAACATCTTTATTAAATAAACTTGTTATTTTCCAGCTTCCAAGCCATGTCTTTCGATAACTTGAGAGTGTCTTCTCCGAGGATAGTGGACCGGAAGTTTGTGAAGCCGCTCCTGTGTGGCCCGGGACCCTGTGACTACTGGCCTTCCGTGGCGAGGGCTCTGAGCAGGCAGATCATCACACCCAACTGTGATGAATTCTATAACGTACGTGAGATTAGTTTTTCTTAATTTTTATTTTTAGTAATCCTTGTTAGACGTACTCACTTTATCCTATTCAAATAGGTACCTACAACAATAAGTCACGACTAGATGAGCCACTTTTTAAGAAGTCAACACAAGCCTTGTTTCAAGACTATAATTTAGTTATCCCAAATATGGAATTATAATAAAGAATCCACAAGAGGAATGGTGAAGTGATTGCCATCTCCTTAGACGTCTCGAAGGCCTTCGACAGGGTATGGCAGGCTAGCCTTATGAGTAAGCTTCTAGTGTACGGCATTTCCCCTGGTCTGACTGGCTTCGTAAAAGACTTCCTGAGTGAACGGTCTCCCTGAGTTATTGTCGACGGATGTTCATCGGAGCCCATGACAACTAATGCCGGTGTTCCTCAGGGGTCTGTTCTCTCTGTAACTCTGTTCCTGCTGCATATCAACGATCTGCTGATGCCCGGAATCTATGGGTATGCAAATGACAGCACACTTGTAGAGAGATACCTGCCGAGTGCTCGGGCTTGTAAGGAAGTAATCCGGTCCGAAAGAGAGGCTATGGTAGAGTGTACGAATGTCTTACATCAGGCAGTCTCCAAGTGAGGCGAAGCCAACCTTGTGGGTTTCAATGCCGCCAAAACACAAGCGTGTCTGTTTACCGCCAAAAGGAGCCCGTTAACCTTGGCTCCTGCTTTTCAGAATGTAACCTTGGAGTGCACCGACCGCCTTCAGCTCTTGGGAGTTGAAATTTCCTCAAACCTAAACTTTGGGCGGTTCATTGAGTCCAAAGCCAAGATAGCTGCTAGGAAACTTGGCGTTCTTGCAAAAGCCCGGCGGTACTTCACACCGGGACTTCTAATGTTATACAAAGCGCAGGTCCGATCGTGTGTCGAGTACTGCAGCCACATATGGGCTGGTGCTGCAAAATGCCATCTAGCAGTTTTGGACTCAGTGGAGTGGCGTGCGAAGAGGCCAATTGGTGATCCAGATTTGGTTAAGACCAATCTACAAAGCCTGTAGCACAGGCGTAGGGTATTCTATAGGATGCATTCTGAAGAGTGCGCGCGGGAATTACATGACTTAATTCCGCCATCACCGTTCCATCAACGGACAACCCGTCGTACGGCGAGTTTCCATCCTTACGTTGTTGACACCACTACGAACCGAACGAAGCGATTCGCCTCGTCGTTTATACCGCGTACAGTCACGAGCAAAAGTATGTATACACCCGGCCTAATTCAACAGCGATTTACTCCTTTATTTTTTAATGAAATTTTATGTTGGTACGAACATAGCATTGTCCAACCCATACGTTTATGTAATGTGTCGTATTTCAATGTTGCATTCGATATTTCACGAAAAAATCGCATTTGAAAGTTGCCAAGTGTTGACATATTGGTGCTCGTGACTGTACATCGAAAGACTGGAACAATTTGCCTGCAGCGGTCTTCCCGTCCGATTATAATTTAAGTGTCTTCAAGGCTAGAGTAAATAAACTCATAATAAATTGCGCTTTACAATCAATGATTGTATCACTGCTTTCCATCAGGCGGGATCGCAGTCAAGCAATAGCTTATATCATTTTTTTTTAAATCCACTCTAGCATTTCAGATATCAATAAATATGGTAAGGATATTCAGAACAACTACAGAGCGTGGTTTTTTTGCAATGCTATTGGGGTTTTTCCATTAGGGACCAAACTAAGTAAATCTCAGTAGTAGCCGAGAATCTAGATGTGTGCAGAGTTAATGTGCGTGGGTCTTGACTGGATCTTAAAAACGTCTGAAATATGTGGTACTCACCTTTTCCTACCCCTTCTGAGAATACAGGCGTCACGTGACGTTAAATAACCCCTCTAAACATAAACGTTGCTTAAAGTTAAGTAGTTATTAGCAACTGTTTAACCACACATTTTTGACGTTTAAACGTTTCTTAACTTTAATCATCGTTTATAAATAAACCCCTAAATATGAACCTTTGTAATTTATTCGCAGGTTCTGGACGACATACGTGCAGGATTACAATATGTCTTCCAAACCCAAAGTAAGCTGGTGCTAGCCATGAGTGGTGCAGGTCATGCTGGTATGGAGTCAGTGATCAGTAACCTCGTGGCTCCTGGGGAAACCCTCCTCATCGCCTCCAGGGGCATTTGGGATCAGCGCGCGGAAACCATCGCCAAGAGATTAGGTAATATTTATTTTATAAAACTAGGTAGGATTATTCAGAAAACTAGCTATACTTGTACCTATAGTGCAACAAGGATTTTTGCCGCGTGGCCAAAATTGGAACTAACGTCGCCATCTTGTTTTTTTTTTAATACATTGTGATTTTGAGTGATATTTCACAAAGTACATAATATATGTTTACCATCAGCGCTCCATGTCAACATCCTTTGAGCGCCAAAAGATCCTTGTAGAAGTTTAATTTTATTTCTAGGCACTCTTAGTGATAACGGTCTACATTTTATAGAAGTTTTATTTAATTATACCTATCGCTTACATCACTTTTAAATAAAATATAATAAAAGCACACCGTTAGTAAATGTCATTAACCTATTTGTATCTGAATATTTCCAGGTATCAAAACCGAACTGACCAAAGTTCCAATTACTGCTACCTTTACTCTGGATCAATTAGAGCCTGAACTAAAAAGATTGCATCCAGCTGCCCTCTTCATCACCCACGGTGACTCCTCAACCGGAACAGTGCAGAAAATGCAGGGCTTGGGTGAACTCTGTCACAAGTAAGTGAATATTGACGTGAAGAAAAGTGTAAAAACTAGTTAATATTTTTTTTATTAGATTAAGTTTTTTCCATTTCTCTTAAATAAATCAAATTCTTTTTCTCTTAAATAAATCAACGAATTAAAAAAAATGGATTTCATCCATTTTTTTTTAATTCGTTGATTTATTTCAAAAAAATGAATTTCTTTATTTGATTTCGGGTATACAAACTCCTTGCTGTGATACGATATGAAATCATAAAGAGGCTGGTCATTCATGCCCAAAATAATTGAGATGCCATAAAAAATATTTTTTTCTTTTTTTATGGCATCTATGTTAGTTTTGGATTTTATATCGACCAGCCATTTAAATAATAATAAATATACTCGTACATTCTTACCTTCTTTCTACTTTCTATACTCATTTTGATTTTTTTTTAATTTTTCGTTTCCTGTAACTGGCCTTTCGCCTACTGATACACTGATTTTAATTTTTTTAACGTAAAATAATACGATCCACATTTGGAAAATAGAACCTACAGCTTACACACATTTGTGCAAATTATAAATTTATGTTTATTCAATTACTTTTTAGGTATGGAGCCTTACTCCTGGTTGACACTGTGGTGTCCCTCATCGGAGTCCCCTTCCTAATGGACGAATGGGGAGTAGACGGGGTATTTTCCTCCACCCAGAAAGCGTTCAGTGGACCTGCCGGAATAGCTCCTGTGGCATTCAGCGCCCGCGCAGAGTAAGAAGACGACAATATTACAATTAATAAAAAAAAGTAACACAGTGCAACCTTAATATAACGTACCTCAATATAACGACTTTCTTGATTTAACCAATTCTTCGTAATCCCCTTGAATAATGAAATGAATATATATATATATATGAATAGTCCATAAGAGTCAATGTAAAATATACTTTTACATTGAGAAGATTTTTTGCGAACAACCTCTTTATAACGAATTTTCAACTATCAAAAAAAAGTGTAAACCTCTACTTAACTAATTTTGTCAACCCAAAATCTTTATATAACGTTCCCAATGGTATGTGATTCAGTCGCAATAGGTTTCGACACGTTTTCACCTCTTTATAACAAATTTTAGACCAACCTAACCTCAATATAACAAACCTCAGTTTAACGAATTACTTGATATAACGATTATTTACTTGTTCCCTTCCGATTTGTTATATCGAGGTTGCACTGTATCACTAATCAGACAAACATTTTAATGAGATATTGATTTGCTTTTCGTTTAGGCAAAAGATAAATAACAGAACACATGAACCACCTTTTTACTTCGATGTCAAATTGTTGGCGCTACAATGGAACTGCTACGGAGACACAAGACAGTAAGTGTTATCTCTTCATCCTTACAACAATTTGTTCATGATGATCCTAGGCAGTTGGTTATAATACGATACTCTTAACAGGTATAAGCTGGACTCTCACTGAGCCGAATTCAGCGCCAGTCTCACCCGTCTGTTTAAAGCTTAAAAATATTTCAACTAGCCAAAAAAAAAGTATAAATTTCCCTATCAGTCTAATATAAATTATCTGGGCATATGTATTCTTTAATTAATTTATCTATACTTATAATAAATCTGTAGAAGTGAAAATTCTGTACATTGAAAATATCAAAAAAATAAATGGCAGGGGGTGTTACTAGACCGACACCGAACCCAAAAATGTGATTAAAAAAATTTTTGTCTGTCTGTTTGTCTGTCGGTCTGTCTGTCTGTCTGTCTGTCTGTCTGTTTGTTCAGGCATCACGCAAAAACTACCGGTTCGATTACGATGAAACTTGGTATAATTATTCTTTAATATCCTGGGCACCACACTGGGTACTTTTTATCCCGGAAAAGTATATACAATAAAAAACAAACTTAATTTTGCGGTTCGATCCCTAGATCCAATTACTGTACCAACCGCAAATAATAAGTTTGTCGTAGGTTAGGTCACACGCAGTGGAGTTCATTTTTATTCCTTTTACTTTTTAGAGTTATTTAGGTTTATTTTTATATAAGTCGTAGGTATAGATTTTAATTTTAAAGTATAGGTAGTATATTTGATAGTGTACGTAGTGACCGTAGGTTATTTTATAATACTGTTAGGTAGGATAGTCATTCGTATAGATATTAGTTTTTAGAGATTTTGCTTATTTATTGAGTTTAGATTGAGGGGCCCGTGGCTAAATAATAACAGCCGCACAGGTCGATCGGTCAGGTTAAGCTACGCTTGCCGCGGTCGGTCTGTGGATGGGTGACCATCTTTACATACCGAGACACCTCCGTGCCTCGGAAAGCACGTTAAGCCGTTGGTCCCGGCTGTCATTCGTGGATCTTTGACAGTCGTTACGGGTAGTCAGAAGCCCGAAAGTCTGACAACCAGTCGTACCAAGGGTATCGTATTACCGAATAACTGGGTTATGGAGGTCAGATAGGCAGTCGCTCCATGTAAAATACTGGTATTCAGCTGCATCCGGTTAGACTGGAAGCCGGCCCTGAACATAGTTGGGAAAAGGCTAGGCAGATGATGATTGAGTTTAGATTAGTTATCGTCATAAATAGGTTTATTTAGGTAGGTAGGTATTTTATTTTCTGTTATTGAGTTTTTTTTTTTTTTTAATTAGGTAGGTACTTAGGTAAAGATATCATATAGGTACCCTCTTAATCACCATTAATGAGACACAATTGGTTTTCTATTGTAATTAGCCACAGAGGGCCCGCGAGATAGATGGCATCTTGGTGCACATACATTTTATCCTGTTAGCACGTTCCCGTGGGATAATTTCCGACATCCACGCGGGCGAAGCCGCGGGCAGAAGCTAGTTTTCTAATATTTCCTCAGATACCACCACACAATGAGTCCTCCAATGCTATGGGCCCTTCGATGCTGCCTCCAAGAGATATCGAACGAAACCCTGCCGGTCTCCTGGGCCCGCCACGCTGCCAGCACAGCTCACTTCCACAAACGTCTCGAGGAGTATAACTTCGAGTTCTTCGTCCCAAAGGCAGAAGATAGGCTGTCTACAGTCACTACCGTGGCGCTTCCTCCAGGAGTTGATCACATTGTGTTCACAAGTTACTTGAGAGAAAAGTAAGCACCTTTTTTCACCAGTTCTACCTAGGAGATTGTCCTCTGCTTAACCGGACTTGCCTGTGGATGCCTCAATAAATTAAGGCCTCCAGCCAGGGCTTAAAAAACTTAAAAACTAAGCGACTACTCGCTAAGGGCACCCCCTTTGGGGTTTGGACCTCAACTTAGGGCGTCGCTGGAAGAGAGCAGCAAGAGACAGGCTGGATCGGGATTATTTAGGGACGAATTTAAAATACAGTCCCAGCGGCGCAGGCTGGCTCGAGAAATGGTCGGGGCGGAAAAGTAAACACAAACATTAATTTGGATTTTTTAGATAACCTAAATGGTGGGCATACGAGACAAATCCCGCCGTATAAACGCTGCTGTTCCGATTGAAACCGAATGCGTTTTTTTAATTAGGTCCTCACAATATTAGCAAAATAATCAAGTTGAACGACAAAGCTATACCTATTTATCTAAAGCGACGAAAACTACCTACCTCCGGGTTATGCACGAACCTGTAAAACAAATTACTTAAACATTTAATGCATTTAACATTAAATGCATTTAAAACAAATCGGTTTCTGTCAGCTTCAAACGATGGAGAGAAATAGAACGATGTTTCCAATTCGATTAGCGCTAAATTGTAGTGATTCGTGGTACAAGTGGGCCTAAGTGTCTATCATATATGATTATAGCAAATCTCCATGTAAATGTTTTAAGTGGAAACACTTTCACATCTTTTCATAAGCTAATTAAATCATTTTCATCGCAACAGACACAATATCCTCATCCTGGAAGGCCGTGGCCCAACAGTGGGCAAAGCATTGCGCGTTGGCATCATGGGAGTGAACGCGAGAACTGACGTAGCAGACATACTGGCTGACGCCTTGGCGGACACTCTTCGCGCCATTCACCCGCCAAAATTTTTTAACAATAAATTGTAAAAAAATATGTTCCTATAAATTCTACGTGTTTGTATTGTTATTGTACCTAATTAAGCATTTTCATAATCATTATCTATCGATCTTCTATCTATCTCTATAAATAAAAATTAATCACCGAAATGTATGTACGCACATAACTTCCGATCGACTGCACCGAATTGGATAATTCTTTTTTTTGTGTTTGTTATTGTCAGGACAAGGTTTGTATACACAATTGGACCCGGTTGTTGGCGCTGCTTTTTCGGGCAGGATGACGTCTGCCGGGTCCTCTAGTAATTAATAAATCTTCTTTAATTCATGTCTATCTACAAAAAAAAATGACGATCAGTTTTTTGGGAATAGAAATAAATAAACATGATTTTCACCGAAAATTGTTTTTTTTTCAGTTCCAATCTAGAATTATACCCGCCAGATTAAATGATTTTCTGCTCTGTACTACAAATACGACTAAGTAGACAACAGAATCGTCGAGACTAGTTTCTCTCTACGATCACAACATATTTTAAAAGCCCTTCCCTTCTTTTTAACTACCAACTACATAATGTGTCTCGATCAGTTTTAAAGCGATAAAAACATTAACAATACTTGCTAGATAATTTTCTAGATAATATTACTTTAATTAAATGTGCAAAGTATAGTAAGAGACGACAATGTTGTCTTATTCTCTCATATCTATCAGAAGCATAACATAACTGTACATTACTGTATCATAACAATTCTACCAATATTGGTAGGTACATAAAGTAGTACACAAACTAATGACCAATACTTATCGTCAGTTCTCGTTAGCCAGCGGTGGGAGACACATTGGACCCATGATTAGAAACCGACATTCAAGTTGAACGAGCACAATAATTTACGAATCAGTGATTTCAGAGTGAGTTACCAATTTATTTATTACTTATTTGCTTAACTGTTTATTTATTTTAATTATACTTTATTCAGACGACGAGTTAGTTACGACATAGGTACAAGTTCGATAGCATCACAAACAAGTCACAAGTTTAAATATGTAAGCAAACAAATATTCACGTCGCATTTCACGGCTGCAGCTCTGACAAGACGATGATATTCCTGCCGGAGTCGCGCTGTTTGTAAGCGTGAAGGTCCCGGCGGCGGGTCGTTCGTCTTTCGCTTCGCTGTGTCCCGCCGGGAAGCCGGGATCGCTTCGACAGTCGCGATGGGAATCGAATCAATTTGTCGAGACAACATTGCGCTCGTTCGATCTTCATCCCACGTCTCAGTCTTATATAACCTCGGTTCTAGCTCGGAAACGATGAACTATCATGTCAACAGCGCACTGCCAAATGCACTCTTGACCTCCCTTATCTGTGGCACGGTTAAACGTTAAAATACATTCCTGTTTATTTTTTGCTAACGAAAATACTGTGAATGAATGGTAAACTGGGATATAAAAACAATTGTTAAACCGCAGGCTAGCAACGATAGCATGTGGAACAAATATGAGGCTGGCAAGCGGCACGCACCCCGGGCGCGGCGCACTTGCCAAATGTGCCATCCGATAGCGCCAGAACATTGTAGCAAATTTACAACCACCCTATTAGCACTAAATCTAAACATTAACCCGATTCCGGTAACCAAACTTCACAAATACTTGCACCGAATATCGGTCACTGAGTGCGAGATAGTTTCACTCGAGACGAGCTTGTTTCTGGCGAGCGTGCCTGTAATTGAACCTAGATCTGAATGCTAATGAGCCGTAAATTTTAAAGTTGTCTTGAGAAGACAGTTTTTACACCATAATATGACTGACGTGACACTATACCTATTAGGGTTCATCTAGACGTTTAAACGTCAAAAGTATATGGTCAAACATCTAATGTTATCTCTTTAATGACCACAGACATGACCGTGCTTGAATTATAAGAGATGGGGCACACAATTATCTTTACCTTTTGCATTACATGGTGTGATACAGTTAAGTTAGTGTCCAGTAATTAATAAAGTTTTTGGATTTCTTCAAGTTTCAGTGTTAAACGTTTATGACATAAGAAACATTGTAATATGCTAAAAAACGAAATTGCTTCCTTTAGACGCCGCCTTCTGAAGATTTTAAGTTTTCAACAAAATGTTTTTTTTTTTTTTTCTTCTTATGGACTGATGGACACATTATGTTATCCTATAACTGCATGATTTATTTGTACATCTCATATTTTAAGTGAACTGATAGAGTTCCTTATGAGAATAAATTCTTTAAACCACCATCTTTTCCTATTTCCAGCAAGTTTCCCCAAGATGTCCTCCAAAAAGTTCATAGTGCCTCCTCCGAGGATAGTAGACCGGAAGATAGTGAAGCCGCTGCTGTGTGGACCGGGCCCCTGCGACTACTGGCCTTCTGTCGCAGAGGCTCTCAGTAAGCCTGTCCTCACACCCATCTGCGATGAGTTGTTCGACGTAAGTAGTTTTGTTATTATAAGATCTGCTGGTTGGGTATATCAATCATTTTCCGCTGTAATTTATTTTGTTTTCGCTGTCTGTAAGGTCGAGGCGATACTGACGTATCTCCTCGACGTGTACAAAGATGTTACCGACAGTTATATCGGTAACATCTTTGTAAGACCACTTAGACCTTATTCCTTTCCTATGTTCGTACTTTGAAGTCAGAGTTTCCTAGAATCCTTACTACGTCCATATGACAATTTGGATTTTTAACTTTTATTTGGCCAGGGAACATGAAAAAGGCTCGTGACGTCACTGTTCGGTGCTTACGAGAATACACGCCTGTTATGTAAAAACAAAACCTTGGTTTCTTATGTATTCAGGTGAAATTACATGAATAATAAAGTAAGGTCTCGCTCATGAGTAACAAGAATGCTGCTCACCGCAATACTCCTGAGTGTTTTGAGAGGTAAACAACCTTTTTGAGTTTGTTCCCATTATGTAAGGGAGGGCAAACATACGGTCGACCAAGGTCAGCCCTTGTCATATCTCAAGAGTAAGCTCAAATATGAGTTGAGGTTTTCTTTTCATATTTTGTATTTGAAGTTAATGATGCCTTCTTTCGTTGAATACTTATTTGAAATATGATTCTGAATGAGACGGCTTTTATATTTTTAGTTGTTGAATTGGTACTTATTTTAAGAACGTGATAATCTTATCCGCAGTTCTCATTACCTACTTACAGGAAACTTTTAAAAAATCAGATCAATGTACTTAAGTATCGTTTAATTTAACGGAAACAATCGTGTTAATTATTTTGAAATAATTTTTATTTTATATGGGTACCTATATGGTAAGCATGGCGGTTGAATTAGATACAAATCAAAAAGAACACAGGCCGCTATAAAACCATATAAATAACTGCTATATAATATTAAAAATAAATTTTAAAAAATAAAACCCTAATGACATCACATCATTATTATGGGCTCATGTGGCCAGTGGAAAGTAGCATTATACCACGTAGGTTTTACAAAGGAGGTATGAATAAGTGTTTATATATGATCTCTATACAAACAAAAGATAAGAGGACCAAAAAAACAAAGATTGACTTTTTCGTAGATTTACTATTTTAATTTTGTCCTTATTTCTCCATTCCAGGTCCTGGATGATATCCGTGCTGGCTTGAAATATGTATTCCAAACCCGAAGCAATCTAGTGTTGGCAATGAGTGGGTCTGGTCACTCTGGAATGGAGGCTGTGATCAGCAACCTAGTGGGTCCGGGAGAAACCCTACTCATCGCTTCCAGGGGCATATGGGATCAGCGCGCGTTCATGATAGCTAGTAGATATGGTAATTTAATTTTTTCTACTGTTTGTTTTTTTAATAACAAAAGAAATTGTTTTATGACTTTAAAGGCTAATGACATCACATCATCGTGTGGCCAGTGGCAAGTAGGGGGCGAGCCGCACCGTTTCGTACATTTTCTATGAACCGACGCACACCATCGAAAGCCTAGGCCGCACCGCACTTTTTATATAAAAATGCGTCGCGCTGTATGATTTTATAGGAAAATCGAAAATATCAGACTTAAGTACCTACAATTTGAGTGTTAAATACATTCTATCTTTCACACGGCTTGATATGCGTAAGTTTTAGTGACATCCCCTTTGTAAATGATTCTAGGCATCAAAACTGAAGTGGTCAGTGTTCCACTGAACGTCACCTTCAGTCCTGAACAACTGGAGCCTGAACTGAAGAGATTGCGTCCAACTGCCCTGTTCATCACCCACGGAGACTCATCAACTGGAACTGTACAGAATCTTCAGGGCTTGGGCGATCTTTGTCACAAGTAAGTAGTAAAATTTTAAGATACATTCCCTATCCATAAGGCCTTTAAAAACTTCAGCCCAAAACAATGGCAAAATGTGTCGCGTTTACCTTCAAGCAATGCATTCACAATTAAATAGGTAAATAACAAAAAGGTGAGTACACTAATGTCATTCTAAAAATGCTGGCTGGTTCTGATGAAAAAATTAATTAAAGCCATATTAAATCATTATGAAAAAATTCGCAAAAAAGAAAACGTTAATGGCATCACATAATTATTTTTGTCACGAATGGCCAGTTAACTGCGTTTTAAGAAGTTAATAAAAGGAAGGAGGTTTTATTAATAGGTTTAGTAAGTCCTAATATTGTGTTCACTGGCTGCTTGCTGCTTAATTTATATCTATCTTGACTTAAATCTTCAATAATGAGAACATTTTTAATGTTCGTGTTGTGTTTTTATGTTATGTTTTTTTATCAACACAAAATCACAAAGTCTATCACTAATAAAATAATCCAAAAATAAAAAATGTCTAATATTATGTCGTATCTGCATCCATTTAATATCTCTATGTTATCTTACCAATGACTCTATACAATATCACATCTTTACAATACTCTTTAAAAAACTAAATCAATTTCTCAACGTGAAACGCAAAGAGGTCGCCTTTAAAAAACGCGACTCTGTTATTTGCACTAGCAAATAAGGGATAATACAATCACCGACATTGCCTAGTAACCAGTCTAGTTCAGAGAAAGGATGATAGTAGCTAATAGAATAGGTTCAGTAGGTGCCCACGTAGTTATTGAGTTAAGTCTAGGCTTGGTCAGTCGGCGCGTCTCGGATTACACAGTGACCTAGCTAGAGAAAAACACGTATTACATAAGCAATTTTTTCAACTTTCTAACTTTTCAGGCTGGTTCTAGTCCCATTTTTTTAAATTAAGATTTAAATGTATTTATATACTTATTAAGAAATCTTAAATACAATCTACAAGGTAAGACTAAAATATATGCATCAAAAAAAGGGAAGAGCTCATTATGCGTCCGCATCGCTGTCAGTCGAAAAAGTGTCCAAAAGGCTAGCAGCGATGCCAAGTTGGATAGCATTGCTGATTATTTGACCTAAAAGTCGGCCAGCCCTCTGGTCACGTGAACAGTCCACCAACCGCTTGACAATGTCCCAAAATACTCGATAAGAACACGGACCCCACTGCCCTAGTCTTTCAACCCCAAATGGCTCAAACAATATAATTCCCATTAAGGTTGTTATATTTGCGCCGTTTGAGGTTTTCTGCACCTGCACAGCCCTGCTAGGAAAATAGGATGGCGCGTGGGTGTCGACACAGGTTGCATCCCACACCAACACAGGGTTGGTTTAACCATTTTTAATAAATAAATAAATAAATAAACTTCCAAGGCATTATAGTAATTTTAAGTCATGTGTTGGATTGCGAATTGTAACATTTCTATATATTTCTACTTTCATATCGGTAATTTGTATGGTGTACTTACATAACATAGCGTTAGAATGAACACACATCACCCAAATCAAATGGTCACTAAACTTAAAGTGATATCTAGTTATCTATTCCTCCCATCTTTGCTCCCTGTCTGTCAACTTAACGAACTGTTACAAAAACCACAATCTGGGCTTTATCCAATCTGTGCTGAAACCATTCCTCCTGTCGTTCTTTCACTTCCAAATTAAAAAAGCAGCGAACTTTAGCAGAAAAACTATTTGATTGCCCGAGAAATACTGAGGCTGGGACACGGGGACCGAACAATTTAATTACAGTCGTTGTCTCTTTCATTCCTGACTTGGCTTTTTACTTAGATCTAGGTCTCCCTGAATACGTTCGAGTTGAAAACTCTTTAATTGCATCCTGTGAAGGAGTCTGCAATTAGCATGCAGTGGAAAATACCGAGCGCGGTAAAAGTTAAGATAAAAAGTTTTTCGGAGATTCCGAGCGGCTATTCGGAAATTTCCCAAACTTCTTTAAGCGTGCTCGTTTGACTTGAGTTACTTTCTGCCTTAGTATTACCTGTAAAATGTCCTTTGAGTTTCATACAAATGTTTTTTATCTCAGCAAATCTTCATAATTATATCACTTTAACAGAATTTTATTTTCGTTTTTCTCAGATATGGCACCTTGCTTCTGGTAGACACCGTGGTGTCGCTGGGAGGACTTCCATTCTTCATGGACGAGTGGGGAATCGATGGAGTTTACACCTCCACGCAGAAGGTGTTCAGCGGACCAGCTGGTATATCTCCTGTGGCATTCAGCGCACGTGCCGAGTAAGATAATTAAATTAATACTTATACGTTTTTTTTTTTAATTTCAATAAGTAGATGCTGTGGTCACAAAAACCTAACCTAACTATATTCTTATTACAGGGAAAAGATCAAGAACCGAAAGCACGATCCTCCTTTCTACTTCGACATCAAGCTGTTAGCGCAACAGTGGAACTGCTACGGAAGCACAAGAACGTAAGAATTCATTTTGGTATCGTTGGATACGTTAACTCATATTCTATTTATAACTGTGTCGTAGGCAACCTTCTAAGTTATAAGTAAACACATATTGAAGAAAATTACTTGAATCTTATGCGTTAGACCGAAACTTGAAATCCCAAATCACTTTACCCCAAATGAACGCTATCCATAAAGAGATTCGGGATTACGTTCTTTCGGGATACAGTTATTCGGGATAGCGTTCATTTGGGATTAAGTGATTAGGGATGAAGAGGTTTGGGATTGCTTCTTTCGGGATACAGTTATTCGGGATTTCTAGTTTCGATGTAACGTTTATGAGTCAAATTACTTATTCTGCATAAATCCTATAACTAGTCCTTATGCCCGCGAGCATGTCTGCCGAGTGGTAGGATTCTAGGTTCAGTTTCACAGTGTTCCAGACTTTTGCCTATCTTATTATTCTAAGATTTAAAGCTTAAAAACTAATTGAAAATTTACATGTCGATTATATTTCTTCAGATACCACCACACTTTGAGTCCTCCACTATTCTGGGCCCTCCGGTGTTGCCTCCAGGAGGTCATAAAGGAAACCCTGCCTGCCTCCTGGGCCCGCCATGCCGCTACCGCTGCTCGCTTCCACAAGCGTCTTCGGGAGTATTCCTTCGAGTTCTTGATCCCGAAGCCAGAAGACCGCCTGGCTACCGTCACGACTGTGAAGCTGCCTAAAGGATATGATTACATTGAGTTCGTGAAATATATGAGAGCTAAGTAAGTACCTAAGTCATAGTATTTGGTATAACGGTTACACTGGCGGTAACTTATTCAAACAAATACCTTGTGAATTAAAAATATGCCTCTTTCATTGCTGCAAAGAAATGTTAGCATTTACACGCTTCTGTTTTTGCAATTTGTGATCCGAAGTGCTCGCTTTTACCTTGGCCAGAGGTTAAGCACTGCCATACAACGTAGCAATGCCGCCAGTGTCTTGGGTACATTACCAGTCGACAGCGATGCGGATGAATTTTTCGACGCTATATTTTAGTTTGTAAATAGTTCTAGTTCAGTTAGGATATAATTTTGTTATTTGTGATTCTTTATTAGGGTTGGCTTTACAGAAATAATCCGATAAACATAGAAAGATTACGGGATGTAATATTAATCTGGGAGTTATAGATATAAACTATACATAGGTACTTATATTTAATGGTGAATATTAGACCGCCTCGTTGGTCTAGAGGTGAGAAGCGATACTGCCAAACATAAAGTCCTCGGTTCAAATCCCAAGTTGGGAAAAGTGTAATTGCATTTTTCCATCAGGAATTTCTCAGTAGCCTGGAGTCTGGATATGTGCCCGGTTGATGGCAATAGGCTCACTCCCTATTACGGGTGACAGGCGAAATGTGGATTTACCAAGTACGACCCTGCCTTACCCTTCGGGGATTACAGGCGTATTATCGCATGCATAATGGAATAATGACTTAACTCAAAAAAGACGGTTTTTGGGAAATCGCAAAAGAAGATCTTGCTATGAGGACTTATCCTACTTGTTGATGCATAAAAATAAAACTGATTTATATTAATCATGAATGTTTGTATTTTGAACGTCTATGATTAACTATTAATGAGATCTGAGTAAAAAAAAAAACGGAAATCATTTCTGACCTATCTAATAATGGGTCAATGTTCCATTAAGCATGCGTTATGTAATTACAAATGTATCAATCGATGAAAATGGACAAAGAGCTTTGGTTGCACGACATGCACAGCAACAATAAAAATCAATCAATCCGATTCGTACTATCTTTTAGGTCAGCAAATCGTGGCCATGATTCAAACCAGAAATATGAATTTCTTTCACGTCCACACATAACTTTTGAATTCGCTAGTGACAAATCTACTGTCAAAATCTGTGTGTGGATGTGAGATTTTTAAATGGTCAAGAAGTCGCCGGCGATCATAGTCGCTATGTTTGTACCTACTACAAGTATCTTCTTAATTAATCCATGTTAATCTTCCACAGGCACAATATCCTAATATTAGCTGGTCTGGGCCCGACCGTGGGCAAGGCGCTTCGCATCGGCATCATGGGCGTCAACTCCACTATACAGGTCGCTGACGCGGTGGCTGAAGCCATGGCTGACACCCTATGGGCGCTCAAGAAGTCTTCTCTTTAAAATAATAGGAAAAATACGAAAATAAGAAATTGACCCGCGACGATGCATACACAAGATGCACAAACCTTTTACAGTTACTTTACTTCTGATTTTGCATCACTGTCCAAGTCACAGTGATCTTTATTCTCATTCTTATATGGTTGCTTCTGCCACTGACGGTTCTGTCAAAATCATTGTGATCTTTATCCTCGTTATGATAAGGTTGCTGTTAGATTAGGTAAAATAACTGTGAACGGACTTTAGATATAAGGTTAAGGACTGCACTTTCTACCGTGTAATACTAAAGTGTCTTTCAAACGGCTGGTTTAATGTTATAGATTAATTAGACAATAAAACAATGTATTTTATGCAAAATAAATGCTTTTCAGCTTTAACTTCTACAGAGTTTCTGTTAAATTCAATGAGAGATTTGAGATCCTTAAGATCCAACCTTAAGGATCTCAAATCTCTCATTGAATTTGTCATAAAAATACAGGATCATGCACTCTTTTCGCATTTGAGTTTGTTCGATCCCAAGCAACGCGAATTTCCAAAAATGTTTGATTGTAGTTTTACTTACATACTTCTGAAAAAATAATTAAATGTTTCCTTTGAGCACCAATGTTTAGGGTACCTAGTTTCCCTACAGACACCCCTTGTATAACACCCCCCAAAGAGCAAAGAGCTCGATATTTGGATGACCTTTTATTGACCTTGATCTTGACTGTCAAAAAAATTGCCTATAAATTACATGAGATAACAATATAAATTGCATGCTGTGTTGACATAACAATACTGAATGTCCAGACAGCGGCTAGTTTTTGCAAAACGACCTTAACCGGGTATTTTATTACCTACGTGACGAAAGAGTTGATCAATAAACAAGAAATTACCCAGAATCCCAGGTGTTGCAGGCGTTGCAGCAACGACAGTATCACAGTCCCGGACTACTGGATATTGCTTGAGATTGCACGACGCCTCCTTTTATTATACATGCGAGTATTAAGCCCCCTTTTTGGAAATTGCCTTTTTTAAGAGGAGTGAAAAAGGAATTTGTTTTTTATATTTTTTTTTTTAGATTAATGCACTCGAAACTTGGTACGAATACTTACCTAGGTAAAGTTTTTCATCAAAACTACCCCTAAAATAACTTGAGAATTGGTATAAATAATCTTTAAGACCAATTATTAAGCGTCCCAACATTTAAAAAAAATCAACCCCTGTGGGGGTGAATCAAGGCTAAGTATTATAAAGTACCCATATATGAATAATCTATTAACTCAAAACGATCCAACCACCTTCTGAAAAAATAAATTGTTATCTGAAAACCAAATGGTTTAATGGTTTATGGAATGTAATGGTGGAGTCCGAAATCCACGCGACGTCACGGGCACATTATATCTATAATGTACAGTTGATATGTAGGTACCTCTTCTAAAACTTCCAATATAAAAGAAGAAAACACTCGCTGGGAGAATAGAATTGAAAGGCATATTTGTTCACAGGTCATTTATTTCATATCAATGTATGACGGTTTACAAACTATTGACTGGATGCACCTAGACAACCCAAATTGTGCGGTATTATACCACAAATAATTTAATTTTTCAAAGAAGTTTAGGTTTTCGAATTGAATCTAAAGAGTTCTAAATAAAAATAAAATGAATATCATCCCGTTAAATACCATTACATCGGTATTGAATGCAGTGATTTATAAAATAGAAAAACAATGCAATACAAGCGAGTTCATAGTATTCTGTATGGCTATTAGTTATGTTATTCGCAAGCCATAGGTGACTACTTTTCTATTGTTAGATTATAAAAAAAATATATTAGAACCAAGATAACTCTTGTGCTTACTCGAGTGATATTCTCGTTATGTCAAATAAAAATAAAATAATAGCCAATGTAACATTAAAATAATACAACAACTCCTCGAAAATTTTGACTGGACTAGAACCCACAACGAAATGTGAAAATTTTAATTTACAAGATATTTTTGGCAAATGGACTCTCTCGAAAAAAAATCAAATTGCTAAAAACCGTGCTGTTACGGCACAATATTACCTTCAGGTCTCATCTTCACGTGATGTAAAAACTGCAGCGTTTTTAAATAATCCAATATCAATTTGAAGAAAGCCGCCTTCAAGCGCCCGCGCATAACATTTGTAAAAGGCGTCTCATTCCCTAACACGTGAACGTACCTACTTAACGCTAGTGTTTTTACACCTAGTGACTATGAGGCCTCGGATACAACTTAAGAGTAATAAATTCCTATTATAATCAGTATTGAAAACAGACGTATCGCTAGCTACATGGCATCCATATCCATCACATCGAAACATTTGGACTAGCTTCCTTAATTACGTAACTAAACCGTTAACCTAGTAATTAAACAAAACTAGTCACGAAATTTGCGTAAACTACACCTTATCTATATTGATTTATAACGGTACAATACGTAATAGGTATCTGTGTATACAGTACATATTGAAATGTAGACTCTAGAATCATATTAATATTTACAAAATTGTATTTAGACAAACGTATATAAAGTCTATTGATAAGTATAAGTATTAAAACTTCATATTATATTTCCACAAGATATGTCACTCGACCAGTGATTATTGTTCCTAAAAGCATGTTCTGCTGCATAAACCACTGGTATTACAGTTCATTATATGTAATAATATCGTGAAGCAACATCAATTCCTGTACGTCGATTGTTATTGTCTATAAAATACCATTAAATATCTCCTCTCCTTCACTACAACTAGATAAAATAACGCAGGTAATAGAAGTTACCGATCATAACGTGTACAGACACTCGTGTGGTACATATAGATATACAAAACTAAAAGCAAATGCACAAACAAGGCGACCAATAAGATAGCATTTGTGATGGTTCATACATGATTACCTAAACATGCGGTTATCCCGTATCATATACAATAGAGACGTAAATAAATATGCACATAAGTAGTATTATAATTTATATTTACATTTAAGAAAATATGGCACATCTGTTATCGACCGCGCTCGCAATCCTTGTGTAACGACCGAGCGATCGAGCCCTACCACTAAAATAATACGAATCAGTATCGGATCATGTAATGCGCCTAAATTTCGGGTTACCATAATACCAATTAAAATACCGGTGGGTAAGTAAATATTCAACGCCGTTAAAATAATACACAGTAAAGCTACCGTCCGTCGTCGATCGACTCCGAGCCTCCGCGCGGCCGACCTACCGCCTGCCTACCGAGTCGCCGCCACACCGCGCCGCGACCGAACGCACCGCCAGTCTACACAATCACTCCAGTGATGACATTAACCTCTAATTGGCCAAGCCTCATATTTTTAATGAATACAATCGAATTTATTTACTCCGCTCTCGTCGGATTAGATATAGAGAAAATTAAATTCTGTATATTTCATACTCGTGCAAACAAGAGTGCCGCACTGAAACTTTCAGTCAGCGTTTCGTGTGAGTCGCATCGCAGTCGTTCGGTCCGGTGACGGCGCGCCACCGATGACGCAATCTAAAACTAGAGACACATTCGAATCGCACGAGTACATAAAAATATGTCAGTCTATAGAGCTACGCGCTCACTCACTTAGCCTACGAGCAGTCTGGGGTATAGACGGGGTGGTCGGGCGCAGTAATACTGTGTCCGGGGAGGGCCGGGGCGCGCTCAGCTGGGCGGCGGCGGCGCCGGCCGCTCCGTGCGCGGCGCGCGCTGCCGCCGGTGCCGCGTGCACGCGCAGCACGCGTCCACGCGCCTCCGTCGCGCGCACGCCGCGCGCCCGCAGCGCTTGCGGACGCACGTCACCTCTCCATCCTGGAATAGACAAGAAAAGACATTTAATACAAACATCGCATGCATGCCATGCGCCTGAGGCATATGACCCTCAGAAGTAGGTAAGCTTAAATGATTTAGGAATCAAAAATCTCTTGCAACTTTTAAAAGGCAGGGTATTTGAACATTACCAATGATATCATTAGATAAACTAAAAATTGATCAAAACCACATCTTGCAAAAATTTTACCATTAGTTACTATGTTAACAATTGGTTGAAGTTAACTACGGATCAAAAAATCGGCCCTTAATTGTAAGTTTTTACTAACTGTTTTCTTTTGTTAATAAATGACTTTTTATTTTATCGTCCGGCAAAACTTTCGTGTAACTTAACAATTATTATGTGGTCCTCGTAGAAATTAATCATTTTATTATTTTTGTGTGAATCAAAGTATCTTAAACTGTTTAAGATGTTATTCACCTTGCACCGACACGTGACGCAGCGCTGCTCCCCGTGCGAGTGTATGGAGGGGTGCACCTCCTTGCCGTTGGGCAGCGGCCCGTCGGGGAACTTGCAGCCGCCTTCCGCCAGGATCTCCTCAGCCGTGCGCGGGGCACCCTGGTCTTTTGGAGTCTCTTCGTCTGGTTTCTTTGCTTTCACCTGAGAAAACAAAAAAATAACTCGAGAATTTGCGATCATCGTCGCAAGGTGCTGCAAGGTGGGCTGGATGACAGTATCCGAGGGTCAGCACTGCACTGCTATGGGCTAATGTGACAAAAATTATCATGAGCAAATTCTTGACTACCTGGAAAGTAAGTTCCATTCTCACCTCCGGACATATGCGGCAGCAGGCCTTCTTGTCCGGCCTATACGCCTCCTTTTCGCTGCAACGTAATGGCGGGCACTTGACTCTGGGGCACTGTATCTGCCTGGTGGCGAAGTTGCACGTGCAGATGGCGCACGTGTCGTACCCGCCGGGCACCAGGTAGGGATGCCACGACGAGCCCGGCGCGTAGGTCTGTCCAGCGAGGACGCAACTGCCATTGTCTGACCATACCGCTGTTGTAGAGTCTGGAAAAGAAAATTGATGTCAATTCAATATACCTACTTAGAGGAACCAAATTTAGCCATTATATACTTGGGTGGATATCAGATTCTTGTCTACCGCTTGCATTTTTGGATAGCAAAGTTATTGCCATATCCCAGTGTTCTGTGTCCTGTTCTAAGATATTTCGACTTTAAATCCTATTTCTGACTAAATTCTACTTCAGTTTTATCGTTTTACTTGAGCTAAGTTAGTGTTGTACCACGCTGTTGGGTCATGTTCACCATAATGTCATACTCACTGGTACAGATAGGGCAGCACTGTCCGGGCGGCTTGATGGTGGGCACAAGGCAATTCACAGGCGGGCATTGTACCGCCTCGCACTTGGGAACACCCAGCACGCACCAGCATTTTGAACAAGTCTGCAATCATTGAAAAACTCTTTAGAATGTGACGCACTCAAGATACATAGTAGGTAAGTGGTTTTCGTCAGCACTAGCGCACTAAAACAGTTGATGTATTTATGTTTAGGTACCTCAGTATCTGTCCAAGTCTCTCCAAGCTTGTAGAACTTATCTCTCTGCGTACAATAGTTGACGTTGAGGCGGAACAGGGAGTAGTCCGTGATCTGGTCTTCGAGTGGTCCTGGGGTGTACTTGGCACTGAGCTCGTTGTCTGACGTCCCTGGGACCGCTGGCAAGCACGATGGTGGCACGCTTATCTGGAATCATGAAAAAATTTTGTTCGGTCCAAGCCTTTTTTTATAGAAAACTAGTATGAAGTTAGTATTTAATCCACTCACCGATTAATTTCCCAATCTAGTGCAGCACAAACAAATTGTAAGTCAAATTAAATATAAGTTCAGCTTAGGCTTATCTTAATCGTAAAGAGAATTAAGTTTTTTTTTTAAATTAGTACAGGTTGGGCTTATCTCTGCTATTAAGAAACTTAGTTTTTTTTTTTAATTTTGTATTGTTCTACGACCATTTACAATGAACTACATAGTATAGTATATCAAATGAACAAACTCGTAATAACAAATAGGACGTAGCTCTGAGACCAATCCACTTACCAGATATGGTGGCCATTTGTATGTTAGAGAAAAAGCCTACACTGCATTCGCCATTTATTTGCCAAAAATACGAGTTTATGGAAAAATAACTTAAATTCCTATACAATAAAGTTTAGTTTACGATTCAACTTCAAACAACAAAAAACATTTTTATAACTTTTTCAATATTGCAATGACTTGCAATATTGAAAAAGTTATAAAAATGATTTTTTTTTTTTCTCTAAAATCAACTTATTCGCCATTGAAATAAATTTGATATTGTTTAACTTAACCAAAAACAAAAAATTTGAATAACATCAATTTGAATAGACAGTAAGTCCCTTGGTCCGGTCACAGTAAACCAAACCTTCTGTACCTAAACTTAAGGTTTTTTCGGTATCATAGTCATGTATGTGTATTATTCACCTGTGGTACTCGCGTGCGCAGAATCACAGTGACATTGTCGTGTGCGCGAAGCTCCAGATACGAGGCTCCTACATGCAGCGCGACCAGCTCAGCAGCAGTGGGCTCCAGGACCCACCCTTCTTCACTCCCCAACTCTCTTGCCCCTCCTTCGGCGCCTGCGTGAGACTCCAGCCACCAAGATGACCAGGAGCGAGCGTTGCCACCCGTTACCACCGTCTGATTAAAAAAAAGCTGATGAATTGTACAATAAATATATTATTTTAATTCTTCGATCTGCCTTTGGCTGAGAATAAAATTAATGAAACTAAATTACATATTATTTTGCTGTCTATCTGACCGCTTTCGCGCTTATATCACAAGAGAATCTTCTTACTTATATTCAGGTTTAAAACAAGTTTCAATAACAATTAATTATCAGAGAATCTTATATCCAAGAATATTGGCAACTAGTAATTTCCAATTTTAACACATAACATAATATAACATCACGCCTGTATCACGAAGAGTAAGGCAGAAGTGTACATATCGCCAGTTATGTCCCATGTAATAGAGGGCGGGCCTATTATCATTAACTGGGCACGAATCCAGACTCCAGATTGCTACTGGAAAAATCCAGATGGAAAACCCGATAACACTTTGTCCAACCTGGGAATCGAACCAGGACCTTAGCAGTAGCACTTGCGACCACTACACCAAGGAGGCAATCCAATTTAATTTAATTTCCAATTTTCATACCTCATAATACAATCCACAGAGCGAATCGACGGACAGCCAAGCCAGCCCAGCCATATTGGCTGGTAGCCGGACCTGCCCCGTTCTTCTTAGCAGGGCGGGACCGGAACCGGCGGCATCAGGCAGCATCCGAGATGTTAAACGTCCACGGAGGATAGGTGGACCTGGAAAAGTCGAAATAATGCAAAATTGTAAAAGCTTACCCATCATCTACTAACCTAACAAATCTCATGCTGCGGTCAAGTTTGAAGATAGAATGTTGCAACATTGTCAACTTACACGTGAGAATTCTCATCATTGTTATAAGACCGAATTTCGGCCACGGCGACGAATCTCAACGGAGACTAGCCTTCGGTGTGGGAGATATTATAGTGCACAAGTGTGTGCGCAGACACAAGTTCACTTATTCTTCCCTCACTCATAGTCTGGTGGGACTACAATGCAACACGACTGGAGAGAGATCAGGCACAGGACCAGGGCTTTACGTGCTTTCCGAGGCACGGGGGTATCACATCGCCATCTTCCAAACTCCGGGCAGTTATTAGGAAATTCCGAATGGAAAATATGACTGCCCGACCCTGGGAATCGAACCCAGGACCCAACGCTCAACAGTCGCGCTTGCAACCACGAGACCAAACTACACGTAGGGGTAGAGCGATTCTGATTGAAAGCAGTTCAGCCAATGCCAATTTTAAATGAAAGAATTCTCTACAAGAGATAGGAGGATACAACAACTTTGCTACAAAAATAATAATAGGATCAGATTCGAGGTGTCAAAAGCCGTTATGATAAATCCTGGACAGATTTAAATCTCACATAAATCCCTGTATTTACGTTGTTAATTCAGACTATTTGCTTGACAAAGCCGGGGCACATCTTAATAGGAACAAACTCGATCAGGCATTCATTTCAATTGAGCGCTCAACAAACTAAGTACTTACAGCGCAACATTCATTTTAATTATACCGTCTTTTGTTTCATCTCACGTTTAGAGGGTGTTCCTCTAGACGTGAGATCAAACAAAAGACGGTTTGAGCCACATAACGTGAAATAACAGAACATCACGCTGTTATTCTCCGCTGGATTATGCAGAGGTCTATAGTACCCTTGACCCATATACGAGTATCACGAAATATATTTAAGTTTTAACAGGCTTATTCCCACTGGGCAATAATGCACTCTCGGGTTGTTACCGAAAAATTCTGCGCCGGAAAAATCAAAAACACTCGTCACCTCATCTAGCTTAAAAATATCATTTTTGACATACCTACTTAAAGTATTAATAAACAATGGATAAACCATAGTGCCCCGCTGTCCAGTTGTAATATTGATTAAATAGATCCATTTTTATCACTTTAAATCTCCGATCCAGAAATAAATATCTTCCTACTAAAATTATAAACGTGAAAGTTTGTATGGATGGATGGATGGATGGAAGATTGTTACTCTTTCACGCAAAAACTCCTAAATGGATTTGGAAGAAATTTGGCACACAGGTGGTTTATAATCAGGATTAACATATAAGATACTTTTTATCCCGATATTCCCACGGGATCGAAACGTATGCGGGTGAAACCGCGGGGCGCATCTAGTTTACCATATTATTATTTTTTGTCGATTTGAAAATCAAATCCAGGACCTAATACTCAACATCATTTGCCTGGAATGACTAACGTTTGGTCAAAAAACATTCTTCTGGAATCTGTGGTAATAGATTTTCAAAAGCATACGTTCACCAGCTCATAAATAGAAGAAAAAGAAGTAGAGAATCTTACCGGTATCAGCACTGATATGCACAGCGAGCTGCTCCTCATACAATGGCTGGAATATTCTGGCGCTTGGTCTCGCCAGCACACCGATGCGGGTGTCCAGTATCTCCACCTGCGAGTGACGCTTGCCCTGCTCCTCCACTAACGTTATCTTGGGATCCGTTATACCCAAATTATCAACCTGAAGAAGAGGATACAAATCATCAGTAGCAATAAATATGTTGGTTCTTCAAATTATGTACGGATCATTTTACTAGCGATCGGCACCTGCTTCGCACGGTTTTACGGCTTAACAGATCATCGAGATTTCTTTAGTATGCAAGTTTATTATTAATATATAACAAGTACACATAAACCTTCCAGAATAAATTCAATAAATTTATTTTTACTTTTTTTCTAGCATTTTTAAATTATATCATTATTGTCATCGTCTGCACTTTTACATACTTAAGTTACTTAACATTAAATTAAATTAATAATATTATTCTTTTGTACAACTTCTGCGGAATTTGCCTGTAAGCGATTGTTGCACTGTTGCACACACACTTTCGCATGTTACATTTAGCATAGAATCGGTGTAAACAATTGTTGGTGAACCAATAAAATAAATAAATTCTCTAAATGATTGTAAACACGCTAGAAACAGACAGATACGAAAAGCGACTTTAATTTATATTATGTACTAGCTTCTACCCGCGGCTTCGTCCGCGTGAAATATCTTGTTCCCCCGAACCACTCCGTCGCATCGCATCGCCAACCCGCACTATTACTTTGTTTTCCATTCCTTGCTCAGCTCCTAAGGATCCTAGCGTAATGTTAAGCAAGGTACCCTATAGCCTTTCTCAAAAATTGGGCTAACAAATACAAAAATATTTTTTGAAATCCGACGGGAAGTTCCGGAAATTAGTGCGTTCAAACTAACAAACAAACAAACTCTTCAGTTTTAGTATTAGTATATAGATAAATATATATGAGAGACTTTGTTGGGATATGCAAAATCGGAAGGCAGAACTATGATCTCTACAGTATAAGTAGATAATGATGAGTTCATCAACTTCTTTTTAAATGTCAAGTAACTTAATCCAAACAAAATTAAAGAAACCATTAACACTTGTGTCCAATGTCCAATATAAATCTAATAAATTGTGCCTCTCAACGACCTCAAGTAACCTATTAAGGAGCCTCTCAAGCGATTTGGTTTTTAGTGATAAATATCATCGGAATCATTTAAATTCCTTTATTTTAAACGAGTCAAGTCATTGGAATAATGACATATAACATTGGGTGGAAAAAAATGTATGTTGGCGCTAATCGGAGCGCTAAAGAATGTGTCAACATCCATTCTTAATTACTTTATGACACATACAGTGGCGCTTACACAAGTTGTTGAGGTTTCTCTAAGAGATGAACGCTGAATTCACAATCGTTCATTATCATTGTCGGTATAGCTACCGTCTTGTGTTCTGTCGTAATTAGTTGTAATTTATCTGCACATGTGTGGGTGGAGGACTTTCATTGAATGTTAATTGGAAAACGGAATCTTCGAGACGATCAGCGTGATTTAAACTTACTATTTACATTATACAGGTTGACAGTGACATCGACAAACAACCTAATTCTAGAGCCCCTACATCAGTTATTAAAAAAAATCAGCTGTTTTCTACAAATGTGCCCTATGCGGTCAAAATGTATGAAATAACATTTTTCATTTTAATAACTGACTAATCATTTCAACCCTGATGGGTAATAATCATGTACTGCGTGATTCCATGGTGACAGGTGCGCGTCCATGTCCCCGCCACCCTGCACTTTATTTACTTCAATTTATCTGGTGGCTATTTACCTGTATATCATAGACGAGCGATCCCTCTTTATCGATGTAGAGCATGGCAAGTCCTTCAGGCGCTGGCGTAGCTGACAGCCTCTCAGACACAAGCGGTGCGTTGTACACTTCACACGCCGCTTTCTGCCTCACACTGCCCATGATCCTCCTCTCCGGAGTGCCAACAGCCTCCACGGTGAGCAGTAACCGGCCTCTTGCTAAAGACCTCAGTTCTGCAGCCGACACCGGGGTCGACACCTCCAGGACATTGAAGTCATAATGGGGTTTGCTTACCCTCTGCACCTGGAAAAACACATTAATTTACCTAATACCTGCATCCATTTTTACTCTTAAATACAATTCGATTCTTAAACAGTACATGACTATATAATTGTACTAATATCTCGAAAATAATTAACGAAATTCTTGAAACGAAGATATGCAAAAGTTAACACATACAGTATTTCACGAACTCTAATACGCTCTTAATATTGGACTTAATTTACGTTTATTGGTAGTAATTAGCCACTTAAGACCCTCATTAAGAAGTCGCCAGAATTACTTTGTTGCAATTTCAAAAACATCGCGAGACAGACACTGGTTGTTGTAATACTCGTATAATAAGTATAGGAATAAATATGAATATACCTGATCAATGATGGTCTGGTTTTTTTCCGGTAGTGTGAGCACCACTCTGACGAGATGAGAAGTCACAGCAGTTTTGGGGAAGACTCCATTGAAGACCAGCGCCAGGTAAAGGCTGGGCGTGGCTCCGGCAACCGCCGTGATGACAGCAGTGCCGCCCCACCAGCCGTCTTCGTACTCCATCGCAGGGTAATCCCGACAAGCACCTTCGCCGATGGAAGTAGGAGGGTGCTCTGGCTCCAAGAGTGTCGTGAACATCTCTGATGATAGAGCTGGATACCTAAAAAAAGGTTTACTATATTTCTGATCTCTAAGCACGTGATTAGGGAAAATCTGGTCTGTCATCGCAAAAATCCTCGCGTCATTTTCGCCGAAACTGCCATTTTTACTGTTTGTAAGCTGCTGATAAAATTATTATTTTCTACGACTTCTTTTCTAAGTAAGAGTAATTATTTGAAAAGAAGGCCGTTCGTTTTCCGAGAAGTACAATCTAATCTCGTCTACTATATCTCAAAATATCAGTAATAGTACATGACTGAGCTCAATGCATTGACTATATCTTAGATATCTCGGTAGCGCAAAAGCAATTATCCAGTAACAGCATTATGGCCTGTTATAAACATATGTGTCTAGGTTTTTTCCCAGAATTATTTCTAATGATGAACCTAAACTTTTCCGTTGTTAATCACGCGGTTAATTAAATTTACAATCCAAGGCGAATAGTACCACCATTCATAGATTCCCGGGAATAATTGCTGCGATAATATTTATTACTTCGATTTGATGGGCTGCTGGAGATTACTCATAAGGTAATATAAATCAAGGCGGCGGCATGTACAAAGTTGGTGTGCATTTAAAATTCCTATTCCTTACCTACCTGTCGATTCTGCCGCTGAGTGCGCTATCGATGGAGTTGTTCCGCGCGTCGCCCCACAGCAGCGCCACGTGCAGGTCGCCGTCTCGCAACAACGTCTTGTACTGACGCGGCACTCGACGCCAAACACCGCAAAGCTGTAAACAACAGATTCCTGCGTTTATAGCCAATATAACAAGTAATTAATGAGTATCTACTTCAATATTTCATAGAATCAGTCGATGTAGGTATAACACGAGCAATCGCTTTAATTACCTTATCAGTTTTTTCTTCATACGTTGCGTGAATCCCGGGTATTTTCTTGAGGGACTGTTCTAGTAGCACTCGGCCCTCTCGGTCGAGGAAGGCGACTGCTCGAGGCTGGTTCTGTATCGAGGGGCTGAGGAGGACGGACCAGTAGAGGTGCCGTCTGCGGAACGTGAAGCGCGCAGTCGCCACCCCTGCCGCTACCGGCACCCCTGACATGTCATCACGTCGCACGCACAGCGGAGACCGGCCAGTCAGAAACGATGCGAAATCTGGAAGATGGGGTAGCTTTACCTATGTATCTCGCACATACATGGAAATTCAGAGAACATGTCTTCAAAAAATTGCATGCAAAACTTACATTTCATGTTTTTTTCGTCTTCGTCAGTCGTAATGACAACTGGACTATCTTCTTGGACGATATCGGGGGCTGAAACAAGGAAATGGATTTACTCAACTGTATAATATCAGTTGCTGGGGCAGTATACCAGCTGTTAAGGTTAAACCTGCTGGCAGAAAAAGGGTAGCCTTTCATAAGCTTAGACAACGACGCCAACTTTAATGAAATACGTTACAATAGGGCACTAAAATATTATGGTTCATATCGATTCGATAACATTACTTTCCAAGTAAACGGTGAAAGGTGCTTAGGACGTATTCTATAAACGGAGATGTTGACTCACAAAAACAAATAAAATTTACATTTATAGGTAATCATAATTGCGTGAAATCTAGAGGGAAGGAAATATAATTGGATGTAAATGTAAATGTTTCCCCGTTGGTATAGATATCGGTACTTTCTCCTCGTGACGCTGCCTCATAAAAAGTCGTGTATAGTTGGATCAATTGACGGCGAGTGCGCCGGCGTCGCGGGGCCTGTTCGCAAGACCTCCCCGACCCCTCCATTCGGGTTGATTGGATCAAATGTTATTCAATCGTAACAGGATCGGCGCGGGCGTCTAGACGGCGACGGTAGAATTTGCGTTTTGCATAGCTTTCTTGTTGGGTCTGGTATGGACAGAAATAGAGGGAGCACTGACATTTCGTGCGACACTTTGATTGGTACCCGATTTGTCGATGTCCGCTCGTTAAATGCTCGTAAACCCAAATGCATCGGCTGCGTATTGTATTAATATATTTATTGGATTGCCGTAACTAGAACTGAGCGCGTATATTACGCGTTATTACTATCAAGTTTGGTTAAGTGTGATGTAAGTCCTGATTTAATGCTTTTAGTGTTCCCGAGACTTGTAAATTTCAAGTAACTAAGGTAATAAGTTATTGAGTTAAACCGGTGCCTAAGGCTGGAACTTGCTACATACTACGAGTACATAGGTTATGGTTTAAGTAAAAGTTTTAATGCTTTTCTTCTTATTCCTTTACAGTGTCATTTAGGGGTTTGTGGTTTATTAGATAGTGTAGTTTGATCGATATTAACCGAACAACCCACGGGTTGGTTTTAAAATATTATATGGTTGTGTGTAGTAATTTCATAAAAACAGGACTATGAAAGGTTATTCCTACTTAAAACATTTTTAAACCAAATTCAACAAATCTGTTCCCATATCTATATCTGAAAATCCATCCATATGCCCTTTGTTAGACGCCTTTCGGATACCCATCTAGCGGAACAGCTTTTCCTACGTAACCGGAAATGGAAATTAGAAAATCACAGTTGAGCTGTTGTATTCGTTCTTAAGTACCTACTTAAGAATAGAAGAGAATGGAACGATACAGGTGTACATAAGTTACAAGTATCAATAAATAATTCAAAATTAATAAGCACCTGCATTAACATAATGCACAATACCTATATAATAACTAACGACTCAAACACTTTACATTTTCCAATATTTTTCCATAAATTTGAAATGTCAATTTTCAATAACTACCTGTCTTTAGAAGTAATTACTTTAATAGAATAAGTGCTCCTAGTCTTAATAAACATGTAAATGTCACATTGTAATATAATATCAATAATGGTATAACTATATTGCAACTTGTCGATATCTATGTTTAAGCGCATTACGTATAGTCGTGTATGAATTAACTAGCGCGAGTTAGACTAATAAATCGTGTTATCTGATTATTGGCAGTGGACAGGGGAATGACATGATAAACAAGTATATAGTGTCCAGTAAACATTGTGATGAGGAGACCTGTTTACGCGACTACGCGTTTATACGAAGTATACGCGGCCAGATAGTGATCTGGCACGCTCCGGCGCCGTCAATAATTCACTCTGTAAATTCATTACATATCCGAGACAGCCCTAAATTTATTTGCAAATGGCGCCAAGGCGGCGATGAGTAGCTCTAGGATATTTGCAAGCACAACAAAGAGTAGCGCGCACGGAGAGATGGCGGCGAGGGAATGTGCGCCGATACCCAGGGCTGACGACACGTTCATCGCGCGCGTTACTAGGTGCTATGTTATGTACCGACTGGTAGTCGTTAACTGCTGCTCCGTTTATGTCTCACACGACAAAACTCTAGTTTTGTCTACGTTCCACAAGATAAATAGCTTATTTTCTACGTTAAATTCATCGTCCCAAAGTGAGTTACAACTTACAGGCCGTAGTGTGCAATGTTTCTGTCTGAATGTAGATCATAAAGTTATTCTGCTTAACGCAATATGTACCAAATTACATTAAAAGCTGTCCTAGTGTTTGTGTAATCGATTAACAAACATTCCGCTTTGGTATTTATACTATTAGTTAGAATATTACCAACGTGTTATATCTGAGCATGGAGTATGAATAAATACAGTAAAATATGCTGCCGGCCATTAAAATGCATTAACAGTGACAAATACCAGCGCTAGTGGCATAGTGGGACAACCGCGGACGTTTCTGTGTATTATTGTTTATTTGCTCATACGTCATATCTTGTGTTTCTGGTCTCTACAAGTCAGGGTTGCTTTATTTTTTTGTAGACATGCCTTTCTATTATTCTAGATGTACAAGACATCTTTTGCGAATGTATTGCTATCTAATCTAGGGCAACTGGCCTTAAGTACGCCCTACGGGCCAGTTACCCTTTAGTGCTTAAGTGGCTAAAGTTTACCGATATGTAGTTCCGTAATGGAGAGACTTTTCCTGCAAATCTCCTCATTGATCTAGTGAACTTGAATAATAATGCTGTCGGTACGAGAATGCGGCTAGTGGCTAACCCTAGTAGAGAGTGTGCGGTCGTCGTCGGACACCTTTGACTCGGCCAAGCTTGGCTCACTCGTCGCGCCTGTGCCCGTATGAATATTTATGCGCTTGCATAGCGCACACTAGCGGCTCAGCGCGAACAGAGCGACACGTAGCTTTTCAACCGATACCACTCATTAATGTCGTTTAGCGTAAATTTAAACTTTTAAAAGCAACCTCGAAGCCGCGACGTGCCGCGACTAGAGCCGTGATCGCTTCATTTCTAGTCTGGTCGCGGCCTATCGTTTAGTCCTCTGCGTCGCGACGAGTTTTCCAATAGTGTGATGTAACCCGGCGCCGCCGAGCCGCGCGGGCGCAGGCGACGACGCCGGCAGCCGCCCCGCCGTGCTCAGAAGCGCACAACGCCACTAAATCGGTTCAAAGGGGCCAGATATAAAACTCATTCGATGTCATATCACACAAACGATTGAAACTGTGCGACGGCTGCCAGATATCAGAACCGGCCGGCCCACAACAGATTCATATCGCTACATGCTATATGACTATCTGTCATTAATTAAGACGTATTCTAACAAGCGTATAGGTCATCACAAAAATCTTTTATATATTTGATGCGCGATACATCACTCGTTTCGTCTTAAATTTTTTATGACGTCTAGCATTAAAATGCTTTGAAATAATTTTTGAACGTCGTTATTTTATTTAAAACTTTTTACAATGGTAATGCAGAAATAATGATGAAGTGTTCAGGCGCCGTGTAATGTCGTAACTAGCCGAGTTCTGTCACCAGCAGACAGAGCAGTGAGTGCTGACAACATGGCATCGCCGATAGTTTTGTGCAGCCAGCTCTAATAAGGATTGCACAATCAATCGCGTCTATATAAGAGGTCTTGAAACAGCTCCATGTTCCGTACTTCCCAAGTAAGCGCCTGCATATTTATAGGTCGTTTAAGAGCGGATTAATAAATTATACAAATACTTTGCATATGTGTAATTCGGTTCCTATCGAACACTTATCAAGTGTCCGTAAATCGATTTATTATGCATTACGCTATGACAGGTACACGGGCGCATCATTCATCAAAATCAATTTATCGAATGCAGTGGTATGTTAAATATTTTCAAGTTACACGAACGTATCATTGAACATTCAGACGCGTCCACTCATACCTTGACCTCGACTACACTGAAAAACTTCATGTACCGCGTTGGGTCGCGGTGCTGCCGCGCATCGCCGGAACTATTCTGAACAAAGTGACGACGCGTCTAGTGACGTCATGCACGACGCTCCACTGAAAACACCGTCGCTCATTTCACCTCGACATCTAAACCACGTACCTGTCACTACTTGTAACTATGCCAGAAACTTTATTCTTCGTTATTTACCTCGACAACATCGCACTGATTCATATCGGCACATTAATCTAGTAGAATCAATACTACTACTTCTCGATCTTACACTAAGTACTCGACCTAATTAACCATTAACCTAAATGTTTGTCACACAAGCTCGTAGATAACATTGATATATCGCCTCACGCTTGCCATTGTTACAACTTCTTCAAGCGCGATTTTCTTATCTAAAGTTGTACGAAGATATCTAATGCGAATAAAAACAGCACCGCTAATTTATGCATACCGGTTCAAATTTTATGTATTTTCTTCGTTCTTCCTCTTTATGGAAGCATCCACCACACCTTTTGGACAAAATCGATTATATTATTCGCAGTACTCTTACATCAATTTTTAATGTAGCTTTGGACGACCGCGCGTGGCTGTAAGCCACACTGCCCATTCGTTTTGGTGGGCTCGGCGTCCGCAAAATTTCTAGTGTAAGCCTACGCTCGGTCCACAGCACCGAAAAGTTAACCCACGAATCTTGGTTCCTGCTCAGGTTGACTCTGAAGTGCCGTGTTTGACCGACGCGGTGAACGCCTGGAAAGTGGCTTGCCCGGACACGGTTCAGCCCGAGAACCCGTCTTTCCGGAGACAGTGGGATAAATCGCTCTGCAGGTTGTTACGGAATAAACTTATTAATACGTCCACCAATACTGCTGAGCGTGCCCGCCTGCTGGCTATGGGCGAATGGGAGTCGGGCCTCTGGCTTCAGGCGCTGCCGTCACCCAATATAGGCACTATTCTGGGTGACACCACATTCCGGCTGGCTACATGTTTGCGTCTGGGCGCTCTTTGCTGAGCTCCACATCGCTGTCAATGCGGTGAAGCAGTCGACTGCCTCGGACACCATGGCCTATCCTGCAGCAAGAGCCTGGACGGATGGCAAAGCACGCCAGCATTAACGACATCATCCGTCGGGCTCTTGTCTCCGCCGGGGTGCCAGCTATTTTAGAACCCAATGGCTTAGCACGCGACGATGAAAAGAGGCCTGATGGAATGACCATAATGCCTTGAAAGTTGGGTAGGCCTTTGGTATGGGATGCAACCTGTGTCGACACCCTCGCGCCATCCCATCTTCCTAGCATGGTGGGCTGTGCTGTGGCGGCTGCTGCAGGAGCAGAAAACCTCAAACGGCGCAAATATAACAACCTTATTGGGAGCTATATGTTTGAGCCGTTTGGGGTTGAAACACTAGGGCCTTGGGGTCCGAGTGCTCATCGAATTTTTCGGGTCATCGCCAAGCGGTTAGTTCACTCTTCACGTGACCAGAAGGCTGGCCAAAGAATCCATTCCAATTTTTTAGCCCAAAGAATCAGCATTGCCATCCAACGTGGTAATGCTGCCAGCCTTTTGGGCACTTATCCCATTGACAGTGAAGCTGACGAATTTTTTGATGCCCAATGAGCTCCTGCCTTTTTCTTATTTTTTTCGTATTATATACTTGTATATAATTGTATAAAGTACATATTAGTGTTAGCTTGTAAAAATAGTAATTAATTTGTGTATGTTAAATCCTGAGAATAAACCGCTAATTAAATTATATTAATCATGTCTTCATTCTCAACCTTTTCTTAATTGTCAAAGATAATATCATTTGCCTTCAGATTGTATAATATTACATAACGGTACGAGAGCGGGAGGGTGATTGAAACGGTATTGAAATCAAAGCAGTTTAAGGTGGAGTATACGAGTTACTTGCTCTATAACAAAAGAATGTAAGCATAACTTAAGGCTTTATAAATTGCATTGAAGGCGCAAGCTCGATGACGAATCCATAATGTGTTTGGGATATTATCATGTTTGAAGGAGTGGTGAGGAATAGGATCGGCACGAGGCGGCAGTGCGGCTGCTGCGGCGCGGTACGAGAGCGGCGCTATTCCACCGAGGCTGACAGTGCTCTTGGGCGCACGGCCCTCATTGCAAATTCCCGCGACTGCGAACGAGTTGTTCGCAGTCGGCTTTGTACTAATTTATAGGTTATATTCGTAATGATTGTGGCAAAGAATGTTTATGGCACAAGGCGCGGTCTTATTGTTTTCGATAGGCACGCCGGTGGTGCCGCAGTGCCGCACACACGCCCGCATTACTGTCGCGCTGTAAGAATGCAACGAGCGTTGGCTTCGATTCAACATCCATTTCCATAAAATATAATTTCGCCTCGGCGCTCTGGATGCATCTCGATGTGAATGTTTCGACGCGCACCGCTGCTACATACATTAGTTGCTCGAATTGCGAAAATTAATGCTAGTGATGTGAACTGCTCTATATCCGAATGCATAACAAATATTTGTTCCAAAATTATACCTACTGACGGTCGCTTGCAGTGTTTTTATGATTCTCAAGAATAACTAAAATGGGTGTAGAGTACTCGTTTGGGAAATATCGAACGAGGAGAATCGGTGCGTTCACGCCCGCGCCTGCCATGTACGGCGGCGGCGAACGAGCCATTGTACTGACCGCGGTATTTCTGCGGCAGCCTATGCACCGCCGTTTACGGACAACCGTTTACCCAAAAAAGTAGAACAACAAACCACGTCCGCGCTGTTTACAAGACGCGCAACACTCCGGCGCATTGTCCTGCGGTGAAACGCTCGCGATTTGCATTTTACGCCTACAGCCTTGCTCGCGCCGTCGCCGCCAGAGACAGCACAGTGTTTTGCATTTCTCTCTATCTGCACTAACATTTCCACATAACTAGAATAATAAATGAATCAACATTTGCGTTATCTT
The DNA here is from genome assembly GCA_951799955.1 of Apamea anceps. Lineage (NCBI taxonomy): Eukaryota > Metazoa > Arthropoda > Insecta > Lepidoptera > Noctuidae > Apamea > Apamea anceps. The sequence continues at coordinate 9,385,928 of OX637515.1, read as the reverse complement.
CAGAAAAAATGAGACTCGGCGTCTCTTTTTTCTATTCTCGAAAACGAGAATATTAAAAATGACTACTGTTTCCCGATGTCAATTGCTTCCTGCCTAGTTGCTTGCGCTGCCAGTTAATCGCTCGTTAACTCGCACTCAGACATAATAAGATGTAAACAAATATCGGAAACAGACACCTCTTTACGTTTTCTTCGTCCATAAAATTGTTTGTTCTTTTAACTAAGTATATAAACACTCAAACGAGACACTTGAACACCGCTGACAGCATGAGTTTCCTTTAGTTACATACTTTTAGATTTTTAAATATTATGTTCTTAATATTTTAGTACATCATACTTTTCAAGCGACGTGCCGGTAAAACATTGAAGGCATTATTTTTAATTATATGAGATATTAGTACGCGTACGGTGCGGACAGATTTAGAAGGAAGTGCAGTTCTATACGCTACACAGCTTACATTCAAATTATGAAGTGCAGTGTAATGGCGGGCGATGGTCTCGTTGATGGAATTAATTAGAAATGAGGCGGACGAGTGCTGATTGGCGAATGACGGCGTATCTATCATCGGAGTATCGGCAGCGCAAGGCCGCGGCCGTACTATCCGCTCTGAATATACAAGTTATAAAAAATATACCACCGTGCATCATTAATTACGAGAACCATATGTTAACGAGTCATTGATACCATCTGTCAAAATCGTGATCTCCATTCATAGTATTGTCAGCCCTACTTTGAAGTACAAAAGGAATTTGCGTGAGATTTTCCCCGAGCGAAATACCTAAGGTCGGGTACACGACCTGCAACACTGAGTAGGGACAGTGCAGAACATCATTTAATTCTGTATTCATACCTACTTATTTATCTTTTTGCCATAATGTGGGTAATTCCTATCGGCATAATTGTAAAGGAGAAACCAACTACGCCAGCGTATCCTGCCGACGCAGACTTCAAGTCTTCATAACATAGTAATTAACTCTATATGGAGTTATTATTTTAAATTATAATCACATCATTAACACTGTAGACTCTAAGACGACGTAACAATATTACTTTACAATATAAAATACACGATAATAATGTTATTTTTATCCTTGGGCGACTTGAATGATGTTAATGAATAATATGTTACTTACATTGAAAACATGTAGGTAGCTTGTACACCTATCGATATGGAGGATCATGTACCTATGTCCGCGTCCTCCATGTTTGTAAAAGTAAAAAAAACATTACTCTCGTTCATAAACAAGATGGAAACCAAAACAAAAATGAGAGTAGGTTAAAAGCTTATTGAATTATATTACCGAGTTATGTCAGTAGTAACCCTAATTTTTTCCCATTTTCAATGTTTATACATACATATGTCAATGCTAAATCGTAATTCTTTTACCTCCGAAGGCCATCGTGCGCACACACATCAGATCATCGTTATTTATGTGCTAAATGGCATAACAGACACAAGTATAGTACAATGAACTGATAAAGTAGGCTAATACGTGAGGACATGCACATCGCAACGTATCGCTGTGATTTTCTAACAGTACTTTGTACCTTCTGCGTGTTAGTAAGCGAAGATAATACTGCTGATATCTTTAAAATTTTCATTTTATTTCCGACTACACGAACCTAATCTTTAGTGACTCCATTTTGCCCAATATAATGATGATATAATACAAAATTTCAACGGATGATATTTCGCGTAGCGATCGTAGATAATTGCTACGCGTAGGCCTACGCACGTAGTAGTACTACGCGTAGTTTACAACTTTCAACAACTTTCGTTTACGAAAAACGTTGTATGCTTTCTTTAAATACCGTTAGGATCAAAACGGATTAATGACTAATCTTGTGCTGACTAAGATGACATTATTATAAATTTCATCTTTCAAAGTGCGTTGTCCTGAACTTCAAAAGATTTAGGAAAAATATTCTTAAGAAAACATTAAGACGGAAAGCACGTTAAACCGTTGGTCCCGGCTGTCATTGTTGAATCTGCGACAGTCGTTACGGGTCGTCAGAAGCCCGAAAGTCTGACAACCAGTCTTACCAAGGGGTATCGTATTACCCAGTAAACTGAGTTGTAGAGGTCAGATAAGCAGTCGCTCCATGTAAAATACTGATATGATATTCTAGTTGGGAAAAGTCTAGGCAGATGATGATACATGAGAAGACATTGCTTGGTTACGTCCATACTTCTTCCATTAAACATCAATTAACTGCGTGAATAGCCTAGTCTATTCAAAACAAATTCTCTATCGCAGTCCAATCACTATTCTGCATCATTGTTCCTGTAGAACGACAGTCTGACTTTGAGACAGTCTTGTCAAGTTCCGCGCACTACCTTATGGAACAATGAGATATACCAAGCAATCACGAATCGGCATAGATTATTCTATTAATCAACAATCAAATCACCGATTAAAATAGAAAATTTATCACCATTTATTACGTGAGCGTCACAAAATGACTTATAAATCAATTTATTTTTATTGCATTTCATTAAGTAAGACCTTTATTAGTCGTATTGCAACATAAACAACTAATTTGTGTTATTATAATATTTACGATCGAATATTACAACAATACTAATAAAATGGCGATATCCGGTTATAGCTTGGATTTATTTTATTGTTTCCTGTTGCACGTTTTGTTGGTATTGTGCACTCTATCATTGTTTTCACCATAAATTCTATTATAGATCATGAAACGATAGTCTGACAGATAGCCAGTTGACTCAGTCTGAGCACAGCCTAAAACGAACAGAGTAGGTATTTTCCAAATAAATACAAGGTGGATTCCAGTGAACGAACTAGTGGAGACGACAATACGACAATAAATTAAACTGCGTATATCTAATGATGTTCCCAGTCTGCATACAAAAATCCAATCAAATATATCCAATAGTTTAGTCACTATAGCTGGTCAAAGATTGGTAAAACCCGCAGAACAAATAAACTCGTAAAATTCATAGTCAGCTCACCATTACTATTTAGTTTGTTTGAAAAAATATTTTTTTTATTTTCAATGTTAGGTAGGATTTATTTGATAGTTCCAAAATACTGTTATGCATTAGTATTGCCAGTGTTTTTATTTATTGTCGTATCCACATTGTATAGGTAGTGTTAAAGAAATTATTTTCCTATGCATATTGTACACAGCTAATTGAATTTACATAAAATAAACAAACAGACATCAAATAAAGTTGTTTAGCAACATGTTCACACAACAGAAATTCCATGTATGGCGGCTAAAACGTTAATAATTAATAAACATTAATTAAGTGCAGTGTTTGTTGAGCAAGTCTCCGCTAAAGCTAATGACCACACGTGGTCTAAGTCATTCGTCTTCATTAGCGTGCTTATTTTAGAATGGACCAACACTTGTTATGCCTGACTAAGTCTGGACTCATTTATTTCTTTAGCCTAAACTAAACTCGCTGACTTCGTAATATTTTAGGAAATGATAAATTTATACTTGTACTATTTATTTTAAAACAAGCATTAGTTTGGGCGTTAGTGGATATGAAAAACATTTTTGATTGTGACCACAAATTCCCCCTGCTACATATTAGCTGTAGTTATGAGTCTCGCGCCTCAACTGCGATCAACTATATAGTTTAAGTATATTAAGTATATAAGTTTCCCAAAGTCACATAATTTAATTTAAAATTGTTTCATAAACTACATAACTTAAATTTTTTTCGTTAGCATATTAAACCGAATAATTCGTCGCATCATTTATCACTTATCACACCAAGCGCGCCTACTCATACATCAAACGGACTGCTAAGCCTTCCTTTTTGCATCGCCATTGTCAATTTAAATTAAAAAATAAAACGTTACCATTAAGGATCCTCTTAGTCAGTCGACCATGACCTTCCCACTGCCAAGGTCGAGCCGTGGCGCAGACTTCAATGGCGTGATTTACCGTCTAAATATTCCACACTTTAATTGTTGATGAACACATACAGTTAATTGATGTTGCCATACTCTAGGGGTTTCCCTATCAGCGGTCGAGGTTCCAAGAATCGTGAGGGAATTCAGTTGCTCTACATTTTGTAATAGTAAAATTCAAAGAAACTTTAAAATACCCAGTTAATGGAAATACCCGCAATTTTCTTGCACCACAATAAACTTTGCCTATAGAGTTCTTAAACAAAACTTTTATCGGAATATGGAAAAATTTTATGAGCGTTTGCGGTTTGCATAAAAAAAGTAACAAAATAATGCCAGTATAAATTCTAAACAATTTCGTCTCTGGTAACCCTGGCACCGCCCATGCGGAGCAATGATTTAATAAATCACTGAATCATTGCGTAGGTACGCAAATGTGAGACATGAACATAGACAAAGGTCAGCTGAGATTAAAAACACCGCCGGGTCATATCAACAAAACAATGATTGGAAAACAAACACAATGGACTTTGTTATGGCTCGTCAAGATGAGTCCGTTGCAGATGTATTGTTCATTCAGAACCTAATTATAAATAAATGTGCCGATACCAGTTTGTAACAATGTGGAGCCTTCATAAGTTCATACGTTTAGCTTTGGTTCTGTCTGTACATTCAAACCGAGATGTTAAATTATAAAAAAAAAAATCAGTACGCAAGTTTGTTAAAAACATAAATTAAATGTAACTAATGAAAGCTTGCTCTTTGGTTATCAGTTATTTATTATGCCTATTGTAGAATTCTTTATAAAATATTGTTTTATTACACTGTTGCCTTTTTAAATGGTTGGTGGTTCTTTTGAATGGAAATATTAATACTCATACAACAAGGCGTCTTCAAAGTTCACCTATATAACTTTTAAATTGGATCGCCAACGGAACAATCAACCTTGATCTTGCCAGAGTTCGAACACATTACAATAATAGCGGCAGTGGGTTGGTTCCTGAATGGCTTCCGTTGTGCCATGCGCCTGCGCTTCCCGGCTCCACGGCGCCGGCGCGGCCCTGAGCCGTGGCCATCACCGGCCAGCTGGCCACCTCCGTGACCTCCATTCTAAACCACCTCATCACCATTCCTAGATATTGTCTCTCACGAAGACGCGACGTCGAATAAATTAACGACTGCCATTATAAAATACTACTGTATTTTATAGTCGCAGTAAATAATTTTATATGAGTGTTTACTATTTATATAATTATAATTTATGAAGTGGTGCCTGCTCATCACATCACGTAGATAATTACGCGGAATTATCATTAATCTCGTCACTATTGTAATAACTAATATGGTATTGTTTACGTTAAGAGAAAACACTGTATTGCATAGATAATACCGAAGTCTATTTGTTACATTTGAAAGCTTTAGATAGAAAACATTACTGATTCATAATTAAAAAACATTATTCTAAATAAAAAAAGAATTGTGTGGTTTTACGAAACCACGGTAAAGGGGAAACTTTTTTTCACATTATAGACATTTAACTAAAAATTTTCGGAATAATTCACTTTATCCCTACTCCGCGGCCGACCGTCACGCGACATGCAACACACAGACGAAAAAGTTTGAGACGATGTACCTAATAAAAGTTTCACTTTAATAAATAAACTTACAGTAAACAGTTTCTGCACTCATTGACGATACTGACACTACTCTGACAAAGTAACGTTTGGATTTAAGAAATTCTCTGGAATAGTCAATGAAAATCGCATTATTCTTATGCTTGTTATTGTTATGTAGAAATCTATGTAGGTATATTGCATGACGTGTATATTAGTGTTATAACGCAACACATCGCATGATTGTGTGCGATTGTTCTGACATTTTCATCATTGACTATTTAAAAGGAAAAGTGCTCAATTATTATAGGTATTCTAGGATTAGAAATTAGTGAGTGAGTACCTATTTGAGCACCTCCAGTTAAGTACCTACAACCTACAACTGACACGGTTAATAAATGAATGGAAAAGATTATGTATGAATTGGCGTTCCGAATAATTTGATCGAAACTTAGTACTTTTTAGTTAAGCCTAGTCTTAGTCCGTAACTTTGCGTACATCTATATCTATCTATACATATATATAAAAATCAATTGCTGTTCGTTTGAGTCGCTAAAACTCGAGAACGGCTGGGCCTATTTAGCTGATTTTGGTTTTGAAATGTTTGTCGTAGTCTAGGGAAGGTTTAAACGGTGAGAAAATATGGAAAAATTGCGAGGAAGATAGTAAAAACAACAATTTAATTTCCCCATATAAACTGTTCTATCTACTTTCCTGTCAAACATTTGACGATCGTCCCTTCGGTACGGACGGTACGGTAGACTCGGCTCCATTCGAATTGAAGCACGTATTAAATTAAGGGTTTTGAATCGATAACATACATATATCCACATTACTCGGATTATCTAGGATTAGTAGGTTAGGAGTAGGGTAGGAGTAGTGTAGGAGTAGGGTAGGAGTAGTGTAGGAGTAGGGTAGGAGTAGCACCGGACAGCTAGAAATAATTTATATGAAAAAACAACGTTTGCCGGGTCAGCTAGTTCTGCAATAAATAAATAACTTATCCGGAAGTGTAGAAATATGAAGGACCTGAATGTAGGTATGAAGTCTGAGCTCAATCGACTTTAGGTCGTACTATGTGTCTTCCATTACTACTATAAAAACTGCACGTAATAAAAACATATCTAGTATCGTCATACTACGCTTATGACATGTACATACGTAGGTAGGTACTACACGAACTTGGCCAAGTTTTTATTCTTACATAGTAACTAAACATATTTCTACTCATGACGTCAGAATCTATTGATCATGATCTCCTGGACGATAATAGTCATAATAAATATATAGTACCTAGAATACTATCCTCACTTTACACACGATACGATTATATCATACTGATGCAGTTTAAGTGCTACGGACTAGATTTATGAAGCCATATTTCTCGTTAGTAGTATTGATCAGTATGTGTGTTATTTATTGGGTTTTTCTATCAGAGATTTTTCCCTGGAGTCCGGAGTTTGGGCTTGTGCCCGGTTGGTGCTCGCCCCCTTTTACATGGGACACAAAACAAAATTCAACAACCAACAACAACAACTACAACTTTAGGTATTCTACGGGTTCACCTCTGCCTAATCCTTCGGGGATTACAGGCTTGAAGTCATGCTATGTAATCATTATGGATTATTCTAGTATAGCGCCGAGGGAGGCCTACATATACAAGAACCATGATCGTATAAAATTAATCCCTCAAAAAGATTAAGATGGATGCTCCAAGGTAGCCCGCGAAATTCAAATTTTCTTACGTTTTTTGCAATTTTCTGGTCAGTACTAAGTTGTACGTTGATTAAAATATGATTCGCGGCCGTAACAAATATGTATTTACAGAATTATAATCATTAGAATCAGTAATACAACTTGTTAAGTTTGCATAATCCTAAAATGTCAAGATTTCATGAAATAGTCATTCAGTAGGATTACTTGATCTTAGAGAGTTGTGTTGATGACTTGAATGATTATAATTCTGTAAATACATATTTGTTACGGCCGCGAATCATATTTTAATCAACGTCCAACTTAGTACTGACCAGCAAATTGCAAAAAACGTTAGAAAATTTGAATTTCGCGGGCTACCTTGGAGCATCCACCTTAACTAAGTGTGAACAACCTCTTAATATCTCATTGATTATTATTAATCAATTTTGTTGAATAGATAAATTGTCTTTTCGTGTTGAGCGCACCTATTTCAAAAGACGCTTGTATTAGTTTCTAAGGGCACAGGTCAAGCCTGTAATTGCGAGAATCAATTGATTAGCATGAAAATTAATTGTCCAGCTTAGATATTACAACGATGCTCAAGAATTTATCGCTTCAATTATATTTGCGTATTTATTGAACTAATCGGTGGGTTAAATGTGAAGGGAACAGACAAAAACGTGGTTAAACTTGTGTAAATTATTACGATAATGATTATGATGTTTATTATGACAACGATCCGTCAATTGGTTGCAGCGACGTCGTTATGCAACGTTAAGTGTAGCAACAGTGTTGCAACTCAAAGACAATTGACGCCAGGCGACTGCGAGCTTAATGTTTATCTAAATATGTAGCAAGAAATATGCTTATCGACTGCGCACGAGATAGACCGGCTGATATTTTGGTCAGATAGTTCACGATTTAAGTCTCAGTGCAGTTCTTAATATCAAACGCCGTCAGTTGCTACTAAAATTGCTACTAATAGCCACTTCTAAACATGGAATTAAATACCTAGATACTTATCTTCGGTGGCGACTAAATATCGGCATCAGGAATTCCAATATCTGACTATGATTTTGAAATTAATAACTAGTTGCCATTTATCTTGTAATTAACGAGAAACAGCTATTTAGGGCTTCTTTGCGTCTGCAAATTACCTTAGAGGAATTTGTGGACTAATAATACTGCAGTACTAACTTGTGTTCGTTTTCTACTTTACTTCAAAAGATTTCAAAGAGAAAATCAAACACGTAGTGGCAGACACAAACGTGTATAATAAATTGTCACTTACAATATATTCTCCGCAAAGTGCGTGTCTGTATCATGAAAACTTATTAGGGTTCCCCAGGATATTAAATCGATCATCTCCGTCCGGATTACGGTCGTGAATTTATATTATGTTACAGTTACTGTCAGATAGTAATCCTATTATAGTCGTTATCTATTGAAATCTGATCGTGTGACCGCCTAGATCCCACTGTCGGAGCTATAAATCTGGTGAGACACTGTGACCTATTTGTTAGTCTTAGCAGTCACGCCTGCGTTTAATCCTTTTTATTTAAATAACACTGTCAAGATGTATTAATATACGTCTTGACAGTGTTATTAAAAAAAAATACATGCGGGCATGTCTCTGATTCAGTTTTAAAATTAACATTTACATGCTGTACCAACGGATTTTGATCTTTGGAGGTTTGTTCGTGGCGATAACCTTATTTTATTTATTGATTTAAGTTCAAATCTTATTAATTGCCATGTAGATAATTTTTTTCTGTTTTATTTTAGGATTTTCTGTCTACCTCGTTGGTCCAGTGGTCGCAAGCGCTACTGCTGAGCATGAGGTCCTGGGTTCAATTCCCAGGTCGGACAAAGTGTTATTGGATTTTTCCATCTAGAATTTCTCAGCAGCCCAGTGTCTGGATTTGTGTCCGGTTGATGGCAATAGACTCGCCCCCTGTTTCATGGAACTTAAACATAACTGACGAAAGGGTGCACTATGGACACATCTCTGCCTAACCCTGACTAAATTATTGACAAATTGCGTAGTCATTAGTTAAAAGGTAGTAGAGTAGTTAACATTTAGAAGCATCGCTCTTAAAAAAAGCACATTAGCATTGTACCTATATAACATTGTAAAGTCATAAATTCTCAGAACGTACAAGTCAATCGCTGCTCGAGATACCGTTCGGTAAGTTTTAAGGATAAATCTCTCGTCGCTGGCGCGCCATAGACCGACTCGTGCAGTATTCAAGGCACAATGTTTAAATGTTTATAAATTCCTCCCATCGGCTTTTCGCACTAACATAGTTCAATAAACATACATGCCTTCGCTACTGTCTTACTTTACATCTAATGTTTCAAGTTTAATTTGACACGCCTTATGAATGCTTGCACTCGTTTATAATACAGAGGGGTAGTTGCATAACACACTATCAGTAGAAATGGGTTTCATTTGGACAGTTCAACAACATTCATTGCGTTATTTACGATGTTTAGTAGACAAATTTTTCGAACATATGAAGCAATGGATTAGTAATATCCTTCAAAATGATTCAGATTGGCAATTAGGGTGCAGGTAGCTGCACATTTTCTGTGGAATATTTTAAAAACATGTTACCGCATCAACTTCAATCTCGATGCGACCTAATTCTCATTCAAAAATGGCTCATGAGTCAGTTGTTCCTGATCGGATGGACGGATGGTGCACTTACCGTAAATACGATTGAGTAATGCGCTGTTTATTGATTCTGTCGATTCGCTTCCTACAAAGAATAACAGCCGAAAGCCTGTCATATTTAAGAATATTCAGGAGGAGATTCGGAGCACGTAAACAGACGCTGGTGAAATGTTAAACTTGTAAACAGTTAGAGATGTCGCGCTCTATTCACAGTCAAGTGGGCTTTAACTTGCGGAGAGAACAGCGCTCGCGAACGACGGATCATAAAATTACATATGAACGAGTGACCGCACGGCCGCGGCGCCACATTTCTATGAACAATGAAATGGTAGGTATGGAAATGGCGCCAAACCCTCCATCATAAGCCGCGCACGCGCATGCCATAAAACTGCATGTATTAACGTTTACACTCCGTTTATGAGTTCGCCCGATTGTGTCACGTCCTTGGATAATGACCAAGCTTTCAGTTGCTTTTGTTCGTACTTCGTACCTGTGCCTGCGCAAGCAAATTATTATCCTTCTTTAAATAAATATGCAAGTGTGGCTGCTTAAAGTGAATACAGCACACTTAAGTTAATTCTAATTCTGTTTCAACTGTGTTAACTGCCTTTTAACGATTATTTCATTAAGTGGATTATGAAATTTTAATCGAAATCTATGAATCAATATGTTAACTGCTGGGTTTATTGATAGGTAATTACTAACTTGTTATAAGTACTTAAATATGTTTCGTTAAACCTCTATATTTGAAATGTTTGTTACAGGTTAAGTAAATATAATTTATGTGTCAATGAATTATTAGCTTATTGGAAAGGCATACCTAAGACTATTATCTGTGTTGTTTTGTGAAATTTAAATCAAAATTGATAATTTTCAAAAACTCTGTTTACCTAATTAAATTTAAACAATAAAAAAGAAATTTCCTAACGAAAAGTTCGTGTAGAGTTTAAGCTGCATTATAATGAAAAGCCCGAAAATTTCAATTTATGAAATATGGAATGAAATCCTTAGGTTTCAATTTTCGGTCTCACTGCGAATGACCTGGGTAGACAAAGAAGAAATAGAATTGACGGAAGCGGAATTAGGTACAATCAAAGCAGTCGTGACCATTTCCGGAAACATCCAAAATTCCAACCGACGACATTCTTTCCAAGTGATAGAAACAAAGTATTGTGAAAATAAGAAACTTGCCAATTCGTACTTTCCTTTTAGAGCTTTGTGGCGCGCGCACGTGCAATCTACCGAATTTGCTTAGACCGGCCGCTGCGCCGGCGCCACTCCACTTTCCGAATAGCCTTCGCGTCTAGCTTGTGACCTTTTACGCACGTTATACACGCCTTACGAGTCTGTGTTCCACTCCTAGCTCATAAACTAATCACGACTTAAAGCGATAAAATATACAGAAAAGCTAAGAGCGGTTCCACAGTGATGCTACATATTACACCATGAAACCACACATTATATAAAATTAGACGTTCGAATGGCGTGATTGTTGCGCGTTGTGGGCGCCTAATGTCAGTCATAAGTTAGTCCGAAGTGCATCGAGCTCGTATGTGGGCTAATCAATGATCAGCCAATATATTCAATTGAAGTGCCATTCAGTCGATGATTGGCAATTCTCAGAAATACGCTTTTGTAATAATACTCTCTGTCTGAGTTCTCCAGAGTACCACTAAGTAGCGATAACAGTGGAAAATATTATATTAGAATGGTAGATGGAAAAGCGAATGATGCAATGGGAAGCTGAGACGGTATCGTAGGTACATTTTCCATTATTTCCGTGTCAGTTTTCCACGTGTAAGTTTATGATAGTAAATATTGCGTTAGCGTTGGCTACCTACTTTACTTGCACTAGGACTCTAGAGTAAACCTAAGCCCATTAGTATTAATATTAGTATGACATTTAAATATTTGCTCAGAGTCAGAATGTTTGCGTATGTTCGATTTATGTGCGAAAGGGCAGCCACGGCACAGTCAGGTATAGCTATTAATATGAAGCGTTTATTATCTCTTAAACTTTACTGACGCACTCTCTCCACTTGATATTTACAAGTATACAAGTAATGTCGTAATAGAGGTCATTACAAAGGACCTTTAGCTACATAATATGATTTAGCACTACACTGTAACAACATATATGTAGTTCAACAAGATAACGATATTGGTTCGACGACACCGCCAATGAGTGAATGTCGACAAAACCTTAAAAGCAGTATAAATACAGTATTAATAGTGAATAAATTTAAATAATATGAATTAAATTAAAATTAAATTATCAATATTACATTAAACGGACCGTTTTTATGGCTCGCGCTTAATCTGTCATTTATGTTTTTAAAATATTATTTTAATTTGCATTTCGTATAAACAGAAATAAGTTCGAAGTTTCATTTTTGACAAACATAGTTTGTAGGTATTTTTCGTACTTTTGCAGGCAAAACTGAATTCAAAAGAGTAATTGAAAGGTACAAGTGAAAAGTAATTTCTACATAGCTTAGATAGTACCCACAACACTGTAAGAGTTTGAGCCTATCTTGAATCTATTATTTCCTGAGTGAGACACTTGACGCAACTATACTGCATTAAGGTACGTCACATCAGCATTATCATCATACGCGTAAGATGGCCCACACTTAACATTGTAAAAGGGAAGTCCCTCTAGATTTACGAATGCGACCTATTCACTCATTTATATAGGTAATATGCAAACGCAACCGTAGCTTTTAAGAACTGTTAAGAGACTTCTCTTTTTTGCTTCTGGAATCATTATACTCCTCGTTCAGAACCAGTTTTACGGCCAACTTTCAGCCCAACGAGATGACGATAACCGAAAGTACAGAATAAACTATGATCCACCTCCTATCCTGCCCCCTGTGTCCACAAAGCTTGCAGTCAATGTGACCTCTGCGCTACCACCGACGACGCCATGGAAGTGACGAAGTTTTGGGCCATCAAGGTTTGAGAAAAGTCATGCCAGCGACACGAAGAAGAAGACCTAAAGTTTTATGTAACAGGTAGCTTAACATGTCAGTTATGAACGAGAACATGTAGATCAACCTCATTCATTCATCGTAAGATACTGCAATAAATATAAAAAATATAGAGCACGCCTATCGCCGTCTTTATTAATAACACCTTTAAGTGTTTTGAGCTCTCACGCCGCACACGTATCATGGAGTGTCATACAAGTACCGATAAATGAAAACTCTAGTGATTTCAGTCCCGTAAGCCATCCACAGTTGATTGTGAACAGAGTCAAACATACCCCGACTTTGAACAACGAACGCAATCGTAATTAACAGCCTATGTATGTTACCGCCTACACACAATCAATCGACGATTTATTACGAAATCGCGACGCAGTTTTGATGTTTAGTTTCCAATATAATCTTTGTTTCGGGAACATTTACGAAAGGAAATGATGGAATTACTAGAAAGTTGCTCCTAAAACAAAACAAATTGACAAATGAACACTAAAAGACGTTTCGAACAAGCTCCATTTACTCAGCTTTAAATTACTCTTATAGTGATTAATAGTTCCTATTCAATACAATGACTGCTTGTTCTGAACAAATTAAACACTTAAGCCTGCCAGCTGAACATCCAAACACAACGACAGCAACTTACTTTAAAAAAACCGGGCGCCGCGCGTTTGGCATTCTAATATTCTGTCAAGTTGATTTACTGCGCAAACCTGCGTAGTGTCACTCGTGTCGTATTGTGCGAAATAAAATCAAGAGTCGTGCTCACATTAACCCGCATATTGCTGGCGCCACTATCTGTCACTGTTTCCATTGTATCTATCTACTTAGTAATAACAATAACAATAATGATTAGATAAAAGGATTTATCGTACGCGTTGACATCACGACGCATCACTAATGTTGCGTCTTGACAAAATTATTAATGTTCTAAAATTATCTTGTAACAGCCAATTAACTATAACTTACGAATGAACGCGTGCGCATGTTGTCTGTTTGTGCAGCTTGAACAGGCTGTTTTGATTTCATTTAAATGGATCTTGACCGCATCTTAATTGTTATAATTTAAGCAGATGTAGTGCTTCTCATAAATATACAAAAGTAGTATTTTAAAATATCAATTAAAGCTCTAAATAGTTAAAAACTTAAGGAAATCTTTCATGAAACACAAGCAAGTAGTACGCGTTAAGTATGTGATCAGATTACAGATCATGTTTGTCGCCAGAGGTTGGGGGCCACTCAAAATATTGTAATTAGCGTAATGAAATAAGTATTCGCGTCGTAGATCGCGTGTCCTCGCGGCGCGCGGCGGCGCCGGCCTGCGCTGGCGCCGGGCGTCGCGACGACGCCGCCCGCCTTGTTTGCACATCGCGTATGTTCTCTATTTACGCAAGTACATTTTCGCATTATTTCAACAAACACGTACCAAATTACAAAAATCATGACGTCACCGAATATCCGATACTACTAGTGTTTCTGTTTTTACGACGCCGACCTTAGCCATCCTTTTAGCGAAGCGAGGTGAGAGAAATTTTACTGCGCAAACATTTCTGAACGGATCGGCGAGGGAGCGCGGGCTGTAATTCGATAACTAGATATTCTACTGTCACTTAGGTATACATAAAGAACCAAACGACCCAGTTTAATCAAAAGATTAATGTTTAAGGTAATCGGAAAGGGCCTGGCGCCACAGTGCGCTCGTCGGTGGGCAACTGGGCACGCCAAGTCACGCACAGTTCGCACCACTAACCACTCGCTATTACTCATGGTAAGCCTGCCCACAAACCGCATTCACCTAACACTGCCTCATTAGCCGACATTAAAATAATAACGGCTGCGCTTGCGGCCAACAACCAACAACCATCCCCATTCAGAGCATTTACGATAACGTCTGGAAATTTTGCCCGCTACAAAATTAATGACATCAATCGAGCTCGATGTGGCGGGCGGCGCGCGGCGGCAATGAGATATTCCGAATTAACGATCATCCGTGTCCACTCACGTCTATGCCCGACGTTTGCATCAGTGGCGCTCTTAATAAAAAAGAGCACTTTGACATCAAAGCATTTTACGCAGTAAACGGCGAAAAAGGCTCAAACAAAATTATGCGCCGAGGAATGTGTTGCAGCGAGAGACACCGATTTCACAAAAATAAAACGTCGATTGTGCTCGGCATCGTGCATCGGCGTGCACAAAACAAATTCCTCGGAGGCACTTGCTGTACACTGAATTAGATACACTCGTGATCGAGTGGTGAGGGGCACGCTGCGCGCTGAACCGTGAACACCTACTGCAGCACGTCGCGCTCGCCACGCACACGCATGCACGCCGCGTGCGACACCGCCTGCACCATAGTGACGTCACGTGCGGAGTTGCGGAGAGTACGCAAGCTTTCAGCGGTATCACAGAGGTTATCTCCACATAACGTTTTTTTCTCAAGTATAAATAGACTTGACATTATTTACGATAATGAGACACTTAACCTTTGCATGTAACTCTGATTAATTAGGTCATTTTACTGCAATATCAATGTAATAGAGTAATCATTTGAAAAAATACAAGATAAAGTTATTACAATCAAAGCAAGATTGTTATTAAACAGTCAATACAGTCTATACATGTAATATTTCATCAGTCATTAACAAAACGCGCGTTTTTTCATTCATTTGGTCATTAGTTTTAGCAATAAAAAACTGAGAGATGAAAATGAGGAAAATAGAAGCAATGACAAATTAAGTATTACAAATTATTGAAATGATAGGACTTGTCATTTCCTTTAGACTACACTACCTGAGGCTCTATTCATTTTCAGCAGCATAATATATAATACATAATCATCAATCTGTATCATCAATCTGTATCTGGATCATTAATCTGTATTATTACGAATTAGTACGTACTGCTATTCTACCCGCATATGGTCCATCTACCGTTTTCACTGCAGTACCTGCAGTGAAAACGACCAACGAACCAAAGTACAAAGTGCAGATTAGAAAGTTTTATCACATTTAGGTAAATATGCCTTCATGCAGGAACCATGTAGTTCCTTTTGAAACTTTCTATAAGAATCCCCTAATGGATAGTCAAGTTTTTCTTTAGGTATATCTACTGAGTTATTTATTCGTGAACAAATAAATTCATATAGATAGCAACTCAAAATTATCTTCTCGAAGCCAACACGACACCGCCAAATCGTGGTTATACAATTCTGAAAACAAATAAATCAACACAATTTCTTTGAAACATATATTAACTCAGAATAACTCTCACTTCGCTGACTTTGCAAATGATTCCTTTGCTGAAGGCATGAAATTCATTTAGTTTATTACGGCAACACCTGGCCGAGATTCAATTAAAAATTATCCGTTTTTACTGTCGTCGTAAGGTACTGAGGATTTATTAAAAGCACGATAAACTATATTATTACGGCAGCCGGCAGGCGGCCAACTGGAGTTCTCACAAAGGCAACTGTGAATCAGATTTGATGCGTTTTATAGTTACGAGCCTCAGATAGAGTTTACGGCTGGCTTACAGTTCCGCCATGCCGTGCTTTAACTGCTTATAAACCATATCGGAATCACAATTAATTCATTGTGCTAGCATTGGTCGCTTGAATCCACTAGACATTGTGCAACCAGAACTAGGAGGAAATAGCTGCAGTAAATTCTTCAAAACATTAATCGTTGCTAATAGAATAGCCAGTTTTGTTTACATATCACGCCGTGAGTTAAATGGATCTCGACCACGGGGACCTATTTAACGATGAGAGTAAAAACACAGGCGAGACATTTATTGGAGCGAATATATCACAATTTTTCTTAGAATATGACTTAGTAAATATAGTAAAAGAGCGCGTACATTGACATCGGCGATATTTGTTCGCAAAAAATGTGTGTTGTAATGTAAGTTGTGTTCGCTAAAAAGGCGAGCAGACGGCGTCGCGGCGACGGGTCGACGGCCGCGCCCGGAATAACCAGCAGCAGCAGCTATATTTGCAGCAGCGGCGCGGGCGCAGGGGGACACCAGCGCGTGCCATTTCTGCACCACCGCCCGGTGCATCTGAGTAATGCCATTGTAATGCTCTCGATATAGTCGTAATGAGTGGACGCGGGCGGGCAGACGCGGCGTCGGCGACGTCGCCGCTGCGGCTGACCCCGCGCACTCGCAGCCTCCGCGCACTCCACTACGCATCATGCACCTTGTAAATCACTATCCGTCGCCACTGGCTACGGAAGATCCCAGATAACGCCATGCCAATAAAATTACAGTATTATTTATGTTTTATTGAATTGATTACGAATTTACTAGTAAGTGGAAGATGATGATGAACTGTGTCGGTTGCGCGTCCCGTCCATGTGTGCTGCTTTACCTAATGTATATTGATGAGAGCGCTCGTGGGAGCCGCCGCGCGCCGCTCGCCGCTACACTGTCATTTGTCATCGCCAGTTCCTGTCACTGCGCATACGCATACTTTCTTATTTTCTGCAATTACCTTTTAAAGTCGGCAAATTTGCCGATTGCATTAAAAAATGTACTTTATGGGATGATGAGCGGCGACAATCAAGAATTGCACCCAACCGTACGGGCAACATTACAAAGACGGTAATGACTTAAATGTCAAAATGTACTTTTATTTTACTAGCTAAGGAGGTATTATATTTCCTTTGACCAACTAAAAAGAATTTGAATTCAACTTTGGAGATCGAAAACTGTAGCTATGATCATTATAAAATAATTAATTCGCTCTCAGGTAAACCTACGTGTTTAATAACCTAAAATCGTGGAAGTGTCGTGTTACACACGCGAAGCAGGTCACACCAAAATGGCATATTAATAGCGGCCATCAAAGAGACTCCACTTGCAAAAAGTCCATAAAGTAATATGTCGTCCAGTCGATTTCCACATGTGTGGATAGTTTTCGCGACAGATGGCCCATGAGTCACTAACCTGTTGCTGGGCATATACGTTTCCAATGTAATCGAGATGACATTATTTATAAATCATTTTACACTAATATTAGACGAAAAAAACAAACGAAACACGTCTATTAAGACAAAACTAAGACTTTATTAGCTAACAAACGACCGCTCCTGTTTGTTCAAGTTTAGGATATCAAATGTCTAGTGTATAAGGCATGACATCAGCACCGTGTTACTATGAGTATGGTTGTAAAAAATGACATCATTAACTAGGAAATTAAATTGTCCAAATCACTGTGATGACGTCAGACCAACTCTAATGAGGCGTATATTCATTATTGTATTTAACCTTTCGAGTGCGGTTCTTTAGAGATGCAAATCGTGTCGTGAAACTGGTCGCAGTGAGCACACGTCCATTGTGGCGGTGCTCAGGCGCAGGCGCGGAGGTGTCAGGCGATCACCTCACTTATCTCTTATTTCATTATCATGTTTACGATAATATTATCAGGCCGGGTATCTGCGTGCGCGCCCGCTCCCGTGACGACTCCGCCTAATTAAACAGTCGCCGACCGAACTGCGCCCGCGTCATTAATATTGTTCAAGTCACCGTCTAGATTAGTCGCAGACCTATTGCTATCACGATGCTCTTTCACATTTCAGTATATTTCTTCCTTTCAGAATTAAATGTCGCAATTAAACACGTCTGAGTGTATTTGTGACGGAAAAACCACATACATTTTTTACTATCGGCGAATTCCACCAAACTTTTTACCTAGAGTAAGTTCCTGGGAATAAATTTTGAATTTTTGACAGTTTTTCCATGCTTTCCAACCAGTTTTAACTGTCAAACGTAAATTTTACTCCACGGATAAAAGATATCTCTGACTTTGGTAAAATCAGTCCTTAGTATAAAAGGTAAAATAGTGTCGAGAGAAACATGTAGGTAGGTCCCACAGATATCCAAGTAGGTCCTATACGTATTTGTAATTAACGTATCATTCTTCATACACAGTAAAAAAAGGAGCACAGTTTGGTCATGAGGTCGCAGAAAATCTTTAGGTACTCGTAATGTTGGAGATAACTTTTTACGATCATTACAGTTTCAAGAACACTTCTTCGTTGTTACTACATAAATACCTACTGCCTATTTAGTTATTGAGGACCATTATTAGCATAAGTATAATCAGCCTATAATGTTCCCACTGCTGGGACACAGGCCTCCTCTCTGTGAGAGGGAGTGGGCCATAATCCACCACGTGGGCTGACATGTCTTCGAATTTTGGGGTGGAAATGCGGGTTTCCCTCACCATTTTGAGAGCAGTGATGATGAAATTAAATCCACACAGGAAAGTGCATGAATGGGTTCGAACGTGGTTTGCTGAAATCACTAGGCCACCATGACTGCTCTCCCTAACCATTATTAGAAGTGATCCAATCTTCTCTCTTCAACTACTAAGAATACATAGAGGAATATCACGTCAATCACGTGACTTTTTGACTCTACAAATTAGGAGACCTATTGAAAAATATGCAGTGTCATTATAATGAGCAATTCCTACTAGACTGAAAAAACACAGCAAATGACTTCAAGGTCTGTCGTGGTTATTGTTATCTACAGTCGTCTGTTGTCAAGGCTAGGTGAAGTATTTGAAGAAAATTGCCGCCAGGACTTTACCGCTTGCCAGGACTTTACATTCATCAAGACAGAGCAAAAAAAGATTGAGAGTTAAAAAGTTCGACTTTTTTGCAAATTTCGAATGCAACTGTTTTATCAGAACTTTTAAAATCTCGAAATATATCCTTTGCATTTTGTATCGTAGGACTGTTTACGCATCTAAAAAGTCAGGTTACACCAGACCAAGGATGTTAACAACCTTGACCTTTAGTAGCACAAAATGACATAAAATCACAAAAAAAAACATTGACTGATCTAAAGAAATAAAAGGCACTTACAGTTCAGATCTCCAGGACACATCTTGCAGCATCTGCCAGGCAGCAGAACTGGAGTGTCACAGGAAGGTTCAGGACACTCGTTCTTGATGTTCCGACAGTGCACTTTAGCTACCACACGTCTCTTCTTTTGAACCTGCAATACATCACTTGTGTAAGGAACTGGTCTTCTTTAACGTTTTAGTATGTATACTTCGTTCAGCTTATGGTGGTAGATATAACACATGCTAAATGTTGAGTTGAATATTTAATGTTATTGAATGTTGAATATTACACCGGCAAACGAAAATAATTGATTCTTTCGAAGTACTAATTAATTATAGGTACACCTTATTTTTCTTGTTTTCGGGGGGAAACCTTCAAAAGGCACCCGACCTCCGGGGAGTGAGGTCGGGGAGTGTGGAATTTTTACCTCACTAAAACCACCCCCCTGATCACCATCCGCAATTATAGGTACACGTAGGAAAATAAAACTTCGAAGCCAGATTGAAAACAATAATGAATAAGAAAATATTTAAAAAATATATTTACAGGGTTATTTTAAATTCAAGATTGAATTAAGATTCCGTCTGTGAAGTTTAGCTAGCCAATTTAAAATTACCTTGTGTAAACGGCTGCGAACTGTGGCAGCCGTTTATATAATATGGCACAACAGGCTCTAGAAAAAGTTTGGCTTTGTAAAGCGTCATCTGTGCCGCTTATGCCTGTGTGGCAGTCTATTTCCAAAGCTCGGTGTATCCTATTACAGCCTGGGTGCTGTACGCTATGTATAATCCTAAGGTTTTTGTATGTGTCAGATTAATCATCATAAAAAATGAACATAGTACAGTTGGTGCAATGTTTTGGGAATACGTACCGCAACACACTCACATTTGATGCAGTACATCACGCCGAAGGGCGGGCCCAGGTCCGCAAACCACTTGGAGCCGAGCTCCATCGCTTGTTTGCCGAATAAACATTCTGTAACAAAGACAAACGTATCATGTTAGTACGAAAAATCGGTTGTTTATTAGTTAAATAATTCGTAAAGGCAAACGAGATTCGGATGTACACAACTTGCACCGCGATACAAACGTCTTTAAAAAGTAACCGCAGGAAGTGTTATTCTAAAAATTCAACAAAAAATCACATAGTTGAAAGATAATATAAAATTGCACAGATGAGAAAACGATGTAACACAGATAACATACCGCATTAAAGAAAACAGCATGAGTAAACAGTGAACGAACGCGATTATTTAGCTTTCTATAAACTCTAAACAAATATACATACGTAGTACCTATTACCGTTCATATCTCTCATGTACCTGAATAATGATTTGCAGCTAGGTACATTCAAATGTTATCGTCCATCAAATATTATTTTTGCGCTGATTTCTTTTAGATTATTGCACTTTGTTTACGCAGTGGCATGCTACAAGCTACGTGGTGAACGTCGACGCGCAAATATTTTTCGGTTTACCAGCCGTTCATATTACTCTATATTATTTGATTTATAAGTTAGCAGCTATGGTGCCTGCACAGCACAGGTTAACAAGTTGCATTTACATACCAAACTCGTGAGCGAACATCTAAAAATAAAAGTTGCATCGTAGTGTTAAAATGAATGTAAGTAAGTTCATACGCGTGCATGCGAAATGACACTCTTGTATCTATGCGAGGGAAGGTCTTTTTTTTTTGGTATGATATGCTAAAACAAGCTCATATGGCTGATTATTCCAACAATAATTTTATCCGAGGAATAATTTTGAATTTTTGACAATTCTTCTATACAAAATTTGTCAGACGTCAATTTTATTCCACGACTAAATATTATCTGTCGCTTGAAAAATCAACCCTTACAAATATAATGCTGTTTTTGATTTCGATACGTTTACTGTCACTTGATGCTTTCTGAAAAACGTAGTCTAACTTGAATACCTTTTTTATATAGCATGGTGATAGTTCGCGTCATTGGAGTCTTCTTGAATAATTTTCTGATAACCCCAAATCAAATATTTTACTTTTACGACTTAATATTTGTAGAGAATCAATATTAGATATCTACATATAAATAAACATTTTGTACTGTTTATTATGAGATAGGTTATTGCAAGTTACTTATGTATGTAGTAAAGCGTTGGTATATTTAAATACAATATACAGTAAATTGGCTAATTCTATAAACTGGTGCATCTGATGTGGTTACTGGTTACCTCTCCTGCCCACTTCACCCCCTCTAACCCCGCCTTTTGTATGTCAGTTCCATGGCATCGTAGAGGCACATCAACAATTACGAACAAACTGGAACATCCTTTCGACGAGGCTTTTGTTGGACGTTAACTTCGAGAGTAAAGTTAACTTCACAGGATTTGTACTTTCCAGTTTCCGTAGAGTCGAACAGCTCGAAGTTTCAGAATATAAAATCAGTACGCACTTACTAAAATCTCAATATAATAGTTATGTAACTTTATCCCGTAGCAAACCGACAGCAAGCGATTAGGTGTCGCAGATAGATTCACTATCAGATGCGTCGGGTCGATAAGGTGGCCGGCCTCTATATATAGGCGTCACTGTTATCTTCCTCTCGTAACTATTTAATTAACCTCACTCCCGAGTGCACTGATAACGAATGAGACATGTTGCGTGAGAACATATTGCTCTTGGTGCCCATTTACAAGTAGAAACATTGTCGTTCATCTAGACAGAATTTAAAATTCCAACAAAGCTTTTAAAACGTTAGAAGCGCTGACATTCGTAGACAGACTGACATGCGACACATTCCACGGTAAAAAAATACAATAAGTGGTTACAGCGGATAATATAAAGTAGTGGACAGCTCAATAACGGAGCTAGACGATATGAACATAGTTGCGGCAGACGACGTCACGCGTAATGAGGAAGAAGGGTGACGCCAATGATGCGCCGGCGACCCATATTCAGGATGCAACGATCAATACGTATTGCGTTACCGACGAGATACCGTCGACATTATCTCCATATTTTATTACAGAATTTACACAAATACGTCAATTGCATTAAAATTGCAAATTATGAATGCAGCTCAAGAAGAAAGTACTTGTTTATTATTTTTCCCTTTCATGTGCGTGGAGTGCCAAAAAAGCATTATTTACCGTCACAACTACTCGATCGTTAACCGTCACGGGCGGCGCGGGCGCAGACCCGCCGACAAGCCGACACGCCGCGTTCACACACACCACCTATTTTATAAGCCGCGCGTGTTTCTGGACTTTTGAATGTATGTATATAAAAATATTATCTCTGACATGATTTAGGCATATAAAGTGAGGCGAGACATCGCGTAACCTTCCTTTCGTTTTCTCGGAAACGTTGGCGATGAGCCAGAAACGCTTCGCCAGGGAAATGAAGTATTGGCGACGCCCGTCTTATGCTTCTTTCACGATCTGTTTATGGAATGTACTCGATACGACCCGCTGTTTATTTTGAATTTATCGTCCGCATATTGGAAATTTTCATACTTATAATACTATAAGTACAATATAATATATGGCTACAATATTATCCCTTCGCCAAAGCCAACGGTAGGCATGCGAAGCGTATCTTTTGTTTGTAAACGTTTAAATCACATTTATGGGAGTGCATTTTCTGCCATTATAATCTGCAACACGAATTCATCATAC
Organism: Apamea anceps; assembly: GCA_951799955.1. Taxonomy (NCBI): domain Eukaryota; kingdom Metazoa; phylum Arthropoda; class Insecta; order Lepidoptera; family Noctuidae; genus Apamea; species Apamea anceps. Next base: position 9,362,563 of record OX637515.1, on the reverse strand, counting down.
AATTACTTGTATGATGAATTCGTATCTCCATATTTTATTAATACATTCTGTCCCCTGTATGTGTCCACACATAGGTATCGTCTCGTAATTTGTAATCTCCAGAGCGTGGCATGTTCGACCGGCTCAGGGTTACTGCATTGTGTCATAGCATCGCATAGATCACGATAAGTATGAGCTGCATGTCAAACCAGAAGTATATGGTCGGCTCATTGAAGTGTGCGCAAGTCGCTTCAATAAATCCTCTACATAAAAGGGTTGAAAGAGGCGTGCGCCGTATTTCAGCGCGCGTGGGCAGCGCATAAATTGTTCGTTCTGAATTAGCCTTAAGCAGGATATTTTGACATTCGCTCTGCCGACACGCTGACTAGTTTACACTCGCACTCCGAGTGTGGAAATACTTCACGAGACGATACCGCCGCACAGATTACCATTCATCATCACAAATAAATTCAACAACATCCTTCGCATCGGTGTTTCTGTTAACGAACTGAAGAGTTGGCTTTCTTTTTGCAGTTATTTCGTACAGAATACAGTTCAGTTAGTATCGATGCACGCACAGTGCAGTGGGGGGCGCGGGTGTAGGCGACTTGCCGCAGATCAGTCAATTTGCTTTGATCAGTGTATCAGTGTATCATTAGATACACACACCCACACGCTGAATGATTGCTCATTGTGCCGCCCCTTGGCGTGCACTTAATATTACGTATACTTCGGTTGTGACGCTATCATACCCAACCCACGACGGCTAACTATAGCTGTGCTATGCTATAGCTCCATACTTTTCTTGTTGTTCTTTATTTTGCGCCAAACTGAGACATAAGCTTATTTGGTATCAACAATAAAGTGAAACTGTTTGTTACCTTAAAGGACTACGCGTTTCATTTCAATGTTGCCTGTATTAGTCAAATTACACGAGCAAAGTCCTCGGAGCATATTACCTGTATTCCTTTTTCAGAAGTCAATGAGACGTTTTATTTTACGTCCATATTGAAATGTACAAAAATAGACCGTCCCATTTTAGCTCGGCATTGCTTGAGATTATTTCTGTGGGTCGGTTGACATCGTCTCATACATAACTCCTGACAATCCCATACAAGTGCTAGTCAGGTCTATAAAAATTGTGTGTGTGGCATGATTCGGTAGTCGGTAAGTGTGCCCGTCCTCAGGTGTTGACCGGGCGGCGGCGCGCGGCTGTGGCGAGGCGCGGGTATTATGTAAAGCGCGGAGTATAGAGTGTCACCGACAGGTGTCTATCGCCGCTAATAAGAATTACTGTGGCGCATTGATTTGATCACTCGCTCTAATGAATCAACTGTAATGCTGCCATTACGCGTCTAATAAACACATCAGTAATCTTTATGAATCAACGACGGTCACGCGTGCATTCCCGAGCGGCGCGGCGCGTCCTCTCGGTGCAACAAATAGCTTTATGGTGTTATAATGGACTGCGTTATTTACAAAACTATAAACTACGCTATGTTCTCTGAATCCGTGCAGTATTAGAACTACACGGTTTTTTTGTCGGCGGCTTGTAAAAACTAATTAAATTGACCGTAGGCGAACTCCTTACTAAATTAATTGAATGTAGATAGCTGCATACTTGGCTTCACACTATTTTTGTATAACGAGGTGAACTGCACAAATAATACAAAAACTGTTGATAAAATGTGCAAAAAGACTGCGGCGCCTGACTGTATGTTAACATTATAGCACGAATACAGAGTAGAGTACGAATATATGTTTATTTTTAGTTGATATTCGAGATTACACTGTCTTATTCTTCAGTTTTGTTACAGCCAGCAAAGAATGAGTCAACTTACGGTACTTAAATCAGTTAGTAATTAGATAATAATAACTATTATCTAATTACTAACTGATTTTACTTATCTACAGATAGGGACACAGTATGTATCGTTCTCTCATAAAATTAGAGTCAAGCGTAAACCCGTTGCCCGTGTTGGTGATTTTGGAAATATTTTTTGAAGATAAAGATATTGTATTTTGCAAATATGGGTAAATTACATAGTGTTTTAAGGAAATAGGTGACAGTAGCTATCATTTGTAGCCCATGTTCAGCAGTGGATGTTTTACTTATGCAAGTTTTCTGAGAATACAATTTATCCACCACCTTACACACCATAAAGCCATCGATGAACAATAATATTCTTAAAACCCGGAGAACAGTCCTCTAGAAAAGTTACTTATTATCCTCTTTCATTCATGCTTGGGTGGCCCTATGAAAATTAATATAAGGAGAAACAAACCTTCCATAAGATCCTTACATATGGACTGTTTGTCCATGCATAAAGAGTTTTATCAAGTGTAGGTAGCGTAGAAAGAAACAACATCTTCCAAGTTATAATTATGAATATTGACGTGCAAATGACATCATCATCGCACATTAATTAATGTTAATTTACTTTAAATTCGCCAGACAGGCCGGCGAGCTAAGAGATAATTTTGTCCGCTTTGTCTCCAACACCTGCACTAAAGTTCTCAGGTTACATTAATAAATAATTATTAATTGGTCACACTCTATCGTATGGTTACAAGAAATATATATTTGATTTAATATAATATTGTATATGATTTTATGTTTTTTTTTTTGTCTCCTTTACTCTTTCACACGCTATCCATATCTCTCTATCCATTGTCTTATCGCAGGTATGCCGGAAGAGATTTCTTATGAAATAAGTATCACCTCTGTACCTATTTTCCTGTTCTGTTTTTTTTCTTGTCTTTTTATATATGTGTGTACATAAATGGTTAAATGAATAAATTATATTATATCTGATTTCATCAGTTAAATCGCAATTTAGACTACCATATTACTTAAGTGGTAAGGTAACATCAAGTTCACGTAGAACGGCATAATAGTAAAACAATAACTACTAACAATGGAATCTAATAGGCACACAGTAGTAGAGTAGTAATACAGGCTTTTTGAAAGGAAATGAGAAGATGCGACATTGTACGACATCACAACCACTTCGCTGGGCCCGAGCTCGACAAAATTCTTTCGCATCAAAGGCATTGTTTCAGTATGTTCACAAAGTGTGAAGTCATGGTCACGTCAAACAAGTCAGGATTTCTTAAGAAATTGTAAAATTATCATGCACATGAATTCTCAGTGTTGTGCAAATAAAACGGTAAACTGTATTTTTTTAGTCATTTAACGTGTGAACTGAATTAATTAGTGTCGTTTAAAAATGAGTGGAAATAATTGATGCAATAAAAACTGTTAAAGTCAACTACTGCATAGCTGCTGAAGATGTGGATGATAGTCGGTGAACTACGTCAGGTACGGAGAGCAAAATAATTTGTGGAATATCAACAAATTTTATTGCCGTCCGTCCTACCTTCCAAAAAAAGGAAAATAATAAAGCTTACGAAAAACAAATTAACTTCCAGCGATCTGTGGTTGACTGTAATACTAACTAAGCTGTGTTAAAATGAATTACCGAAAAGTTAATACAAAATTAACCGACAAAAAATGTTGTATTTAACTAACAAACATGAAGCTTATTTAAATCATAATTCTACGAAAAATATTTATATATTCTATACTTCCAAATTTCAAATTTCCAAAAAAATACTAAACTTCCGAAAAAAATACTAAGTTTCCGAAAAGTTATAGTTTAGTGATTTTGGCAACGTAACACGCATATATCTTCTTTAAATCGAAAGAGCTAGGTTAGGTTAGGTTAGAACTGTGACCACATAACGCCAGAAACATATTTTTGAATGTAAAACCAAACCTTCCTCCTTCCTCCCGGATCTATAGTAACAATGGGAGTCCCACAGGGCTCAATTCTTGGCCCTTTCTTGTTTCTTATTTATATAAATGACTTGCCGTACCTCATAAAGGATAATCATGATATAGTGTTGTTTGCAGATGACACTTCACTTTTGTTTAAACTTAAACGTCAGCAGCAGGTTACTGACGATGTAAATACCGCGATCTCTAAAGTAGTCCACTGGTTCAATGTTAATAATTTACTTTTAAACGAGAAAAAAACCAAATGCATTAAGTTTACGCTACCTCACGTTAGGCAGGTGAAAACCAATGTGTTGATAAAGGGCGAAGAATTGAATCCTGAAGACAGTACAGTATTCTTGGGCATAACTTTGGATGCTAAGCTTCAGTGGGGTCCACATATAGATAAATTATCAAAAAAGCTAAGCTCCGCAGCATACGCGGTTAGAAAAATTCGTAATTTAACTGATATAGAGACAGCCCGTTTAGTGTACTTTAGCTATTTTCATAGTGTAATGTCGTACGGTATTCTATTGTGGGGAAATGCCGCTGATATTCAGACTATCTTTGTTTTACAGAAGCGAGCTGTTCGATCAATTTATAAATTGAGTCCGAGACACTCGCTCAGAGACAAATTTAAAGAAATTAATGTTATGACTGTGCCTTCTCAGTATATTTATGAAAATCTTTTATATGCCCATAAAAATATAAAATTGTTTAAAAAGTACAGTGATATACATGATATAAATACTAGAAACAAACACAAATTTGTTGTACCTACAACAAGGCTCAAGAAAATAGGTGGCTCGTTCAGATGCCAATGTATACGCTTCTACAACAAAGTTCCAAGCCCCGTTCAAGATCTAAGCCTTAATAAATTTAAATCATTCATTAAACGTAAGTTGTGCCAGAAAGCCTTTTATACCGTTAAGGCTTATATCGAGGACAAAAAGGCTTGGGATTAAGCTGCTTCCAATCTTTACAATATATTGAATGTTTTTGTTTTGTTTTGTTGTTGTTTTTTTTTTATATACATTTTGACATTAATGAATTTGATATATACTATATACTATGACATTTGCTTACTTTGTAAAGTATTCTATTATTTTAATTATTGTGAATGTGAAGACTATGTGGGTCATTTTATTTTTTATTTTTCGCTCTGTTCTGTCAGTTTTGTCATGGTCTGGCAGTTTGAGTAATTAATGTGGCCTACCCAAATGTCCTTTCTTTGGTATTGTTCGTCGAACCGTTGAGCTCCTTAAGTTTTGAGTTGAGCTGCACGATTTCTGACATATGCGTGCACTGAATGGACAGGTCCTCTCAATCTGTGTGGTTCTTTCCTCAAAAGACCATCTCAGACATCGACCTACATGGTCTTCATATGATCTGACCAAGATTATGTCTGGACTTTAAAAGAGACTGTGACGTCTGAGTTTGTTTCGGCCTTTCTTCTCAGACTAGTCAGATAGGAAACGCCGACTTCATCTAGTTTTAAAATATGATTGACGTGTAAAAGTGTTTGTACAAACCTACTTACAAAAATAAAATCATTTATCATTTATCATTTAACCACACAGCCACAGCGCCACAGTTATAAAATGTGTAAGATTGATTCTAAATTTATAATATAAAATAGGTAAGTTACGATAAAAATGATGACCTGTAGATTTCGGTAAAACGCAATTTAAGCTGGTGGAAAAATATAACATCAGCAAATATTGTGTTACTTTTTCGGAATTTTCAGCATTTTATTCGGTCGTTTCTTTATTTGTATTCGCTTATACGAGTAAGTTGTCGAAAAGTTAGTATTTAAAGCAGTAAATTTCATATTTTGAGTATGCTCATATTTTAATTTTTTTTTCGGAGCTTTTATTACTACCCCCAAAAAAATATAGAATACGGTTTTTTTTTAATTATTGCACAATACCTGTATTTGATTTAGACGCAAGATCAAAACTCAATAACATGTTCACGGAAACTGCGACTCAAAAATTCAGTTTTTAAAATATTGGAAACAGTGTAAATGTTCTTTTCAAACTTTTATTTTAGATTCTTGTTTGATAAATCTAAATAAGAAGCTGAGACTTTCAATCAGTCTGTGTAGTGTTTAATAAAATTATTTCATGCACTTTATTTAACGAGGCGCGAGTCAGACAGCATCAAAACGACGCGACGCGACGCCCGTCCACGATTAAACCTTTATAAAATCATCATAACTTGCGCTCCAAGCTCCAACACAGGCAACTGACTAATGCTTTTATTTTATTCTCAGACTAGCTCGGAAACATTGGCAAAAATTGTTTTGCTATTAATTTTATTACGTAATAAAAAAAATGCCAAGACAAACGGTTAACAACAACCAAACTGTCATCTATATTTAGACGTTTTCACGAAACTATTGCATGCAAAACTGTCAGAGGTAAATGATTAATAAATTCTATGATAAAAAAATGCCATAGATTTCGCGTAGTTCTTCTCGTAGCTCTTCATGTGTCATCACTGTTGCTCCCGGCGAACAATAAATTATTTTTATAAAAACATTTGAATGCGATGCAAGAAAAACAATCTGGCTGTGCATGCATAATTGTTATCAATAGATACTAAACGAGATGTTATAACGTTCAGTAAAAGGGTAGAAATATAATATTTACATTAGAACCAATATTATCGATTGATATCGGTATTGGATAAACAGTCTCTAAAGGAATCTCGATTTCATTAATAAAATACTAATTGGCAGTTTTACTTAAGTTAATTTGTGCAGCATTGCGATCGGTTTGACGGTGCGGCGACACCGAGGCGTCACCGTCTCTCGCAAAATCTGCGGGAGATGTTATCATGCCAATAGGCCGTTTTATAGTTGTGCTCGAGTGTAATCGTCCTCGCTTACATTATGTACACGGAATATGCATTGCAAGGTTGACGACATCGGCGCCGGCGCGCCTTCCTGCTCCTACAGACATATCCATTCCCTTTACTGACAGGCCTCCTTAACTTCTCGCCGGTGGTCCTTAACGATTCATAACCAACTTTATCCTATTTAAATTAAAGGGCACATAAATATGCTCCTCTCATATCGAGTCTGCTAGTTATTGATAGCACCGCATATTTCTCGACGGCTCGGTTACGTCCAATACCAAAAATAAAATATATCTTTCGACATTTCTTATTCAGTTTTGATGTGTGGAATAAATTAATATGTTGATGCAGATCATTTAGGTAAAAACTTATCAATAAAACAGATATTTAAAACATTATAATTCATTAAAAACAAAACACGACGCTAGTAACGTTCATCAGTCGGTATCTCGGAGTATAAATTGTCTGTGTATTAATAGAGTCTCGTTTCCCTCAACTTTTATTTATTATTGTAGACTTCATTGACTGGGCCTGGCGCCTGCTTGTCGCAATTGTGACTGGTTCTTCTCGTTCTATATGTCCATAATTCAACTTATATATGTTTATTTCCAGTGTATCCTGATTAAAATGCAAGAAGGCGACGTAAAGGCCGTTTACAGTGTCGAACCAATTAGTAGGATCCATAAAAATCATACAAATCATTCTCCTTCCTTATTGAGCGCTTTACGTTGTCCGGTGGCGTGATCTTTATTTTCTTATAATTTCGGAACACTATTATATTGCGACAGTTTTACGAGGTGTAGACAGCTTAAGTAGTACAAGTTGCTCTTAATGCGATGCTGGACACCATATCGGGAACGAGGCGCGAGCTTCGAGTTTCAGCGTTCAGCTCTGCACATACAAATTGTGCGCAGCTCGTTAAACCATTCGGATACTTAATGGCTTGTTATTGAATATGATAACAAAAATGCCCAGGAGCGAGCAATGGACGTGAGCCAACTTACTCAACAAAAATATCGTATATAATTTATTGGGTATCATTCTACGGATGCTTGGGGAGCGAGAGTGTCTTACAGTTGCACCTCATAAAAAAAAAACTTAAAAAGTATTTCGCGAACATGTGTCGCCATCGAACCACGAATTTAGCCGGCGATGCATATTATGTTTCTCATGGAAAATAATATATCTGTCATTTCGGAATAGTTTCCACAGAGAAAACAAATGACGGGACATTACTTTCTGTCGAAATAAAACGTCTCGTCCTTTATGTGTAGTAAGGTCATATAACTGAATTGTGAGTAATCCGAATCGAAATAGCGTCGCGCGGAGAGAGATACATCGCGATTGACATAAACTTACTACATTAAACGTGTACCTATATGTAGCTATCACGATCTGTTTAGTCTTTGAACCGAAAATAAGCATTAGGTATGTACCTAAGAAATCAATTTTTCTTGCTTTTGTCTTTTTTATTACGTACGGTGCGTTTGGCCGACTACAGCTCCACCGTGCCGCCAATGCGCCACTATGCATCCGTGAGTATGGGATCCTTGATAAACACATAGGTGGGTACAAAATGTGAACAACAATCATTCAACAAAAAGTTCTGTGTAGCACTTTAGGAAGCTGTGTCAACCCATGAATCACAAACAGGCGCATGGGCAGTGGGCATGGCCGTAAAAAAACATTAAATGGCAAATAGTTGTGTCTACCTTTGGCTACGCCTACCCAAATCAAATACCGCCTCACTTACTCAACAGAGTTATCAATCAGACGCAAGAATGCAAATTTTAATTGTGGTTGGGGCTGGGTGTGCGTCGCGCGTTATTATGATCGCAATTTATTCGCACGATCGCTGTGCGCATGCGCGGGGCGGACCCGCACGCACCGCCACCGCGGGGAGGGCACAACCGCCAATTATGAATAAACTAGCTCGACTACTATGTTAATAAGACTTGAGATTTTTCCTAGGCGATTTCACCAGGCGAGTACACTCATTAATGGTTTTGTGGCACCGTTATCAGACCTAGTAGAAAGCCTCATAATAATCTCTGAGTAATTATGCAGACCTCCACTCGTGCGCATGCTTGCAAAAATCATGTACAAACTGCGCACGGAATATTGTTAGGCAGAATTGTGTATTTGATTTAATGCTAAAATTAATTCAGGGCCTTATTAAGACCCTTATAACAATAACTAATGTGGCTAACTCACAAATTCCAGAGCCTTAGAACCCAAAACGACCATATAATATGGTGAAGTAAATCGGTTGACAGATATGGCTGTATGACAACATTTTTTAATTATTTAAATCTAATTTAATCTTGTTAATAAATTGTTGACATGTTATTACATCTAATTTGAATTGAATTTCAAGATTAAACTCAATTAAACGCGTGGGTTGTACAAGAGATACAGAGTAACCGGCTAACGTTCCTAGGTATACTGAAAGCGCCACAGATAGTATGTGTTACTTTTCCTTTAAAGCTCGTGTCAACTAGTTGGATATAAGATAAGGTACTGTTAGCAAAATTACGAAACGTATCTTTGAACTTTCACGAGGTTTCCAGTGCGGTCCCACAGGGTGAGACATAGCGCAGCGAGGCGTGGGCTTGACCCCATTTCCTGGTCTAAATATAATTTTACTTGATCATTTAATTATATGGAGATTAATGGGCGGGTGGGGACGCCAGTATTCACGTTAATAAACGGTAACATGGCGAAGCGTGGTCTACGGTTGGACACGCCACCACAACGTCACCGATGCGCTACGGCAACGCTTCGCCACACTTCGTACGTAATCGGCAAATGTGAAATTTACCGATTTCGTACGAAGTTAAACAAAATACGAGCGGCGCAAGCATTTATTAAATTCAGTGGCACTTGCTGTTACGTGTGTAATAAACAAGTTGATTGAATATTATTACTCCCAGAAACTTGCGCTTCTAAGAACACATCACAACCAAAACACTTTAATTATTATTAGACTGCATTAGTAGACTTTAATTTGCCGCGATAAATGTCACATAAATTGCAAATAACGTTTTCGGTAAGCTACTGGAACAGAAAACCAATCAGAATTTAATCCTTGATAATTTATTGGCGATCGTGTATTTTAAATTGGAACATCATCGATTCTAGGAGTACCTATAATTACAAGCAAATAGTATGACGTGTTATTAAAGTATTAACTCAAAAACAAGGCTAAATGACTACATGTAAGTAGGTCTGATAATGATGGCGTCGACTGTACGTAGGCTACGCGGGTGGGCTGCATACACATATCGGATGCATAGTTGCAAACCATGTCATTTACATCTCAAGTAATCGTGTCGCCGAGCTGCACCAACTTTAATTCGATTATCTTATCGATTTTGTTTTCATATTTCCACTCAAATATCATAAAGTAAAACCAATAAAGGCTTTGTGAAGGCTATCAAGTTGGCGCTACGCAGAAAGGAATAGAAACGACACTTTATTCACTATTTACATTTGAATTGGATAATGCGGTGCGTACTGACTTTCCCCAGAGAACTAGCCACTTGTATTTGCACTACGTCTGCATCTTGAGTGTTAACAATAATATACATTGGACTATCCTGATTAAATTATCTAAAGGGAAACTGTTATTTGCACTTAGAAATACATTTGATTAAACCGTATCCTCAATTCCGTAGCTGCTACATAGTAAGTGAACTAATACACGGTCATAAGCATTTCTAGCATAATAGGTTTATATCGTGTTAATAAAAAAGGCAGGTAAAGTAAATCTAACGTTTAACCTGTTGAATGCCGTAATTACAGACACAATTAAAAAGCCATTGTGTCTCGCGTAGATCTACGTTCCGGCATACGAAAGGTTAAAGGAAACGGGTTTTATTATAACATTATATTTTGGCAAATTGTCCTACAACAAAAAAAAAATCGTAGCGGCGTAGGCCCAGCTTAGTTTATCAGTTATCGATAGTATCTTTAGCGAAACTTGGTTTCTTTACAGGAACAGTTCTTACCTATTAGAAATGTTACCATTAATATGACTAACTACCGGTTTTACTAGTAAATTGAGCTCATCTACAGACATCTATGCTCGAGTCTACGAATTACATACGAATGTTTTTTTTTAGCTAATTAAAACTCGTTCCAAGTTGCGCGGGAAAAGAGTTTCTGTAAGGATTTGGGGAAGGCCTTGGCCCAGCATTGAAAAAAAAAAGTCTTCAATTTACTGAAGATGTTGTAATCAGAGAGGCAATTCACGTAATTTTAAGAACGTTCACAGTCTGATCTCAATCTCAATCTGTCTAAAATACCTCAAATTTCCCTACATTTTGACAAGTTTTTGACATTTGTTTGTCGCCGAGATGACACTGCGACTAGATTTTGAACGTTTTAAATTACGAGAATTGGCCTTCAGTATGCATAATCTGAAAAACGATAGTATATAATATCAGGTGTCTAAATTTGGCAAACTCATTAATCAGTCGAGATAATCTGAAAAGCAATAGCTAATCACGCTCTCCACTTTTCGCGAAACTCTTATCAATGTAGTATCAAGATAAGAACCATCATGGTATAAGGAAGGAAAGACCAATAATGTAATCACTGGAAACAATATCTACTGAATTATAAGATTACTAATTATTGTTATTAACCGAATGATTTATATTTATACCGCTTTTAAGAATCATTTTGCTTTCATCATAATTATGAAAAGTTATTATTTGAGAAATGTGGCGAGAGTCACTTGGACGGTGAGCTAAAAGCGTTATTTATATGTACGTGTTTGGTGACAAGGCGCCTCTCTGCGCCCGCGCCTCTGGCCGTCCTAATTAAAATTTAAATTTAAACCTGACTTTAGGAATAATTTAGGTACCTACCTTCCTACCCTCCTCCTCGTCCTTTACCTATAAATACTGTCACTGAAGCAACACAGATCCCATTCTGATAAAATATACGGCGCTGAACCTAAACAAGATTATGATGTTATTAAAGTATTATAAAAAAAAAATACAACCGACTTCCAAAAACGACACTACAAAGTGAAAAATAACTTTAATTTCGGAAGTCGGTGTCGTTGGGTTCGCATTTTCGTTGTTTGCCACCGACTTCCGAAATTAAAGTTATTTTTCACTTTGTAGTGTCGTTTTTGGAAGTCGGTTGTATTTTTTTGCAAAAAAAGTTTTTATTTTTCACTTTTAAGTTGTAATTTTTACCAGTAATTTTGGTTTAAATACCAAACTACTGAACCGTTTTTGATGAAATTTCTATGGGACCATTTGGGAAGTATACCCTTTCCAACAAAAAAGAATTTTTCAAATCGGTTGGCAAGCGACGGAGTTATGCGCGAACAAACATAAAAAAAAAAAAATACAAACATCCGAATTGAGAACCTCCTCCTTTTTTAGAAGTCGGTTAAAAAAAAAAACGATAAAATGGAACACTTTATTGGTCGAGCTTTGTGTAATAATTCCAAAAGTATTGTTCTTTTTTTTTCGAAATATAAAATATAGGGCTACTTTTTAGGGTTCCGTAGCCAAATGGCAACGGAACCCTTATGGATTCGTCATGTCTGTCTGTCTGTCTGTCTGTCTGTCTGTCCGTCCGTATGTCACAGCCGCTTTTTTCCGAAACTATAAGAGCTATACTGTTGAAACTTGGTAAATAGATGTATTCTGTGAACCGCATTAAGATTTTCACACAAAAATAGAAAAAAAAACAATAAATTTTGGGGGTCCCCATACTTAGAACTGAAACTCAAATTTTTTTTTTTCATCAAACCCATACGTGTGGGGTATCTATGGATAGGTCTTCAAAAATGATATTGAGGTTTCTAATATCATTTTTTTCTAAACTGAATAGTTTGCGCGAGAGACACTTCCAAAGTGGTAAAATGTGTGTCCCCCCCCCCTGTAACTTCTAAAATAAGAGAATGATAAAACTAAAAAAAATATATGATATACATTACCATATAAACTTCCACCGAAAATTGGTTTGAACGAGATCTAGTGAGTAGTTTTTTTTTAATACGTCATAAATCGTAACGTAACGGAACCCTTCATGGGCGAGTCCGACTCGCACTTGGCCGGTTTTTTTTTAAATTATGGATCAATATTCAGGACTTTTCACACAAAATTATAACAAAAAGCTTTGAACTTGGTCTAGTCGCTATTCATGAAGCAAATTTAGTGTATCAAACTTCACTCACTCATAAAAGAAAGGAACTATTATAGGCAGCAACCCTTGGCTTCATCCAGGTATTACAGGTTGTAATTATGTCGGTGTAAGCGACCGGACTATTGGAAACTACGAGTTACGTAATAATGTCAGGATTCCGATATAAGCTCGTACCTCGTAATCGTTCTTCGTTTCTAATAGTCTGGTTTTTAGCAAAGAAAATATTTTTTTTAAATTATCCTGCGACATATAGCGATGCAATTTAATTGAAAATACACAGTTCAAATATATGTGGAATAAAAGGTTGTAGGTATTACATAAATAGACACAATTGTATGTACACAACAATCCTATTACAAGTTTACTGTAAGCTTGCTTGGCTTGCACATAGTTGCAATAAGCTGCAGCAGCCCTAGCAATGGCGTTGTGTGGAGTATCTCATGTCAGTCTCATGTTTCAATAGATGTCCTAGTGAATGATACGTCAGCGGGTGTTAGGTGCAGTAGAGTGCGCGGGATCCGCGTCCGTTCGCATCAACAACGCGCATTTACTTTACTACATAAACGCATTGACAGCACATAAAGTCGCTTTCAGTTCACGTCAAACAGACACGGACACGTTTCCCTTTCGAGCTCCTACGACCGCAAGCCAGCGAAAATCTTCTGTTACAAAAGTGCTTTCTATAATTAGTTTGTTGCTCAATTCAAAATAAAATGAAAAGGTGATAACAAATGGAGGGCGAAGGGCGTGTCGGCGAGTTTGAGTAATGGCCGACGCGGGCGCTTCGCGTCTTGCGTCGCGATCGCCCCATGCGCCCGCGCTGGTGACGCGCCCGGATTTGAATACAATGCCGCGATACCTCAGGGCCGCCCGCGTGCACGCATGCATAATCCTTTGCAGTTTATTTAAAATCTGCCACATTCTCCGCAAGACTGATGGCTACATCTACGAATCTGTGAACAATATACCGACATACACCCACACGAATGCTTTTTGTACCAATTGACCTCCATTTGTAGTCCATTTGCAATTAATAGTGACACTCGAACGTCGGCTGCAGCTCGGAGTTATTGACTCCTCACTCGTTTTTTATTGCGGCCTAAGGAGAACATTCAAGGCTGAGTTGCAACCATGACAACGTCTGGTCGTACAGACCGTATATGACAATGAAGTCTAGGTAACCGCAGTTACTCGTTAAGAGAAATGCCCGCATATACATGTCTGAAATGAAGATAAACTCCCTGTTGAATTGTTTGAAATATTAGCTCGGCTCGAGTGGCGACTGTGGGTGTCGCTACGAACGCCAACTACACCGAGCCCACTCGTCTTCCTGCGCACACGCACCGTTCATCTTCCTGGAGGTAGCTCATCCTGAACCCTAACATTACATTCATTATTTTGTCATGTTAATGTTCGCAATGCGACGTTGCTCCATGTAATTTGCATCATGAAACATACTTCAGTGTTTATTTCGACTGCCGACGTCAAATAACAAAGGAACTGATGACCAATCGACCTTTAGCTTGGACAATTATCTGCAGTGACGCAATGCTCGCTCGGCACCTAGACGTTCTGAACTCAGTACTGCTCTATGTGGACATCGGCCATGGTACAATATTGGTCATAAAGCGAGCAAAAAACTCGTAGACAATGAAAGGAGGCGAGGGGGGCCGGTGTTGCGTCCTCGATAGCTGTGCGGCGGCGGCAGCAGCGTCGGCTCGACCAGTGCCTATTTGGGAGCAGAGGACTCCCTATTTGGAAGGCTGCGTTTCGAGTCGAGATCGATATCGAGCGGCCGCGCAGCGATGCGACGCCACCCGTCAACGAGCCGTCACTCTCACGCAACCTCCTTTATCGTTATTTTACATTACACCGCTACATCATCTACAAACGTATATGTTGCCTCAAATAATATATTGCTTTCGCGTTCGAAATTGTTTCTATTCAACTCAGAAATATTTATGTGCTCTTAAAACAATCGATAACCGTAACCTAAATTCGAAGTGAGCGCTCAATTCAGTTAACAACTACGTAAAACAAATATAAGTATAAATTATTTAACTGTCAAATGTGTTAGGTCGGTATAGTACAGGCTACGTAACATACGTACTACGTTAGAACAGCTATGTAGGTATACGAGAGTGCATATCTCAGGAGGTTGTAAATATACAATCACGAATATTATTTTTGGATCTTTGTTAACCGTGTGCATGACTTGACACTTCAAATAATAAGGGGCTATACACACACACATTAAGTATATTACTGCGAACTTCTAATATCCATGAAAGGTCCGTTTCTAAGGAAACATACAATAAGTTTCTATGTACGATTCTACGAGATCATGATAATAGTTTCTATAGCTATATTAGATTTATCATGATTAACTTATCTTATCCGTAGATTATAAATAGTAAATCGTATCTTATCAACTGTCTTATCGAATTAAACATACGTTATTTAGTGAGTCAAGCGATATATGAGCGAATTTGCAAGGTCGTTCATTATTTACTATCTTTGTTTGTAGTTGTAAAATGAAAAGGACATAATGGTGACGGTGTGTAAACTGCTTGTATGTTCTGACGGACAGTGAGGCCACCCATCACTTCGTCTGCAAGTGGGTCTACACTCTACAAATTAAACTGTGTGTGTTTAGTATGAGTAACGCTAATTTATGACGGGCTCATACCTGTATATCAACATAGCACTATTTTGCTGTGACCGAATTACACCGACTCAACAGTTTTCAACGCATTCTGTTCTATTATCAAATATCTCGTAAAATGTCCGGGCATACACGTAAAATGTGCTAATAAATTTATGGTCGAACATACATTAAGTCGTTAAAAATCACACAAATTTCAAGACAATTTATTCGGTGTTGAAATAAAAGACAGTAAGCAAACTTTCCGCCTGTTTACTGTAATTTCTGATATACCTTGAATGGCTGAAGTCTGGTTGCGAACATATTTTCTCAAAATTGTCATTGTTTACAAAATCATATTAGTTCAATGACAGAAATAAAGATTCAGCGAATGAAGTTACTGCTCCAATATTAGAAATGGCTGTCCTGTTCACTAATAGTCGTTAATTACAGTCTAGTTTCCGCTGACATTACCAGAGGATATTTTATTAGCGTTAGCCACGACTGGCTACATCGCCGCTAGGAGGGAACGCCTCCTCGAGTAAACATGAATGGTCTCAGCTCAGATATTCGCAGCAATCGCAGCAATTAAATGCGTGCGTGCCCGCAATTTCATGCGAATCTTACTTTGGGCCGGCGGTTGGCAAAGCGAATTTCGCTAATGCAAGTGGGTATTAAAAAGCATGGTCATATTTATAACGTGACGTGAAACAGCGGCGCGGGCGGCGCGACGGGCGCGCGTGCGCGTGCCGTTAAGCTGAATGAGTGCTCGTTAAAAAGCAACCCGCCGTGTAATTAGCAGCCGGCACTACATAAGCCAATGAAAATAAAACAAAGTCACCATGTCCCACGGCCCCGGGCGCCTCGTGACTGCTCTCACGGATCCATCACGAAATTTTACACTCGCACTGCATCTTATTAAGTGTTATGAAAGGCCTCTTGTAAGTGACAGTGCCTTTTAAGGCAACCCAACGCCCTATGCGATACCGCGGGCTGACCATTTATGCAGCATGCGGCTCTTTATATGTAACTAAATTTTGTTCAAGTTATTATAAGAAATGTACTTCTTAGTTATCTTGGGTTTTCTAGGTTTACAACTGTAACATGTGATTTCACGGAAAATTCAAGTGGAAAATGAGTAAAGCGATAAATGAAACCATTTTGTTAGTGACTTTACAATTTTATGTTACTGGGCGCTTCTTTTTGACACTGCTTGATTACAGTGTAGGCCTTGCCGGTATAACTTAGTATGTATAGTAGGTACCTATACCTATTTTGTATTTAATAAGTTTAACTAGCTGAAACGCATGATTACTCTTTAATATTTATGTCAGCTAACCAAGCATCCAAATTAAATTAAAAAAATATGAACAAAAATATAGGAAAATGTTATGGCAACAGCAAAAATACCAGCATGGCTTAAGGTAACAATTCAATCAAAAGGTTGATCAGAATATACGTTAAACGAGACGTAAATAGGAAAACGCAGCTGCCGGGGGCGGCTATTATCGCGTCAGAAAGAGCGAGTTTTATCTCTCAATTTAGTGATAATTTCATAAAGCGGCGCAGGCGGCGCCGGCGCACGGCGTCTCGCGCGCGGGAGGTCCGCACTTGCATCGCTTAAGGTAACACTAATTGCAAACCGCTTTAAGGACGCTGATCGATAACACGATAATGTCTTTAATGCCGGTCCTGTGTCGGCTCTGAACATTACATTTTGTCTTGTCGACTCACTAAAATAATTATCGCTCCACACATGTGCATACAGAAACGGTATGGGGCCCAATAAACGTGAATTTACTCGAAATACCGTCTTACATCGCCGGGTCATTAGATTTGTTAGCGGTGTCAGCAATAAATCCTAAGATCCCCCGGTTGGTATGCGACATAGCCGCTTGGTTAAGATGGTATTGATATGAGTAAGGTAAGCCGCAAGGTGCCGCGTGCCTTCACGCCCTTCGGCAACACTCAAACATGGATTTTTCTGCGTATTATGCATGTATATATAAACCCTAAAGAGTAGTTACCCATATAAACGTATACAACGATTAATAAGTTGTTATTTTTTTATCACAATGAAAATCAATGAATCTCTAAGAGACACCAAGCGAACCAACACATACAGTAGGAAAATAACTGTAAACAAAAGCTTCTAGGAAAAAATACAGTAAGTGAATGGAATTCGGTTAGAGTCAGATGTGAGGAAAATACTAAAGTCAAGGAGAGTGAGCATGTCCCGACCGAGGACGATACAAAAAGTAAGGCAAATTCTTGTGTACAAAAACTTAAAAAACCTTGCATTTAAAACTGCATTTTAACGCAAGTTTCTGAATATCGTACAATTCTTTTACATAAAATGCTAACGACCTAAATAAAACTGTTTAATATGTACGTAATGTTCGCACGTATAGTAAGTAACTCGTATGTGCGGGAGGCGTGAGACCGTGGAACAATTTAGCACGGCGCAAGAGAGCACAAATTGCAACCAGTTGCATAACATGCATTATTTAAACGCGACAACCTTATAAGAAAGTATTAATGTGATAGAGACTACGTACGACGCATGCGGTGAGTCAGAGCGAGCTCAATGACCCTCGCTCACCCGCCGACGCATACTATTCCTGTGCTGCCATGCACTACATTGCCTCATTTCGAAACATTAGCTAACTTTCAAAAATCGCAATTAATGTCAATCATAATCACTACAATCCTCTAAAACAACTTCCTCCTTGACCCGGCTGCCAACACGAGCGCTCTGCATCACGCCGGCGCAGGCGCACCGCCATCGACACTATTTATCTATGTACAATTGTTATAAATGATCTCATCAAAGGTCTACGTACTCTCGTAAACAAAATTAGTTCAGGCGACCTTCGAAAAAAACTTTTGCCTATTTATTATGCCCACCGCACTACGAATTGTATAGTGAGTCATGAAACATTCCCCAAACGTTCGTCTATGATACAATATCGGAGGCTTATCGCGGCAGGCCTCGCGCAGCAACAGACGGACAGGATCGTGTCAGTACATCATTCATCAGCTGGCCGCAAACGTGTAAATTTGCATACGACCACGAGTGCAGTCTCGCGGGCGTCGACTGGAATTAAAGAGGGTCGAGAGAGCCGATCTCGTGTCGATACTGTCACATGACTAATGGAGCAGGCGCCGATCACAGATATCGACAAATAAAAATATGGCTGGGCCACCGCCGCCGCCGCCGCCGAGCTGCGCCGCGCCTCCACCGCGCCGCGCTCCCACAGCGCGTGGGGCGCGTGTGACTCACCGTGCGACACGACTTGTCACTTGCTTCCCGACACGCTGACGTCTCGATCATTGTAACGGATCACACATCCACACTTAACGATATCATTATTTACAAACCACAATTTGACAGCAACACGATAGTGCTGAAGTCAGCTGAAGCCGTGAACTTTTTTCCGAGATCGAGTTGACTTTCCTGGCACCCAGCAGAACAACTGCAATATTCCATAGATCACATCCACCTAGGACGAATAGGTACTACTTTGCGTTACTTGTAATCTTCACCATGTGATAAAGACAAAAATGAAAAGTCCCTATTATAAAGGCTTGTAATTACATGGAAATTATTTGAGAGTGAACACCGTAACTTTAAACTTTACATTTCTACACAACAGTGTTATTATGTTGTGTAGAAATGTAAAGTTAGTTGCCATGGTAACTAAAATTCTAAGATTGGTATGTTTTAGTACAATTATAAATCTTTCAGCGATATTAAAATAAATGATTTGCTATTAACCCCAATTTATATTACCTATTCCCTGCCAAAGATATTAATAAAATTAATACATAAAATAAAAAGTATTTTCTTGACCCAAAATAAATATTTTCTTTAACATACTACGAATACCTGAACTCTTTTTGCAATGTGAAAAATAATTACTATTCAAACGGAATTAATAAAATGAAAATGCAGTTTATAACGTGCGTTGGGCAGTTTAGTTGTTAGGCGGTGCGCCTTGGGCGGGGGCGGCCTTCTATGGCGGGATGATAACCAAAGGTCAATGACTCGCTTACATTTATCATTGTTATGCAACTATACGACATTCAGGTGTCAAACGGTGGAAATGTACTTATCTATTTACTCTGTAACGTTATCGCGACGGGAATATGTATCTCTATCACTAATAGTTCCGAGGAAAATGTTATCTTTAAAAAAAAATCCAATGAAATGTAAATCTTTAAAACACTTTTATGTTACACATAATTTATGAGGTATAAAATAGGTTTTTTTAATGAATCATTCTTGAAATATTTTTACATGAAAAATAGACCGTCAAGTTTCTGCTGGGCGCACCGTCTTCTAGTAACGTCGCTGGCCCGGTCTTGTATCTCAGTCGTTTATCAGCGATAAGCAAATCAGATACTTATATCAAAGGCACGAGGTAGATGCTTAGAAAGTGCTCGATGTACTGAAATGGTAGAAGATCAACCTATCATAAAAAGTAATGAGCTCTGTCAACGAGCATACTTAGTCAGTAAAAGTCAGCACAAACTGTAATTAGGAAAACTGTTCACGTAGTTAACGTCATTGTTTGTCGGTAAGAAAAGTTAAGACGTACACGAATAGGCGAAGACGTCGGTAAGACGTACACGAATAGGCGAACTCGTGAAATAGATTACGTTTACGAGGTCCAGCGGAAGCGTGTCTCGCACTCATTAAGTGTCGGGACCTTGCCAAATGTTAGTGCAGGCGCTGGTCGGGGCTGCAGCAGACGCGGCGCGGGCGACGGCGGCGCGAGGACAGACGCATCCGCAGCGTCGCGTGACGCGCCATCACCACTAAATATATCGCCGTGACAATGAGACACATCGCCGCCGCCCGCCGCACGATAATTGCCTAAAACTGAAAGTGCTAAACTTCTCTACCCGCCTTTGTCAGCCTTTATAAAAGGAGGTTCAACAACCTAGCCGAGACCACGAATGACGCCTCGTGTAGATATATGCGGTATGCGGTTAATATCTACTGAGATCGAAATAAATCGCTAGGATTATTGCCAAGTGGAAAATCATTATACCTAATATATTGGACGCGTGGAATTCACTTTGACAATATTTTGACAGTGTGCGGTCGAGGAGCTTTAGTTTAGAGCCGCTCACTACGAGCAGCGCGCCAGACTTTTATCATTATTTTTATTTTCTTAGCGTTTTGTAATAGTGATTCATCGGATTCTGCTTAAGGATCTATTTTGATGCGGCTATTAATGTGACCGAGTATTGTTATTTTGGGCCTACTAGAATGAGTGTAGGTTAGAATAGATGAAAGTTTTTGTGCGTTTCGCCACATACTGGTGTCGGCGGCGCATGTATTGGTGTGTCGTCAGAGTAGGCGTGCCCTTTATGTGCGCTCGCGAGTGGTGCCGCGAACAGCGCTGCGCCCGCGCCGCCGCGCCAAGAGAAACGGGCGCCGCTGGTGCCCATCTAAGGAGCGCAACTGTACAACCGGACCGACTGCCCCCTATTTAGACTGATCAGCCCGTAATTTTGACTTGACATCTTAGCGCAGGCTCTCGTCTTAGCCAACTTAACGCGAAAATTTGCAATAATTAGTGGCAAACGAACAGTAAAGGAAATTATGGTATGGGAGCTATTTTAAGAAACTGCATCTATTACATTGGATTCGCAACTTTCAAATTGTAACATGTTCATAAAACTACAACTTTAGGTACTTTCACGGTCAACTAAAGCTTTAGAGGTAGTGTGATTAGCATAAACAGCGGCTTTAATCAATGTTGCCGCTGCCGATATAACGTATTAACTAATATGTTGGCAAGTACATAACACTATCATGATAACACCAATTGTATGGCAAACAACTTTAGGGACCCCTAGTAAAATAAAAATTATTTAGGTGTCAAAAGTTGGAAGTTTATGAAATCTATCTTTATATGTGTCAGTCCAAGCGAAAAGGGTCCAGTGCGCGGCATTTAGTTTCCGAGATATAAGAGGTTTTGTAAAGTTGGGTATAAAAATTGCATTTCGCGATTTTAATTGGTTATAAATAAATGCTCAATTATCTACAATTTCATATAGTAAATGACTATATACGATGTTTCTAAGTACCAGAAACTTTATGAAAAAAGTTTACTAAAAAGGTACCAGTGGGTGGCATGTCGATATTCTGGGAATAAAATACGTTTCAATACCCCGTACTGATCACTTCTAATAATTTAATTATATTTTAAGATTAAAATGTTGAAACTACGTGTAAAAGGTCCCTTAAAGCGGGGAACTCCCTGCTACTATGCAACTACTAAGGGGATTTACTTTGCTTCACTTCGACATAGCGGGGATTTCCCTGATCGTTTTTTGCTACCTACGTGTCCTATAAATAGATCTGCCTGTGATGCAATAATTTATTTGTCATTTGACACCGGAAAGGAAACAATATCCGACAGTCTTTGTGTAAATATAGCAGTTTTTATTATCTTAGCTGTTTTAAATTGAGTGAGTGAAAAGTGCGCATAAAAATGAATAAAGGTAAGTCTTTACGTTGTCTATTATATCTACTAATACTATGTTTGTTGTTACGTGTTGTGTTATGTATCGAATAAGCTCCAAAAGTACTGAACCGATTTTGAAAATTCTTTCTCCAATACAAAGCTGCATTATTCAGTCATAGGCTATAATATTATTAACGTTATTACGCTTAGCGGGGCCGAGGTCGAAAAGCTAGTTCTATAAACCGGGGTATCGGAATGTTACGGAGTTCTTGTGTGTATCTACAGCTGTTACCTACTTTTCATATTTAGACCTCGACAGGGGCGAAGCCTCCTACAGACAGCAGTCGTCTTTAAATTCGATTTTTTATGGATTTTAGAGATTTAGAGATTTATGGATTAAGCGTAGATTACGTTACGTTCCTACTTATTTATTACATTTTAAAAGAGAGCAGCTTTAATCATAATAATTCGGCTGCATCCACATAGACTGAAAACTGACCGCGACAAAGTTGATAGGCTAATGAATCTCAATTAGTCATAATTTCATCCCATTTATACTAAATTCAAATTTGTTTTTAGGTAACATAATTATTGAAGATTCAACCGAAGGTTCCAGCTCTAGTGATGAATCTAAGCATTCTGATGGACCTGTACCACTTTCTATGGAGGTGGAAGTAAACACACTACCTGTTTTGGCCTCGACCGCAACAACGCCGGATTTACCAACAGAAGAAGAAACCGTTGCACCTTATTCAGGTACTTACAACTTAGAAAATAATTTCACAGAGTCGACATCTGAGATGGATGAAACGGATCAGTATTATGAAAAAAGCACTAATACAGAAGCAATCAGTGAAGATGAAATACATGAGTGTTATGATTTTGCTAAAATAGTTAGCCGAGCCTTGTGTAAAATCAAAAAAGATCGACGTGATCATTGTATGCATGCAATAGTACATATTCTTTATGACTACAGCAAGGACTCTAATACCAATTAAGAAGTTGTGTTAGGTACCTATGTCATAGACATAGTATGAAAAAATGACCTGTGTAGTATGTATATTTCAACTATTTGTTTTCAGAGTTTAGCTATTCAGCGTCTGTAGAACATGAAGACTATGAAAATTTTAATTTAGAGTTCAAAAGTCAACGGGGTACAGAATTATCGTGTGACATCGAATTTAGTGCTTGTGAGCCGCTCGAAGAGCGGCAAATTGGTAATATTTTACTAGATGATGATCCTTTAATTCTAGACGATGTAACTCAGGCCTCATTCTTAGATACTGGCTGTGGATGTAATAATAATTGTGTGTCCAAATTTCAAAAAGATGTAATATTAAGTAGTAGGTTAGATTGTATCGAATTAAATTCACGTTGTAATGAAGGAGTCAATCATCATCACTTGGTCTTGAAAGGAGCTTTAAATGCTCTCTTACGTACAAGTGAAAATACATTACATTCAAAAAACAGAAACTTGCAACGAAAAGAATACACGGTAAAGTATTTCTTTCGAGGTGTTTCAGTATGCAAGATTTTTTTCCAATATGTATATGCCACTGGTTTGAAAAGGTTAAAAAATGTAAAAAAGAACTTTCTGGACAGCGGTGTTGCTCCAAAGGTCCACGGGTCACGTAAACGACCTTACAATTGTATTAATTTGCAAACTAGATCAGACGCAATCACTTTTATAAGACAGTTTGCTAATGAAAACGGTTTAGTATTGCCGGGCCGATTACCAGGCCACCAATTTAAATCTGATTTAATAATTTTACCTTGTAGTATGTCTAAAGCGTATGTGTACAACAAATATTTGGAAACTATAGCTTTACTCGATAAAACTCCTATTAGTAGAAGTAGTTGGTATGATCTTTGGGAAGATTTTTGTCCATATGTCGTTATACAGAAACCGAAAACAGATCTATGTGCAACTTGTCAGAAAAACGTGACCACGTTGGGACGAATGGGTGGTTTAGATGAAAAGGAAAAAATACAGCTTGTAGAAAAGTCGAGGCAGCACCTTGATTTAGTGCAAAATGAACGAAAATATTATAACAATGTAATCAAAGTTGCGACTGATTCAATAACGGACTCTACTCTTATTCTTGGACCTCATGAACCATGTTCTTATGATGGCGTCATGCATTACTCTTTTGATTTTGCCCAACAGGTGCATTTGCCGCACAGTTCACAACAAATTGGGCCACTGTATTTCTTGACAGGATTTAAAGTCAGTTTATTTGGTGTTGCTGCAGAGCCTTTGAGAAAGTTCGTTTTGTACGTAATTCCTGAACCCTGTGCTACTGGGAAAGGAGCTAATGTAATAATTTCAATGCTACATCATTTTTTCGAAAATTTTGGTATAGGCGAAAAAGATGTTGTTTGTCATGCAGATAATTGTGCTGGACAAAATAAAAATAACTATGTCATGCAATATGCAACATGGCGAGTTTTAACAGGCAGACACCGAAGTTTCCGTATATCTTTCCTTCCCGTGGGTCATACGAAGTTTGCACCCGACATGTATTTCGGTCTATTCAAAAAAAGTTTTAGAAAATGGGAATGCAATAACTTAAAGGATATTCTTGCAGCTGCTGTTCAAGCTTGTCCGAAAACAAAATCTATAGTAGCTGTTCTAACTGGTGATGAGAAAGGAGAAACTTTTGTGAAAACTTACGACTGGGCCAATTTTTTTCAACCTGATTGTGTAACTATTAACCAACTTCTGCATTTTAGTCATTTTGAAACAAATGAAGATAATAGAGGGCACATGTTATGTTACAAAAAATATACTGACAGTCAACCAACTGTATCAAAGGTTTTGAACCCGAATAAAGTATACGGTTTTCCTTTAGAAAAATCCCCTGCAGGCATGACGTACGAAAGAAAATCGTATCTTTATAATAAGATTCGTGAATTTGTACGTGAAGAATCTAAAGACATTTTATGCCCGAAACCCATTCCAAATGTTGATGTTGACCACAACTCTGTCCCAACAACATCTGTCGAGTACTCTTTTCAGAAACCATCAATTGAAAAGAGTATTCGACAAAAACCAACATGTTCGTACTGCAAACAGGTTGGTCATAGGAATCAGGTGCGAGGAGGAATTTATTTTTGTCCAAAACGTAAGTTGGAGTCCCAAATAGAATAAGTTTTATTTTTATGTTTGTATTGGCTTTTTTCAAATATTATTGCAACAGAATAATGATTATTTTAGCCACTGGTACCTTTTATGACATTACATAAAAGGTACCAGTGGCTAAAATAATCATTATTCTGTTGCAGTAATGTTTGAAAAAAGCCTGTCTTGTTATTTTGTTAGTTCCTAAATAGAGTAAGAATACTTAATTTTAGTTTTTTATTGTTAATTACTATCGCAATAACTAACTTTTTATTAAATATCGGCAAGTGGACCTTTTTTACTAGACTGTGTATCCTTCTTTTATTTTGATAATAATTGTTTTAGTTTTGATGTCAAAAGTATAATTATAAGTTGATTCTATGGAAAACATATCAATCTACAATAATGAATAAAAATCTACGTAACAAGCAAGTAAAAGTGTGTTTTTTTTTCACTCAAACTTTCAAAATGCTTTTTCTCAAATCAAGCTTTTTCAGAATTTCAACTTCAAATGTCTGATAAAAAAAAACGTGTGCTACTTTTTGATTATTTTTTCAATCCATACTATCAATTGACTATTCTAGATACCGAATCCAGTCTTAACTCAATACCCCACTACTGGACCCTTTATGCCTGGACTGACACATATATATCTGACGACTAAGTAGTTTGTCGTGGTACTGAATCTAGCGTTTCTGTATTTGTTGGATGATTTTGTCACATAGTTACAATGACATTCAATATACCAGTGCAACACGATAAGTACTTCACGCTCGTTGATTTGTTTTCAGTAGTCACAAAGCATGCCCACATTGTATTCTTTCTGGAACATCGAACATGAACACTGTAAAACAATGGTTTATAGCAGGAAAACATTCATCAAGCGCGAGGCTGTGCTTAATGCGCCCCTGTCGCGAGGTCGACGCACTGTCATTACGTACGTTATGTACAATACGTATGTATCGCATACACCAAACGCACTACTACAGATGTTCCAGTTTTTTCGCTACGTAGCCTGGGAGCGAGCTTGACTCCGCCACGCTCAATTATCTCCACAATATAGGATTAGTAAAGAATGCCCTCGAGCTGCGGCCCGCAGACAGCGAGACGACCGTTGATACTCTACACCGCAATCAATCGCTCCTGTTTCTAACTACACACTACACGTGCACACACTATTATGTACTCGGACACTATTATAAATAGCTGTGCGACGACTGCATTAGCTGCGGTCCAAATGACTAAACACTATCCTGATTGTAAACTATGCTACATTTACACATTTCAAAACAATGGAAGGATGGTCGTAGTTATTTAAATCAAATACCTGAGACGGATTGTCCTTGTACTTTTTCATATGTGTTCAGTACTATAGACGTACTTATAGTAGGTATCACCATTAGATACAACTTTATGTAGAATCTCAAATACATCCTATACAGTCTAAATACAGTGTTCCTGAAAGCCTACTGAAAACGCAGTCTAACTAGAAGTACGCGAAGGAAATATTATGTAGGATCATCGGACACGTTCGATGAGAGACCTGTTCATATACATACACTGTTGTATAAATATGACAATCAATTAAGAACTGCCTGCCTACTTCGCGCACATATAGGCTCCATAATACTTTACTTTGTATTAAAGCGAACACATACTCTCAAGTGTCATTGCTGTCAAGAAAGATAATAACGTAACTGCATACTTTGTGTAACAGCTACAGCTCTAAGTCGTTTGACAACATAACTTAAAATACTCACGCATAAGGACATAGTTTACACACATAGGCACTTACAGGCTTTGCGCTCAAGAGCTTGGATATGAAAGTCACACTAGCATTTATCCAAACACGTTTCGCGACCGATTGAGAAGAGTGCTCGGATCCATTACGTGCTGCGTGAATAAACAAACTGTCGTCGCTCGATTATCGCCATTAGTGCATCTGAAATAAGTGTGAGGTTCGCGAGCGCCAGTCCACACAGTCGTGTTTGTTGTCGACGCTCGAACAGCTCCGGCAATGGCCAATCTCTAGGAAATTGACATTCGGCGCCAAAAGGAGCTCTGTGAGTGATTGTGAGTGCACCATTTGGCGCGAACAGAGCGCGGCTAAATATTTATCGAGTCTGGATTCATAAATGGCATCGTGTTTGTACTTTATTTCGAAATACTCATCGGCGATGGATTTACACAAATGTTAGCGTTAATATTAAATAATTTGTGCCCAACTATTTTGGGGCAAAGAAAAATTATGTAAATAGAGACAACAATATTATTTAATGAAAACATGTTGTCCCACAAAGAATAGCCGTATGGAAGTGGTCGACCCGTCTCCATTTTTTATTTGGTAATTTGTATTATTTTATCAGTCAACTACTAACATATGTATATTAATAGTAGATGATTAAACTTTGAATGTATAATGCCAACATCAGACATACCGGCACGTCGACAAAGCACCATTATGAAAATGTACAACTAATAAAGTAAACAAATGTGTACCAACAGAGAAATATAGAAATAATAAAGTGCTCGTCTTGTTTTCTCAATACCAATGCAAACGATTCTCATGCCAATTGATACTGTAAAAAAAATTAACTT
This sequence comes from Apamea anceps, assembly GCA_951799955.1. Classification (NCBI taxonomy): domain Eukaryota; kingdom Metazoa; phylum Arthropoda; class Insecta; order Lepidoptera; family Noctuidae; genus Apamea; species Apamea anceps. The sequence goes on along the minus strand of OX637515.1, from coordinate 9,334,928 downwards.
CTAAACAAACAATCAACACTCGAATAGCCACATCCTGTCGGTTTTTATTTGTAATGTCTGCCGGTCTGTTTGTTAGCCACCAGTTAGTCGACTGTGATATGAGTATATTTACAAGAAACGAGGAAATTTTATTATAGGCACGTTTGACGGGTTCCAGTACCTACTTTTTATTTGTCAAGGTAATACGCAACGAGAACTGCATTGATGCTTACAAAAAATATTCGCCGTCTTTTTAATTCGCATCCATTTACATACCTAAGCTTTTAAAATAAGGCTATATTATTTTTACTGTGATAAAATGACGAAACTGCCTATCATAATTGACTGAATAAAATAATTTTAGTATAGTACAGTGTAGTATTTATTTAGTCACTCCTCGTTGATACGAGGAGTGAAAAGTGTGAATAGAAGAAGTTGTTCAAAAATTACTTTGAAGAATGGATCCTACATAAGAAGTGAAAACTCCATAGCTTATCAGTTTCTCTCATTTTGGTTTTATTATAAAACTCATTTAAGGAGCAACTTAGCAATAGTACAATTGAATCGAAACTAATGTAGCATCTTGCGTCGTCAGCGTTACGCCAGCGTAGCACTCGCGGCGTCGAAAACAAGAGCCTTCGAAGCGTCTACGTGTACGCTAAATACAACGAAGCGAAGATAAATTAAACAGCTATTGTTACTAATCAAACGCTTTCTGGAGCTTTTTAAACAACTGATTGACGTTCTCCTTTGCCAATATAATATTTAATAAGAACGATAGACACAAAATATGCCATTCAATTAAGAAGCACTCTAGGGACTCCGAAGGAGTTGTGGAAAGAGACAGATATTTATTTAACTACTTAACTAGTAGCTATCCAATAAGCAAAATGACTTGAGAATAAAATTCCGCTAGATAACATAAATCTGCAGTTGACTAAGATTTGACGCCGGACTCCAAGTCACACATAAACACTATTGTAAGAACACTTTTGCATTATAATAATTAATTGCTAATTTATGCGAGTGTATCTAGTAAACAAATGACGACGCCTCCTCGCACCTGCGCTCACCCAATAACTTATAAACTCAATATTGCTCAACCATCGACTCCGAACCTATTGTCCAGCTAGTACTTATTGAAAATGTCCTACATGACCTAGCCACAGTACTCAGTGTCCTAATTAACTTGAGTCCACTACGCACATTTATATCGAACGTTAGTATTAACTCAAACACTAAGGGTCTCGTTATTCATTCCCCAGTATGAATAATTAAAATATTGCGCAGTGAACTCTGATGTTTACGAGACAATCGCATGCAAATTACTTACTCGTACACGAGTGTTATATGTAATTTGTATCATGTTAATTATTACTACAACTGTTCTTATCTTCGGGCTGATGAAATTTTATACCCTTGTCGCGAGCGCGCGGACGTAAAGCCGCGGACATTATTAGTTTTGCTTACATTCAAAGCTCCAGCGAAGGAAATTCAAAGGAGTTAGTCGATTTAATGTATCATAACTAACTATCGTATGTCGGTGTCGAGGATTGACAAACGCGATAGTGTAAGGTTGCACTAGAAGCAGAGAGGCACGAGCGCAGCGCGCGGCAGCGGATGCACGTGCGCGGCGCAATGGGCTAGCGTGCTGAAGCGCGGCTTGCACTTCCGACTCACATTCATTCCCGCGCCATTCATACAACTGCGTCATTCATTTAATTCAAGTTCATAACGAGACCCGTACGTGGGAGGAGCTCCGTAAGTCGGCCGACACACCCGCGCCCCGCTTTCGGCGACATATCGCATTATCCAAAACTTTTATTATCGATAAAGATAAACATAGTCGTTTGCGGGATCCGAAAACTCCTCGCCGAAAATGTCCATAAAATAAATCGGATCGCTCAAAGTTCTGAATTGCATTTATCGTTTCTCCGTATTCAATCTCGGACGCTTTAAATTCTCCAAGGTGCGCAATATTTCACGGGTTCTTAAGAGTAAACTTCTAATTAAATGCCGACGGTGGCATCTCCGACACCGGACGTGCTCTTTAGGGGCCCGGACAGCTACAAAATGATCGAATTTAAGGATCGAGACAAGGTGTAGGTGGCACGCAGCGCGGCGGCCGCGTGGCGCCGAGATGGTATCGCCGCGGCGTGGCGTCCCACCAGCGTGCGATACTTTTCTAACTTTTTGGTTTGGCGGGTCGCGCGGGGGCATATTGTGTGCAATTGTAGCACGCGAGGGCACCGCAGGCCGACGACCCGCCCGTCGCTCGCTCCGTATAATCCGACAGCATTATGGTCGACCCGGCGCCTTTGTAGGCTACCGGCTTAATGAGGGCCGTGGGTGGCTTATGACACGTCAGGATCTGATCATAAAGGTGCCAAAAATTCTACCTGCGCGGACGACATTCCTATCTCACGCCTTTGAAAATTAATGTCTATTGTCTGCGGATGCTGGCAGGAGGCGTCAGGGATTAGGAATGACACGCTGTTATTTATTTCCAGGACACAAGGGTACGTCTGGTGCGATTAAAATATATTGAATTATATGGTGTTCCGATGTGGCGATGACTCCTGGTGTAGCGTTGGGTTTAATTGAGATGTATGCACTCAAATTCTTTGACCCCAATTAATTTCGTGGAAGTGAGTTCGTCGGGCGTTAATTAAGTGCGCTAATATTTGTGCGGAGCAGACACCATGTTCATTGTAATTGTAGATGATCTCTACTTCGCTTGCGCAGGCAGTACATGAAGAGCTTGCTACGAGCAAAGCACTTCTTTTAGCCTATACCTACTGGCTACGATACAGATACCACTTTATTCCCTATAGGTAAACAAATAAAAACCAAATTTATATAATTATTTATGCACACATACACAACCTCCACATGTTAAGGAACCTCACATTTCGCACGCCAATTATTTTAACTTCTATGAATTTTGCGTTGGTATGTTTTATCATCAGATAGTTTTATGATTTTATTCCGGTTTTGCTTTTGAACGTAGTAACTTAATATGGTTGTATAGTAGTATGATGTGGGCATACGGTAGGATGATATGCATATGCTGATATAGCACTCGGGTAATGCAATCTGAGTGCAATGGTAATGATGTGACGTCAGTCAGCGGGTCGTTTGTTACACCCAGCTTGGCTGCGGGGCAATGAACCAGCGACTGAATTGGACGTAAGTGTCCTGCGACGCTGCGCCCGCGCCACGGACATAACGCAACCCAACCACGATTTACGACATTACGAGTGACGCCATGCAATATGATTGTAACTTGCAAAATTAACTTTACTTCGTCAAAGTACGGCAACATTCGCATAAGGCGACGACTCCTAATGGTGATGATAGTCTATAAATCTATCAATTGCGTTTGATGTGCATCTATACGAGGTAATAATGTATTGACGTGGTGCAGCGCAGCACACATCTACCTAGTTATTTGTTTGGTATGTCACTTTTTACATCCTATCCAAACAGATCCGATCAGGTAGGTACTTCGTAACATAGGCACCTTGGTATGAACAGTTTATTCAAATGACCAGTAGAATTCCAATACAGGAGAAGGCGATTGTAAAATAATACGAGTAGGTAAAGCGACAATTAGTGAACGATATCGGAGTGCGGCGGTGCGCGGGCGCAGCGGTGTTACAATGAGGCGCAATCAAGCGCGAGTACATTTTCATTCCGCGCGCGATGCGACTGCGTGCACGCAAACAATCTTATATAATATTTGCGTATAAATGCGCATTTAAAACATTCCACAAATAAGGGTTGGGTATCCGCTAATAACTCGCGTACTTTACAACTTTACGTTCTGCGTTTGAGAGCTGAGATTGTTATCTAGCGCAATGCTTGTGTGTATGCCTCTAACTTCCAAAACATGGCTAATTACGTATATTATTGTTTAATTGTGAGGATTTATTACTTAGGTAGGGAGTTTTCACACGTAAAACTGAATAGGAACATAATTTTAATCTTAATTACGATAAGAGTCGCTTGACTTCATTTGGTCATTATTTTAGCCGTGGGCTGTGCCGCGGTATAAAAAATTGAGATACATATTAAAAGTAAACAAAGAACTCCTTTATCTGACATTTCATTTCTGGACCGCAATGTTTGGTGATCCAAAACGTCATGGATTTTTTTTTAAAGATTACAGGACCCGGTACTATAAACACCACATAATATTACGACTATAATGCTCTAAGGGTTATGCAGAGGAGTACCTATAGAACAGCCACATAATATAATTCTCGGTAAATACTTATTGGCTCGCTTTCTAGAAATATGAAGGTCTAATTGAATTTTAGATAATTTCAAGTTATCCAAGGACTTATACCTAATGGTTTAATAAATAGAATGGAGGCAATACATGGATGAAGAAAATTATGTGACGAAAAACGGTCTGTGTGACGAAAGACAGAAGAATTGTAGAGCTGACAATCAAACTTCACGTTGAGACGCAGCGCAATAAAAGCAAAACTTTCTTTTGTTTTAGTAAAGAAACTATAGAACCTTTACCACGAGATAATGTACTGAAATTCGTGATGATTCAATTTGACTTGGTGCAGGGAAGAATCATATGCAAATAGGAGTCCATAAGGAATCAAACCGATTTATCAAAAACTTGTGAATCGGGGGCTGGCTAGACAGACATGTAATACAATAAAAATATAGACGTTATTCCTTCTCTCTCTCATGCGTTACGTTCCATTCATCATAGACTTACATTAAAATACTCATCCTACATAAATGACATCAGAACCCAGAGCAATCACCGGCATGGACTAAAAGTCAAAGTAACAACAAATTTCGAATACCTATCCGCTATCAAGAGTATAAAAAGTATTTTTGATGGCACGCCGCTCTCGGGTTAAAAGATCAGTCCGATAAGGTTCAATCATAGTGTTAAAAATAACAATGCGCGAAGTGTACTTTTGTTTTCATGTTTATTAACGATCCGTGATGTTTTGGTCAGCACTTCCTGTTGCTTTTATTTTTTATTTGTTACCAACGAGTCAGTTGTTGTGTGATCAAATGTGAAAATGTTAATTCAGAGGGCCAATTTTCGTAATTTTAAGAACGTTTACAGTCTGAACTCAGTCTCAACCTGTCAAAAATACTAATTACTTATTCATTGTCAAAAAAGAAATTAGTATTAGTTAGCTCTAATACTAATTTCCCTACATTTTTGACAAGTTATTGACATTGATTATCGCTGAGATGAGATTTAATCACGGCCTTCTGTGTATCGGCCCTTTTAGAACCATACAGATACAGTGGAGTTGGAATATTCATAATAACGCAGGAAAAACAGAACAGAATTTTTACTCGTACTATTGGATAAATTTGATGTATTTAACTTGAATATAAAGAAGTAAATATTTATACTAACTACACAAGCTGTTATCAATTTTTGCTATCTGAGTTGCATAAATACATATTGTGTAGGTATATATACATGTCTGGGAATTTATACTCAAATAGTTGTAGTGACGAGGTTTTTATAACAACCAACTTCGCCTCTACCATAAATAATGATTAGGAAAATTATACCCATCTGCCTCGTAAATTGGGCCTATTGTCCCAAAGATCCCTTCCAAGAACATGCGAGGCTATTGGTAGCATATTAATCGTTTTATTTGCCAATTTTATTAAACCGATGTATTTATTTTCTGCTGTGCGCTATATTTACAAAACAGACATACCTAGCTAAGATTAGGTACACCACTGTATCGATCGATAATAACTAAATTGATAAACGCGTCACAATCAATCAGAAATGTGACATTCGAAGTTGTCAGGTGACGAGCGGCCATTGCTGCCGTTCCGCGTTGTTTTCGTTTGTACTACAGTTACGCAAGCCTCCAACCTGAAATTAGCACGCCCTTTCAGCCGACACCCACTGCTATCACACGTCACGCGTTTGCGACGAATTACACTCTGTATATACTTACGTACCTACTTATAAGCACTAATGACTATATTACAGTTCTAAGAGATTTTTTTAAGAGTTCAACCGGAGCCCGCCAGAATTATATAAATCGAGCCAAAAGGGCCGTCAAAATGTCCACAAAGGCTTGAAAATTTCGCGTCACGTCACGTCTTGTCTCGGTCGCCTGTCTAGACATCACAGACGAACACAACTTTTTTCTCTTCTCGGTAATACAATTTTTGGCAGACTTGTTAATACAATCTTGGCAAACATTTGTAACTTTTATCACGTCCGGAAAATGAATGAAAGCTGTCGCCGTGAGTCACGTCGGCCATCGAGCGGGGCTTAGAAAGTCCTTGCTGTCTATTCAAATGATAAAAGTAATGACATCACTCGCGAACGCAAGGCTAAAGCTGTAAACTTAATTAGATGTGAACTAACATCTATTTAGTTATTTACAGTGCAATGACGATAATTAAAATAACGCAATAACCTTCAGCCGAGAAACGAATATTTTTAGTGTTTTATCATAATTTGATGCAATGGAATGCCTCCTTCAACTGTATGTTAAATATGGCATAAGAGGAGACATAAATAGGTAATAAACTAAAAGGTCTAAGCTAACACATGTACATAAAATCTTATGTGCGTTTGAGGCAATCGTCACAACACAATCCGATAAGATTGTGAAATCATACGACATTGATATTCAGGTACATGTGCTCCGAGTATCTGATGATGATATAACCATTGCAAGACAATACAACTTTATGAAATCATGAGTTATGCGATTTTATTTTCCACTTTCGACCTTGTGATAATATTTCGATATTACTCGTATCTACTAAAACCTTATCAGATTTATGTTTTATTCATCAATAAGTGTGAGTAACTGGAACTATACGATTAACGATGTAATCTCAATTTTACCTCTGTTTATTTTTAAAATTACTGGAAAGATATAGTTAAATCTAACTTGTCATATTTAAAAAGATATTTTTAAATATGACAGTTCTTTCTTCCTAAAATATTATTGTTTGATAGCATTTTTTATCAACTGGTAGTTAATTTATTATTTATTTATTTAAAGCCTCATTCTTTAGTCACAGATGGTACACCAAACTAGCAGCATTTTCCACTTTGTGCTAATTAGAGATAACCCACTTATCTTTCTACTTTTCAGACTTATTACGTCAATTATAATATTATATATATTCTAGGTTTTTTTTTATAGAAATTTCACCACACACGAGCAATCGCTTGTGTGGATAATATTCATGCAGTTGAATACTATAAACAAACATATGAAGGATTATAATTGTTCCAAATGATTTTAGTTGTTTCTGTTTAATATAAAGTCAAGTTTCCGCGAAAACCTTTCAAAGAGAATCATTGACAGAAATTGATAACGTAATAAATATTTACGAGATTACTTTTGACGAGTCTTTGGCCGATAACAGATTAGTTATTGTATCATTCTCTGAAAATAGAACCTCTCAAGAATTCGCTCCGTTTGTTGACGAAAATCACGTGGTATTGTTTTTATTATCCCCGAGCACCGTAGCTGGTATCGGTTCCACTGATAACGATACGAGCATTGATAAACAATTTAAAACACAAGCGGCTCGCTAGTCAACTCTCAGAGACTAATGCATACGTGCGTTTTAATTGATCTAGCAGTCGGAGACCGGTGCGGAAACCTCGGAATGTAATTATTTACATAAACATACGTGCCTATTGCCGTTCACTGTTTCCCTAAGCGAGGCGGGCCGTTACGCAGCTGAGCGGTAGCAGCGGCCGGCGGCCGGCTCGCAGACGCTGGGCAGATGAGAAAGATCGATGTGCATTTAATTACGTCGACCGGCATCGTTGGCAGCGCGTGCGGCACATTATGCAGCGTGCACTCACCGGCGGGGCGCGTGGTGCGGCGCGCGGGCTCGTCCTCGCGCAGGTCGGGCGCGTGGCGGCGCGCGGCTCCCGGGCCCAGCGCCGCCAGCGCCAGCAGCAGCAGCGCGCGCAGCATGGCGCCGCCGCACTATGTCTCACGGGGTCCGTCTGCTCCCGGCCACGAGCTCACTATTTCGGCCGCGCGCGCTCGGTTCGAACGGAGGTGCAGCGAGCGCAGGTTCGCGATCGTAGCGCGCGACTCGAAGGCGTCGTCGTAGCGCGACGGCTGAGCCGGACTGAGACGAGCGCCGCGCGATTTCCCGGCTGATGCGGCGAGGGGGCCGGCGCGCCCCTCGTGGAAAACGCGGCAATAACGCGGTGCGGGCAGGGAAAATGCAGCGCCGTCATCCGCCCGCCCCGCCGCCCCGCCCGTCGCGCCGCCCGCCGCACCAAAACACACCATTATTAACTGCCGATCATTATGACAACTTAATCCCTGCTACTGTTTCTGTTTCTTTTCTGTTTCTGTTTTTATAAACCAAAACTTTATGTTAACAGATACTTCAATCAAAAAAATATTGACTATATGTAGCCGCCATTTTTAATAAATGCAAGTGCACATAGAGTTCCTGCCAACACTCATATAAGAAGATTCCTTTAGAGTTTCTAACGCCAGATAATAATTTAAGCGAAGCATTAGTTAAAAAAAATTGAATTTATAGCTTACTACGTGCAAAAATAATGTAAAAATTTCGTAAAAATGTGTCTATGCATTCAAGACATCTAAAAAATGTGTCTACAGTAAAGAATGAGTTGAAGCCAAAACGATATGTTTCGCGAGTTTTGTCGGGGTATTCAAATACCCATTAAACATAAATGACACAATGTTAGTAAGATTTTTTCTCTAATTTGTTTTCGAAAGAAAACCCAAACTAACAAGCAAGCTTTATAAAAAGTACCTAGAAGTTGAATCAATTTATGAAGCATTTTAATATCTATATCTTTACGATTATAATAAAGATTCCTAAAAGAGCAAATATTTTATGTATGAGAGAGAGAGAGAGAGATGAGATGCTTTTTTAAATTTAACGGCTGATGTTGGTGTTGATCATCAACATCCGCCGTTGTTTCAAAAAGAAGGATCTATTAATAGGTCAAACAGGCCTTAGCTACTGCCGTCTACAAAATAGTAGATGTAAACATAAAATCTAAGATTTATCGAAAGTCTTAGGAATTCTAAATTAATGTTTTGTTTCTGTTTAAATTTACTGTGGAATTGAGTTATCCTCGATTTTACGAGTCCACAGAATTAAACGTCTGTCATAAAAAAACGCAAATTGTTATTGCTTTGTCTCGCCGCTGCGATGTGCGTCGAATTCAGACATGTTGAACACATTCATAAGAATTTACAGAATTGCTTACATATATTTGGTGCAGAACTGTACTTGGCAGCAAGCCCAACTAGCCGTATAATAAATATTTCATATCTTTAGAATATAAACGGGAATATCAATACCTGGTACAATGCTAGTGAATCGCTGTAAAAACTGTTAACGTCATGAGCGATGTGAAAGTTTATAAATAATTATTATGAGTATTATGACCTCGTACTGACTCCGGCGATTTTGTACAACTAGACATAGGATCAGTTAGCTACAGGATAGCCGAGCTATGTAGAACTAATGTGTCTAAATACAACTCTGTTAAAAAAGTGTGTTCTGTAATATAAATCTAAACTAAGTAATATTTTTTTGTTTTACTTTTAAACAAGATAATATTTACATAATATATAATCTAACAGACATAAAATAATAATATGTGATGTACATATTATTATTTAATACAAAACAATGGATAAAGAGTCATAGGGCATCAAAAAATTCGTCGGCATCACTGTCAGGGGAAAAAGTGCCCAAAAGGCTGGCAGCATTGTAACGTTGCTGATTCTTTGGCATGGACCCCATGACCCTAGTGTTTCAACCCCAAACGGCTCGGACAAAATTATAACTCCCAATAAGGTTGAAGTATTTTTGCCGTTTGAGGTTTTCCGCACCTGCAATCTAAACTTACCTTCAACTATCTGAGAAAATAATCATAAAGTACGTGTCTCATAACAAGTTGATACTTTCATATGAAACCTTGTGTTTCAAGGGTTTCAAAATTTGCTAGCTCTTTTTTAGTATTGCTTTAAGCATTTAACAGACAACTTTCATTACAATTATGGCTGATTTTTCAATAATGAGACAACTTTTGTCATAAGAATAAATCTGACAGTTTGAAATATTTTCTATACAAAAGCCAGAATACTTATTCCTCAAATAAAAGATATCTGACTATTGAAAAATCAGCCCTTAGTTATTTTTGATGTTAAACGTTAATATTATTTCAAGTATTGTGTTACTGCAAGTATAAATCGCATCGTGCAAACAAGATTCCGTGGCTGACTCACTGCAAAACGAAAGTAGGTACTGGTATACTTTACTGTAAATGCCTGATTATTGGCAAATCCAGACAAGCCAGTAGATCAGCGTAAAATAGTCCAATAAATTCTAGTATATTAAATAAATCCTAGAATAAATTATGAGTTTGTAAATGCGGAAGATTGAATGTTCGGCTGAAAGGATTCGATTTATTTATGAAACTCAAACTCAAATCATTTATTTTAATTAAACCATTTACAGGCACTTTTGAATTGTCAAAATTAAATAGTTTGTCAGTTAGTCAGAAAGTTGTAGCTAGTTGCCCATTCCAAAACTTAGATCTCTACGGAGAAGAACGGGCAAGAAATTCCTAGGACACTCTTTTAAATCAAGATATTATTACAAAATCCTGGGTACATTATTCTTATTGCTTCTATATGTGAGAACAATTAAAAAAACAAATAAAGAAACAATTTAAAATTTAAAATAACCCCTGGCAGTTAAGAGATGACCAGTCTCAACCGACGGCGCCCGTTCACGACGAGACGCGTGGATCAGCACCGACAAGCTCAACCATCTTGTAGGGAACCGAATGATCCAACACACGCGCCACCACCAGTGAGACTGACATATTCTCAACTGCCATGCTCTTTCAAGTCAATATCAAAATATAAACGGATCTATGGTTCTTACATTTACGAAATTTAAAAAATGCTTCTAAATTATACAAAACTATAGCTTGCAATTTATTTAAGAGATGAAAAAAAAAATTACTATCAATCAGGAAGAGGTATTTAATATTGAAGTATTCTAGAATTAAATCTTGATTGAATAAAATAAACGTTAAGTTCGTAATGTCAGAAACACAAAAAAAGGGGAAGCATCTCTTCCAAATATTGAATATTGTGATCAATTAGTGAGCCCAAGTGCCTGTGGAGCAGGACCAGCATTAAGCCAAGCATTTTTATCTACGATATACTCATCCAACTTATAATATGCTTGTCTACATAGTGTGTGTTTAATGCATGTTTTAAATTTCTTCTCATTTAGTTGAAGAATATCGAGTGGTATTTTATTATTATAACATTTTACACAGTAGGTAACCCATCAAAGAAGTTTTTGCTTTAGACAATCTGAAGCGCGGTAAAAAAAAAAACGCGCGGTGAAATTATGCCTGTCACTTATTTTACTAAAAAGATATAGATTTTTTCGAACGTACCTTACACGTACCTTACCTACCGTACATTTTCGTATATATATTGACAAGGAACCGCCATGTTAATTTTTTTAAACTGTTCCCTTAGAGATTCGCGTCTGCTGAGATTGTAGATGGCTCCAACACAGAAGTGCTCTTTTGCAGAATGAAGATAGAATCAATATCTGCAGCCCGTCCTCATCACCACAGCAAAATACTGTAAGACATGATGCTATGGAAGTAACTAAAATAGACCAGTTCACGGTATCCACGTCTGTTAATTGACGGATTTTCCAAACAGCGTAAGTGGCTGAACTTAGCCGCCCTGCAAGTGATGTTAGGTGAGGACCCTACTGCAGCTTTAAGTCAAGCGTGATCCCCAAGAAAACCGTATTTTCGACGAATTCAAGGATCTCCCTATTCAATACAACGTGACATTCACTACTTCTAACATTCGGTAAAGCGAATCTAATGCATCTAGTTTCTTTCTCATTAAATACAAAATTATATACAGTAAACCAATTATTTATTTATTCATTTATTTCATGCGACGCAGGCCCATAGATAAATACCTTAACCTAAACATACATATTTTTACTATAAAATAGTACTTCACTAGCTAGTTCTTGTGCTGTTCTGTGGTACTTGTCCGCGGAAGCGACAGAACACCACGTCCTGCGGCCAGAAGTGTTCTTCCATGATGACGGGCAGATAACAATTCGGTACACGCACCACAAACGCCTTGAAGTTGATGTTGCGGTACGACTCCAGTAACTGCACCCTCGGCGAGTACCTCGTTTTCTGGCGCACGTACTCCACAATTGTCCTCCGCCTTAGTGGTGCAGTGTAAGCGAGACCATAAGCATAGCGTTATTTCCGTCATCAAGCTCCTGTGCACGACTGCCTACTTCAAAAATCAGTGATGTGTCATCAGCAAATAACACCATTTGTGGTCGGGTTTTTAGTAAATGAGGTAAATCATTTACATACATGATTTCAAAATTAAATGAAGGCTTATTAAGAGCAGGGAAGGTATTGAACATTTTGAAGCATCAATCCACAATTAGGTGAGAAGGCTAGTACAGCAAAATATAAGAAATGACAGAAGAAACCAGCCAAGTGCGAGTCGGTCGCACACGACGGGTTACGTACCACAACGGAGACCTGCTTTTATTTTTATTATTTGTTGTTTTAGCGGCAATAGAAATACACGCTCTGTGAAAATTTCAACTGTTCACCTATTACGGTACATGAGGTACAGCTCGCTGGCAGTCAGACCGATGGACAAACAGCGAAGGTTTTGTAATAGGGCTCCGTTGGCGTTCCCTTTAGGTACGGCACCCTAAAAGTTACGAACTGGTCGTGGTCACGGCTCACTTTAGTTTATTGGAATAATAAGTCCAGGACGGTCTGGGTACCGCCCGCCATGGCACGCTTCCCTCGCTTACTCAGACCCCACATTCTAAAGATATTAGATTGTCCTAGCAGAAGATATTTTGATTAAATAGTTATAATTAGGTACTTAAGTAGACTTAATTATGTAGTTAGCAATAATCACTTCTTCTCTTTCCCAGTCACAGAGAGGAGGCCTGTGTCCCAGCAGTGGGAACATTATAGGTTGATTATGATGACTTTTTATAAAATCAGCGTTTAAACAATAATAAGTTTTTCATACCACTTGCTCAAAAAAGTGACATTCTATGCCACAAAAAGCGAACATAACAATAGTCATTTTTAATCTGTTAAAAACAGGGAAAGAAAATTGTACTGAATTTCATTCATCCTCTAGGGGGAGAATGTGATTTAAATTTGGAATACTTACCGAAATTTATACTGAACTACATCTGTGTTTACACCATTGAGTTTGTATAGCATTATAAAGCAATATACATCTTTTTGAAAAACGAATACGCATTTATTATGCAGTTATGATTATTAAATAAAATTACGAAAACCGACGGGGCCGTATGAGCTTGATGCCTTTGCTTTTCCGACAAAAAAATATTAGTGTAGAAATTTGCCGCGTTTTTGTTTTCTTCAAATACATAAACGTTAAGTTTATTTTAATTTATTTTTATAAATAAGTTAATGTTCTAAAAATACATTACGATGTTAAATCAAAGCGACAGTGACAGTGAATTGTCGGATTCCATCAGTGCAAATGCTGCCGCAATTATAAATAATTTGCTTCCAACAAAATCCAAGGAAAATTATTTAAAAACTTATGAAGAATTTTCAACGTGGAGAAGTGCGAAAGGCCTATCAATTTCAGAATCAGTACTTCTTGTCTATTTTGATTATTTATCCAAGACAAAGAATCCGAATACACTTTGGTGCATATACTCAAAACTGAAAGCTACATTAAGCATCAAACACAGCATTGAAATAAATAGATTCACAAAATTACTGGCTTTTCTAAAAAGAAAATCAGAAGGGCATTGCGCAAAGAAGTCTAAAATTTTTACGACTCAAAATGTGGAAAAATTTCTTAATGAAGCTCCTGACGAAATTTTTCTAGCCACAAAAGTAAGTATACATGATTTAACTATGAATATTTCGTATCTTAGTAATGGTAATTATTCTATATATTTACCTGTTTTTTATCTTTGTTATAGGTGGCCTTAATTTTTGGACTCAATGGTGCTTGCCGCGGATGTGAACTTGTGAACTTAAAGGTGGAGGACGTTGAAAATCATTCCAATGAGTTACTGTTGATTAATGTAAAGGAAACTAAGACAAAGAAAAATCGGTCATTCATTGTACAAGGACAATATACTAAAATCATTCATAAATACCAAGCATTACGTCCCACCAACATGGAAAACAATCGATTTTTTATAAACTATCGGAATGGGAAATGTACTCGACAAGCCATCGGCAAAAATAAAATTAGCAATATGCCAAAGGAAATTGCTAAATATTTAAAACTTAAAGATGTTGAACTCTACACCGGTCACTGCTTTAGAAGAACTTCGGCGACTTTCTTGGCGGATTCAGGGGCGGATATTACGTCAATAAAAAGCCACGGTGGTTGGAGCTCTGATAGAGTAGCTGAGGGTTATATCGAAAGCTCAATGGCGAATAAATCCATATTAAGCAGTCAAATTAACAAAAATATAAAACTTAATCCATCAGAGCCACAACCATCAACTTCCGGCATCTTATCTTCGTCCGTAACTCACGATGCACCACCACCACTATCTCCGACGTATACTATCTACAATGAAACGCAAGTTCCTCAGACGCAAGAACAGAGAAATACTCAAATCAACTCATCAACAATAAATGTACCAAACAAAAATGTAACACTCTCTATCAATAATTGGACCAATGTTTCGAATGTTAACTTTTACTTTTAATTGTCATTATTTTTAATAAACGCTTATCTCATATTATTATTGTGTTAATTTTTTCGCAAATGGTACGAAAAGTAGAGTATTTTCCTCGGTGATAAAGCTGTCTTAGTCTTGGGTGAACTTAAATCCCTCGCTACACTCAGGACTCGTCTTAAATCCCTCGCTTCGCTCGTGCTTTAAGTTTTTAACACCCTCGCTACGCTCGGGAGTAAACCTCGAGTCCTTCGTTACGCTCGCGATTTAAATCATCACCCGCGACAGAAGACACTGCTTTATCCCCTTGGTTAATAATCTACTATTAATAGTTACCGAACTTTTATCACGACGAGAACTTTTGCCGGTAAGTGTATAACGCTGTAATTATAAGTATATTCATTTAATTAATTCCCACAGCTTGCGTACCACAAAATAATTATTTCGTATGCCTAGGGTAACCGTCCACTGTTGCTCGCTACGCCACAAACAAAGGGCTACGCACGCTACGCTTCAAACAATAAGCTACGCTATGCTACACTATAAGCTACGCGGCTCACTATGAGCTACGCCCTACGCAGCTACGGGCGCGGCTACCATACCTACCTATTAAATACTAACCTAGTATCCGTAGTAACTCCCACACAAGGTTTCTACAACTCAATATATCGTATTACGACTGCTGACGTATTTCTAATGGAAATTTTATACTGAATGAGATATTTACCGACTGGTCTACCTACCTAGTATTTGCCTATTTACGTTTCTGTTATCTTACTTTACACAATGTTGTAGTTGATTGTGACGCCATAACAATGATATGATTTAATAATGTCGTTATATTTAGGGATCGTGTAGATGACTAATCGTTTTGTTGTTCGACTTGTTTTCTGTTTACCGTTTCAATGAATCTAACGTTGTGGTAAACTAAGTAGGTAGGTTTTCGAACTTAAAAGAGAAAAGAATCGGTAAGTAAACGTTTACGTTCATTTGTTCATTTGACACAACATTGTTTTTTTTTTACTTTTATTTAGGGTAAGTAGGTAGCGTACAATAAAAAATAAGAGAGACATATCAAATCCACCTGTAGTATGGAGCGCTGTTTCTCTTCGCTTAAACGAATAAAATCGATCGATAAGAAGAGGCTGGGATGAATTTGGTGCTCTTTGCTCCTAACTCCTATTGCTGTATGGATGGTCAAAAGAAAAACCTATCCTAGACAGGCGCAAAAAAAAACTTGCTTTTCAGATTCTGTGATTCAGAAGCTTTTCTGCAAAAGTCGACAATGTAGCTCCAATATAGTAGCGCGCGCTTTACTTGTGGTTACCAAGTGTACAAAGACGCTGTGAATGCGTGTGTAAGCGCATGAGCTCTCGGTACCGCCCCGAGACAATGTCAAATCAGAAGTGTGTGTGTATTGGTACGCACGTGCGAACAGTGTTCGATGTTCGTGTTCACCATGTTTTTGTTCGTTCGTGCGTACACGGCTTTATGGTGACGCTACTCGTCTTCACGTACAACGTGTTTGTACACTTGGATACCACATGTACAGCGCGTGTCGTTTCGTGAGATAAGTACCGTTCCTGTATGAAAGGTCGGAAGAAAACTTTACCTATCTGAGGCGCTATTTTCGCTTCGGTCGCTTTTGCATCTTAGGTTTTTTCCGTTTTTTCGCTAGGTATGGTATGTGAATTACCGCGATTTTTTGCAACTTAGTTTATTTTAGGGCCCAAGTGGCGACGTAGAAATACAGATCTCGCTCCATCCTAAAACTAGCTTTGGGCCGGCTCTGCCAAGACATATCTGGCAGCCGATATAAAGGTACCTGTCGAAACCAAGAATTTTCAAAAATGTATACGAGCAGTTAAATGAGCCAAATAAAATGTTGTAGGTTTTTGTAGTGTAAAATTTACCATGATAAAGTCAGCTAGGTCACAAACACCCGAACCAAAATCCTGAAGCCACCACTGTATTGCTGTGTCCGTTTCAATTTATATACCTACATTAGGTACCTAAGTACAATAATGTCGGCTATACCTACAGAATACATAATACCATCTTATTTCAAAATGAGATCTAACTTTAGCCCGAGCATTATTTCAAACTTTATTCCGATTATGGTAAAGTCCTTAAAACCTACTTACTAACAAAACTGACAACTTAGAAAAACTTTTTTTTTTCTTTTCACTTTTTAGTTGAGATACCTCCCCAAACCAAGTCGTATGTACTTACTATGTAAACAACAGTGACAGTAAGTCTTATAACATCATCACACCAAGTCGTTAAATATTATTATTGAAGCTACCTAACTAAAAAAGTGCACAAGCAAATTTAATACTACCAAATGAAAAAAGAATTTTCTAAATCGTTCCAAAATTTATAAAAATATCGATGATTATACATAAAAAAAATACATATAGATGAACATAGAACCTCCTCCTTTTTTAAGTCGGTTAAAAATACCGGACTGTTGTCACTCTTGTAAAAAGAACTGTATCAGTTCCTAGGTTACAAAAACTGGCTCGATGGTTTAAAACCGTAGACAGAGTAATTATAACTAAACCATCTACTTACTTCATAAAAATCGTATATTCACTGACAGACAACGTGTGTATAACTCCAGCTTCCTCATATGTGATAGAATAATTCTACCTATGCCAATAGGCATAATAGCTGCAATCAAAGTTCCCAGTCTTAATTTAGCTTCCACAAAAACTTCGTTAATACGAGTCGTTTAGTGTGTGTTAGCTGGAGTGACGTCACCCCAACTTCCTCATTCGATACAGGCAAACCAGTGAGATTAGGGTTTTGGACTATAGTCCGAAAAATAAGGCATAATAGCTGCACAAGGAAGGAAAAAATTGAACGATAATACTTAAAAAGTGTTGAAACTACTATCAAAAACGTGTGTGTAAGCTGAAATGACGTAACGCCAGCTGCTCATTCATATCTTCCAAACGAAAGAAGATATGATTATGTAATAGAACTTAAAAAATAAGGCATAATAGCTGCCATTGGCAGCAACAATTTCAAATCTCTGGGCAAAATACTCTGAGTTATTAAACCGATAAAAATGTGTAAGCTGGAGTGACGGCACCCCAGTTGCTCATGTCATATCTTCCGAACGAAAGAAAATATGGTTATGTATTATAACTCAAAAATTTAGGCATAATAGTTTCAAAAAGTTTAAAATTTTCAAATCTCTAGGCCTTGTAGTTTCCACGTAATAAACAAAAAATAGTTTTCGCGTCAAAAACATCAAATTTTTGCTTTGGAGTAGGTAACGAGCGGCGTTGCCGTGGGGTGAACCATTAAAGTGTGTAGTCGGCTTCCAGTCTATAATCTAGTTCAAACTACTTCAAACTGATAATGTTGCGCACGGAACGGCAACACCACGCATAGCCTATGAGTCTACAAGCGTATAAAGGCAATATCTCCGCGGCACTGAATTAAAATGCACTAAAAATCATACCTACGTAGGGTACTCATTAACATTTTCATCCTGTGTGTCACCACTAAACTATTATCGACAATATTCTCTCCTTGCCCACAACCACAACTCCTCTCGGTCTCGTAAACTCCTGAATATAATCGAGTCAGCCAATCTGCATGCTTTGCCTCTTATAGTTATCCTCACCTCGAATCCTTCCCTAGTTTCCTCACGTGGTCAACACGATGTCCCTGGCTATTCCGATCACGACCTTATTTTTCCTATGTCCTTAAACCCCCTAAACCAAAACCAACGTTCCTGTACAGGCATGCCTTTGCGCGTATGAATAGTGAGAGGCTTTAACAAGATGCGTCCAATATTGACAGGCCACCCCTGGAAGCAGCAGCTTCAATTAACGAAAAAATTAGATTCTTCAACGATGTTGTGGTCAAGCTATATTATTATGACGCCCATGCTCCTATCGATAAAAAAAGTTGAAGTGTCCGCCTGGCGCCTGCACCATTCATTTATACACTAGAACGTAATGTAGATCTTGTTGGGTTAGTAGGTACGGACCTGAACAAAACAAAAAAGCGGCCAAGTGCGAGTCGAACTCGCAATGACGGGTACCGCACCACAAAAAACGCAAAAAAAAAACACGTTTCTTAACGTCGAGTACACATTTGAAAATATCAAAATCTAAAAATAATTTAGGTGCAAAGAGTAGATTAAATTCACCCTATGCGTAAAATATTAACTGTGCAATCGATGCACCAGAGCTTAAGATTCATACGACCGCATCACTAAACCATAGACCAATTCAGTAGCGCCTACTCCTTTGATTATAGCAACATTTTTTATTAATCGTGCACAACTTAAGCTAAGTTAGTATCTAGCAGGGGCGTAGCTACCACCGTATCACCGATACGGGGCCCCCGGCTACAGGGGCCCCCAAACGAAAATTCATAAAAAATACCACCAGCACAACCTCAAATTCTTATTGATAAGATACATAATGAAGAAAATGGTGGAAAACAATGGCTTCAAGCTACAGGCGTGGTCTAATGCTAAAGCTCTCTCTCTCTCTTGCATTCTCTTAGTAAGATCACAAAGGCGCCAATTCCCTTGTTCACAAACTTAAACTAAATTTATGTTCAGTGCATCTTTTTCTTTCTATTTCATCAAGAAAAGGACAGAAGATAAATATTAGTTTAGTCCTGACAAATTAGTCAGCGCCTGACGTAAATTGATGTATTTTTAGTAGCCATGTTTTTAATCACGTCTAAATTGTCTATGGAGTATCTTAATTTGAAAAGATGCACTGTACTGAAATTTAGTTTAGTTTGTGAACAAGGGACTCAGCGGCAATAACAGATTTAAGGATGTAACCTTCAGAGTCCTCGGCGTTTATTTTATTTTTAAAAAGACGATCTCGTTCTTTTGCGTTTCTTCGTCGTAATTGGGTAAAAGCCACTAGTACCTTCACTACCTAGTATAGTAGAGTAACGTAACTAGCCATATTAGAAACTGCTAGGAATCAGAACAGCTATTCACAACCATTCGACAGGCTTTCGATTGTGTTCCCTGATTTGCCTAGTCCCCACCAGAAAATAACTGTCTGAAGAGTAGCGATTACTTTACTCTATGAGTAGCGGTTAAGCAGACGTCTATTGGTCAAAACTGTCAAAATTTTCGGTTTCGGATTTGTAAACGTTTAGAGGACTCGTATCGATAACATTTATTCATGTAAAATTCGGCACGGCAGCGTATCGAATGGTTGTGAATAGCGATGCTAGCCTCCTCTTTGAAGAAAGGACTGGGTTACTATCCACATGCCACACAATTCCAGTGCCGAAACTAACATAAGTCTAACCGGAATTAACATGACTGGTGCGTAGGTTTGAGCAGTCACCATTAGGTCACAAGTTCTGAACTTATATACCTACTTAGGTGTAATAAGTACCTACACCTATGACTACCGTTGTACTACCTACCGACTATGATGATTGTATGCTGACATGACGCACGTGTTCTTGAGTGGAGACCGCACATCAGCAAACGTAGAGAGCGACAGGAGCTAGATGGAGAGACGATCTTCACAGGGCGGCTGGTAGTAGTGTCTGATAGGAACAGAGAATCAAGTGAAACGACACGTAATTTGAAGCTTTTGTCCAGCTGTGGACTCGTACCGGCTGATTATGAGAAACGCACAATAAGACCCACAAACTCTCCTGTCTGCTGATCATGTAACTGAAATGTTCTTCACGTGCGTGTTCGTCCCGCTCGCCGACACGCTCGCTCGTTCGCCGACATGAGCCGATTATTCTGCCATTACGCCCATCGAGCGTTCAATTGATTTCCATTATCCCTACAATTCTTAGCAGATAGTCTGCCAGGCTAGCATACGCCAACGCTTCTTTCGCTAGGCTAAGAACAATAAATCCTACAAACTTACAACCAATTCGGATATCCATATGCCCTAGGTATTCGAATTCTCACTGGGTCTCAGCCTCATCCTGGTATGGATGGTCCCAAGCCAGGGTGAGGACCAGTGAGATGCAGCAGTGTCACACTACAGACATTAATAAGCTTGCGTGAATCTATTTCTAAATTCTAAAGATGGCAAAACATCATCGCCTATATGAATAGCTGGCCAACATTGTATTTTCCGAGTAACAATGGTCACATTACATCTCTATCGGATTTTTTTATGAAAATAAACGGTCAAGAGCGAGTCGGATTCAAGTACTAAGGAGAAGCAGGGAGAGGCCAACTATTTTTAGTAATCATCATTTTTTGTTAATCATTTTCAACCCAAAAGAAATAGTCAGCAGCATGGAAGTGGGGGGAATATATTATGTCAGTCGTGGAAATTAACTTGATTGTTGCGATGGCACTCTCACATTAATGATTAGTGAATATTAAACAACTACTAGATACGAAATGTATTCGGTATAAAATTGGTCGCAAAAGTCGTCCAGTACCTTCCCTACAATAACTTAATCATTAGATTTCTGTTACGAATCACAATCCAAGGTCTGTTGGCTGACCAAAATTTTGTAGTTTACCGCGTGTTAATAGTTTGAATGTATTAAATCAAAAAATGAAACATTCGTGAGGATAAATTTTATTCCATAATACAGCATAAGATAAACCGGAATGTCACAATTCGCATTTTCATTATTTGTTTTTCATAAAAATAAAAAAGAACCTCCTTCCATCACACTTGCCACAAAGTTACTGTTTCAACATTTTTTTCTAAATTATTATAAAAATGCTAAGTTACAATTAGTTGTGTAGAGCATGTACCACTGAGAATTCTGAGCACTGTTCCCTGTAGGTAGAAACACTTCTCAAAATGACACCGTTTATCTAATACATATTTATACCTAAATTACAAATTAATGTCGGTTCGTCATGAGAAGCGGTTGACTTTAAATGCAGGTCAATCACAACGAGCCGTTTGAATAAGCGAGAATTGTACGAAATGGTTTTGGATGTAAAATACATAACAGCTTAAACTACCTAGATAACTTCCATAAAAATAAACTACCATCGATATAATAGGTCAGGTGATATTAATGCACAAAACTGGTGACAATCGAACAGAAAGAACTTGGAATATCAACAGCCCAGTCACAAAGCGACGTGTATAGAACGCGTGCGACACGCCGCGCGCCTCGCACCCCGGTGACCGATAGAGCCTACGCTTCGAATACTGCTTGCTACTGTACCTACCTACGTAACGTAAACTGTAGGTCACTAGTATCATAAACTAAATAATTAAAGTCATCAATTGTGAATTAACTTTAAATACTTTATTGCGACAACTTATTCCACATAGTATACATATAAAACATGTTATGATGTGATTCACTTTATCACGAGTCAGCTACAAACCTATCCACATCACAATGTACGATCATTCAGCGAGTCTAGGTACCACCGTTCTGCTCCTTCGAATATTTATATTGAAAACAAATCTGCAATAATTTTGTATCGTCTTTACACACTATTTTTTTGTTCAACGTCCTCAGGGATCGATCAAACAGCGCATTCTAATAACGTGGACCCTAACACCACATCGCTAAGTAGCGTGGTTTGTTTGTACACTTACCACCCAATACCAAAATTAATTTTAAACGTTGAATGAACGCAAGTGGTTCTGAATGAATGCGATGGTCGATCGGTCACCGGGTGACGCATATCATTAATGCATTCGCAGGTTAACTCACATAATACATTGTATTCAATATTCAATAGCAAATAAAGTTAACATATCTTAAACCATAGTCTCTTTCAGTAATCAGATTTGTCTGTGAGTTGGTAGCGCACATGCGGTTAGCGGTTGGCGTTCTTGAGTTGGTTGGAGAGCCAGTCCAAGCCCTCGTACAGACCGTCGCCGGAGGTGGCGCACGTCGCCTGGATGTACCAGTTGCGGTTGCGCAACGAGTGCAGGCCCAGCTTGTCTGTTATCTCAGCTGCGTTCATTGCGTTTGGCAGATCCTAGCAACACAATCTTGTATTAGTTCATGTATTTCTTAAGATCGTATCGGCACACGGGTACATTCGATTTAATCACAAAGAAAGTAAAAAAATTAAAAAAAATATTGAGATTGTTTAAAAAAAACAATTATTTTTTTGTTATTGGTGGCAAAAAAATAGCCTTTTTTTTCATAAAATATGCATGTGACGTACCTGTTTGTTTGCAAAGATCAGAAGTACAGCATCCCGTAGTTCGTCTTCACTTAACATTCGCATGAGCTCCTCACGTGCTTCCCCGATACGCTCTCGATCATTACTGTCTACTACAAAGATGAGACCCTGGAACAAAATATTAAATTAAACACCATTTAGTGATAAAAAAAAAACCATATGACGTTTCCACAACCTTAATCGCAGGCGAAACATTCTTGCAATATGAATGTGTAAACATTGAAGCTAATAACGCCAAACACGGCAAATGGCAAGCGTACCAATCACACATTTGCTAGGCCATTTGGTTCGCTCTTTGCGCGATGTGTAAATCTATACTAATATTATAAAGAGGTATTAGTGAGTTTTTATGCAGGTAATCTTCAGAACTACTGATCCAATTCCAAAAATTATTTCACTAATGGGAAGCTACGCTAACCGAGTATCATAGGACATATTTTGTGTTAAAACAAGAAATTTCACACTGACAAAGTGTCGGGCTGAAGCTAGTCAGTTAGCGGTTATTTTATGCCGAAAGATTTGATTTGAAAAAAGTTGAGCTTAACCAATTTCTACAAAATGAACGAACGTTAAGATCCTTATCACCTAAATATCGCCATCATTTTATAATCCAATGAATAATTATCATCAAAACAAACGCCAAGGCTAACGCGTTCTACTGATTATAACACTAGACAACTTTATATTCGTCCTATCAACTCCAATATGTTAATTAAAATATTTGTAATACGCATCAATCTTTAAACTACGCGGTAAATATTAAATTGACATCAGCAACTAATTAAAATCTTTTGATGTCAATAGGACATACAGAGACTTGGATTATCAGTCTGCTCCAACTGGTGAGTCACCGAAATTGCAGATATCATTCATCATAATATGTCTTATTCTCAGTATAAAATTCGATTTTCAAAACGGTTTGCTTGAATGACATACATTGAAACTAAACATGATGGATATGAGGCTTACATAGGCTAACAGTGAAGTCCATAACACACAGGTACTATTGTACACCTTTTTTTTTTATAAAAAACGTTTCCCCACACTAGGAATATCTCCTGTATCGTGGGTGCGTTTACAAACATTTAAACTCACATACACAAACAGCCAGACTCGGAACAACTACTTGTAGGCCATACAAATATTTGTTCCGTGTGGGAATCGAACCCGCGACACGCAGCGCAGCAGTCAATCGCTTAACCACTGCGCCAACCGTGTCGTCAAACCTTTAACCAAAGAGTAACAGAGAAGCTGTTAAAAGCTGCCCAAAATTAACTAAAATAATTTTTCTGGACAGCAGTATTGAAATGCTACTAGAAAGCATCTATAAGAAAGGAGGACTAATAACAATCATCAGTCATGCACCTATATAATTAAGCACTTGAAGATTTTTCTAACTTGAGTTAACTCAACTTACATTCACAGTAATAAACATGAGACAAAAACTCAAGTTAAATATTAATTAAAGAAGAAACCTTAGAAGAGAGAAACCTTAACTAATTAAATATATGAATGAAAATAACAAAGGAAATAAATATATTATTGAACCATGCTCATTGCTCATAGAAAGTTGAGCATTGAAATGTGTTAAAATTTAAAAATCTTGTGTAAATCACTACAATTATAAGAGAGAGCTTAAGGTTTGAACAATACTCAAGTGAAATCATCTGTAAGTTTTAAGTTAGAAAAAATGACCTACTTTCACAAATGTGTGATTGTACACAAGAGGCACTCTCATGGCATTTTTTATGATCTCAAATACAGATGATAGATAATTAAGTGATAAAAAATATCAACAAATATTGAAGTGTTCTGAACTCTGACATCCAGATCCAAAAATCAATTGGACTTCCCACTTGTTACCTACAACCTTATTAATAAACCAAATTATTTGTCCTTATCTGCTTATACTCCACACATTATACACAACTTCATGATTCAAGTATGTGTGGATCACACTTTATACTAGAAGCATAAAGTTTAACTAGTCATATTTACTTATTTGTTTACATTTATGTGATGTCTCAGTGATAATAAATTTAAAAAAAAATTATCACCACCTCAATAAGTATAAAAAAAATATCCTAAATTGATGTGGAATGATTAAAGCAGTTTGTAACAATAAAGAGTAAACATTGCACTGACCTGTGTGTTCTGAAAGTAATGCCTCCACAGTGGCCTAATTTTGTCTTGACCGCCAACGTCCCACACGGTGAAACTGATGTTTTTGTATTCTACAGTCTCCACATTGAATCCTGGAAACAGGATAATGATGGTGATGAAATTCCAATCACTGATCGCACAATGCGAAAATGGAACCAGAATCTCCTTTAAGGGTAATAAGACCTTCTATTGGATAAACTTAAATTGTAAAATCATAATTATGCAACACCATGTTACAAACTACTTGGTTTTAATGGATCAATAAAGTTTTTATTGATTGTAATGCAATTTCATATTTGAATTATTGTTAGTCTACAACATTATTTTGATTAGACTGATTTTTTTAAAGCATTTGTAATACAGTTTTCTTTTATAAACAGTTTCAGTTATATGGGTGTAACAAAAAGTTATGAATCATTGTTGGAAATTTGAAACATCAGTACCAACTTATTTAAAAATTCATTATGAAAGGCAAATAACTACTCCTTTTGCATTTTACACTTTGAAAAGTTTTAAAGCAGATCTTTATACTCAACAGTGTGATATACTGAAAATAGTTTGTAAAAGGTCCCAAAAAGCACTTAGTAAACTTACACAACAATAATGAAAGTAATCTTGCTTACAAGTTTTTACATCTAAAAATACTAATGTCGGGAAAACTCATTCAAAAAAATGAATTTTGTTTTCCATCTTATATCAAGATAACAAATAGTATAAAAACAGTTAAGTAATTAGTTATCTTTGTATTAAAGTATTGAGTAAAATTTTACAAGATAAAAGTCAATACAAAAGCAATTAGCCTTATGGCACTGCCAACATAGCTAATAAATATAAAATATGTTGATTATCATTAAGGACTATAAGGGTTCAGAGCATTTCATTTATCTACAACATATCGACACAAGAAATAATAAAATCCAAAAAAGATAATGATATAAGTGTTAGCTCGTATGATGAAATAAATCAACAAAGGGTCTAACTTTAAAATCTAATTACTAATCAATTATTGAACATTTACAAAAAGTAAAACGTGAAATACTCACCAATCGTGGGAATAGTCGTAACAATTTCGCCTAATTTAAGTTTGTATAGGATTGTGGTTTTACCAGCAGCATCCAAACCAACCATCAATATTCTCATTTCCTTTTTGCCAAATAGGCCTTTAAATAAATTCGCAAACATATTCCCCATTTTGAAGCTTTGCGGTTAGTCTGAAATAACAAAATAATATTAGAAATTTAACATTTTATCCGTACTGAGTCATCCGTCAAGTCTGCACGTTATTTCAATCAATGATAATGACATGGCAGGTCCTTACTGAAATTTGACGTAGAATGTTTTCTATCCTAGTTAGTTACGATGGCAAACGTTGAGTCGTAAATAATCAAACTAATCAATTACAACTATATCATGAACACTAGCCACAAACACAAGGTCCAGCAGGGATGATTTACAACAAAGATTGAGCGACACCGCTGTTGGTCTCTCCTGCGGTCACCACCCTCAGTTTGTAAAGTATACAAAACGCTACATACAGCTTTATTACGATAATCCAACATAAAGAACAATAAATAAGCACAAACAGATGAAATACTTACATTTTCAGATGCCAATTTCAACACAATCAAGAAAAAAAGCTTTAAATCAGTAGATTCTATACAATTCGCTTGATGTCAAAATGGCGGCGAACGTGGAAGTTGTTCGTGCCTATGCCACGTATTGGAAAAAAGTGGCCAGTGACAATAAAAACAATTATTACTTTGTAAACTTCACATCTCTTGTAGTCTAAGCTTGTGGTAGAGAAATGTATTTAGAAATTAAATTAATTACTTATTTCAATAAAAAATCAATTAATTTTATACGTATTTACAGGTTTAGGTTTCTTATTTTATAAGTTTTTAAGAGAAGTACCGCGCTCCGTCCGAATGTTGAAAATGTTGGAGAAGTCCGAGCACTATACACAGTTTGACGACTTTTGGGATTGTAAACACTAACTTCTACTTTGAGAGCACTTTATACCTGCCTGCCTGCCTGTAAGGATACGGCGATTAGCAATGACGTGGCTCGGAGACGGAGTTCCTTCCAAAGTCATCTTTATGAGTAACAAAATCTCATACGCATTTTATGCAACGTGGCACGGAATCACGGAAACCCCGTTTTGCTTTTATCATAAAACGTATTCATGTGCACACTTACCCAGGACTGGTGTAATTAATAAACATCAATCAAGGACCTAGTCCACTGTCTTATCCATTCTCGAATATCTCAGCCAGATAATACAGGTTTTTAGGTCAAGATTTGCCAAGGGAATGTTGAACGCGATAGAATCCCAAACCTCGTAACGTTACTGTTTTCGTATACATACCTATACATTATAAAAATAAATACATTATTAAAAGGTAAAAGGTATTATACAGGGTGTAGAAAAACCTTTCACAAAGCCCCGTATTCTGTATAACAAACTAATTAAGTAATATTGAACTACAATTATTGCTAGGACAGTTTTATTTTTGGTGTAAACATTGCTTTTTACGGCAGCGCGCAATGTAACGTTGCGCTTTTGGTAGCAAGCAATGGTATGTACAGACGTCAGCAGGTCAAGCTACCCGAAACTGTCAAATTTTCCCAATCAACCTTGAACCTTAATACTATGGGATAAGGTTGAAACTCTATTAAAGAAATTTGACAGATTGTAGTAGCTTGATGTGCTGGCGTCTGTACAAGAGTTGTGGAATTTAATTTG
Organism: Apamea anceps; assembly: GCA_951799955.1. Lineage (NCBI taxonomy): Eukaryota > Metazoa > Arthropoda > Insecta > Lepidoptera > Noctuidae > Apamea > Apamea anceps. The sequence continues at coordinate 9,307,119 of OX637515.1, read as the reverse complement.
TGCATTTTGTGTGTTATGCAATTACCCCGCAGTACCTATAAACAAATTATTATAATAACGGTTGAAGTGTGGCTTCGTCATAGTAAAAGCAAACAAGTACGCCAACTCAAGCCCCGAGCGAGCGATAATAGCCTAAACTCGTAGGGCTGTCACTTATACTTTATTAAATCGTCAAAAAAGCATAGTCAATCTCTATACAAAACAATGTTCCCCTGTAGGGTAAGCATCAGGGACCTTTAATACAAAGTTTTTTTAAATTATTTTTTCTACACACGGCTACACTACACATCAAGCTATGCAAAACCAGTAGTATTAGCTGACCGTTCATTGTGAGAAAATATCATGCAAAGTGAGGCCAAGACAAACTGGTTTTGTATAGCTTGACGTGTAGCCGTGTGTAAGTACATAGACCAGAGCCGACTACATTTTTTTCATTGCCTACGTCATGTTATCTGTTTAGTTATTTGAAAAATTACGATCGAAATATATGACTAATAAAAACGTGGTTTTACTGAATCATGTATTTATTCAAATAAAATTAAATGATTATGAAGTCTTTGTAGTTAAAGGAGGTAGGTAGGTACACGTACAAATTATTTATTACGAGCAGCAGGGCAGCGGCGAAGCGTGCGCGGGCGCGGGCGATATTACCGGCGTCACAGCCAGCCGCCAGGACTGGCGCACCTTTAGCAGCGATAAATTTTGTCAGTGTGTGCGTGCGACGATGCATACGTACGAGCGCGCTCACATACAAACCGCGCGCGGTGCGAATGTATGAAGATGTCGTACTTGTTTGCTTTTACTATGGCTTCGTTAAGCGTCTTTACATTGGTTATATATAACACACGCCACCGCCTTCTTCGGAATTATTCTCAGAAAACTAAGGGGCAATTCTCGTAATTTTAAGAACGTTCAGAGTCTGATCTCAGTCTCAATCTGTCAAAAATACCTCTAAACTCTACATTTTGACAAGTTTTTGACATTTGTTTGTCGCCGAGATAAGACTGCAACTAGATTTTGAACGTTTTAAATTACGAGAATTGGCCTTCTGGTGTGTTACCAGTTCCTTCTCCTTTATAACTTTCCAGAAGTCCAGAACTAAGGAAAGGGAACATTAATAAAGCCCTGGAAGTTGTAAGTACTACTGCTATTTTCATTATAATAGAGCTTTCTATTTTATTTTCACTTTTAATGTATTGCCGGTACATGGCTGATGCCAAGCTGTAAGATGCAATAGAAACTGATAGGTGATAATACAAAATCTTGGACTATTGAGGACTCGGCCTTCAACCCTGACGTCGATTGGCCGACTCGACCGAGGTCCGAGCACGAGAGAGCGTCGAACGCTATCAACTTGTAGAGATCTAAAGTGCTTCGTAATTCCATGGGTCTATGGCCCGTGCCACAGTCAGTGTCGGTCAAAACTTGACAATCCAATCTTAGTAATCATTCATGTCATTGTCAAATGTCAAGTGTCAACACTGTCAACAAACGTCAAACTGCAACAACAAACAATACGGCACAATTTTTGTTCATATAAAAAACACAACCAATAAATTGGTGCAATTTTTGTTCGTAATTATACTGTAAAGAAGAAAGTCCGATCAAAGCATAACTTTAATCATTTGACGTGAGGGAAGAATTTAATTATCATGGAAATTCTAGAGGATATTGCTATAAAAGCTTGGTTATCACAGTCACCGAAATACACAACGTTTAGGATAAATAAATTAAAAACGTTTGACGTCCGTGTTCTTCAAGATTTTCTATTAGCTGTAAGTTATATTATATTAGGGTTATCTTATGGGTAGGTATGTAAACGACATTTATTTTTAAAAACAGCGGTTTACAATAATTACTTACCTACTGTGTACCTAAGACGCCATCTCCAAGGACGAGAGGATCACGGGGAGTCTCACCGTGCAGGAAGTCATTTCTCTGTACCACAAAGTGTGATGATTCAAGTTGACACTGCAGATAGTAACAGTATTCATTGTTTTTTAAAATTCACAGCAAAACAAAGAACTTCATGCAACACATATACCAGAATTTTCCTTCATAAGACCAGATTGTCTCATACTTGATCAATGGGCTGATGAAGTAACTTTGGAAAAGACTGGGAAGGAAGTAATAGTGGATGCCCTGTGTGCAGCAGCAGTGTTGAGAGGAGCACATGTCTTTGCACCTGGGGTCATGGGTCTACCTGTTAGTGAGTAATTTAAGACTAGTATAAGGAAAGTAATGGGATAGCACATTAGGGAATGTCAAATTCTGAACAGATTTCACAATTTTGTGATCTTTGCAAACTGCACTAAACTAAAGTGAGAGTTTTCTTTTGAAACAAAGTTTGAAGTTGTGCAATCATTTTCCAACAATATGATAAGGATTTCAAATAGCAATGTTTGTGGCACACACAAATTGCATAATTCTAATTAGATTGAAATAAAATGTGTCAATTATTGCAGACTGCCAGCTAGGAGAAAAAGTTGACATTTATGGAGACTTAGAAGGCCATTGTAAAAGGGGTCTCAAAGTGCAATATGATGGCAAAAAGCTATATGTGGGAACAGGGTCTCTGAAAATGTTAAGAACAGATTTATTTGATAATGGTGTTCAACCCAGGTATTGCAAGATTTTGTTTAGCTTCTTACATGCAAGTAAAAAATCTTTTTTGGTTCCACTATCGTCTTCAAGAGTGGCAAGTATCATGCTATATTTCCACTACAATATCTATAGCCAGTTTTGGTCAAGTTTGTGTTGTTAAACCTAAAAATCTTTTTTATTATATCTCAAATTAATTTTAGTGGTATAGCAGTCCATACTATTCTACCAGCATCCAAAGTGCCTGTGGTGAATGAAAGTATGTATTCTAAAGGAGAGGTACTCCTTCAGAACCTGCCTTCCATTGTATGTGGTTGGGTTGTGGATGCTCAGCCCAATGAACATATTCTGGATATGTGTGCAGCTCCAGGCAATAAAACTACACATTTAGCTGAAATGTCAAATGATCAAGTAAGTATATTAAAAGCTGTAGAGATACTATCTAGGTGGAACTATTTCAACTCAGCCTATCGCAGTCCACTGCTGGACATAGGCCTCTCGCAGGCTGAGCCACAACACCCTGTTCTCCGCCTTCCGCATCCAGTCTGTCCCAGTCACCTTCTTAAGGTCATCGGTCCATCTAGGTGAGGGGCGTCCCACACTATGCTTGCCGATACGCGGTCTCCACTCCAGGAACTATTTAATAAGCTGCAATACAATAAACTTACATATTACTGTATATTTCAGGCATTTATAATAGCATTGGATAAGACACCACAGAAAGTTGCAAAGATCAAGGAAAGCTGTGACATCCAAGGTGTGACTTGTGTTACTGCATACGCATTTGACTCTACAAAGTGCTGTTCAGAAGACAGTGAAGGAACCAACAGTGGACCCCCTTTTCCACCAAACAGTTTTGATAAGGTGCTACTAGATGGTCCTTGTAGTGGATTGGGACAAAGACCACAAATAATTAACAAAATGACTCCAAAAATGATAAGCTCCTATAAGTTTGTCCAAAGGAAATTATTGGCTGAAGTAAGTGCATAATTCTACATGTATATAATTTTGCATAATTCACAATAGACGCACACAAGCCCCTGAAAAATCATTACATTTGTTCATTTAATTTTTACTTAACTACAGCAAAGCCAAAAGAGGGTTATAATTTGAACAGGTATTGTATTTATGTATGTTCATCTGTTCTCTCGTAATTCCTAAACTACTCGTCGTATTTTGACAAATGAAGTGTCATCGAAAGGGTTGTTGTTCCATAGGCTTTATCTCACATAAAATCCAACATGGCAGCTTATGGATATATTTTGTTTTTTAATATTTTTATAAATAACTTTATAGGCAGTAAAAGTATTGAAAGTGGGTGGGAAACTGGTCTACAGCACATGCACTATTACAGTTGAAGAAAATGAAGACATGGTTGCATGGGCACTTGAAAAGTTCCCGTGCTTACAACTAGTACCTGCAGAACCAATCCATGGTGGACCAGGGTTACCTAACAAAGGTCTTAATGATGAACAAAGGTTGGTTAAAAACATTTTTATTTTAAAATATACAAATACATTTTCTTAACAGTATTGGCAAGAATCTTTTGTGAATTGATTAATATATTTTTAAATAATAACAACAATTAATTAAACACTGTTTATGTACTGAGTCTATCTTACTGGCACTAAATTATCACATTATTTATTTAGCATTCTATTCTTTTCAGATTAATGGTGCAAAGATTTGGTCCAGAAAACAATGGACTTAGATTAGTGGAGCCCATATACAGGGATTCAATAGGTTTCTTTATAGCAACATTTATAAAATTACCATAACCAAAAATAAACATAAAAAAAAATAAAACATCTTTTACTTATTTACTAAAGAGGTTTTCTTCTTGAGTGAAAAAAAAATTGTGGTATTTTAAATTTTATCAGAATTTATTTAGTTTAAAATATTCTTTACGGCTTTAAGCATGGATCAAATAAAAGTTTTTCGAGTAAAGCAAGAATTACAAACAACACTCCCATGTCCCTAAAAAATATATGTAATAAGGTTACCCATTATTCCCCAAATTACCATTGCCATTTACAAACTACTTAATTGCATTAAAAATAACCATCTGCCCTTTCATTTTCATTTCAATAAAGTAAGAAAGCAATAACGTCAATAAAACAATGTCTGTTATAAGATATCACAAAAGATAAGTTTGTACTATTTTTAGCAATATTTTTACTATATTATACACCGAAATTGCCGTTTTATTGTAACAGGTACTTCGAATAAATTGACATAGAACCTTCATGGTTTGAGATTTTTGAGTGAAACTTTTTTCACATAGTACCTAGGAAATTCTTCTTTTAAAAAATGTGCAACATTTTTTCGATTATCGACTTTCAGTTGTTTTTTTTATTCAGCTTAGACAAGAATCATGGATACTTCGAAAATTCGAGTTATTTTTGAATACGAGTTCCGACGCGGAAGTAACGCGGCAGAAACAGCTCGCAATATGAATGTTGCGTTTGGAGGGGACTGCTAATGAACACACCGTGCGATTTTGGTTTAAACGCTTTCGTGATGGAAACTTTCATTTGAAGAACGAACCACGTGGAAGACCACACAGGTGAATAACAATGAATTGAAAGAGATGGTGGAAGCCGATCCGAGCCAAACTACCCAGAAATTAGCGGCATGGTCTAACGTTACCTTACCAACAATATTGACTCATTTGCGACAAATCAATAAAATAAAAAAATATGAGAAATGGGTGCCTCATGATTTGACTGATCTGCAGAAAGAAACGCGTGTTGAAACTTGTGTTGCCTTGTTGAATCGATACAGAAATGAAGGAATATTTTATCGAATTGTGACATGTGATGAAAAGTGGATTCTTTACGATAACCGTGAGTGAAAAATGCAATGGCTGACCCCAGGTCAAACGCCGCAACAGTGTCCTAAAGCAAAGCTTACCAATAAAAAGGTAATGGGTAGCGGGATTGTTCGGGTAGCGGGATTGTCCGAAAGGGTTACCGCTGCCCTGGAACATAAAGGGCTAAGGAAGGAACACGGGTGGGTTTTAGTCAGTAAGAGTCTGACGGTGGAGCAGGAGGAGTCATTTGATGATTTCCCATCCTCAAAAAAAAAAGCTTACCAATAAAAAGGTAATGGTAACTGTTTGGTCACAGAACAGATATTATCTGTTCTGTGTGTTTGGTGGTCTCAGCATGGTGTTATTCACTATAGCTTTCTCCGATCTGGTCAAGCAATAACGGCTGATGTCTACTGTGCCGAACTCCGAACAATGATAGCAAAACTAGCAGTGAAACAGCCCCGACTCATGAATCGATCTTCACCATTATTGCTCCATGATAACGCGAGACCTCATGCAGCACGAGAAACCGTTTTAACTCTACAGGAACTGCAATTAGAAACCATTCGTCACCCTCCGTATTCGCCAAACCTTGCTCCAACGGACTACCATTTTTTTCGTGATTTGGACAATTTTCTACGCGATAAAAAGTTTTCTGCTCAGGAGGCAGTACAAAATGCTTTCACATAGTTTGTCGAATCTAGATCACGAGAGTTCTATCGCAAAGGCATAAATGCCTTCCTATTACATGGCAGCAATGTATAGAAAATAATGGTAATTATTTTGATTAAATAAATATGTTAAATTAAAAAAAAAAACGAATTTCAATTTTTCAGGACAAATCGGCAATTTCATACTTTAACCTCTAATATAACAGTTCTCTGATATTTGTACTCGTTGCTAATCTCAAAGTCGGGTTTGTTACACCACTTAATTCACATAACAGAATAACTATTAAAACATGGGACAAATAAACGAAAAAAAACTGAAGATAATTCATATTCTCATACCTACATTCGTTCTTATTGATTCTGAGGCGGTAAGAAGTTCGCCGGGTCAGCTAGTTAATGATAAAAAGCAATTAGGTACCTTAAAATACAAAAAAATACTGTAGTTTTCAAAAGGTACAGACGCCAGCACATCAAGCTACTACAATCTGTCAAATTTCCTTAATAGATTTTCAACTTTATAGCTCAAGCATTAAGGTTCAAGGTTGATTGGGAAAATTTGACAGTTTCGGATAGCTTGACCTGCTGGCGTCTGTACATTTTAACTGGTATTCTTTTAAATAATCTCTATATTGGTCTATCAGTATCCTATAGTAGATGCAAATACAGTATATCTTTTGATAAAACATTGCACGAGTTTTTTTTTTTGTTACCTATTATTATTTCAGGTAATTAGAGATGTAGTATGTTAACATTCACGCGAAGTTGCCTAAAGATCAAAAATGCTCATTTTTTTGTTAAAATCATCTGAGTCTTCTATAAATCCTACTAATATTATAAATGCGAAAGTTTGTATAGATGGATGGATGTTTGTTACTCTTTCACGCAAAAGCTACTGAACGGATTTGGATGAAATTTGGTACACAGATAGTTTATAACAAGGATTAATATAACATAGGATACTTTTTATCCCGATATTCCCACGGGATCGAAACTTATGCGAGTGAAACCGCGGGGCGCAGCTAGTAAAATATAATCACGTCAATAGTGGATAGTATTTGAACATTTTAGGAACTGTATTTTTCATATTGAGTTATTTGTACTTAATTACGGCACCTTTTTAAAAAGCACACTATATCTAGGTTAGGTACTTATTATAAAACAAAACATTCGAATTAACATTAATCATACTGATTGTCCTGCAAGAAATGTGAGTTACGTTTACGGGAGTAGGTACTTTATAAAGTTTCGATGCGAACCCATAAGCCCCCCTGCGCCTTCAGCAAAATAGACCGTTTATCAAATTGAATGGGGTCAACCGTCTTCTCACACGTCGAGAATTTAAAGTTCTTAATGAGTTCAACCATCGCCAGTTTCGCTGATAACATCGCGAATCTCAGACCTGTAATAAAATGATAAAAAAATATTATTATTATTTTGTTTTAGTAAGTTAGTTGTTATGGCAGATATTATGTAATGGAAAATTTCGGGCCTGCAAAGTTGGTGACCTGCCCAGCAGGCGAATCCCGACAAAATTGTGTCCACACAGTATCTTGCACCCAATCAATATATGTATGACTGGCTGACGAAGAAAAGTTTTTTTTAACATACATTTACATTACATTGTTTTCGTGTATGACAAGCTAAGAATGAATGAAAAAATAATATTTGGACATGCATAGGAAATACAAACAGTAAAAAATAGGAGAATTTAAAACTAGTAAAATTTAAAAAATTGTTGGTACTAGTAAGTAAAAAGGCTCCTGTCAGCATATTGCTGCGATATTTAAAAAAAGACAAGTTCTGTATGATAGCTTATTGTTATGCTTACCTATACAATTTCTAGGACCAACTCCAAAAGCCAGATATAAATGAGATGCTCTGTCTTTCTTGTTTTCATTCATGAATCGTTCTGGCCTGAACTCTTTCGGCTCTGGGTAATATTCTGGGTCCATGTGAATTCCGTACAAAGGTATGGCAACTACATTACCAGGCTCGAGTTGTATAGATGAACCAGGCACAGTATATGGCTTTGTGCAAACTCTATCCACTCTGGCTAATGGAGGAAACAAGCGTAATGTTTCTGTAAAAAATAAACATACTTAGATTAACATTACATATCCGCGTTATAAAAATATAAATACTATCATGATAAATGATAAATGATAAATGATTTTATTTTGTAAGTAGGTTTGTACAAACACTTTTACACGTCAATCATATTTTTAAAACTAGATGAGGTCGGCGTTTCCTATCTGACTAGTCTGAGAAGAAAGGCCGAAACAAACTCAGACGTCACAGTCTCTTTTAAAGTCCAGACATAATCTTGGTCAGATCATATGAAGACCATGTAGGTCGATGTCTGAGATGATCTTTTGAGGAAAGAACCACACAGATTGAGAGGACCTGTCCAGTCAGTGCACGCATTTGTCAGAAATTGTGCAGCTCAACTCAAAACTTAAGGAGCTCAACGATTCGACGAACAATACCAAAGAAAGGACATTTGGGTAGGCCACATTAATTACTCAAACTGCCAGACCATGACAAAAACTAAGAGAAAAATAATATAAATAAAATGACCCACGTAGTCTTCACATTCACAATAATTAAAATAATAGAATACTTAACAAAGTAAGCAAATGTCATAGTATATGTAAAATTCATTAATGTCAGTGTATATAAAAAAAAACAACAACAAAATAGAGCAAAAAAAAACATTCAATATGTAAAAAAAAAAAAAAATTGGAAAAAAAAAAAAAATTGGAAAGAGAAAAAAAAAATTGGAAGCAGCTCAATCCCAAGCCTTTTTGTCCTCGATATAATCCTTAACGGTATAAAAGGCTTTCTGGCACAACTTACGTTTAATGAATGATTTGAATTTATTAAGGCTTAGATCTTGAACGGGGCTTGGAACTTTATTATAAAAGCGTATACATTGGCATCTGAACGACCCACCTATTTTCTTGAGCCTTGTTGTAGGTACAACAAATTTGTGTTTGTTCCTAGTATTTATATCATGGATATCACTGTATTTTTTAAACAATTTTATATTTTTATGGGCATATAAAAGATTTTCATAAATATATTGAGAAGCCACAGTCATAACATTAATCTCTTTAAATTTATCTCTGAGCGAGTGTCTCGGACTTAATTTATAAATTGATCGAACAGCTCGCTTCTGCAAAACAAAGATAGTCTGAATATCAGCGGCATTTCCCCACAATAGAATACCGTACGACATTACACTATGAAAATAGCTAAAATACACTAAGCGGGCTGTCTCTATATTAGTTAAATTACGAATTTTTCTAACAGCGTACGCTGCGGAACTTAGCTTTTTTGACAATTTATCTATATGTGGACCCCACTGAAGCTTAGCATCCAAAGTTATGCCCAAGAATACTGTGCTGTCTTCAGGATTCAATTCTTCGCCCTTTATCAACACATTGGTTTTCACCTGCCTAACGTGAGGTAGCGTAAACTTAATGCATTTGGTTTTTTTCTCGTTTAACAGTAAATTATTAACATTGAACCAGTGTACTACTTTAGAGATCGCGTTATTTACATTGTCAGTAGCCTGCTGCTGACGTTTAAGTTTAAACAAAAGTGAAGTGTCATCTGCAAACAACACTATATCATGATTATCCTTTATGAGGTACGGCAAGTCATTAATATAAATAAGAAATAAGAAAGGACCAAGAATTGAGCCCTGTGGGACTCCCATTGATACTATAGATCCGGGAGATCTTTTTCCATTAACGTCAACGCTCTGAATCCTCTTACTCAAGTATGAAGTAAGAAGATCCAGAGCAGTGTTCCGGATTCCGTAGTGGCGGAGCTTCCTGATTAACGTTTCGTGAAGAACGCAATCGAATGCCTTGGACAAATCACAAAAGATGCCCAAGGCATCGCATTTATCTTCCCATGCATTATAAATATGTCCTAAAAGTTCAACACCGGCATCAGTAGTTGAACGACCCCTTGTAAAACCGAACTGTTTGCTATGTAATAATTTGTGTTTATTAAAAAATCTTTGCACTTGATCTAAAATTAATTTCTCAAAAATTTTACTAAAGGTAGGTAGTACAGAAATAGGTCTATAATTTGTAGGGTCTGATGTACTACCTGATTTAAACAAAGGAATTATTTTACTATTTTTCATAAGGTCAGGAAACTCCCCACTGTTAATACAACTATTAAAAATAAGAGCTAGAGTAGGTGCTACAATGTCAATAATAGACTTAGCAACTTCTACAGAATTACCCCACAGATCTGCAGTCTTTTTAACATTTAAAGTGTGAAAGGTTTTAATTATATCTCTACAGGTAATGTGTTCAAAATGAAATTCCGAATCGCAACCATTAACATTTTCCTTAAGCAGAGACTCAGCAACAGAAGGTGATGAGTTTAGGGATTTAGTAGTTGAAACGGGAATATCCGAAAAGAAATTTTCAAATGCCTCGGCGACTTGTGAGTCTGATTTTATTATGTTGTCATTAATAGACAGGCTGTAGTCAGTATTTCGGTTACTAGATCTTCCCGCTTCACTATTAATAATAGACCAGGTCGTTTTAATTACATTACTGCTGTTTTTAATCTTTGAACCTAAATAACGTGACTTGGCCATATAACAAACTTTTTTAAATAATTTTGAATAATTTCTAACATACAAATTAAATTCATCAGTGTTAACATAATACCTTTCATTGTACAGTTCATAAAGCCGCGTTCTACTTTTATGAATACCAATGGTAGCCCAATCACTGAAAGATGCGTTACTATTAACCGAGATAGTCTTGGGAATAAAGGTGGAATCAAATTGTTTACAGTATATATTAAAAAAAGTATCATATAGATGATTAGGATCAGCATGAGTTGACAAAACTGGTAATTCATTAATGAGTTTAACTTTAAAAGCCTCCAAGCGACTTGCAGTTTTGGGGTTAACAGTGATATCCTTTTTAGCCACTTTTTTGTTTTGGTTTTGAATAGTTATCCTTTGCCCGCAGTGATCCGAATCTAGTAAATTTATAATTTCTTTGTGGCTTGGTATAATATCTGTATAAATATTATCTAGGCATGTGGCACTAGTAGGTGTTATTCTTGTGGGCTCCAAAAACAGGTTTACAAGATTGTAGGACTGAAACAGACTTATAATTTTACTACAAGAACCTGAGTTTTCTAATAAATTAACATTAAAATCACCACAAATGATAACGGACTTGTTTGAGTTACAAATCCTGTGTAACACTTCATCCATTACCTTTTCAAAGCAGTCATACAATCCTGAAGGGGGTCTGTACACACTTAATACAACCAAGTGCTCCAATTCTATACAGGCAATTTCAACTGTACGCTCAACAGATAGGCTCACAATATCGTTACGATCTTTAAATTTGAGCTGGTTACTTACTAAAATTAAAGAGCCACCATGTATAGCATTTATTCTGCTGAACGAACTACCAACCTGGTGATTGTTAAAATTGAACAAGAACTGGTGACTTTTCAGCCAATGTTCTGTTATACAAAGAATATCAATACTATTAAAATCCATAAATAATCCTACTTCTAAATCTTTGTTCATAAATCCTTGAATATTTTGATGCACCAGGTTGATACTATTTACTGTTTTTAAACTTTTTATTGAGCTGCTTTTGCAATTTTGTACATTATAGCTAGAGATTAGCCGACCCTAACATAGTTGGGAAAAAGGCTAGGCAGATGATGATGATGATAGCTAGAGATTGCCTCTATTGTCTTAATTTCTAATTTAAATTATTAGCAATGTCATGAGTTGTGACTAAATTGTTAGCAGAATTATTTATGATGTCATTGCATTGCTCAAAAGAAGCAAGTTGTTTAGCCAAATTTTTGGCTGTAATAGAAAAAAAATATGATAGCGACACAGCTATCTGTCTTTTATGATATTTAGAAAGATAGTACATAACAATGTTATATCTATCTTTTGTCAGATATAAATTATTACTAACATAATTGTTAATATCAATCAAATGGAACATATTATTATTAAATGTCAAGTTATGCATTGTCATATTCAATTCGAATCTTAAGCTATTTTCTTCCTGTGGCAAACTGTTACTATAAGGGAATGTAAACAACACAACTTTTCTTAAACTAAGATTACACAATGTTCTATAATACTCAAGTAGTTCTCCTTTGTTTACATTTCCCCTATTACCCATAAAAATGAATAATGTTGTATCCTGGGAAAAGTTACATTTAGTAATTTCTTTCATAATATGAAACAAAGAACAACCAGGCATACAGTAATTTAATATTGAGTGTCCTGGATACTCATCTGTCAACAAGTGACCCTTCCTATCTCATCACAAAATAACACAATATCATTATTTAAACTTTGTTTGCAAGGTTTATTGAAACTATTAGTAGAAGGAATTAACAAATCAACACAGGGCTGCAGTAAGGAGGTGTTGCATGTTGTCAATGAATGATCCGGTGTAGGCACATTGGATGGTGTTAGACAATGCTCACAGTTGATTTTTTGTGTGTTTACCAGTTCATTCATTGCCAACACATATTCCCTCATTAGGTCTTCAGAGGTATTATACTTGTTGGTCATTGAACTAAGTTTCTCCTGTAGATGGTTAAGTTCTGATTGCAAGGCATCTGTGTCAATGTGGTACTTCCTAGTACTCTGCTCTAAGTTATAGGAATACATGTCTAATTGTTTAAGCAAATTCAACCTTTCTCTATTTAATTTAACACTTTTGATAAAGAACCTTTGTCTTTTTATCATTTTTTGAGTTTTAACAATGTACTTATTAATTTTTATGTATTTTTTAAGTTTATTTTTACTGCTAACTACCCTCACTGAATATATATTTTAGATTCATCATCACCTGTCAAATCATTAGTGTATGTGGGGTTTATGGCAGAAACCACTGACGGGGCAATAGGCATCAACTCATTGAACAGACTTTGATTCAGCGAGGCGGTGATGTTAAGATTGCTTGTCTCAAGTTGTGTTATTTGACTTTGAGCCTCATGTAGCTGCTGTTGTAATATATGTTTTTGACTAAGAGCTTGTTCATACTCTATGCTACACTGGCTGAACCCGTCCACAATAAGCCGAAGTCTATCCCGTTCATCTATGGCATCAGTGTATTGAGTATATATCTGAGCCATTTCAACTTTTAACTTCCTATTCTTTTCATGGGCATCAAAGAGCACCCTTTCATTGTCATCCAATTCCTTAATTAGTTGGTCACAGGACTCCTTTGAAGCCTTTAAAGCGCTCAAAGCCTCATTGAGTTTGGACTCTTCGAGGCGAGCGCGGGCGCTGCGAGTCATGATCATGATAAAGACTAGTAAGGAAGCGACAAGAAATTAGAAGAGAGAAGGTAGTTGTGGTGGAAGTTGAACAGTTGAAAGTGAAGCGATGATTAGTTGAAAGGAAAAATGAAACTTTTAGATGTAAATAAAAGGAGTTCTGTCACCAAACTAAAGTAAGGTTATGTTTACGGTCGAAGGTCATTGGCATCAATAAGTAGCCTTACTAAAAGTGAACAAAGCAATTGCTGATGAAATTGAAGTGCGTAAACAAACCAATAGCAAGTAAAATATAAAGTATTGTACCTGATATCAAGATGACAATGCAAGATTCATTTGTGCCGGTAACTGTCACCGATTTACATTGAAATAATTACACTAAATTTGCACTAGCTATGTGAATCTAACACGAATTACACATTATCGTCCTATTTACTTAAAGCGTATTTGGAAATAGGCCTCAAAAACAACGAAATTTAATATTTTAGATTAAAAATTACAAGAACAAATTTTAAACAGCTGTTAGCTGTAGTGTTGCCACAGGAAAAAAAAAACCATGGCAACCGAACATTATAATGCTAAGTTCAATAAAAACTGAGGTCATGATGCGATTATGTTTCCTGCACCCTAATTGCGTAACACTATCAATTTGAATCAGTTTGAAGGATATTGCTAATCCATTGCTTCATATGTTCGAAAAATGTGTCTGCTCAACAACGTAAATAACGCAAAAAATGTTGTTGAACTGTCAAAATTAAATCCATTGCTACTGATAGTGTGTTACGCAATTCCAATTACCCCTCTGAACTTTCATAAGATCATATTGTTGAAACAATAATCCCACACTAAAATAATCCTCACGACAATAAAAAAATTCAGATAATTGTTTGCGACTGAAGCTTTAATCACCACGCCGCACAGTGGGCCCATACTGAAAATTTGTGGACTTAGGCAACAAAGTTCCAATATCGATGCGATTTTTTTTTATACGACGTGTTATGATATTCCTGACAACTTTTACTCTTATAAAATTTCTTCTAAAGTTGATAGTTTGTCTTGAAAAAAATTAATTCGATTTTTTTGTATGGAGCGAATCACGTTTAATTTTTTTTCTTCAATTGTACTAATATGTCAGGTGTGTGGCGGGAGTATATGATAGCTAGGGTCATTCTCTATCCACGAAAAAAAAAATCAGCGCCGGCCATCCGCGGCAGCGCGAGTAATCATTCGGTAAAAAAAAAATGTTTTGTAAGATTTTTTTTGTCATTTAAAACAAATTCAAAGTATATTTCTTGTCACATTTGGCTATTTTGACATTCTTTTTAGTTAAATATATAGTTTTAATAGCGAGTAGAGAATTAGTTATTATTGCATGTTATCTGTAGCACCTGCATTGTGATTGATGACTAATTGGTTTGTGCGCTCGGCTAAGCGCATAACTAACTAATGAGTCATCGAAAAATGCTCGTCTCTGATTGGCTGTGTTATTTTTTTAACTGCACGTTATCTATTGTTGAATAAATATCGTAATAAGTTTCAGGTTATACTAATTTTGTTAGTGATAGGTGAAATATTTTAAATTTGTACGGGCAAGTCGTTGATAATTATCTACATAATCAAGCGTATGTATATTATAGTATAATTTATCGTACGTATGGTCATTAAGAAACTGTGAAGTAATTGTAGCCCTGAAAAGGGCTGTTTGTCATATTCCTAGCCCTGATGGGCTTTTGTGGGAATAATATAGAGCTGGATCACATTATTTCTTGTTCCAGAAGTGCTAGTGGGTCCGGCAAATTTTCGGATTCTGCTATGAGGCATTCGTCTTCCTCCATAATCTCACTGTCACAGGGAGGCTCAGTAGTCTGTAACAACTGAATTGCTTCGGGCAACAACTCATTATGAACCTGTTTCGTTATTTTAGGCCTAATGTAGGATATGTGGGGATCAGAGTTTATTAGAAGTCCATGGAGGATGTCTTCGTTTGTTGCTATTCTCCCCGTTTTCCGAGTGTGCCTCTCCCTGACGTTTCTGAAGTCCTTATTACGGGCTTCCGAAGCTTCTTCAGATAAGGTACCTAAAACGAATAAGTACATACATTTTAATTTCAAAACGCAATCGAGTCAAATAATACATCAAACTATATACTTACCGATTGGCAAAACACCAAAGTGGTTACAGATGTCTGCACCGTGCATTAAAAGTTTATGTACACTAACTGGCATGTAGTACCACGAATAGTGTTTCACGTACACATCAGCGGTTTCTCTACAGTATCTTCTAAATTTTTCACAGCCAATGTTTTTGCCTGATGATATGGCTTGTAGAATAACGGAAAATCTGAAAATCAGATTTTCGTCAATTCCCGTTATTCTGGATGATCTTTTGTAATCTTGGAAAAAGCGCCTTGCAGTGTTCCCGTCATTTGTAGTTCCAAAACCCTAAAATGGGAAAACAATACTATAATATACAATACATAGAAATATAATACACAAACAATATAAAAAGAGCGAAAATTAAATACATACCTGTTTGACTATATCAATCAGTATTCCAGTTTGCTCACGAAACTCTTGCTGCGTGGTATTTTTTTTAGCTTGTTTCAAAGCCTTATGTTCGCCTCGAGCAGTCCATCGTTGAAAATCCAGATTATAAGATATATGGAGAAGACATTCCATACACCGAATCTTCATATGCAGTGAAGAAATTCCTTGTTTATAAATTTCTTCACGAAGTGGTTTGGAAGTCAAATCGTCTAAATTATTCATCTCGCTCGGTTTTGCCAAGCAAATGGGACACGTTGCATATGATGGTACTTCAGCAATAATATTGGCCACTTTTCCATCAATCATGGTCATATGCAATTCATGTGATACAATAATATTTCCACACTGTGTAGATATTCGTTCATCAATTTGTTGTTTCATCTCAGACTCCTCAGACTTTATAAAATCAGCTGTCTCCGAAGTGAAAGTGAACTTCACTGGTCGACAGTACAGAGTTGAGCAAGGTGTGGGGTTCTCCCAAACTATATTTTCATTCCCAGATAATGGGCTAGTAGACACTAGCCGAAGAGGGACGATGCTTATCATGACTACTGATGAATCATCGAACTCTGTAGCTGTGTTTGACGTTTTCTGTTTATAATTACTCTGCGACGAAGAACCATCAAGTCCCCATTTCCAGGTCAACTTGAGTTCTTCATTTTGAGACTTATCAACAAAATTGATATCTAGTAAAATCCTCTCCACAGTGCGGTCCAATAGCGCTTGCAATTTAATGCGAGCTCCTTTTTCGGTAATCTCCATACTCTCTTGTGGTGGGTAACATCTTTTCTTGGCATTTACAAGCTTTGGATAAGATGGAAAGGCAGCAAAGTTTTCTTCTTTCAGAAATTGTCGAAGAGCTAAGTACTTCCATTTCGAGAGCGCAATTGATGTATAAAGAGCTAAACACTTATCTTCAGAGACAGTACTTAAGCTCTGCTTTTTGAATAGTCGCTCTTCTACTTTGGATAAAGCATCTGGATTACTGGAAAGGTATTCGACCACTTTTGCCAGATTCGTTTTGCCGTTGTTTTTCAATTTTGTTATATACCAGTGCTGCAATTCTTCCTCGGAATTTTCTTCTACTATAGAAGTAGAACGTCTTTTTTTTTGCTTATTACTTAAGTCTTCGAACGTTTTCTGTGCTCCTTTTCTGTAGATGTTCCCGCTTCTGCAGTACATACTGCAAGAGTAGGAACATGGGAATCTATATCGACAGGCTCCGATAAGGTATCCACAAGCTCAGATAAGGCTGCGTCTGAAAACCCCATCTCGCTTCTCAGGTCAACACTGTCACAAACAGGCCAGTTGATGTTTTTTTCCAACCACTTGCTATTATTTACACGATTCATAAAAGTTTTTTGATTTCTACTTGACTCTATCCACTTTTTATTTAATTTTACACAAAAAAGTCGACAGAACTCCTTGATTCGGTTCTTGTCTTCTTCAGAAACTTCGGTAGTCAAGACAGAAAGGATACTTTCATATAGAAACATATGATTTTTCAGATCACCGCCACTTCTTAATTTCACAAAAAGATCTAGGTTGGTACAAAATCCAGCCATAGTTCTAAAGTAAATATAAAAATAAAAGTATTTCACCATGTTCACAAATAAGCGACCAGAGCGAAACTAGATGGACTTAATGAATGTCTTTATATTTGTAATCAGTGTTAATTACTCAAGTGGTGGACTTATCAGTGAGTGAAAATTATTCAGCCAATCAGAGACGAGCATTTTTCGATGACTCATTAGTAAGTTATGCGCTAAGCCGAGCGCATCAATCACAATCGCAATGCCACCTGCATTGTGATTGATGCGCTCGTCGTCATTGTGATTGACATCCTCCATGGACTTCTAATAAGCTCTGATCCCCACATATCCTACATAAGGCCTAAAATAACGAAACAGGTTCTTAATGAGTTGTTGCCTGAAGCGACTCAGTTGTTACAGACTACTGAGCCTCCCTGTGACAGTGAGATTATGGAGGAAAACGAATGCCTCATAGCAGAGTCCGAAAATTGGCCGGACCCACTAGCACTTCTGGAATAAGAAATAATGTGATCCAGCTCTAGATTATTCCCACAAAAGCCCATCAGGGTGAGGAATATGACAAACAGCCCTTTTCTGGGCTACAATTACTTCACAGTTTCTTAATGATCATACGTATGATAAATTATACTATAATACGAACGACGCAATGGACCACGGTAAACAAGTCGACGTTGTCTACACAGATTATAGTAAGTGTTTTGACCGAATCGACCACGTCATCCTATTACGGAAGTTAGAGGGCATCGGTATACGCGGGGACTTACTCAGATGGTTTTCCTCTTACATAGAAAACAGGTCACAAGCTGTGGTACTGAATAACTATATATCTAGCTGGGTTTTAGTCCCCAGCGGAGTCCCCCAAGGTTCGTTGCTCGGTCCGTTATTATTTATCGTCTATGTAAACGACATCGACTCCTGTCTGACCTCATCCAAATTATTGTGCTTTGCCGACGATATGAAAATTTACACTACCATATCGTCGACAGCGGACATGACGGCATTTCAAACTGACTTACAGTGTCTTGAAGTATACTGCCAAAAAAGTAAGCTACATCTCAATCCCAAAAAATGCTCAGTTGTAACGTATTCCCGTGGACGGTCAGTCCTAGCCACAACATATACTCTTGGAGGCCATATATTACCTAGATGTAGTACTATTCGTGTCTGGGGGTTCATCACGATTCCAAACTTATTTTTGATAAGCATGTTGAAACCATCGTCGCTAAAGCCTCAAAATCCCTTGGTTTCATAATGAGGTTGTCCAAGTGCTTCTCGCAAGCTAAAACGTTAAAAATACTATACTGCACCTTTGTTAGAAGCCATTTGGAATACGCATCTGAAATATGGAGTCCATGCTATCACAAATATATTGATCGTATTGAGCGCGTACAAAAAAGATTTATAAAGTTTTTATGCTTTCACCAGAGGGTACCGTACCAGTCAGTTAACTATCTCAATCTCTGTAAAAAATATCATATCTTACCATTGAGTAATCGACGTGAGATCTCTGACTGTCTATTTTTGTTGAAGACGGTTCGAGGTGACATAAATTGTTCTGATATTTTGTCAACTTTCTACTTCAACGTTCCAAGCAAATCCAAACGGTTCAATCCACCATTACGGGTGCCATTTGCAACTACTAACTACAGACAAAATTCGTACGTTGTGCGTGTAAGTGGGTATTTTAATAAGGTGTGCAAGCAGTTCGACTTTGACCTTTTTAAAACGAGTGTGACCTCGGCAAAAAAGTGTTTAGCTACGAATTTTTTTAAAGATTGAATTATTCAGAATTTGTTTTCTTTTTAAATTGAATTTTTAACATCTTTGTTTGATGGGAAATAACCCGCCGCAATTATATTATATTATATTAGTTTTTACATATTTTAGGTGATGATCTACTTGAAATTGTGTGTTTTTTTTTTTTTTGGCAATATTTGCAGTGTGTATTTTTTGTTCCACAGTACTTTTACACCAGACAAGCTCTAGACGTGAAGACCTGTAATTGGCTGTCAGACTATCATACTGTTATTTATCACTATTGTATTTAGCTGTAAGTCTTCCAAAGTCCTTAAATAAATAAATAAATATACATACGCTTGATTATGTAGATAATTATCAACGACTTGCCCGTACAAATTTAAATTATTTCACCTATCACTAACAAAATTAGTATAACCTGAAACTTATTACGATATTTATTCAACAATAGATAACGTACAGTTAAAAAAATAACACAGCCAATCAGAGACGAGCATTTTTCGATGACTCATTAGTTAGTTATGCGCTTAGCCGAGCGCACAAACAAATTAGTCATCAATCACAATGCAGGTGCTACAGATAACATGCAATAATAACTAATTCTCTACTCGCTATTAAAACTATATATTTAACTAAAAAGAATGTCAAAATAGCCAAATGTGACAAGAAATATACTTTGAATTTGTTTTAAATGACAAAAAAAATCTTACAAAACATTTTTTTTTTACCAAATGATTACTCGCGCTGCCGCGGATGGCCGGCGCTTATTTTTTTTTCGTGGATAGAGAATGACCCTAGCTATCATATACTCACGCCACACACCTGACATATTAGTACAATTGAAGAAAAAAAATTAAACGTGATTCGCTCCATACAAAAAAATCTAATTAATTTTTTTCAAGACAAACTATCAACTTTAGAAGAAATTGTATAAGAGTAAAAGTTGTCAGGAATATCATAACACGTCGTTTAAAAAAAAATCGCATCGATATTGGAACTTTGTTGCCTAAGTCCACAAATTTTCAGTATGGGCCCACTGTGCGCCGTGGGTAAAGCTAATAGTGTTATTATAAGGAGGATAATAATTAAGTACGTAACGTGAGTGTCACTTATCTGCAAGTAGTCATAATTATGATAAAACTAGCTTTTGCCCGTGGCTTCGCCCGCGTGGAGGTCAGAAATTATCCCACGGGAACGTACCACTAGGAACAAAAGTATCCTACGTCCTAACCCGTCATGGTCTGCCCATGTGCCAAAACTTATCCGTTGAGCGTTTCGTTCCGTTAGATAAGTAGCACACGCGTGATCTCACATCGTTTATACTGCAACACCTAGCAGTTAAGGATATAAATATGTAATTATTATTATTTACCCAATAAAAATCCATCAAGGTAATGCAACTGCGCAAGGAGATCATAGTCGTATTCTTTTCCATCGGTCATTTCCTTCACATGGGACCGTAGCTTGTCCTGCAGTTCAGGCTTGGTGGCCAGTACGTGGATGGCAAAGGACAGCAAGGTACTCGAGGTTTCATAACCAGCGATGAGGAACAATAACAACTGCGCGTCTACGGTGTCCTCGTCTAGATCTGCAGCAAATAAATATTATAGTATTTTTGTCTCACAAAGCGACACGCGCCTTATAAATGTACAAACATGCTGTGAATGTGTGTGTAGGTAAGCGCAGGAACTTTGGGTTCTCATCTGAGACAATGGCGAAGTCGGAAGTGGGTGTATGTATTGTGAGTTATGCGCTCACGCTACTCGTCTTCACCCACATACACATTCACAGCGTGTTTGTATAGTCGGTTCACATAAAAATAATGTACGTGGGTATAATTACAGCATTACACAGGTATCATTGTAATCCTTATGTCAATCAATGTTCATCAAAATCACATGCTACGCTTTTGTTATTTTTTTATTGAACGTGCGCGCTAATAATTATGATCTTATTAAAATACTAGTGCGAAGGTTACGCTGAAAGGCTCTATACAGGGTGAATAATTGCCAGTTGTGAGAGCAAATTCCTCAGATATTTTTTACACAGGATAGGTTCTTACTCAATTTACCTCATTCATTTCTTACCTAAGGGTGGTAAATAATACCGTATCGTGTGTTCGTAAATGATGGCATACTTTACAAATGCAACTGTACACATGACAGAACACACACAGTACCTACCTATTTACAATAGAATAACAATGCATATGGTACCTATTTATGTAGTTTAGTTTGCACTATAAACAAAATTAATTCACAGTTTTTAACAACTTCATCACTATCAAAAGATGTATTTTCAACCTCATCATTAAATTGTCTACTACATAAAATTACTTACGAATATCAGATTTAGTTTTTTCGGATTCAGCTCTTTCCTTTTCAGAAAAATCTATCAAGATTTGGAGGAAATCACTTTTCCTGTAAAGAAATAACAAAAATAAGAATTAAGTTACCATATAAAGTTGCTGAAGGTTTATAAAGTACTTTCAATATTATTTATTAACTTACTTAACACCAGATTTGCGTCGCTCAGCTTTTGCCACTTTCAAAATCCTTACCAACTCTTTTGCAGATGCCAAATTCAGAAACGAAAAGTTTAAAACCTTAATCATCTTCGGCATAAATATTAGGAAGAAGAATAGCACCAGTCTTTTGTATAGAGGCATGTAGTCGAACTTCTGAGCCACCTAGAATGATTATTTTTTTGACTATTAAGTACATGTCCGTTTACCCATCATATATTTACAATCTACGAATAATAAAAGCAGCTACCTAGCCTTTTCCCAACTATTTTTAGGGTCGACTTCCAGTCTAACCGGCTGCAGCTGAAGCGTATTTTACGTGGAGCGACTGCCTATCTGACCTCCACAAACTAGTAACTGGGTAACAAGATATCCCTTGGTTATCAGACTTTCGGGCTTCTGACAACCCGTAACGACTGTCAAGGATCCACAAGTGACAGCCGGGATACTCCCGTACTCCGTGCCTCCGAATGCACGTTAAGCTGTTGGCTTAACGTGAATTCCAAGGCACGGAGTACGGACCCATCTACGGATCGACCGCGGCAAGCGAAGCTTAACCTGATCGATCGACCCATGGCTGTTACTAGTTAGCTACGAGCAAAATACCGAATTGTGTGAAAAAAGGAGAGGAAGGCCTTTGCCCTATAGTGGAACTATACAGGCTAGATAGATTAGCAAAGTATTCTTTTCTCTATTAAATTAAAATAATTTAAGCAGCAGGATTTTTTTTGTGTTTTTAATATAAGAAAGAATTCCAAGTACCCAAACAAGTTGCCTCATTAGATAATTCGTTAAATTATGTAAGTACAAAAGCATTAAACAGCAATGTTTACTTACATTGAAGAAGTGCGCATTCTCATCTGACAAGGCATCACACTTGATACCGAACGCACATGCCCCAATTACCTCCAATGTGAAGTGCCCTATTGTTTTCTTCATCTCAACATCTTTCTTATCTGTAAATAATCAACATACATATGGTTAAATAACATTGTTAAGTGAATATGATGTATACTTAGTAAATATTTATGCAAAATGAAATCATCTGCCTAGTCTTTTCCCAACTATGCTGGGGTCGGCTTACAGTCTAACCGGATGCAGCTGAGTACCAGTATTTTACATGGAGCAACTGACTATCTGACCTCCACAACCCAGTTTCTGGGTAATATGATACCCGTTGGTAATACTGATTGTCAGACTCTCGGGATAGTGACGACCCATAACGACTGTCAAAGATCCACGAATGACAGCCGGGACCAACGGCTTAACGTACTTTCCGAGGCACGGAGGGCTCTCGGAATGTAAAAATGGTCACCCATCCACAGTCCAGCCATGGGTCGTCTGTAAAATTATTTTATTTTGTCATAATTACCTAACCCATTTTATAAAAATTCTTTCATTCGATAAGAACGTTTGCTTGCCTAATATAAGTTAGATTGTACAAGAATCACCCATTACGTAATAGGTAATAATCATTGTACCTACAATCTATGCAAATAAAGTTTACTGTATAGCACGGCTAAAGATCAAGCTATAATTTCCAGTTTTAGCTGACCTCGCATTGTACAATTTTTTCGTACAATCAGAAGTCAACTTATACTGGTTATGTATAGCTTGATGTGTAGCCGTGTGTACAGCCAGTGCATAAAATACGCATGGGTATTTGTTTCATCTCTACAAATTAGTTTCTTGAATAAAAAAACTGTTATTTATTATTGTAGGGAAACAACAAAGTTAACAATTATGTCAATGTGATAATGTTCCTATTTACAGCCAACGTCCACATGATAGCGTACAGCAATCTAGCTAGATAGATTATATATATATAATAATACAATTGTATGTTTTAACTATTATTAGTTTTGATACACAGTAGGAGTTTTTAAACAGGGATGGCTTTAGAAAAAAATTTTTTTAGGAGACTCAGTCTTTTTGTTAAACTGCATTAGGTATTGGATTTTTGAAAATGTTGATAGTTTCACTGTTTGTATTTATTTTTTGAAAGATTGCAATGAATTCATCTAAAATCCAATCAGTTTATCATGCTCACATTATTGAGTATGGAAACATCTTTACACACTTTCACATTATATTATTTATTACAGCTATGTGAAAGTCTGCAGAGACTATTGATAAACAGGGCTAGTGGGTCAATAGAGTAATACTGTCTATCTATAAATAGTATAGACAGATACATCACCTCTGTACCTATTTTTTCTGTTCTGTTTTTCTGTCTGTTTATATATGTGTGTACAGACGCCAGCATATCAAGCTACTACAATCTGTCAAATTTCTTTAATAGATTTTCAACTTTATCCCTAAAGCATTAAGGTTCAAGATTGACTGGGAAAATTTGACAGTTTCGGGTAGCTTGACCTGCTGTCGTCTGTACATAAATGGTAAAATAAATAAATAATAGAAACTGTCTGTAGATAGAGTGGCTAAGTAACATTAGCCATACGGGATGATCAATCACGTTAAGCTAGGTTTGCCGCCGCCAGTCTGTAGGTGGGTGACTATCTTTACATACCCCTCGAAAAACACGTTAATCCATTGGACCTGGCTAACATTAGTGGATCTTTCATAATTGTAAAGGGTTGTCAGCAGAGACCCGAAAGTCTGACAAACAACAACCGGTCTTAGCAAGGAGTATCGTGTTATTCAGTAATTCTGCTGTGGTGGTCATGAATAGGCAGTTGCTCCATCTAAATATTCCGACCCCAAAAATAGTTGGGAAAAGGTTCAGCAGATGTGAAACTATCTGCAGATAGATAGTAAACTCTATTGACCCAATAACCCTGTTTATGTTATCAAAATTGAATATAGGTTTCATACAATATTTAACTTACCATATTGCTTCAAAAATTCAACCATTTGTGTTGAACATACTTGTATGAGTGGAAGCATATTTCTTAGACGTGCTGAACTGAAGACCGGTGTTAATGTGCTTCGCACACTTTTCCATTCTGATCCCTAAAATCAAATCTAAATTGTATTGTATATACAAATAAATTATATTTATATAGATGTATTTTTCCTTATCATATTGGATTTATGCTTGCTATAAAAATGGTGAGTATAAAAAATACTAATTAATTATTAAAATACCTTTAAGTTGAGAAGTGAACGACTCCAGAACTTGGGGTTTTCAGCATTCAATGAGATTCGGTCAGTGAAGTGATCAAAATCGCGTATTGTTATCGCCTTGATTAGGTCCGGATCCATAATAGTTAAGAGGGGCCTTCTTCCTTCAAATAATCCTGTAATCAAACAAAATAAGGTTTACGTAATGAAGAAAAAAAAATAGAAATAAGTTTTGTAAAAATTAATTGTAATTTAAAGGACTGAGCTTATAAGTTGATAACATGTAATTAACAATAATTATCCTACATTCATTGAAATAGCACGTTTAAATAACAAGTTAGTAAACAAAAAAAAATTCTTTTAGTTCTCAAAGTTCAGAGCTTACCTCCATATCGGTTTCCTTTAAAGTTATTGTATGCTTCTAATTGAAATTCATGAAATGATTGTGTGCCTCTCAATCTGGGTCCCAGATTACCTAATAATATCACTGGTTTTTTAAATGGAATGCCTTTTTTTTCGAAAAAGTCAAAAGTACTTGTGTAGTAAAAATATAAGCCAAATAAAATGGTAAGGAATAAGAGCAATTTCCAGTCTTCTAAAATATATAATAACAACTTTTTCGAGCCACTAAAGTATTCCATGATTACAGAGGATACCACTGAGCTCAGTCAGAAGTCGGAAGAGCCTAATCATAGAAATCAGTCAATCGTTGACATTTATAAAATTATCAATTAAATTTTGTTAACGCTTGCTACAGGAGACAAACAAGACAAGAATAGCAAAAGCCGAAAGTTCGAAACTAAGACAAAACACTCCAACAGGAATAAAATATCTAGCACAACAATAGAAGAACTGTGTAACTGTCACTGTCAATGTCATCTGATGTCATCTGTCTTGACATGACATGTGTAAATGAACTGCTAAATGGTAGTAGGTAGTAAAAGTTTCTAAGTGTATAGTCTATGGTAGTAAATACTAACAAATATCATCCTCACCATCATTCTCCTGCCCTTATCCCAATTTATTTGGGGTCGGCGCAACATGTCTTTTTCTTCCATACTTCGCTATTAATACTTCCAAATATATCCATAAAAAATTGCTAGATGAATTTTAAATGCCTAAGATCAATCGAGTCAAATTACAAACTACATTATATTTATTGCATTCCATAAAGTATTGTTGAATAGACTACTTCAAATAATAGGGTAGGGCCAGTGATCAGGGCAATGTATTACTATACTTTATGATTAGGGATTTATGGTTCTACTCCACCTCCATTAAAAGGATTTATCCAAGTGTCCTGGCTTACGGTGGTAAGCCAGGACACTTGGTACAAGTACAGACGCCAGCACATCAAGCTACTACAATCTGTCACATTTCTTAGATTATCAACTATATCGCTAAAGCATTAAGGTTCAAGGTTGATTGGGAAAAATTGACAGTTTCGGGTAGCTTGACCTGCTGGCGTCTGTACAAAAGAGCAGAGCAGTCCAACTTCTGCCCTGCTATAAGAGAGCTGGTGGTAAACTCCCTGGCTAACTATTCTCTGTTCATCTCCATTGCTTTCGTTCGTTTGGTGCGAGATTGGCAGTAAAATCAGTTTTACAGCTCAGACAGCCAGAGTAGGAAAGAAAATTGCTTTCATTGCCTTTGGTTGGAGTTACCTCTACTCTCCATAGTGCTTAGTTAGAATGTAAAAAAGTCGAATTCTCAGCCATAAATTAATGCTCTCAGCTGTCAGTGTCAGGCTTGCTGAAGTGCTGGTTGCTTAGAGTAAGGAACCTAGCTGGTTGCCTACACAGTGGCCCATAGATTATACCATATAGTGTATAATCTATGGATTATAAATACACTCACCTAGCACTACTGTCACTACTACATAATCAGCACCCTAATTGCGTAACACACAATCAATAGTAATTTGAATCATTTTAAAGCAAATTGCAAATCCATTGCTTCATAAGTTCGAAAAATTTGTCTGCTCAACACTTAAATAACGCAATGAATGTTGTTGAACTGTCAAAATGAAACCGATTCCGATTAATTGTGTGTTACGCAATTCGGGTGCAGTTCAGTTGCCCTGCCTTGCATAAATTCAAAGAGTAAAGTAATATAATTATAGCCTATATTTGTTACCCTGTAACCTCGGGAAACTCGGTTTCGGAAAGGGGAAGCAGTCGCATTGATTTATGTGCAAAAACCTAGATTGCGATAATATAATCGATAACTGTAAACGAAGCAACTATGGGCAAAACATCTAAAGATAAAAGGGATATATATTATAGGTTAGCTAAAGAAGAAGGCTGGCGTGCAAGAAGTGCTTTTAAACTATTACAAATTAACGATGAACACAATATATTCAATGGTGTTACACGCGCTGTAGATCTCTGCGCGGCTCCTGGCAGTTGGAGTCAGGTCCTGACAAAAAAATTGCGACAAAATGCCAGTTGTGTTGACGATGTTAAAATTGTTGCTGTAGACTTACAAGCCATGGCAGCTTTGCCTGGTGTAATACAGATACAGGGTGATATTACAAAACTTTCTACTGCAAATGCTATCATTCAGGAATTTGAAGGACTCAAAGCTGACTTAGTGGTTTGTGATGGA
This sequence comes from Apamea anceps, assembly GCA_951799955.1. NCBI lineage: Eukaryota > Metazoa > Arthropoda > Insecta > Lepidoptera > Noctuidae > Apamea > Apamea anceps. Next base: position 9,279,655 of record OX637515.1, on the reverse strand, counting down.
GCTCCAGATGTAACAGGACTACATGACATTGATGAATATGTACAGTCGCAGCTGTTATTAGCAGCACTCAATATAACAACACATGTATTAAAGATTGGCGGTGTATTTGTGGCTAAGATATTCCGAGGGGAAGACGTTTCTCTATTATATTCACAGCTAAAGCAATTTTTTGAATTTGTAACAGTTTCTAAACCAAGAAGTTCGAGGAACTCCAGCATAGAAGCTTTTGTTGTATGTCAAAACTATCAGCCGCCTGAAGGATATATCCCAAATATGGTAAATCCGCTGTTAGATCACAAGTATTGCGATTTCAATCAATTTACAGGTCCTAACAGGTTCATAGTACCATTTAATGCGTGTGGAGATTTGAGCGCCTATGATTCTGATACATCATATCCATTGTTGCTAGAAGGCCACACATCATATGAATACAAAGAACCTGTACAAGGTCCCATAAATCCTCCCTATAAAGAAATATTAGAAAAAACTAAGAATATGCACATACAAACTACTGAGGGATCCTCAAAATAATTCCATTCATGAAAAAAGAAAACAACACACTAATGATAAATGTTTGTTATGGAACTGTAAGTACATAAATAAGTGTATTAATTATATTTTACATTGTCATTATAATAAATGAATATAGATATTTTAAATGTTTTATTACACTGCTTTTCAACTTTAAAAGAAATAGAAAAAAAAAGTAGTCTACTAGACTTGTGTTTGTATCATTCTTCTGAAACGCGACTGACTCGCCTACTGGCCTCGTGTCCGGAACTCTGTGGAGACACAAGACCAGTTTGGGTTGTTAGTTTCGCAAAGTACCACCACCACCTTTTGGAAAAGAGATGGAGCGTCCTGAATAGCTTTGTTGCTTTTCCACAATGAAGATTAAAATAATACTGCTATAAGAGGCAGCGGAAGGCCCCCAAACCTCGTGACCAACCCCCATAAAGGTCGTATCAGACTCGATTCTTTTAGCTTTGATAATAGGAAAGAGTTTGCGTGCCAAGTGTGCCACGTTTCTTAATGTTTTGGGAACTGCGTATTTCATCGCTAAAGTACGACCAGTCTAAAATTATTCAAATTTGTTTTTTTCTTATCCTGTAAAGATACAAAATTTAATATTTTTGACGTTATAAGTATAAGCGTCTACTATGGATATTTTTTACAGCTGTTTATTTGATTTGTTTTGGTTTACTTGCAAATCCGTTTTTATCTGATTTTTGAAACCATTTTTAATTCCATTGGTTTACGACAACCAAATCAAAAACTAATGTCAAATTAAGGTCCCTTATTGGTATTTTTTTCAATCTTCTGCGTTGAGTAGTTTTCGAGATCTGGAAATCCCAAAATGTTACCGTACCTAGCAAAATCTTAAATAACTTAAGAACCATACCACACACAAATTTTGCTATTTACAAACATTTACTATGCAACAAAAGCTATCTATTCATGTATATGTTATGGTCTCACCCCTCAAATGCACAACATTTTGCCAGGGTAACACATACTAGGAAAGAAAAGTGTCAAATTAGCTCCGCGTAGATGGCGTTACAGTCTTTGTTACTCACAGCTAACAGTTAGCTAAGCTCAAAATCGGAACTACTGCCGCCATTATTTTATTATTTAACCACTCTGCTCGACTAGATTTTGACATATGACATATCAGCTGACTCGACGGAATGTTGCGAATTACGGCATGAAATTCAGTAAATTACATTAACTTTCAGCATTCAAATTTATTAAGAAAAATATGTTTCCGCGCTTATTTTATACAATATATTTGTGGCAAATATCTTTAATTATTTGTTGAGGTCGGTCAAACTTCGTTAGTCTACTACGAAAGTTGTATAAAATAGGTATTACTACACCTATCCAAAAGGTAGGCACCTTAAACTCGCTGGAAATATGTACATAAACAACCTATTCTCTTGCTGAAAATATGCAAAAGGGAAAAATAAAGATATTATCATTCTCTCCGCGTTCTTACTTTTACCATTTCTCTTACATATACTACTTATAAAACGCAATCAAGTCTTGATAAAAATTACAAAAAATTGTGTTTCGACATGACACTTCTTAGTGCTGACCATCCGTCCAGTTTTCTTATTTCGATTCAAAAATTGCATAGAGCCTAATCGATAATCGGAATTTGCAAAAAAAAAAATAATAAAGGTGTAGAAACTATATACATCCTCTTTGGTATATTTTTCATGAATTAATTTATTTTTTAAATTAATCATTTTAATTACCGTACGATGTGGTTAGGTGTGTAATTTTTTATGGTTCCGTACGTCCAAATGAAAAAACGGAACCCTTGCAGGATCACTTGTGTCTGTGGGTCTTGTCTTTTCTTATTTGCTTCGAATCTACTGGACCGATTAAATTGAAATTTGGTACACATATGAATTTCTGTGACCCAAAGACGGACGTGTAACGTAAATAAATTAATTTTGAAAATGGGGTCACTTGGGGGGCAAACTAGAAAATAAAAAAAAAATCTTTGCTGTACCTCTGTGTGACATATCAAATGAAAGGGCTTGTTGTGGGGTTTTAAATATATTTGCTTAGTAACTAAAACAAAAGTTATGTGGCCGTCTATCTATGTGCCGGTCGGTCTGCCTCTCTGCCGTCTGTACAAACCTAAACTAACCGTAAAATCTAGATTTTGACCAATTTGCACCGGCCAGCCTTTCTTACAGGGTTAACGCGGGCGTTTTCGTGGACGCGGGTTGTGAGACGAAGTAGGCACTCCTTATGTCCCAAGCTGCCGTTCTGTAGCTTGGGATAAAATTTTAAGAACTGAATTTTGTCTGATTTCTAATTTAAATGATCTGAAAATACTTTTACGGAACCCATAATTTCGTCATGTCAGTCTGTGCGTGCGTTCGGATGTCAATGCCATTAACCATTTTACTCGTAGACGTTAACGAGTGTTAATAACACTATATCGTATTCGTATTCTATGCACGCAAAATGGTGTAGTAAAATTACGATAAACATAATTAGAGGTAGCATTCCCCATGCATGTACCCGAGGGTTGAAAAAAATCTATGCACACAAGCGTGTGGGGGGTATTGTTGGAACTTATAATTAAAATTATAAAGATGTTTCTAATTGACTTAACTTTTAAAGTCAATCGTTTTTGAGATATGGGATATTTTCGTTTAAAACCGCAGAATTAACTTGCTTTTTTACAGTTTTTTCGAGAACTTTTATGAAATACAAACTTATTTCTGCAGTCGATCAAATTAATGATATGCGCTGTGCATGCGTAAATATTCATCCCAAGTACGGGACCTTTCGCTGTGCATGGTCCGACATACACTTGGCCAGTTTTTTTTTTTAATTTTGTTGGGAAACTACCACAAAAAGTAAACAATTTCTATTACTCAAGTAAACTAATATAAATAAAAACTACCAAGCTCATACAGCTAACAAAACATAATGAAATGTAAAGTGTTTGCTGTCATCATTTCCCAAACTTTTGCTAAGCCTATCTAAAAATGTATACTGGGCATTCTGTAGCAAACTATTAGAAAGTATCAAAAATGAATAATTGCACAATAAATAAAAATAATTTTGAATAGCTAGCGCATTCCGAATATAAATTCAAATATAGAAACAATTCGGCGCGAAATTGAATAAATGACTATGGTCATAGGTCCTCTGTTATTGACTCAGTTTCAATATAATGTCCAAAAAACGATTAAAATTACATTACGAAATCATAAATCATTATTATAAATAATGCTTGTTTTATTTAATGCTTAAAATAATTTTATTTCAATTTCTGAGAATCGATTTCTGACATTCGTCATATTAATTACTCGGGTCAATCGAAATTAAAAAAAAAATCGTTTGGCATAATCGCTTTCGCACATCATTGCGATAAAAAAAAACAACAATGGTCGGCGATTTTGAACACAAATTAAGTAGTGGTAATGAATAATACGTGTTATTAGACCTGTGTTTCAATATTACGTTAGGATTTGGGCATTTTCGTGTTTTTTATAATATTTGTAATAATATTTTTCACATTTTACATCTTATCTACATATGTGTGTGTGACTTTTGTGAAAAGTAAAAATGTAAACACGCACGATTGGCGCGAAACTTCGACTTTAGATATCAAAAAACTACATTACCACTACTTATTTAACATGAACAATGGATGAATTCGTCAAATAATTAAATCATGTATTATTCATAGCCCCTGTGGTGGAGTTTGGATTTTTGAAATCCCCAATTTTTATGTTTTTTAGCATCGACCACCACTGTCATCAAAATGGCGATTATCGCATTTACAGACTTGAATTTAATAAAGGTAAATAAATAAACTTGCGCGCTAAATATGGAAGATTGAATGGCGATAACATATGAGTTTTTTATCCACCTCTCTTAATTAACGCACATTCATAAGATTTGATGGGTAGCATAATCAATATTTACATTATCAGTAAGGGTGTCGAATGTCGTCATTTCAAGGTCCAATGGGACCCGTTACTGAGCCAGCGGAGGTTCGTGTGTTCGGGTCCATTCGGGGGCGCTACCGAACTATACGGTTAAATCCACTTTGTGTGATGTTGCAAGAACTTTTAAATATTAATATTATATTGTAGAACAACACCAACAGGAACGGGACGTAGTCAAATAATGATGCAACGATTATACGTAATTGACTTATATTTCAGTTGAACTGCACATACAAGAGTCAAAACTAAGCACTAGGTATCTATTAATTCTCTTAAATCCTATCGGTATCGTGTCTAGTCTCCAATCCCCAAACCGTGCGACCGCCAAGCGTTCCTTCTAAACCCGCGTTTTTTTATTTTTCGCGGGAAGTAGCGAATTCTCCGATTGGTTCCCGCGTTTTGCGGCAACCAATCACAGAGCGACCATGAATATAGTAAAAGGGTAAAGTGGCCAGTGTAAAATATTAAGGCAAATTTCAATTAAAATAATCGATTAGCAAAATCAAAATTCACAAACCCTAACAATATGGTGGTATGTGGAACCCTCCGTGTGCGTGACCGACTCGCACTTGATCGCCTTTTTGTATGTTGATGTTATTCTGTTCTCGTCACTGTTGTTTACATAACAATGTTGGGTATCTGGTACCACAACAAAAGGCGATAAATCAAAAGCTTTAAAAAAAATCACTACAGAATGAATACCCCAAGATGCGATGCGATGCGCCGTAGCCCGTAGCCCCGTAGGACATATTTTACTTTACTCTATGCGTAGGACATAGTTCGATGCATGTGTTGCACATGCTACGCGACACGCCATGCTACGCCGCCGCGGCGTAGCATGGCGTGTGTCGCGTAGCCCGTAGGACGACGTTCGATGCGACGCACATTGCGCATGATAAGTGGCTACGCTGTATGCCCCGTACGTGCATACGTTACGTGGCGGCGCATGTCATGATACGCAGCTATGCCGTAGCCTGTAGTACGACGCCAAAGGCGCGGGCCAGAACTCATACAAAAGCTGACGTCGTCTGATTTCAAGGTATATAAAATTTCATCGGGTATCCATTAAGACCTCAAATAGACTAATACTCTAAAATAATCCTGGCCAAAATTCTGGAGACATAAAAAAATATAGTAGGTACTATAGACTCATCTATGGAATAGCCAGTTCAAGATAATTCTTCATGACAGCCAAAATGCTTAAGCAAAATTTTAAATTTTAGTATGTGTTAGTTTAAATTTTAGAATTTAATAATTACAAATTATTAGTTATTTACTATGGGCAAGTATGTATTGCCATCAGTTCATAAAATTCTCCAGACTAAGGTAAGTACCTACATTTTAGCGTCTTTTTTTAGCGTCCGTCTTCCTCGGCCTATTTCGAGTTATGCTAAATATAGTATATCTACATAAATAGTAGACACATACAAAGCATACCGAGCAAGGTAATCAAGGTATGCTGTAGGTATATGTGTTAATTCAGGATTCATCATGTTACCACTACCTACAAATTCGGCTGCCCGCTCCAGGATCGGTACTGACGGAGCGCAGGGGACGAATATACCTACATAGGAGCAGGCTTTAGACTTCCATTTCCCTCAAATTGCACCATATAAGAACTTTAATTTAGTCACCTTGGTTTTTCTTCTGGAGAGAACCTTATCATAAGGAAATCCTCTATCTGGAGAAAACGGGTGAAGCCAGTTTTTTGGGGTTTTTATGAAGGTACTCGGCCACTCAGGCCAGACGACGCGTAGACGTACCTACATACATAACTTACTTTCTTTAAATGTTGCCTGAATATTAGGTAAGTAGGTACATAGTTATATACTTAGGTATTCGTTTTATAACTTGCTATTTCGCTATGTGGCTTGTAAAAATATTTGAAACGTTTAATTCTAGACCATCTACGGCGACAAGAAAGAGCCAGTATGGGTCTATCTAGAAAAGGAAATGCTAAAAAACGTCGCCAACAAACCATACAACGAGAAAGTAGGAAAATGGCTCCGATTTCTTAAGGATTTGAAATACCATTACTTTTGTGAAGGTAAGTTTTCCTTTTATTTGATGCAGTTTGAGATGCTGAGCTTGTGGTGATACCAACCTATGATGATCTTTAAGATAGAACATCTAAGGCCATCCGATGCACTGGGCGGAAAACCACGACGGAGCCGCGGAGGTCTGGCACACAGTAACACAATATCAATCAAAATTCGAATCATTTTAAAGGGTATTGTTTGTCTATTGCTTCATATGTTCGAAACTTATCTGCTCAACAACGTAAATAACGCAATGAATGTTGTTGAACTGTGAAAAGGAAAGCCATTGCTACTGATAGTGTTCGCGTCTGTTTCTGGAAGATCAAAAAGCACCGCTACGTTGCGCAGGCCGTCCGTTAGTTTGTTGGAAGTTACGGTTTACAGTTTAAGGTTGTATTTCCCTCAAAAATAATACAATTATTCACTCCTATGTGGAAAAACATAAAAATTAAGATAGGCAACCTGTTGCGAGTCTTGCACTTTAAAGAGTTCCGCTGCCGCACTACCAAAACTTTATATTATACAAACAGTTAATCTAGTTTTAAACAAATATGAATAAATAGAAGGGCTTTGAATTTCTCTAATGAAATATTATCTTGCATATTTCAAGGTAAAAGAAAGGAAAGAAGGCTCCAGAAGGAAGTTGGCCCTAGATGGTACATCGAACTCTCGAGTCAGCAGAGGGAAGTCCTAACACATGTGAAACCGGATATCCACCAAGATTTATTAGAAGATGTACCTCGTCGCATGCGCACGAATTTATCTGATCTCGGAATAACGCGTAGAATTCCGAAAAGTGTGTTGATGCAGGCGATGGAGGCCAGCATTGAGGATCCCGGCGTTTTCTTTTGGAAACTTTACCAGGCAGTTTATAAGAAATCGCCGAATGAATTACAACCATGTACGTTTATTAATTTTAAGGACGTTGATAGACGCTCTTGCCGACGTGAGGGTCACTGCAGGCAGGCATTCGCTATTCATGCTAAGTATAGTCGACAGCTATTCAAAGTGCCACTCATATTTTGAGCTAGGTTTTGTCTGCTTCATTGGTCGAATGGTCGCAAGCGCTAAAGCTTAGCATGGGTATTGGGTTCAATCCCCAGGTCGAGTCGGTTATTCATTTAAAGACTTGTCAGAAGCTGACCGGGCTCTAGATTTGTACCCAGTTGATGGCAATAGGCTCTCGCATAATGTGAATTAAATAAATACTATAACTGGTGAAATATGTGGGGTGCAACCCCACATATTTTTTTCAAACACCCCTTTGAGGAAAATAGGTGTGATTTGTGTGTTATGTACTGAGTGCTAACTTGCTAAGTATAAGTATGTTATTAATTTCAGCATACGACATGGACGCCAGGATCCTGATATCGTGCTTAGTGTTCATTGATATGGAGGAGTGCGTAGAAACACTAGACCGTGTAACTCAGTACGATAAATCTATATCAGTAGAACGACCGAAAAGTGAGTAAAACTTGTTTCGATAGTTTAGCTACTTACAATGTAATACCACCAAATTCTTTAAAACTAGGATAAGGATTTATACCTAGGCATTTAAAGCACATGTCGTCGGTCGGTACGAATTATACCAGTCGTTACACTGGAAGCCGACCCCAAAATAGTTGGGAAACTGCTAGGCAGATGTCGTCAGTCGGTACGGCAGCCACTTACCTACATTGACATTTAACATGTGTCAATATAAGCTGCATCGAGTAGCCTACTAACAATGGACTATAGATTTGACCCCAAATAAAAGATGCCTCTCAGAAGTAAAAATTGAAGTTTGCTCACATTTTGTACCGGCTGCCCTGAACAACAAACTGAATGTCATACGTAACAAAGTTCTAATTCCATTGCAACCAAAAACTTATTAGGACCTTTTTGTTACAACAGCTGGACACTCAAAAATCAACTTAGAATACTCTTCACTAAAGTAGATAGATGATTAAGTGGCGATGGAATGTAAATTATCTGAGATTATGAACAGTGCTATAGTTAGGATACCTTCCGCTGTACTTGTTTGATGTCGCATTGGTGCTACATGCAAGTCAATTATTTGTAGAGACAAAGAAATACTTTCAACCGAATGTGAAATATGGAGAATACTTACAAAAGATATACGTCCCCCTTTACACCAACTGTAAACCTAAGAAGGAGAAAAAACCTTTGCCCCTTGGCTACAAGTTGAAACTAAGGAGTGATGAAGTAAGTTTTTACGCATAATTCACCGGATAAACAGAAGGGATCAAAGATCACGTTAAAATTTTGAACAACTTTTACTACCCTGAAAACGTATTTTGTCGCGATTTCAATGTTGGCCCAAACTCCCATGACCCATCTTCGGGTTATTAGTTAGGTAGGTATTTCAAGAATACCTTGTATAGACACACTAGCTTCTGCCCGTGACTTCGTTCAAGTTCGCAAAAAGATTATTTCAAATCCGACTGGTAGTTCCAGAGATTTAAGCGTTCAGACAAACAAATCCCTGAGTATTATTATTAGTATAGATAGAAGATATTAAAGGTCTGTACTTACCTAACATCTCACGATACTTTATTTATTTACAGAGTTATGAGAGATTATGCAGAAGTAACGAATTCGTGAGTACATACCTAAAAATGGTCATTTTTATCAAATCGTTTTATTGTAATAAATTAATTACCAAAAATAAGCACACTTTTCATTGATTAACTAATTTCTTCTATTTCTTCTCATTCATAGTTGGAGAAACGCAAAGAGAGAAATAAAAAAGCGAAACAACAAGAGAGAATATGTAAATATAAATTTTGGGAAGCACCAAGTACTCTGCGTTAGTATTTTTTTATTTACTAAGTAAGTAGGTAGGAACTGACCAAATGTTTTAAACTACACACACATAATAATATGTTATAAGTTATTTTCTATGGGAATATTGCCCTGAAATACTCGACCCTAACTATTTACAAAATATATTTTTCATACCACTTGCTCAAAAAAGTGACATTCTATGCCACAAAAAGCGAACATAACAATAGTCATTTTTAATCTGTTAAAAACAGGGAAAGAAAATTGTACTGAATTTCATTCATCCTCTAGGGGGAGAATGTGATTTAAATTTGGAATATATACTGAACTACATCTGTGTTTACACCATTGAGTTTGTATATAAAGTATTATACATCTTTCTGAAAAAGGAATATGCATTTGTTATGCAGTCATGATTATTAAATAAAATTACGAAAACCGACGAGGCCGTATGAGCTTGATGCCTTTGCTTTTCCGACAAAAAAATATTAGGCTAGGAATTTGCCAAGTTCCTCAGACGCAAGAACAGAGAAATACTCAAATCAACTCATCAACAATAAATGTACCAAACAAAAATGTAACTCTCTCTATCAATAATTGGACCACTGTTTCGAATGTTAACTTTTACTTTTAATTGTCAATATTTTTAATAAATGTTTATCTCATATTATTATTGTGTTAATTTTTTCGCAAATGGTACGAAAAGTAGAGTATTTTCCTCGGTGATAAAGCTGTCTTAGTCTTGGGTGAACTTCAATCCCTCGCTACACTCAGGACTCGTCTTAAATCCCTCGCTTCGCTCGTGATTTAAGTTTTTAACACCCTCGCTACGCTCGGGAGTGAACCTTAAGTCCTTCGTTACGCTCGCGATTTAAATCATCACCCGCGACAGAAGACACTGCTTTATCCCCTCGGTTAATAATCTACTATTTTAGGTAATACCGATCCAAAGCTGTGTGCGTACGTGACCAAATTGCGCATGTTGAAGATGAGAGCTAAGCCTCGGTACTGTGCCCCTTACGAAAACGTACAGTACCAGATCTCGGGCGTCAGCTTCTCGGGAGGAAGACCACGTTACGTGCTCACAAGTAAGTGCTCTCTCACCCTCGCTAGCGCTAGAGTCACTGTATTTAATTCTACACAGATGTCAATCGCAGCAATAAAGACAACTGGAACTTTCAACTTCCATTACCCACTGTAGTGGGTAATGGAAGTTGTAATTTCGAACCTAAGTAGGCGCCTAGGTTATAATTAACAACTTGTCATGTCGGGACCATTACCAGCATGCACTTAAATTTTCGCAATGATTTCATCACCATATACTCTCTAAACGGCGAAAGAACTACACCGTTAGGAATTGGGCCAATATCGACGAACCTATACCAACCCGCACTGGGTCCGCACGGAACACTCCCTCTTAAAGAAAGAGTGCCTGAGTTCCAGCAGTAGGAACGCTTGATTATGTATGATGCATATATTATATGTAAGCAACAACGCCTCGCCGCCCGCCAGTAACACGCTGGCAAGTCGTCTGTGTGATAAGACCCCTAAACGGGTCTTCTAACAAAGTTTGATGTTTGCGGACGAGACATTGAATAGATAATAAAAAAGCAGATTTATCGTCCTATTATGACGTCATCAAATGGAAAAGCCTTTTTTGAAACATTACAGGCATCCAATTTTATTTTATGTTTTGTGTAGATGTTTCTGTAATGCCAACGGGTTACATAGCTATCAACGATGGGGTATCTCTCCATAACGGAGAAGCCGTCACGTTAATAGACGGCTTTTGGAAATACCCGAAAGACTCTGAAGAAAGATGTGACCATACATGCGACTGCATGACCAGATGGTATTTATGATTTTGTTTTTTCTTAATTTCCATTTTTTTCATGCATGCACAAAGTGTCGTGAAGAGAATACCGTTCTTGTATACCATGCATCGTACTACCGAGATAAAAAGTGCCCATGTGCCAAATTTCATCCAACAGTTTAGCCGTTTTAGCATGATAGCGTAACAAACTCACTTTGGAATTTATGATATTAAAATATTTTTTGTTAGTGATTAATTTTTATTTCAATTTCCAAAATAATGTTATACTTAGTTAGAATTGAAGTCGGGCTACTAAACCTTTTTTTTTCTACTCCTTATGTCAGCTCCAGGCCTTCCGGAGTCCAGAAAGGACTCCAGAAGGTTGTAATACAGGTTGTACAGGTCATAAATGTGTGAGACTGCATAACATATTTTACTTACTTACCTAAAATTATCTGCTATTTATAGGGAGCCCGCCGTAATGGACTTTATAAAGGACTCTAAATGTAAATGTGGCCATTTATATGATTTCTACAACGAACAACTTCGCAACAATGAGAAGTATTTCTATCCTCCCACGAGACATGGACCGTTGTGGATTGATGAAGCTAAAGTATTTCAAATGGACTCCATGGAAGATTTCATCAAAGACACTGTTGCGGAAGCAATTAAATCGGAAGAAACTACGGTGAGATCTTTCAGTCAATACAATACGTTTATGGATCCTATCTCACAATGTGTAGTCATGACCCCCCCCCCCCCCCAATCATGCAGCTATCGAGAGTCTGAATGATTTACTTGTCTTACTAACTTAAAACTACTTGAGCCACAGAGACCCCGAGGGGCATTTACAAAATCATTAAGAACATAGGAGACATGGGGACCGCCGACAGAAGTGAAAACTTTAACTATGAAATGACAGTGGGTTTTTTAACGCGCTTAAAAAGTTTTTACATACCTACTTTAATAAGCCTGTTATCTATACATATAATAAAATCGTAGGAAAGTCAAAACTGTACATTGAATATTTTTTAAAAAGAATACTTGGGGCGTGATCTACAATCGATATCGAAGCCAAAAATATAGTTTTTTGAATTTTTGTCTGTTTGTCTGTTTGTCTGTATGTATGTCCGGGATAAACTCAAAAAGTACTGCATGGATTTACTTCAAATTTTGCATGAATATTACTAAGAGGTCGGGTCAACATATAGGCTACATATTATCACGCTATCACTTACGGGGGAGGAGCTGTGAATCTTTATTTTCCTTACGCATTCTGTGACAGCGTGTAATCTAACGACGCACATTTAAATGTTGTTTTTGAGTAAGCCATGCTATTATCTGGCTTTACACCATAAAAACTACGCCATTTAAGTAACTTGGGCAGAGAAACATATTTAAATGAATGTTAGTAGTATAAATACAATTTGAAACAGCGCCATCTATGAGATTTCATAAAAATCAAATCAAGTTACATGTTAATACTTTTTGGAAATTAATAATTTAAATTTGATCATGTTGGCGAGGTTAGTAGTTAGTTATTCTTAAAATTCATAGATGGTAATGTGCATTTTCTTCATAAAAGTTGTATCGTATAGTTCGTTTTGACAAATTCAAGTTCCAACAAACCCTCAAAGTCTTGAGCAGAGTTGAGGAAGACAATTTAAAAAAAATGCGGTGTTAATTATTACAAAAAAGTTATGATGATCATTTCTTCCTCAATTTCATGTTGTTAGTACAAAATAAACATTGACTGTTAATACTTTTGTTCGCGTTGGGCAAAACCAGGGTAAAATGTTTTTCTTGGATGCTCCTTGTGGAACAGGAAACACATTTGTTACCACTGGCATACTTGCAGAGGTCAGGAGGCAAGGCAAAATTGCTATTGCTGTAGCGTCGTCGGGAATCGCTGCCACATTGCTTCCGGGTGGCAAGACAGCACATGCCATGTTTAAAATTCCCATCGATTTAGAGAGCGCCGTAACGCCTGTTTGTGGTGTGTCACGTAACAGCGATAAGGGACACGTGCTCAAGGATTGCTCTCTTATCGTATAGGATGAGTGTACGATGGCCAATAGGAAGGCAGTTGAGGCCGTGGACAGAACCCTGCAGGACATCCGCAGGAACGAACATTTGATGGGTGGTGTCACAGTTCTGTTCAGTGGCGATTTCCGGCAAACGCTTCCCGTGGTGACGCGGGGATCGAGGGCTGACGAGGTGAATGCTTCGTTGAAACGATCTTCGTTGTGGTCACGAGTTCGTACGCTGCGCTTGACCATTAATATGAGAGCTCGGCTCGGCGGCAATGCACTTGCTCAAGAATTCTCCGATGTGCTTCTAAGTCTTGGCGAAGGCACTCTACCAGAAGAGAGAGGTGGACAGGTGGTGCTTCCAGAGTCTCTCGGTATAGTGGTATCCAGCTTAGAAGTACTCATTCGCTGTGTGTACGGGGACATCAGTCGTATACCGCACCAGCAGAATTCTTGGGTGTGTGAGTAGGGCATTTTGACGCCCAAAAATGATCAGGCTGCAGCAATTAACGAATGCATTCTCTCGGAAATTGAGGGGAATGAAGTGGTCTACACCTCGATAAACACTGTTGTCGAGCAAGATGACGCCACACATTATCCCGTGGAATTTCTGAACTCCCTGTCAGCAAGTGGATTTCCAGCGCATACCATCAAGCTGAAGGTCGGTGTCCCGATTATGCTTCTTCGGAACCTTTCCTCCGAGGTTGTGTAACGGGACCCGCCTTAAAGTCATCTCGCTCCACAGACACATCATTGAGGCGGAAATTCTTACGGGTTGTGGCGTCGGCGAGGCAGTATTTATACCACGCATTCCCCTTATACCTCATAACATTGGTGTAATTGCCGTATGGCGTTCCAGTGTGAGGATAAATAAATAATTTCCCGTTACAGTTCAAGCGCGTACAGTTCCCCGTGAGTGTTTGCTTCGCGATGACCATCAATAAGTCGCAGGGGCAGACACTGAGGGCAGCGGGTGTCGACCTCAGGACGAGTTGCTTCTCACACGGGCAACTGTACGTCACTTGCTCCCGCGTCACCAGTCCTGGCTCTCTTTACATTTTGGCTTCTGGCAGCATAACTACTAACGTAGTTAATAGGGAAGTGTTGTAAGGTGTAATACCTTTGTAGGTACGTATTTTTACTCTTTTGTGTCCTGGAATGTATTCCTGTATTATTTTCTCTATTTCCTTCAGTCACAACTTATGACTGAACTCAGCAGGATTCCCATATAACTCTCTTCACTTGCTTCGCTTGCAAAAAAAAACTTATATTTTAATGCTATTTTAAAAGTTGTTTACTTATAATGCTGTAGCGACACTGGCATCTTACGTATTTTTGGTGCTGTAGAGCCTTCACGCAGACGACGTCGCGGGCAGCAGCTAGTAAAATATAGAATGTAGGATGCAAGAGGGGTGCAAAAATTTTCAGGCTCGCTTCGCTCGCTCCAATTCTGTCGATTCTTGAGCTTTTCTTCATAACTCATAAGTTGCCAAAGCAAGTAATTCCTACTCCTTTTGGAATGATCAAAAGAAAATCGAAGCTATCCGAGGGTTTGCAAAATTTTCGAGCTCGCTTCGCTTGCTCTTGAATTCTACATTCTCGTAGTTGCTTGGGCTTGCTTGGATAAGTCGACATTCAGCAAAATATTATCTATTAGAAGCAGATTTTATTCGAGGAAAACCTAACAAACTGATGAAATAAATTGTGCATGTAATTAGCTAATCACTTGGCACCGAGAAAACGCAATACTAAGGTGGAGTGGAGAGACATCCGTCGCCGTCGGCTGTCGATCCAAAAGAGCGAGTGCTCAATTGATACCGTTTGCAGTTGCCGCTAACTATCCCCACTCTTGATGCAGCCGTCTTGCTTAACCACACTCCGCGGTTCCACCAACTTGTTTTATTCCTCTAACAGTAGTATTATAATAATAAATTATGTATCCACCACTAAAGTTTATTGATGTATACTTATTACATTATCTGCTCTTAACATTTGGTTTACAGGCCATAGCATCAGAACCCACATTAAATGCGTCTGGATTGAAAAAAAGTGAACTCCTCTCGGTATGATTATTTATCTTTTTTTTATTGACAATGGGCTCACTCTTGACCTCAATCCAGCCCAGAGGCAGGGATGAGATCTACGGTGGAACGAGCTTGCCCAGAAGAAGCCTATTCACTCTCGCCTTGAAGAGATTCGGGTTGTATGAACTCGGGAATGCAGACGCAGGCAGACGATTCCACTCCTTAGCTGTGCCCATCAGAAAAGACGACGAGAAGCGCTTAGTGCGTATATATGGTATATTAACCAAATAGGGGTGGTATCCCGCAATGCGTCTGGACTTCCGATGGTAAAAAGGTGAAGGCGGGATGAGCTCATGTAGCTCTTGAGCACACTCCCCGAAGTACAGTCTGTAGAAGACGGACAGACAGGCAACACTTCACACATCTTCCCATAAGCTTAATTTTTTAAATTTTGCTATACGATATTAATAAATTATACATTAAACATTTCAGGCATTTTTGGCTGATCTTTCGGAAACACCGCTTCTGATTCCTCACTTACCACAAGCAAATCTGCTGAACAATCTTCAGGAGTGGGCCAGACTACGCGTCAGGGGCAAATTGAATCCTAAGCACCACAGTTAGTTAAATACATTATTTTTTACACTTCTTGCTTCCCTCCCGAATTGCCACTCGCTGGCGGCCAATTTCAACAGAGATTAGCCAAGTACGCAGGAGTAGCCAAGTACGGAGGAGGGATATTGCACAAGTGCGTGCGCAAACACAGGTGCACTCTCTGTTCCTGACTTTACTCCCATAGTCCGACGGGACGGCAATTCGACACAACCGGGGAGAGACCAGGCGCAGGTCTAACGGCTTTACGTCCGATCCACGGGGATTTCACACCACCAACTTCCACACTCCGGGCTGAGAAATTCCTAATGGAAAAACCCAATGACACTTTACTCGACCCGGGAATTGAACTCAAGGCCCCACGCTCAGCAGTCACACTTACGAGCACGAGACCTATTTGTAGGTAGGTACGTGAAGTCGTACGTGAAGTCCACGACCCCGAGACGATAGCCCAACTAAGCCAACTAGTATCGAGTCAGATAATCACATTCTCCGCAGTGTTAGGTAACCACTCGTTTGTTTCTGAAAAACCCGTAAAGTAGACTGTTTTCTTGTTTTTCTACAGAAATGATGATGCTACAGTCGCAGCGGCGATGGCTCGATTTAAAGCACATGGACTTCAGAGCCCGCGCATTCAGAATACCGTTCTCTTTGAAGCAATTGGAACATATAAATTGGTCACATCGAAAACAAATACAGAAATTGGTAAAGATATTTGTAGCTTAAAAGCCATTCCGCTTTTCACAGGGTCAGTAAACCGGGTGTTCAACCGGTGTCCAAACTACTCCACTCCACGCCGTTCATACTCCCTATGTTGCAGTTAGAAACCGCCATAAAATAAGAGATACCCACGGATTATGGAGATACCCAATTCTATCAATTTCAATATACCATAAAACCGGTCAAGTGCGTGTCGGAATCACGCACAGTTCCGTAGTTGGGATGAATATTTACGCAGGCTCTATTTTATCAACCGCAAAAAATAAGTTTGCTTTACAATGCCCAACGCTCATGTGCATAAAGTGCTCTTAATGCACCGTTGAAGTAGGTACCTATAGTTATTTGGGTTGCAGGTTTGCAGAGGATATGTCATTGTGTAGGTATCATCTACCTTCTAAATATTAGGTAGTAGGTTGGGTTAGGTACCTACCTATTTCCCCCCGGTGGGTTCCCGCATTGTCGAGGCGGGGGGGCTCAGTAGCTGTGGCTTGAAGGCCCACAGTGAAGCTAAGAAGAACCCGAGCCGGGGCCGCTCGTCAAGGCTTTGCGGCTAAGCCGACGACGTAGCGGCCGAGGTTGCGGTGCCGCTTGGGTGATATCGCAACCTGCCTGAGGCGGGCCGCGATGACCCCCGTGTGGGAGACATCGCGGCAGAGGATTGGAGGCCGCGGCGGGAGAGGAGTGCCGGTATTGCGGTGCGCCGCTCTCCCTACCTTCCGCGGCCTTGACGGGGCCGCCACCGTTTAGTGGCGGACGCGGTGGGGCAGCAGGGGAAGAGGAGTGTCGGTGTGACGTTGCCGCTCTCCCTATCCTCTGCGGCCGTAGCCCCCCAACCTGGGGGGCATGCGGGGCCCGCCAGCTAGGCGGGCGTCGGGGCCAGCAAGCAACGGGTGCGGGGGCACCGTTGCCTGTATCCCATAGGCCTCCACCAGTGTGGGCCCCATGGCCCTCCCATCACGGTGATGTGGGAACACCGCTGAGTTTTAGTGGGTATACTGTCATTCCGACATACCCCGTCTCGTCCCCCGCGAGACGGGGATGCATAAAGCATTACTCAGCGACAAAAAAAAAAGTACCTACCTATTTCTCAGTGGAGTCATCTTAATTTCTTTCTAAAAACTAGGTATTAGGTAGGTACCTAAGTAGTGAAAGATAGTATTCGAGTATAAAATACCTACTTACGTATTTGCTATTTTCAGTTTGAGATTTTGTTGCAAGATTTTGTAACAAGAAATAGAAAGAAGCAGGTGGAACAAACACGCCTTTGGTGGTCAACAACTAAATATGACTATTACCCTAACAAACCGTTCTTGTAAGTAAAACCATCACATTGCGACCACGGTCCTCGTCAGGGTATAAGTAGGTACCTAAATAAGAAACTTTATATTTAAATTAATCTTTCTTTTTTCAGAGACACATTTTTCACTTATATGTCGGGAAGAACGAAAGATACCTACTTGATCAACCCCTACAGCTCAGAGCGTACTCCGAAAAGCGGAGCTAAAACGTGTCCTTTGGGAAATTAGTCAAACCGAGACTGCTTCTACAAACGATCACAAACGAATGAAACAGTATAAAATTCGCACTCAAACTGCCCCCTGTCCCTCCTGTTTATATCAACTTTTGATTTATTCTAGTGAAATTATTATTTACGAAAGAGTAAGAGGGATTTAAAATATAATAGGTACAGACGCCAGCAGGTCAAGCTACCCGAAACTGTCAAATTTTCCCAATCAACTTTGAACCTTAAAGCTACAGCGATAAAGTTGAAAATCTATTAAATAAATTTGACAGATTGTAGTAGCTTGATGTGCTGGCGTCTGTACTAATAACTCGTCTAACTATGGCGCCAAACTTGCCCAATTTTTTTGATCAATAATAACGATTGATAAAATCGTGCGAAAATTGAAAATTTTATTTTTTCTTCTAGAAAATAGGTAAGTGAAGTAAATTGTTTATTTAAATTCATGTTGCATACCAACGGGCCTATTATTTTCGTCACGTGGATGAGATTCTTTGAGGTAGGTAATGTTTTGTAATAAATTGTAACTTGTTTTAGGTATTATAAAATTATTGTTTAGTTGTATACCTATACCTAAATAAATAGATAACTAAAAATGAAAATCATTACTTTTTTATTTAACCTAAAAGGGTTTATCTGGGGTTCCATTGGGTACTCTTGTACATAACTGAAGTGGGACTCCCAGTGGGCCTATCTATCCAATCCACAGAGTTAGACAATCCAAATCCAATGAATTATCCACGGAGCTAATTATAACGCGCGGTGTCCGTTACGTAAGCCTAGCGTTGACCAATTAATTAGTGAAATAGAACCGTTTTTGGATATATAAAACTATAATAATGTAATTTGTATGTTAGTAGTACATATTAATCCCATCGTCACTCCAGCTTACACATAGGTATTTATCAGTGTAATAACTCATAGAGTAACTACCTATTTTGACCAAAGTTTTGAAAATTTTGCTGCCGATGGCAGCTACGCCTTATTTTTTAAGCTATAATACATAATCATATGTTTTTTCGTTTGGAAGATATGAATGAGCAGCTAGGGTGACGTCACTCCAGCTTACACACACGTTTTTGATCGTAGTTTCAACACTTTTTAAGTATTATCGTTCAGTTTTTTTCCTTCCTTGTGCAGCTATTAGGTATGCGTTATTTTTCTGACTATAGTCCAAAACCCTAACCTCACTGGTTTTTCTGTAATAAATGAGGAAGCTGGGATGACGTCAGTCCAGCTAACACACTAAACGACTCATTAACGACGTTTTTGTGGCAGCTAAATTAAGACTGGGAACTTTGATTGCAGCTATTATGCCTTAAATATTGGCATAGGTAGAATTATTCTATCACATGTGAGGAAGCTGGAGACACACAAGTTTTAGCCATTTTTTTTTTATTATTATTTTAATAAATTATTGACATAGCAAACTATTCGTGTCATGCTCTGCCGCAGAGCCACCATTTTAGAAACCGATCAATTATATATATCTTAAAATGATGTACGTCAAACGTACATAATGTACGTATACCCTTTATCGCTGTACGTGCTGTAGGTAACGATAAAATAGACATTGATTGTGGCTCTGCTGGAGAGCATACTCTCTAGCAGAGCCACACAGAACATGTACTCAGGAAAGGTAAACGCCACTGTTTTTTTATGAAAACTGTTGTACAAATAGTGTATAATATTGCGTACGTGTTGAAAAATATCATTATTAGACAGTGGTTTTCTTTATTTTAACTTTACTAAAATTTTAATAGAAAGCGCCTGGTTATTTCGTGTCAGCAAAATGTTTTGTAGCATTTGTGATTAGGCACACAACTGTAAATGTTTATGTTTTCCTTTACCGTTTTGAGAGCAGTGGTGTCTGGTTTTGAACCTACAACCTAAAACTTGTAAGTCGCGGCCGTTGCTATGGGCTACCACTGCGCTCAAAAAGATAACAATCTAGTGAGTTCTTACAAATAAGTGAATTACCCACTGCTAAGTTAAATTGTCAATCATTCCAGAAAAATAAAGCTTTTATAATAAAACTCTAAACTGCTACTTATGACGCTTCCTTGCTACGCTACGTCTATTCAGTTTGCGCGTCCGTGCTACGACCCGTCACTGTTACGACGCGGCCGAGTCCCTGCTACGCATATTCTGTTCTACGATGGCCCTTCTGTTGCTACGCGCTCTTGCTACGCCGCGAGGAAGGACGCAGCGTAGCAAGGGCTACGCCGAGTAAGGACGCAGTGTAGCAAGGGCTACGCTGCGTCAAAGCTACAACTCACACTTACTTGCTACGCACCTACGCGCAAACGTTAAGTAATATCACAGATTTTAATCTGGAAATACCTACGAGTACACTTGACGCGTCGACTGTTTGATATGTGGTCGTGATAAAAATTATTGTGTCCATTTACATAGCTATGCGCTCGTTAGGTACCTAATGACCGATGCCGTCAGGATGTTGAGAAGGAATAAATTCAATACCTCTAAGTAACCTGTACGATGTACTTTTTTGATATAGAAACATTGAATTACTCATAACTTTTTAACAAAAGGTATTTGTGTTATGATATTTATTGTACAGACGCCAGCAGGTCAAGCTACCCGAAACTGTCAAATTTTCCCAATCAACCTTGAACCTAATGCTTTAGCGATAAAGTTGAAAATCTATTAAACAAATATATTCAGAACATACATTTTAGGATAAAAAAATAGATGTACAGACGCCAGCACATCAAGCTACTACAATCTGTCAAATTTCTTTAATAGATTTTTAACTTTATCCCGAAAGCATAAGGTTCAAGGTTGAACGGGAGACAGTTTCGGGTAGCTTGACCTGCTGGCGTCTGAACTTATAGAAAAGTCAACCTAAACCTTATTACAACGATCTCTCAGACAAAATGGTGTCTGTCTGTGTTTTTCTTTTAAATTTTTTTTTTTTATTTTTTCTCTCATTTAACACGCGTTCGTTATCATACTCCGATGTCACTTCGTGGACAATAGTGTGGGTTATACGTTTTCTCAACTGTAATGATAACTACTTTTTGTATGTACCTTTATCTGTTTTTTGTCCCAAATAAATAAAATAAAATCATGTAGCAGCGAACGAAAGTTACGAAACTCAGGTAGCAGCGAACGAAAGTTACGAAACTCAGGTAGCAGCGAACGAAAGTAACGAAACACATACGATTATACACTAACGAAACATACTGTCTGTTTGACGTCTGTTATAATTCAAGGTCCCTTCGGCTGGCCCTACCTCCCCGCACCCCAACCCGCGCACATTCACAACAAAATTCACAAATAGTGCGTAGCCATGCGTTGGGCCTTTCTTTGACAGTTGATAAGAAATGTTGGGATTGAGCTAAATACATGCAATTTTAACTTTTGGGTAGCTAATAAGATGAAGATTAAATTAAAGTAATAAAAAAGGAGTGAAGAAGACGGGGTCCGACAGGGCCGAAGCCCGCCAGGGTAGCGGGATCGTCCGAAAGGGTTACCGCTGCCCTGGAACATAAAGGGCTAAGGAAGGAACACGGGTGGGTTTTAGTTAGTAAGAGTCTGACACTCCGTTCTGCTCTGCTGCACAGAAGTGACGGGGTCCGACAGAAGCACAGAAATCTTAATAATAAGGCAATAGAAGTCGCATAGACTATGCGCGTGACCTTGTCGCCGCGCTTATGTGTTGGAGGACACAAGTGCACGCGGAGCGTTTGTTGCGGTTTCTTGTATTATTTGAGACGCGGAGAGGTAAACATGGTGTTTTGCAGCCTATCCAACTGCGGAAACTCGTCCAAAACTTGTAAGTTAACAAATAAAGGAATAACATTTCATATGTAAGTACTTAATTTTTGAAATATTGTCGTTTTTTAGCAAATATAGACAAATCAAATATTTTCACTATCACTACTACGATTTATCACAAAAAACGATTTTTTTGTCAAATCAATAACCATTAACGCTTAAGCTTATTCATGTCTACTATTACTACTGCTAAAAGCAGCAATTAAATTATAGTCATACGCAATAAACAAAAATCGCCGTTTGCGTAAATTCTAGGTACAAGCCGCATGAGTTGGCCGCAATTTAGTGACGTGCTACTACTATTCTGTATCGATAATTATTTACGTTCAGCTTAATACTTCGTTTTACCAAATTGGAATGTATCATGTTTTTTTTTTAATATTTAAATATGAGATGTACCTTTTTCATTTTCAGTTTTCACTGTGTTTGTTTTCTTTCTATCTATGGTGCAATGAATAAATGAACAATTTAACTCGTCGACAAAAAGACGGACTTTGGTTAAATCAGCTGTACCAACAGTTGACGTATGGCAATTCATTGTTTATTATATACAAACACTTATTGTTTTATTGTATTCCATTTCCTCATAAATAAATCGTCTAAAAGGGTTGACGAAAGAAATACTTTCAATAAAATTAATTATGTATTGTGGCTGGACTCCTTGGAGATTATTAACACTCAACGGAAAAATATAATTTATCGATATCAGCTCGTAATAGTTTGCACTGCACTATTCTTAAGTGAGAGTGAGCACGCAATATCATTTTATGCTTTTCGCACACGTTTCTTATTGGCTGCAGGAGTCGCGCCCCCTGACATTATGCGTTTATCAAAAATATTGCGTAATGTCATCGAATAAAGTTTTATTTTGTAGCAGCAATGCAAAGTGCATTTGTAGGTGTAATTGTGTATCTATTTTTTGTTTATGTAGTAGTAGCTGTGACCCGGCGACACTCGTCCCGATATAAAATTTAGTACTATAGCATTTCTATTGCCTTATTATTAAGATTTCTGTGGACAGAAGTGACGGGGCCCGACAGGGCCGAAGCCTGCCAGGGTAGCGGGATCGTCCGAAAGGGTTACCGCTGCCCTGGAACATAAAGGGCTAAGGAAGGAACACGGGTGGGTTTTAGTTAGTAAGAGTCTGACACTCCCTTCTGCTCCACCCAGAGCGGGAGGGGTCATTTGATGATTTCCCATAAAAAAAAAATTGCAGTTTTCCCACAATTTTCGTTTATGAGGACGCCTAATTATTTCCAATCATTATGGATGTTGTTTCATCGTGATAGATAATTTAGTTTAAAAGTTACGCCATTTTGTTTACACTGGGGTCACAGTAGCGAACAAAATTTTTAAAATTTCCATAAAATAATTAAATAAATATTTAGATTTTTTAAAATATTTTTGCCGTCGATAAAATTAAGCATAGATTCCCTCATTTCGATATGTGCAATTGTGCACATTATAAAGAATCACACTGTATACCTATCATATCTGCAAGAAACAAGCAATAATTCGAAGAGAATATCATCTTTGGTGGTTTTTTCTTTATTATAGGCTAGTAATACTAGTGTTAATGTCAAATTAAAGTGAAATTATCTTTGTCAAAACTTTGGTCAGAGGCGTAAGTCACTGTCACTCAAAAGTCAAAATCAGAAAATCAAAACATTTCGAAATTGCGACGGAAGTGCTGAACTAAGATAGAAAAATGTCTGCGAGGCAAGCCATACAAGTGGGCACAAAGACCGTAAGGCCAGTACTCTCCTTAAATCATGGGGAAGCCAAAATGAGAGTACTGAACCTGTACAAGGCCTGGTATCGCCAAATCCCGTACTTGGGTAAGTGGCCTGTTATGTCATCAATGCTGCTTCTTGCTGGCTGCAGAGTTATAGTCGTTCCTACGAGAGTTCTAACGAGGTGTTCTATGATAGTAATTATTGCTAAAATTAGAGAGCCTATAGCATGAAAGTAATTTGCTGGAATATTTTGTACATGCAGTTATGGCTGTGACTCCAGAATAGCAACATTCTCCAAAATGCTAAATAGAAAATACTTAAAGCATTAGTTGTATTGTTGTATCGCTTAATATTAATAGAGTTAAAAACAATTATTATTGATTGGATAGAGAGATAGAATAAACCATATTCCTGTGTTTAGCAACAATTGTAGTTGAAATAATATTATATGTTCCATTTCAGTTATGGACTATGATATTCCAAAGACAGAAGATGCATGTCGTCAAAAGCTGAAGGAAGTGTTCTTAAAAAACAAAGATGTGACCGACATCAGGGTTATTGATATGCTTGTTATCAAGGTATTATATTTATTTTTCACAAATAAATGGATTGAGATGGACTGTATGAGTGATGATATGGATAGAAATGGGGTGACTACCGAGATGATAACTAAAGCGAAGTATGGAAGAAAATGTGCTGACCCCAAATACTCGTAGATTGTAATAAGGGCAGGAGAACAATTATGCTGAAAAGTACATAGTTCGCCACCACCTATCTGTTTTGCCTACCTATCTGGGCCTGCACTGCCCCCCGTCTCGCCGTGCACATACCGAAGGCGTGGTACAGCAGTTTTGGTCAAACTATATCTCATAACTTTATTCGAGGAATAATTTTGACATTTTGACAGATATTTCATACAAAAACTGTCAAACATCAATTTGTGTGTTTGAATGATGGAAAAAATCTAAAAATCGCAATTAAAAGCAGAAATAAATTTCCAATACGTATGTTTAAATATTATTAACATACCTGTATGTATATTCAATTTTCAGGGGCAAATGGAGCTTAAGGAAACAGTGAACATGTGGAAACAAAAGGGTCACATTATGAGCTACTTCAAGCCCACTGAGGAACCCAAACCGAAAGATTTCCTTTCAAAATTCTTTAATGGAAATGAATAAACGAGTAGTGAAATGTAAATAGTCTAACATACCTACAGTAAGTTATAACAAAATGTTACGAAATAGAGAATGATTCAGATTATTGCAGTTTTAATTCAGATTATTTTGTATTTTATCCCTTTGAATGTTGATCCATAATGGCTTTTTAATTGTTTTTGTAATTAAGGCATTCATTCAACTGGTTAACTGTTTAAAGCTGTGTCCACACCAAAATTACTTTTTGTAGAGCAACATTTTGCAACATGATAAAATTATGTATCTTTAATTAAGTTTATTAAATAACTTTTTATTATAAGTTTTCCCCCACTTGTAAATGTTGCTCCACAGCAAGTAAATTCGGTATGGGCGCACCTTTACTAACCAAAATAAAAATCGAAAATAATATTAGCTTTGATAAAACAGCACAACACATCTGTGTTTCCCATAAGGGTAAAATAGAGGAGTGAGGAGTAGGTATAGTGTATCCTCATTTTTAGTCTGCACCATAATTTTATATCTGACTTATATTTTGATTTATTTGAGCTGTGAATGTTTCCGTTCAGGCCTATGTGGTAATTTATTCATATCATAAGATTTACATTACTTATGCTAACATTTAAAATAATAATATGTACATGTGAAAAAATAAGCAAAAGAATCAAAGGGCATCATAAATTCGTTAGCTGGCAGCATTACCACGTTGTATGGCGATGCTAATTCTTTGGCCAAGAAACAGCCCAGCCCTCTGGTCACATGAAGAGTCAACTAACCGCTTGGCGATATCTCGAAAAACCAAGTGGGCACTCGGACCCCATGGCCCTAGTTTTCCAACCCAAAATGGCTCGAACATATACCTAACTCTTGGAATATTTTCGCCCTTGCACCAGCAGCAGCGAACCCAGCACAGCCTACCGTGCTAGGAAGATGGGATGGCGCAAGGGTGTCGACACATGTTGCATCCCACCCCAAAGGTCTGCTTAACTTCCAGAGCATTATAGTCATTCCCTCTGGTCTCTTCCCCTCGTCACTGCTAGGCCGTTGGGTTCTAAAACTGCTGGCACCCCGGCGGTGACAAGAGCACGACGGATGATGTCATTAATGCTGGCGTGCTGTGCTATTCGACCTGCGCTACTACTGCAGGATAGGCCATGGTGTCCGAGGCAGTCGACAGCCTCACCACACTGACAGCGATGCGGAGCCTCACAAGACGCGCCCAAACGCAGACAGGTAGCGAGCCGAAAGGTGGTGTCACCATCCAGCATAGTGCCTATGTTGGGTGACAGTGCTTGAAGCCAGAGCCCTGACTCTCACTCACCCACAGCCAGCAGGCGGGCACGCTCAGCAGTATTTTATTTTATTTATTCGGGAAAATAAACAGTTATACATTAAAATCTTACACTAAGTTAAAATATACAAGTTTTATAAATGTATAACCTACGACATTTTCCACAACATATTAAAAGTTATGTATAACAGTGCGCTATTCTAAGATTGTAAAGCAGAAAAGTAGTTAAAAGTGAACTTAAACATATGCAAACAACAGAGAAAGAGAGAGAGAATGAGCAAATATTAAAGTAAGTAACTGTTATATTCTAAAATTATTTTCTTGGTAAGATTTCTAAATTTTTGAGCAGAGACGAAGAGTAGGTATTGGTGGACGTATTGATAAGATTATTCTGTACCAACCTGCAGAGCGGCTCATCCCACTGTCTCTGGGAAGATGGGTTTACGGGCCGATCTGTATCCGGCCAATCCGCTTACCAGGCGTTCACCGCGTCGGTCAAGCAAGGCGCTTCAGAGTCAACTAGGCCTAAAATTTTCCCGGTCAACTTTTCCGTGCTGTGGACAGAGGACAGGAACGCCGGTGAACTAATACTGGTAATTTTTTTTTTTTTGGACGAGGCCACCAAAACGGATGGGTAGTGTGGCTTGAAGCCACGCTCGGTCGTCCAACGCCACATTTAAAATGGTTATTAATGTACTGCGAATAATATGGTCAATTTTGTCCAACAGATGTGGTTGCTTCCATAAAGGGGAAGAACGTAAAAAATATATAAAATTTAAGCCAAAACAACAGTATCTAATCAGGGTGAATGCCGAATGTAAATTATATATAATTTTAGAGTCTGTCCGAAATGACGACGACGAATTTTATTGACGGCACGGTTGGCGCAGTGGTTAAGCGATTGACTGCTGCGCTGCGTGTCGCGGGTTCGATTCCCGCACGGAAAAAATATTTGTATGACCTACAAGTAGTTGTTCCGGGTCTGGCTGTTTGTGTATGGGAGTTTAAATTTTTGTAAACGCACCCACGATACAGGAGAAATTCCTAGTGGGGTACAGTTTTAAAAATAAAAAATAAATTTTTTTCAGCAATGGAAGGAGAAAAACTATCTTCTAAAATTGGGGAACCTAGGAGGTGCAGTGAACTTTTATTTTCAATTTTGATTTATGTCCTATGTCCAGTAGGTAATGGTTATAGCTGAAATGATGATAAGGTTGAATCTTATGAATAACATAGAAATGTAAATGATAAAGCTTGGGAAAAACGCAAGGGACTATGTTTTGGTCTATGGTTTGGTCACTGACCTTTTTTGTACAGATGCCACGCGCCAGCAGGTCAAGCTACCCGAAACTGTCAAATTTTCCCAATTGAAAATCTTTTTAAGAAATTTGACAGATTGTAGTAGAGTGCTTGATGTGCTGGCGTCTGTACAAGTACGCTGGATTCTATAGATGGCAAAACGAAGACATTTGATTTTCGCCATTTTGGCGCTGATAGGAACGTGAGCGTCCGTGGAACTAATATATTTGATAGCGAGTTTTACAAAATGCGCATATTCTCATGATAGATTAATGTTCTAAATATTTCATAGCAAACACAAAATACACAAAAAAGTCTTATTTCAAGATTTAGACATAAATCATCAAAACTACACACCATTTGCAACAATGTGTCAATTTTAGTTCCTGAGACGCTCGAGCGGGGGCGCTTTGAATCGGCAGAAAATATAACTGTCATTTCGTATAAAACATTTTATTACTCCGGGCTAGTTACTTATCAGGTAAAGGTCAGTGGTTTTAACCTATAATTTTTCGAAAGTAGGTATTTGATTTGACAACAAAGGTATTATTTTAAAACAAATTGAAACTGTCACCCACAGAGTACTGTCAGCGTATGTCAGTAGTTTTAAATTATTAGTTGTTTCTCATTTATATATAATAGTCTGTGGTTGTTTCCTCTCGATAAACAAAATGTGTTCACGGCAAGCAGCTACCAGATGTGTGAGGCCTTTGATGTCCAAGGATTTCGCTCAAGCCCGCATGCGAGCTCTGGGATTATATAGGGCTTTTTTTAGATACATTCCGTACATCGGTAAGTATTACCTACTTCCCTGACCTGAGTTCACGGCAGGCCACGGTGATGGTGAGACGCCGACGACTAGAACTCGAGAATTGGCGACAAAACGTGCAACATCGTAAGAAAGACCGGGGGAGGCCTTTGTCCACCTAGTAGTGGGGTAGTTAGTAGGTAAATAGGCTAGGTAATGAGAAATTGTCTTGAATCAGATCATTTGGATCTCGCTCGGTACGCCTCATAAAGGTCCATTTCCATTCCATCTTAATCCATAGCTGTACAATTATTTCACTTTTAGTTAAGTACTTCGATGTTCCGAAAAATGAAGAAGACTGTCGATGGAAGTTGAGGGAGTATTTTTATAAAAACTCCTGTATCACTGATGTTCGAATCATAGATTTGCTGGTGATCAAGGTAATCGTACAATTATGCTAGGTTTTTTCCATACTTACTTGATATTAGATAGGTATGCAATATGCACTCGTAGGTACCTACCTACCTAGGTAAGTATGTACCTAAATACATATAATAAGTAGGTAAGTTTAAGAAATAAACAATATTTTTTGGACCCTACAAAATGAAATTTTGCCACTGACGGAGACCAGCCAAATACGTAGGGATACCTCTTATAGGTAGATAGTGTTATCAGTCACAAACGTATGTTTTTGTAGACACTAGTTCACAGGTGTACAGACGCCAGCACATCAAGCTACTACAATCTGTCAAATTTCTTTAATAATAATAATAATAATAATATCCCTGGACATTTCACACAGCGCCATCTAGTCCCAAGCTAAGCAACCTAATGCTTGTGTTATGGTAACAAGATGGCTGATAAACTACTTATATACATTTTTTTTTTTTTGTAAATACATACATATTATAGATAGAAAAACACCCAGACTCGGAACAAATACATGAAGGTCATACAAATATTTGTTCCGTGCGGGAATCGAACCCGCGACACGCAGCGCAGCAGTCAATCGCTTAACCACTGCGCCAACCGTGTCGTCAATAAAATTCGTCGTCGTCATTTCGGACAGAGTTCACAGGTGTACAGACGCCAGCACATCAAGCTACTACAATCTGTCAAATTTCTTTAATAGATTTTCAACTTTATCGCTAAAGCATTACGGTTCAAGGTTGATTGGGAAAATTTGACAGTTTCGGGTAGCTTGACCTGCTGGCGTCTGTACCTACTCTCTTCCCCCGCGGGCCCAGTGCGGGTTAGTAGATGTCGCATGTCTTCGAATTTTTGGTTCTAGAACAGGCTAGAACAGTGGTTTCCTGACTGTTTTCCTTCACCGTTTTGAGAGCAGTGGTGATGAAATCATTTAAACAAAGTAAAACGTCTGTCTGGGTTCGAACTTACGACCTACTCGTACATCTCGTAAGTATATACGACTTTGCCGCAGGTGGCAGTCAGCTGCTGAAACAGATATGCGACCATCTTTTGACAACGTCGGGCGAATCTTAATGATTTAAATCTTTGCCCGGTTTTCATAATCCGTATCACCTAAGCTAGCCACTGGACCAACGAGACAGTGACACCTATTCATTTAAAGCACGACACGTGTGCAACGAGTCAGAAGCATTAGACACACGTGATGCCCAGGGGTACCTACCGCTTTCTGTTTCGAGCATTCGAACCTTTCGAACCCTTCTGCCTACTGCCGAAAGGGTATCTGGGTATCTGCTGTTAAAAACTGGATCATTTTATTTATAACAGCTTACGATTACAGGGTTACATCGAACTTAAAGAAATAACCCATCAGTGGCAGCAGAAGGGTCATGTAATGAGGCACTGGAGTCCAAGTGTCGAACGTCAGCCGACCGACTTTCTTTCGAAATTCTTCGTCGGCGCAGAGTGAATTGAATTGAAAAATAATTCAATGATTACAAATAAATTAATAACAAATTCAAGATTTATTGATCACTTTCATTCCGAAGGTATATATTTATAAGTATTATATTTTTTCCATGGATTTAAAATTATTTAGACCCAAGTCAGGTGGTGAGTTTCAAGTTCAACACAGAATAGGTGTAAATTAACTACAACATTATTAGGTACTAGGTGAATATTGACATTGACCCTATAAATAGCTGCCATGTAAGGACATAGGTATATACTTTTAAATGTGTAAATGTACCTGTAGCGGTACTCTTTAGGTAGGTACTGTTTATTTTTACAGAAAATTAATTTAGGCACTTGTCCCACCGCCGCGCCGCCGTCGATGAGGCGATAAAGATTTTCTCGCTCAAGAAATGTACAAAAGATTGTAGGGCCCGCGTAAGCAAAAGAGATACATTTAATCTACTAATAACTTAGTAGTTAAATGCATCTTTTTTATCTTCTATCACACCGCCGGCGAGTACCTACTTGTTTATTGCAGCGACAAGAGTTAACAAAGAGAGTACTTGCTCAGCGACGCTCGCTTGGCATGCAATGCAACACTTGCTGGAATTGTCACGCCATAGGTACTCAAACCAGCGAGTGATCGCTCGTCGCTGTCGTCATCCGTCGTGTCGTGCACTCGTTTTTAGTGGCTTAATCTACTCGCTTCTCGTTATTCGCCGGGGTGGGACAGGCCTTAAATTCAAATTCAAACTACCCACAGAAATATGTATACTACCCACAGAAAAGTTATAACAAGTTTTTTGTTAAACAAAAACAAGATTATCGCATAGAATGATTGAATAAGATAATCATCACGCCTCTATTCCCCGCAGGGGTAGGTTGATAGGTATGTACCTACTTATGTTTGAAAATAATGAATACAAAAACTATTCTTAAAAAAAAAAAACGGGTTGCACTCCGGGAGTGCCGGCAGAAGAGAAAACTTGAATATTAACGTTGTGGATATTTGATATTTTGGAATGCGGTCTACTCTCCCTCTGTCTTACGAATTTTCGATCAGGTCACGTGTCGTGACGCGAGCTTAACATTTTTTACCCATCACAAAAAAAGTGCACAACCCTGTTAAAGAAGTTTTCACTTCAAAAATATATTATACAATTTGTAGACTGCTTATTTCTGGATACGGTTTTACAGTTTTAGTTATGAACATGAAGGAGTTACGATGTTTTCACACCATCGTAGTATTATTAGTGGTCGCGACTCGCGATCCGCAGTTACGCTCATAGATTAAGTTACGCTACGATTTCCTAGAACAGCGGTCGCCGCGCCGCCACAAGGCGTCTGCAATTTACCGGTGAATGACGTCACTGAAAGGTTATTTATGAAAGTCAGTACCAACGAACTTTCATAAATAACGTACACGTATACACCAGCAGGCGCGGTCTGGGGGGTCTTGGGGGTCAGGACCCCCCCAAAATCATTCAAGCTGTCGAGAGTCTGCATGATTTACTTGCCTTTCTAACTTAAGTTACTAACTTCTTACTTGGTGACCCCCTCAAAATCTTGGGCTGCAACCGCGCCTGTACACCAATATACGTGTTGTGTTTTCCTAGAGAGCGTTTTTGACCCCTGCCCTGCCATCACTTTCATGACAGCCGTCAGAGCGGCCACCGCTCTTCTGGGAACCTAAGCATAGCTGACTAAAGTTATGGAAGTGTAGGTAGGAGGTACAGTCACGAGCACTTAATATGTCAACACTTGGAAACTTTCAATAGCGATTTTTGCGTGAAATAACGAAAACAACAATGAAATACGACACATTGCAAAAACCTATCGATTTCAAAATAATATGTTCGTAGCAACATAAAATTTCGTTCAAAAATAAAGGAGTAAATCGCTTTTGAATAAAGCCAAGTGTATACATAAGTACTTATGCTCGTGAGTTTGCCATTTTCCGGTGGGCCATGGTGTGCAAACTTCGTTAATGCCAGTTATAAAAATAAACATATTAGTAGGTACTCATACCACTTTAATTAATAAATATAACATTTCTGGTGTAACTTAACATTCACAACCATAAAATTACAACATTATTTTATTATTAGGTATTATTGTAGATAAGTTTTGCATCCCAACGTAACATTCTAAAGGGAAAGGTGAGTAAGTAGATATTCTTGCGATTTAAAACTAGGTAGAGAAAAGTCACCAAATATGGTGTATTATCCTAATATGGAATACCTTGATTTCTCCGAAACTACAAATTTAAAAACGCAACACACGACCATCTTCAATTTCATTCGTTCTCTTTACTATCGCACTCACACCATATCGTGTCAGTTGCGCGCACAGAACATAATATATATAACCTAAAGGTTGCGTGAACGCTACGCGTGTGGCAGGTGTGTTTTGTTTTGTCCTAGCGCAAAAAATGTTAAAGGTATGTATAAAAATTAGTATTATCGGTTATTATGTACAGACGCCAGCACATCAAGTTACTACAATCTGTCAAATTTTTTAATTGATTTTCAACTTTATGATGGAAATATTAAGGTTCAAGATTGATTGGGAAAATTTGACAGTTTCGGGTAGCTTGACCTGCTGGCGTCTGTACGTCTATATACGTGTTTTACTATTGCATATATCGATATTATGTTTATTTCAACATTTTGTGACCTTCTGTAATTAAAATATTGTGACTTGATAAAATATTGGTACTAGTTTGAACTATAAAAATCTAAATATGGACATCCTCTGGGCTCATTATGATTGTGCTGGTCCAGTTTGATACTTGGATCTGTAATTTTATCAAGTGAATTAAGCAATTTCTTTCATTTACTACAATTTTTTAATGTAGGTAGGTAAGTTTAAGTACCTATTTGATCTCATAGATGATTGCCTATTTTTTGTTATTAATATGATGACTGCATAAATTCCATATATGGGTACCTATTCCATATTTGGTTATTAATTTGTGATTTTGTTTTTTGCGTTCGATATTATTTTGTTAAATAATATATTTGATAGAAGGCTGTTCATTAATACGTACATACCTATAAATGTATGACTGATTAGTAATAACATTAAACTGTTTTCATTTCTTTGAAGTTTTTTTCTTATATCCCTAAAAGAAAATGGTATTCCATATTTGGTGACTTTCCTCTACTAATATGAACTTCGATTAATTTGTTGAAAATAGTTTCATGGAATCTGAGACCATGGATCCTTTTACAAACGAATACGACATCCCTAATGTGCTAACTTGCTAAGGTCTTAAAGCTAAGAGAAGGTATAGAGAAATAGGTAGCATGTTTTTACAAATATTTTAATATAGCTGTTATATAAATATAAGTATTTGTACTGACAATTTCTTTATGTTAAAACTGTTGAGTGAACTAGGTAGGTTTACCTACATAAAATAACATTCTGCTAATGTAATGTCTTTTATTCCCTACACAATTATTGATCGAGTTTACTTAGGCCATGTTTTAATTATATCCAACAAACAAATTACGTATGCAAAATATATAATCATTTAATAGATAAACATTTATATCATAACGTTGATATCCTAAATAAGTAACTACATTATATATTTGTTATTTTTATTAATTACAAAATTACTCCTATGTACAACAATTTCAACAGTAGTCGACTGCTGGGTGCTTCCACTCGATCCGCGAACATGTAGGTCCTCGTGGGTACAATACCTGGCAGGACGTTAATCCTACCGTCGCGAAGGTATCGTAGCCACGCCCAACTCGCGATCAGATAAGGACCACTCGGCGCCGACCGCACTTCATTAACACTACCATTATATCTAGTGAGGTCTTGTTCAACGAGATACACCTTACAACAGCATCTTCACAAACTCTGAAATAATAAAATTAAAGCTGTTAAGATAAGCCTCATAAGTACTAAAAATAATTAGCCTAAGAGTCAGCCGCCTTAACACACAAGTCTAGTTCTCAACGAGTGAGGATACAAACACCATACCTAATTGTGTTCCTGGATAATCTCGTCTAATTTCCCTACATTTTGACATTTGTTTGTCGCCGAGATGAGGCTGCGACTAGATTTTGAACGTTTTAAATTACGAGAATTGGCCTTCTGATATTTGGTTTAGCAATAACCACGGATTCTGTACTCCGTGGCAATAACCTATTGGTTTGCAAATGTCCCCTTTACATCACTACGGGATTTCTGGGCTTTGACCATAACGTACTACGTAGACCTATTACTCCGCTTTGTCCTCCGCAGAGAAGAACGGTATTGAGATCTCATTCTCCATATCGATTTACACTTTGATTCCCTAAGTAAGCAGGAATCTATAAAATTTTAACTGTTTGTCTGATTTGTTGTGAAACCTTTAGGATGCTTATTATTAAGCAAGATGCATTTGCACTTTAAAAACTTCACCAGTAGGTACACACGACGACATAATTATTATCAAGACCTCGACCTCGTATTTTAAAGGCTTTTCATACAATAAGAAGTCAGCTTATACTGGGAAATGTATAGCTTGAAATGTGGTCGTGCGTACGTACTTAATTTAATTTTGGAAATTCTGAATAAAGTTTTAAATACCTACATTTTTTTATTTTGTAAGAGTTTAGGTAGTAGTGTAAGCAGTTGTTGGTAGACTGAAATAAATAACAATGTGTAGTGCGACGGTACCTTCATAGTCGATCCTGCCGTCGTGGTCGATGTCTCCGAGCGCCAGCACCTGATTGAGCTGCGCGTCGGTCACGGGCTCGCCGATCATCTCGAGCGCTGACCGGAGCTCGTCCCGCGTTATGTACCCGTTGTCGTCGCGGTCGAACACCCTGGAATAACATAACACAACATCACGCCTGTTTTCCCCGCGATGGGTTGGGCAGAGATACATAAATATATCTGCACCCACATTTCACCAGTTACTTATGTGTCCCATGTAATGTAATAGGGGACCCTGGAATAGTTTGAGATAAAAGTCAATTTCCGATTGCCTCGTAAGTCGATATCGGGTCGGCTTTGTCGTGCACGTTTGTTTCGCACCCTCGCGCCTTTCCTATGCTTACCTACATAACACTTATTGCAATATTTACTGCCTGTTCTGAACTGTCTGTTATGGTATTTGAACCCAAAGCCTTCACGGATTAGGTGCCTGCTACTGAATTACAACTTTGCAAGTTATTGTTGATTACATCAGCACGAAAAGGTAGGCAATCTATTCCGTGATTAAGGAATCACGGAATAGATTGCCTACCTTTAAAAACCTTTTAAAACCTACACACACCTACCTACAGTACACACCACCACCACCCACCCCCACCTACAGTAGGTTTTTCTTTATTGGACAGGTAGGAAGTTGTCTAGATCAGTTTTTTACTATCATTGTAAAGACGGGCCTTTTAACGAATGATCCCTATACAGCCCAATTCAAACTTTATGGCGGCCCTGAAGTGCGCTATTCCCTGCGCAGTACCTCACCCCTTACCCCCGCTGACACGTGAATTTGTTACTGCGCAGCGACCCCCGGCCATGTTCCGACCCGCCGTAAAGTTTGAATCGGGCTGTACTTACCTATAGCCTAAGGAGTTTCCACAAAATGGGCACCATGTACTACATTGAATAATAATGAATGAACTCACTTAAATGCTGCGAGTAGATCTTGTGTGATCTCCTCCTCAGAGTCGCCGCCGCACGTCGTCACATCCATCCCTTGTACTGCTTGTATCTTCGTCACCCACTGCATGAAGTCATTCTCATCTATTAGACCGTTACCTGCAATGAAAATAATGTAACTCATAAGCTAAGTGAGTAGCTGAATAGTTGGTGGTCACCGTTATCAGCACCCTACTTGCGTAACACCCTATCGATCATAATCTGAATCTTTTTGAAGGATATTGCTAATCTATTGCTTCATATGTTCCAAAACGTTGTCAACAAAGTACCTAAATAACGCAATGAATATTGTTAAACTGTCAAAATGAAAGCCATTGCTACTGGGCCCCAAGTCTGCTATTTTTAACCCCCGACGCAAAAACGACGGGGTGTTATAAGTTTGACGTGTCTGTGTGTGTGTGTGTGTGTGTGGGGGTGTGTGTGTGTGTGTATGTCTGTCTGTGGCATCGTAGCTCCCGAACGGATGAACCGATTTTAATTTTGTTTTTTTTGTTTGAAAGGTGAATTTGTCGAGAGTGTTCTTAGCTATGTTTGATGAAAATCGGTCCAAGATGGCCGCCGCTACAAAATGGCGGATTACATATTTTTTCAGAACTCCCTCTATATGGGTATCAAATGAAAGGGCTTGACTAGTAGAATACTATACACTATGACAAATTTCAAATCCAAGATGGCCACCACCACAAAATGGTGAATTACAAAAAACCTGATTAAATACCAAATTACCTGAATCTTAAAACGCAAGAAAATAAAAGAAAAGAAATAATAAGGAGTCCCTACAAAAAGCATGAAATAAAAAATTAAATTAAAAATTTAAAAAACCCCCGACTACGTGAAACCCTATAAAAAGAAAAAAAAAACCTTGAAATTATGACCCTACGTAAGTACGTATGAAATTTGTTGATTAAATATTGTCCTGTCAGGGGACCGCTACTATTTTAAACTTTAGCAGAACGTTAGGCTAATAATTAGAGTGGTCCCCCGACGGGACAACATTTAATCAACAAATTTCATACGTACTTACGTAGGGTCATAATTTCAAGGTTTTTTTTTCTTTTTATAGGGTTTCACGTAGTCGGGGGTTTTTATAAATTCGTCATTCCAACACGATCCCATTGTCATTTTGCTTAAAGTTTGTAATCTGCTAAATTCTTAATGGCGATCATTGGTCGGTCAATGGTCTCGTAATAGAATTGTGTCATAATGAAATTGTCGTATTGCCTTTATTAGAAAACCCGTTAGTAGAAATGATTTTCGAAAAACTACCACTACTTTATTTATGCCAGATTTCATTTATTTTTATTTTTACATATTATTTATTAGTGTTTTATACAAGTCAAGTGTTTTATGTAAGTCAGTCATTCATTTATCATTATGTAGGAGTGTCAGTGGTTGACCACTGGAAAGTCATAATGACGCCATTATATTAGTAGATTACCAAACTTGTCAAAATCAACAATTATGAAATCAATGATAGACCATTCTGACACTATTGTAATAGCAGACTTGAGGCCCTAATAGACCATTCTGACACTATTGTAATAGCAGACTTGAGGCCCTAATAGACCATTCTGACACTATTGTAATAGCAGACTTGAGGCCCTAATAGACCATTCTGACACTATTGTAATAGCAGACTTGAGGCCCTAATAGTGTGTTACGCAATCACCCTGCAGTTGACGTTGTCATAAAAGCTAAGTTGAGTTTTATTTTACTTGAATCGACATTGATCTCGAAGTGCTTGATTTGGGTCGCTCCTTTCTGCCACTCGTTTACATGACGGCTGTATCAACTAGAATTTCCTAAGTCAATTAATAAAACCCGGTTGTTCCTAGTCTTAAAATATTATTCTTCAAACAATAAAATTGGCAAGAGTGTGCTGCGTGACAGCAGCAGTTTCGGAAAACTGAGTAAGTATGAATATAATACGAAAGAAGGTAATTGTAATATAATGTGCATCGGCCATGATTATAAAGAACTGCAGCTGGAACTAAAAGCTAATTTACAGGACCTCCGGTAGTTATCAGAGGTCTCACTATACCACATTACAGATTTTGATTACGTATTTATTATGAGCTGTGAGAGTGCTGTTTACGCAGGAGACGAAACAGCACATGACTATCAAGAAGAAAAACTTTATTTGTAACGCTTATGCTTGCATGCTTGCAAAATGTTACATAAAATATTAGGACAGAATAAGTAGGAAACAAAAAGCGTGCCGTGTTTCCCTTTGTAAAGCCCTACAAAACATAAACAGTTAAACGTTTTAACGACGTAATGTGTTTCGACATACCACCCCGAATAATGTTACCATCCTACAAAAACCTTTTTGGGGTTTCAGATAAAGATTTACGAGAAAATAAACGTATACCAGCCACCGCCATATTATTAAAATAATATTAAATCGTGCCCAAATAATATGTAACAAAATTTTATGTGACAATTAACAAAAGGGCTTTAAGTCGTTAAATCTTAATTAACGCGGTGGCAAGAAGAGTCGTTAAAGTGATGACGTCAGCAGTTCACCCCCTGCTATAGCATTAGCTCCAGTTAATTATAACAGTCATTATCAATGTTTAACCATAAAGTCAGACCTCGTCATTCATTAACTTTTATTGTTGTAGGTAGTCTTACGTTCGTAATATGTATAAGTTTATGTTGCTTACAAAGATTACTGTTCATTCGTGGTAATAAACTAAAATAATTATTCCTGTATTTAATTTGGGATTCATTAGGACTTGTGTAGGTATACTGAAGGTAATTTATTTTAATTTATACAAAGCGTGCCAGATGTGCAAGCATTTTTAAAGGCAGCGAGGCTTACGGAGACAAGAACGAGGTAATTTAGCGCCACCTGTGGCTGCACTGCACCTTTATTGTCTAGAATGTCTCCCGACGAAGCCTTTTATTCAAAGTAGGTCTCTTGTTTTATTTGAAGAGATTAGGATTATCTTCTTAGCTCATGTGCATGGCTTGAATCTTCATACAGTTAACAGCTTAACCGTAATGAAATAAATCTCAGCCTAGGACGTGACATATAGCATTAATGGATAGATTTTATAACATGTTCAGAATGTTAACCTCGTGAAGGCTTGGATACAATCTGATTGGATCAAGAGATTATCAGGGTGCGATGCGATAGAGCGGGCGTGGCGTGGGGCTGACCCACTCCCGCGATAGCGGCTCTGAAGCCCTGAACA
The DNA here is from genome assembly GCA_951799955.1 of Apamea anceps. Lineage (NCBI taxonomy): Eukaryota > Metazoa > Arthropoda > Insecta > Lepidoptera > Noctuidae > Apamea > Apamea anceps. The sequence continues at coordinate 9,240,853 of OX637515.1, read as the reverse complement.
GTCTCGATGTAATTTAATATGTTTTACGTGTTTCCATTCTTATCTTTGCATAACTGATAAGGCGATCGCGAATCTCAGGAAATAATGACGTATTTCCCAAAATGAATATCAAAACTACGACAACAGCTAGGTATAGCAGCTGCTGTCGTAGTTCTAAAAACATAATATTATAATGTCATCTAAATAATCAATCATTAACCCTCGGGACATACACTGTCAATTGTTTTTTTTGTGTACTGTTGTACACACCAAGATAATAAATTGTAAGTAAATATTGCGGTCTTTAGTAGCTATAAAGCCAAGACATGTTTTATTTATAAGTTTTGTTAGCCACCATAAACCCGTCAATCACTTAGTTTACGTTACGACGCAAGTCTGCAAGTACTAAAAGTTACTGACTATATCTGAGAGCACGCAAAGTAATGAAGCAAGTTGTATAGCCAATTAGGCACTCCAATAGTAAGTGATCAAGTAGAACTTTATCAATTACGTCACAACAACTTGGTAAAGCGCAGGTATCGCGAGGAAGTAGGTACCGGCAGGGTGAGGGTCGCCCGCGCCGGATGCCGCCCACCTTACGCGCGCACGCCATTTTACAATAACCCTCTAAATTATCGGCCTCATCGATTTAATCAGGTTTTGTTTATTTATGTACTATAAAACTTACTAGCTCACGCGATTCTGCATTCTAATGAAGCAAATAAGTAGATACCGAAAGTTTTCATAGTCCCTAAACATTTCTACGCCAACATTCTTTCAGCAATTACTTAATACGTCGCGAACTGTCGATATGTCAACGTAATATACACAAATTTTAATTGTATCGTTTGCTGTTCTCTCTCTGTACGCTTCGTAACTAGCAATTTGTAGTCACAGTACATTTGCTGACATAAAACAGTGCAATATCTCAGCGAGTTTATTGTATGTCAAAAAACATGTGCTATGTTGGCAGAAATTCAAAGTGAAAACAAACTATTTTAGTATAAGTACATAGTTATTTAGATCCTGCACTTAGATCTGGACACTTTACGACTTGTTTAAAATACAGTAATGTCACCACAAATGAGATCGTAAAAACATTTATTAACTAAAAATACATTTCCAACCCTGTCATGGTAACGTGTCATTCTGAGGCTGTTCTGTTAGTAATTTCTACTCTATCATGAATTCCTTCCAAGGTTAAACGAAGAAATTGCTCCTAGATAAATGACATTATCGTCTCGAATTTTCATATGTAGGCTTCAGTAACCCCAACATATGTATGACGCGTGCGTGCCTCCCAAATGATATTGGGTCATAAAACACGACGATCGTTCATAAATATTTATTTAAGCGTAAAAAGTCAAATCAACTCGTTAAAGAAAACAACTTGTTGGTAACAATTTTGTTCGTTTTTATCGAAAAAGCCTTGAGCTTTCATATTATGTTAATTTACCTATTACTTTTTCTTCTGAAAAGTGTATTTTACTGAAACCTCTTTACGTACGGTAAAGATCTACTGTTATTAAAAATCTTCCCTGAATATCTTAACGCAGAGAATAAGAAGTAAGTACCTATAATATAAACAGGTAAAATGTCTCCATATTTCAGTAATTACATAGAAATTAATGGCGACCCTGTCTGCTATGATCGACAGGCCGGTCGGTGCCGTGTCATTTACGAGCAAACGGCACCGAATTACGCCCATCGCTCCATCACTAACTTTGATGGACTTCTTGCATGCGAGCTGAGCGTAGAAAGTAAATTTCATGACGTAACCTGCGCTGGCTAGCGAACGGAATAGCTTTATTAGAATAGAAACAATCGCTGTGTGCCTTAACAATGTCAGCATTGTAGAAGATTGATTACTGCTCTACTCTTGCACTGGTTATGAGAATAGCTCATGTCGTGGTCAAAATACATATTTGCAGGGTTTACTGTCAAGGGTGCGCCAGATGTATCCGTAGAGGTTCTTCTTCTTAGCGTGTTGATGGCAATCTAAATTGACTCGGCCCAGAATTCGGCTACGTGTTTGGCGCCGTCACTAACGTCATCTATCAAGTACTCCGTGGAAGTTTAAACATAGTAAACTATAGGTATGTAACCCTTGAAGGTGGTGACGAAAACAAAGTAATGTCAGACTGGATGGAAGAGTCAGATGCCATTCAAAACCTTAGGTAACTGCTTGAAGAATTAAAAGAGATGTAAGAGCCCCAAAAGTTAAGAATCAGGAGAGTTTTCAGAATTAATGTCTGTTGAAAACATGCACTAACTTACAGGTCAACACACGAAAATATTAGGGGTTAAAGTATGAAATTGCCGATTTGTACTGAAAAATTGAATTTCTTTTTTTTTTTAATTTAACATATTTATTTAATCAAAATAATTACTATTATTATCTATACATTCCTGCCATCTAATAGGAAGGTCATTTATGCCTTTGCGATAGAACTCTCGTGATCTAGATTCGACAAACTGTGTGAAAGCATTTTGTACTGCCTCCTGAGAAGAAAACTTTTTATCACGTAGAAAATTGCCCAAATCACGAACAAAATGGTAGTCCGTTGGAGCAAGGTCTGGCGAATACGGAGGGTGACGAATGGTTTCTAATTGCAGTTCCTGTAGAGTTAAAACGGCTTCTCATGCTGTATGATGTCTCGCATTATCATGGAGCAATAATGGTGAAGATCGATTCACGAGTCGGGGCTGTTTCACTGCTAGTTTTGCTATCATTGTTCGGAGTTCGGCACAGTAGACATCTGCCGTTATTGCTTGACCAGATCGGAGAAAGCTATAGTGAATAACACCATGCTGATACCACCAAACAGTTACCATTACCTTTTTATTGGTAAGGTTTGCTTTAGGACACTGTTGCAGCGTTTGACCTGGGGTCAGCCATTGCATTTTTCGCTTACGGTTATCGTAAAGAATCATCTTTTCATCACATGTCACAATTCGATCCAATATTCCTTCATTTCTGTATCGATTCAACAAGGCAACTCAAGTTTCAACACGCGTTTCTTTCTGCAGATCAGTCAAATCATGAGGCACCCATTTCTCATATTTTTATTTATTTTATTGATTTGACGCAAATGAGTCAATATTGTTGGTAAGGTAACGTTAAACCATGCCGCTAATTCCTGGGTAGTTTGGCTCGGATCGTCTTCCACCATCTCTTTCAATTCATTGTTATTCACCTGTGTGGGCGGTCTTCCACGTGGTTCGTTCTTCAAATAAAAGTTTCCATCACGAAAGCGTTTAAACCAAAATCGCACGGTGCGTTCATTAGCAGTCCCCTCTCCAAACGCAACATTGATATTGCGAGCTGTTTCTGCCGCGTTAGTTCCGCGTCGGAACTCGTATTAAAAAATAACTCGAATTTTCGAAGTATCCATCTTTCTTGTCTAAGCTGAATAAAAGAAACAACTGAAAGTCGATAATCGAATGTTGCACATTTTTTAAAAGAAGAACTTCGTAGGTATCATGTGAAAAAAGTCCCACTCAAAAATCTCAAACCATGAAGGTTCTATGTATGTCAACTCGAAGTACCTATTACAATAAAACGGCAATTTCATACTTTATCAATAGAAATCAAACAGATGGAGAGTTCTCACGTCTTAGAGACATATTACAATACACTGTAAAGATACGATGCTGATTTCAAAATGGAGGTACTGACCAGTTTTACTGGCGTCTTTTATGAGCTCAGCGATGAGGTCGTCGCTGACTGTGATGCCGAGGTTGCGCAGCATGAACTGCAGCTCGGCCGGCGTGACGTGCCCATCGCTGTCGCGGTCCAGGAGACCGAACGCCGTGCGCAGATCTGAAACAACGCATTTTACAAGTAGTCACTTGGTGCTTTCTGCTTTGATAACTTGCAGTAGACTGAGTAGAGAGTATCGTTAACATGAGATTGGATATTCTTCAGTGATTGATTGATAAGTATAATGTATACTCAAAACCCGAAACTAACAAAGTAACAAATATTCAATTCTATAAAAAACAGTCAAGTTTTCAAGATATAGCTCAAGAGCACAAACAAGTAAGTAGGACAGAAAATATTTCCTATGATGTAAGTGTTTCATAACAGAATCAGGAAAATGGAACACCCTTGTAAAAATATTGTAGCTCGAAGCTATTATGTCACAACCTCTTCTTACTTGTTGTTCCGTGTGGAGTCGAACATTTTTGGCAATATAAAAATAATATATAATATACAACTGAAAAAGACGAAAATATAACTGGTACTAAAATGTTATGGTCAATCCATAAATGCTCAAAAACTTGCTACGATGTAGCCGTCGTAGCACATTTTAACATTTCAAGTTACAAAATATTGCTACGCCGTAGTACAGGCAGACTACCCTGTATTTCAAGTTACATTAAAAATAATGCTACGGCGGCGTAGCAAAATATGTTTTCATTTCAAGTTACTATATTATTATGCAATGTTACTACGCAAATCTAAACATGTGTTTATGTGAAGTTAAGAGAACACTGTCACAGTGATAACTGTAAGATTTCAAATACCAATTTAAATCCAGAGAAGCGTAAACAATGTTGAGTACCAGGTTCAAGCCTCTACGGCAAATCTGAGAAAATCACAACAAAACGCAACCAAGCCATTTAATATGCTCCTGAAATTATATTTCTCCAGAGTTATGAGTCTTCTCGCAGACAACGTTTGAAATTAATTTTCAGAGAGGTTACGAAAATAAAAACGTTACTTATTGACTGTCGGAAAACATGTCTCATAAAAAAGTTAAGGTACCTACCTAACGTACCTACGTGAAACTACAACACGTGTTCGCAAATACGTGCTGAAGTCGACACGAGAGATACAAGAGTAAACATGTGTAATGTATCAAATTATACGAAGAAACGCCACTGGGATAAAACTCATGTGAGGTACTTACAGAAATCATTACCCTTGTTCGTAGCCATTACAGTCCTTATTATTATCAATAATTAATAGATAATTCACAAGTTCGTTATATTTTGTTACTATTATTTTGGGCACATCTTACATTATCACCACTATTATCTAGATGTGCCGCTATCCACAACAATATTTCACTAAAATGGTCGTCTCGTCTCGTCATATACATACCCGGCAATGTTGACAAAAGATTAAACACTGTGGCGTACCTGTTTTATCTCAGCACTAAATTATTTTGAGCCATTGCTATCTAGATAAGAGTTAGAGAACAAAACATCAACAGACAAGCACATAGGAAGAACACTCTTGAAAGGAAACATGAAAATGTCGGCATTGAAAAATTATGCAGTTAGTCTAATTTAGACATTCATTTTTTTTTCCTTTGTTGACTGCAGGAAACTTTTGACGGAAATAATAAACAACATTTATTTTTCTGTCGTCAAGGGTCTTAGTAAATGAAATATCGTTAAAGTATAAAATATGAAAGCTACAGCTATACTAAATTAACTTCTGTATTGCTACAAATAAAACCTATTTTAAATAACTACATAAATCACACAATATATGGAAAAAATAAGTTTTTATATAAAGGCGTCCAATTGTATAATAAATTGCAAAATGAAATCAAAGAGTACAAACAGTACAGTAAATAAAAGTATTAAAAGAAAATTAAAGGACTAGGTATATTATGCAAAAAGTAATTTCTTTTATTTATTACTTAATAATATTATAAAGAGGAAAGATTTGTATTTTTGTGTGTATGTTTGTAATGAATAAACTCAAAAACTACTGTGCCGATTTCAAAAATTCTTTTACCATTGGAAAGCTGCATTCACCCTGGGTGAATGGGCTATATTTATTGTAAACATATAAAAAAAAATCTTATGTCCACCTGTTGAAATAATAGTGTTAAAACTGTATTACTGTGTCTTTGACTGTTTTGTACGAGAAGTGAAATATAATTGTAAAAACCGGTAACTTTGTGTCTGTTTTTGTGTTGATATCCCGCCATAAAGAACATTGGTCCTTTGAAGCCGGATAAAATGGACAGCAAAGTTACTGGCGTCGTCACGAGGAGCAAAGCCCACCCTGCAGCTGAGCCACGACCTGAAGCGAATACGACGTGTGTCACTACGATCCCGCGTAGTGAAGTTATTGCCACGTCGCCGTCGACCGGATCGCGATCAAGCCGTTTAAGCCGCGAAGCGCTACGCCTCCGTGCCGAGTACAAGGCCGAAGAAGAACTCGCAAAGTTGAAAGAACAGCTTATAAAAAAGAAACTAGCGTTAGACATCGCGGAGATCGAGGACGAAGTATCAGAAAACTGCGGTCACAGTGTATGCAGTAGTAATAAAGTGGATGAGTGGCTAAGCTCAAGTCAAGCCCCATGCGTGCACGCGGAAGTACCGCCAGCGCCCCGTACGCCGGTCGGCGCGTGCCCGCCCGAAGGCCTAACGAGAGAGAGCGCGCGCGGACCCGCGCATGCGCCGTACGCCACGCCCGGTGTTCCCGCGCTTTTCGAACCCGCGGCGGCGGCGGCGTCCTCCCCGTCCAACCCGAAATATGCGCCTGTCGCTCCGCCCGAAGTCACCACCGCTGGTACCGTCGCTGCTTCCGACATCATGCACCTAGCCGACGTTATCATTACGAACATGACGAAGCGGCCACGACAAAATTATGATCTTCCCGTGTTTGATGGCAGCCCGGTAGAGTGGTTGGCGTATCGTCGTACCTACGAAGCTACCGCGTCCACGTATAGCTTGTACGAGAACACCGTACGACTACAAGCATCGCTCCGTGGCGCAGCAAAGTACGCCGTTGAAGGTCTGCTGCATACCGGGTCCGACCCATCGGACGTTATAAAAGCTCTAGAAGAGGAGTTCGGACATCCCAATTTACTATTAGAAAGAGCACTTCATAAAATTCGAAGTCTACCACAAGTATCCGACAGTGGCGTCGAGTTAAGAAATATGACGTGCGTTATACGAAATTGCGTGTACATTCTCAAAAACATAAAAGCAGAGGGTTATATAAATAACCCCCAAATAACTCACGAAATACTTAGTAAATTAACCCACGTTCAACGGGCGCATTACGGCGAGTTTGTGATGAAAATGAACACCGACAACAAACAAGATCTTCGTGTATCGCCGAACATAAATATTATGCTCGATTTCCTGAGTCATTTGTCACGGGCATCAGCTTATTACCTACCACTGAGTCATCATAACCGACCCACCGCCGTTGCCAACTCCGCTAACGCAGCCGCTGTGAACACTTCGCGCGCCGGGCGCGCGGATCCTGCTCGGCGACAGCAACGGGAACATACTCACCGTGTACATATTACCAGCGAGGAATCTGCGTCATCGAGTAGGTCGCCGTGTACGTCGTCATCATCGAATGTGTGCGTGTTGTGTAGTAGTGCGGGTCACCGACTACCCGAGTGCGATAAGTTTCTAAACAAAAGTGAACAAGAAAAGTGGGACTTCGTAAAGGTAAATAAACTATGTTTTAAATGTTTAGTGCAAAGTCATTCTCGTTATCGCTGTCGCGCAAAACGGTGTGAAAAGTGTCGTTCTCCGCATCACATACTTCTTCACTACGAGAAGTCGAGCGCCCCGGACGCCCGAGCCGCTGCCGGCGCAGGCGCGCAAGCCGCGGCTGGCGCGGCCGCCGTACAATCGCCGTCGGACGCCGAGTCAGTGACGAGTATGGGTGAGCAGTGTCGGAACACAAAAACATTATTAAAAATTGTGCCTGTAACTATTATTGTAAATAATGTCGAACATAATTGTTATGCATTGCTTGATGATGGTGCCACTGTGTCGTTAATTGATTCAAGTGTTTGTAATTTTAGTGGACCATTATCCCCGTTGAAAATTGTTAGTGCACGCGGTCATGTTGTTACTGATAAGAATTCTTGTAGGGTGACTGCACTAATACGCGGACCCAACGGTTTGTGTCATGATATTGCATTACGTACTATCGATAACTTAGACTTACCCACCCAAAGTGTGCCCGCCAAAGTTTTAGCTATAAATAAACATCTACGAGATTTAGATTGTTGTGAGATGTCTTGCGCAAAACCAATGTTATTAATCGGGCAAGATAATTGGCAGCTAATAGTTAACCAAGAAATAAGACAGGGCAAATCCGGACAACCCGTAGCGTCGCTTACGAAGTTAGGGTGGGTTGTTCATGGGCCTGTAGGTACTTGTAGCGAGTCTGGTCGTGAATCGGTCAATCTAGTCTTTGATAATTTAGATAATTTAAACGAACTTGTTAAACAGCAATTTCTACTTGAGTCTATCGGTATCACAGAAGTGTCACGCAAAAATGTTGAAACTGAACGCGCCTGTAAGATCCTAGATAGCACTAGTCGCCGTGTCGATGGAGGCTGGGAGGTAGGACTACTATGGTCACGTGACGCTGTACACTTACCCGATAATTACGATTATGCTGTCAAACGTTTACGCGGCATAGAAAGTAAAATGGATAAAAAACCCGATTATGCTGAATCGTATTGTCGTCAAATTGATAGGTTAATTTCTGAGAAATATGCTAGGCGTTTGGATACTCCGCTGACTGTTAGCCCGGTATGGCACTTGCCGCATTTTGGGGTCATTAACCCGAATAAACCAAATAAGCTCAGATTGGTTTATGATGCCGCGGCCAAATACAAGGGCGCATGTTTAAATGATTATTTGCTAACAGGGCCGGACATGTTAAATTCTTTGTTAGGTGTGTTGTTCAAGTTTCGATCTGGTCCTATAGCTTATACAGCGGACATAGCTGATATGTTTCTGCGTATTAAAATAAGGAAGGAAGATCAGGGCGCGCAGCTCTTTCTTTGGAGAGGCCGGAACAAAGAGCGCGACCCTGACACATACGTTATGGACTCTATGATTTTTGGTGCCAAGTCGTCGCCTGCCTCAGCCATATATGTATTGAATAAAAATGCTAGTGAGTTCCGAGATTCGTATCCAGAGGCCGTCAAGGCAATTCACGAAAACCATTATATGGATGATTACCTAGATAGTGTTCATTCAATAAATAGTGCGCGTCAGCTGATTAAAGATGTTGCCATGATACACTCCGCTGGTGGATTCTCTATCAGGGGGTGGGTGACCAATTCACCCGAACTTCGAAAAGAATTACCAGCTGTCGTGCCCGGTACTATAAATTTTGATAAATCTCCATATAGTGGTGAACGAACTTTAGGTATGATATGGATGCCGGAGTCAGACGAGTTAGCGTTCGACTTATCGTTTAAAAAAGTGACACCTGACTTGGTTGACGGCAGAGTTATTCCTACTAAACGACAGTTTCTGAGATTTGTTATGAGTATCTTTGACCCTCTAGGCTTACTTTATCCGTACACGATAAAGTCGAAAATTTTGTTACAGAAAATATGGAAATCTGGTATAGGATGGGACGATCAGCTAAAGGAAAACGAGTTCAAGGAATGGGAAAGGTGGCTGCAGGATATCAAACAACTAGGCAACAAGCGAGTGCCGCGTTGGTACAGGCTTGATCCTTCAACTGTCGAATTACATGTCTTTGGTGACGCTAGTGAATTAGCTTATGCTGCAGTAGCATACTTAGTTGGTAGGGATGAATTTAGCAAACCAACCGTCACGCTTGTTATTGGCAAAGCTCGTGTCGCCCCGCTGAAGGTGATATCCGTTCCCCGCCTTGAACTACAAGCGGCTGTGCTGGCGTGTAGATTAGCTTGCGTCGTTGTTAAAGAGCAAGGCTTAACAATAACTCGCAAGTACTTGTGGTCCGATTCGAAAACGGTTTTAAAATGGATACATTCGGATCCTCGTGATTTTCAGAAGTTCGTTTCACATCGGTTGGCAGAAATAGATCGGAAGTCCAACCCAAGTGAGTGGCGTTGGGTGCCGTCGGCAGAAAACCCTGCTGATGAAGCCACGAAACTGTACTGGCCTACAAATTGTAAGTTGTGGTTTTCAGGTCCCTCTTTCTTGTACGCGGGCCAAGACCAGTGGCCGGTCAACGAGTTCGACGATGCAGTCGATACGGATTTGGAGTGTCTTGAGAAGGTTCACCTAGTAAAACGGTATGAACCTCTATTTAATGTTGATAGGTTCTCTAGTTGGACACGGGTTGTTAGATCTGCGGGTCGTGTTCTTGCCTTTTTAGGTTTGTGTCGTAAGAACCAGAATGAGAAGTTAACAGTTAGCAACGTCCGTGATGCTGAAATTCTTTTGTTAAAACAATGTCAAGCTGAGACATACCCCAAGGAGTTGTCATTATTGAAATCAAAAACTGCGTTACCTCCTGATAGTAAAATTCGCGATTTAGATCCCTTTTTGTATGAAGATGATGGTCTGCTTCGGGTCAGAGGACGCCTGAGTGCTGCACCAGAATTAATGTTTGATGAGAAGTATCCCATTATTTTAGATGGTCACAGCTATACCGCGCGTCTTATTGCACTCGAATATCATAAACGCGCTCACCACGCCAATACTGAAACTGTCATAAACAGTATTAGGGAAAAATATTGGATAACTCAGTTGCGACGTACAGTCAAATCAGCCGTATCTAAATGTCAGCTTTGTCTTGTTCGTCGTGCTCGCCCTTCATTTCCCAAGATGGGAGATTTACCGACCGCTAGACTTGTAAATACAAGAAGAGCTTTCGTACATTGCGGGGTAGATTATTTTGGTCCGATGGAAGTTTCGATAGGCAGGCGTCGAGAAAAAAGATGGGGCGTTATTTTCACTTGCCTTGTCACTCGCGGTGTTCATATTGAGCTCGCCTCTTCACTATCAGCTGACTCAGCCATAATGGCAATTCGACGCTTGATAGCTCGCCGTGGACAACCCTCTGTCATGTTCAGTGATAGAGGCACGAACTTCGCTGGTGCTGACGCAGAGCTGAAAGCTGCCATTCAGGCAATGGAGAAGGACAAAATTTCCGATTTCGTCGTTACCAAGGGCATTACTTGGCAATTTAACCCTCCTGCAGCCCCGCACATGGGTGGGTGCTGGGAGCGGCTCGTTCGCTCAGTAAAGACTGCTCTTAGAACTACTTTGTCGGCGCGAGCGCCTAAAGAGGAGTTGCTTATGACCTTGATGGCTGAGGTAGAGATGACCCTAAACAGCAGGCCATTAACTTTTGTGGGTACGGACCCCGACGGGCCCATCGCTCTTACCCCCAATCATTTATTGATAGGTACAGCGACCGGGGCATCTACGTTAGGTATATTTGATGCATCGGACTTAACCAGTAGAAAGGCTTGGGTAAAGGCTCAGACTTTGGCGGACATGTTTTGGCGACGCTGGCTGAAAGAGTATGTCCCCACTCTTCAAAAGCGCCAAAAGTGGCTACACGAAGTGCCGCCCGTGAAGGTGGGAGACATGGTTCTTATTTTAGACGAGAATCAGCCTCGTAATGTGTGGCCTAGGGGCGTGATTAGCGCAGTCCACCCAGGTCACGATGGCCATATTAGAGTAGTGACTGTTAGAACCTGTAGGGGCTTTATGAAGAGACCAGTTGTAAAGGTCGTTGTGTTGCCTACTGACGAGTTTGTTCAGGAACAAGGGGGTGGAATGTAGGCAACTCGTTAAATATGTACATAGCAAACTACGCTACTTTAATAATACCAAATACTATCGAATAACGCATGCGCAGTACGTCTTACTTTTGTGTTCGCGCGCGCGCCGCCATTCTATGCGGCGCGGCGGCGGGACGCAACCCAGTGCGATTCTGTAACCATATCACCGTGAAATCTCAAGTGAAGTGAGCGTGGAGTGAAGTGTCAGTGTCATTCCACCTGATACTAGGGATTGACCAAGCATACATTTACAATCATAATCGAGATTTTTATAATATTTTTATGCTAATTCTATTGCTCATTTTATATAATTTCAAAACTAGTATTTTAGTAGTCAAAACATAATAATAATAATAATAATAATAGGGCGCTGGTGTGTGCCTTGGACTCGCAGCTCAAGAATTTCTTCGAGAGCAGCGAGGATCTCGTTGATACACACTCGATCCTGTATTGCGCGGCTGTGGCGGCATGTCGTTTAGCGAACGTCAAATTTCCTAGTTTAGACAGAGCTACTCGATCAAAACCAGCCGTACCAGCCTGGCAGCGCAGGATCGAGCGTCGTATCGATGGGGCCAGGGTACTCATCGGCAAACTATACTGCTTCAGGGAGGGCAATACACGACCACGAGTGATGCGCTTTGTAAGGCAGGCATTCTCCGGGACTGGAACCAGTCCTCGAGAATACATGTCTCATGTTACAGAGCGCATCGACTTCCTGAAGCAGAAAGTTTGTGCATGGGCGAGCCGTATTCGGCGGTATAAGCGGCGGGTTGATCGATATTCGCAGAATCGCATGTTCCAGAGCGATGAAAGGTGGGTGTATAGAGCGTGGGAGCGACCTGAACAAAATGCGACAGATGTGTGCCGCCCGGATGATGCCGCTACCAGTGCATTCTGGCGCAGCATCTGGTCGGTGCCCGTCTGTCACACGGAGGCTGGCTGGATGCAGGATGTCGAGCGAGTGTGTGGGACTATACCAGAAATGGAAGCAGTCCTAATTACGCCATCAGACGTTGCTAGAGCGGCCCGTCCGTTACCGAATTGGAAATCACCGGGAACGGACGGACTGCACAATTTTTGGTTGAAATGGCTAACTAGTTCACACACTTGCCTGGCATCTCAGTTCCAGGCATCCTTAGAGTCTGGGTCGCTACCGCAGTTTCTAACAACAGGCGTTACCCACCTGCTCCATAAGTCAGGTAGTCCCGCGGAACCCAAGAATTATAGACCGATTACGTGTTTGTCGACGGTTTATAAACTTCTTACATCCATTTTGAGAGCGAAAATTAACACGCACATTGACAGTAACTCGATTATGTCTGCCTCTCAAAATGGATGTAGGAATGGGTCCCGCGGTACTAAGGAGCTACTCCTCATAGACATGGCCATTAGCCAACAGGTTCGCCGATCCCACAAGGATATGTCGACATGTTGGATAGATTATAAGAAGGCCTACGACTCGGTGCCACATACATGGCTCATGAGGGTGCTGGAGTTGTATAAGATAGATGCAACTCTACGCACCTTCCTTGAGTCGTGTATGGGGCAATGGAAGACGGTCCTTCGCTATCCAGGGTGTCGACAGATCCAGGGGAATGATGAGCCTGTATGGATTAAGCGGGGAATATTTCAGGGCGACAGTTTGAGTCCTCTTTGGTTCTGCTTAGCCCTGAATCCTCTAAGCACATTGCTGGAGAATTCAGGTCTAGGCTACCGGTTGAAGAGAGGTGGTCAGGTCATATCTCACCTCCTCTACATGGATGATTTGAAACTTTTTGCCCCCAACAAATTGCATCTGGTGGAGCTACTGAAGGTAACTGAAACTTTCAGTAGTGCCATCAGGATGGAATTTGGTGTGGACAAATGTGCAGTCATGCATGTAAAGGGGGGGAAGATTATGGAATCCGAGGGAATTCCACTTTCAGATTCCATACACCTTAGATCCCTCTCCTCATCCGAAAGCTATAAGTATTTGGGTATGTCGGAAGCGTTAGGCATCAACGATGCTGACATGAAGCAATCATTGAAGGAGCGCTTCTTTTGTCGCCTGAAGAGGGTATTAATTAGTCTTCTTTCGGGCGGAAATAAGGTGCGCGCCTTCAATGGTTGGGTCATGCCGGTTTTGATGTACTCTTTCGGCATACTCAAATGGACTCAGACTGAACTCGACGCCCTGGATAGAAGGGTCCGTACACTACTGACCGCAAACCGGATGCATCACCCACGATCATCGGTTATGAGACTGTATATCCCGCGGAAGTGTGGGGGTCGAGGTTTTTTAAATGCGAAGACCCTCCACAACCGCGAGGTGTGCAGTCTCAGGGAATATTTTTTAAAAGCCGAAGTGGGTATGCACCGTGATGTGGTCGCAGTGGACAAGGGGCTCACCCCGCTCTCCATGGCGAAAGAGAACTGGCGCAAACCTGTAGTACTGACTACCGATGACCGCAAGAAGGTATGGCAAAGCAAGGAGCTTCACGGGCGCTTCTATCGGGCTCTTCATGAGCCCGGTGTAGATTTCTTAGCGTCCGTTTCCTGGCTACGTTTTGGTGATCTCTTCGGAGAAACTGAAGGTTTCGTCTGTGCAATTATGGACGAAGTTATCTTGACGAATAACTACCGGAAACATATTATGAAGGATGGGACGGTTGACGTATGTCGGGCATGCCACCGTCCGGGTGAGTCCATCAGACATATTATCTCTGGTTGTTCTCGTTTGGCTAACAGCGAGTACTTGCACAGGCATAACCAAGTAGCCAGGATTATTCACCAGCAACTTGCTTTGAAATATAAACTTGTCAACTCTGAGGTACCATATTACAAGTATGTGCCCGACCCAGTTCTCGAAAATGACCATGTCACGTTGTACTGGGATCGGTCTATCATCACTGACAGGACTGTTGTCGCCAACAAACCTGATATAGTGGTGATAGATCGATTAGTGCGCCGCGCAATGATTGTCGATGTTACCATTCCACATGACGGGAACCTCGTGAAAGCTGAGAAAGATAAACAAATCAAATATCTTGACTTAGCACACGAGGTTGTTGACATGTGGAATGTGAGCTCGACTGTCATAGTGCCGATTGTCGTATCGGCCAATGGCCTGATGGCCGAAAGCCTCGATCAACATCTATCGAGGCTCTCGTTAGGCGGTTGGATCAAGGGCCTGATTCAGAAGGCAGTACTCCTCGATACGGCTCGCATTGTGAGGAGGTTTCTGTCTCTGGAGCCCTAACCACCGGTAGCTTGGACCCTGCTCCCGACACCGGTGGATTACTACTATTTTTTTATATTTTTAAATGTTTTTTTTTTTTTTATAATAATATTTAAAAATGTAATAAAATAAGAAAATTAAATAAATAAACGACATAATAATAATAATATTCTTTATTTCGGACTACACATACAAGTACACATAATCCATATAATGTTAGTGACAATGACTTAAAAAACTATGTTAGTAAACTTAGACAAACTACACAATAGAAATATTGGATCAGGACCGCACTACTCGTACATGGAGTTTTGTCCAATGCTCCATGAATGAGCAATCCACATCCATTCTCCCTGCAATAAGCTGCAGGAAGCTGCAGCTTATTGCAGGGAGAATGGATGTTCCGTCGTTCGTTTTCAAAACGTTCCTATTTTGTGGGGTTATAAAATAAAATAGAAAAACAGAAACTCAGTCAAGATCTCAATGTTGTATTTTTCTCTTTTTTTCTAGACTAGTCCTTATATAGCTTGAAGTGCGACCGTGCACAGCTACTAGACTGATGTAAATACGCATGGACATTGTTTGTTATTATGAGCGATTGTAGATGGAGTCTAGTAAAGACTGCAACGATGTTCAGCGCTACTAATAACCCAAATCTATTCAATTAGAAGAGATAACCGAGTGTGTCAAGTCATCGAGTGCTAACGGTGTGCCTGGCTGACGGACCAGACTGAATTCAACCCGACGACGTAGTAAGAGTGGCGTGATCACTTCACGCGATTCATGACATTTCGCTCGTGAATCGGGTGAAGTGATAAGATCACGCCGCGCTTGCGCGTTAGGCACTGCCATTTCCAAGAAGTGAACTTGTTTTTTTTTTTGCTGTCATTGATGACCATGTACATATTATTATTATGTCTGTTCGTATTCGAGTTCAGTGACATAAATTAGTTCCTAATTATTTTAATGCTTTTAGACATTTTATTGTCTAAATCCACTGTCTTATAACTGCCTAGCCTTTTCCCAACTATGTTGGGGTCGGCTTCCAGTCTAACCGGATGCAGCTGAATACCAGTATTTTACATGGAGCGACTGCCTATCTGACCTCCAGAACCCAGTTACTGGGTAAGTAATACGATACCCCTTGGTAAGACTGGTTGTCAGACTTTCGGGCTTCTGACTACCCGTAACGACTGTCAAAGATCCACGAATAACAGCCGGGACCAACGGCTTAACGTGCTTTCCGAGGCACGGAGGGGTCTCGGTATGTAAAGATGGTCACCCATCCACAGACCAACCGCGGCAAGAGTAGCTTAACCTGACCGATCGACCTATGCGGCTGTTATTATTTAGCCACGGGCCCCTCCTCTAAATCCACTGTCTTTGTGCATCTAAAAAGTTAATTTTATCAGCCTACAATGCCTACATTTGGTTTTCAACAAACTGATATTACTTACATAGGTAACCGTGTAGTTCGGAAGCGCCTCAGATTGGTCCCTAACACACGAACCTCCGTCGGCATGTGCGTTAGTTAAGACAATTGATAAAAGGCTCCTTTCATAATTAGGCGCACAAGTTTAATTTACTTACAATATTCAACTCTGTAAATGCGTTAATCGCCATTTTCATGATAGTGGTGGTTGAGGCTAAAAAACATCAAAATTGGGGATTTCGAACATCCACACCCCACTACAGGGGCAGTGAATAATACATCACTTAATTATTTGACGAATTCATCCATTGTTCAAATTAAATAAGTAGTGGTAATGAAGTGTTTTGCAGTTTTGTTATTCAAAGTCGAAGTTTCGCGCCAATCTTGCGTGTTTACATTTTTACTTTTCACAAATATCACACACACTCATATAGATACGATTTGAAATGTGTCAAATGTAATTTAAAATGTTTTAAACAACAAGAAAGTGCCCATCTCGTAACGTCTTAAACAAACACAAGTTCAATAATACAATTTTCATTACCACTCAACTCATTCGTGTTCAAAATCGCAGAGTTCGCCGACCATTATTGTTTTTTTTTTTTATTGTGTTGATGTGCGAAAGCGAAACGATTATTATGCCAAACGATTTTTTTTGTTTCAATCTATTCGAGGAATTAATATGACGAATTTCAGAAATCGATTCTTACAAATTGAAATAAACTTATTTTAAGCATTATATACTAATCTAATAAAAGCATTACACATAGATTGTATCCCGTAAACATAATAAAACCCGTATTTTTGATGCTAGTAACCCTTATAGGAACAAGTAGTTCGTGGCACTGGCAACCCTACGCCGAAGTGATGTTGCCATGGGTTACGAGCATCGCGTGAAGGGAGATTTTGTACATTCCGAACTACGCTGTAATCAATTTGTGCGTGCTCACACCTCTTCCGAATTAGCGTGTCATGTAGCGTGTGATAAGGATGTCCCGTGAATCGAAAAAGGTGAAGTCTTATGAGTGAGCGCTGTCAACGGTTGTGATCTAATCGGATCTAAATCGGAAGGGAAATTATATATTGTTGAAGTGAGCGCTGTGGGCGATGATGGGCTAATTCGGAATAACCTAAATCTCCCGCCGCGCAAGCGCGTTAGGCACTGCCATTTCCAAGAAGTGAACTTATTTTTTTTTTTTTTGCTGTCAATTGATGACCATGTACATATTATTATTATGTCTGTTCGTATTCGAGTTCAGTGACAATAATTAGTTCCTAATTATTGTAATGCTTTTAGACATTTTATTGTCTAAATTCTCCTATGTCTGTAATTTAAATGTAATTTAAAATATTATAAACAACAAGAAAGTGCCTATCTCTTAGCGTCATAAACAAACACAAGTCCAATAACACGTAATATTCATTACCACTAGGTACTCAATTTACGTTCAAAATCGCAGAGTTCGCCGACTATTATTGTTTTTATTTTTATTTTTATGTGTGATGCGCGAAAGCGAAACGATTATTATGCCAAACCATTTTTTTTATTTCAATCGATTCGAGTAATTAATATGATGAATTTTAGAAATCGATTCTTACAAATTGAAATAAATACCAATCTAATCTAATAAAAGCATTGTTTATAATGGTGATTTAAGGCGGAAACACATTGTTAAAACTCCCCGACAGGACAATATTTAATCAAAAAATTTCATACGTACTTACGTAGGGTCATAATTTCAAGGTTATTTTTTTCTTTATATAGGGTTTCACGCAGTCGGAGGTTTTTAAATTTTTTATTTAATTTTTTATTTCATGCTTTTTGTAGGGACTCGTTATTATTTCTTTTCTTTTATTTTCTTGCGTTTTAAGATTCTGGTAATTTTGTATTTAGTCAGGTTTTTTTAATTCGCCATTTTGTTGTGGCGGCCATCTTGGATTTGAAATTTATCATAGTGTATAGTATTCTACTAATCAAGCCCTTTCATTTGATACCCATATTGAGGGAGTTGTAAAAAAATATGTAATCCGCCATTTTGTGGCGGCGGCCATCTTGGACCGATTTTCATCAAACATAGCTGACACTCCAACACAACTGAACTGAACACTCCTGACAAATTCTCCTTTCAAACAAAAAAAAAACAAAATCAAAATCGGTTGATCCGTTCGGGAGCTAAGATGCCACAGACAGACATACACACACACACACACACACACACAGAGAGAGAGAGAGAGAGACACGTCAAAATATAACACGCCGTCATTTTTGCGTCGGGGGTTAAAAACGCGACGCGACGCAACGTGTCGACACCCGATATGCACCGTGCACATTACCAACACGCGACGTCACGACATACTAGCAAATTCTGAATCCAGTTAGGTAACAGCAGTGGAATCGTATGGACTTATGTACTATTAATTAATTGTTCGTCGGTCATTTCGCTAAATAGATACAAAAAATAATATTAAATTAGCATAAACTCCGTTTGACAGTTTGAAGAATAGGGAACGCATATAATTGCTCTGTGACAGTTCTCGAACGGCTTACGCGTGGCGTTGGGTGTTGTCTAGAAACATAACGCGCGCGCCGCGTCGGATGGCGTGTTTACCCCCACCATGGGCAACACACCGACCTGGCACGTCTGGATCGAGTGGCGTGTGCGCGCATGGCGTCGCGTCGGATGTTCATAGTGTGACTCTGGTCTATAGAAAACAATACATTTGATTCGACTCAACACGCATCGCGTTTCATCGGGTCGCGTCACGCTTTAATAATGTGTTTCCGCCTTAAATCACCATTATAAACAATGCTTTTATTAGATTAGATTGGTATTTATTTCAATTTGTAAGAATCGATTTCTAAAATTCATCATATTAATTACTCGAATCGCTTGAAATAAAAAAAATCGTTTGGCATAATAATCGTTTCGTTTTCGCACATCATAGCAATAAAAAAAAAAAAACAATAATGGCCGATTGGCCGGCGAACTCTGCGATTTTGGACACAAATTGAGTAGTGGTAGTGAATATTACGTGTTATTGGACTTGTGTTTTTTTAGGACGCTAAGAGATAGGCACTTTCTTGTTGTTTATAATATTTTAAATTACATTTGACACATGTTAAATCGTATCTATATGAGTGTGTGTGATATTTGTGAAAAGTAAAAAATGTAAACACGCACGATTGGCGCGAAACTTCGACTTTGAATATCAAAACACTTCATTACCACTACTTTTTTAATTTGAACAATGGATGAATTCGTCAAATAATTATATGATGTATTATTCACACCCCTGTAGTGGGGTGTGGATGTTCGAAATCCCTAATTTTGATGTTTTTTAGCCTCAACCACCACTGTCATCAAAATGGCGATTATCGCATTTACAGAGTTGAATATTGTAGTAAATTAATAAACTTGTGCACTTAGTTATGAAAGATTTATAATGGCGTTAACATATGAGCTTTTTATCAACTGTCTAACTAACGCACATGCCCGCGGAGGTTCGTGTGTTAGGGTCCAATCGGAGGCGCTTCCGAATCCGAACTATACGGATAAGTAATATCCGTTTGTTGAAAACCAAATGTAGGTTGATAAATTAACTTTTTAAATGTACAAAGACAGTTTATTTAGACAGTAAAATGTCTAAAAGCATTAAAATAATTAGGAACTAATTATTGTCACTGAACTCGAATACGAACAGACATAATAATAATATGTACATGGTCATCAATTGACAGCAAAAAAAAAAAAAACAAGTTCACTTCTTGGAAATGGCAGTGCCTAACGCGCTTGCGCGGCGGGAGATTTAGGTTATTCCGAATTAGGCCATCATCGCCCACAGCGCTCACTTCAACAATATATAATTTCCCTTCCGATTTAGATCCGATTAGATCACAACCGTTGACAGCGCTCACTCATAAGACTTCATCTTTTTCGATTCACGGGACATCCTTATCACACGCTACATGACACGCTAATTCGGAAGAGGTGTGAGCACGCACAAATCGATTACAGCGTAGTTCGGAATATACAAAATCTCCCTTCACGCGATGCTCGTAACCCATGGCAACATCACTTCGGCGTAGGGTTGCCAGTGCCACGAACTACTTGTTCATATAAGGGTTACTAGCATCAAAAATACGGGTTTTATTATGTTTACGGGATACAATCTATGTGTAATGCTTTTAATAGATTAGTATATAATGCTTAAAATAAGTTTATTTCAATTTGTAAGAATCGATTTCTGAAATTCGTCATATTAATTCCTCGAATCGATTGAAATAAAAAAAATCGTTTGGCATAATCGTCGTTTCGCTTTCGCACATCAACACAATAAAAAAAAAAAACAATAATGGTCGGCGACTCGGCGTCCGGCGAACTCTGCGATTTTGAACACGAATTGAGTACCGTAAAACGGGGTGACTAAGGACGGCGGGGTGACTAGGGACGAAAACAAGATTTTTCTGTTAATACTTTTTAAAACGCTTTGGCTACAGCATAATTTGGGCAAGTTTATACGATTATAGTAAATTATGCATAGTCCTAGTTCTGGCAACACCAAGTATCCAAATGCAGAAAAAAAATAAAAAAGTCAGTGTCAAAGTGGAGGCTTACAAGGCGGGTGATTTTCAGCTTTAAAAACTTTTGATTTTGTTTGTGTTATTGTAATTCTTGCCCAGCGGATACAATTTAATATCATTTTCTGATTCAAGAGGCGCTCTCTAAAATAAAAAGTAAGTACAAACAAGAATTGATTATGTGCATAATAATTATTTTAGTTTCAAGGGGGATTTTTCATACATTTTGGGGTGAATAGGAACTAGTAAGGGGTGACTAGATCCAAACACTGGGTTACTAAGGACGCGAACGGGGTGTATCGGGACGGGAAAGAGGTGATTAGAGACGACTAAGGGGTGATTAGGTATTTCTAGTTAGGGTTGGCACTTTCGTGTTTTTGTTGAAATTGTAACTTTTTGATAGGTTAGTACATTTTATAAATTTAGTAAGTACCTACATGTTTTATATCGTGTACCTACTGTTAGAAATTTTTGCGTGTTTTAATGCCACTTTAATTAGATAATGTAGCGACTGGTTTGTGAAGAATAATCCTACTAATATTATAAAGCCGAAAGTTTGTGAGTGTGTATGTTTGTTAGGTACTTCTTCACGTCTAAACGGCTGGAGCGATTTTGACAAAATTTGGTAAACTGACTATGCGGCAAAAAAGAGCGGGTAACGCAGGTAGAACCGCGCGGCGCCGATATTTGTTTATAAAATATGAAGCTTGAAGGTTCTCCTTTTCGTTCGAAGTTGAATAGCATAGTTTAGCGGAATCTAGGTTGATAATTGTTTTTTTTTTCATTTTAGGATTCAATCATGCCACGTACCTATAAACCCAAACCAGGAAGGAAAGTTTATAAAACTTATGATGAGACAATTATCCAACAGGCACTTATGGAACTTGAAAAACCAAATACAAGTTTGAAAATCGTGGCCGAAAAATATAAAATTTCTAAAAGCGTACTTCATCGTCATAAGACTAAATGTTTGAAACCTCTCGGAGGTCAGACTGCGCTCACTAATGATACTGAGGAATATATAGTTGAAAACTTAAATATATGTGCTGATTGGGGCTATCCTTTGGATACAACTGATCTCCGCTACATTGTAAAGATGTATTTAGACACGGCTCAGATTTCTATCAAAAAATTCAAAAATAACTTTCCAGGCCCGGATTTTGTCGAGGGATTCCTAAAAAGGAACCATGGCAAAATATCCACAAGAATTTGCCAAAATATTAAACGGTCCCGAGCCGCAGTAAGTCCAGATACGCTTAAAAAATATTTTGGTGAACTAGAAAAGTCTTTGCAAGATGTACCAACTGCTAATATAATCAACTATGATGAGACCAATCTCACCGATGACCCTGGGCGTAAAAAAGTTATCGTTAGGCGCGGTTGCAAATACCCCGAAAGAGTGTCAAATCATTCGAAAGGCTCCGTCTCAATTATGATGGCAGGTACGGCAGAAGGGGGGTTATTGCCACCTTACGTCGTCTACAAATCGACACATTTATATGATAGTTGGGTAAAAAATGGACCTGCTGGTACCAGGTACAATAGAACCGCATCTGGGTGGTTTGACGGTGCATCGTTTACTGATTGGGTTAAAAATATAGTGATACCGTACTTTGAAGACAAAGAAGGAAAAAAAATACTGATCGGTGACAACTTGGCATCTCACTTATCATTAGAAGTAATAAAAATGTGCAGAGAGAAGAATATTCATTTCGTGTTTCTGCCCGCCAACTCCACGCACATCACCCAACCGTTAGATGTGGCGTTTTTTAGACCCATGAAGGTAGCCTGGCGACAAATATTAGATCAGTGGAAGAAAACTGATGGAAGAGTATTAACATGTGTGCCAAAGGGCTGTTTTCCTCGGTTGCTGAAGCTTTTGATTGATAAAATAAATATAAACTCGAAAGCCAATATTCAAGCGGGGTTTAGAAAAGCTGGCATTGTGCCTTTGGACATAAATGCGGTATTGACAAGGCTACCTACAGAAAAGGAAAATCCAGAAGTAATTAAAGATGCAGTAGATGAATCATTTTTAAAATTACTCAAAGAAATGCGCTATGGTACAATAAATATCACCGAGCCGAAAAAAAAGAAACAGCTAGATGTAATTGCCGGTAGAAGCGTCAGTGAAGAAGAAGTCAATAGTCAAACGTCTGAAACAGCCGCGGGAAAACTTAAAAGCAACAAAAAAGTGATCCCATCAGCTTCTAAAATCATGACATCGGGCAAAGGGAAAGGAACCGGTAAAAAAACCATTAAAAAAAATCTATCACAAAATACGAGTGGTAATGAGAAATATGAATCAGTGGGCTTAGACATGAGTAATCCGTGTAAACAGGGAGAATCAGAAGTACTAGTTGATGGTGGAAATAATGAAAACGAAAACATTAATGACATTATAATTACTAAAAAAGTACTTAAAGAACAACAAAATAATACAAACAGAGTAAAATGCATTAATATTGAAGATACAGAAAATGAAATCTCCTTTAAGACGGTTGTAACTAAGGCTGAGATGGTACATACACAAAAGATTAAAAAAGATTTAGATGAAGAAAATAATGTAACAACAAATAAAGAAAACCGACATAAAAGAACCATGGATGAAATAAATGATTACCTGATTATAGAGAATGATATGAATTTAGTTGACATTAATTCAATGCCAATTATTTTTAGTGATGATATAGATTCTGGATTACAAGAAGTTTGTATATCAACTGAAAAGCAAGGTACAGTAGAAGAAAGACTTAATACAGATTCTAAAAGAGAGAAAATTAAAATTATTTCAGATATTACATTACCACCATTGTCTTTGCCTTTACCAAAGAAATCACAGCTTTTGCCAAAATCCACAACAAAGCCGTTGCCTAAGAAAAGAAGGCTGTCGAAAAATTATTACGATAATGAAGAAGAGATTTTAAACATTTTAGAAGACAATTGATTATGGATCTCTAATTGTTATCTCTTAAAAATGTTTTGTTTCATAATTATTTTAAAAAGTGAAATATTATTATTTAAGTAAAAGTAATAAGTACGACTGATTCAGCAAATTTTGATCTCTAATTGTTATCCTTTAAATGTTTATTAAATATTTTAATATTAAACTTTTATTATGTAGTAATTTTTTAAATTATTTGTGCCAGCCCTTGGCATTTTCCCAATTTACCCCTGTCTCGTCCCTATTGACCCCACGGCGGGGTGACTAGGGATTGACTCAGTTTTTATTAATTTTTAAAAAACTATTAAAATAAATTAATACAAGGCTCTGGAATCTTGTAGTTTGAGCCACCGGAACAATAATAATGTCTTCTTTGTAAAAATATAACAGCTCTATAGTAGTCAAAAAGGGCCACGAAGTTGCGAATCGTCCCTATTCACCCCGTTTTACGGTACCTAGTGGTAATGAATATTGCGTATTATTGAACTTGTGTTTGTTTAAGACGTTACGAGATGGGCACTTTCTTGTTGTTTAAAACATTTTAAATTACATTTGACACATTTTAAATCGTATCTATATGAGTGTGTGTGATATTTGTGAAAAGTTAAAATGTAAACACGCAAGATTGGCGCGAAACTTCGACTTTGAATATCAAAACTGCAAAACACTTCATTACCACTACTTATTTAATTTGAACAATGGATGAATTCGTCAAATAATTAAGTGATGTATTATTCACTGCCCCTGTAGTGGGGTGTGGATGTTCGAAATCCCCAATTTTGATGTTTTTTAGCCTCAACCACCACTCATGAAAATGGCGATTATCGCATTTACAGAGTTGATTAATGTAAGTAAATTAAACTTGTGCGCCTAATTATGAAAGGAGCCTTTTATCAATAAAATTGTCTTAACTAACGCACATGCCGACGGAGGTTCGTGTGTTAGGGACCAATCGGAGGCGCTTCCGAACTATACGGTTATGTAATATCAGTTTGTTGAAAACCAAATGTAGGCATTGTAGGCTGATAAAATTAACTTTTTAGATGTACAAAGACAGTGGATTTAGAGGAGGGGCCCGTGGCTAAATAACAACAGCCGCATAGGTCGATCGGTCAGGTTAAGCTACGCTTGCCGCGTTTGGTCTGTGGATGGGTGACCATCTTTACATACCGAGACCCCTCCGTGCCTCGGAAATCACGTTAAGCCGTTGGTCCCGGCTGTTATTCGTGGATCTTTGACAGTCGTTACGGGTAGTCAGAAGCCCGAAAGTCTGACACTGGTTGTCAGACTTTCGGGCTCTTCTTACCAAGGGGTATCGTATTACCCAGTAACTGGGTTCTGGAGGTGAAATAGGCAGTCGCTCCATGTAAAATACTGGTATTCAGCTGCATCCGGTTAGACTGGAAGCCGACCCCAACATAGTTGGGAAAAGGCTAGGCAGATAAAAGACAGTGGATTTAGACAATAAAATGTCTAAAAGCATTAAAATAATTAGGAACTAATTATTGTCACTGAACTCGAATACGAACAGACATAATAATAATATGTACATGGTCATCAATGACAGCAAAAAAAAAACAAGTTCACTTCTTGGAAATGGCAGTGCCTAACGCGCAAGCGCGGCGTGATCTTATCACTTCACCCGATTCACGAGCGAAATGTAATGAATCGCGTGAAGTGATCACGCCACTCTTACTACGTCGTCGGGTTGAATTCAGTCTATGGTCCGTCAGCCAGGCACACCGTTAGCACTCGATGACTTGACACACTCGGTTATCTCTTCTAATTGAATAGATTTGGGTTATTATCAGCGCTGAACATCGTTGCAGTCTTTACTAGACTCCATCTACAATCGCTCATAATAACAAACAATGTCGATGCGTATTTACATCAGTCTAGTAGCTGTGCACGGTCGCACCTCAAGCTATATAAGGACTAGTCTAGAAAAAAGAGAAAAATACAACATTGAGATCTTGACTGAGTTTCTGTTTTTCTATTTTATTTTATAACCCCACAAAATAGGAATGTTTTGACAACTAAAATACTAGCTTTGAAATTATATAAAATGAGCAATAGAATTACTTAGCATAAAAATATTATTAAAATCTCGATTATGATCACAGAACAGATAAAACCTCTTTTATCTGTTCTGTGATTATGATTGTAAATGTTTGCTTGGTCAATCCCTAGCGTCAGTGGGAAGACACTGACAGCTCACTCCACGCAAGATTTCACGGCGAGATTTACACAGAATCGACCGGCAGTGCCCATGCCCTGGTAACTTAGAACATTCTTTTTTTATTGCGAAAAGCGCCATCTATCCCTGAAGCAAGTAACTTTTTATTGCAGTGTTACCACTTTTTTTGCTTAAAAAAATATGGCAGTTTGCACCAATTGTTAATTTTGCTATTTTTCTTTAATTACTCT
Organism: Apamea anceps; assembly: GCA_951799955.1. NCBI lineage: Eukaryota > Metazoa > Arthropoda > Insecta > Lepidoptera > Noctuidae > Apamea > Apamea anceps. Next base: position 9,214,753 of record OX637515.1, on the reverse strand, counting down.
AGCTTCATAAAAAATATGATTTAATAACCAAATCAAAATTGTTTTAAGTATATTTTATTAAAATTTTGTATTATTAGTGATATTTTTACGGTGATGGAATCTTACGAGTAGTTTACTGATACTCATCGTTAGCAACACTGAGTCTTAACGTCACAAGAAATTTTCCACCGGTACGTTTGTATGCTCGTGCGCAATTTTTCTTGTACTTTTTGGTGTTTTTGTGTTATTACGTTGAGTTGAGCTTTAGTTCCTCCGTATATTCCAGAAATACCGAAATTCCAGCATAGACTGTACTTTGTGAAAGTGTTTGTGACATACATGTAGATAGGCCCTCCATAGGGAGTTTGGACCATATATCTCAGTGTAGTGTTATTTTACATTTTACACAATGCCGCGAAACGTCTGTTGTGTTCCTGGGTGCCCAGTAGTAGCAGAAGATAGTGAGTGAAATGTGTTTTTATATTATGAACATTCTTAATCAATCAATAAAAATCAATCATCATCAAGCTGCTAAAGTCGCAGGCACGGCAGTTGCCGAGACATTAAAAAAATAGAAGCACTGTACATGTGGGTACCACATCTACCTACACCCCTTTATCCAGGCTTTTGAGTTCTTGATATCGTTTTTAGGGTTCCATACCCAAAGGGTAATAGGTAATACGGGCTGGTGTCCGGAACTCCACGTCAATGCGCGTATTTTGCGTACAACTTAAAGGGTAAAAACGGGACCCTATTACTAAGAAAAAACGGGACCCTATTACTAAGACCACTGTCCGTCTGTCTGTCTGTCTGTCACCAGGCTGTATCTCATGAACCGTGACATCTAAACAGTTGAAATTTTCACAGATGATGTATTTCTGTTGCCGCTATGACAACAAAACATCTTTTATGATAATTTAACACTTCATTCCTGTACTTTTATTAAATTATATTTTTATATTGTCAAACAATTTATAGTCGCTAGATTAAAAATCACATTTCAGGCGGTCCCATTATAGTCACTTTATTTTATTTTCAGGTGTACCTCTACATTATTTTCCATGTCCTGAGAAAGATGCAGAAAGGTTTGAAAATTGGGTAAAGTTTATTGGAGGTGATATTGCGAGTCTGGACAGCACCACTTTCCGCAAAACTCAAAGAATCTGTCATCGGCACTTTCAGAAAGAATTCCTTTACCCGAAAAACAGACTTTGTAAATTGGCTGTTCCATCTTTGCTTTTACCATCTGCAGATGTATCAGGTAAATATGTTTTTATTAATTTTATTTAATACTAACAACAACATTGGATTCACACAGGTTATAAATGAATGTACAATACACAGAAACCTTCCTCTTGAAAATCTCTAAATGAAGGAGAAAATTGCATTGCATCAAGTAGTTTAGAAGTTTTAAGTGTATATGTTACTGGTAATCTGTATAATTCAGGTACTCTGTACACTACCTAGGCAATGTATAGAATAACTGAGGCGTCCAGGCAATGTATGAAATATTATGAATATTATTGTCCGTTACATGCTTTGCCTAGGTAATGTATACATTTCCTAGGGATTGTATAGAATACCTGCTGGTTCACCGGCAATGTGTAAAGTAAATAGATTTGGTCTATATTTATTAATGTTATGTAAGTACCATGGGAGAAACGAACATCTATACACCGTAAAGACTATCTTGCTTGCAACACACGGCCGCTATTGTAGTACTTGCTAACAGTTGTGACGAAAATAAAGGGGGAGGTTCTCAATTCGACTATGTGTCGAATTGAGAACCTCCCCCTTTATTTTCGTCGGTTAAAAATCACGTGCACACAATGAACACAACTGTTATTTTGTTTTCAAATTGGTCAGATGTAAGTTTCCTCTATAATACTTATCTATAAAATGACGGACAAATAATTATAATATGTTTGCTCAAAATTAACAATCACTCATTAAATATAATCTTTATAAAGAAGGTACCTAGGTATTACTTATCTAATACTTTTTTTGCAGCAGAATAAGAATTATTACACTCAAAAATATTATTGTCGCGTGAAATTTACTGCCTGCTCGCACGTCTTCCCCTTCCCCGCTTTCGTCTTTTGCACACATTGCCAGCTGCGCATTCGGTACTGTGTAGAATGCCTAGGCAAAGTATAAAATAAATAATATTTCATACATTACCTAAGCGTTTTAGGTATTCTATATATTGCCTAGGTATTGTACAGAATATCGGATTATACAGATTGCCGGTAACATATACACAGACACAAATTACGGATAACTTAAACTATTCAAGTACAAGGTTTTCAATATTTCATACACAATTTTGTTTTTAAGTGAAAATATTAACTTCTTTTATTCTGTACTTTCCAGGACCAAGTCAAATGGATCCAGACAGCCAACCATCTACTTCTCAAGAAGCAATATCATTGAATCCTAATATAATTCAGGACTCAACAAGAAACATAGAATACATACCTTGCAGTTCAGGTATGTTAGCAAATGTTATCCATCTATTGTGTATCCAATTGGGCTAAATGAATATGGTTTGAAATAGGTTCCATTTTGGGTTGGGCTGTAAAAAATTAAAAGTCCTAGTAGAAATTAGTGGTGGGAACTTCGACAATCAAGTATTATGCTAACCAAGGGGATACGCTAGAAATATATGTATATTTTTTTAATATTGTTTAAATACTAACTTATTCTCTTTTCTTCTCAGAACCATCTACGTCCCAAGAAGGTATATTGCATTGTAATGTAATACAACCCATGAAATCTAGAACTATTGAATACTTCAAGCCTTCTAGTTCAGGTATGTTATCTATTTCTTTATGATCACTTATCTTAGTCTATCTGCAAATGCAAATCCTTTAATTTCAAGATCATTGTCTACCATGATAAAGCCGAGGTTCACTTTTTGATGCACCTTCCTTAATCTGTCAAGCTCCGCTAATGAGACACAATTGATTTTCTATTGTTTCGTCGCCAATGGGCGGACCGCGGTCCTTGACCGGTTAAACATGTTCTGCACAATTTAAACTATATTATTATATTTTCAGTATCCTTTCTGAAAAGGAAGCATGAAGAACATGAGGTGAAAAAGTTAAAGCAAACACTTCGTCGGGTTCTTACAGCCAAACAGACCTTTCGCCAAAGATACCTGCTAGCAAAGAAAATAAGGAAAACGAATGCTTTTGAAATTGTGAGCAAAAAGATGTCATCAGCAGCTAAATCTTTATTTTATATGCAAGTAAAAGGAAGTGATAAAAAGCCTAGAGGAAGGCGATTTACTCTTGATGAGAAAATATTAGCTTTATCATTGTATAAACCATCTCCTAAAGCTTATCGCTTGCTAAGCCAGCTCTGTGTTTTGCCAAGCCGAAGGACGCTGCAAAACATACTACAAAAAGTAGATTTAGTGCCGGGCATTAATGAAACTATTTTTCAACACTTGAAAAAGAAAGTGTCTGGAATGCCAAACACACACAAATTTTGCTCCATTTTATTTGATGAAATGTCAATAGCGCCAGCACTAAGTTACGACAAAGCACACGACAAAATCACTGGTTTTGTTGATACTGGCACAAAACGAGAAGTGATATTTTCGGATCACGTGCTTGTATTTATGGTGAGAGGCATAGTAAAAAAATATAAACAGCCGATAGCCTACAGTTTTTGCTCAGGCACAACGAAGACTGCAGATTTAAAATTTCAATTGAAAAGAATAATTGAAAAAGTTCAGAGCACAGGCCTAAAAGTAGTAGCTACAATATGTGACCAAGGCTCTACAAACCTTGCTGCCATAAACCAATTGGTGGAGGAGACTAAAGCAAAATATTTGCGAAAAAATGAAGAATATACAGGAGGCTTTTTTGAAGTGGCTGGTGGCAAAATTGTGCCTATATATGATCCACCTCATCTAATAAAGGGCGTGCGTAACAATCTGCTGAATAAAAATTTAAAATTTACCAAGGATGGCAAGTTACGCGTGGCAAAATGGTCGCACATAGAAAATCTTTACCATAGAAGTCCAACATTTAGGGGTGTAAAGTTGGTCCACAAGCTGACTGCTCTACATGTTGTGCCCTCAATGATACCGAGAATGAGGGTTAAATATTGCACTCAGGTGTTTAGCAAGTCTGTTGGTGTGGCACTTGGGTTTATGGCAGGTTTGTATGAGTTTAACTTAGTTATAATCACGTTATCGAAATGTAAAATTATAGAAGTACAACATTAACATTTCATTTACAGAAAGTGGCAGCTTGCCAGAGGAAAGCGTGGACACTGCAGAATTAATAATGCTGTTAGACGACCTCTTCGACTCGGTCAACGCAAATTTTCATAAAGAAGAGGGGAAAATATACAGATCGGCAGTAACACCAAACTCACCACATTTAAAATTTTGGAACTCTACTTTGCCAATTTTAAAATCCATGAAATATGTAATTAATGATGATAAAGAAACAACAGTGCCTTCTCTTACCAGCTGGGTGAAAACAATTGAAGGTTTTAAATCTATTGTAAATTATTTAAGATCGCAAGGAATAAACTCCATACTACTAAGAAACATGAACCAAGACCCTCTCGAAAACTTTTTTGGAGCCATAAGAGCTCATGGCTGTAGCAATATAATGCCCACTTCTACAGGGTTTGAAAATGCATTCAAGACATTATTGATAAATAATATGACATCCGCACACTCCCTACAGGGAAATTGTGAAAAGGATGACAGTATTTGTCTACAATCCTTAAAATCATTTATAGAAAATGAATCACGCAGCAACGAAAATGCTGATGGTAATGAGATAAGGCACATAAAAGATTATCATTTAAATATTGAAATGATTAGTACACAAGCAATGTTACTAAGTCGTTCTCGAGTCCATGTAGAAAAATGCGCTGCTATAGCATATTGCAGTGGATGGATAGCCACCAAAGCCAAAAAGTTTGTCTTTAAAAAATGTACCTTGTGTAAAAATAATTGCATAAGTGAAAATGTTGAAGATTTTCACAAGTTCATAGGAAAAAAAGAATATTGTGGCAAAAAATGGTTGTGCTATCCATCCCGGGCATTGTTTGACTATTTTGCCCAAGTGGAACACATCACTTTAGAAGTGTTAAAAACTGATGCACATAAAAAGCAAATCGTACAATATATAAATTTAATAGTATCTTTACATATTGATTTTAATTTTTTAACATGCAATAAACATAAAAATACACTAAATAAGTATTTATTGAATAAAAGTGTTGTGTTCTTCATCATGAATTGGTGCAGAGAAGTCTGCAATGTCCTCAGTGGCAAGAGCTTTTATAATTTTACTAAAGCAGACTGTGATGATATGGACTGCATTATTCTACAGGCTCGAAAGCATTTTAATAAAAGAAAGGGTAAGAAACGAGAAAGGCAAACTGGAGTAGCGTTAGATGTTTAAGAAAATAAATGAATTCAATATCTAATTTTTGTATTATTACCCGACTGTTTATTTGGTTCTAGTAAGTATTTAAACATGTATATTTTGATACTCATCTAGTTCTCGAAATATCAAATTTACTGATTTGACTGATTTGGATGAGGAATTATCTACTTTATTCTCTGTAATAAAGTATTTAATCTCTTATTGCAAATCGGTCGAATCAGTACATTTGATATTTCGTGAACTAGCTTAATAAGAACACACATACAGAACCTTACACACACACACACACGCATCTACACATATTTAAACAATACATAGTATAGATATATTTCATCTAGTTCCCTGCTTCACGTTCAGATGTCGCTCTTCGCTAAGAAAAAATCAAAGTGTCAGTTGCCAGTCTATCTCATTTTATATATATTAGTCTATGGCAGTGCCCCTTGAACCGCGACTGTGAGTGGGTGCGCGTAGATTCGTTGGGCGTTCCCGCCAAAAGTTTAGTTTATGGTGTCCAATGTTGAAATAATAGTGTTAAAACTGTATTACTGTGTCTTTGACTGTTTTGTACGAGAAGTGAAATATAATTGTAAAAACCGGTAACTTTGTGTCTGTTTTTGTGTTGATATCCCGCCATAAAGAACACCACCCGTGCGAAGCCGGGACGGGCCGCTAGTACAATATAAAATACTTACATTAAAAAAAACTACACTTAAATAATACAAAATAGGAACCAGAACACACACGTAATAATCAAAATTATAAATGATCAGCGGTCTCTGAGACTATTTATGTACATACTTGTCGCACACAAGCAAACAAACACATGTACGCACTATGCTAGCACACACAAACACGTTCACACAGTAGTTCGCTTCTTAATCATTGTTTGTGTTCCTCACAAAGTGAAAAGCACAGACTTATATTGGCTAGACGACGCAAGTGTATGTACTTCGCGTGTAAAAAGGGAGTAAAATTGACTTCCTTCAGCGTCATTTCTAATCAGTCCGCGCTCGAACGTTCTTGATGCCAGACGTCAAACAAAAACTAAAAAATGCCAAATTGTGCGGTATTGAGCTGTAAAAACTACACAAAAAAAGTGGGACGAGACAGTGGAAACGTTTCCTTTCAGCGGTAAGTCATTTTGTTATTAAATTATGTGTTTTTTATTGCAAATTCAATTATTTTGTGTTCATTGTGGTCGTACAATGAACATTATGCAACTGAGTGTGTATCGAATAATTCATGATACATTGCCGTTTTTAGTTACAAGGCTTACATATACTTATATATGACTTGTCTGTTAAAACACGCAATGAAAATTAAAATGATCGATATTTTCACTTATCGCTCAGCTTCGTGGTACAGTAGCTATTCTCATTTTTCTGTCAAATAAAGCAAATAGTGTTGTACACACAGTTTGTTCTCGATTCTAATCGATTTTGGAAACAGAGGAATGATAATGTTTGCGTTGGGTATTTTGTGACATGTAATTTTTTTTTACTGCAATGTTTCAATTTAGTGATTTTGTTTAGAATATTATTAATTATATTTACAGATTTTCAAGTGATCCCAAAGTTAAATTATCACTGTTATCTTGCAAAAATCGATTAGTAGGTACTCGTTTCATTCTAAATGTAACGGGTCGGAAAATGTGGACGTCTTCACGCTGATATTAGGATTATTTAATAGTTAATTTCGTGTTACAGGACATTCACCAGCTGTCTACGTCAAATGAGGATACATCGTGTAACTTGAAGAGCGGCGAACTTAAACAATAACATGCAAGCGGAGGGGTGCGCGCACGCGACTTCTCGATCCAAAGAGTACTGGCGGACGAGCGAGACGAAACGCGGATCGTTTTGAATCGTTTACTCGCGGACAGGGAGTTCCCATCACTAAATCGCTCATGTGACGTCACAGTAGGTAGAAAAATAATGGCACGCTTGGTTTCTATACAGACGATGAGACTTGCGTTATCTAGCCAATATAAGTCTGTGGTGAAAAGTCAGTACTTAAGAGGGTACCTTGGTGTCAAATTGGCCAGCTGCATAGATATCCGGAGACATGCCTTCATTGCGGAATAGCAAAGAGTCCTAGTGATGCCGCTTATGTCCCACCCAAATAATTACAACATTAACAAATAGTGTACTTACGACACACACTCAAAATTTAAACACGCACACTAAGAAGAAAGCAGGCACACTAAATCAATTTCTAATAGCACACATACATAAAATGGGCGGGGCATTCACTTGTAAACATTTGCTATTTGCGAACATTCAACGCACACGCATGCAATTAGGGAGTCGAAGGCGATGGTCGATAATTTTTATCGATATTTAATTTTATCACATTCTTGTATTATACGAGTATAACTTTGTTTAATTTCCTCTAAATATTTTTTATTTTTTTTATTCAAGTACCTATCCGAAAATATAGTTTATTTTTACTAAAATAAAATGGGAATATTTTTTTAATATTGTTACCGTTAACAACTTTTCCTATAGGACCAAACCTGAAATCCCGAAAAAAAAATCAGCTGCTCCCTATATTTTGACGAGTTATGCGAACACAAATGTAGGGAACAGCTGATTTTTTTTTGCGATTTCAGTTTTGGTCCAAAGTTGTTCATAATGATGAGTACAATGACCTCTTAATAGGTTTCTGGTGTTTTACAAATAACCCTGTATATGAAGGGCGGGCGTTTTGGGGGACTGTTTTTGTAACCTTGACGTCCGAAAAGTGCTGATTCTCAGCCTAATTTGAATAAATGACTTAATTTTGATTTTCTACATCTGCATGCTTTACATTGTCATAAGACGATTATTTATGTTAAAAGTTAAATCTCTTAAAATTGAACTGTATCATGCATGTTCTTATAAGGAATAAAGATTCTTTAAACCTAACAATAAGATGTGTACTTCGGGTAAGAAAATATCAAAAGGAACATTCTCAATTAAGTATGTTTATCTTTACATAAATCGTTTTTAATTAACAGATTTTCACTGTATTTTCGTGATTTTATTCAAATCCATCCTCTTTTTGGTTTTACTTCTGGCCAGGTATTGGCCACAGTTTTTTATACCTACCTACTAATTACTGAAAATTAACACCGTCGTATAAATTATATTAATTATTTCTAGTAACTTCAAACAATCTAGTTAAAACTACACTCGAAACATTATGGGTGCGTTTAAATATGACCTTCTTCTTCTTCTTGGTGTAACTATTAGATGACTTAGGTATTACGAGTGGTCGACTTGACGTCATTTCCGAATTCTACGTTAAATTTAGCGGAGACATCTATCAGTCTACTCTTCATTTTAATGTCTCTTCACGACGAGGCGACGATGTCTATTTATTTTATTTATTTATACATATTATATTAATAACCATCTTATATTTACAGTTTGCACGACACGTACAAGTAGAACTAACTGCAGGAACCGAATTGTGAAAGCATAAGAATGCTGTCTCCAACAGCGACAGTAGAGAATTTTTCACGTGATGTGCGTTTCAAATTCTACACTATTTTAATGAATGTGAATCATTGTTTTACTCTAATAGGCACACGATACCGCGTAGGTAGAGGTACAAGCTTACAAAGTGAAAATTTAGAACATCGTAAAAGTCAATACCGCGCTTTACTTTGTGTAAATAATTTCATCACCACTGCTCTCAAAACGGTGAAGGAAAACATCGTGAGGAAACCGGCATGTCCTAAAACCAAAAATTCGAAGACATGTGACCTCTACCAACCCGCACTGGGCCCGCGTGGTGGTTTACGGCCCACTCCCTCTCATCGAGAGGAGGCCAGTGTCCCAGCAGCAGGAACATTATAGGCTGATTATGAAAAGTCAATAATCGCTTAGCAACTCGTTAAATAAGAATACGCATTATGTAGGAATGCTTGGTGATAATGACCAGCTAACTCTAAACAATTTATTATTCCCGGCGCATCGCGTGTTCCAAAAATATCACTCACCTACCTATACAATGTTCTACGAAATGAGTTTTTTCGTGACTCCGACTGATTTTCTTTGATTTAGGTACCTACATGATTATTTTCAAAGTTCCTAGTATTGCAGATGCTAGTGCTCATCTTTATGTTGCGGATATTGAGATGACGAAGAACGATAACATTTTATAATGCGTAATAGGTGGGTACTGGTACATACATAATATGGCGTATGATCGTGAATTCGAAGGATATCCATAATAACTACACTAGTGATTGATCAATTTTCAGAAAGTTTGTTCAATTTTACTGTCCATGTCAACTTATTTTTATTTTGGTTAACCAAACACAAATGAGATTTAACAGCGGATTTGCTAATCTTAGACTTAATTAGTACGCCTGGCAATTAAAATAGATTATAAGTACAAGTAGACTAACACTACATACCTATTCTTGCAGATAACATGTGACTGATAACGTTCTCAAGGAAGAAGAACGGTTGTATAGACGGCGTATAGTTGACGTAGCTGATGTTTACATAGGGTAATGTTTAGTATTGTTATCGAGTAAATACTGCGTTACATGTAAACATGTCTGTAATGGGTTATAATTATACACTGGCAGCCCAGCGGCTTGGACACGTAGGAATAAACACAAGGGAGCTTTTCTCTAAAGGTCGTGGCGAGAAATCAAGTACGTAGACTTACTTAGTTATTTAACAGTTTTCAAATAAAAAATCTGGACATTTCGGACATGCAGAAAATGCCTTTTCGCTCGTACATAGGTATAAGTACAAGTAATAGGTGCATGCAGATGAAGTAATATAAAATTGCAAATTCTCCTAAAATTTCACATAACTTTTGTAAATTTTCCGTGATGGTACTTTTCAGACCGACAAAGCGTGTTGACAAAGATTTAGTAAATTCAATTCGTCAACAATGTCAATGAAGGTGCTGATAGAGAAAAGATAAAATGTGTCACAGTATAAGTACTGAGAGCACAAAGAAGAAGAATTTTCAGACTGAAGATAATTTCAAAAGACGATCATTATAGTTCTAGCCATCGTTAGAACTTACATTGGTTAAGACATGATATACACGAACAATGATTTTGTTGTCATTACACTCATTATTAGCTACAAGACTCCTATCAACAACAACAGTCCAAATAATGTCCAATAGATACGTTAATAATAACATCAATGTTTCCAAGACATGAAAACCCGCAGATTACTCAGAAACACGATCATACGAAGACTAGAATTGGCAACTCGATTACAGCTGGAAAGTTTCATCTTTGAGAAACTTTTCCAGTTGCAAAGTCTCACTTTGTGTCAGTGTCTGTGATTCTACTGGCTGCTTCTTTTATATTCTTTAACGCTTGGTGCTAAAGAATATAAAAGAAGCAGCCAGTAGAATCTTCGAGACTTCGACACTAGAAAGTTTATGCCAGTAAAAACAGTTTTGAAAAACCCTCACGTTTTATAGTTTTTACATATTATACGAATAATAAATCTCTTTAGAATTACATTCTACATAGTTCAAGTATGATTTGAAGGCGTATTAAACATGACACTTTAATTGTAAAGTGATATAAATCGAAATTACGATTAAAAATGCATGTAACTATACTTTACCACGCGTGAACTGCACGTATGCATTACAATGATGGCATTAGATATTATTTCTAAAATCTTCAATGTTGCATTTTTATTTGAGCTTTATTTTAATCGCATCATTAAGTACAAATTGATTGAATTAATCATAGTCAAAATTAATATCTTTCGCATTCAAATCTGCCCGCCCACTCAATTTAGTTAATCGCGTTCATTACTATAAATAAAGTATCAGATCAGCAATGTCGACTCGTGTCTTGGTACTGTTCGAGTCCAAATGAATCAGCAATTAAACACTGTCATAATTAGCTTATCTGTTTGTGGTTGATGGGATCTGTCTATAAAGTCATTGAATGTTTCAACAAACAATAGATAACAACCTCGTACCTAAGTACGACAAACAAATATATTCTGCGCCATTCTTCCTCTTGGATTTGTAACGAGATAAGATTTGATGCTCACCATGTCATCGCTTTTATCAACCAAGAAAAAGTAAAAACAAATGCGCCGAAAATAAAAGATTTTGTTTTTCAAATCTTTTTAGTTAGGCCCTTTTCCCTACGGGCGTATAGACCACGCCCGTAGAGAAAACATGTCTATAGATCAACAAGCTTCCATAGTGATCCACTGACGACCGTGCCTACATAGGTACGGCGAATAAACCGTAGTTTTTCACGGCAAAAAAAAAGTGTGTATATAGGGCCGTAAGGGCGGTGAGTCGGTTTAATAGCTTTTTACGTGATATCAAAAGCATATTAATATTATTATATAGAACTTCGTGACAAAGCCACCATAAAGAAAGTAAACAGACAAAGAAGTAAAATGTAACCAATGTAATGGACGTTCATGGAAGTGACGACAATAGTTCCGATTGATGTCAAACAACACCTGGCACTAGCAGTGCCACACAGTGCCATCGAACTGCCAACTAGTGTGGCTGGATAAATCGATCATACAATTAGCCCAAACCCACATTTTTTCGGTCAATCCATGAGGCGACAAAATGTAAACATCAATTAAAATATCAAGTTATGACGAGCTTCTAACGAAAACCACTAAAGATATAAATATCGTGTGTTATTTTAACTATCACTCAAAACTTAATAAAATTAATTTTAATATGAAACAGGAAAAATATTTAAAAGCAAATCTTCAGGAACTCACAATTTTCTCTCAATGACATGTGTCATTGCGAGTAAGAGAAAATTGTAAAATAAAAATAAATTCATCTGAAAAATGCGAATTTTTTCTTTTGAATAATTTCCAAACTTTTGAGTAATGATCGTTATTTACGAAGTCCTGTCTTGCCCGCGTCGTTGTTGAAACTTCAAAAGTAGGTGTATGATAAATAAAATATGAAAAATCATGAACACTCACTGTTGAGCATGGCTTCGCTGGGCGCCGGGACTACGGGCCGGTCGTCCACCGGCGACTGTTTCTTCTTATTCTTTTTCTCATCTTCCTGCTGTGAATCAAACAGTGCACTGTTATCAGACATACACACGATTATCAACACTATTCCACAATATATTCTGTACACAATCCGACTGCACTGCCAACGCGCAGTGTTTATTAACAAGTCATGTAAGAAAATAATGCTAACTGATACTGATTTTTTTTTATCAATTTGCTGCTGTTATCAATCTTGTCATTCGTTTTATCGGACTATTGTCTGATCAATAAAGCGTGCTTATCTACTGGAAATATAATAAGTTTGTCTATACAGTCATGGCGTACAATGAGTGATTTTGGGAAGAGTGATGGTGCAGATAGTGATGGGACGTACATGACTCATGCTCGTCAGGCTGATTATAGTTAGGTCGCCGCCGGCCTGCCACCGCCTCTGGCTGGACGTAGTCGACGTAGAGAAATCGACTAGCGGTCGCAGACGGTGCACTATTTATAGGAACATGTCATTACCATTGTGATCTTTAAATGTAACGCGTTACTACTGCATTTGGCTCTCAGCTCCGACATGTCTACCTGCCCACCTATGCTACATACAACGTTAAAAGACACGTAATGCCTACTTAAGGTGTGAAATTAGAGTTCTAATTTATTAGCAAAACAATCTGGTCGAATTATCAAAATATTACCAGTTAAGACAATTTTAATAAAATATTAGATACCTATTATGTTTTTGGCACAACCCCAAGTAACATGGGACAAGGGCAGGAAGATGATGACCTACTGCGAGAAAATGTAGCTAAACAATTACTGCAGGATATGGAACAGTTTCATGCTATGATTATTTTAATTAATTCCAATGGAATCGCCGCCGAGGTAGACCGCGGCGAAGGTGATGGGGCCAAGATGGCCAGAGATCGCACAAAAAAGAGAGGTGTGGAAGGAAAAAGGGGAGCCCTTTGCCCAGCAGTGGGACACAACATAGGCAAAAAAAAAATGGAACTATTCCACAGGCACACAAAAAACATGACCGGTTATTTATTGCACCATGTAGCGCATGAACATTTCACCTATCCCTGAAAATATGAAAGCTTTGTGTCTGAATAACATTCAAGACCCCCGGGTACAGCATGACCAGTGATCTTGATAATGATTGACCTTCATTTTGTAAAGTTCCAAAATGTTACGCCGCTCTTATACCGAGAACCATGGTCAGTAGGTAGGGTATACATAAAATGTAAGGTAGTTACCTACTGCAAGATTGTACACTACTATGTTTTTCATGTAGCCACTCCAGGAACTATCCATGAAGTATGCAGGGTAACCTCGACATAAAGGCGCGTAAGTACTCAAGTTCAGCGGAACCTCTGAGAATTTTACATAAAGTGCTGGAATCGTCCGGGAGAGAGTGCGGCTTCCGGGACGTCGAGAAGTGCAATAACGTTGAGATATGAAACTTGCATGCTTGTATTTTGTATTGGTTATTTTTTTCATATATTTTCATATGGGAACTAATTTTTTGAGCTGTTATTTAAATATTCGAGATGTTATTATGATCAGTTGAAAAACATGTTGAGCAGTTATTTAATTTAATGGCGGTTAATTAATTATTGCGACAGTAAAACATGGACAGTAATAAAAAATCAATTAGTCGGTTATTTTATCATACAATGTCAATTTTTACATCGAAACAGCTAGGTTAGGTTAGAACTGTGACCACACAACGCACGAGCCGAGCGAGCGAAGCGAGCGGTGCCGCGGTAGCAGCCGGCGAGTGGCAGAAACATATTTTTGAATACAAAACCAAACATTTTAACACGTAACCCCTCGTTCAATAATTTTTACCGCCCATTTAATTATTTTCCTGCTCAATTATATATTCACTGATCCATTTCATTATTTTTTATTACTCATTTTTGTTTACTTTACTGCTTAGTTTTAACTGCGGTGCTAGTTATTAAACGTGCCATTTATAATTTTTAACTCACCAAAACCGCTATTTACAACCGCCTCTTTAAATCAGTGCCTTTTCATATATATCTATATATGTATATAAAAATGAATCCCCATTTCCCTTGGTCACGTCATATCTTGAGAATTTACCGATTTCATCCAACTTTTTTTTAAAGTTTTCTAATACTTTGTAGAAGGTTCTTACGGAAAAAAATATATAAGAAAGTTGCTTCACGCGGACGAAGTCGCGGGCAGAAGCTAGTTGTTAATAAATATATCATTATCATTTCTTTATCTCCGAGAGCTTTTTCGTTAGGCTGATTATAGTTATAGTCGACGCCCAACCTGTTACCATGGATTCAGTAGATTCTGAAATAACGCCCCTTCACCCCTTTGCTTTGAAATTTTTAGTCGATTATCAAAAAAAAAACTGCTCTTCCATAGAGAAGCAATACCTACGTAGTCAAAATGTACGGAAGAGCTCACTTTTTGTTTAATAAACACTTTAGGTATGATAGGGGATCTAAAATCATGTGCTGAATTCATGGTCACAGTTTGGGCGTCGATGTCCCTGTCACCCTGTATAAGACATTTGACCCACGATGATTGTAATTGAGTCGTGTTAAAATTAAAGGTAGGAAGCACTGGGGTAAGTACCAACGAGTCTTGAGAAAACTACCCAAGTTAAATAGACCTTTGGGCCAAGATTTCGCCATGCATACCTGAAATCTTTCTTCCGTTTAAGTATGCACCTACCTACTGACTTTACAAAGAGAGACTGAGAAACTGTTTTGTTACCTACCGAAATATTTAGTAGATATAAATTACTGTGAAGCTGTAAAGTCAGAAGTAGGTACTAAAACTAATGCAAGCTGCCATGCTTTACGATTAAATAGCAATTCACTATTTAATTGCTCTTTTAAGTATGGATATAATGTAGTTGGGAACTAAAGTAAAATTGACGTTGAGAAATATGTTGTGGGCAAGGACAATGTTTATCTCTGTCCCCACGCCTGCTGTTGTTAAACATTTGTATGGTTTGATTTACACAACAAACGCCTACTACGATATGCAATGAAGAAATGAAAATGAAAGCAAAAAGGATGCATAAAAGAAAATATACGCACTGTCTCCGTGAGTAACAAACAGATTCATTTGTGAAAACTTTTTTGCAAAAAAAAACAACCGACTTCCAAAAACGACACTACAAAGTGAAAGATAACTTTAATTTCGGAAGTCGGTGTCGTTGGGTTCGCATTTTCGTTGTTTGCCATCGACTTCCGAAATTAAAGTTATCTTTCACTTTGTAGTGTCGTTTTTGGAAGTCGGTTGTTTTTTTTTGCAAAAAAGTTTTTATTTTTCACTTTTTAGTTGTAATTTTTACCAGTAATTTTGGTTTAAAAACCAAACTACTAAACCGTTTTCGATGAAATTTCTATGGGACAATTTTTACCAGTAATTTCGGTTTAAAAACCAAACTACTAAACCGTTTTCGATGAAATTTCTATGGGACCATTTGGGAAGTATACCCTTTCCAACAAAAAAAGAATTTTTCAAATCGGTTGGCAAGCGACGGAGTAATGCGCGAACAAACATAAAAAAAAAAAAAAAATACAAACATCCGAATTGAGAACCTCCTCCTTTTTTAGAAGTCGGTTAAAAATACAATCACGTTTGTGTTTACTGTTGGAGTTGCTAATTTCCATTTAATCCACATTTAGTCCAATGGATATTTACAATAATGAACTATTTATAATAAATTAGAATTAGGCATTCCATGTAACCTTGACATAGCTTGCGCGTAATCACTGCGCCTGATGCCAATTTGTTCATATTGGCTGATAACCATGCCAAATCGTAGTGAGTTGTGACGACCTAATTAAATATAAGAACAACAGTGAGAAAACATGGTTTTATAAACAAATGAACACTGATTGAGAAACTGCGCTCTCCAGAAAAAAATATTTTTATTTGGATATACGGCAGTAAAATAATTTATGAGCAGATAATATTAAAATCGTAAATCATAATAACGGATACAAATAGCACAGATTATATACGAAAGCTTACTAACATTGACCCCAATCTTTCCTTCATACGATCCATGAAATTAGATTTTTCATAAAGGAACGTATTCTAAATAAAAATAAATGCGTAATGAATGATTGATAGAGAGATTAGAAGCATAAGGCATGGTGGAGTGCGAGTGTGACTCTGTGTGACCGAGCGGAGTTCGCATTGAAATAGCTCGTCACTCGTGTCGCGTTTGGCACGGCGTCAACTCGCGACGCGGCCAGTAAACACCTCCCGCTTTGTGAAAAAATGCGACATGCCCAACTCTGTGTAGGTAAATAAACCGAAGCTGTGATGTATCGGGCTCTAAGATGAGTAGACGACGCGCACGCCGCTTCAAAGAGCACGTTAAATCAACCCGTTTCATTGTTAAACAACAGTCGCGCCGAAACAAGGTGATCCTAAAATTAAAACAGTTTTCCGAAAGCGTTACAGATGCTAGATTGCGCACGAAAATAATTGTTTGTAATTATAACACTATGAGGTATTGAGCCGCGTTGACCCAATTGTACGGACTTCACAACAAATAGACAAAGCGCCTTGAGTGAAATCTGGTCCGGAGCTTTCTGATAATGAGAATTCTTATTTCATTCAGAGTACGGCGACACTCCATTATCTATACGTTTGCTAAATTAAAAGACGAGCTGACAGTTACATGAAAACATCGTTTTTATCACACGAATAAAAAAAAGAAAATATTAATAGTTCACATGAAAACTTTGGATTGTCGACCTTTAAGTAGCTAGGGTCATACGGCCAATGACCATCTAGGTAGAATAAAAGGCTAGCCTCATTAAGCCGACATCCATCGGTTCGTAGCACCTAGCTTTTAATGCCGAGCAGCTCAAAACCTTCAAATGAATGCCCAAAGCCGGCGAGGAATGTTTCAAATTACATAGTTGTGAAATGTTCACAAACATACGCTGCATACTTGCCCTCAGCGGCGGCTCTGAGAGACGCTTTGAAAGATTCCCAACATATCAGGCGAACAGACGAATGTCATAAGGTGCGCCCTCCAGAAATTCTTGGCTAAACCACACTAAACTTTAAAATACGACTGTGACATTGTCAGTTTATTTTGTTCACACGCATTTACGATACGGAGAAGTGAAAGACCTTCGCTAAAGTTTCACCTACAAAACAAACGCAGTGCAGTCCGTAGTTACGTTATCTATAAGTACACAAATAAAATTGCAGTGCCTGTTTGTAATGTAAAAAATGATAACATATTATACGGTACTTATAACAAAAAATCAATTTTTAAAACTTTGTTTGTCTGTCTGTCTGTTTATTCCGGCTAACCACGCTAACGCCACAACCACACACACGCGGGCAAAGTCGCGGGCATAAGCTAGTTCTTCATACAATAAAGACAAACGTATAGGTGCCTACTTATTATTCAAGAGATGTGATGCTAATAGGTGAAAGTTAATAGGAAACACATAATGAAGGACCATGAACCTAATTAAAACAAGTCACTTAAAATTAAATTACAACTTACTTTTCTTCTGCTTCTCGACGTAGTAGCCATGCCCTGTAAAGATAGAAATAATGATATTAACACCAAATAGTCTTCATTGGAAACTTACATTCCTTTGCCAGTCTTGAAACAAATATTCTCACTTCACACCAAGAAAGTTTTGACAAATTAATTAAAGCTTAACATTTGTCTTGACGCAGCCGTCAAACGTCCACCAGTACACTTAACTAACCAAAACGCCACTTACTCAAACTTACAATAATTACCTGTCCTTATCAAACAAAATGAGTGGGTGAGTAACTATCTTAATGGGTTGTCAGTTGCTTACATAATAACAAAACGTGGACTTGATTACGAACTCTGTGAACCACTTTTAATTGCCAGAGAAGTGATTGGATACCTTTGTAGACTACAAGTATTCTTGACATCGATATTCTCCAATATCAATAACTCTCGGAAACTTGGTATTCCAGGAAATTTTCAGGAAAACGTGCACGACCACTCAACAGTAAAGAGTTGAAGAGAATCGAGCACTTCACAGTGATTTTAAATTTTCAAATACAATAATATTTTGCTCGTTATGTAAATATATATTGCTTTTTGTACATTCAATTTTTTTTTATAACTAATTTTATTTGATTTGATATTTCAATAAACGGATATAATTTAATATTTAACTAAATTTATAAGTTATTATTTATTATTATTATCAAAAATATTGTCCATAGGAAACCAATCACGTTTTTATACGGAATTTTTTGTTTTAAAAACTGTTTTGTTACATAATATTTTCGTGTAAATTAGGAATGTGACAATGGGTTATTTTGAACTAAAATAAAACACGTTAATAAAAAACTAAACGTACATATTTAACGATCACTTTTAACTGCTTATAAAATACCATTAATATAGCAAGTGTTGATGACTGTTAAATTGCCTTTCAAACCACTATTATCGTAATTCAAGGGACTTTAAATGGTTTATTTCGAGTTATTCAGTAGTTCAGTTCAGTAGTAGTTCAGTATTCAGAGTAGCAGTCCCTTTCAAATAAACGGCCTATCGGACAGATATTGTTCACTAATGTTTGCAGACATTCTCCACTACATTATGAGAATGCTTTTAAAATATTAAACGACCATTTTGCTAGATATATTCCTTACGTACAGGTAATTAACAAAATGATTGATCGTTTGGGAAATTGCTTGGGTGAATTTGGAAACTAGTTTTCATCATATAAAACCGAATTTTGTAAGGCAACGTTGTAAAATACCCCACACTGTTATGGCCAAAAAGAATCCATTAGTTAGGTAACATTTCGCCCATAACGTGATTCCGGTAGTTATTGAACGAAAATATTTTCATGGTTACTCAGGTTATGTAAATAATATCCTGCCGTGTACCTTACATTTTATTAAATTGGCCTTTTTCCAAAATAAACTTCGGAAGATTATATAAAATATGCTACAAGTGTACATACCTATGGCTACAGTACCCACCGTATGAGATTTCTGATTTATTGCACCTAAAATTCAAAATGCTGGTCTACATAATTTTATTTTTTTTATAATGTACTGACCTCAAGCACATCAAGCTACCCGATATTGGCGCCGATTCCCTTGTTCACAAAATAAACTAAATTTAAGTTCAATGCATCTTTCTCTTTCTGTTTAATTTAGAAAAGGACAGAAGATAAATATTAGTTTAGTCCTGTCAAACTAGTCAACGTATTTTTAGCAGCCATGTTTTTAATCACGTCTAATCTGTCTATCTTAATTTGACAGGAGTAAACTAATATTTTATCTTCTGTCCTTTTCTTAATGAAATAGAAAGAAAAAGATGCACAGAACTTAAATTTAGTTTAGTTTGTGAACAAGGAAATCAGGGCCATTATCAAATTTTGCCAATCAACCTTGCACCTAATACCACCTTAAGCAATAAAGTTGAAAATCTATTGAAGAAATTTGACAGATTGTAGTAGCTTCATGTGCTGGCGTCTGTACTTTAAGTCGAATAACATCGAGCTCATTCGAAGAGGTGTCATCAGTTTCCCCTTAAACATTATTGTTTAAAGTTATTCTCGTTAGCCGTAACACGTCAAACATATTCCTGGTCATTAAAATAGTGTTACTCGTGCTAATATTAGAAGACATAGGTACTTCCTGAACAGATGTCAACGACCTTCTGTAACTAGGTCAAGGTTATCACACAAGGCGCCAGATCATTGTTATTCAGATAAGTTGTGGTCTCCTAATTGATCGAAGTTATGAACGTCATTGATATTCCAACGGTTTTTGAACCATTACTCGCACCAAGAATACTATCGCGTGTACTTTACGAATTTTAAGTACGTTTATTGTAATACTTTTCATGATATAGAGCAAATTTTCATGCAAAATAACAATAAGCTAAAAAAAATAAGCTGGAGTGTTTGAATGTTTTCGGAAAAAATGTGAGAATAAAGGACTTACGCAGTTCGCGAAGCGCTGTAACCCGACACGTATGTTCCGGAACATGACGTGCCCCCAGTGACAGCGCACATTCATCGTTTACTAGTTGCCAGTAACCTGGCCGTGTTCTTGATTTCGGGACAAGTTCCGATCAGAAATAGCAGGAGCAGTGGCCGAGTTCCCGATTGTGTTCTCTATTTTCTATTTATAATGTTCGAAGTGTATCGGCTGATACGAAACACTGTCCATTTGCTAATCCCACTGCACAACCGGTAACGACTTACTAATACAAGTTATTTATCTTCAATTTTACAGAGGCGCGAGTTTCTTTCTCATGCGACCAATTTGGATTCAGCTCAACATAACAAATCCTACGCATTTTTAAAAAGGTTCATCCACAAAGTACGTAGTGAGGCCAAATGAAAAATTCTTCACAATATCTGAAATCATAATTTAAATACTAAACAGATGCCACACACTTTCGAGTATTGCTACAAAAACAACGGTCACGTGCGAATTGAATACGCACACTGTGATTCCGTAGACTCAATGAACTAGAACATCTACGGCGTAGTCCCTCTACAGCGTAGTCCTTCTACGCGTAGAGGGTCTACGCCGTAGAGGGGTACTATAGACTACATAATAAATCATACCTTTATATGCGTATGCGCGATGTAAAGCAATTATTTTATCTTAAAACTCATCAATAATAATTAAAATAAATAACTCAATTTGAAATACCAAACAATTGGTATTTAGTGCGAGAAGGTGCCGAATGTAGTCTCATGTTTTTATACTTGGGTTTCTTCATTCTTTGCACGAAACCCTAAAAATGTGCGAGAATCCGCAACATAAATCACTTTGGTTTTAGTATGCTTTAATGTCTTGAGACATCGTATAGGAATGCGGGTGAACAAGACTTTAGAACGTTTTGCTACTTTCTCTATTGCTCATACATATAGGAGAAAGAAGAGGTAAAGGAATATTCAGTATCAGAAAAAACCTTGGAAACAAATCAATCAGTGGTCTCGTAGCAAAGCACCGCGTCGTAGCCGTTTATTGTCCCTAAAAACC
This sequence comes from Apamea anceps, assembly GCA_951799955.1. Classification (NCBI taxonomy): domain Eukaryota; kingdom Metazoa; phylum Arthropoda; class Insecta; order Lepidoptera; family Noctuidae; genus Apamea; species Apamea anceps. Next base: position 9,193,347 of record OX637515.1, on the reverse strand, counting down.
GCTACGACATTTGCTACGCCAAACGCTACGGTCTACGCCTGACGGTTAGATGCTTTGGGAATTAACTTTTTATTTCCTCAGAATGAGTTGAAGTAAGATGGATCAAAGACTATCCTATTTTAATGCCAACAGAATATTAGATGGTTCTAGGAGACGAGATTGAAAAACGTTAAATAACCAAAATGAAACCTTGATGACAGAGCTAAACGAGCTTTTTCGAAGAGTTCTGCTGAATATAAAATTATAAGGAACACACTATAAAAAAGACTTAGAATGATTCAACAGTTAAGATTATCTGAGTAGGGTTTCGGCTAGTCACCGTTTATAGTTGTCGGGGCGATTAAATCATGTACACAACCCCAAGTTGCCCGAATGCCCTGCAGGCTGCAACTTGCGTGATATCAGTTATTTTTAACCGACTTCTAAAAAAGGAGGAGGTTCTCAATTCGGATGTTTGTATTTTTTTTTTTTTTTTTTTTTATGTTTGTTCGCGCATAACTCCGTCGCTTGCCAACCGATTTGAAAAATTCTTTTTTTGTTGGAAAGGGTATACTTCCCAAATGGTTCCATAGAAATTTCATCAAAAACGGTTGCGTACTTTGGTTTTTAAACCAAAATTACTGGTAAAAATTGCAACTAAAAAGTGAAAAATAAAAACTTTTTTGCAAAAAAAAAAACAACCGACTTCCAAAAACGACACTACAAAGAGAAAAATAACTTTAATTTCGGAAGTCGGTGGCAAACAACCAAAATGCGAACCCAACGACACCGACTTCCGAAATTAAAGTTATTTTTCTCTTTGTAGTGTCGTTTTTGGAAGTCGGTTGTTTTTTTTTAGATAACAAATACTCAGTGCATCGTAGTCTAGGTACTAGTGAGCTTATCAAATCAAACCAAGATAGTTTATCTTGGTTTGGATTTGATAAGCAGGACAAATGTTTAGCAAATAAAGATATTTGTAAAAAATAGTTGATTCAGTAATAAATACGTATAAAACTGCTAAAATGAAACCATAAATAAATATATATTTCCAAAATACCTTAACGAGGCAGCATTTGGCGGCATCAACAAAAACTAACCAAGTTTCACATAACCTTCCACTATTTCAGATAATTGTATGACACAGCGCGAATATCGGTCGATAAATACAAGAACATTCTGTGTAAACAGACAATTTAGTTCTAAATAGCGAACTTGTAATATTTTGAACAAATATGTAAGTTCTATTAGCATACAAACTGCTGTACTTAGCGAAAACGTGATAAATTAACCTTTTTCTAAAATGCAATAACTTATATGACTGTAACGTCGTCAAGTTTAAGGCTTATCGGAAGTTCTTTATGTTGATTGAAGAAACCGCGTAGCAGCAAGCGGCACCTCGTCGATCGATGCGGTCAAACCGTTGGACCAACCTTGCACCACTATCGAACACGTAAATATACCTTATGTATTGACAAGTAGGTTTATACCTCATACCTACTTCTGAACATTGTCTTACTCACTTGGTAACACGTACCCATTACAATCAAGTCTTCTTTGATGGAGCTGAATAGAAAGATTATTCACTAACATTATCTAATCAAAATTACTCTCTCTTATTCACTAATTTTATATTTCGTTAAGGTCTGTTTTTCTTATATGTAACAAGGTTATTTTTTTATCATATTGGTACTTCGAACTAGAAGAAAGTTAAAGTTCTCCCGATGGTTTGGTTTGTTTTGTTTACACGCCTCAATCATGGTGCTATTGGGTGTATTTAGAAAAATAAATAGTAATTAAAATCGAATACGAAAACAAACATCACACTAGTATTTCAAATTGCTTCGGTCAACCGACTCAGCTACAGACACCGGCTCGCCGGTCGCCGCATCCGAAATGATAAACAAACCGCACTTATTGCAACAAGCCGACTTACTATTTCAACACAATTTCTTTAGAATACATCCTCAAAACTTTCTTTTTGTCCGAAGCGTCTCAGAGTGTCACTATATCACAACACAGGATTTTCAAGAAAACACCAACACTTTCAAAGATCAACGCATACATTTGTTATATGTGCAGTTTAGTTGTAAATCCGGAAATGCCATCGGTTAGAGTAGCAGGTGATTATTAGTTCTGTACCTATGCCTTGTGGAGACGAGTGGAGCGAGTGGCGCGGCGGTTGCGGCGCGAGCGGTGTGAGCAGGCACGAGCGGTGCCGGTGGTGGCCACAGGGTTGCTGAGCAGCACGAGCCGGTGTCTCGCGGCCTTTGTACGTCGCACTAGGCGGGCGGTTAATGCGCGGGTATTTCTGTAGATCACAGCCATCGGACAAATCGCGACCGTGCGACCCGGCCTCAACGAGCACTCTAATAATAAACTTGTTTATATTTTTTATTCCCTCCATGACTTTTATTCTGATTCCTCACTGATGTCCAGCGGTGGACGCCAAGGCCTCGCTCCTCGACCTCGGGGACCACGTGCGCCTCAAAATAGACCGCAACGCGACACTCATCTTCGGTTCTCGTAATTTATCGAGAACGGAATAAACGAATCGGCGCCAAAGTGAGTTTTGGACGGTGGCGGGATGTCATAAAGAGTAAATTGCGAGTAGGTGTGTAGGTGTCGGTCGGTGCGCGTGGTGGGTACGTACCGAGAGCGTGTCAGAGAGCGCGGAGCAGAAGGCGCTGAAGCCGGTCTGCGCGGGGGGACTGTCCGGGGGGGGGCTGCCGCTCGCCCGCTCCATGGCGTGTGCGGCGTGGCGGACAGTCGGCCAGCACTGCCGCCTGCCGCCGCGCACTAACCCTCGCCTTACAAAAACCGCGCGGCTTGCTCGCTGCCCGCTCCCACCTGTCTGTTGTCGCTTCGTTTTGGCATCACTTGCGAACCACAACAATAACAGTAAATAATTATAGAAATACTATTTTAAGCTCACTCAACGCCGACTCAGACTAATTTGTAGCACTTCATCTTAACATAGCATTTGATTTTAAGCAGACTAGAGAACCGACTGGGCTAGTGACGTTCTTTGATTTACACGTTACATTTCGAACCATTTCCATTCCCATTCATTTCATTGTTTCATAGACAATAAACCAAGGCTACCGTGGATTGGTGGGTACCTACTTGCATGATATTGGTAGGTAGGTGGCTAGGTAGGTAGGTACCTACCTGCGTGGGTTCATAATGAGTAATGACTTGTCAAGGGTGACCTGTGTTCGACCGAACTGACTTTGGCCTGAAACCGCCTTCTTTCACGCCAAAAACGTAATTACTTTTATCGAGGTATAATGTTTAATGAACTCTTGGTAACCCAACGTGGGTTATCAAGAGTTCATCACATCCAGAAAGGTAATTTCTACTTTAATTAATCTACTATACTATTAACAGAATATCTCGGAAATTCCAACGAGCAGCGAAAATACCCACCAGTAAATAAAATCATACAATAGATTAAATGAAACCTTCTGTACTATCTGCCTAAAACAGAAAACGAAAATATTAAGCTTGGGTTTCGCCAAAAAATTGCTATCGTGTATTCCCTGATAACAACATAACAATAACATTAGGGTGGCCTTCGACCGCTACCCTTAATTTTAATCAGGCTTTGAACACAGTGAAAACTGCTTTCGTTATATTGTACTTATTGGTAATTTATGCCGCCTCATTGGTGTAGTTAGTTCACTTGCTTTTATTATAAGGTCATGGAATAAGCAAGTTAAAAGCGACCATTTATCATGAAATTTGATTGGATTAATATTTTAGAAATATTTATTTCGTTGAACTAAACATTTAAAAAAAACAAACCGACTTGGGTTTGATTTTTTTTCACGAATCGTCACGTCGTCGTCACAAATAAACATTTATTTTTCTTGCAAAAAGGCGCCTTAAAAAAACTTTTTTGCAAAAAAATACAACCGACTTCCAAAAACGATACTACAAAGTGAAAAATAACTTTAATTTCGGAAGTCGGTGTCGTTGAGTTCGCATATTCGTTGTTTGCCACCGACTTCCGAAATTAAAGTTATTTTTCACTTTGTAGTGTCGTTTTTGGAAGTCGGTTGTATTTTTTTGCAAAAAAGTTTTTATTTTTCACTTTTTAGTTGTAATTTTTACCAGTAATTTTGGTTTAAAAACCAAACTACTGAACCGTTTTTGATGAAATTTCTATGAGACCATTTGGGAAGTATACCCTTTCCAACAAAAAAAGAATTTTTCAAATCGGTTGGCAAGCGACGGAGTTATGCGCGAACAAACATAAAAAAAAAAAAAATACAAACATCCGAATTGAGAACCTCCTCCTTTTTTAGAAGTCGGTTAAAAATATGAAGATTATAACATGTGATAAATCCTGCTATCTGAACTAGGAAAACCTACCACACAGATTATCAGCCCCCCCCCCCCAAATCAGTATTTGAGTATTAAGTCTTAAAGATAATATTAACAAATTATTTTAGACTTTGGTAGGAAAACGAATGGCGGCCGAGTAGGTACTACAGGTTTAAAAGGAAAATCAAAATTTGCTGTACAGCATTTAACGCCTTGTTACCACACTCCTATCCAAGTGATTTATCATACTCTTCAAGATAAACAAACACTTCATCGAAAAATATTTGATTTCCAACTCGACTTCTGTAAATGCTCGGTTAAACACCTGTTTACATACTTCAGTAATGTTTTATGCCATCACGACTTTCCACAATAGTTTTTACTATCTACTTTACCGGTTCTAGTCGTACATATATATGTTACAATTTATAATTAAGTAATTTAAAGTACTTGTAAATTGTTAAAGAGTTTAAGACGCGTAGTTCGTATATAACTCTTCGTATTTATTATGTTTAGCGGAATGTGTTGTACAAAGAATATTATAGTTTTTATTGCAGTTCTTATAATACTTTTAAATCTTTGTTTTTTGGCACAATGTGGGAGAGTGAAGAGAGTGGTTGGAGCTACAGATGTCGACTGTGGTATAATACTTTTGTTATTCATATTCAGGTATTTGGTATCCATTTAATTATCCTTCATGGGACTTAAACATAACTGGCTAAATTAGGGTTTACTGAAGATATACCTCTATCCAACCCTTCGTGGGACACAGGCGCGATGTTATGTTATGTTATCCATCCATTGCAGAATACTCGCAACTTAACAACACAAATGTTTCATTATTTTTGTCACAAACAACTTATGAACATTAAGTACGCTACTTTCTTAGTTTATTAAACTGAACTCTTCAAATTTAAGTCAACAACAAAAACTTTCCTTAAAAATATGAAATAAATAGACAAAAAAGAGAAAAAGTGCTGGTGATAAAATGATTTCTGTCATAATACGAATCCCTGAATTCAGCCCTTCCTAAAATAAAAAAAAAATAAAAAAAACATTTTCTATACCTACCTACCTTCTCCACAAGTCTATGCACAGACATACTGCCCTTTTTCCTTTTTAACTTTAGAGTTAAAAAGGGAAGACTAAGTATTATTCTTTAAATAGTATTTAGTAATGTCAGTGTAATTCACTCAATAACAATTAACAATATGGACGTTATAATAAAGAGTTATTTATTTAGTTTACCCGTATTCTAATTCTGCGCCCACAGTAGGTAAGTACGTATATATATGACACTATATCTAACCAGAATCCTAATGTAGAGAAGCCGGCATATATTTTATAATATTAGTTAGGGATTTAAACTTTTCGCACACCAAAAAGATACAATGGCTGACTTAATGCTTTAATAGGCTTTATAGGCTACTTGTTGTCTCGGTAGCATGTTCCCGTGGGATAATTTCCGACAACCACGCGGGCGAACCCGCGGGCAGAAGCTTGTATAAAATATTTGGATAAGTCTACTGTCATAATTTATAACCCATCCTGTAGTCGTCGGATCACAGGCAGATTCTCGTATGATTTGAAACTCGTGTCGTTTTTAAGGTTCCGTAGCTTAATGGCCAAAACGGAACCCTTATAACTTCATCCCCTCGACCTTTAAAATTAATGAAGATCTATCTGTGCACCGCTTAACGATGGTGTAGTCAAATTACAAAAAAAAAACCCATAATTAAAAAGATGATTTTACTAAGTGACTTCGCAATTTCAGTCAATATGGCATATTTTCGGTTACAACTGCAGAAAGAACTTGGTTTTTCGTAGTTTTTTTGAGAAATACTATGAAATTCAACCTTATTTTTTGCGGCCGATTAAATTCTGTGCTCGAGTAAATATTACTCACGGACCACGGAACCCGTCGTTGTGCGTGATCCGACACCTGGCCGGTATTATCTTCATGTAGAACGTGCACGTGCGACGCTCAGCTGTTCTCTTTATCAGACGAAATCCTGAACATGATGTAAGTTTTGCAAAGTTTCGTCACAATAAAACTTTAATAACGTTTTGTAGGTTGTATGTAGGTGCCTAGAAATTTGGCAAAAATGAGCAGCTGTTTAGTCAAGTTTTTATTTGAGGGTCTGAATTTACTGAAATGATCCCAAAATTAATAAAGGGTGGCAGGGACATCGACGTGTAACCATGCGCTACATGATTCAGGAACTCTGTGTTGAAATATTTAGTCGGTTGTAAAATAAAAAAATGCAGTTCCATACATTTTGACCGCGTATATATGTACTTTTCTGAGAAACAGCTGATTTTATTTTTGATAACCGACGAAAAATATCTACCCTAGGGTACGTATTTATGATCATGTGCTGAAATCATGATTACAGTTGGCGCGTCGATGTCTCTGTCAACCTTTAGGTAACTTAGGTGCTGATGTATGATATAGGTAGGTCAACCATTCATCTGAAACAAATCCTAAACCGCAAATTAACCAAGTCTAGTTTATAAGACGTGGGAATCGAATCCGCGACCGCAAGGTTATCGAGATCGCTCTACAAGACAATAAGAAAACGATAGGTACCTGCTAAGTTTATTTAATAGGTAGGATCTATTTCTGGAAACCTCTGACATAATCACAAATATGCTAAAATATAATGTACACAGGGCGGCGGGAACATCAACGCACAACCTGTTAACATGGGTTCAGTATATGATTCTGACACCCGCGGTGAAAATTTGAGTCGGTTATTAAAAAAAATCTGTTGTTTCCTACAAAAGTGCAATGCCTACGCGCCTACGTGGTCTTAACGTATGGATAAGCAAACATTTTTTTAATAACCAACGAATCCTGAGTTTTGTACAGAATCTATGGTAGCAGGTTGTGCCATTATCCTATATAGGGTATAAAACAATATTTCAATCGAGGACGTCTTAGTCGAACTAAGTACAGGACCTAAGTCTTAAATGAGTAATGAGATAAAAAGGTTCGAGATACTCTCCGTTCATTCATGAATTTAAAACCGTACAAATACCTCTGCAGTTGTACGATTTTTTGTTGAAAAAATGGTATGGTGAAAATTTATAAGACACTGTCATTTTTTTTTTTTGTTTAATTGCGAGCCGTCTACATTACCATATTGAAAGGACTTACAGCTTAGGTATATAATTTACCTAAAATCTACATCTGTTGCATTGATAAGACTATATTGAAGTCAGATGATTTCCCTAATGACTGCAGAGGTCTGGCAGTAAACACAGTATAACAAAAAGCCGCAACATCAGAGATAAAGGGAACACACTGCGTTTGTTAACAAAAACAGAACAAGGGTTTACAAAGTAAGGTTTATGTCTATCACTATATGTATATTAGGTACATTTTTCTGAACTACATAGAAAAGTGACACATTTCGTGATTATCCGGTGGCGGCTATAATGCTTAACACGTACTGCGCTCAACCGCAGGCGGTTTTGAACCGCTGAAAAATTTAACCAGCGGGTAATTGCGTAACACACTATTAGTAGCATCATCTGCCTAGCCTTTTCCCAACTATGTTGGGGTCGGCTTCCAGTCTAACCGGATACAGCTGAATACCAGTATTTTACATGGAGCGACTGCCTATCTGACCTCCACAACCCAGTTACTGGGTAATACGATAGGTACCTACCCCTTGGTAAGACTGGTTGTCAGACTTTCGGGCTTCTGACTACCCGTAACGACTGTCAAAGATCCACGAATGACAGCCGGGATCAACGGCTTGACATGCTTTCCGAGGCACGGAGGGGTCTCGGTATGTAAAGATGGTCACCCATCCACAGACCAACCGCGGCAAGCGTAGCTTAACCTGACCGATCGACCTGTGCGGCTGTTATTATTTAGCCACGGGCCCCCTCAACGTGTAACACACTATTAGTAGCAATAGGTTTAATTTTGACAATTCATGGCGTTATTACGTTGCTGAGCAGACACATTTTATGAACATATGGGCCGTAGAGGGTCAGTATGTAAAATTAATAGCCTATAACCACAGAAATCTTAATTAAGATTTCTGTGCCTATAACCTTTCTTAAGAGATGGACTATCAATTTTTCAAATCCATTCGTTTGGTAGTTCCAGAGATCAGTTCAAACAAAAAAACGAACAAATCTTCAGCTTTATTACTAGTATAGATAAATGATAAATCCCTACGAAAATTAGTCAAAAGTGCGTGTTCGTACCTGGTTTGGTGTTTTCAGCTATTTCAAAACCGTCTGCGTTTAATCGCAGTGCGTGCTAAGCCTAAGTGATTGGTTGTTGCGCTGCGAATTTCTGCTTCGATTCCCATCCCACGCGAAATAAATACTTGGAAGCAGTGGCGGACTAACAGGGGGGCGGAAGGGGCGGCCCGCCCCAGGCCTCCGGTCTTGGGGGGCCCCCAATTGCTTTCGCGTTCCTCTGATCAAATCCTAAACAAGATTTTAAAAATGTGCTTATACTTTAAGCATGGGCTTTCTCTACTTGATGAAGTATTGAAAGCACGAAAACACATATAATACGCTACAAAAAATAAAAATAAACTATCTATAATTTATTTATCAATTTTTTTTTTTGTCGATCGATTCTTATTTTATTTTCATCACCCATATCTATTCCACATTGTAGGTATGTATGTTTATTTAGCCTAAATAATTTAATTCGAATTTAAATTTCACTTGCCAGATTTTAACGAAATACTTATTTATACTCGTACATACAAATGTGAACTGAAAAAAAAAGCTTGTAAAACAAATTTTTTTTCAAAGCGGGGGGGCCTCATTCGACTTTGCCGCCCCGGGCCTCTGACGGGCTTAGTCCGCCACTGCTTGGAAGTATCGATTGTTGTTCCAGAATCTCGCGTGGTGTGCATATGAGATTTTGTGCTATTACAACATCTTAATTTTTTGCCGAATATCTAATACAAGGTCTAATGAAAGTCAAGCCAACAGCTGATTTTAATTTCTCGATAATTACATCGTAAAACTAAAATCAGTTCAGAAATAGTAACTAATTCAAATTATAGTTTCATGTATTTACATGATACACATATTTTTTACTTTCATGAGACATATTTATTATGTTTATTTAGCTACTATACTCGAATTTCGTCGCGCCAGGCAAACCAGACGTAAACACGTGAGTGAACCCGAGCTTGGTTTCAATTTGAAACTAGTTGGACACAGCCGGCATAAAAACGTAATTAAAATAAACCCGGAAAAAAACACTTAACGAAGCCGAAAGCCACTTGTAATCCCTGTCATTGTAATCATATTTTGATACTGGACACCTTTTGGTTACGGAGATGTTGAAGGTTAAAATTCCAACTTTTTCTGACGTTTTTTTACGAAAAAAAGTTAATGTTATAACACAACCTTAACCATACGACCCCTGTACCGTTGCATACACCCATAAGCACAGTGTTTCGCGTGTCAGCACTACCGCCAACAGCAAATATTCACCAAAAATAAAAGTCGTGTCCCAGCAATTATTTTTATGCAATGTTACTTAGTTTGATGTACAGAATGCGTATGTGATGGGCCTTTTTACACCCTGTATAGTTTGAGCCCAGTAGGTAGCCACGTTGATTGCAGCATGAGTCAACGGCGTTCATTAGGTTAACTGTTTTAATTCACTTATTAAAACAGTTAACATTTACAAACATATAAAAATTGTTTAATGTATTATGTCCATAGGCACACAACCCCGCGTAGCATCGCTACAAAACTCAAGCAGCCTGCGTCACTTGTGTGGGGCTACGATTCTTTCGCCACACTTCGCTCTGACTGCGGCCCACTGTGTGCTGAAGGATGAAGATCAGTATATATTGCAGTTGAACAACTACTGCGTCGAAGATGATGACCCTCTTCCGAAAGCCGAAGTATTGGAGATTATCAAACACCAGCAGTATGATCCGTAAGTCTTTTACTTGTCGTTTGGTTGATTGTAATCTACTAGTGTATATTTAAAAAAACCTACTTATATGCTTACTGCTACGCCAGACTGAAGGTTTTTGAAAATGATTTGCCGTGGTAAGCCCTTGCTGTGAAACACTCTGCTACGCACTTTCGTAGCACATGCACCTGCATGTTCCAAAATCATGATAGAAGTCGCACAACAGCAAATTAAATCAATATCTAAATCGCCTTACATGGTACAAAACAAGTTCAATAAAAAAGTGCCAGGGTAACAAACTAAGGGTCGGGTAGCAGCAGGGATTATGATTAAAGTAAATCCGTGACAGCGCTGCAGCACCACGTTCAGTCACGTTGTATGATTTCAGGATCACGAGAGCACATGACGTGGCTTTGTTGCGGGTCGCCCTTCATCTCGGTGACGTCACCTGGCTTAACCGCTCGCTCTTACCCACATCCTCGTTCGGATTATCAGGTGATTGTCTGATAACTTAAGGACGTAGGTGTAAGGAAGATTATATAGCTTACAATTCAACAACATCTGTTTATGTTTTATAGTACCTATCAAAGAATGGATCCACACAACTTATATTGTTTATTCCCTAGCTTCGTAGATCTTTCGGCTTGAACTTCAAGACGTAAAAGTTTTCCACCCGAAGAAGTTTTGGAAATTAAAATATTTAGAAAGCTCATTACTATTTAAATATAAACCACATCTGCAGTTATTAGGGTAGGATAAGGTCACATTAATATTTAGATCGTCTAGTTCAGATATTATTCAAGTCCGGACGTCGACCACGTTTCAGGTGAATGTACAATATTCGGGTACGGGTACAAAGATGTGGACACAAAGGAAACTTCAGAGCGACTGTTGGCGGGCACACTGCGAATAGTTTCGTTGGACGAGTGCACCGGAGCCCTGGGGCCGTACCTAGCGCCCCGGTATGACAGCGGCATGATGTGCGCTGTTGGCGATGGAGTCGACGCCTGCCAGGTACCTTCAGGCAAACTAATTAATTGAATTCATCTTCATTACTGTTTCTAAACGTACCTACCTAAATACAAGTGCAGTAACTATTAATTATGGGAGGATAAACACAAGTCACAACGTATTTATAATAATTATTTACATAGGTAAGTAGATTACACCGATTTATCTACCCGCTCGCTATTCAGACCTACCTACGTTGCGTGCATAGCATAGCGAGGACGTCATTAACCTGCAAAGGTAACGATTATATCATAACTTAGATAACATTTTTTTGGATAAAAGTCATAACTCGCCGTCGAGGTAGACCACGGGGAAGGTGATGTGACGATCTGATAAGGTTTGCAGGTTCAACATGGCCAGACATCGCAAAAAAAAGGGAGGATTGGAAGGAAAAAGAGGAGGCCTTTGCCCAGCAGAGGGACACAATACAGGATGAAATTGAATTGATACGACAAATTAAAATATCTAATTCAACGTGCATTAAGGAAAGGGATGCACAACGTGCCCGTAGGCGAGCGATTTGGCAACGTCATCGCGCGCCCTTTTTTTCGTAGGAATGGTCAAAATTTGGTAAATACCTACAGCTTGTTCAACGCGTTGCCAACTTGCTTCATGTTGTGTACTCAGTGATGAATGAATTGCTTATCAGGCGAGCGCTAAAATGAATACCTACATTAATTTTCTTATTAATTTTCATAATTTTGAAAAAAAAAATATTCAAACGGCGATTATTCGTGTCTACTTGAAGGGAATATCTGAGTTTGCACTATCTAAGGCGATAATTACACGATTCTTTTCTAGAATTTAGATTTGGGAAATGACAATTTATAATGATCATGTAACAGTTATTGCTCCTCCTATTTCGATTTGTCGCAAGTTTTCAATTTCATCCTGTATAAGCTAGCAAAAAAAAGAGTCTTAAAATATTATGTACCTCAGTAGCTACCTATATCTGTCTAGACTCAATAGGAAACCAAAATACTTTCCCTTGCCGATGCCGTGCCGTCGCGAGCGGCGGCAAAATGACATTAACGTATTGATGAGCCGGGTGAACGACCTGAAAGTTAAAAACTCTACAAGAATGTGCTGTGAAACTTACCCTCGTTCGTTCTGCTACATTGTGGCTTTACTGGCAGTCAATCAAACTTTTATTTGTATTTATTTGCCAATTTAGCAACCCAAACGACTGGGACTGTGGGATTAGCCAGTTTCGAAGCTCAAGTCAGGATTGCGAGGTATAAAATCATTTGTATCTGTTTTGACTTTAGATATTTTGGGCCATAAATCGTTTTTTTTTTTAATGTATTCTGTAACATAATCTACATACTCACAGTTATCTACATTCATTCTTCCAGGTCAGAACAAGCATTCTATTACCGTTAGGCGCTGATCTGATCCTCTTATTCCGACTGCTCCAAATCTTAATTTATTCAATTATCTGAAACGATATACCTATAATGGAAAATCTTGTCCTAGATCTTTTCTACAAAAACTTGACGAATACTGCCTAGCTCGGAATGTACCTAAAAATTTATTAATCACTCAAGCTTACGAAATTTTTACTGAAAATGCCCTCCATTGGTTTAGATTCAAATTATAAAAAAAAAAAATAAAGAGATTCAATAAAGAGTATTCTATTCTATTCTTATATCAAAATCCAAACTTAACATGGGAAGAGATTTCTTTATGCCTAATTAAAAACTGGTGGTTTTGACTATGATTATAAACTATTAGAAGCCATTAAAAGTCGTACCCAAGGTCGTGACGAACCAATTATAATTTATATTTCAACTAGCTGCTGCCCGCAACGTCGTCTGCGTGAAGGCTCTATAGCACCAAAAATACCTAAGATGCCAGCGTCGCTATAGCATTTTAAGTAAACAAATTTTAAAATAGCATTAAAATATAAGTTTTTTTTTGCAAGCAAAGCAAGTGAAGAGAGTTATATGGGAATCCTGCTGCGTTCAGTCATAAGATGTGACTGAAGGAAATAGAGAAAATAATACAGGAATACATTCCAGGGCACAAAAGAGTACAAATACGTACAAAGGTATCATACCTTACAACACTTCCCTATAAACTACGTTGGTAGTTATGCTGCCAGGAGCCAAAATGTAAAGAGAGTCAGGACTGGTGACGCGGGAACAAGCGACGTACAGTTGCCCGTGCGAGAAGCAACTCGGCCTGAGGTCGACACCCGCTGCCCTCAGTGTCTGCCCCTGCGACTTATTGATGGTCATCGCGAAGCAAACACTCACGGGGAACTGTACGCGCTTGAACTGGAACGGGAAGTTATGAGGTATGAGGGGAATGCGTGGTATAAATACTGCCTCGCCGACGCCACAACCCGTAAAAATTTCCGCCTCAATGGTGTGCTGTGGAGCGAGATGACTTTAAGGCGGGTCCCGTTACACAACTTCGGAGGAGATAGGTTCCGAAGAAGCATAATCGGGACACCGACCTTCAGCTTGATGGTATGCGCTGGAAGTCCACTTGCAGACAGGGAGTTCAGAAATTCCACGGGATAATGTGTGGCATCATCTTGCTCGACAACAGTGTATATCGAGGTGTAGACCACTTCATTCCCCTCAATTTCCGAGAGAATGCATTCGTTAATTGCTGCAGCGTGATCATATTTGGGCGTCAAAATGGCTGAGAATGGCTCACACACCCAAGAATTCTGCTGGTGCGGTATACGACTGATGTCCCCATACACACAGCGAATGAGTTCTTCTAAGCTGGATACCACTCTACCGAGAGACTCTGGAAGCACCACCAGTCCATCTCTCTCTTCTGGTAGAGTGCCTTCACCAAGACTTAGAAGGACATCGGAGAATTCTTGAGCACGTGCATTGCCGCCGAGCCGAGCTCTCATATTAATGGTCAAGCGCAGCGTACGAACTCTTGACCATAATGAAGATCGTTTTAACGAAGTATTCACCTCGTCAGCTCTCGATCCCCGAGTCACCACGGTAAGCGTTTGCCGGAAATCGCCACTGAACAGAACTGTGACACCACCCATCAAATGTTCGTTCCTGCGAATGTCCTGCAGGGTTCTGTCCGCGGCCTCAACTGCCTTCCTATTGGCCATCGTACACTCATCCCATTCGATCAGAGAGCAATCCTTGAGCACGTGTCCCTCATCGCTGTTACCACCACAAACAGGCGTTTCGGCGCCCTCTAAATCAATGGGAATTTTAAACATGGCATGTGGTGTCTGGCCACCCGGAAGCAGTGTGGCAGCGATTCCCGACGACGCTACAGCAATAGCAATTTTGCCTTGCATTCTGACCTCTGCAAGTATGCCAGTGGTAACAAATGTTTTTCCTGTTCCACCAGGAGCATCCAAGAAAAACCCTGGTTTTGCCCAACGCGAACAAAAGTATTAATAGTCAATGTTTATTTTGTACTAACAACATGAAATTGATGAAGAAATGATCATCATCAATGAACTACTTAACACCGCATTTTTTTAAATTAAAGACTACTCTGCTCAAGATTTCGAGGGTTTTGAATTTGTCAAAATGAACTAAACGATGCAACTTTTATCAAGAAAATGCACATTGCCATCTATGAATTTTAAGAATAACTAACTACTAACCTCGCCAACATGATCAAATTTAAATTATTAATTTTCAAAAAGTGTTAACATGTAACTTGATTTGATTTTTATGAAATCTCATAGATGGCGCTGCTTTAAAGTTGTATTTATACTACTAACATTCATTAAACTATGTTTCTCTGCCCAAGTTACTTAAATGGCGTAGTTTTTATAGTGTAAAGCTTGATAATAGCATGGCTTACTCAAAAACAACATTTAAATATGCGTCCGTAGATTACACGCTGTCACAGAATGCGTAAGAAAAATAAAGATTCACAGCTCCTCCCCCGTAGGTGATAGCGTGATAATATGTAGCCTATATGTTGACCCGACCTCTTAGTAATATTCATGCAAAATTTGAAGTAAATCCATGCAGTACTTTTTGAATTTATCCCGGACATACATACAGATAAACCGACAAAAATTCTTAAAACTATATTTTTGGCTTCGATATCGATTGTAGATCACGCCCCAAGTATTCTTTTTAAAAAATATTCAATGTACAGTTTTGACTTTCCTACGATTTTATTATACAGGATATTTTTTTATTCAGTGCGTAAATTTTCACAGGGTGTTCTACCCATGAATATGAACAACTTTCACTATGGGACCATCTCTGAAATCACAAAAAAAAAATCAGCTGTTTCTTATAAAAGTTCAATACCTACTCGACCAAAATGTATGAATCTGCTGATTTTTTTTTCGTGATTTCAGAGATGGTCCCATAGTGAATGTTGTTCATATTCATGGGTAGAACACCCTGTAAAAATTTACGCACTGAATAAAAAATTATCCTGTATGTATAGATTATGTCAGGAATGTTCTCTCGTCTTTCCAAAAAACTTTCTGAAACAGAACAATTGGAAATTATTTTGATAAATATAAGGCCATGCTACTCAGTAGATATTCGTTGCTTTAAAGGATATCGACTCTATCGATTCACTTTTGGCTATTTGCCAAAATTATGAAAGATTCTTGGACCGAGGTAAACAATTTAAAGAACCAAATTCTCAACAAAACCCTCTTACTGCGGAATTTAACTACAAAGAAGTACACTCAACTTCTTCTGAGCCCTCTACCTCAATTTCTAATCCAAGACCTCCTACATATACAAATAAATTTAATACTCTTTACAAAAACCCTCCCAGACAAGTTAATAGCCTACACCAAGCTAATAACTCGTAAGAAAATGCCTTTTGCGTTCGCTGTCGCTTCTGCGCACTTTGTTATTTGTTTCAAATGTGGTCTTAAAGGTTTTAAAACCTCAGTTTGTCCTAATTGCTCATCTAAACCCAACTCTAGCTCAAAAAAGTAATAACTGACTTGAAAAGTAAAACAAACTTTGATGCCAACGATTGGAACGATTGAATTAAAACTCTTAAAAATTTCTTTTCATGCTACAAAATTTCTTCAACTCTATACGACATTTTGGCGCCCAACGTGGCGCCAAAATGTCTATAGAGTTGAAGAAATTTCGTAAGCTTGAGTGATTAATAAATTTTTAGGTACACTCCGAACTAGGCAGTATTCGTCAAGTTTTTGTAGAAAAGATCTCCTCCTCGCCTCCTCGTGGCGCACCCTGGGCAACGTCGGCTCCAAGTGCCCACCAAGTTTTGGTGGACACTTGGGGCTGGCGGCTAATCTTCAACAAACGGGGAAGGGTCATGGTTCCAATCACCGATCATCCTTGATGGTCGTTGAAGGGAACCGGGCTACATACGTCTACTCCCCCTCTGCTTACAGAGGAAGGTGAGTGGGCGTAGACTGGGGGGGGGGGCGGTTCGCGCCGCTGCACCCACTAGAGTGTGGGTGGTGGAGGAGTCCATGTCCGCGCTGCGTCTGTCCGGCATCCGGCGGCAGCGTGGGGACGTCGGGGCGGTGGTTGGTTCTGCCAGCCGCCGGCCACCCCGTAATCCTGGGTTCAGGACCGGGGGTCCGAGCCACTGAGGCCCGGGCCGCGAGGTAGACAACCTCTCTAAAAAATCACCCCAATCCCAAGGTCTAGCGTGCCGATGGGACGAATGGCCGGAGGGGATCCGGTCACTAGCGCGTCCAAGGGACCTCACCCTTAAAAGGAAAAACAAAATGAAAAGTCAGCTATTGGAAAAGAATCCCCAGGCGGGCAACCTCCTACTCAAGGAGGCACAATCCCGTCCTTCTTCGGAAGGCAGCTCCACTGTATATGGGGGGGGCAACAGTAGCTCCGTAGGCCGGCAGACCACCGCCGACCTTCGTCAACAGCAACCTCCTGCGTCGCAAGAAAAGGAGCTCCGGGTTAGCCCGGAGCGCCTGTGCGACGCAGATGAACCGCATGCCGTCATGGACGGCAACAAGAGCCGATAGGAGGCTCACGGAAGAGTGATGCGGGGTCGGAGTCCGACGTCGCATCCGGAGGAGCGAGCTCGGGAGGCTCAGGGAGCCCTTGCCGAGACGAGGAGATGGCCGCCGCTGCAACAAAAAGAAAGGCACGAAGCAAGCGGCCAAGGTCATTGGACGGCCAGGGGTCGTCCTCTGACGGGGAGCTGGCCTCAGCTCGAAAAATCCCCACCAGTAGGCGGGGAGGAGCCCGAGAGCGAGGCAAAGGGAGGGGGCTCACAGACCGTGAGGCGGCGGAGCGAACGATCGCAAAGGAGGGGGGGACCGATCACGCGGTCGCTTCGGAGCCCTCCAGCGACGAGGCGAGTGAGGCTGGCGGTCCTGAGGCGGACCGCAAGAAAAGGTTTGCGGCGGTCGTGGAGGCCGCGATCCGGGACGTGTCCCTGAAGAAGTTACAAACTTCGAAAAACAGGGCCATAGTCTCGGCAAAGGCCTCCATCATGGCGGCAGCGGAGGAGGCCAACTGCACCGGTCCTTCGGCTGGCGAAGTGGCCGAATTGCGGGCGCAGGTCGCCCGCCTGACGGCGGCCACGGAGCGTCTCCAAGAGGAGAACCGGAGGCTCCGAGCAGACCTGGCCATCTTGAAGGTCCCCGACAAAGGGCGGGCGACACCAGAGGCCAGCCAGCCAGCCAGCCAGCCAGCAAGCGAGCCCGTGCCAGTGGAGAGCCAGGTTCTGAACCTGGTTCGGCAGGAACTGGCGGCCTTCCAGGCGCGGTTCACCGCCCTGGAGAGTATGGTCCTGCGCCCGCCCTTAGCTGGTAGGACGGCCCCAGGGCCGAAGGCGGCCTCGTACGCGGCCGCTGCCGCCCCTAAACCCGGGCCGTCCGGCCGGGCCCAGGCCGCGGCCAAACAGGCGTCGGCTGGAGGAGCCGCGGCGCCGGCAAAACCGGCGTCGGCTGGCGGAGCCGCCGCGCCGGCAAAACCGGTGCCTGCCGGCAAACCGGCGAAAAAGAGGAAGGGCAGAGCGGCTGGGGAGGCGAAGGCCCCAGAACCTACGCCTCCCCCAGAGAAATCTCCCACGACCAATGCCGAGTGGCAGGTGGTCGGGGAGAAGAAGAAGGCGGCCAAGGCGGCCAGGAAAAAGGCGCAGAGGAGGCGCCGCAAGGAGCGAGCCGTTGCGGCTAGGCTTCGCTCTCCTAAGACCGCGGCTGTAGTCATTACACTACAGCCAGACGCGGTTAAAAGGGGGGTGACCTACCGTGACGTGCTCACCAAGGCGAGAGCGACGGTGGATCTCCAAGAGCTGGGGATCACCGGGGGCCTCCGGCATAGGGTGACCGCCACTGGTGCCCGCATGCTGGAGATCCCCGGTGCTACGAGTGGCCCCACCGCTGACGCCCTAGCTGAGAAGCTAAGGGCGTCCCTCAACGCGGACGAGGCTCGAGTCTCCAGGCCCGTCAAGTGCGCAGACATGCGCATTGTGGGCCTGGATGACTCCATAACGGAGAAGGAGGTGGTAGCCGCCGTCGTCAGGACGGGCGAGTGTCTGGCCGACCAGGTGAAGGCGGGCACCATACGTCCTGACTTCACGGGCATGCGAACCATAACGGTAAGCTGCCCAGTGACGGCGGCTAGAAAGATAGTGGAGGGCGGAAGGCTCTTGGTGGGCTGGGTGTCCGCGCAGGTCAAACTGCTGGAGCCTAGACCTCTGAGGTGCTATCGATGCCACGTGGGTCACCACGTGAGCGTCCAGTGCACCTCGGAGGACCGCAGCACTCTTTGCTTCCGCTGCGGCAAGCCCGGACATAAGGCCGGCTCGTGCAACGCCGCGCCGCACTGCGCTGCATGTGCGGCTGCTGGCAAGCCGGCCGATCACCGGGCGGGCAGCAAGTCCTGCGCCCCACCCACCGAAGCCAGGAGGAGAGGCAGGCCCTCCGCCGCCGTCGCCACCACCACCACCGTCGCCGCCTCTGCCACCGCCGCCGCCGCCGCCGCCACCACTGCCGCCGCCGCCGCCGCCGCCGCTGCCGAGGGTCCCTCACAAGGGGCCCGGGAGGGGGCTGAAATGGAGGAGTAATGGCTCCGCCTTTACGCCTCCTCCAGGCGAACATCAACCACTGCGCCTGCGCTCAGGACCTGTTGCTCCAGAGCATGGCGCAGTGGTCGATTAATATCGCCGTGGTCGCTGAGCCGTACTTTGTCCCGCCCAGGGATAACTGGGTGGAGGACCTTAACGGCTCAGTGGCCATAATTTCGTCGGCTGCCGCCGGTACCCCGTCCCTCGAAGGTGTCACGAAGGGACAGGGGTGCGTAGCAGCACGGTTCGGAGAGATTGTGGTAGCGGGAGTCTACTTCTCTCCGAGCCGAACTCTCGCCGAGTTCCAGAACTCTTTAACAGAGTTGAGTGTCGTCGTCGCCAGAAGCCACCCTTCCTCCGTGCTAGTGCTCGGGGACTTCAACGCCAAGAATGTGGCCTGGGGTTCCCGTTGCACGGATGTGCGGGGCAGGATGGTGGAGGACTGGGCTCTGGAAACAGGCCTGGTCGCCGTGAATCGGGGTTCTGTCCCTACGTGTGTGCGGATGCGGGGCGAGTCGGTAGTGGACATCACGTTCGCCAGCCCCGCTCTGTCACAGCGTGTCATTGACTGGCGCGTCATGGAGGAGGTGGAGACCTACTCCGACCATCGGTATATCCGATTTGATGTCTCCACCCAGACCTCTAGCGCGCTGGTCCGACAGGCCCCGAGTGGTCCGCGTTGGGCGCTGAAGCAGCTGGACCGGGAGCTCCTCCTGGAAGCCTCGATCGTGCAGGCCTGGGTGTCTTCACCGGACAGGCCTGCTGATATCGACGATGAGGCGGAGTGGTTCCGGGAGGCCATGTCCGAGATATGTGACGTGGCAATGCCCCGAGTCCGGCCAGTATGCGCCCGACGCCGGGTGTACTGGTGGTCGCAGGAGGTGGAGGCGTTGCGCAAGGCGTGCGTTGACGCGCGACACCGGTACACCAGGCACCGCAGGCTCCGCATCCGCCCTCCGGATGCGGAAGCCACAGAGGCGGAGCTGTACGAGGGGTACAGAGCGGCGAAGACCGCCCTCCGAGAGGCTGTCCAGCGGGCCAAGGATGCGGCCCGCGAGGAGATGCTGGAGACTCTGAACAGAGATCCATGGGGGCGCCCTTACAAAATGGTGCGGAATAAACTCCGCACCTGGGCCCCCCCGCTGACTCAGAGTCTCCGCCCACAGCTGGTGGAGGAGGTGGTGAGCGCTCTGTTCCCTTCGCGGGGGGAGCATACTCCCCCGCCTATGGCTCCGCCACTAGCGGTGCCCGAAGCGGACCACGACGACGACGACACCCCTGAAGTGACCGGGGTAGATCTGAGAGCGGCGGTTGGCAGGCTGAAGGCCAAGAACACCGCCCCAGGACCCGACGGCTTGCCGGGTAAAGCCTGGGTCCTGGCCTCGACGGCTCTCGGGCCTCGACTGGAGGCGCTCTTAAGCGCATGCATGGAGAGAGGCCAGTTTCCGCTCCGTTGGAAGACGGGGAAGCTGGTCCTCATTCAGAAGCCAGGGCGCCCTGCGGACTCTCCGTCCGCATACCGGCCCATAGTGCTGCTCGACGAGGTCGGCAAGCTCTTCGAGAGAGTAATTGCGGGCCGCCTCGTCGGGCACCTGGTGCGGACTGGGCCGGATCTTGCGGATTGCCAGTTTGGCTTCCGCAAGGGGCGCTCGACGGTGGACGCCATCATGCGCGTGAGAGCCCTCACGACGGGGGACGCGGTGTCCCGGGGTGGGGTGGTCGTGGCGGTGTCACTCGACATCGCCAACGCGTTCAACACCCTGCCCTGGAGCTGCATTGGGGAGGCACTCCGGTATCACCGGGTGCCGACCTACCTCCGTCGAGTAGTCGGGGCGTATCTGACGGATAGAGCCGTCATCTACCCCGGTCGCGACGGGAACTGGAACCGGCGAGAGATGTCGTGCGGTGTCCCACAGGGATCGGTTCTGGGGCCGCTCCTGTGGGACATCGGTTACGACTGGGTGCTGCGGGCCGACCTCCCTGAAGGCGTCAGCGTAGTTTGCTACGCTGACGACACGCTGGTCCTGGCGCAGGGGAGGTCGCATCAGGCGGCGGCCGACGCGATGACACGCGGGGTTGCGATAGTCGTGGAAAGGATCCGGCGGTTGGGTCTCGAGGTGGCATTGCACAAGTCCGAGGCCATGTCCTTTCATGGGCCTCGGTACGGGCCACCTCCAGGATCCCAACTAGTGGTAGGAGGGGTTCACATCGGCGTCGAGACCACGATGAGGTACCTGGGTCTCGTCCTCGACAGCCGATGGAACTTCGTCGAGCACTTCCGACGTTTGGCCCCCAAACTGGAACGGGCCGGGGCCGCCCTAAAGCGGCTCTTGCCCAACCTGAGGGGGCCAAACGCCTCCTGCCGGAGGCTTTACGCGGGGGTCGTGCGGTCCATGGCCCTATATGGGGCCCCGGTATGGGCGCGTTCACTGCGGCTGCGAGCCGCACACTACCTGAACGCGCCCCAAAAGGTGGTAGCCATAAGGCTAATCCGGGGCTACCGCACGATCTCGGGCGAGGCAGCAAGCCTCCTTGCCGGACTGCCGCCATGGGATCTGGAGGCGATAGTGCTCGCGCGCCTGTATGATTGGCGCGCGGAGGCACTACGCCGGGGGGAAACTCCGCATCCGCGGCAAACCGCGGCGGAGCGGACGAACCTCCGGCGCGATCTCATGGCGGCATGGAAGGAGCGACTATCGCAACCCAGCGCAGGGCACGCCACGATAGCGGCGGTAAGACCCCTCTTTGAGGAGTGGCTAGAGAGACGTCACGGCGTTCTCACCTACCGCCTGACGCAGGTCCTCTCCGGACACGGATGTTTCGGGAGGTTCCTGCACATAATCAGGCGGGAGGAGACGCCCGGGTGTCACCACTGTCAGGATCGCCCAGAGGACACGGTGGAGCACACGGTGGAGGTCTGCCCTGCTTGGGCAGAGCACCGCCGTGCCCTCGTAGAGGCGATCGGCAGCGGCGGCGACCTCTCGCGTCCGGCCCTGGTTCAAGCCATGGTCCGGGGCGAGAGGGAGTGGGAGGCAGTCACCTCCTTCTGCGAAGCAGTCATGCTAGCAAAGGAGGTGGCGGGGTGGGCGAGAGAACGCGCCTTGCGCACCTCACGCCTCAGCCGCCGCGGGAGACGCTCCGGGCGTCGGGAGCCGCGTGACGACTCCCGGCCACCGTAGGCGCGGGCCTGCGGGCGGTGAGTAATGGGTAACTCACCGTCCGATCAGGACCAGGCCCGTGCCGGACGGCGTGTTGTGTTCCACGCGCGCCTCAAAGAGATGTCAGCATGAGTGACGGGGCCCCATAGGGCCGTAGCCTGCCAGGGTAGCGGGATTGTCCGAAAGGGTTACCGCTGCCCTGGAACATAAAGGGCTAAGGAAGGAACACGGGTGGGTTTTAGTCAGTAAGAGTCTGACACTCCCTCCTGCTCCACCCAGAGCGGGAGGAGTCATTTGATGATCCCATCCTCAAAAAAAAAAAAAAAGGACAAGATTTTCCATTATAGGTATATCGTTTCAGATCCTTGAATAAATTAAGATTTGGAGCAATCGGAATAAGAGGAATAATCAGATCAGCGCCTAACGGTAACAGAATGCTTGTTCTGACCTGGAAGAATGAATGTAGATAACTGTGAGTATGTACATTATGTTACAATTCTTAATGCGTTAAGTCGTTTCGTATTTAGTAGTCACTTCGTTCACACAGTTGCTATAGGCTACTTACCTACCACCTACTTGGTACTTATACCTACCTGCTATATCTAAGGCACTTTGTACACGGAGCGATTTCATTACGGTACAGCGTATAAACTGCGCCGTAAAAAAACATGTCCGTGTACAGGCTTCCATAGTGATCCATACAACACTGACGACCGTGCCTACACACGGCGAATAAACCGTTGTTTTTCACGGCAAGAAAAACGTGTGTGCACAAAGGACCTTACAGATAGGTAAGACGCGCCCCACTCTTCTTCCTAATCGCTTACAGTACAAGTGTGCAACATTCCGCTAGTGTTTTAGTTTTATCGATACATACTAATTAGGTACTTATTAGTGGGTAATGAGTGTGTATCGATAAAACTAAACCACTAGCGATTAGTAAGAAGAGTGCGGTGCGTCTTCGTGGATGGCACTACCTGTAAGGCCCTTTGTACACACATTATCTTTATTTTATTCCAGGGTGATTCAGGAAGCCCTCTTATTTGTTCCGGAGGTGTTATCGAAGCAGTGAGTAGTTACGGCATGAGCTGCGCAGTGCCAGGTCTTCCAGGAATTTACACTAACATCGGAGCGCACTTACCATGGATACGGGAACTGATGACGAATAAATAAATGGTTTTATAGCAGATGTTACTCTATTTTTTTCAAATAATCAGTAACTTTGGGTTTATCTCCTTCATTAGGGCAGGGCTGAAAGTCGATAAAGACTGCTACTTTTACACTTGCATCTAAATTGACCCAAAATTATTCGATACATTGTAATTCAGCATTTCATCTAATACCTAAGAGTTATATTCTTTTAATTTTACTTTTTTTCCGATTTCAATTAATATTTAATTGAAATCGGAAAAAAGTATATAAACTATTTAACTCAATAATTACCATTTAAAAAATGTAAGTGTTAATCGACTTTTGTCGCTGACTGTACCAATAGTTTATTTGTGTCCAATTAACAGAATGGTGGAGCTTTCTTTTAGTAAATGTAAATGTTATTCATATTAGCAGCCCAGCCCAGCAACTTTGACGTTATTGGTGTACGTTTCTTTAAGTGATTTTTGAAGTCTTTGAACTTGTAAAAGTTGTGTAGTGTTCCAATAGTAACAAGCCAGATTTCTGCTTCTCTAGAACGATTAGGGATCAATAAAGATTAGATAACCGATTACCAGTCTTGGATAATAATTAGGAAGTTAAATAAAACCAATATGAATGATAAACAATCATTATATTTGATCGACAACACATAAGTTACCGTACATTAAACATTAAGCGATAGGTTACATTTGGAACATAATTCGCAAAAGTAATTAGTAGAATTTATAGCCGTTTTTGTGACCTAATAATTTCAATTACTTACAATATGAACGATAACACTAGCTTCTGCGGACGCAATAATTTCAATACAGTTTTGAGGCTTAAAAAAACTTCATAAGAATTCACAGTACAAAAAATAAATCTAAGACGGAGCTATAAAGCGGAACGCATTGAACCAATGGAGGAAAACTTTCAGCCAAACCAGACACAAACATTGGCCAGCCAACGCCAACAAGCAGGAACTATTTCCTTGGACAAGCCAATCGTCGGAGATTACGACCAACATTTGTCACAAAGTCGAGTCGATTTCGTAGTTTTTATTAAATATTGTTATCCGACGATTCACTGGTCCATGACGATTGCCTCTGAATCTATCACTTCATTGATAACTTCTTTGTTGCACCTACAGTGCCCTCCAAAAGTTCGTTGACATTTTCCCACTTCAGCTGTGGTGACACTGATGACACATCATGATTTAAAATTCTAGTTCCAAATATTTGAATCGTACACTCTAGCATTTTTATTGACTAATTCAACTATATATGACTTACCATAGCAAATAATCAGGTAATCCCTAAAGGATTATCTTATTATTTTTTATTATAAAATATAATGTGGCATCACAGCTGAAGTGGAAGAATGTCGACAACTTTTGGAAGGCACTGTATTTTATACTCGATTGAAACTATAAACATAAGTTGGCTGATGTTGGCTGACATTGGCTGGCTAACATAAAGATGATGATAACTTATTTTGTACTATATTTCAATATAAATATCGTTCTCTCAGCAAGCAAGCAATTACAATAATAAATATGTATTCAAGGTTCAAGCTCAACTTTTATTAAACATAACTATTATTACACCGAGTCATATAGCCATCTAACATAGAAACCAGTATCTTTTCCAAAACTTTGGTCAATAATTTATATTTCTAGAACATTAAACCGTATATTGCACACATAACACGCATTAAACTACATCTTACAACACTTAGTTTTGTATTCAAATCATATCCTTAGATGTACCTATGATACAGCACCCTAATTGCGTAACACACCATCATCTCAGTCTGAATCATTTTGAAGGATATTGCTAATACATTGCTTCATATGTTTGAAAAATTTGTGGGCTCTACAACGTAAATAACGCAATGAATGTTGTTGAACTGTCAAAATGAAAGCCAATGCTACTGATAGTTTGTTACGCAATTACCATGTACCTTATTCGACATACCCGTTTACGTCTTACTTATTACAAACGTCTGTAGATAATTCGACTTTATTTAAATACAACCATTTTCTAAGTAAAGGCCTTGTTGAAATGTTACTAGTTAACACACAATAAACACAACTCACTAATAACATCTACAACATCTAACATAAAGTCATCTAAAACATACATTAACTAACATATATGTGTCAGTCCAAGCGAAAAGGGTCCAGTGCGCGGCATTTAGTTTCCGAGATATAAGAGGTTTTGTAAAGTTGGGTATAAAAATTGCATTTCGCGATTTTAATTGGTTATAAATAAATGCTCAATTATCTACAATTTCATATAGTAAATGACTATATACGATGTTTCTAAGTACCAGAAACTTTATGAAAAAAGTTTACTAAAAAGGTACCAGTGGGTGGCATGTCGATATTCTGGGAATAAAATACGTTTCAATACCCCGTACTGATCACTTCTAATAATTTAATTATATTTTAAGATTAAAATGTTGAAACTACGTGTAAAAGGTCCCTTAAAGCGGGGAACTCCCTGCTACTATGCAACTACTAAGGGGATTTACTTTGCTTCACTTCGACATAGCGGGGATTTCCCTGATCGTTTTTTGCTACCTACGTGTCCTATAAATAGATCTGCCTGTGATGCAATAATTTATTTGTCATTTGACACCGGAAAGGAAACAATATCCGACAGTCTTTGTGTAAATATAGCAGTTTTTATTATCTTAGCTGTTTTAAATTGAGTGAGTGAAAAGTGCGCATAAAAATGAATAAAGGTAAGTCTTTACGTTGTCTATTATATCTACTAATACTATGTTTGTTGTTACGTGTTGTGTTATGTATCGAATAAGCTCCAAAAGTACTGAACCGATTTTGAAAATTCTTTCTCCAATACAAAGCTGCATTATTCAGTCATAGGCTATAATATTATTAACGTTATTACGCTTAGCGGGGCCGAGGTCGAAAAGCTAGTTCTATAAACCGGGGTATCGGAATGTTACGGAGTTCTTGTGTGTATCTACAGCTGTTACCTACTTTTCATATTTAGACCTCGACAGGGGCGAAGCCTCCTACAGACAGCAGTCGTCTTTAAATTCGATTTTTTATGGATTTTAGAGATTTAGAGATTTATGGATTAAGCGTAGATTACGTTACGTTCCTACTTATTTATTACATTTTAAAAGAGAGCAGCTTTAATCATAATAATTCGGCTGCATCCACATAGACTGAAAACTGACCGCGACAAAGTTGATAGGCTAATGAATCTCAATTAGTCATAATTTCATCCCATTTATACTAAATTCAAATTTGTTTTTAGGTAACATAATTATTGAAGATTCAACCGAAGGTTCCAGCTCTAGTGATGAATCTAAGCATTCTGATGGACCTGTACCACTTTCTATGGAGGTGGAAGTAAACACACTACCTGTTTTGGCCTCGACCGCAACAACGCCGGATTTACCAACAGAAGAAGAAACCGTTGCACCTTATTCAGGTACTTACAACTTAGAAAATAATTTCACAGAGTCGACATCTGAGATGGATGAAACGGATCAGTATTATGAAAAAAGCACTAATACAGAAGCAATCAGTGAAGATGAAATACATGAGTGTTATGATTTTGCTAAAATAGTTAGCCGAGCCTTGTGTAAAATCAAAAAAGATCGACGTGATCATTGTATGCATGCAATAGTACATATTCTTTATGACTACAGCAAGGACTCTAATACCAATTAAGAAGTTGTGTTAGGTACCTATGTCATAGACATAGTATGAAAAAATGACCTGTGTAGTATGTATATTTCAACTATTTGTTTTCAGAGTTTAGCTATTCAGCGTCTGTAGAACATGAAGACTATGAAAATTTTAATTTAGAGTTCAAAAGTCAACGGGGTACAGAATTATCGTGTGACATCGAATTTAGTGCTTGTGAGCCGCTCGAAGAGCGGCAAATTGGTAATATTTTACTAGATGATGATCCTTTAATTCTAGACGATGTAACTCAGGCCTCATTCTTAGATACTGGCTGTGGATGTAATAATAATTGTGTGTCCAAATTTCAAAAAGATGTAATATTAAGTAGTAGGTTAGATTGTATCGAATTAAATTCACGTTGTAATGAAGGAGTCAATCATCATCACTTGGTCTTGAAAGGAGCTTTAAATGCTCTCTTACGTACAAGTGAAAATACATTACATTCAAAAAACAGAAACTTGCAACGAAAAGAATACACGGTAAAGTATTTCTTTCGAGGTGTTTCAGTATGCAAGATTTTTTTCCAATATGTATATGCCACTGGTTTGAAAAGGTTAAAAAATGTAAAAAAGAACTTTCTGGACAGCGGTGTTGCTCCAAAGGTCCACGGGTCACGTAAACGACCTTACAATTGTATTAATTTGCAAACTAGATCAGACGCAATCACTTTTATAAGACAGTTTGCTAATGAAAACGGTTTAGTATTGCCGGGCCGATTACCAGGCCACCAATTTAAATCTGATTTAATAATTTTACCTTGTAGTATGTCTAAAGCGTATGTGTACAACAAATATTTGGAAACTATAGCTTTACTCGATAAAACTCCTATTAGTAGAAGTAGTTGGTATGATCTTTGGGAAGATTTTTGTCCATATGTCGTTATACAGAAACCGAAAACAGATCTATGTGCAACTTGTCAGAAAAACGTGACCACGTTGGGACGAATGGGTGGTTTAGATGAAAAGGAAAAAATACAGCTTGTAGAAAAGTCGAGGCAGCACCTTGATTTAGTGCAAAATGAACGAAAATATTATAACAATGTAATCAAAGTTGCGACTGATTCAATAACGGACTCTACTCTTATTCTTGGACCTCATGAACCATGTTCTTATGATGGCGTCATGCATTACTCTTTTGATTTTGCCCAACAGGTGCATTTGCCGCACAGTTCACAACAAATTGGGCCACTGTATTTCTTGACAGGATTTAAAGTCAGTTTATTTGGTGTTGCTGCAGAGCCTTTGAGAAAGTTCGTTTTGTACGTAATTCCTGAACCCTGTGCTACTGGGAAAGGAGCTAATGTAATAATTTCAATGCTACATCATTTTTTCGAAAATTTTGGTATAGGCGAAAAAGATGTTGTTTGTCATGCAGATAATTGTGCTGGACAAAATAAAAATAACTATGTCATGCAATATGCAACATGGCGAGTTTTAACAGGCAGACACCGAAGTTTCCGTATATCTTTCCTTCCCGTGGGTCATACGAAGTTTGCACCCGACATGTATTTCGGTCTATTCAAAAAAAGTTTTAGAAAATGGGAATGCAATAACTTAAAGGATATTCTTGCAGCTGCTGTTCAAGCTTGTCCGAAAACAAAATCTATAGTAGCTGTTCTAACTGGTGATGAGAAAGGAGAAACTTTTGTGAAAACTTACGACTGGGCCAATTTTTTTCAACCTGATTGTGTAACTATTAACCAACTTCTGCATTTTAGTCATTTTGAAACAAATGAAGATAATAGAGGGCACATGTTATGTTACAAAAAATATACTGACAGTCAACCAACTGTATCAAAGGTTTTGAACCCGAATAAAGTATACGGTTTTCCTTTAGAAAAATCCCCTGCAGGCATGACGTACGAAAGAAAATCGTATCTTTATAATAAGATTCGTGAATTTGTACGTGAAGAATCTAAAGACATTTTATGCCCGAAACCCATTCCAAATGTTGATGTTGACCACAACTCTGTCCCAACAACATCTGTCGAGTACTCTTTTCAGAAACCATCAATTGAAAAGAGTATTCGACAAAAACCAACATGTTCGTACTGCAAACAGGTTGGTCATAGGAATCAGGTGCGAGGAGGAATTTATTTTTGTCCAAAACGTAAGTTGGAGTCCCAAATAGAATAAGTTTTATTTTTATGTTTGTATTGGCTTTTTTCAAATATTATTGCAACAGAATAATGATTATTTTAGCCACTGGTACCTTTTATGACATTACATAAAAGGTACCAGTGGCTAAAATAATCATTATTCTGTTGCAGTAATGTTTGAAAAAAGCCTGTCTTGTTATTTTGTTAGTTCCTAAATAGAGTAAGAATACTTAATTTTAGTTTTTTATTGTTAATTACTATCGCAATAACTAACTTTTTATTAAATATCGGCAAGTGGACCTTTTTTACTAGACTGTGTATCCTTCTTTTATTTTGATAATAATTGTTTTAGTTTTGATGTCAAAAGTATAATTATAAGTTGATTCTATGGAAAACATATCAATCTACAATAATGAATAAAAATCTACGTAACAAGCAAGTAAAAGTGTGTTTTTTTTTCACTCAAACTTTCAAAATGCTTTTTCTCAAATCAAGCTTTTTCAGAATTTCAACTTCAAATGTCTGATAAAAAAAAACGTGTGCTACTTTTTGATTATTTTTTCAATCCATACTATCAATTGACTATTCTAGATACCGAATCCAGTCTTAACTCAATACCCCACTACTGGACCCTTTATGCCTGGACTGACACATATATGATTTAAAGAATGTAATATAGGAATAGAGCTCCCCTTGGGGTTCATACAGTCAGATTAGGAAGAAGTTATGTCAATAAAGTAGTATAAAAATCGCCTAAATATTTCAATACATGGTCAAATTAAATTTGCTGGCGAAACTCCGCAGACGTTATGGGTATCGATATCGAAATACAAAAGAAAACAGATTTTCTAAAGTAACAACACCAGGCCCTAAAACTAGAAGCGGTCGTTGATCCTAAAAAAAAATCCATCAAATCTTTTTTATTTTATCGTGTTTAGATATAGATACCCATTACGTCTGCAGAATTTCGCTAGCTAATTTAATTTGACTTTGTATACTTGTGGCTGAAGTCTTAGTCCGATAATTTTGTCAAGTCAATAATAATAATTAAAAATAAACAATATTAATATACTTACATAATTATATGGCTATATATATTGGGCACAATTTCCCTCTCTCAAAGACAATCTCAAAAAATACACCGGTACATCAATAACTACAATGTACCTACTTGACGATGCAAGAAGGCACCTCAGATTTAATATCTGAGGTGCCTTTAGTCTGAAGTCAGTATACACTTACAAAACAGTACAATATGACATAGAAAACAGATTTTAAAGATTCGAGTTTTTTTGCAACAGTTATACTTTTTTTATTGCATGCAAAAATATGTTTTAGGGGACACTACAATGGACCATATACAATGGCGCTCAAAGGCACCTTCAACCACCTAGCCTTTTTATTTGATCAACTTCCACACATTCATACACCTCTGTTATTTACTACATACCATTATTACATCAAGCAGGGTTCCAAATATATCTCCCTAGAATAACGTATCCCTTGGGTAAGGATTAATTAAATAATATTGTCTAACAAACACCATATAAAACATGAGTATAACTTACACGTAAAACAACTAGGAACAAAATTGTATCTAATTAATTGTGAAATAATAAAGAAACACCGTAATGGAAGATATAACTTCGAAGGCAATAGGTGAACACATCGAGTCGACAGAATCAAACCTTGTCGTGACAGCAAGATGAGATCAAAACCAACGCTACTCTGGAGGGCTTGACACCAGTCTCGTACATTTAAAAGCTATACTTAGATTTTTTGTCGTTTTCAAGCTAAGGAATGCAGAGTAAATTAGAGATATTTATCTATTTTGTTCTAAAACCTTAAAAGAGCCTTGTCGACTCGTTAAGAATATCGTAAACAAGGCATAAGAGAGACTGCAATTGACTAAAGACTACTGAACTAACCGGTGTTCAAGCCCTTCTGACGATGGTTGAACAACTTAAGACCAGTTGAACCATGTCCGACCTTCACCTGTAGGAGTGCTACTCGTACTCTTCGGTGATTTAGGAGTCTTAGGAGTTTGTGGTTTGGAAGAGTCGGAGTTTTTGTCCTCATTAGATCCCTCGACAGCCTCTGTGGCGGACTTCAACTGAAACAAATTATTGAGAATTTTATAAAGAAGGTATTCACTGGTTGGTATGCTCGCAAGTGAAAGTGATGAGCGTGATGTTCGATTGCTGCCTATCGCCGTCGAGCCTATTTGCCATTAAAAGGGCACAAATTCAGAGTCCAGGTTTCTACTGAAAATTCCGGATTATAAACCCCAATATCACTTCGCCCTACATGGACTCTAGCGTAGTTTCGGCCGGGCCGAAGACTCGGCCCTTTTTTTGGCTGAAACCGAATCTGCGGCCGAAACCTGTATTAAGGCCGAAACCTGGGGGTCTACTCCGAAGTGCAAAGTGCGAATGTTTGGATCGGACCGACACATGGCCGAACCGAATATTATTGAAAAATGAGAAAAAAGTTCGGATCGGCTCAGTTGGGTCGGGACTATAGTCAATATTCGAAAGAGGAGTAGGAGTGTAGGATCGGGACCGACCGAACCAAATAGGAACTTCGTAGCAGGAAACGGCCGAACATTCGGCCGATACCACTTCGGAGTAGACCCGCCGTATATAAGAACGAAACTTAGTTCTAGTAAGTAATATTACGTTGCAATCGACCGCGTCTACCTGATAGATAACACACCTTGATATTAGTTTTCGCTTGCATCTCTCGTTCGTAGTCCCTGACGTCTTCTAATGTCATGTTGAACCAATCGTCCATCCAAGCGAACGCTTGGCGATGTCCAAGCAATAGGATTTCCCGAATCGCCTACAAGAGAAACAAAATATTGTTTGTAAGCAACGAAAGGTTGAAAAACTAAAATAAGCAAAACAAGGTTACAAGATGACGCGTCGTGATTTTGCGACTTGCTTATGTACAGACGCCAGCACATCAAGCTACTATAATCTGTCATTAAGGTTCAAGGTTGATTGGGAAAATTTTACAGTTTCGGGTAACTCAAAGCATTTATTTCAATTAAACCATTTACAAGCATTTTTGAACTGTCAAGAAGTCGGTCGGTCAGTCAGAAAATATGAAGCTAGTTGCCCATTCCAAAGCGTACTACCTATGGAGAATAACAGGCACGAAACTCCACAGACACTCTTTTACAATTTTTTTTATAAAGATACATCATTATTGTTGAATATAATATATAATTATATGTGAGAACGACGTTATAAAAAGACGCATCAAAAGCGTCCAGAGTACAGCAAATAATAACAAAACAACAATCCAAAAATAAAATAATTAATTGTAAATAATGTATGAGAGTCACGCGCATTTTCACATTACTAGAACCATATGAGGAAGAGAAGGCAGAAGGACAATCGCCACGCGATACGTGGCAATAGTCCTTCCGCCTTTTAATTATAAATTTCACCATGAACTTACTGATTGAACATACTCCTCGACCCTGGTCTGCAGGCCCCACACCTCGAACTTGACGCTGACCGCCTTGTAACAGCACATGATGGGCTGGTGAGTGTCCCGCCAGCCCTCCACAAGGGGTCCTCGTCCAGTCTTCTCAGACTTGAAGAACTTCGGGTCTTCCGCCTCTTTGTAATGATGTGGCTTAATCTCGTCATAAGCTATGTCTAAGAAGTCTACTTCCCTTTGTTCTAGTTCTTCGGCAGTCATGCCCAGACACTAGAAAAAAATTAAAAACAATTGTTTAATTTAATCTCTATGAAAAACTCGACTGTGGTTACTAAAGTACTTCAATAACTTACATTTTCTGTAGTCCCATTATTATCTTCATATCTTGTTTGAATTGAGATAGCAAACTTTGGAATAAAGGAGCACTGGAAAAATAAATATGTTATTAGTAGATATTAAAAGAATAAAAAAACAAAATTTTCTTAAATGGGTATTTTTTTATTTATTCTCATACTGGAACAATGGGCATTAAACTTCGGAAATAACATACTTACTGTATATTCTGTGAAGATTCAGCAACATGAAAAAGACAAAAAAAATTGTCAAAGTATTTGTAGATCAAAATACACAATAAATCAAGTAAACAGTAGGTAAAAAATAACAAAATGATTTTCTAGTTACAAGGTATTTTTAAAGTGATTATTTTTTAAAGGAAACTCTATTTAGGTATAAGTTCCTTAAACATTTTAGTAATCTAAACAAATGTGTCAGCTGACCAATTATTTCACATTTAATTAATAATAGTCAATTTGAAATAACTATCAAAACAATTATAGCTTAACTTACATTTGTTCAACAAAAGATTATGCTAATATGCTAGGAGGAAACACAAAATGGTTTGCCCCACAAAAATAGATTAAAAAACCACATTGAGTTGATAGCCATAGTGTTTCTTTTATTTACCTGTAATAGTGTAAGGGTAATAATTCCATGCTTTTTCAGTGACATAAAATATTTTTGGTATCAGAGACTGGACCCAATAAGGTAAGTGACTGTAAAACAAGGAAAAGGGAAATATAGTTAGACGTGATAACATTTTATGCAGGGACATTTAAAAATACCTCTAGTTATATATAACTTCTATTATATAACATCTTGTCACTGAGTAAAAATGTGCTTTCTTTTTAGTTATAGAAACCAAGTGTTTACTCAGACAATAAATAAATATAACAAATATGTCACACCCCATTGACAAATTCATGACTCTTAATCTTATCTATTAAAGATTAGATTATGAATTTAAAATGTGTATTCCGGGAATACTGTTGGCCATACCTGGTATGGATTTACAAGCTACGCTTTAGAAAGACCCGGTTATTTAATGTAACATAAAATTAAATAATTGGATATCTTCTTCACATAATAATGACTGAAAATTTCTGAGAGATTGAGAATTACATCTTGTATATAAAGTCCAAATTATCACACACCTAGACAGGTGTATTCTCTTCTCAGTATACTGTCCCACTCCGTTGACTTCATCAGTGACTTGCTCATTAGCCACTACCTCCACTCCCTCTCCATTGCTAGACTGCTCAAAGCTATGCCTCGCTATCATATACAGCTGACCTATACGATACTGGAATAAAGCATAACAATCATACACGTGTTTCAGATAAAACTTTTTATGCTACCAGACTGTTTACATAATTTATTACTATGAACTTTAAGCCTCAGCTTCATGGTATGCAATTAGTGATAAGATGTGATCAATTAATATGATAAAAGGTTGACCGGATAGCTGTGCCCTGCAGCTAACAGTCTAGTGAATCATAGGAGATAGTACAAATAATAAAAAAAACTAATACGCACTGCAGACATCAATCTGCAGCCATACATAAGCAATATTATATCTAGGCAACTATAAATCAAATGCTAATCTTTCCAAGGCCGTTTTTGTCGTAAATACAAGCTACATCAAAGAAAAGATATACGCCCTATTATGTAGTTTATATGGTAGTCTATAAAGTTACTTATGCTTTTGAAATTTGTAAAAATTACACATAGTTTCTGTAATAAAATATAAATCCTGCGTAGCTCAAACAAAGTAGACAAGTACCTCCTCGACTGTCATCGGCATACAAATTCTGAATTCCTTTGTTAACACCATTTTCTTAATTTGAACAAGTAAAATAAAACAATATTTCGTTTAAGAACCGATAATAAATTCTGATTTCAGCAAGCGCACAAAATCACAAAACCACGATTGCACAAAATAATCGCAGTTCAGTCAGTGTCAGTGTGTTCTAGTTGACTTGAGTACTACTTGACCAATATTGACAATGTATTGACATTTCTCATTGATGATTTGACATTTCTCATTTTTAACATCACTCAACATTCAACATTGCATTGAACCCATGGAGTAAGTAAGTACTACGATGCGGGCGAGTACCTCGACGAAGAGTCGTTTTGTGCGCTTATCTGACTTCTACAACTCTACAACCCAGAAACCCTAGTACATTGGGGTTTAGTCTAAACACTGGGGTAACACGACACGGCCTTTGGCAAGACTGGTTGTCAGAAATGTCAGACTTTCGGGCAAAGGAACACACAGAGTAGTCTCGGTCGGTATTTAATGGATGGTCACCCATTCATCGATGGACCTCGGCGACTATAGCACGAGCCTCTCAATCTTTGTAATACATACGTTATTGAAATCTTTGTAATGTGTCATCATCTGCCTAGCCTTTTCCCAACTATATTGGGGTCGGCTTCCAGTCTAACCGGTTGCAGCTGAATACCAGTAATACCAGTATTAATGTGTATCCGAAAATAATGCTTGGCAAGTGACATTGACAATTTTGGCTGACAGTTATCCTAGCTGTAGCTGACTGATGGTAAACTGATGACAATTGACCACAAAAGTAGAAACGTCAAAATCGTACCTATTGATAGGCTAGCAGTATAAAATAAAAATTAGTTTATTTCACCTCTAAACTGTTAGATTAGAGTCTCAATCAAAGTCAAATTCTTATAGACATCATCCTAAGGAGAAGGTCTGATACGCGGCGCTGGTGCCACATTGTTGTGATAATAAAATTAACACTATAAAATGGATACCAAGGAAGTGGTAGAACATCTAGTTGCATTAAAAGTGATGAGGTTGACCAAACCTGCTTTAATAAGCCCAAAAATCGTAACATGCGATTCTAAAGACTTACCAGGTAACATATTAAACAATTACCTCAAAGACGATGCTACTTCTGTCACCCAAATGGAAACCCTTGCTGCAGGCCAGTTCTTATTACTTCCTCAAAGTTTCGGGAATATATATCTTGGTGAAACGTTTTCCTGTTACGTTTGCGTACATAATGAAACAAATAATCCTGTGCAAAGTGTGTCCATCAAAGCTGATTTGCAAACAAACTCACAGAGAATATTACTAACAACTCAACAGAACCTCTCTCCTACAATGCTGGATGTAGATGAAACATTAAGTGATGTCATCCATCATGAAGTCAAGGATCTTGGCACACACATTCTTGTCTGTGAAGTAACATATATGTCTAACTATAACACACTTGCATCATTCAGGAAATTCTTTAAGTTTGAAGTAATGAAACCATTGGATGTGAAGACAAAGTTTTACAATGCTGAATCTGATGATGTCTATCTTGAAGCTCAAGTGCAAAACATAACATCTGGACCAATTATATTAGAGCAGGTCTCTTTGGAAAGCTCCCAACAGTTTAATGTTAAATCATTGAATGAAGTTGATGATGGAATTTCTGTATTTGGAGAAGTCACTTTACTTCAACCACAAGAAAGCTGTCAGTATCTCTATTGTTTGACGCCAAGAGAGAATATTTCAAAGGAAATAAAACTATTGGCAGCTGCTAAAAATATTGGAAAACTGGATATTGTATGGAGGTCTAACTTGGGTGAAAAGGGGCGGTTACAAACTAGTCAATTGCAGAGAATGACGCCTGACTATGGAGATATCAGGCTCACATTTGAAAAATTACCTAGTAAAGTGTCTGTGGAGGAGCCTTTTGATTTCCAATGCAAAATAGTCAATGCCAGTGAGAGGACCTTAGACTTAATTCTAAAACTACGCTCCCTTCAAGATTCTAGTCTTCTTTGGTGTGGCATTTCAAACAAGAAACTCGGGCCTTTGGAACCTGGCCAATCTTTTTACATCAGCCTAACAGCTCTGCCAATAAATACAGGTTTATGTAATATATCTGGAGTATCTCTATTAGATTTATTCCTGAAGAGAACTTATGATTATGATGATTTAGCATCGGTTTTTGTCTATTAAGCATATTATATTAAAGTTGAAAGTAAATATCTATTATATTGAATCTTCTTGATTTTCTTTCAATTACAGTGGTGCAAGTTGTACCTTTGTAAATAACCTCTACAGTCCATTTTCCCATCCTGTATTTTGCTAACAGTCAATAGGGTTACCAAAAAAAGCAGTACATTTTTGTATAATCTGACTTAGATAACATAACATTACGCCTTGTTTCTCCGAAGGGTTGGTCAGAGATGTACCTGTAGTACAGTCACGAGCAAAAGTATGTATACACTCGGCTCTATTCAAAAGCGATTTACTCCTTTATTTTTTAATGAAATTTTATATTGTTACGAACATAGCATTTTCGTAATGTGTCGTATTTCAACGATGCATTCGTTATTTCACGAAAAAATCGCAATTGATAGTTGCCAAGTGTTGACATATTGGTGCTCGTGACTGTACACACACATTTCGCCGACTATTTTTAAGTTCTGTATAACAAGGGCGAGTCTATCGCCATCAACCAGGAACATATCTAAGCTCTGGGCTGCTACTGAGAAATTCTAAAAAGGGTATAATTCTGGGACTCAGACCCTTATAGATAGGGTTTAGTACCCCATGCTCAGCAGTACCTAGTGTTTGCAACCACTAGACATAAGAGGCAGTCTGACTTAGATCATTTATATATAATAGTCTATGACTTAGATTACATATTCTAAAAAGGACTCGATTTTTGGAAAAAAAAGGAACAGAAACATTGTCTTTTAAATAACTAAGAAGTACGTATATTAATTATTAT
The DNA here is from genome assembly GCA_951799955.1 of Apamea anceps. Taxonomy (NCBI): domain Eukaryota; kingdom Metazoa; phylum Arthropoda; class Insecta; order Lepidoptera; family Noctuidae; genus Apamea; species Apamea anceps. The sequence goes on along the minus strand of OX637515.1, from coordinate 9,155,453 downwards.
TAAATAATTTTAATGTCTTTGACTATAGCTCTTGTAGCCTTCTAGCGCTTGAATGACATTGACAGAGAAGCGTAGTTAATAAATTGAAAAAAAATTGTGAAATTTTAAAATTTTATCAGCTTTAACCTTTACTAATGTGGCTCGCTCATGGCTAAACATACCAGCGGCACGGGTCGATGGAAGGTTAAGCTACGCTTGCCGAGGTCCGTCGATGGTCGGGTCTCGATATGTTATCGGTACCCCTGCAGCGACTCGCTCATAGAGTTAGTAATAGATAGGACTCGCTGACGATTTCAAAATCTCACGACAAATCTGTTAAAATCTATTTTGTGTGTGGACGTGGATTTAGTAATCGCGCGCGACTAAAATAGCTGCGTGTGTTCCTAGCATCATACCTAAAAAATAATTCATTTTTTATAAATGTAGCAGAATGCAGTTCCACATTTTTGTAAAGTCTCTACCCAAAGAACCGAGATTTTAAAGACGTTATTTTCATTTTTAAACGAATATGTAGACGGTGCTTTAACTATTGCGTTACCAGAACAAAAAATAATTTAAATTAAAAAAAAATTGTGTGTCCATGTCATCTGTGCTGTGGATAGCTGTCATGTCATCTGTATCTGTCTGTCACTTTTCTGCGAATTTGTAGATTTTGGGAATTTTCAAGCTTTTGTCATTCGTGTACCTACCTTTTCAATGTATTCAACAACGGATGATTGTATAATTTAAATAACATTTACCCTGCTGAATGAAATTTATTTGAAAGCTAAATGAACATTAGCTACCGCACAGTTTAATTTACTGTAATCATAAGAACGAATGTTCCTATTGTGAACAATTTAAGTCTGATGTGGCCCAATCATGTCGAGTCGAACTGTGACTTTGTTATCTTAGCTAATTTTATTTCCTTTTGAACGTTGAAGTGTGAAAACGAAAACATAATTGAACTGAAAAATGGCATATCAGACACTTCTCCAGGAATACATGCTCATACCTCCCGTGACCAGGGCATATACCACGGCTTGTGTTGTTACTACGTTAGCTGTCGTAAGTTTTCTTATTTGTTTACTTATTTAATTATACGTGTCATTGCTGAGTCATTGTAGCTTTGATGTATGTTTTGTAGCTTTGGTGAAACAACTGATACATAACAATTTATTACTCTGTTTCAGCAATTGGACCTAGTCTCACCATTTCAGTTATATTTTAATCCTAATCTTATACTAAGGAAGTACCAATTATGGAGGTTAATAAGCACATTCCTTTTCTTTGGGAATTTAGGATTCAACTTTTTCTTCAATATGATATTCACCTATAGATATTGTAGAATGCTTGAAGAGGGCTCTTTTAGAGGAAGAACTGCTGATTTTGTTGTTATGTTCGTGTTTGGAGGTGTCCTCATGATTGTATCCTTTTTCTTTCAAATTATTTTATATTTACCTACATTTTTATGTCATTTTATCTTGACTAAATTGCTTGAAGGCTTTTATTATGAGGTGGCAAATAGTGGACACTGCATAATATTGCGTAGGACATCCAATATTATGCAGTATAATATGTACTTACAAAGGAGGCATGTTATTAAGTTTAAATTTCTCTGATGTAATAGTTGGCTCACAACTATATCATCATTGCCAATTAGAAAAGGCTGACTGTTTGCCAAATATTTATAAATTTCCTTAACAATGTTTATAACAGCTATGTGCTTTCTTCGTGAATTTATTATTTTTAGGACAAGCATTTACTATAATGATTGTGTATGTATGGTCTCGAAGAAATGTCTTTGTGAGGATGAATTTCTTCGGTCTCATGAACTTTCAGGTACTGTACACTCACTATTTTAATAGACTATCACTATATTTTGTAAAGCATTATAGCAGTATTTCTTAATGTACGCACGGCTACACATCAAGCTATACATAATCAGTATAAGCTGACTTCTGATTGTACGAAAAACCTATAGAATGCGAGGTCAGCTAAAACTGGAAATGTATAGCTTGATGTGTAGCTGTGTGTGCCTAGTTTTATTATTGGTAACAAAAGTTTATCTCTAGTGGCCAATTACTATAATTGATAGACCATTATTGGTTAAAATTAAGGACTCCGTATCACAGTTGCGATAGCACATCAGCTGGATGTATATTTTCATTACTTATGCCTATTAAAACCAAATTATTTTATTTTAGTATGTGTCATGTGTCATGAAAAATAAGTGAATGTTCAGAAATAAAATAATTTGGTTGTTAATTAGGAATAGGTTTATTGAAAATGTATTTATAATTGTTTATTGTGTTTAGTAATTAATGAAATGGTAAATAAACATTACCTGCTAAGTATATTATTATTATAATAAACGCTGATGTAATGAATATTGTTCAGTAGTTATTTAATTATTCGATAGATAGAGTAAGTACTTAGTGTTTTTTTTTTATTTGCTATTATCAACAAAATATAGAAACGTTTGTAGCTCTTTAGTTTGTCGAGAAATTGTGTCGCGCTTTCGTTCGTCGATCAAAAGTTTCGTCGTCTCTTTGTTTGTCGTGAAAACAAACAGTCGCACTAACGTACAGACGCCAGCACATCAAGCTACTACAATCTGTGAAATTTCTGTAATAGATTTTCAACTTTATCGTTAAAGCATTAAGGTTCAAGGTTGATTGGGAAAGTTTGACAGTTTCGGGTAGGTTGACCTGCTGGCGTCTGTACATCGAACTGATGTGCTGTCGCACCACTGATGGCCGACATATCGTTCTGTCGGTCGCCCTAACATTTTTCGCGTATTTGTTTGGCGCAACTTTGATGCGGAGTCAATCTTGTATCTTTACCAATAAAGAAGCAGAGACCTCATAGCTTTGTATAATACTCTCCCCTATGGAAGTAGTTATGACAGGTAAAATTAGCTTACAAATCTTTTTATATGCCAATTTAAAATGCTACAATTGGTAAGCAAAAAGATTCGTTTTTGTGTATATAGGAACCAAGCATAAGATACATAATAGGTATTAAGGTGCCTTGGTATTTCCGTAAAAAAGTTGTTTTAATTTATGCAAATGATTTTGTTTTTTCAGGCACCATACCTTCCCTGGGTGTTACTGGGATTCTCTGTGCTACTTGGTAATGCAATATCAGTAGATTTAGTAGGTATGGCTATTGGCCATATATATTTCTTTATGGAGGATGTACTACCAAGACAGAATGGGGGTCAAAAAATACTGAAGACTCCAAATTTTTTGTAAGTGTGTTCTGATTGCAGAACTTTCTGTTTATCATATTTTCATTCTTTAAAAGCTTAAGCATATTCAACCTATAACTCCAACCCCACTGCTGGCACAGGCTTTCTCTCTGTGAGAAGCAGTAGCCCGGAGTCCACCATTTGGGCCCAGTGCGGATTGGTCAAATTTTTGTTTCTAGGACATACTGGTTTCTTCACAATGTTTTTCGAGCTGCTTTATTTTATAAATCCATTTTTTTTTTCTTTTCATAGGGCAGCTGTTAATTCCAATTTTTTTTTATATACACAAGCATGTCTACTGATTACAGAAAAAAGCTATTTGATCCTGCCCCAGAGCCAGATTATGGTCCACTCCCGGAGCTGGATCACGTACGACCAGGAGGGTTCGACTGGCGCCGCCCTAATAATGAGGAAGAGGATGCTAGATAAGCTAGTTCTTGGTTACTACTGCAATTTAGATGCAACTTCCAAGCCAAAATATTTATTTAAGAATATGTCTAATGATTTCTACTCTTTCTTTTGCTGCATTACTCTTCATAAAAATAGTGATGTTCTCCATATTTGTTGAGAGATTAATACAAACTATTCCATAGTTGTTGAGCAGAGCCTTAGGATGCGTCCACCAACGGAATCGTCGCGACAAGTATGCGATCGCTGCATTTATTTTGTATGGTGAACCCGAACGCGTGGTCGCGTCGACAGATGGCGCTTTCTGGTTTACGGACCGTCGAGATCGTCGTGTTCATAAGTCACTCAATTAATCCGTATTAATTGAGTGAGTGAGTTGACGCGACGATCGCATATTCGCGCGAACGGTCATTTTGATTAGGACGCGGGGTTAAGGTTTCCATGCTCATTTTTTCCTAGACCTAGCAATATCTTATCTACCATGTAAAAACTTATTCTTTCAGGTAAGTGCAATCGATATTTAATTCAAAACACTGAGCAATATGTTTTGTCATGGGTAACGGATTATTGTTTTTTTTTTTTTTTGTAAAGGATTATATGAATTTGTACAAAAACGATGCTGGACGCGATTACGATTACGTCATCAGCATTGAATCGATATAATGTATTTTGTGTAAAAAGTTTATTGATAAGGGTCTGTTAATTGTGAATATAAATGATTGATATTAATATTAACTGTTTTATTGTAGTAAAGTTCAAATTCTAAGCTCTAAACTGACTGACATACCAGCGCACAGCCCGTAGTACTGGGACTATGTATGTGAAATTTCGGACAAGGCTTCCTTTTATTATAATGTAGGTGAGCACTAAGAAGGGTTTTCTGAAAATATCTATTGTAAAGAGGATATTTTGTTTGTATAAAGTCTTATTCAAGCTTGGCACGAATACTTGTCTAAGGGCCGGTTTTTTTTTCCGTAGTTAACTCAACCAATTGTTAAAAATAGTAACTAATGGTAAAATTTTTGCAAAATGTGTTTTTTGATCAATTTTTAGTTTATTTAATGGTTATTTTTTTAAACTAATAGTTAGTTATTTGACCATTATCAATGATATTATATCATTAGATACAACTAAACACTGATCAAAAAATCATCAGGCAGCGGAGATACATATGTGTGTCCAGCCAGCTTGAACTTAGGTTGGCTGGACATTAAGTTTTTATTGATTTCTCGTAAACCCTTACATGTGACGCCATAAATCAAACGTTATTACTGTTACACATTGCGTCACTAAATGTTAGTAAAGTAACCATATTCGAAAACGCTCCCGTTATTGAGATTCGGAAGTGCCAGCCAGAAGTTTTATACGTAAATTCAAGCTGGCTGGACACAGATTTTTGCATTTTTCTATTAAACCGCTGTACGTATCAGAAAACTTTTAGCTCGATGCAAAAAGTCGTCAAAATCACTTCCGTTACCGAGATTGAGAGACCAGCTAAAAGTGGTTTTTCAAGCTGGCTGGACACGTTTTCGATCGATTATCTAAGATTCTGTAGCGTTACAAATTCTGAAATAAGGGTGTTTAGCCGTCACACAGTGCCCTATTGACCTAGTTAAATGCGAGCTATTTTGAAGATTTGTCCAGCCAGCCTGAGTCATGAATTATCGCATCAAAATGAATCGTCATTCATCTTAATGTGTTGTTTCCTACTATTGAACTATACGAAAAAAAAAACCTTTCTCATTATTTTTACCACTGGCATGGTTTCAAATCGGGTGACAAGTAATCAAAGATTATATCGTAATCAGAATTGTTTATTCTATATTCACGCAATATCATGGTGAATTTCAAAACACAATTACAGTTGATAAGTCCAAGTCAATAAGTAGGTAATGAATAAGTGTTGATCAGTGACTACTTACAGACAATACTTTTATAGAAGCGTGGTTATCTAGTTTTAAGATAGCTCTTTGCTATTGATTTTTATTTACAAATTGTAAGCCACGGCTAATCTGGCTGACCAATTTGGCATATCAAAGAACTCTCACTAAATTGGTTAACACGACGTTTGAACATTGAAGTCACAGATAAAACGAAACTTACAGAGCCCAAACACAACTCATTGAAACAACAAGTCAACATGATGCCACCAATAAAATTTTGTTCTGCTTATGGTGCATGCAGGAAAGTTAGTTGTAACTCGTTCATGGTTCCAAGTGTTGCTTGAATTATCAGCGCGCGAACTATTTACAGAGCAATGAATGAGCTTTATTAGTTTCATTTTACCTGTAACGTAATTTCTATTATTAAAATAAACTTCAAATGCACTTTACATTATAATTGCAGCTAATGATTAACTATGATTTATAATTATCGCAAGTTCTTATATCCAAAGTGTGTGTATCGTTTAAAATTAAATTATAAAAGCTGCAAAAGTTTAAATTATCGTTTAAAAAAAGACAGAGATATAAAATCATTACATTACACATATAATTTACATAAAAATTTATAAAAGAACATAAAGTGTCTTAGAATAGAACCGTTAGTTGTGATCGTTTCAAATATAGTTTCGTAACATCATTAAAACTACTAGTAACAACAAGAACAGTATATCTAGTTGTATTCAGTCTTCATTCAAACTCTCACACTCAATTCCAAAACACGCTTGATTGTAAAATCAAATATTTAAGAAGGATATACTCATCAAGTTTGTAATCACAATAATAAAACTATATTCTACTATTTTATAATTGGGTCAACAAAATTTATTAAAAAGACGGCATGATACTTTCTCACGTTAAATACAGTTTGTTCTTTAATTACATCCTCATTAATGAATGAATTGCATCGATCCCAGTGTAGTTTGACCAGACTCGATTAATCGAATGAACTCCAAGATTCGCACTAGCCCCTGTAGCCTCATGTTTCATGGTGCTACAGAGATCTCTTTACATCCTCACTAAGATGGAAAAAAAAACCACAATATTATCAAAAATAAAATGCGTTGAACCTTACAGGCGGCCTTTTTAGAGCTCAGGCTGACTTTTCAGTGGCTTACATTGTGTATTATTGATTTAATTGACAACAATAAATTTAAAAATTATGATTTGTGAACAAATTTAAACGAGCTAGTATTTTTCGCTTGCGTCATTGTTTTCCAATTGACTTCAATCAATGTTTGATACCAGTTGTACGCGCGCACATGTCGTTTATAAAAAAACTAAAAAGTCAACAGTACATAGATATTCTATCAAATTGTAGCGAATTGTGTACAATAGTAAAATAACAGATAGTAGAAGTAGGTCTGTTGTTTCAAAGATTACTAATGTCGGTCACGGATAACTTTCGCTGACCCAATTACATTCAGAATTCTCTTAAATCTTACACCAAGTAAACGGCACTTTGTTTTCAGCATTACAACAACATCAAGCAGCTTCATGTACATCACAATAATTTAGAAGCACAACAGTCAGATCATGGCGTCACAGCACTCACAGCGTGATATCTCTGAATAAACAATTCTATTTGACAACATAGGTAGACAGAATCAAGCTTAGGAGGTGACCTATCGATGTCTACACGGCGTGGCCCTGTACATTACAATAACGCATACAACAACTTTTGAGATCATACAGAAATATCTAGTATAATAAAAACTGAAGTTATATAGTACAAAAAGTATTTACACATTACTATGCACAATGTAATAATTAAACGACAAATATACATACAAAACAGATTTACAGAAACACATCTGTCTCATAATTAATCACAATGAATCAAATGAAGCGGGCACCTCCTTCACTTTTAACCAAACACATCCAAAAATAATTACAGATCAATTACAAAAAAAAAAGGTTCAAACTTCAATTTTTTGGCTTCGTTGTTTATTACTATTATTATTTAACTAAATTTTGTAGTTATCTTGAACAAAAATGTACCTAGACTCTAGCTACATAAATCACATGGGGACATTTTCATAGCGCTACGATAGCAAGTAGCACCGTTATGTCGTCCGGTTTTCCCCCTGCAAACAGAAAATATAGAATCAGTCATGATGCGGCATTCCTAGTGATGGAATAGACATTCTTTACTACTTTAATCATTCAATTGTTATAATTTATAGCTAGATAAAATAACAATATTTTTTTTTTGAGGATGGGAAATCATCAAATGACTCCTCCCGCTCTGGGTGGAGCAGGAGGGAGTGTCAGACTCTTACTGACTAATAGGAAGGGCTAAGGAAGGAACACGGGTGGGCCCGTGTTCCTTCCTTAGCCCTTTATGTTCCAGGGCAGCGGTAACCCTTTCGGACAATCCCGCTACAGATAAAATAACAATGAAAGTCAATTAAGATACCAATACGAATGTTTAGATATAGCAACACATAAAGAGACAAACATAACGCTGAATTGCTTTCATCGAATTTATTTAGCAATCAGTCTGGGTCTGGCACCTGATAATTATTGAAGTATGATGCTTTATCCTTACTCACCAATGGCATCAATGCCGTTCTGTCGTGCGCTCTTAGCGAAGGGCGACATGTAGCAGCCATCGAAGGATAGGTTGCGCGCCATCCACGCGATGGAGTTGGCAACGGCCTGTAGCCGCTTGGTCTCGCCGGCGAGCCCCTGCGCGCGCCGCATCTCCGCCACCAACACGGGCTCGGGAACGTTGTCGAACACTCCGTCCGTCGCCACCAGGATCACGTCACCGCACTCCACTGTGAATTCTGCTGTCTCAGCTGATTCTGGCCTAAAAAGAATGATGTTCTGAGTTAAGAACACATCTCAAAATAATGATGTTGTTTATTAACAAATTTTTATTTTATTAGCATACATGGATCATATGGTGCTCAAGTCCGACCACATACACACCACATGTTATGAAAAGTTTGATTAATTATTTAATGGAATTATCCAAATACCACCTGCAGTTTTTGATGACGATGATGTCTGTTAAAATTTTACAATAAATTTATATGTGGTAGTCAACAAGTTAATTTTCCATATCAACAACTTTATAAATATTAATATTTACTCATTTGAAAACCGGCGAATGAGAGTGACTATACTAAATTAGGTTTTCCTCCTATTCTTACCGGCTTGCATGGTGTTTAGGCGTGACACAGAAGTGATACTCAATGATGACACCATTAACAGATATCTTTTTACCCTCTATAAATAAGAGTAAAAGTGGTACGATGCATCCACGCAGTAATGTAATCATGATCACTATGTAAACAGCGCGCTTTTAATGCAGTGATAATTATATGATGTTGAATGTACATTATTTTACGTGGACAGTGTCAGTACCTAATCGAATGTTTATGCTAACGACGGATCTAACAGCTTGTGATAAAAACACTACCATTTCAGTGTATTTCGACGGACCCTCCTATGATGTGATGTTTCCATTTTAGAAGTTTTTATGGACAAACTAGCTGCGCCCCGTGGTTTCACCCGCATAAGTTTCGAATCCCGTGGCAATATCGGGATAAATCCTATGTGTTAATCCAGGGTGTCAGCTACGTCCATACCAAATTTCATCAAAATTGGTTCAGCCGTTTGAGCGCGAAGAAGTAACAAACATACAAACACACGCACTCTCACTCACAAACTTTCGCCTTTATAATATTAGTGTGATGCAAAGAAGTACCTTCGGAACTTATCGATAGTATTTTCACCATCTAGGATTTTCCATAGAATGTATGATGGGTTTAGTATATGGTGTGTTCTGTACTAAAGACCGTATGAAAAACCGTTTAGCTAGCAAAACTCAACTCTGCAATAGCTATCTTCAGTTCCAGCTCCTACAGATGTACAATATGTTGGAATCTATGAATACATTGGAAGTATAAGGGTATATGCACACGGACTTTTTAATACGCGCGTTCCGTACAACGCGCGCCGTCTGTGTGTAAAAGAAACACCGTATACATAGGCCCTAACAGCCACACAATTCTTGTAATAACATAATCATAATTCTTCTCAAACGTCGCAATGGAAAATAAATACGTAAGTAAATAATAATAAGAAGAACAACAGAAAAATTTACGAGAGTAAAAAAAAAAACATTGGACTTTATTCTTTATCAAATTATCAACTACTATATGTGTCAGTCCAAGCGAAAAGGGTCCAGTGCGCGGCATTTAGTTTCCGAGATATAAGAGGTTTTGTAAAGTTGGGTATAAAAATTGCATTTCGCGATTTTAATTGGTTATAAATAAATGCTCAATTATCTACAATTTCATATAGTAAATGACTATATACGATGTTTCTAAGTACCAGAAACTTTATGAAAAAAGTTTACTAAAAAGGTACCAGTGGGTGGCATGTCGATATTCTGGGAATAAAATACGTTTCAATACCCCGTACTGATCACTTCTAATAATTTAATTATATTTTAAGATTAAAATGTTGAAACTACGTGTAAAAGGTCCCTTAAAGCGGGGAACTCCCTGCTACTATGCAACTACTAAGGGGATTTACTTTGCTTCACTTCGACATAGCGGGGATTTCCCTGATCGTTTTTTGCTACCTACGTGTCCTATAAATAGATCTGCCTGTGATGCAATAATTTATTTGTCATTTGACACCGGAAAGGAAACAATATCCGACAGTCTTTGTGTAAATATAGCAGTTTATTTGGTGTTGCTGCAGAGCCTTTGAGAAAGTTCGTTTTGTACGTAATTCCTGAACCCTGTGCTACTGGGAAAGGAGCTAATGTAATAATTTCAATGCTACATCATTTTTTCGAAAATTTTGGTATAGGCGAAAAAGATGTTGTTTGTCATGCAGATAATTGTGCTGGACAAAATAAAAATAACTATGTCATGCAATATGCAACATGGCGAGTTTTAACAGGCAGACACCGAAGTTTCCGTATATCTTTCCTTCCCGTGGGTCATACGAAGTTTGCACCCGACATGTATTTCGGTCTATTCAAAAAAAGTTTTAGAAAATGGGAATGCAATAACTTAAAGGATATTCTTGCAGCTGCTGTTCAAGCTTGTCCGAAAACAAAATCTATAGTAGCTGTTCTAACTGGTGATGAGAAAGGAGAAACTTTTGTGAAAACTTACGACTGGGCCAATTTTTTTCAACCTGATTGTGTAACTATTAACCAACTTCTGCATTTTAGTCATTTTGAAACAAATGAAGATAATAGAGGGCACATGTTATGTTACAAAAAATATACTGACAGTCAACCAACTGTATCAAAGGTTTTGAACCCGAATAAAGTATACGGTTTTCCTTTAGAAAAATCCCCTGCAGGCATGACGTACGAAAGAAAATCGTATCTTTATAATAAGATTCGTGAATTTGTACGTGAAGAATCTAAAGACATTTTATGCCCGAAACCCATTCCAAATGTTGATGTTGACCACAACTCTGTCCCAACAACATCTGTCGAGTACTCTTTTCAGAAACCATCAATTGAAAAGAGTATTCGACAAAAACCAACATGTTCGTACTGCAAACAGGTTGGTCATAGGAATCAGGTGCGAGGAGGAATTTATTTTTGTCCAAAACGTAAGTTGGAGTCCCAAATAGAATAAGTTTTATTTTTATGTTTGTATTGGCTTTTTTCAAATATTATTGCAACAGAATAATGATTATTTTAGCCACTGGTACCTTTTATGACATTACATAAAAGGTACCAGTGGCTAAAATAATCATTATTCTGTTGCAGTAATGTTTGAAAAAAGCCTGTCTTGTTATTTTGTTAGTTCCTAAATAGAGTAAGAATACTTAATTTTAGTTTTTTATTGTTAATTACTATCGCAATAACTAACTTTTTATTAAATATCGGCAAGTGGACCTTTTTTACTAGACTGTGTATCCTTCTTTTATTTTGATAATAATTGTTTTAGTTTTGATGTCAAAAGTATAATTATAAGTTGATTCTATGGAAAACATATCAATCTACAATAATGAATAAAAATCTACGTAACAAGCAAGTAAAAGTGTGTTTTTTTTTCACTCAAACTTTCAAAATGCTTTTTCTCAAATCAAGCTTTTTCAGAATTTCAACTTCAAATGTCTGATAAAAAAAAACGTGTGCTACTTTTTGATTATTTTTTCAATCCATACTATCAATTGACTATTCTAGATACCGAATCCAGTCTTAACTCAATACCCCACTACTGGACCCTTTATGCCTGGACTGACACATATGTAAATGTAACTGATAATTTGTAGCATGCGCATAATAGCGCAGTACGTAATTGGGGCGCCAAGACGTAACCACTCAATTATAGGTTGTAGGTATATACTAGGTATGTAAGCACTTGAGTACCTACGAATAAACTAATAACATTTAAAGTAAGTATATAAATAGTGACGACAATGATGTAATTTAATAATAGTGTCAACAACCTCACTGCTATTCCATTCTTATGTTGTGACGTCACTTACGAATTACCGTGATTAAACATTGGGATTTACTCTAAAGGGATTGTCAAATGCATTCGTTAATCGTGCGAATATTAAACAAGTAAACACAATTCCATAAATTTTAAGAGAACGCGCAAGTTTAAAGATCTGGCAAATATCCAATGAGCTAAAAATTCTAATATTAGTGCATACAGAAATACAACAGCTGTATGTGGAATGAGCACATGACTACTAGTCTCGTGGTTGTAGCATAATGGATCTTATGACTGCGGAGACTAAATCTGGATAAGACTATATCTAACGTATATTTCATGTTTCCTGTCTGCTAATTCTAGTGATAAGAAACTCATTTTTAATCAACTAGGTAAGAAGAAACTTATTCCGGTGTCGTTCGACATTTTAATCTCTTGTGACCCGCAAACACGATAGTACAAGGTCATAAAAGTTCATTAATGCGCTCTTTATATATAATGAGTCTGAATAAAACTGTTACGTAATGTTGACAATGTTCGTAAATTGCATTTATTTGTAAACCTTTTAGGTACCTACATCGGGTACGGGGCTACCGTTACCTAACAGTACACTACATGTAGATCCATTGGCCATTGTAAAAATTATTTGCATTGCATCGCTAAAGTTGTCAAAAAATAAAAGGGCCGTTGAGGTGTCAAGAATGCATTCTCAAATGTCAAAACGGGCCTTTTATTTTTTGACAACTTTAAAAATAGAAACTAATCATGAATTAAGCACAGTATCACTCGATCATGATCAAGTATTTTCGATTCGTCGTCAAGCGTAACGAAGACGTCTAATAGCCGATTTCTATAATTTAAAGACCGTTATTGGTTAAAATTAAGACTCTTGTATCTTTACCAATAATGAAGCAAAAACCACACAGTAGCTACCACAGGTAAAATTAGTTTACGAATCTATTTATATGCCCTGGGGCTGCAGTCTCGACATTCATAGCGATCGCATTACGACCGAATTCGGTCGCAAAGTCCCGGGGACCTACTCCGAAGTGCAAAGTGCGAATGTTCGGATCGGACCAATACATGGCCGAACCGAATATTACTGAAAAATTCGAAAAAAGTTCGGATCGGCTCAGCTGGGTCGGGACCATAGTCAATATTCGAAAGAGTGTAGGATCGGAACCGACCGAACCAAATAGTAACTTCGTAGCAGGAAACGGCCGAACATTCGGCCGATACTACTTCGGAGTAGACCCCCAAGTTTGGCAATAAAAAACGCTACCATTGGTAAGCAAAACGATTCGTTTTTGTTTATAGGAACCGAGCATATTTCAAAGTATCAAATAAACAAATAACTGCAATCAATATAATAGGTAGGTACCTAGTGCCTACATACATGTTAAGAGAAACAATGATATTTATATTTTTACTGGACACGTTATCATCGTTCTACTGAGCTAGACTACGTATAGGTAGGTAGGTATATGAGCTCACAATACAGCTAAATTACATAAACCGCTCGGTGCCGGCTACCTAGCGGCCATTTCTCTGGTTTAGACTGCCCCATAGCAGTAATCCAGACAGACGAAAAGGATGATGCAAATTATTATGATGGGTGGACGAATACAGCAAAAAGAATTTAGGTACAAAGCTGAATGGCTGAAGCGTTTTTATACATAAGGGCACACTATAAAAAATGGATTTGGCTCGACACCAAATGAAAACTGTCAACAACAATACGCAGCGAGTTTTCGCCCAAACTATCGTAGCATGCCTGGCATTCTTGTGACAAAAATAAGCATAACATAATCAGCCTATAATGTTCCCACTGCTGGGACACACAGAGTGGGCCGTAATCCACCACAAGGGCCCAGTCGAATTGGTGGGTGTCACATGTCTTCAATGTTTTTATTCAAAATTTTGAAAGCAGTGGTGATGAAAACATTCACACAAAGTGCCTGTCAGGGTTCACCTACCTACCTACAACTCGTAAGTCACGGCCGTTACACCAATAAGCATAGTGCAGAAACATGATTGAGTTACCCATAAGACACATTAAGCCTTCAGTAGTATTTACACTATTATCGGTATTGAAGTAACCTTTCGCTCTAATTCCGATTTTATCATCAAGAAATTATGACGCACTATACTTCTTTTATCAAATAAGTAGCCGCGCGATAAACACATAACTAACAATCCACAGACAGTCGGTACAACAGTACAATGTCATTTCGAAATAATCTTGATTTCATATCACCTACAGACTGCCGTTGAGTTCCTTAAATATTTTTGTTTTAAGAACACTATGTTATGTTATGAAACACCATCTAAGTAATTGTTAGAAGAAATACATAGTGATCTGAGGTCGAGGGTCTAATTAACGTGCACCTTGTGAGTTGTACCGCAAAAAAATTGTATACCTTCCTTCGTAAATTACCGGAAATACAGTGGTTTCCGTCACACTAAAGTAGAAAGTTATAGACATCAAATTAGTGTCCTAACTCACCTTCCACTTTCCCGTTTTCAGAAGTGTTAGTTTCTAATTCAAATATGATTTCTCAATACACTGGAGCTGATATTATATGCTAGACGTCGTACACACGGGCCACTTTTTAACGCGGCCATTTTATATCGCGCGCTCGATTTTCAACGCACTGCTTAGCGCAGAGAGTTGAAAATCCAACAGTGTGCTTTTTTAACACACTGTTTATTCATAATGCTCGACTTAATACCTAGAGTCGAAAATTCAGTGCGCAATAAAAAATCGCCGCGGGAAAAATTAACCCGTGGTGGGTACGAGAATTTATATGTTATGCTGAAATGTTTGGTGCATACCTGTCACTTAGCACATTCCGGTCGTGTCCGGGCGGCGGCAGACTGAGCTGGTAGGGCGTGTTGAAGTAGTGCTGTTGCTCATGCGAGCGATGGACCACTCGACCGCCACGCACCACCATGTACCCGCTGTCGCCAATGTTGGCAGCGCGCATCACACTCTCTGTCCGGTCTAAGATCATCACACATGCCGTGCTGCTTCCTAAAACAAACAATGTATCAATATGAAATTAAATCTTTTAAGGCAGGTTGGAGGTTTATCACTTCCTATCCTACTAATATTATAAACGCGAAAGTTTGTGAGGATGGATGGATGTTTGTTTGTTACTCTTTCACGCAAAAACTGCTGAACGGATTTGGATGAAATTTGGTACACAGATAGTTTATAACCAGAATTAACACATAGGATACTTTTTATCTCGATATTCCCACAGGATCGAAACTTATGCGGGTGAAACCGCGGGGCGCAGCTTGTTTAGAGTAAATAGAAGTAAATGCCTTTCCAGGTTTATTTTCTTTTGACTTTATTCTCCATCTTGATCAAGTTTTCTTTTATTTTTATCTTCATAGGTATTTTCTGTTTAAATCCAATTGACAAATTTTCATCCATTTTAATAAGAACGTTGATGTGAAATTAGTTATGCATACTAACCAATTTATTATCATTATTATAAAATTAAATTATAAGAATTATGTAAACGGTTAAAAAAACAACAAGAGACCAGAAGACTTAGAACAAAAAAAAAGTATCTGGCATATAGGTACAGCGTTTATCAGTAATTTATTTTCTTGCAAATATAAATATATAACACAGCTACAGACAGTGGCGGATTTACCCATTTGCCGCCAGTAGGCTATTCAAAGTTTGCCGCCCCTACCAACCTTTAATGCCCCATTAACCGACTTCAAAAAAGGAGAGGTTCTCAATTCAACTGTTTATTTTTTAAAGTTTGTTACCTCAGAACTCCATTATTTATAAGCCGATTCGCAAAATTCTATTTTTATTTGTAAGGATATACTTTCAAATTGGTCCCATAGAAATTTCATCAAAAACGGTTCAGTAGTTTGGTTTTTAAACCAAAATTACTGGTAAAAATTACAACTTAAAAATGAAATGGAAAACTTTTTTACAAAAAATTAAGAAAAAAAAACTTTTTAAAAACAAGCTTTTATTACTTGATAATAAAAAGAACTAAAAAGTTAAAAATAATTTAAACTTGATAAGAAAAAAAATAAAAACTTTTTTGCAAAAAAATACAACCGACTTCCAAAAACAACACTACAAAGTGAAAAATAACTTTAATTTCGGAAGTCGGTGTCGTTGGGTGCGCATTTTCGTTGTTTGCCACCGACTTCCGAAATTAAAGTTATTTTTCACTTTGTAGTGTTGTTTTTGGAAGTCGGTTGTATTTTTTTGCAAAAAAGTTTTTATTTTTCACTTTTTAGTTGTAATTTTTACCAGTAATTTTGGTCTAAAAACCAAACTACTGAACCGTTTTTGATGAAATTTCTATGGGACCATTTGGGAAGTATGCCCTTTCCAACAAAAAAAGAATTTTTCAAATCGGTTCGCAAGCGACGAAGTTATGCGCGAACAAACATAAAAAAAAAAAAAAAAAAAAAAAATACAAACATCCGAATTGAGAACCTCCTCCTTTTTTAGAAGTCGGTTAATAAATAAAAGCGTGTTACATTTTTATGGAACATTAAAGAACATTTAGCATATTAGAGCTAGTTCACATTAGGTCGGACCGACAGTTTGCCGTTCACCGACTGCCGGGTGTTGCTGTTCACATTAGACGCCGCCGACCCGACCTAATGTGAATATAACTGTCGGTACGGTCGTTTTACTGCCCGGCCTGGGTCGTCACAAAACAGTTGTGAGTTGGCTTTCGTATAGGATGGACGACGACGACGTTTTCATTGCAATGTGGTATTTAAATAAAAAGCAGAAAAAAGAAAAAGGAAATATTGGGTGCATCCAATTGGCAGGCGGGTGTCGCCGCCGCTTCGCGCCGACAAATGTGAACGGCGCCATACTTGCTAGTACGCCAATATTATGTCCGATCCGACAGAAATCGTGGCTGGACGTACGGTAAAAGTGTCGGCTCCGACAGTTTGGTCGGGTCGCCCTAATGTGAACGGCGCTATTGACATACATACGCCAATATGGATCCGACACGTTTGTCGGGCCGGTAAAACTGTCGGTCCGACCTAATGTGAACCAGCTCTTACACCTTCGTTATGTTTCTTTTGTAATTACAATGTAACACGCTTTTATTTATTTCTTATCAAGTTTAAATTATTTTTAACTTTTTAGTTCTTTTTATTATCAAGTAATAAAAGCTTGTTTTTAATAAGTTTTTTTTTCTTAATTTTATTTTTAACTTTTTAGTATTTTTGATGCGAGATTGACTACAGAGTAGTTCGAAGCGCGTAGCAGTGTTTTTCCGTTATATGCGGCTACTGCACTTAAGCTACCTGTACATCATCAGACCACTTGGTTAACTAACACCAAAGTACTCGTCAAGACGAATCAAACGAGCCCAAACTCGATAGGGTTGCGTCGTTTAATTACGGAGTTCCTATGGCCACCTTCCAGCTCCATCATCAGACCCTGGTTACCATGTAGTATCAAAGTACTCGTCAAGACGAATCAAACAAGCACAAACTCGATGGGGTTGCGTCGTTTAATTACGGAGTTCCTATGGCCACCTTCCAGCTCCATCATCAGACCCTGGTTACCATATAGTATCAAAGTACTCGTCAAGACGAATCAAACGAGTCTGAACTCGATGGGGTTGCGTCGTTTAATTACGGAGTTCCTATGGCCACCTCCCAGCTCCATCATCAGAACCTGGTTACCATGTATTATCAAAGTACTCGTCAAGACGAATCAAACGTGCCCAAACTCGATGGGGTTGCGTCGTTTAATTACGGAGTTCCTATGGCCACATTCCAGCTCCATCATCAGATCAGCTCTATGTCATAATAATATTGCATTGTCATCCAATTTATACATGCATACAAAATTTCAGCTCAATTGGAAACCGGGAAGTGGATCAAATTTAACTTGCAAGATATGATTACAGACAACGGGACAGGTGAAACTAAATAAAAGCTTGTAAAAAAACAACCAACTTCCAAAAAAGACACTACAAAGTGAAAAATAATTCATAATAATTAAAATATCTCATTCAGCTACGAAAAACAGTGATCAAATCTATGGTAGAAGTAGCGGGATTGTCCGAAAGGGTTACCGCTGCCCTGGAACATAAAGGGCTAAGGAAGGAACACGGGTGGGTTTTAGTCAGTAAGAGTCTGACACTCCCTCCTGCTCCACCCAGAGCGGGAGGAGTCATTTGATGATTTCCCATCCTCAGAAAAAAAAAAAAAAAAAAAAAAAAAAAAAAAAAAAAAAAAAAAAAAAAAAAAAAACTATGGTAGAAGCGTGAATTCGAGCATTCACTTTTTTTATACTTTCCAAAAAAACATGGCAGGTAAATATTGATCTTTTTAAATGCAGTAAGATATTTTAAAAAATGTTTGCACTAAATTTGCCGCCCCTAAAATCTGCCGCCCTAGGCTCCAGCCTACTCAGCCTGTTGGTAAATCCACCACTGGTTACAGATCCATTTGCTACTTAACTCAAGGATAATAAAAGAGGACTTGGTATTGTTCAATTGAGACAGTTGTCTGCTGCAGTATAAATATTATATAGTCTTGAATACATCTCAATAATTAAATTCTACATACTGCAAAAGCATAATCTATCTGTATCTAATTTGGTTAAGGTGAGCTTTTTCTCAGGGCAGTTATGCATGGGTTGCTAGGAGAAAAGAACTTGGAGAAGAAAAATAAGATTGTGGAATAGCATGTTATGATGACTGCTAATAACTGCTTTCAAATCACTCATGACTGACTATGAATTTGCATATGCTTCTGGATATATTCAGAATATAGCTAGAGCTACTTTTTATGTAAGGTCAACAGAAGTGTGGGCCCAAGTAAGAATATTCATCTTTCCAATATGATGTCTATATTCAATTGCATTGGGTGCATAATAATAATAACTTTTGAAACCTAAGACATAGAATAGTGATGCCTTACTTAATACCACTGAATAGGATACCTAGCACATTCACAACATTGTTTAAGACTTATCTCCGTTTTTGACTGTACTATCTTTCTCGATAAAGTTTTTTACAAACCTAGTATTGGTTTCTTATGTTCCAATAACTCGTAATAGGACTTGGCCAGCAGGTCCCCTGGCTCTGACATCTTGAAGTGCCCCATCTGGACGAGCCTCTCGCACGTCCTCATGAGGTACGAGGAAAACTCGCCAGGGTCGATGCCGTAAGCACGCCATCCTCCTACACCATCCGCCACACCTATTGAACATAAATTTTATGTGACATCCATCATGGTTTGAAGACAGATCATCAAAATTATGATGAGTTAGTTCTGTGTTCATTTAGTTCAAACTACAATGAGATTAAAATTAAAACTTTATAAAAATGTTAAAAATCAAAATTTTTTTTTAGTGTTAGCCATTGACTGACATGATTTGCAAAAGGACCTTTCCTATTATGGGTTTAGTTAACCTTAAAGATGGTATTAAGATATATATATAGATATGGTAAATAAACTTAAATAAATACAATAGTTTCCTCATCAGTACATAAAGCCACAAGGTTGCTGTCTGGCAACTAAACTAACCAACAAATAACTATGTAGTTATGAATGAATAACATGCAAATTGAAAAAATTCATACAACAATATGCTATAGAAATACTGTTTAATTACACACATCAACAAACAAATACAAGTGATTGTTATCATTTGTAGACAATGCTAATTGTCAGTCTATTTTATGTCTTAAATTATGACTACCAGATTTGGCAAGATGGTTGTTAAAGCTGAGGTTTCTATCCCTGAAGTGAATTTCCTACATATTTTGGATTTCAAACAATCGCAAATCGCAAAAACCATATGTTTTGCATTTCAACATATTATAGGTACCTTCTTAGGGACTAACCACACTTATTCAGCTCTGTTCAGCTTTTATCCATAGAAAACAATGATTTTGTATGGAATGTGTGAAAAAGCTGAATGGATGCGTACGCATTCCATACAAAATTGATGTTTTCTATGGACAAAAGCTGAACAGAGCTGAATAAGTGTGGTTAGTCCCTTAAACATTTAAAAAATGTACAGGCAAAATTCGCCACTATGAAAAATGGTCAACATGGCCTCAATTTTAGACAAAACTAAAAACCACCCCAATTGTACCCAATTTTTGTGTAAATAAGTACCATCTCTTTTTATTCATTTATTTACCTGTTCAGTTAAAGTTAATAACAAGCAGTAAAGTAAACATGTTTCATTGGAAAACCCAACAGTTATTGTTCAGAAGAAATTAACATAAATATATTATTTTTATACCATGATCAGTAAACTTTCTACTTCTTATCAAAGTAGAACATGACTTGTCACAAACACTTGAAGAATAAAATAACTTGAGACAAAACAAATATCATCTCATTACTGCAATAAATTAATAATCAAGTGATTATTTATTTGTTTTTGTGTATTGTAGTAGAATTAAAATATTTGCAAACAACAATTTTGGTATAGCCTTAGGTAAGGTATACATAAACAAGACCTCGGTTACCTACAATACCTGGATTTATTCATTTTTTTAAAGTAATTAATCAAAATCTTGTTTACATTTGTTTTGTTATACATACATTAATGTGTGTCTGATTAGGACAACCATAGCCATTTTTGTTACATTTTCATCAGTTACTTGAATTTGGGAATCAAATTTTAATCAGCCTACTTGTAATGAAAAATACAGGAAATTAATAATTTAAAATTGATTGAAGGTTTAAAAAAAAAAACCACAAGTAAAATGTAATAGTTAAAGGCATGAATGATTCATGATAATGAATTTAATGAAATTAGATAAAAGTTATGCAGGTAACAAGGTCTCACCAATAACATCCGCGTTGCTGGAATTGGTGGAGAACCATGCGTCGTCACCGAACTGTCCTTTGCGCGTTCTTCCATTAGCAATGTCTTTGGGAAAACCACACACAACCGATATTAAATATGGGTGTTTTGTTGTCGAAACGTTTAATTCAGTAGCACTTGAGAAATTCGAAAGTCCATTTCGTAAAGCACGTGATAGCAGTCTCCCTGTCCAGAAAATAGACTGCATCATTCATCAGTTGAATCGTACTTTGACACCAGCCTTTCACAAGAGATCAGATGAAACTAACGAAAACATTTTTAGAGAACAACAAAACTTAAGAGTCATATTTATCTGCAGCATGAATTTAAAACAAACTTAGACGTATTTTTTCAATTTTTATTACATTTGTCTCGTGACTGATGAAGTGATGAACGAACATGAACATTGGACAGACAGCCATAGACACGCCTGTACAAAAGAATAGAGAAAAAAACTAGACTCCGACACATTTTCTGCAATGGCAATTATGAGTTAAGGTTTATTTGCTAGTCTAAGTATTTAGGGCTAGTAGGTAGTTTGCTAGTTTCTCTTCCAGCCTGTTCCAGCCTTATGTAATGAAGAAAAAGGTATCTATATTCAGTTTTAAAAGACGCCATCCTTATATACCAGCCTTATTTCATGTGTCAAATGCCTTTTTAGGCCAATTTATACTTTAAAGCTATTGACTCAGCGGCTATAAACGTGTGAGCGCCCTTTGATT
This sequence comes from Apamea anceps, assembly GCA_951799955.1. Classification (NCBI taxonomy): domain Eukaryota; kingdom Metazoa; phylum Arthropoda; class Insecta; order Lepidoptera; family Noctuidae; genus Apamea; species Apamea anceps. Next base: position 9,133,872 of record OX637515.1, on the reverse strand, counting down.
GGCGTATAATATTGATCCATAAACAATAAGCTTAGTCTGACGTTTCAAACTGATCTATGGAAAAGGAAGGCGTTGTAGAACCAGCAGAAGAAATCTCATCTTTTCTGAATAATTGTAATGACGGCCGCTAATTGATTAGTTGTAATTCAACGCCGATTTACAATTTGTTCATCTTATACGTTAGTGATAGTATTTTGAAGACAATATTTCGATTAAAAGTGTAAAGAAAAGGCATAAAACTGGTGTTCGATAAGTCACTTGGCAATATGCCTGCCGTCAGGGGAGATGGAATGCGAGGGCTCGCAGTCTTCATATCAGACATAAGAAACTGCAAAAGCAAAGAAGCTGAAATTAAGAGGATCAATAAAGAACTGGCCAATATAAGAAGTAAGTTCAAAGGTGACAAAACCCTTGATGGCTACCAAAAAAAGAAATATGTATGTAAACTTTTATTTATCTTTTTGCTGGGTCATGATATCGACTTTGGTCATATGGAAGCAGTCAACTTACTTTCATCCAACAAATATTCTGAAAAACAAATAGGCTATTTGTTCATATCCGTACTGGTCAACACCAATAGTGATCTAATTAAGCTTATCATCCAGAGCATTAAAAATGACCTGCAGTCACGTAATCCTATACACGTAAACTTGGCTCTGCAATGTATTGCCAACATTGGTAGCAAAGACATGGCAGAAGCATTTGGCACAGAAATCCCAAAACTTCTTGTCTCGGGAGATACAATGGATGTGGTGAAGCAATCTGCTGCTCTTTGCCTGTTAAGACTGTTCAGAAAGTCACCTGAAATAATTCCAGGAGGGGAGTGGACTTCTCGAATCATACACCTTTTGAATGACCCACATATGGGTGTTGTTACTGCAGCAACATCTCTTATTGATGCCCTTGTAAAAAAGAATCCCGAAGAGTACAAAGGTTGCGTAACACTGGCTGTTGCTAGACTGAGTAGGATTGTTACTGCTAGTTACACTGATCTTCAAGATTATACATATTATTTTGTGCCAGCCCCATGGCTTTCAGTCAAACTGCTGCGCCTGCTGCAGAACTATACTCCACCATCCGAAGAGCCTGGTGTCAGAGGTCGCCTATCAGAATGTTTGGAAACCATTTTTAATAAAGCCCAAGAACCTCCTAAATCTAAAAAAGTACAACATTCTAATGCTAAGAATGCAGTATTGTTTGAGGCCATAAGCCTAATTATACACAATGACAGTGAACCTAATTTGCTTGTTCGTGCATGCAACCAACTTGGTCAGTTCCTTAGCAACCGTGAGACAAATCTAAGATACTTAGCTCTTGAGTCCATGTGCCATCTTGCTACATCAGAATTTTCTCATGAGGCTGTCAAAAAACATCAAGAAGTTGTTATTCTATCTATGAAAATGGAAAAGGATGTCTCAGTCCGACAGCAAGCTGTGGACTTGCTATATGCAATGTGTGATAAAACAAATGCTGAAGAAATTGTCCAAGAGATGTTAGCTTACTTAGAAACTGCTGATTATTCCATAAGGGAAGAAATGGTTTTGAAAGTTGCCATTTTGGCTGAGAAATATGCTACAGATTTCACATGGTATGTTGATGTGATTCTTAATCTTATAAGAATTGCTGGAGATTATGTTTCTGAGGAAGTTTGGTACAGAGTCATTCAGATTGTGATCAACAGAGAAGAAGTTCAAGGCTATGCTGCAAAAACTGTGTTTGAAGCGCTGCAAGCACCAACTTGTCACGAAAATATGGTTAAGGTTGGTGGATACATACTTGGAGAGTTTGGCAATTTGATAGCTGGAGATACTAGATCCTCACCTCAAGTTCAATTTGAACTGCTACACTCGAAATACCATTTATGCTCAGCAGCAACAAGAGCACTTCTGTTGTCTACATACATCAAACTTGTTAATCTCTTCCCAGAAATAAAAAATCGCGTTCAAGAAGTATTTCGTGCCGACTCCAACTTACGTTCCTCTGATGTTGAATTACAACAAAGGGCTTCTGAATATCTACAGTTAAGTATTGTAGCTAGTGCTGATGTTTTAGCAACAGTACTGGAAGAAATGCCTGCTTTCCCAGAAAGGGAATCTTCTATTCTGGCTGTTTTGAAGAAGAAAAAACCTGGCCGCATACCAGATGATGTAAGAGAATCAAAGAGTCCCCAGCCCACAGCAGCACCAACTGCAGTGATTAACTCCACAAATAATACAAACAGTTCAAGTGCTGATTTGCTAGGACTGTCTACACCTCCAGGAACTACTGCTCCAGCAACTGGAAATGGGTTGCTTGATGTACTTGGAGATTTGTATACAGCCCCAAAAATCAGTCCAAGTACTGTGCAACAAAACAACATCAAAAAATTCTTATTCAAGAATAATGGAGTTCTCTTTGAAAATGACCTAATCCAGATTGGAGTCAAAAGTGAATTCAGACAGAATTTGGGAAGGATTGGTTTATTCTATGGCAACAAAACACAGTTTCCCATTCAAACTGTCCGTCCTGAACTACACTGGACTGATTTGCATAAGCTGAATGTACAGATGAAACCCATGGAACCAATATTAGAAGCAGGTGCTCAGATCCAGCAAATGCTTACTGCTGAGTGCATTGAAGATTTCACTGATGTTCCAAGTATGTCCGTTTCATTTATGTTCAATAATGTGCCCCAGAAAATTACTATGAAACTACCACTCACATTGAACAAATTCTTTGAACCAACTGAAATGAATGGTGAGTCATTCTTTGCCAGATGGAAAAACTTAGGAGGGGAACAACAGCGAGCACAAAAGATATTCAAAGCTTCAGGTTCTATTGACATACCCGCGACGCGCACCAAATTAGCTGGATTTGGTATGCAGTTGCTAGATGGAATTGATCCCAATCCTGATAACTTTGTGTGTGCTGGTATTGTTCACACCAGAGTGCAGCAAGTAGGATGTCTTATGAGATTGGAACCAAACAAACAAGCTCAAATGTTTAGACTGACTGTAAGATCTAGCAAGGAAACAGTCTCACATGAAATTTGCAATCTGCTAGCAGATCAATTTTAAGTTTAGTTCAAAGGAATCATGAAATATGAACAACATTGTTAGACAATGAAGTTGGTGTTATAGTCGCCTAGAAGTTCACAGTCACTTTACATGTAGAGTTGATAAAATAATGCGTACAATTCGGAAAATATTTGAAGCAAAACACTTGTGAACTTTGCACAGAACATAGAATGAAATGAAATCTCTCGTGTACAATTTTGGATTTATTTTATTGCTAATATAGAGTTAGGTGTTTTGTAAAACGAGATTTATTTTAGTTAACATTTAAACTGCGATTTATAAGATTTGATAAGATGTTCAAAAAAGACAAGGACTACTTACTTTCATGTTATTACAATAATATATTCAATATTATAATATGTTAAGAATTTACCTAATTCATCGCATTTTGTAAATCAATACACTTTCATTTGTAAAACCTAATTTGATATTAGTAGTACTATAATAAAAGATAATATATTATTTATCATTTGTAATCATTTATCAAGATGCAGGCTGCAGCATGCTTGATGGATTTTACAATATGTTTTTATGATATTTATGTATGGTATAACATCTGCACCAAATACTGCTTGAATTGTATATATAGAGGATAAATGAGATTCTCATGCAATACTTCATGGTTGATAGTGTCTTGTTTGGGCGATGAATAGGTAGCTATTTAGTGTCACAGATTGTACTGTTGTCTCGCATATTTCTAGGTATATTCAAATGTATTTATGGTATAATGTAGAAAATTATAATTCATACCAAAGTAACTATTTGGCTGTTAATGTCATCATGTATCAAAATTTCGATTGTTTCATTAAGTATTATACTCATGAGTTCATGCTTTGCTGGTTTGTTAAAAAAAAAAAACATGTCTAAAACAAACAAAAAACGCTTATTCAACGAATATTAACTAATACTGGTGAGTATAATATTTCTGTCTGTATAATTATCTAATGTAACGCGTATCAAATATTATGAAATATAATATTGTTTCCATTTAGACTTGTATGTAGTATTTATCATTGGTACACTATTATATTCATTGCAATTGGAATACAGACCCTCTTTATTTTCCCTATAATGTTCCTGTTAACTCATAGTAAATTATATTAATGGCAATAATAAATATCCCAAATGTAAGCTGATATACAGTATTAACTTTGGTGATAAAATCCTTTTTATTGTATTAAAATATTAACCTTCATCAGGCATCCTGTGATTTTCATAATATTGCCAGAAAGAAGATTGTAAGCCTGGGTGTTCCTCTATTACATTTTCCATGTATTAACCTCTTTTTTTGTACATAGACTAAAATATCAAACCCTAAAATTCTTTTCCTATTTTACACACTACTCAACATTTTAAGAACTTCAGTAGCATTGTCCTGAATACAAGTCATCTGTAATCAACATTGCCATCATGACTGGTGCTTCTCGACGTTTTAAAAATATTATTACCTACTTCACACGCATTCCTATATAATAGGCCTATTTTTTATTGTTTTTAAAGTAATTTTGAGTATTTTTTGGGTCATTGTGTTAATGGCTTCTTAGTAATACTACATTGTAATTTATTTTTAAAATACTATCCCATTGTTTATTTTTATGGTAGGTACCACTAGCTCATTTAACAACCAATGCTGCGAAATTAAACATGTGTGTTAGTATATATCAGCTTCATACTCATGACATCGTAAATGTATTTGTTTGTTAGAGATTAATCAAAATGTGTTGGTGTGTGTCTTGAGTATACATGTTTTTGAGTCGATAGTAGGAATCTCACAAACCTAGAAGATTTTATTTTCATATGTACCACAAAATAGAGTTTAGATATAGGGACTTTAGTATTATGGACATAAAATGTTGTTATAAATTTATTAGTAGCAAGCATGCTAAGTTTTCTTTGCATGGTAGGTTTGTTAAGAGAACATTAATAATAAATTAATATATCATTATAAACGTTTTTATTAATCTTGTTAAGAATGTGGTACCCATAATATTGTATGTATATTATGAAATTTAAAAGAATGTATATGCTTATTTGATACATGTACACTTCGTATATATGTGTGTTTATCAAAAATGTAATATACCTATCACAAAGTGGGTGTGATTCTGTAACAGATAGATGTTTGTTCTTGCGCTTCAAAACCCATTATTGTAACTCTTAATAAAATATTTATCCAATACGTATTTTGCGCATTTTTTATTTAAAGAATTAGGTATTAGAAGTTTAAGCAGTTTTCAATATAAACATCAAATAATAGGTATTTACTTATATTTTGTAATAATTCTAGAAGTACACTTAAAATAATTGCAACTTTTTACTAATCAAACCATTCTTCAACATTCGGTGAATTCTCCAATACATCATTTGATTCACTGTAACAAATAAAAGTTTTAATCATGTTGCTGGGTGGACCCGGGTGACATAACTATCTATCTTTGGAAAGAGACTGTCACACAGGCACGAGTGAGAGATGATGTTGAATGTCATCTCTGTCCAAGTCGAACTTTTTTTATAACTTTATGTGCCATATTCCCGATCAGTCATGCCTTGTCGTCCACAGTGTCGACGAACGGGAATGCTTTTCGATTATTCCCTATCAATAATACCCGCGGGGGAAAAAAGTTCCGTTCGGCAACACTGGACAAATGGGACTTTTTCGAACATATGCTTAGTACAAGAGCATAGAGTATAGTAACTAAAAAGGTACAAGAGTCAAGGTTTAGAAAGTTCCATTAAAATTGGCACGGATTTTTATAATGCTTTAATTAGGGACTTTCAAAGCAAAAATTAACATCAAAATAAAAAAAAACGGGTTGCACTCCGGGAGTGCCGGCAGAAGTGAAAACTTGAATAATAACGTTGTGCATTTTGGATATTTTGGAATGCGGTCTACTCCCTCCGTCTTACGAATTTTCGATCAGGTCACGTGTCCTGACGCGAGTTTAACATTTTTTACCCATCACAAAAAAAGTGCACAACGAAGTTTTCACTCCAAAAATACTTTCTTTTTTTTTTTAATAAAAAATACTTTCTTTTTATATGAATAACAGTAATTAATAGACTAATAATAATAGGGGTTAAAGTATGAAATTGCGTTTTATTGTAATAGGTACTTCGAATTGAAATAGAACCTTCATGGTTTGAGATTTTTGAGTGAAACTTTTTTCACATGGTATGTAAGTACCTATGAAGTTCTTCTTTTAAAAAATGTGCAACAGTCGATTATCGACTTTCAGTTGTTTTTTTATTCAGCTTAGACAAAAAAGATGGATACTTCGGAAATTCGAGTTATTTTTGAATACGAGTTCCGACGCGGAACTAACGCGACAGAAACAGCTCGCAATATCAATGTTGCGTTTGGAGAGGGGACTGCTAATAGTGCTAATGAACGCACCGTGCGATTTTGGTTTAAACGCTTTCGTGATGATTTGAAGAACGAACCACGTGGAAGACCGCCCACCCAGGTGAATAACAATGAATTGAAAGAGATGGTGGAAGCAGATCCGAGCCAAACTACCCAGGAATGAGCGGCATGGTTTAACGTTACCATACCAACAAAATTGACTCATTTGCGTCAAATCAATAAAATAAAAAATACGAGAAATGGGTGCCACATGATTTGACTGATCTGCAGAAAGAAACGCGTGTTGAAACTTGTGTTGCCTTGTTGAATCGATACAAAAATGAAGGAATATTGGATTAAATTGTGACATGTGATGAAAAGTGGATTCTTTACAATAACCGTAAGCGAAAAATGCAATGGCTGACCCCAGGTCAAACGCCGCAAAAGTGTCCTAAAGCAAAGCTTAGCAATAAAAAGGTCATGGTAACTGTTTGGTGGTCTCAGCATGGTGTTATTCACTATAGCTTTCTCCGATCTGGTCAAGCAATAACGGCAGATGTCTACTGTGCCGAACTCCGAACAATGATAGCAAAACTAGCAGTGAAACAGCCCCGACTCATGAATCGATCTTCACCATTATTGCTGTGTGCGTTACCCTGGCAAAATATTGTGCATTTGAGAGGTGAGACCTTCTCAAATGCACAACATTTTGCCAGGGTAACGCACACATTATTGCTCCATGATAACGCGAGACCTCATACAGCACGAGAAACCGTTTTAACTCTACAGGAACTGCAATTAGAAACTATTCGTCACCCTCCGTATTCGCCAGACCTTGATCCAACGGACTACCATTTTTTTCGTGATTTCGACAATTTTCTGCGATAAAAAGTTTTCTTCTCAGGAGGCAGTTAAAAAAAAACGAATTTAAATTTTTCAGTACAAATCGGTAATTTCATACTTTAACCCCTAATATTTTTATACTTACAATTAATTAAGAAAATGCCAAATAAGTTCTTTCTAGTATTGTCGATTGTCAACAGTGTTAACGACAGTGGTGTTACTGATCGGGAAAAATGAAACTTTTTTTCGCGATCGTCAACAGTATGGACAAAGTGGTCATATTTATGGCCTCTACTGTACATGGTATAATCAGCTTTAATGCTTCCACTACTGGAACACAGGCCTCTTTGGAAAGGAGTGAGTTGTAATCCACCATGCAAGCCAAGTGCTGGTTGGTAGATACTACTATATATTACATACTTACTTACATACATCTTTTTGTGTAATGGGTTAATTCCTGATAATTACCTGTCAAGTGATGGATCATTGCTAAACATCTCAGTTGGCACAGTAGGCGGCGCACGCTCCGGTAACAGCTCCATGTACGACTGCCGAGACTGTAGATGGCGCTCCACTTCCTCGGGAGTCATGTGGCCATCACCAGCAGACAGGCCGAAACCCAACGCCGGTGAAACTTTGGACAGCATTGACCCACTGGACTGGTGCTGGAAGAAATTACATTAGTTTTTTTTTTATCTTATTGGTTTTCTGTAGAGGTTGTTATGAATTTTTCTATGGATAATGATAACCTCCTTTCAAGCAACATTTTTTTACCACTAACTTGTTAAAGACACTACACTTACAAGATGACTAGCATTGGGTGGCTTCTTTGGAACAGTTGCCCTTTTTTTCTTTATTGCACTTGAACCCTTAACTGAAGAGTTTGACATATTCTGGTTAGCAGCATTGGCTTCCAATTTCTTCCTGGAAAACAATTAAAAAAAAATTACACTCCCAAAATCCCACTCCAAAATTACACTTATACTGATAAGTGTAATTTTGGAGTGGGATTTTGGGAGTGTAATTGTACAAGACTCCTTGTACAAGACTCCTTTCAAATAAATTCTAATTCATGTACAAGACTGAAAATGTACAAGACTCCTTTCAAATAAATTCTAATTCATACTGATGAATTAGAATTTATTTGAAAGGAGTCTTGGAGATATCAGTGTGGATCTTTGACAGTCGTTACGGGTAGTCAGAAGCCCGAAAGTCTGACAACCAGTCTTACCAAGGGGTATCGTATTACCCAGTAACTGGGTTGTCGAGGTCAGATGGCAGTCGCTCCATGTAAAATACTGGTATTCAGCTGCATCTGGTTAGACTGGAAGCCGACCCCAACATAGTTGGGAAAAGGCTAGGCAGATGATGATGATCTTGGAGATATTAGAAGGCCAATTCCCGTAATTTAAAATGTTCAAAATCTAGTTGCAGTCTCATCTCGGCGACAAACAAATGTCAAAAACTTGTCAAAATGTAGGGAAATTAGACATATTTTTTACAAATTTAGACTGAGATCAGACTGTGAACATTCTTAAAATTGCGAGAATTGCCCGTCAGATGTAGGCATGTGATAGGGAAGGGCCATAGGCATTTTCTGCTAGCCTACCACTGTGTGAACTTCCAATGATACATGTTAGATGCACTGAATGGAACTGACAAATCTGTGCTTGAATACTAAATTGTTTATATTATAATTTTTTGAAGTTAATAAATAAATTGGTTAGGCATTTTGCTAAACTGGGCCTATAAGGTGCAGCCGTCAGATTTTTTTTTTTAAATAAGGTATTTTTTATTTTTTACCTATTGTGTACTTATGGCATGTTGTGGAGGCCAGATGGGCAGTTGCTCCATGTAAAATACTGGCATTCAGCTGCATCCAGTTAGACTGGAAGCCAACTGCACCACACTTGTTAAAGGGCTAGGCAGATTGATTGTGTAATTATGACATGTGGCAAAAAACTTAATTTATTTCTTTCTAAAAGTGTCATAAATTCTGTATTATGCCAAGGGCCATTTTCTATTGAAATGAATGAAAGTATTATACTTTAATGATAAAGTAATGATATTGATCACTACAGTATGCTTACCACCATACTGTAATGGTCAATTCATTAATATAATAACAAAGATGTACTAATTGTGGTACCTTTTAACATCCATGCGATAGTATTCAGGATCATCAGAAGATTCTGTGTCTTCACTCTCTGATGTGGTACTTTCTGGTTTCTCATACTGCAACAGACGGTCAAGCAGGAAACTGCGGTCTCTTGATACCTTCAACAGTCTTTTCTGACTACATCTCAGGGCATCTTGAAAGCATTCATTTTCCTGAATAGATACAATAATATTGCAAAAGATAAAGACAACACTGGTTTACCACCAGTACAATAATAAGTAACACAAATAATTGTAGTTTAGTATCAATTTATTAAATTTAAAACATCTTAACAAATTACATTTTCTTCTTTTGTTAAATTGTTATAGAAGTTAGTAAATTAATAGGAATAAAAAAAAATAGGTTAATTTATAAAAAAAATGTGTTAAATCATTCAGCTTACATAAATGAGATACTTGAGTTTCTTTTTAAGTGCCATGTACTGAACCCTGTAATTGGGTTCTGGTTCAGGCTCACTGCTGCTGTCACTAGAATATTCCTTGTGAGATTCACGCGCCTGCGGGGGTTCCGCCGGAGCGTTATTGCTCACACTGGCCTCGCTTGCTTGCATATTTGCTATAGAGCGGCAGTACCACCCGTCTAGCATTTTCTGAAATAAAAGTATATCAACAACTTTTAGTAATAAATTCAGGCATTTTAAGAATGCTTCCAGTCGGATTTTGCTGAATGATTTCAGCTTAAAATAATTAATTCGGTGCTGTAATTATTCATATCAGGCGGGTTGTTGCTTTCTTACTCGAAAACAAATAAATATAATCCAATACAAATGACTTATTGTTTTAAAACAGCCCAGTAATACAACCTTAGAATAATTTTCCGACGCCAGTATAAAAACTGTGGTAAACACCTAAGAAAATAGTTTATTTTCCTTACAAAATTGTTTTTTTCGATAAATTATTTTGGTTACGTTTGGCTGTTTCTTTGTTTGACATTTTCTTCGCGAGGTTGCCAGTATTCAAAAACGTCGTAGAAAACTAGAAAATTAAGAATTATTAAAAATGTTTTGGACCACGCTTTTGACATGATTTTGACACATTTGACGTCTCTATGGCATAATGGCATTTGGTTTTAAAGCTCATGCTACACGGATTGTTATCCTGCCGTGATTTACAGGCGAAAATAAAACAGTGTCACATCCAAAAGCTAGCGGACTAAGGGTAAGACAGTCCATCTTGGGCTCCCAAAAACTGGCCAAATTCTACGGCCTTGTGGGGGTATGGGAAGCAACAGATTTCGTGCGCGCTTCGCTTGCTCTTGCATCTTACGTACTTTTAATCCTTTATCTTTTCTGCATAAGTCGACAAAGCAACTCCTAGAAAAGTTCCGCATGAATGTCCAAGAGAAACTTAACCGAAAATTCTGAAACGGGCTGTAAAAAAATTCCGACTCACTTGCTCTTGCTTGCATCCCACGTTCTTTGTTTTCGATGAAAATGTCCATTGATTGATAGCATAATGTCGAGAAGAAAATTCACCCTAAAAATTAAAAAATCCTGCAGCTGCGAGGCCTATTTTGCATAAAGAGCTCGCACGTTAGGGCCTTATCGCACTAGCGATTTGCGAGCGGCTGCGGGGCGTGGCGGACGTGCAGCGAATGCGTCGCGAACACGCTGCGGCTGCACAGCGAAGACATCGCGGACGTGTGGCAAATTCGCAACGTTTTCATCGCGTGTTTGTAACAAGCTAGCGACGAACAATACGCTCAGTAACAAAATGGATTCCGACGAGAAGACACTGCTGTTGGCTTTGTTACTTCAAAGACGCCGGAGACGAAAACGAAAGCATCGAATTCGTTGCGCGCCCACTCCGCTTTGAGGACGCTCGCAATATGCTAGTATGATAAGGCCCTTACACTTGTTTTTTTTGTCATTATTCATTTTCTGCAAAATGTTAATAGAAATATTTACATAAACTTAGAAAACCAGGGTGGTCTCATTTTGCGGTTTCAGGCCCTCGACAAACATAGTCCGCTACTGCAACCAAGGTATGTGGCCAAACAGCAAACCGCACCGGATAATAGCATTTCCCCAACTACACGAAACCTATTTCCCACGGTAAATCAATGAGTGATCTGACCCCAAAAACCGCTGCAAGCTGCAAGTGATTAATGCAGAAAACGTTTTGAGAATAAAAAAAACAACGGGTTGCACTCCGGGAGTGCCGGCAGAAGTAAAAACTTGAATATTAACGTTGTGCTTTTTTGATATTTTGGAATGCGGTCTACTCTCCCTCCGTCTTACGAATTTTCGATCAGGTCACGTGTCCTGACGCGAGCCCCATCTTACGAATTTTCGATCAGGTCACGTGTCCTGACGCGAGTTTAACATTTTTTACCCATCACAACAAAAGTGCACAACGCCGAAAAGAAGTTTTCACTTCAAAAATCGATAACGGGAAAATGCACTTTGCTTATTATATTGTATTGTGTCTGCGTTTACGCTAGGAGTAATGTGTTCTGTGCAACGAGCTGCAAACATCGAATCGACCTACCCTACGGTGACAAAAGCATTCTTAACATTTTTCACGTTAGACGATCAATCTGGTATCACTTGACACTATCTTTCTCCCAGCTTAGGGTATTAGTCTGTGATCTTTCTTCTCAATCTTGGTTAGAGTGACGCCAGATTAATCGTTTCCTCCCATAGACCATTTCAGTTGTAGGCCAGGACTACATAGAATAATGCTAGGTACACACTGATTTTGACAAAAAAGTAAATCTCAATCTAACACTGGACGATTTGGACTGTACAACATATAGTACTAACGAAATCCATGGTATTGGTAAGTTTTTAATTTTGACAAGAACACAAGTGTCATTTATTGTCTCTCCGTATTCCTTTTCCTACTTCACTCCTTTCTTTATTGTGTACAAATAGTTTACCTGTATAAAAATGTATAGCTTCATTCATTACCATTAATAATATTAAATTGTAAATATTTTTCCGTCAACTTATTGTATAATATCACCATTCATTATTACTATAGTTAGTTATTATCCTACTGATCCTATATCCTAAATTCCGTTCTAAATAATATTAATAAATTCCAGTTTCCCTACCTTTGTCTCCTACAATAAAAATCCTTATAACAATTAACATGACATTGGCTAAATGCACAAACCGTGCGAAGCCAGAAAAAAAAAAAGTGTCATCTAATAGACGTCATTGATTTAAAAATTGAATTACTTTTCGCTAGATGTCTCAGTCGAAAGGGAATACGTACCTACAAACTAAATATTCAATATAGCTTACTTGCTTATCAACAAAACGTCAAACGATTTGTTCAACCTAGACAGCAATGAATTATGCATTGTAGTCATTTACTCTTCTATGAAATGACTTTTTTCCTCTGGTACGACTGAAGTATAAACCTATAATATTGTGTAGGCACAGCATTACCTGAAGATTTGATAAGAAGCTGTGTAGTTTAAATTTTGACGGGTTATACTGAATTTCGAAATCTTGTTAGTCCAAATTGAACCTTAAGTCTACCGCATGTGTTCTTTCAGCTGAGTGGAGCCGTGTTCGTTGCGGTCAATCTGAACCGGATTGATTCCTCGTGTTGTGATGGCTCTCGGTAGTGAAGTGAATGATAACTCCACGAAAAATGCTCCTCAAAAAGTGAAAAAATGTCCAGCGAACAATACCGTGAGCGACAAGAGTGGCAGTGGTAATGGTAACAATGGTAAGTATTAAATGGTCATGCCCTCAGTTATGTAACATTGAGAACGATTTTTAGAGTTACTATCGGTTTTCCATGTTAGAATAATTGCTTGCTCCTAATAAGTGCATTTTGGTCATGTGACTTCATTCGATAAATCATGTGATCCATTGATTTTTACGAAAACGCTATACATTTTCATGACATGCGTACTAATATAGTTCTAACGAAATGTGTGCATTTTATTTTCAAAAAATCTATGTCATTGGTTTTGGGCGTAGGGATTATGGTACACGAGACCTTGGTGCACATTATTTCAAATGTAAATTATTACACAACTTCTCAATATGTTACATATTCATACAAATTGTGTTTTAGTTTGCATTGTAAGTCCACTTGTACTATTAACTAGTGCCATTCATGTCTTGTTATCAGCTAATTCTTATTGGAGAACAAATATATAAATGTTTATATATACTTGAATATTAGTATTAGGAATAAGGTTGTGCTCTGCTTTAATATTCAGCCTAAACCATAAATATTTGTAGGTAATTAATTATTCTCAACAATACATTCTTTATGACCTATAATGACCTCTTTGGTGAGTGTGTTGTGTTAATTTGTATTTTTTAATTCAACACATCTCTTCCTATTGATTAGGTTCTGGAATAAATTGTAGGTACTTTTTTCTTGCTTAACTCATTAATTTTACTGGCATTAATTACAAATATGAATGTAGAAACATTAGTAATCATTTGAAATAGAATAAATAACCATTCAATTTAATTGACTTACTGATACTTATTTTTATGTGCTAAGGGACTTAACAATAAATAAAAAGATGAGAGTCAGTAGTAAATGGCTTGGTGATAATAATATTCAAGCCTATTTATCTTTCTAGATGATGAAAAAATAATTATTTATCACTGTTGAATGGAATTTTAATGTAAAGTAATATCTGATAAGTATTATTATTTTTCTAACCACTACATAGATAATGCTATACATACATACATATAGTTTTAGTTACTGACCTCACCTAGATCTCTAAAGACACTGGGTTATCCTTATCACATTGTGTTATGTTCATTGCTATAAGGGCAAGTTTCTCACTCATGCATTGGTTTATTTATTCTTAATTATTAAAACTTACTGCTATTTTGAGATAAATGTTGATTTTAGTTAACATTATATGATAATTATTTATTTATACTTTACAAAGTCTTTGATCAAGATAATTTGTATTGGATCATTTTAAAATCCTATCTTTTATAAATCTTCATTTAATGGAATAGTATAGGGGCTTGCACTATAGATAAATATAACAGTTTTATTGTGTACACCATAAAAATTACAGATATAAAGGTAGAAATTTTACAAGGGGTGACACAATGAGCGGTCTTATTGCTAAAACCGATCTTTGAAATGCAATCTTTGGATGTATTTAGAGAGGAGAGACAATACTGCAGGTAGTCTGTGGTGTACCATTTACATAGTATATACAATAAATACATACATACATAAAAATATAGACAATAATTATCATGAAACATGCAAAGAACAAAAAAATATGTTTAAGGAGAGAGATAGTATTGTAAGTAAGCACTATATTTATTACTATAGTGTGCTAGGTATGCAGTAGTATGTACTGCACATAGTGTATCTTCATCTAAATTGACCTAGTTTCTCTACAAGTACAAATATTTTGTTTAGTGTAAACAGTAAGATGTAGCTCAGGCATTTGCATTGATTTAATTTTATTATTACATTCCTTTTTTTTTAAGAATCTTGCAAACATGCTAAGAAATCTATTCATATCATAATAGCTATGCATGTGGGTTTTCTTCAGATGCCAAGTGCTCTATAATGCTCATTAAGAATGTAATATTTTATTTTTATTTCTAGCATCCAAATCCATTCTAACTTCTAATAGAAACATCTCTAGTCTCAACAAATCTACATCTTCATTTGAAAGAATAGCTCATAGTCATCTCATAAATTTAAGATTATCATTTCTTTTTAAATAAGCCCCTAACCTTCCTAAACCTTCACGTATAATGAAAGCACAAAAAAGTCGCCAAGTGCGAGTCCGACTCGCACACGAAGGGTTCCGTACCACCGTACAATATGGAACACTACATACCTATTTAAAATAAATACTATAGTGAAACACGTTTCTTGTATAGGGACCCCTTTAATTTTGAACTTTATTTTATTTCTATTATTGGCTGTAATAAAGCGGCCATAGTAGCTCCGTGTCAAAATTTCAAGAGTCTACCTATGACGATTGAAAAGATACAGCCCTGTGATAGACGAACGGACAGACCGCAAATCCTTAGTAATATAGTGCTGTTGGCACCCTTTGGGTACAGAACCCTAAAAGTATTCCTAAGAATTCTATTTACATTACTTACCATATTGGACTTGTTCATCAATCAACATTCAATTGGGGAAGCCCTATCTTAGCGTGATCTTGATTGCCCTAATAGAAAATGTATGTAAGGAATACTACGTATAAAAAAGCTTGTAAAAAGAATTGGGGTGTGGTGTACCTACACCATGTACACGTATTAAAGCTATACGCGATATCGTCATGTCGATGACGGAAGTACAATTTTGGACATTAGTATGTAGGTACCTATCGACCTGTTTTTCTATCCATTATTTTTCTGTATAAAATTTATCTACATTAAAGATAAATTTTATCACAAATGTTTACAGACAACATTGGAAAGATATTTACGTATACAATATTTACTTAGTAATAAATAGGTTGAAACTTTTTCAAGCGACTTCTATAGCAGAAGTTGGTCTAACGCTATACTAGAGGGTAATAAACTAAACAGCACTAGCAGTTTTCCATAAATAACTAATACGAATGTCACAACGCGTCGCATCTTCTTAGCTTCTAACAAAGTCTGCGCTTACCACAATGAAAGTATCTTACTACGGGCACAATTCGATTCAGAATAAACTAGTTAGTAACCTAGGCCAAACTAGTTCGTAATAAGTGCTTTTGAACAACACAGATTAATCCAAGAAAAAAAAAATGTGTCAAGATAATAATTTTGTTGCGTCATGCGATGGCGCGCGGCGTACGCGAACAAACAACAAACGGTCGTTTAAAAATCAGGTAGTTAGGAACTTTTTGCCGAATCGTTTTAGGTCTGACTGACCTGTGACCACTTTTTTATCGTATAATCAGCCTATAATGTTCCCACTGCTGGGGCACAAGCCTCTCTGCGAGAGAGAGCGGGCTGTAATCTACTACGCGGGCTCAGTGCGGGTTGGTAGATGTCTTTTATTTACTTTATTTATTTGGGACAAAAAACAGTTATGCGTTACTACATTAATAGTTAGCTAAGGTATAATAGTAAACAAACGCACAACCCACACATGTCACATGGGACATGCCGGTTTCCTTCGCCGTTTGAGAACAGCGGTGATGAAATTATTTACACAGTTAAAAAGTTACAAAGAAGCTACAGTAACTTATTCACTCATTCGAGAGAAAACTCCCAGGTTAAAGCATCGGGAAACACAGACTCCGGCAGTGAGTTGTACGCATGCGGCACAATGAACGCATAACCAAAACTTTTTGTGCGTTATTATGCGTAGGAGCTGTGGTGTTCTAGGCAGTATTTCGAACAAGGCTGTTGCACTGTTAGCTACAAAGAGGTGGTTTGATACCGTTTTACCCAGCGAAGTTCTTCATTTACGAAAATGTCGCATTGTCAAATGGGAAATCAACGGAAGGTATTTGACTAGTCAATATTTCGCTTACTTGGCAGAGTCTTTTCCGTAGTCATGACAATGCCCATGACCCGAATTTTGCAGTATTTTCATAATAATAGTATAGGCCTTACTGTATGGGTGCACAATATTTGTACGCCTTGCAAGGCAACACAGTGACACAACATATGTATTTTTATTTTATACCATCATATACCACTACATTACACCTATGTGTACAAATAAATAAATTTGAATTTGAAAGTGGTGACAACCACCGATATTTGGGTCCAGTTCAATCAACGAACTATGCAGCTCTGAAGCGAAAAGAGGTAACGCGGGCAACACCTGTAATGATAAGCATCAGTGGCCGTCAGTGGCGTCCAATTAGAGAGTACGCCAGACACCAATCCAGCACTGATCTGCTATTAGTACTATTGGTGCTAAGGCATTTCCGTCAATACCCTCGGATTGTGAATGAAAGTGTGTTACGCTACGCAATTACCCCGCAGGATGGCCTTCAATATCTATGTAAGAAAAATATATTCTGGGAGCAAACGAATCTTCGGTCGACTAATTTTCATTGCTCTCATTTCTACAACGCAAATCTGTGCAAGTGTCTCGCTAATGGCGATAGGCTAAATAACCAGTGTTAATCAATTGAAAATGGATCACATTGTAATTCATTCAGTTAATTATTCAAAGTCAAAGTCAAATCTCAATCAAGAGTCTGACACTCCCTTCTGCTCCACCCAGAGCGGGAGCAGTCATTTGATGATTTCCCAACCTGAAAAAAAAAAAAAAACATTTATTACAAATAGGCTTTTATTTTATTCAAATAGGCTTTTATTCTTTAAGGATACGATATGCCAACGTAACTGAGATTAATTAAGCATAGATCTCTACTCTCCGCCTTCTCTTTCTTGGCCATATGCATGTTCACGCGACACCTTTCACAACTCCTCGCTGGTCGCGATCAAAGGTTTGAGCAAAACCGGACTCCGGAGAGGTCTCCGCGTAAGCACGACGTGGTTCTACCCAATCACGACAGTGCTAAGCTTGGTGTCTTAGGTGCGTAGCAAGTTTGAACAATCATCAGTAAATCTTCCGTGTTTCTGTCTCGCCACTAAAGCCAAAAAAATGCTGATTGATGTCCAAAAATAGCTTTTTTCAGTGTTACTTAAATGACCTCCACTGGAGCTGTCTGTCAATGTCATTTTTTGTCCTTAGGGATCCGGGAACAATATAACACTATTAACACTTGCTAGTTAGAAAGCATGAAACATGTGCATAGCATGTGCTGGCTGTTAATGTGGCAGGTTATCCGAAGTGTAATTATCTATCTACCCTTCAAGCCAACGTATACATGTTATGTACTTACATATCTGATGATAGACCTACATACTCGTATCGATCAGTGAATTTATGAACGGCATGCTCGCCAACGATTTATTCTTGCGTAGTCTTTTATAGGGTTAACAGGTTAAAAAGCATCTATGTATGTCATAATGTAACCTTATCATTACATGTATTGCTATATTTTGAGTAGTTACGACGGAAAAAATAAATGAGTGGCTATGATGGATCCATTGTGGGTACACAGACGGACTTCTTGATAACGTTTTATGTACCTATGTGATGTGATTTCTGTTCAAAGATAAGAATGACTCTATTGGGTGTCGGCTGATAGATAAAACGCAAAGCTAAGTTTATTACACGACGTATTTTTAATTCACTTATCATTCATGTAATTCTTTAATATACTTAGATAGCAAAATGCATAATTATGTATCATCTTCGTTAGGTAGGTACTTACCTATGCGCTGTAGTGGTTTTAAAACATTAAACTTTGCACCATCAGATCAGAAGGCCAATTCTCGTAATTTAAAACGTTCAAAATCTAGTCGCAGTCTCATCTCGGCGACAAACAAATTTCAAAAACTTGTTAAAATGTCAAAATAAAATATAAAAAAAATAAATCAAATCGAGATATTTTTGACAGATTGAGACAGATCAGACTGTGAACGTTCTTAAAATTACAAGAATTGACCCTCAGTTGTAGAAAAATCACCGAGCACAATATATCTGTTGAAACCATAGGTACCTAAGTTTAAAGATGAAACGATGTTAAACCATAAAAACATGCAGTTATGGATGAGATTTAAAGAGCTTCTCACTGGCATGGTAACCGTTTAGTGATAATTCGTGTCCGGTGACGGAATTTGTATGTTGCCTGCCGCAAACGTTGTCGTGAGCTCCTAATTTGAAGTAACATGTTGCTCAATAATAGCATAGCCTTCTTGTAGTATTGTTGACTTGAAAGTCGTTTGTATGTATGTATTTGTTAAAATTAAGTACCTCGAAGTTTTAACATGCTATTATTCGGTTATTTCTGGGCCAAACGGAGCCCTTCACGAATATTCGCTCTGTCGCGATATAAGTAATCAATGCAAGTACCAAACCAAGGAATACCTAACTGCATAAGGAAATTAGGCAGTTTGTTCGATAAACAGGCACTCAACGAATACATCAGGCATTTAATTAGAAAAAAATTGAAAATTTTAAAAAAAAAATTGAACTGTTCCGTCAATTTAATTTAAAATGGCCGGAAATACTTTAACGCTCACGAAATGGTGCAAGAGGTCGAGTAAATAGATTCAGTCCACATTTGACACGGCGAAAACTTTTATAGTCAGCCAAAACATTATCGACATCAATTGTAGCATTAGTAATTTATATTCATGAGTTAGGAACCTACATAGCACCCTGTCCTGTCCGTCACCCATTTATTGATCGTTTACTGAAGTATGTTATCAACCTGCACGTTTGGTGCCTTCCTTACGTACGGTTCAGGAATTCATTTAAAATTCATAATAATACAAAGGCAACCCCAACTTTCTATTCCTGCCACATGCCACGTGCTCTTTGTAAAATAATAGCTATTGGTAAAAATGGATCGGATGCGCCGAATTCTTGTTTGTTAAAGAATAGACACGAACTAGGTATTTAGGTACTACTATTGTGTGGTATGCCGTATGAGGTTAATTTATAAATGTTGCTTAAGTTAATTAATGATTAACGTCTGCGGTTATATAAAGTTTTCACTATAAGCAACGTTTATAAATAAACCCTTATCGATATTTCTATTTATAGCTGTATGCACATGGCAACGAAGTTCAACCACCTTTCAGAATCCAAAAGGGTTCTTGATATTCGTAATGTTAGTACAGATAGATAACGTGGTGATACCTATGTACCTTCTTTGTAGAGAGAAAAAACAAACAGGGACTTTATTTGAAGAAAAAAAAAACTTCTAAAATGTCATGTCAGGACTCAAATATGTCAAATTATTTTTTTGTAGTACTAGCGTCTGATGACAAACATAATAATATTCACATTTAGTATTGAGGACATTTTTTTGAAAGTCGTACCTTTTGCGGCAAATGGCAATAGTGCGATTATGTGCCTTCTTCCCTCATGGGAAGAAGGCACATAATCGCAAGTTATATATGGTATGTTGTGCGATTATGTTTAGAGATTGTCTTAAAATCATAATACAAGTGAACAAAGGATTCAAAGAGAAGGCCAAGGAATGCGAGCACAAAATAATCGATGATCTAAGGTTAAATATTCAGCGATCGTCGCCGGCGCTGACGAGCTTGTTTCTGTTTGCATAATTCATTGATCGATTCAGTTTCAGTTCAGTTGCTGCTCGAACGGTAGGCAACTGACGCGGTGTTTATGGTTTATCTGAATTTGAAATCAACATTTCCGCATATGCGCCTTGACGTCAAACTTTCAATAAATAATGCTACTTTATTAGCGCCAGGGGTGGGTTTCAACTTGTAGATTGCAAAACTTCTGCTCATTCATAACGTACCCACCTTTCAGTCTTGTAAAATGTGAAAGATATTTGCGAATTTATTTTGAACCTTTGTAGTCGGTAGTATTCAGGCTAGAGCAGACTATAGTATGGGGAGATGGAAATAAGTCACTACTCTGAATACGCCTGCAAAACTTTTGAAATGGTGATACTGCTGTTCGCTATTTACTTGAAACATTTTCATTTGCAGACAAATCCAATGCCTACCTAATAGTCGTCCGATCAATAGTATTAGTTAGGTAGTAGACTAGACAGTAGATAGCTAGAAGTGACAAATCTGTGGTTAGGAGGACTAGTAGTAGTATTCTATCTGTGATGGTAGTTGTATACTGGTATACCGTATGCTTTTACTGGTGTGGTAATCGTAACGCGAGTTTATGGGCACACAAAATATACGTACTACATTCGCTGATAAGCGTTTAGCACTTGTTCGATATATTAAAATTTTATTAGGGTTAGCTTAGACACTTGATCATTTTATGACATGTATGAGATGTAAGACACCACGCGTTAAACGATAGCAAACGAAAGAAACGGTGTCAACGGCAGTTTATCAGGAATTTTGATTTTCTGCTTATCTTGAGTCCCAGGCGCTATGCTGTTATCTGTTTGTAAAAGGTATGGAAGATAACATCATTCCGGTGATAAAATTTATCTTCCCGTTCTCGTATGAATAATATTTTGCTGTTTTATAATACTTACAGTTTAAAGTCTCTTTACAGATTAAAGTGATTATATATCTTAAATAATAAGGTGCATAATGACATGTTTTAAAACGCATGCAGTATTGAAATTAATCTTTTTTATTTTGGAGTTGTTATCTTCATAATTATATTAGTGTTATCACTGTCATATGAATAACGATGTCACAAAATATGTGTTTATGGGTCAAGCTAGTTTTATATTACGCGTGATTGTGTGAGAATAAGTGGACTGTACAAATTAGGATGTTGTTAAATTATATGCAAATCATACACATTGCCGTAAACTTACGTCGTAAAGCAATAATTTATCCAGCATACATCATGTTTGTAAGCGTCTCGTATTACTTACCTATTTGCTCAATACTTGGCTCTGTAAAATACATAACATTTATTCTTACAACGCATTAATAGGAACATTCGAGTATTTACTGTAATGAATCGGTCTCGTTCAAGAGATAGATACAAACAAATACACGGTCGAACTGAGTTTGCGCGTAAGTTGGTGTTGCGTATGGACAACATCGATGGCGTCTATTGTTGGCGGCATCCCGTTGCCATCTATTATTGACTCGATGCTGGAGATAGTTGGCGGCGCGCCAGCGCAGACCACGTGTGTGCCCGTCACGGGACGAGACATGCGCGTTTGAGTCCAACCAGCGCGCCCAATGCGCGCACGTCTCGCTCCCGTGTCCGCTTGCTACCGCTGTTAGCCTCAAAACCTGTTTTTCCACAAAAGAACCACGGCAGCTACAGTTATACATAGAAATAACAAGTACCATACCTACTCAAATGTCTGCTCTACATAAGACCACTTAGTGCTATTATAAGCAGAGCTATCTATAAATTCAATAGATAATAATTATGATTAGCATAGCAAACTATAAGATGCTAAATAACTTTCAAGATGATTTTGAAAGATAATTACCAAGGTAACAATATTTCCTTGTTGTAGCTGAAAAACAAGATAAACAATCGGCAAAAATGAAGAATGATAAGAAGGAAGTTTGCGTAAAGCCGGTGGTTTGTAGTAATGGGCACGCGAGTACGCCTAACGGGCGAACGGAAGACGAGAGCGATGGCGGCAGTGCGCCGGCACCACGTGTGTCGTATGCGGCTGCGGCGCGCAAACCACCCTCGCCACAAATCAACAACACACCCGCGCCCTTCCCCCCTAGCACAGGTTACTATTACACTTGACAATTCATTCCCGTTCGATGTGTCATTTAATACCTGAGGGCATTGCATGATTCTATACTAGCATATGCAGCTCTTATATCTTGACTTGTTGCTATACTTCATGTAATAATACTTTACAGATTCACAGAAGATAAAGGCTAATGGTGAGAAGTTGCCACAACCGAAATCCGGACTTTGTACAATGAAAGTAAATGGAGAAGGTCTTATACCCAGCAGTAATAATAGTAAAGATGATAAAATAGGTACCAAAGAACCAATTGTAAACGGCACAGACAAAACTGAGACCATTGTCAATGGTGACCCAAAACAAGAATTAGATTGTGATATTAGTAGTAGTGATAATACTAAACTAGTTTCTAATGGAATTAACAGTGACTGCGATGACACTAAAACGCATAAGTCTGAAGAAAAACCTGAAGTAATAAAACTGTTATGTCCCAATAAGCCAGAAGGAAAACAGGTATCGGAAAACAAGAAAGATAAAAAGACAAAAATGACGGATAAATCTAATGACTCCGAAAAGAAAAAGGAATCTGCAAAAGATAAAAACACTGAAAAGAAAAAAGATACAAAAGATGACGGCGCTGTATATAAAATTGAGGGTGCGGATAAAGTAAACGGAGACAGTAGTAAAGCTTTGAATGGACATGGAGACAGAGAGTCTTCTCCAAGCGAGGATGGAGATGAGAAGAAGAGAGATGCCGAAGTTGTGTTCATTCAGGACATGGGCTTTACTGTGAAAATTGTGAGCCCTGGAGCCGAGCCATTAGACATTCAGGTGAGACCTCTCATTACCGAAAGATATAAGCAATAAGAAGAACACCTTTAGTAGCACGACAGATACTTATTTTTAATTATGTTTTATAGGTTTCTAGTATGGAACTCGTACAAGAAATCCATCAAGTGTTGATGGACCGCGAAGACTCGTGTCACAGGACTTGCTTCTCTTTACAATTAGATGGCGTCACTTTGGACAACTTTGCGGAACTCAAGAACATCGAAGGATTGAAAGAGGGATCCGTTATTAAAGTACGTAGTAATCTTATTTTATGTTATCAATGTTACAACATCCATACAGTTGTAGGTACTTTGAAATAGATGATAATTTAATGTTTTTTGTAGGTGGTAGAAGAACCATACACAATGCGTGAGGCTCGCATCCACGTCCGTCATGTTCGCGATCTTCTCAAGTCCATAGACTACACAGAT
Organism: Apamea anceps; assembly: GCA_951799955.1. Taxonomy (NCBI): domain Eukaryota; kingdom Metazoa; phylum Arthropoda; class Insecta; order Lepidoptera; family Noctuidae; genus Apamea; species Apamea anceps. The sequence continues at coordinate 9,110,067 of OX637515.1, read as the reverse complement.
GCTTACGCCGGTCAAGAATGCAGTTCCTTAGCCTTCCTCAACGTCATCACACAAGGAGATATTTTAGGTAAACTTGAAACTAAACTATCTAACCTGTAATATCCCGCTGCTGGGCAAAGCTTTGCCTCTTCCTTTTCCACACAAATCTGTCCTCTGACATTGCGGGACTGTTTTGTTTTATGTACAACACTACAACTGTCTATTTGCATATTTCAAAAGTAGCATTAATGAATAATTTAACTCGGTATCCTCCCTGAATGAACGTATGGGCAAGTAAGTATTAGCACATAATACAAAATCTTTATTATTAGTCATAATACGTTTACGAACATGAGTTGAGTATTTGTCACGGCACATAAACAAACCTTGCATATGAAATATAATGCATTGTCTATAGATGTTAAGCAAACTATTATGTCAGAGGATATTAAGCTCAATGTTAATAATTATATTGTTTTATAGAAAAGAAAAAGTCCCGTCCTGAGAGTGTAGATTGCACACCTCCGGACTACATAATGCCGGGTAGTACCGAGCGACCATTGCTGCCACTGCATCCAGGACTTACCAAAGAGAATAAGGCTCCACAATGCTTAAAGGTAAGTTTGTAAAACAGGGATGGGGCGCCTTGGTATTACGAATAGACAATTTACAAACTAACAAAATTCAAAAGAAAAATATACAGTGGATAGTCGCAAAATCAAAACTTGAGACAGGCTGCAATTTCTTTTTCGCAAATTTTCTCACATAAATTACAACATATTTGGTTACGACGAAATATGTTGTTTTTTTTTTTTCAAACTAATATGACTGAGATTCGTTATTGGAAGTATAACTTACTACAAACTAAACTCTTGTTGATAATTAACTCGAAGACGTTTGATGCCAGGTCCTCACAACGTCGGGCTGGAACCCGCCGCCTGGGCCGCGCAAGATGTGCGGAGACCTACTCTACCTGCATGTGGTCACGCTCGAAGACCGCCACTTTCACATCACGGCGTGTCCCAGAGGATTTTACCTTAACCAGTAATTATAACATCCTTTTTTACTAATAAACTCGTGGTTTTCCTCACCCGAGTCGATAGCCGCAGTTTCAAGTGGCAACATATTACTACATTATTCATTTATGGATAGAATTAGACTATTAGAATTTTCCGCATTTTTGGTTATCTGTGGCAGCCACATGCTGCGCCTAAAACATATTCTAATAATGGAATCAGAGCGCTGTCTGGCTGTTTGGGAAGCCTTATAGTGCACATTAACTCTCACGTAATTAATCCATAGTGAAACAAGTCTAGATATCGATATCTGTCAGTTGGATTGCTGAAGATAACACACATCACTGGTCAAATTCCATTTTGTTGTTATAATTTGTCTGTAGTTATCTAAACAATCACATGAGGTGACTCGTTAAATTGAAGTAGGTAATTTTTATGGCTGCGTCAGCATGATATTGCATCATTTGAAGTTAAAATGTAATTTACTTGCCAGTTTGAATACCTATGGGTACCCTTAGCCATATAAGTAAGAATTATGCTCTTGATGATAAAATTTACGTGTCTGTTATGGCCCTTATTGCCCAGGAATAGATAAAAGCTTGGATTATTGTTTGGCGCCCGATATCAACGTAAATTCTGTTGGTAATGAAACTGCTATCAATCAAACGTAAGCCTTTGGGTGGACGGCTGTCACCATTATCGTTGGCCTATGCCGTATTTTACGACAATAGAGTTAGCTGACTATTCTGAAGCAATTTGAAGTTAAATAACAATTATTAAACAGGTCTACAGAAGAATTGTTCAACCCCCGCCCGGCGACTCCATCGTTGCTATGTCACTCGTTGATCGAGTTGCTGAGTATAGTGTCGCCGGCGTTCAAACGGAACTTCGCGATGGTGCAGAAGAAACGCATGCAGAAGCACCCCTTCGAGAGGGTGGCCACGCCCTACCAGGTGTACCAATGGGCGTCACCCATGCTTGATCACACCGTCGATGCCATTCGCGCTGAAGACAGTAAGTTTTTTCAGTTGCTAGTTGTTTTATTTGCATTCTAGGGGAATTACTTATTGTGCCTGGATAAAATGTATCCCATGTCTTAATCCAGGACGTGGTCTACCGAAATGCCAAACATGGAAATCCGCCGTTTATGCGCGATGGAGTAACGAACTTGATCACAGGCTTCATTAATAATAATTGTGCTGTTTTCCTTTTTTAATTATGAGAGAGATCGATCAGGTACTTGTTGTTTTCGCACGAATAAGGAAAATTATAAACTAATGTTCGACTGCCTTATTTTCCTTCCCCAGTCCCATAAAATTTTGAATGGACGAATAATAAAATTTAGATTTACTCACATGCTTTATTCATACCTACTGGGAGTTTTCCTGTAGTAAATATAAGCATGCCTTTAATTTAATGCCGTGTTATCTATCAGGAACATTTTTATCTCTGGGCAATAGCCGGGAATAGCACGCCTCGGGAATATCAATAGAAAACTACGCTTGAATTTTGAATGATAAAATATTTTTTACCTATTTGCTTGAATTTCAAATATCTTTCAAACCTACGGAATATTACCTAACAGAACAACGTATAATTTTACATAATCACAAAACACTGGGGAAATCATTTGAAAGCCAAATAAACCGCCATGCATAAACGGACGCAACTAATTTCCGTAATGAAAATGACATTGTAATGTGCGGGAATAGAATAGCGCAACATATTTACATGCACTTTGTTCTGTGGAGTTTCTATGCATTCTTATTTGTATGCAGCATAATAATAATTGCATGCGGCGTACTCTGTTCAAAGGGCAGTGGTCCAATTAGGAACACGTTTAGCTTCCATTCAATATGTCATGAACAAAAACATCAATTATAATAAGTACCTTATTGTATCTTTTACAATTGTTTGTCTCTCTCAGTTCTCATATTTACAAAAAGTTACTATACACAATCGTCATCAATCTTGGTGATTAAGTTTAATACCCTCTTATGGCGTTGGCATTAAAATTAAAAGGGTAGTAGTTTATAAAGCTTATGGTTATAAGTTTTTATCTGCAATAAAGTCTATTAATAATAAGCTTTTTGGTGATTAGTTTCCTTTACTTACAGTGTCCAATGGGTTTCTGCGAGTTGACTTTGGCCCCTCGAATGCCTACCAAAAGTTCGGAACCCGAAAAGTATGGTCCCGAGATATACGTTTTTTTTTTTATGAAGTGTTTGTTTCAAGCTCCTAATTGAAGTCCTCAAACAGACATTAGAGTTACTAGCGGTTTAAATTATCCCACTGCTGGGTAGATGGTGGCCCCCCATTACTTTTATGTGGACCATTTTTATGAGCAGCTCACCTCGCCGTTTTGCGTAGTTATGTGTCATTAATTTAACATTGTCCGACAGCATTCTCCTCAAAGTTGGGTTACGAGGAGCACATTCCCGGTCAGACCCGGGACTGGAACGAAGAGTTGCAGACGACGCGCGAGCTGCCTCGCTCCACTCTCCCCGAACGTTTGCTGCGCGAGCGAGCCATCTTCAAGGTTAGTGGCACACTTCAAACACTCATTACACACGCGAGCAACACACGCAACTCGTTAAGTAACTTTCATTGACAGATTCATTATTAATGATGGGTGTGCTGTTTAGTTTAAAGTTGCATTTATAATAGTTAAACACGCGAAGATGTATGATGTTAATTTGTTGAGCTTAAGTTTGACAACCTTTCAGAGTCCTATTCATATTACTATCTGCAAGTAATAAGTTTCTACTTACCTAATGTCCAAGTAACTAAATGTTTAGTTAACTTAAAAAAAAACACACACATATAGACGTAATGCCAATGAAATTGCGCCAATATGTATACAATATCCATTTACTCAACCACATTAAACTGTTCCATGTGTATTTAAACAAACATCAGTCACATTACTGTAATATTGGGACTATCCTCTCTATCATCTATCCCCTCCTGATCAGAAGGTCTAAGTAGCTAAATGTCCAACAGCGCGAAACGTCTAATGAGCAGTAAGTCTAGTTAGCAAAATGTCCATGTAGCAAAACGTCCAACTATCAGATGGCCTGTATAGCAGAACACCTATTTAGCAAAAAGTCATTTTTAAAATGTGTACACTCATGATAGAAAGTAAAAGTCATTTGTAAATTACATTAAATTTATTTGTTAAAAAAATATCTGGGTTAAAAAGCTAGTAGCCTCTTAAATATTATTAGGATATTAGGCGCACAAATTTCCCTGCATTTATTCACCTAATATCCTTTTGATATGGCTAAGGTTTATCAAAAATTCAAAGGGACTAACTTTTTGGTCCTCAAGCTTTTGCAGCTCTCTTTTGTATTTGGCATTAAACATTATATCGATCTTTCTTCTCTTATTTCCTTCAAATGACATATTCTTGTATTTGCGATCTTGCCAAAGCGCTTCTTTTCTAAGAGCTTTGAGGAATAGTAGCAGGGTTGGCTTTGATTTTATATTCGTGTTTAGCCGCCTGTGCCAACCTTCGAGTGCATTGTTTGTGCGAAAATTATAATTGCTAGGACAGTTTATTATATCTGCCAGAGATTGTAGCCATTGTTTTTTAAAGTAATTTAAAAAAGCCACCATTTCTTCGCTTTTCGTGGCCTTTTCAACAATGCTAGTCCAACATTCCGTAACGTATGGAGAAGGTAGCAGAGGTAAATTGGAACATACTCTCACAATATTTCTGCACTCTCTATTTTCAGGAAGACCCAATGTTGACGCTTTTTTCCAAACGGCCTTATTAAGATGATAATAACAGCCCGTTATTTGAGTGTTTGGAAAAGCTTCTTTAATTCCATTGATAAGCGCCATCTCATAATCGCATTTAATGGCAATCATATCTATTTCGAAATGCTGCTTGATGAGGCCAAATAAGCGTTCGTAGGTTTCTTGTCTCTTGTCAGGTAGTAACGCGTATATAACTCCCATAACACAAGTTATATCATCACAGCTATTCAAATCAACATGAACTGATAACAGCTGGTAGAATGGCTTGGGTGTAGCTTTGAATGTTCCATCAATAAAATACATCTTATTTTTCAATGTCTTAATGCATTGTCTACTCACAGGTGTTGAAAATATTAAAATTTTATTATTGTCACATCCATCTTCACAAACAAGGAAACTGTTGGCCAGTATTTCTGGAATTGTAACATCATTCAAGTTTTTGAATTCAGTTTTACAAACATTTAAATATTTGCGGCGAGCCCTGAACAGTGTGTCTTTTTTTGAGTTAAAATCAGGTACCTGTTGAATCTCATCCACTTTTCCGAATTCTTTCTCAAAAATTTTCTGGACAGGTTTTGCTTTTTGGCGAACTAATTTCTTGCATTTATCCATCACTATGTCAGTCCTGTTTTTATCGAAATTAGCTTTACAAGTATGCTCATTTAACTGACGAATTATCCTGTTTTCGCCTTTATTGATTGTAACAGATGCACTACACTCATTGCGCTTGGAGCATCTCCATAGAGTTGACCCTCCCTTATTTGTGATATTTAAATTGTACCTGTGACCATTCAACAGCAGCACACGCTTCATCTTTTGACTTTCGATGAAAGTAAATGTGTGTTCTTCATCCATTTTTAGAAATTAGAAGCCAGAATTATTGTATTTGTAATGATTTAGCATTACAAATACAATAATTCATGAGTAATGCTAATCAAATAGCATTCATGACAATAAGTGTCAGTCACAATTAAAAAGATATTATGATATACTCTACGAGTACTTAAACCAAAGAGTCTATATGTATATAATTATTATAATGCCGTGTCTGTTTCCCTCCCGATGCAATGTGTGTGTTGAATTTTGTGCCTGAGTATCCAGACATTTTGAGAATCTGACGATGTGCTAAATAGATGTTCTGCTATACAGGCCATCTGATAGTTGGACGTTTTGCTACATGGACATTTTGCTAACTAGACTTACTGCTCATTAGACGTTTCGCGCTGTTGGACATTTAGCTACTTAGACCTTCTGATCAGGAGGGCATCTATCAGTCGAAACAGAGAGTAATAGGTTGGGTTGGTTTGTTAACCCAAACCTAACTGGTAACGAAACTAAGCAGGCTTACTAATACTACATAAATGGATTATGAGAGGCCGAAATAGAGAATATATATAAATTAGATTATCTTTATATTTCCTGCAGTACGATTCTGTAACCATCTCACCGTGAAAACTTAGGTGAAGTGAGCGTGGAGTGAGCTGTCATTCCAACTAACGCTAGGGATTGACCCTTTTGACAGCTCACTCTATGCTCACTTCACCTAAGTTTTCACGGTGAGATTTTTATAGAATCGATCGGCTGATCATCATCAATATATCACAGGTTCACAGTGACTTCGTAGCGGCCGCCACGCGTGGCGCGATGGCCGTGGTCGATGGCAACGTGATGGCCATCAACCCCGGCGAAGAGCCCAAGATGCAGATGTTCATATGGAACAACATATTCTTCTCTCTTGGCTTCGATGTTCGTGACCACTACAAGGATCTCGGCGGCGATGCTGCGGCGTTCGTTGCACCGGTGAGTTATTATCATATAAATCTTCTTCCAGAAGTGACTCTGATAAACGGTACAGTCAGTAAGTTGGTAGCGGTACTGACTGCCCAAAGTGCGCAGGACGTACATTTATTTTTCGCCACTTGTACAGTCTATTTTAATGCAATTGACCAGTGGTGGCCCAGTGGTATCTGCCGCAACTTAAAGAGTAGTAGGTCGTAGGTTCGAACCCAGGTGATGAAATAACTCACATAAAGTAAAGCGTTTTTACTTTATGTGAGTTATTTCATCACCATTGCTCTCAAAACGGTGAAGGAAAAGATCGTGACGAAACCGGTATGTTCTAAAACCAAAAATTCAAAGACTACTGACATCTACCACTGGGCTTGCATGGTGAATTACGGGCCCACTCCCTCTCGAATAGGGGAGGCCTGATGTGTCCCAGCAGTGGGAACATTATAGACTGATTATGTAACAAGAATACAATAGGCATTATAACAACTTTGTCAGATCTATTCTGGAATGTAAAGAAGTCTCAAGTTGACCTCTTACATTTACTAGCATTGACCTTTAAGTAACAAATTCAAGATGCATAGAATCCTATTATGCTATTATAATGTAGAGGACATAATAGCCGTAGGACAAAAAATGTCATAAATCACTTAAAAAAAAAACAAAGGTGACCCTAGCAACCATCTTGAATTTGAATGCAATTCAAGATTCTGTCGTGGTAGTATTATGAAAGTATAAAACAAGTTTAAAATGAGTTAATCGTTTTATTTTCTATCAACTCAAATAGTGAGGCGATTGTGGAGTACTTCTGTGTCAAAAGATAAAATAGATTTTGAGGTTTATAAGTTGTTCTCACTATGGATCGCCATAAACATAAGTTGTTTTAGAACTTTCTTAAAGAACAATTTGGCCATTGTTAATTTTGGATGATTCATGAGATGATTTTATTTGCTACTAGCTGTGCCTGCAAAACCAATTATGTGTCTCTTTACTAATTCTTTTACTAAAATAAAAGTAGCCTAAGTTACTCTTTATAACAACAGCTTTATAGCAACCGCCAGTAAAAGTCCCATCAAAAGCTGTCCAGACTTTTCAGAGAAACAGAGAGCTGAACAAACAGCCAAAAAAAAAAAAGATTTTTTGTTATAAGTACCGTATATATATTCATATACATTTCATAAAGAGCTGTTATTTTGACATTACAAATAGACATTTATTTATTTGTATAGATGCGTGCTTCAGTTAGCTACAGTCTGCATGTGCTTCTTAGATTTCCACGCGGACAGAGCCGTGCGGATAGCTGGAAATATGTATGGCTTTTTGGAGCCTTTTTTTTAAGAAAATCAATGGTCGACTGCCTCGTTGGTGTAGCGGTCGCAAGTGCTACTGATTAGCATGAGTTCTTGGGTTCGATTCTCAGGTTGGTTAAGTGTCGTTGAGTTTTCTATCAGGAATTTTTCATGCCCGGTTGACGGCAATAGGTCCCTTAATAAATGGGACTTAAACATAGCTGGCGAAATACTCCCCTGCTAAACCTTTCGGGAAATACAGACGTTATGTTATGTTATTATATTACACAGCGCAACGACCTCCAAGGCGTGCGAGTGTACAGCGCAGTGGACACCGCCGGCCTGCACACGCTGGGCACGGTGGTGGTGGACTACCGCGGCTACCGCGTCACGGCGCAGTCCATCATCCCCGGCATCCTGGAGAAGGAACAGGAGCAGAGCGTCGTGTACGGCAGCATCGACTTCGGCACCACGGTCCTGTCGCACCCCAAGTATATGGAGCTGGTGAGTCTATACTGAAAATTTGTTTTTTTATCAAACAATTCTTTTACGCACTAAGAAAAGAAGTGGTGAATGGACAGTCTGAACAGCAGACTGGATCTATGTTTAATACTGCTCTGCAAGCGCCATTCTCAATGTAGCATCTTGTAATTCACTACTAGGTTAGCGTCAAACACATCACTAAAATCAAGCTGGAATTTTTGGTTTAATTAGTCCTACTGTTCCCCGATAAGAATGATCGGCCGTAATAATTTTTATGATTAATTATAAAATTTACTCTAACCAGCTGAGCAAAGCGGGTCAGCAGTTGAAGATAATGCCTCACTCAGTGATCAGCGCCAACGGGGACACAGTAGAACTGTGCTCCAGCGTCGAGTGTAAAGGCATTATCGGCAATGATGGGAGGCACTACATACTGGATCTGCTACGCACTTTCCCGCCGGATGTCAACTTCCTGCAGTGTAAGTAGCATTTAGAGATGCCCTGCGAATATCTTGACCATACTTAGACTTGGTCATAATATTTATTCGATACAAGTAGTTACGTCAAAAATGACGCAGCAACGACGTAAGTCTGGCGACACAATAATATGCAACGGTAGTTACTTCACAATGCTAGCTATGCGACGTATTTTGTCCGGATATATACAAGTAATATATCCATAAAACCCTGCAGACGTAAAAACACAGCTTACCAAATCACATTTTCTTCCGTAGAATATTGTGATAATGATTTTCATAAAATGTTCACTTTTAAACACGTACAAAGTAGCTCGTCCTAATGTATTTCGTTTCATTTCAGTGGAAGACGACGAACTCAGGGAGGACATCAAAACAATGGGCTTCCCAATCATCCACAAGCACAAACTGTGTTGCCTCAGACAGGAATTAGTTGATAGTTTTGTCGAGTAAGTAGTATTATTACTAAAGAAAATCGTAAATATTGTTGTTCTGTAAACAATCTAACAATATATATGTGTTTCAGGGCACGTTACTTCATGTTTATCCGCTACGCCGCCTTCCACCTACAACAGTTGAGTGCGAAGCGTCAGCGCGACAATGCCGCACACAAATCTATACAGACCAAGGAGATTGATACTAAAGAGGCTGCCAATGAGACTGAAACTAAAGAAGTGAAGCGAGACACCAAGAGCCAAGAAAAAGAAGTTAAGGACAAAAAACAAAAGAAAGAAGATAAGAAGGAGAAAGAAAGTGCCAAAAAAGAAGCAACAAAAGAAACAAAAGATGCTGAAGACGATAAAGCAGTGGCGAAGGGCGAGAAGAAAGATGAGGAGTTGCTTCTGAATGAGAATTATTCTGAGATCGATACCGATGTCGCTAAGAAGATTGTGGAGAGCATTACAGATTCTATCTGTAGTGGAGGAGACAAACAAGAAAGTGATTGTAAGTATAACCTGACTCTCACTTTTTTGACATTTTCTTTTAGTGCAAGTTTATGGGCCACGAACGAAAATTATTGCAAGCTCCTTACGCGATACTCGCACGCACACACACTCTTATGTAATGGAGAAAGAAAGTCGCATGGAGTCGATGATTTCCGCCAGTCAACGCGGCTTGCGGTAGGGCAAGCCGCGTTAAGGAACTTCGTTCCAATAATCAGATTTGAACCTGTAACTCTTTCCCCGTAGCGGGTGAACGTTCCCGCGCCGTGGTGGCGGCGGCGGCGCGCGCGGTGGCGTCGCTGAAGGAGTCGGAGTTCGACGTGCGCTTCAACCCCGACGTGTACTCCGCCGGCATCAAGCACGCGGCCGAGCCCGAGCAGCTCGCCAAGCAGAGGCACCTGGTCAAGGAGGCTGCGGCCTTCTTGCTTACCACGCAGATACCTGCTTTTGTGAGTTTTTTTTTTTGTCTTTTGCGTAGTGACCTTATTGGAATGTTCTTCAAAAAGGTCAGAGGCGTAGTACTCCGTTCGATAGTTTAGCCATTTAGGGTTTTTGGGAAATCGTATTTTATATTTTACAAGCTTTTATTTAACTTGCGATGCATGTATGTATGTATGTAACTGTTTGTGCGGGTGGACTCTTGCAATTCAATTTTGAAGCAGATATCTTCAACCGATTGAGCTGAAATTTTGCATGCATGTGTAAATCGGATGACAATGCAAAATTATTATGATATGGAGCTGATCTGATGATGGAACCGGAAGGTGGCCATAGGAACTCGATAGTTAAACGATACAACCCCATCGAGTTTGGACTCGTTTGATCCGTCTTGACGAGAACTTTGGTGCTAAATGGTAATCAGGGTCTGATGATGGAGCTGGGAGATGGCCATAGAAACTTGGTAATTAAACGACAGAACCCCATCGACTTTGGGCTCGTATGATTCGTTTTGACGAGTACTTTGGTGCTATATGATAACCAGGGACTAAAGACGAACAGGTAGCTTAAGTGCAGTAAACGCATATAACGGAAAAACACTGCTACGCGCTACGAACTACGCCGTAGTCAATCTCGCATCAAAAATACTAAAAAGTTAAAAATAAAATTAAAAGAAAAAAAAAAAACTTTTTAAAAGCAAGCTTTTATTAGTTATTAATAAAAAGGATTAAAAAGTTAAAAATAATTTAAACCTGATAAAAAATAAATAAAAGCGTGTTACATTTTGATGGAACATTAAAGAACATTTAAAACACAATGTAACACGCTTTTATTTATTTCTTATCAGGTTTAAATTACTTTTAACTTTTAAGTCCTTTTTTATTAATAAGTAATAAAAGCTTATTTTTTAAAAGTTTTTTTTCCTTTTAATTATTTTTGTTTTTGATAGAATGTTGTTGTGTGCAGGTGCGGGAGTGCCTGGAGCACACGGCGGCGCCCATGGACGGCGCGGCGCTGACGGAGGCGCTGCACGCGCGCGGCATCAACGTGCGCTACCTGGCGCGCGTGGCGGGCGCGCTGCGGCCGCACGCGCCGCTGGCCTACCTGCACGCCATCGCCGTGGCCGAGCTGCTGCTGCGGGCCGCCAAGCACGTCTACACGGCCTATCTGCAGGTGCGCGGCGCCCGATACTCAACTAGGACGTTTTTAGGGTTCCGTAGTCAACTAGGAACCCTTATAGTTTCGCCATGTCTGTCTGTCCGTCCGTCCGTCTGTCCGTCCTCGCTTAATCTCTGTGACCGTTAGCACTAGAAAGCTGAAATTTGGTACCAATATGTATATCAATCACGCCGACAAAGTGGTAAAATAAGAATTGGAAAATAATGTTTTATTAGGGTAGCCCCCCTATATGTAAAGTGGAAAGTGATTTTTTTTTTTAATTTCAACCCTAACGTGTGATATATTATTGGAAAGGTATTTAAAAATGAATAGGGGTTTACTAAAATCATTTTTTGATAATGTCAATAATTTCGGAAATAATCGCTCCAAAAGTAAAAAACAATGTGTGTGTCAACCTCTAACTTTTGAACCATAAGTTTAGAAAATATGAAAAAAATCTGAAAAGTAGAACTTTATAAGGACTTTCTAGGAAAATCATTTTGAACTTGATGGAAACAACAGTTTTTGTACAAAAAAGACAAAAAGTTGTACAAAATAATTTCTGGACTAAGTTTGTAGTATAATCGTATATGCAAGCATTTTTTTTTAACTTCGTTTACATATTTTTTTTAGTTATCACCGTCCTTTTGTGGGCCCGTTTTTAGTGTTCCGTAATAAGTTGGTTTACCACTATGTTTGCGCTCCAGCAGCGCTCCGCGCTCCAGCAGCGCTCCGCGCTCCTGCAACTGCTCCAATGCGCTCCCCTTTGTGTTCGCGCTAAAAACCGTCACGAGTCGGAACGCCTGCCGCGGAGCGTGCAATGTTGCACGCTTCGTGTTCGCGCACGTACCCACTACCGGGAGCAGTTGCAGGAGCGCGGAGCGCTGCTGGAGCGCGAACATAATGGATACCCACCTTTAAACTCATAAGTGGGAACACTTATTGTGACGGACGGGAAACTACGGAACCCTACACTGAGCGTGGCCCGACACGCTCTTGGCCGGTTTTTTCATTTTATCATGGAAAATTCCGCCACTTGGCATATTTGTATTAAAATCATGTTTAATCTTTATGGTAATTGTTTATAGGGTATATTTTATAAATAGCCTAAATATTCAGACAAAAAGACCAATCTTACCCTGTCCAGTAGGACTGTTGACGAAAACTGCAAACGCTGGGCTAGAAACTAATATGATATGGCCATATTTTGAAATATTTTTGAAGGGTAAAAAATGTTAAACTCGCGTCAGGACATGTGACCTGATCGAAAATTCGTAAGACGGGGCTCGCGTCAGGACACGTGACCTGATCGAAAATTCGTAAGACGGAGGGAGAGTAGACTGCATTCCAAAATATCAAAAATGCACAACATTAATATTCAAGTTTTCACTTCTGCCGGCACTCCCGTAGTGCAACCCGTTTTTAAAGATTTTAAGTACAGACGCCAGCAGGTCAAGCTACCCGAAACTGTCAAATTTTTCCAAACAACCTTGAACCTTAATGCTTTAGCGATACGGCTGAAAATCTATTGAAGAAATTTGACAGATTGTAGTAGCTTGATGTGCGGGCGTCTGTACAAAGATCTTATTTTTTCAGTACATTTTACAAAACGATTTCTCAAATGCTTACTACCACCAACCTTTTTCTCAACGTCATTCGAGCACCTAAATCCCTTGTAAGTACTGTAATGATTTTTTTCCGTGCAGGGTTGCGAAGCGATGTGCATCGGCGCGGCGGTGGCACACTTCCTGAACTGCCTGGTGGGCGCGTGCGCCAGCCCGGCGCTGAGCGCGGCCGAGGGGCCCGGGGCCGCGCGGGGCCCGGCGCGCGGGGGCCGCGGCCGCAGGGCCCGGCGCCACGCGCACTCCGCGCCGCCGCCCGACCCGCACCCCGACTGGCACAACCTCACGCCCAAGACGCTCTTCACGCAAATCAAGCAGGAGCTTAAGGTCAGGACATTTCTTGTTTCGACAATTATATTATTACTAGCGACACGCCCTTGCTTTGCACGGTTTTTACGACTTCACAAAATATCAAGATTTCTTTATTATAATAAGGTAAGATAAACCTTCCGGGATAAATTATTAAAATGATGGTGAAAATCGCTTCAAAATCGGCTGCGTAGTTCACAAGAACAACGAAGATAGACACGAAAAGCAACTTTAATTTATATTATGTACCTATAGATAGATGCCAATATCAGATCAAGTAGAGGTCAAAAGGTTAACCAGTTAGCAGGTTGGTAGTGCAGCTGACTACTAATCATGTCTATTTTTCTTACAGGCATACTGGGGCTATGAACTTAACGCGGAGAGCATGGATTCTGTCACAGAGAAACACGGCTTACAGAAAATTTCACTTCTCAGGTATTACATTTTTTTTCATAGCCTTTTTGCAATTTAATAATTTCCATTTGGTATTTTTTTAATAACTATAATTTATTTTTGATTACAGATCTTTTGCGCTCAAAGTTGGCCTACAGTTGATGTTACGCGAGTATGACTTTGACAACAAGAATAAGGCGCCGTTCACCGCAAACGATATCATGAATATTTTCCCAGTCGTCAAACATATCAATCCACGAGTAAGTTATTTGTGAATGACAATACAATAATTTAGCACTTTTTTTACACGGTAATTAGCGTTACTATTTCATAAATGTTTTTCTGTAATGGTAACATTTGTTTTACCTCTGCTAGGAATTTATATTTCACACTTATTCTTTCGCAGGCCTCTGACGCATACAACTTCTACACGACCGGACAGAACAAAATCCAGGCGGGCGCGGTATCCGAAGGTCACGAATTAATCGCCGAAGCACTGAACCTACTCAACAACGTGTACGGAGCGATGCACGGCGAGATCGCGCAGTGCCTCCGCATGGTGGCGCGACTGTGCTACGTCACTGGGGAACATAGGGACGCTATGGCATACCAGCAGAAAGCTGTTCTAATGTCCGAGCGGGTGAATGGAATTGATCATCCATATACAATTACTGAATATGTGAGTATTGGTCGATATTTAATCATAATATGTAACAAATTTATTTAATTTCCCCATAAAGCAACTTGACGTGAATTTCCCGAACTACAGTATGGCAATTTGGGACAAAAGCTAGCTCTTGGGAACACAAGACTGTGAGTTAAGATGGAAATGGAGGGGGAAAGTGAATTAGTTTCTGAGTTGAATGAAGAGGAGGATTTGCTTTAATTTTTTAAAGCAAAATAGTCAAGCATTTAATTTATTGTTTCTAGTCGCATTTGGCGTTGTACTGCTTCGCTAACGGCCAAGTGAGCACAGCGCTGAAGCTGCTGTACCGCGCACGTTACCTAGCGCTACTCGTCTGCGGCGAAAATCATCCGGAAATGGCATTACTAGACGTAAGTTTATTAAAATAATATATATATACTACCACCTAGTAACCCTCAACATTTTAAGTATGAACTAGGTGTTTTACATTATAAACGGAAAAGAAAAACATTTCATGCCAAACTCAAGTAACATGGGACCAAGTCAGTAAGAAGAATATAAATCATCGCATAATATCCCAATAGATAATTATGAGCAATGCATGGAAAATTGTGTGCGAAAGACCTTTCTAGAGACTTGCCTCGCGAGGTAAAACGTTCGATCGGTTTGGTCGTGCTTCACGCGTTGCGCTTCCACATAGTTTACGCGTATGAGTGTTTACCTTTCGAGGCGGCCTTGCGAAGCTGCACGGTTAATCTAGATCCGATACTAGCTGCTACGGTTTATTTTAATAATTTTTCTACATCATTCTCCTCATAATTGATAATTTCAACATGAATGATGTACCCAATGCTTCGTAACAATATTCTGATTTATAAGAGTGTCCATGGAGTTTTTCGGCCATTGTTCTCCATAGGAACCTACTACGCTTTGAAATGCGAAATAGCTTCATCTTTCCGACTGACTCCTTGACAATTCAAAAGTGTCTGTAATTAGTTTATTTGAAATGAATGCTTTGAGTCGGCGTGACGCGTGCGTTTCCTCAGAGCAACATCGCGCTGATCCTGCACGCGGTGGGCGAGTACGAGCTGTCGCTGCGCTTCGCGGAGCGCGCGCTGCTGGTGACGAGCGCCACGCACGGCGCGCGCTCGCTGAAGGCGGCCGTGGCGCGCCACCTGCTGGCGCGCACGCTGTCGTGCCTGGGCGACTTCCGCGCCGCGCTGCAGCACGAGAAGGAGACCTACTCCATATACAAGCAGCTGGTCAGTGCCCGTTACTCGCTATCATAAATCCATTTCATTTCTTAACCTTGTATCCTGCATTTGCAATTTAATGTAGAAAAACGTAAACAAATATGTGTCTTTGGAAAAATAAACTTTAAAACCCACGAGTCATTCTGATAAACAAAGTTAATATGTCTTAAAGTGGAGATAACATTCATTTAAAATCGAGGATCTGAATATGGAATAAATACATCAATTTGGAACCCATTTACCAACCTACGTTTGTTCTATATGAACACGATGTATGATACAGTTGGGCGAGAAGCACGAGAAAACCCGCGAGTCGTCGGAGTGCCTGCGGCACCTGACGCAGCAGGCCGTGGTGCTGCAGAAGCGCCTGGCGGAGGCCTACGCGCGCGCGCCGCACGCCGCGCCCGCGCCGCCGCCGCTGCACATCCAGCCGCCCGGCATGGCCTCCGTCATCGACATGCTCAACCTCATCAACGGCATACTCTTCGTGCAGATCAGGTAAACATTTTTAATGGCCTGGCCATTTAATGAAATAAATTAGTTAATCAATTTAATTTAACTATCTCTAAAATAGCGGATCGTTATGACCAAAGCGTTGTCTAGTCTATGTATATTTTAAATATAAAATATTTTCCAGTCCGCAAGACATCGAGCAGTTCAAGGCAGAAATTGAGAAGAGACAGCTGAAGGAGTTGCCTATCCCCGGAGTGCTTGGCGAGCTCGCCAAGTCGTCGGACGACAAGGCGGCCGAGGTGCGCGACGCGGAGAGTTGAAGCCGCCACGCCATGTTCCACTCATATTGGACATTTAACTATATACATTGTTACTTTAATATAATTATTGATTGATGATATTGTTCCTTATCTATGAATGTATGCGGTAGTGAATAGTGTGCTAAGGTTTGATGTAGATTTTTTTGTTAGTAAATTTTGAGGATATTATTTTGATCAAATAATTAAGTGTTATTTGGAATGAATTCTCGCGGAGTGCGGTCGTTGATGCATGTGCGTACATTTCGCTCAAATCACGCAGATATAGTTTTAATTTTACGCTTCCGTTTGGAATTCACAATTTTATTCTACACCCAAAGTAGTGCAATTTCATGTAGTGATAATAGCAATAAGTTTTGGTTGTGAACCTGAGACCGCGAACGTCGCTATGTTATGGTAACTGGTGCTACTGCCAATTTGTCCTTCGGATATATTTTAATGGTTTTATGAATTGTTATTGTCGAGTATTATTATTATTTTTTAACTAGTACGGGAGTATATTGTTGAAACACCTGTAGCAGTAGACATTCAGTTATATTGTGATTGAAATGTAACAGAACTTGAGAGGCCCGAGTATGCGACTTGGAGCTACGTCTGCCAGTTGTCCATGAGTAAACTGCATGCGAAATTGGTTTAGTTTATAAACAAGTACTCGAATGAGTTTCTCGATTCTTACAAACACTGCCTTTAATATTTACATTATAGTTTCAGGTTTAGTTGTTAGTGCCATAATTATGAATGTAGAGCATGTAATTTTGTGTAATAATTTTCGTTAGTCTGTGATATAGCATGTTTATCATCGAGTGACTTGCCTTTTTATGCAATAAAGAAATTGTTATTGGCAATATAGTTTTGACTTCCATGTTGGTACGTAAAGTGAGATCTAATCAACAAAGCATGAACTAGTGTATACATATAATGTATAATGATACTTATAAATTGTCGTCGATATGTAATGTACGCGGCTTGTGAAAGAAACACGTAGCTACGGTGTATTCATGTTATCCTTCTATAATATATATTAACTATTCTTATAATGATCTTGTCAGTGACGCCAAATGAACAAATGTTTATGAATGAATGTTTTGGGAAAAATGTATTTTATGAGTACTTTGCCTTTCGAAATCAGCAGTTTGTTGTTAATCGTTGTCAACAGTGTCCGCTACATATCCGAATTAGCTTTGTTATGCGACTACAAATTAGAAATCGTCAAACTTCACTTTGAGCATCGAATAAGCTTTTAATAAACATATGTCTTTATTTGTATCAAACATTATGATATATTCTAATTTATAGTGAACAATTATTATAAAGGATGTAAATAACTGTTGGCAATAACTGTGGTTAATTTTAAGCTGTTCTTCATATTGTAATAACCTAATCTAATAGCGTAACTTGTGGGTTTTCCTAGATTGTGCTTTTGAGTCAATTCTGTCATGTAGGTTACATCTGTATTTAAATATTTCAAGCCATACTTGTGTATGTGAAACATATACAGTTACCACTCACTTATATAGTAATAGATTGCACGTTAATGCGTATCGATAAAGTCGTTTCCCAAACCAGACCCATCGTCAAATTCATGCCTGTTTTAGATATCGTGACATTCTGTCGTTGCACATCACTAACATATTTTTTTATGAATATGTGTGGAATATGGATCGTTGCATTAAGATTTACTTATCGATATGTCGATAGAATGATGAGTTGTCAACGCAAGGAAAGACGATTATCCGATACGTGTATCGTACTGTGCTCGTTAGCTAAATTTATAAGAATGTTGTTCGATGAAGTACGTGCCTAAGCAAACAATAATCAATCGTTGTTGTTACATTTCTTTAACAATATGATGACCATGTAAATACGGCGCTGTTCGTAGTATGATAAATAAAAATCGTTTTTAAAAAAACCTTGGTTTTATTTATTAATTCTTACTCATACACGCATAATAAAATACTGCAAGATAACACCTAATTCGATGTTTCGTAGTCCTGCTACATGCATTTGCATGTAGGTAAGTGAATAAATTAACACAAATGTTCCGAAATGGTAAGCTGTAAATGAATACCACTATAAATAAAAAAGATATTGTACTTATATGAGTACTAATTACTACTTAATCAAGCCTAACGGAGACAAGTCTGCAAATATAGCTATAGACCAGAAGATTGCTTGCCTTATCCGTGTTTGGGGTTAAAACCGGCCCAATGACAGCCACGAATACTGTCATTGATTAAGGGCAGAATCGTTTCTTTTAACAAAGTTGATTGCTTACAAGTATTGCCTCCAACTTGGCTTAACTCCAAATAATGCTAATACCAGAAATGGATTAATCTCAACAGAGCAAGTTTCAAGGGTACGGATCGAACACGACCACCAGTTGCCATTCCATTCACTCACTTTAAATCCGGTTTTTGGTTGCACTGTTGCATCTCCGCGTCCATCCCTTTCCGTGTTCGATTCACGAACTGTTTTTTTACAAATATCACAAAAACTCGTCCTACGTCAAATATAATGCAATGTTCACCCCCCTATATATGACACCCCCGGGATGTTTGTCAACAGATAAATGGGTGACCTTTAATTAACCTTGACAGTCACCTTTGTCAAAGATGATTGAATTTGCAGTTACTTTGAAAACAGGGTTGGGGGCAATACAAAGTACTAAAACTCAAGAAAACATAAAAGTGGTAGAAAAAAAATTGCTTTTCTATTTTTGTTATAAGATGAGATTGGTTACTTTTTTGTTTATGTATTTATTTATGAATATAATACAAAGTTTCACATTCATTTTATTACTTTCATTTAAGGAACACTTGATCATAGTATAAAGAGAGGAAGTAGGCTATCTCCGGCACATTCCGCGACATAATTGCCTACTGTCTTAGGGTTGTCACTTTTTGTTAAATTTTAATTCAGTGCCCATAAATGGGCAAGGGTCGGGATGTTGTATTTTTTACTTGTATTGTCTGGGTACCTAAACGATGATGAAACCTTTCACGATGAAAGAAAGAGCGACGGGCCAGCAGACGGGCGGCGCGGGGCGGTGATGAGCACGAGTAAACGGTAGGTTACTGATAGTACTGTCACCAATTCATTAGTTTAAAGCCCGGCCCTTGCCAAAGATAACATATCTCTGTATAACTAATTCAGTGATCATTAGCCAATAAAGTTCAACAATGGTTTTCCTAACAAACACAGAAATTTATTCAAGATTCATAGCAGTATTATTGCTGATAGAAAACTAATACAACAAAAAATAAGTAAGTAGGTAGGTATCTCATCATCAAGTAAAAATGATATGCTAGAAAAAGTGACTTTCTTACCTTTCCTGTTCAATAGGTAATTTGAACAGAGACAATTCTGGAATCGATGAATTATTAAGACACCCAAACACACAGCAATACGTTCTCCTGCGATTATCACACATTTTTCATTCATTTAGCGGTGCCGAAAAGCCGTGACGCGCGAACCTCGTGCGATGTTAGCCCCGACTGGAGCGCTGCGAAACGGGCCGAGATTTGTTTAAGTGTGCGTGCGGCGACGCATAGATACTTTGGCGCACACATACAAGCCGCGCGCGGTGCGTTTGTATGAAGATAACGTACTTCCTCTCTTTATACTATGACTTGATTGTCTATTATGCTAGCATACCTGAAAGTTATGTGACCCTAATTCATTGCTCTCGAGTGTAGATTCAACAATAAATTGTTAGATAAAGGTCACCCATTATTCATCATTATTAAACTGTAGTCAAAACCGTAAACTAAACTGTTTTAATACGGAACGGGAAATACGCTGCATCTCCAACATTGGGCATCTTCGCTTAATTTCGTCAGAGGGCGTTACTTCCGCGCGCGAGGCCTAGGTCTGGGCCTCGCCCGGGGGCGGGGCCGGGGCCTGCGGCGGCGCGCCCGAGAGGACCGGCCTCGCTCCAGCTGCGCCGCCACTAGCTCACCGAGCGCGCCTCGCTCCGCCAACATGGACAGGAACGTGCAGATGAACTCGTCGTAGTTGTGCGTGCGACGACAGTCGTCCACCTAGAAATATAATCATTTAGCCTAGGTAAACAACACACACAGGTGATTTTTTATCACTCACTGTATTATCAACTCTCCTGTTGAGCAGAGTATTGAGAATTCAACAGAGTGCATCCCAGCGTGTCAAAAAAATACACTGTATGATTTGCAATGCTCGGTGCTAAGCAATACGTTGAAAATCCAGTACGAGAGAATATATTATGTAGAGTTTTTGATGTGACCCAATAAGTGTGACGTTGGATGAAGTCGTGTAGACGTCGCGTAAGCGTTCGGAACGTCAACGCAAGATTCGGGTAGCGGCTAGATTCAACCAACCAATTTGATCGTTTTTCGCGTATGAGAATAGGTGAAGGGGAGTTATTGCGGAAGCCGGAATGCTATCAAAATATAAGTCGTTAATTACGGAACGTAGGTACTACCGGAATAAAGTTTCCTATGTCCTAACTCTTAACCCCGGTCGTTGTCTGCCTGTGTTTCCATCGAATCCCGTTCAGATGTTACGGCGTGAAAAGGTAAGAAACAGACAATCCGACCGAGTTGCTTTTGCATATAAAAAAGTAACAAAATGCTGATAATCTTAGTCTTTCTTACCTTATACATATCTCTCTTATCATTCTCATCATTGAGTGCCTGCTGACACTGCTGCACCTCGTTCACAATGCTGCTCATCAAAGCGTTCAGTTCCGAGTGCGTCAGTAAAAGCTTCCTCAGTTTGATTGGTTGATCCGGTTCAGTCTCACAACAAACCAGTATGGGAGATTCATTGCTCTTTACCAGGGCTGTGATGGACGTGGGATACAGCTGAAACATACAACAAGAACATTAAAGACTTACTTTATGATCAGTGGCGTAGCTATATATTATTATATATTGTGATATAGAGGCCGTGTATCACAATTTGTTAGGGGCCAATTGACCTGACCGCGGCAAAGCTCCAAAGGAGGTTACTGTTTTATTGTTTTACTTATAACGTAGGATAATCTGTGAGATTTTACTAAATGAATCCGGCCGACATCAAATTTGCTTAGATAAGGTACAGAAGGTTGATAAAATGTACAGAATTGTTCTCTTATTCTGCCTTTGATTTCTTGTTGTATCTTGACGCCTTTGTAAGCCATAAACAAATTACGTTAATTTCCATATTTTCATTACGGGCTCGCCCGTAGATCCGGTTACTCTTATCATTAAGAATTTGAGGTATTGGATAATATTTTAGGATTTTTTGCTTACAGACGTCGCGGAGCCCCGGTAGCTTGGGGGATCATTAATACGGCGGTAACTACGCTCGTGTTTATAATAATGAAACTCAATATTGAATTAAAAGATGTCAAGGTGGTTAGGAAGAGGGTAAAAAGGCCCATTGTATATTTTGTAGTTTGATGTATTTTTTTTACGTTATGAATTTTTGTGGTGTACAAATAAAGTATTCATACTTTTATAAATAAATAAAAATAACTGAACATCATACTTACGTCTCCGACTATTTGATTGTCTCTGTTAATTGTTATGAACTTTACAATAATGCCCTGCTCTACAGGATCAACTGAAAAGGATAATTTTTACTGCATATTATTTCGAATCTTGGGGTTCATTCGCTTAATCGAGTCTGGTCAAACCACGCTGGGATCGGTACAATTCATTCTTCATTCATTTATTCATTCCTAAATGATAAAACAGATATCTCACTGATATGACAACAACCAGATGGAGTCAGGTAGTCAGTAGATTTATTGAATATCAGTCTTAACTGCGTCAAGCTGATCTTTAACCATAAACCAAAAAATCTCGTCCGTTGTTAGCGGGTTAACGGCAAAATAATTAAAAAAAAAAAAAATTGCCGAAAATTCAGCAACGCGAAAGCCGTTTACTGACGCAGTTATTAGGTCTTTACATGTGCAGGCGACAGGCCATGCGATGTAAGATGGAAGGTGGGCCATGGACTGTCAAGAGACGCCGCACACGCACCGGGGATCTGAGCCGTCCATGAACCCACACTTATGGAGATTAAAATTATCATGTTTGTTTAACTCTGTTACCTAAAATAATACTGCTGTCTTGGTGTGGACGATCATTGGCTCCGATCTCTATGGTCATAGGACGAGTGTAGTCCACATCATATAACTGCAACTGCGACGATTCTAAAGCAGTCAGTATAGTCTCCTCACTGATTTGCACAATGTTTTCATTGAGGGAGTTATCATTGCTGCCTTCTGATAACAATTCACCATGTTCTGTGAAGAATTGAATAAACTTTTGAATTTTGAACAAGATTCTACAACTGCATTCTTAGTTTAGATCTTGTGCTTCTTCTGTCTTGTTGCTTGCATATGAATAGTTTTGTCATCTATGAATATGAAGAGTTTCTGAATTTACGTATGTCATAAATGTAAATTCAGAAACTTTTCATATCCATACCTAGATGACCATGGCATCTTTAAAAAATACATTTTCCTTTATTTTAAAATTATCAAGCTACTGTTATAGGATTTAAAATTATTTTTGGTACAGAACACTTATCATCAACTTTGTGCATTAAACAATAAATATGTTTACCATTTATTTCCCTGCGTTTTGATAACAAATGTCGCATATGTTTGCCGATCTTTGAGATTGCTTCCTTTACCCTCTTCTGATTAAGTTCAAGTGCATTCAGCCTCTGAGTCAGCGCTAACCTTCTGTCAGGAACAACTGCCATCAAGTTGAACCTGTAATAGCAAAGAAAGAAAGATATTAGTAAAGAAGGATCATCATCATCTGCCTAGCCTTTTCCCAACTATGTTGGGGTCGGCTTCCAGTCTAACCGGATGCAGCTGAATACCAGTATTTTACACGGAGCGACTGCCTATCTGACCTCCACAACCCAGTTACTGGGTAATACGATATCCCTTGGTAAGACTGGTTGTCAGATTTTCGGGCTTCTGACGACCCGTAACGACTGTCAAAGATCCACGAATGACATCCAAAGCAGGATATCATAAGTAATACCTAATATTACATCTTTCTTGGTCTTCAAAGACTATTAGTACTTTTATTAGCAACTAGCTGACCGAACTGAACTTTGTACCGCCTCAGAATGAATAAATAATAATAGACCCCACCGCCGTATCCCTACGCTGACGTCGTGGTGGGGCTTGCGCGCTCCTCTAGGCTTGTGCCCGCAGAGTTTACTTTACCGGAACAGGTCTAGGGTGAGGAGCCAGACCAAGAAAGATACAGAAACCCGCAGAGCAGCATGTGGCGAGCTGTTGGGCAGTAGCGATCCCACGGACCCTATCTCCCAGATACGTCTTGTTCCTCACCTCTAGCTTGACTTTATTGGCCGGCTAGAGTGGAGATTCGCAAGAGCAAACGTGCTCGGAGGAAGGAAGTACTACCGCGGTTGTCCTAATAGCCGTGGAATACCTCTCCACTCCTCATAACACCAAGACACTATGTGCTAGCGACCGTTTTGGGGGTCCATTATTGAGTGTGCAAGTCAACCCCTGCCATTTTATCGGTGTAATTTATATAGAACATTGTCGGTTGGTACCTCATTTCATTAAAAAGTATAACGGGCCTCTGCGAGTTGGCTTTGGCCCTCGTACGCCTTCCAAAGGTCTGGGACCCCAGGGTCCCGAGATATGTCAAAGACTAATAATAAATAATAGTTTATTGATCCAAAAGATATACATAGACAAGGTTGTATATAGTTACATGCTAAGACTTAATCAACTAATAATGGGCACAAGGGGAGACAAAATAATAGTCTATATTAACAAAAAATTAAATCCTGCTTCCTAAACTAGGGATGGCCTGTATCTTAGGAGGAGGAGAAATAAAAAATATTATATATATATAGACAAATCCAACAAATCAAAGACCATAATAGTCAGTCCAGCCGTTTTTGAGTTATAAATGGTGTAACTAACCTGACTTTGTTTTATTTATATAGATTGAATAACATTATTGGATAAGTTGCATCTATAAAAATGCTGGCTACCATTCAGTTGACATTATTTTTAAGATAATTTTCAAATTGGAAATAATTGTTTTCTTCAGAAGATTATTTGTTTATGATATAAGGCTAACATAACATGAAATATAATGATGAACTGCAATGAGTTATTAAAGGATTTTCTCATTTTTTCCTACCTGATATCATGAACTTGTTCTCCAGCGTCTCTACCGAGCCTCTCGGCCATGACTCTCCTAAATTTATCAGTCCAGTCCTCATCTGATGCCCACGGTCCATGATCAGTAGGATATGGTTTAAGGCCATCCAGCTCAAACAAATGCCCATTGATTGGCACAAAACAAACAAAGTGGTACGCTTCACCTGGAAGAATGACAAAATATGCTCAATTACCTCATTCTTACATTCAAATATAACAAAAATAAGTCTTATCCTGAGAATCAATTTTGAATTTTTGTCAGTCTTTCCATACCAGAAATGTCACAACAACAGATAACAGACAACAACAGATAATTTTTATTTGTGGCATAAAATTGACGTCTGACAGATTTTGTATGGAAGAGTTGTCAAAAATTCAAAATTATTCCTCAGATAAATTTATTTGGCGTGGGAAAAATTAATAGTGTAGTCTTTAAATGAAATGAGTTTATAGGATGCAGCTGTCTACAACTACATTTTAACCAATATTTGTAGTCAAGATAGATAGTAGTAGTCTTTAGTACGTACACCATATCAATTACAATATTAAATGTAGACAATTACACAGATAGATTGAATATAATCAAGTTGTGTGCAGGACAAAGATATATTTATTGCTTGCATCATAAAAAAACTCTAGATGTAATTGGTGTATTTGAAATAAATGTACCTATTGAGTTTGAATTTGAACTAGTTTACTGTAGGTAACTGTTTAATATCCAATAAAAATGAATTACTTTATCTACAAGTAATACACACCTGTGAAGCGTCCAGTGGATACTCCTGCATTCTTATCAGCTTTTTTTCTAGCTTGTGGTATGGCATGAGAGTTGTGAGCACAGGCCAACTCTGGTGTGTTCCCAATGGCCCAGCCTTTGTTCTCAGGGTTCATTCCAAGAGTGTGGTGCTGTTTATTGAAAGGACAAAAAACAGATTATGTTTATGATTTATGTTTCCAAGTAAACAACAACGAGCCCTCTGTATTGTATAACAAAAACAAAGATTATTTACCTTTAATCTGCTCAGGGTTTCTCCTAAATGAAGATTAGGATAGTTCAATAATATGGACAGCAAGGCATGAGTGGCACAACTGTTTGGAACCATTTGTTGTGCAAAAAATATATTGTTAATAGTCTCCTCATCGCGAACGAAACTTTCAATCTGTTCCACGAACTTCCTGCGAGAGCGTCGCTCTTCTATCCATCGAAATAAGAAGATAAACCCGTAGACTGGACTCTCTAAGGGTTTGTGTAAGTCATAAATCTCTTCTACCTGAACCCCTTTTACTCCGAAGTCTTCTAACAATAGGGTAAACAATCCTGGGTCGCTTTCTAATTCGAGCCATCCCTCTATCAGGCTGTTTATCTCTACCGGCATGTTTTTCATAGATGATGATTATTTTGGACGTAGCACAGCCGAAATGTTTGTTGAGTAGGTATCATTCATATAATTCACGTTTTTAATAAATATTCAATTCCCATTCCCATCGAGAGGTGTTCATTGTCGCCTGTCAAGAAAGTGTCAATGTCACATTATTCGTCCTGTCATGAATAGGGCGTTTGTACACGACAGTCGCAGATTCAAAATGGAATCGATAATACTAATTAGAATATCAGTGACATTTACTTATTTCCTAGACTGGAATCATCATGAAATAAGTATTAACAAACCTTGGCCATCAAGCTGGGTAAGCTACTGATCTACTGATACTACAAATCCATACTCCAGGGAGTTTCTGAGAATGTCTTAAGAAAAACCTAATGACACTTTGCCAGACATGGAAATTGAACCCAAGACCTTATCCATGCATACAGTGGTGGAACAATCACGATATGAGCGGGTAATTAGACAGTGGAAAAACCAAACTGATTTGGATTAGAGGAAATCTAATGTGATTCATAATGAAGACTTAAAGCGGATGGGGCTCCAGTCCTGAAAGTGCTAGCGAGGTTCTTTAACTCCGTCATCCAGGAGGTTACAACGCCCGAGGCGTGGTGTAGAGGTGCGGTGGCTCTGTTCTTCAAACAAAAAAGGTGACATAACCTTGCTGAAGAACTATAGATAGAACCATCTCACTGCTGAGCGTCTCGCCAGGAGACTTGACGAGCTCCAGCCACCAGAACAACCCGGTTTTCAAAAAGGCTTCAGTACCATAGACCACATCCATACTGTTCGGCAAATTGTATAGAAGACCGAAGAGTACGACCAGCCGCTGTGGCATTGTGTGTTATGGCATATGTATATTACAAGAAAGCCTTCGACTCCATCGAAATATGGGCAGTTCTGGCCTCTGAAACTGTGCACCAATGTGAACGGCGTTTATATCTCAGATCTTCGATTTGCCAATGACATCGTCATAATGGCAGAGACGCTGTAACAGTTAGACCAGACGCTGGAATTTCCCATCGGCAAAATGTCGAACTTCCATACAAACTTTCCCCTATACGAGTACTTATAACCTTTTTAGCGGATTAACTTTCAATAATTTCACCTTCGTTAAATAAAGTACTCTTGAGCAAACTTCCATGCGCACAAACCAAGGAGTTTAGGCAGTGCGTTGTCCGTCAGAAAATTTAAGAGTTTTATTATATGGACAAGCTTATGTGCGTGATGGGATCTGCCATCGGCTAAATCGACGATTTTCCATAGAAACTATCAATCCCTACTCAACCCTTTTATAGGACGAATGTTCATAAATCCTTCCCTAGTGCCACTCTTGTTATAAAAAAAAGGAACTTTTGTGCAATATTTTATGTCTGAGTCTGTGCGTTGTCTGTCAGTTAACTAATTTTATTTCACATCAATTTAATAAAGTCGAAGTTCGAGAAATAGAAGTAGGTACGCACTACGCACACACGCGCACACATGTTAAATTAACATTATTGTTATTAAATAATATATATTTGTCCAAGGTGTACCCGGTATTTACCCAAATGGGAATTTACCTGGATATTTTACCATTGGGTATTTACCCGACGCCTATCTCTTTTGGCTGAACCCTTCGGGAAATACAGGCGTGTTTTATGATGATGTTATATAATAGAGACACAATTTCACAAACGTTTACCAATAACGTCCCCCTATCAATGTCATACAGGCGCTAAATATCCTTGTAGCACTCTACTCATTTAAAAAGATAACCACATAAAAGATGGCGGTCACAATGGGTGATAAACTGATAACATAACTTTAGGATAGCAGACGCAGTAGCCCGTGAGACAACAGTAACCCTTTAGCTAGCGTTGCCAGGCGTCCGGATAAAGCCGGACATAGGTAGGCTTTTTGGTTGCGTGTCCGGCCAAAATAAACGGTGTCTGGCTTGTCCGGCTTTTGTTAGGCTTTTTACATTTCGCAAACGAGCGAGCGTCGATGACTGATTATGACAATAATCAAAAAAGCTTGATTTTACATACAATTTTTTTGTCGTATCTATTAATACTGAGACACAAAATCCTCAATAATGTAGGGTGTCCGGCCTTTCTACCCAAATGTCCGGCCAAACTGGCTGGTCTGTCCGGCTATTAGGTTTGGCGACCTGGCAACCCTCTTTAGGCATTATTATTTTATAAGAGCGGGTGTAGTGGTCTTTCCCCCGTCCACAGTTTAATAGGCACAATGGCTGAGTGATTAAGTTTTGCGTTCGGTTGCGGTTGCGATTCCCGTTAGGAAAAACATTTGTAACTAATGTACAGATACGTTGTAGATTGTAAATACGCAATAGTTTTGGATGTTTGTACTTTATATCTATAAACATGTACAGACGCCAGCACATCAAGCTACTACAATATGTCAAATTTCTTTAATAGATTTCAACTTTATCGCTAAACCATTAAGGTTCAAGGTTGATTGGGAAAATTTGACAGTTTCGGGTAGCTTGACCTGCTGGCGTCTGTACTTTATGAGGAATAGTCTATTACTTGAGGGCACATGTTTTAGAAAACTATATTTAGTGTCGCTCGCACGATTGAATTTTATATCTTGTTGGCCCAAAACTCGGACTATCATTATCAATGATTATCAATGTCATCTACCTATTACAGGCTGCGGCCCTTTGTCTTCTTCCACTCTCCTCATCCCTGATCCAAGTGGTCTACTCTCTAATCACGAAGTCCGTAGTTAAGGGCGTTTCTTTCCGTTTCATTTATGGACATAAGATTAGTTCGGGGCCAAAACTAAGAATGAATGACTAAACGATTTAACAGTTGTCCCCTACTCCCGAAGTGTTTTACCCGTCCGAAAATTGAATATGACGTTAGTTTGACTAATCGACTGCTTTCGGATGGGTCCGTGTCTTCGTTGACGGACTTAGAGAGTAAACCCCCAGTTTAGAACGAAGCAAATAAGATTGACACAGGTTACGAAATAACACAATAAAACAAAATTTTCGTTCAACAACATTTATTTTTTTGTTTATATACACTCTTATCTTCAGAACTTTGTACAATGTACAAATAATAAATGCACAACTTCAGCATTGTAAAATCCTCATAAAGACTTGCAGGCACGCGCTATTTGAATCAATTAGTATAAGCACACGATTTAAGTATTATTTATTTATTAACAGTATTGGTCCCATTTTTTATCATTCGAAAGCACACGGCTAAGTATTTATAACGTCAATGATGATTTTATTAATGTATTTTGCTTATTATGCAATACTATTTCTAAAGTTGTTAGGCCACGAGATCCTGTGATTCACGAGTCTGTTAAAATCTATATTCCTAATCGACTATCAACTCGAGTCGTTAGTATCCGATAAAATTGGTTTCGATTTCGTATTTGACTGCATTATTAGCTTCAAATCAACTGCAATTAACATGCCAATCGTCACTATAATTATACAGTATAATTTTGAGAAGTTTGCATTGGGCATATTGACTAGCACATGCCTCAATATAAAGACTTGCTTGTGCATGTGTCTCCCTATTTCAATTTAATAAGCACTTAATGAGTGTCACTTTGTTCGAAATCTTCAAGTTGTGCAATCAGAATATGTACAAATTACAAATTATTATGCATGACTGGATCATCTAACAGAATATTTAAGTAAATATGCTTTAATTTGTAGACTAGAATAGACAAATCGGAACAGGAAACTATAATACCTCTACTAAGATTATAAACGCGATAGTAAACTAAAACGATGATACTAACGGTCATATCACAACGACAAGCTAACAATGAGTTGGAAATATCAAATCTACTAATTTATTATTTAACAACATTGTTCAAACAACATTTCTAATTCGTCAAACGTTGTAAGGGTCATCTATCCGATGATTGTGTATGTGTACATTCCATTATTTTGCGTGTAATAAAGTGATAGTAGTGTGTCTTATATCTACAGGCTCGGGAGCAAACTATATGCTAAAGAAACAGCTGTATTTGATAATACTGATGTGCATACACACCAGAGAGAACATTCAGAGGACTTTGAATAAATGGCACAGTGACGTAGGACACTACTACTGCTTGTATACTAATAGTAATAATTGATGAACAGATATGTACGGACACTTCTCGTGGACTGGCCGACTGCTCCACGGCTCCACGCGGCGTTCTGGTGACTTATCCTAATTTACAATTATTTCGAACCACAGAGGTGCTCTGTTTGGAAAACAATTTATAAAATAATTATTGGAAGAGTTTTTCACTTAACTGCCTAACTATAGGTACATTTAAAAAAACGCTATTTTACAAAATTTCATAATTATGTACAGAGCAGGAAATAAGTAACTAATAATAACTTCCCTATTATCACATAAGTACGCAACGCTCTTACTCGACCACCTACTTTCAATAAAAACAATAGTTTCATGTTAGGATATGTACGTACAATATAAATATAATACCATGGCATTGTTGGATGTCAACAATGTGGACTAATTGCTATATACGAGTCTCATCACATGAAACAGCAGTCGATTTAAAGTAACAAAGTTGTCCGGCCGGGCTTTCATCTGATGGCGTGTGTGGGGTTGTATGGGGGCGGCGGCGTCTTGGGGACCTGCGACCGGTGCACTGGCGCAATGGCGGTTAGCGGGGTCGGCGGGAGCGAGGCGTCGGGCTGGCCGGGGATCACGGCCGCGTCCAAGAGCATCGGCGGCGGCAGCGCGTGGTGCGCGCTGCTGGTGGCGGGCAGTAGACGCGCGGGGTTCAGCTTGATAGCGTCGTCGTAGGTCGGCGGGGCTCCTGCCACCGTGTCGTAGTCTGGAGGCTTTTGCTGCATTGTTTCCTCATCCGGCATCGATATAACGTGGATGGGATCGTCAATCTGAAATTGATAAAAATAATGGTTTAATATTGTTACAAACAAAAACTAGGTGGGTTAGTTCTAATGCCTAATCCAATTTAGTTTCCAAAATCGGATTAAGTTTATCTTCGTTTTAGTTTGCCGTAGCTTCAACATGCCTACGCGAAGCTACGCAATGCTACGCGATGCTACGGGATGCTACGAGTTACTACATCTACGTGGACTCAGTAATAACATTTTGGTTTTCCCCTAGGGCCATTTGTATGTTTACACAAATGGGTCTGGATATGTTGTCCAAATATTATTAATAGGTATTTAAGTTAAGAAATTACAAAGGATTAAAGGCTTTAAAACTTACTTGATGTGTATCGGGTGACGCGCGGTCAGTCTGCGGCTGCCTCGCGGGCGACTGCAGCCAGCAACACATGGCCGCGCAGATGAGCAGTGCTCCTGCGACGATGCAGGCCACGCCCACGTAGCGGACGGGCTCCGCGTAGTCCTCCGCTAATCCTAGCCAATTGATCAGCGCGCCGGCGCACAGCAACACCATGCCGTACCTGTACGGCCTCTGTGATTGTCTGCCTTCGTCTAGGGACATGCCTGGAAAATAAAAATAAAAAACAGTTAAATACTGTGCGATAATATAGATGTTGGGCCGAGGAACGAGCTCGGTAGTGTAGCGTGTACACGCTACACTACCGTGCTCGATTTAATATTAAAACAAGGTTTTCGTCCAGGATTGGGTTATGGACTCTGGCTTACGAATATGATGACGATGATGATTATCTCTGCATTGCTTATGACTTTTGTTTTTGAAGCAGTGGGCAGTGAATTATTTTTGCTTTTGTTTCATTTAGCGATAGTTTGCTGTCGGTCGCAGGAAGTAGGTAGCTCCGGAAGCTCAAAACTGTTAACTCATCAAATCGTGGAAAGTGTATGCCATGTAGTTTACTGGGGCAATGACACGGCGTAATAACGGGATATATTCACGAACCGGTGATCGAAACGAAAGTTGGGAAAGTTCACAATTAGATGACACGAAAGGTGGATTGTTCTATACAATGAATGTAGGCTGTTCAAAGATCCGTGATTATGGAAAGGTCATGGAGGGACACAATTGTTTTTGCAAAGTGGCGTTGAGGAATCCTTTATGAGAGATAATTTCGAGGTGCTCGAGCGTCGATGATCGAGGTTAGCGCGAAGACAATGGTCTCTCCAGAGAAGTGGGTCAAGTTCGCGACGTGCGCTGGAGTGGCGCCGAGCGGTCACGCGGGGCGGGCCATCGCCGAGATGACACGCGTACAAACACATCAATTAATTTATATGCCTATAAATCATTATTGGATTCTTTATTGTAAATTATAGTGGAGGTGGATGAATAAAAGTAATTCTAATTTAGACTTTGACATGTTAGAATCTAATCTACCACTTATTAAGGCGTTGCTTTGCTCTTTACATTGTTCGTGGTCCATGTTATTTTATATTTTTTTCATTTTCATAGTTGTTGTTCACGAAGCGGAAGCAAGTACTTATTGTTAGACAGATGTTTACGAAGAAAGAAACATACAATACAGAAGTGTGCGAACGAAGGTATAATGACGATACGAGGGCCGATCATTTGACACTAAAGTATACTCAAAAATATAACGATACCATTGACACACATGGAGTGTTTTATAGCTTTAGACCATGGAGGCCATTTTTTATTTTATCAAGTACCAGGTACTTGTTGACAGGCCTACGCTGTCCTCCCATACCTACTGTTATTTGAAAACATTGTAAAAACCAATTATTTTTAAAAGAGTAACCGTGGAGTTTCTTGCCGTCTCTTCTCCATAGGAAACGACCAATTGGAACCGTGCATCTAGCTTCTGACGTTTCATAAATTATGTTGGTTTAGGTATGTGAAATAAAATATTTTGATTTTAGACAACATGATAATAATGTAGCAAAACGAGTGGTAATCGTCTGCTAATCGTTAGTGCGATTGTATTGGAGTGAGTATTGCAGTCGTGCAAACTGCAGACGATAAGGCTGATTGCTTTATGTTATTGCGTTCTCAATTATCAAAACCGTACCTATATACTTTTACACGGTGTAACAATCGGTTAAAAATGGTCGAATGCACCGAAGGAATCATGTCTTAAAACGTGCGTTTGATAAGTGATATTATCTTTGTGAAAATGCAATATACACTATATTGCATTTGGGTTCTTATAGAAGTATTGAAGGCAGGGATATTCCGTATGATAGATTTGTTTGAAAGGGGTAAACGTAATTTTATGAGCCGAAATAAGGACCGATCAAATTGGGGTTAGGGGAAAAAACATTTGGGTTATTCCAGGATCATTAAAGACGGGATATTCCGTATGCCAGATTTGGTTGAAAGGGGTTAACCGTTAACGTATCTTTATGAACTGAAACAAGGACGAATCATGGTACACTAGAGTTATGTTACACGTTCTTATAAATTATTAGGAATACGCTAATGCCTTTTTCTAGAAAGTGGTAATATGACGGAATTACTCACAATTAAATCGTTGTCTTCTCGGTCGTATGGCTGTGTCGTAGGGGCCGCACGAAAACATTCTACCCAAAACCATATTTTTTGTCTAATATCAATTCGTAAATTCAATTACTTAATTACACAGTAGAACGCAAAATGTTTTATCAATGTGATGTCACAATTGTTTATGAAGAAGTATGTTTCATTTTATTTACTTTTTCATGCAAATGTACACTTCATCTCGATTATCAGATATTACTGGACAAAAATCACAAAGAGCAAGATGTAATCTTATCGGTTTCTATATATACATAACGCCGGATCACGCCGATACGATTATAGGTCAACATCTTAGCCGTGCAACATTTGGGCAATGGCCTTTTCATCAGCAGTAGGTAAAAACTAATGAGTGTAGGTAAAACCTAATCATTGTTGGACCCAAAGTCTAAAGTCCCATTTACTGAGGGGGCAAACCATTTAATTCCTTTGCCAATGTCAAAGTGAGGATAACCCTGTTACCACAAGGTTGATAGGTTTCCGATTATAATAATTATTGTCAGATTTAAAGTATCGGGCCATTGCAACCCGGTCACACTTGTAAGCGGTCTTTTCGCCCACTCGCATGGAGTAGGGCTTCGGCGCCGCGGTCGCGCCATTTCGTTAAAGCGATAATATTCGTTAAATGGATTAAGCTTACACAATAGTTGACTAACGGTATTCCTACTATTGTTATTTTTTCATTATATAAATGACACCATTGACGCAACATTCTATTGTTGCGGCTGTCTACATATTTTTACAGATAGTGTAGAAACAACAAAGTTCCAATATTATCGTGAAGCGCATTACTGAAATTTTTGTTTGATAGAGACGCAGTACAACCTACACAAATCATCGCCAATCCTTAGTTATCTTATCAATAAAATGTTATTTGTCCCATGAACGCATAAAGTACTTATTTACTTAGTAACCTAGCCGAAGCTAATATAAATAGACGCAAAAAACTATAATTATATGCGTGGCGTCTAATTTTGCGTATGCATACATTTGCTCTCCAAGGTCTTCGCATTTGTTCAATAGTACACGCTATTAACGATATCTACTACCTATTCGTTTCTGGTTTCCTTAGTGTATTCCAAGTGTATTTTTTTCGTCAGCATAGTTGCAAATAAAATACAGTTGATGCTCTAATAATTTGATTCATAAATATTCATAAGCCTGCTAACAACTTACACGTTTTCGCCTTTCGGCCTAAAATGTTCACATTGCAGGGGAAAAGTTAAAATCAAAATTAATATTTGCCGATTTTTTTAAATAGATATTTGAAAACGCTATAATTTAATTTAGGTGCGTCCATTTATTTCGGCCTCGTACCTACTGATTTTTGTTTTACCAACTATTAATGACATATTATTACTTACTAATTAAACACCCACTAGTTAAGTACCCTAGTTAACCATAATGCATAGCTACTGCATTATTTTGTTTAACGTTTCATTATCTTTAAACAAACTAATTTTGAAGTTATCTTAAGAAAATCCCTATCTTTCATTGTTTATGATCGTTTGTGTCCAATAATTCCACACAAGATTAGATTTGATTTCTGTCATGACTGGAGATTACTTTCCAACTTATCCTTACGACACATTTGAAATAGTTCAGTCACTGAAACTTGATGGCATTGTTTTATTTATTATAACTCATCGCCTGTCCCTCAGCGGGCTTATCGTATTCGAACAAAATTACTTGAAAAACAGCTAGTACGTATGAAGTTAAGAATCAACAGACTAGTTTTCGCTAACAATAAAAACTAACCCTATTGATACCTAAGTATGTACCTGCCCCTTAGCCCTGTTTTGGAAAAGTCATTGAATTAAATCATTTGTCAAATCTTTCATGTCAATTGATTTGATTGGCTGTTGTTATTTCCGGGAACCAATCACAGCAGTTAACGTGAAGACAGTGTGTCAGTTAATTTTGTGTTGATCAGCCTATAAACATGCATTCTAATTGCGTAACACACAATTTGAATCATCTTGAAGGCTATTGATAACAATTTGAATCATCTTGAAGGCTCTCTAATCCATTTCGTATGTTCGAAAAATTTGTCTCCTCAACAACGTAAATAACGCAATGAATGTTGTTGAACTGTCAAAATGAAAGTCATGGCGACTGTTAGTCCCGTATTGCAGAACCTCACTCAAGACTCAAGCATTACCTAAAACTAGTGTCAGCCAATCAAATGACTCGTAGTATACTTCTTACTCTAGTTTTAAGTAATGCTTGAGTCTTGAGTGAGGTTCTGTAATATGGGCCTTAGTGTGTTAGGTTAGGTTAGATTACCACGCAAGTGGTGGTCCAACGACTTATCATTAAACAGTCGAAGCAAAACAGTTAAGTATAGGTATTGATTATGCAAAGTAAGGCTGTCTAGCTGATTGTGATTTTTTAATTCCCATGACTGTCTGCTCAATGACATGACATAGTTATATCGATCGCTGTATGTTTCGCGAAATGCTTTGTCATCTTTATAGATATGTGCTGCTAAATTGCCTACGTGATATAGATATGGAAGGTTTCTAGCTAGCCTAGAATGTTGTTGTAGGTGGTTTAGATAATATTATGTACTAATCGCGGTTTTTGACAGGCCAACGAAATTGAATAGCAGTGAAGTATTTTTCTGGTTCTTACCTCTACTTATAGAAAGAGGCGCATAATTAGGTAGGTACGTTATACAATTCATTAGTGAAAAAATCCTTGTTTGGTAAGGAAACTCTATAGCTACAGGAATTTCAGCTTTAGGTACATTAAAGCTTCCTCATGTCCGTCGTCCGTCGCGTCGGTCTGACTGTCACTACTATATCATTTAAAATTAATAAATGTGCGCTTTCATGTGGATCGGTTATTTTCGTTGGACCGAATAAAAACTTTTGAAGTAACTACTGGTTATATCTAGATTCAGGTTAGTGCTATTTTTGTAGTAGCCTGACAGTCGAGTTACTTTACTATCAATCTGTATAGCCTTTTCCCAAATATATTGGCTTCCAGTCTAATTAGATGCAGAATACCAGTAAGTATAAATAAATATATATATAACTAGCTTCTGCCCGCGGCTTCGCCCGCGTGGATGTCGGAAAGGATAAGAAGTATGTCCTTCCCCAGGATGACTATCTCTTTGGGATCTGCTGGCAGGCAATTTTATCGTATAGACGCCAGCACATCAAGCTACTACAATCTGTCAAATTTCTTTAATAGATTTTCAACTGTATCGCTAAAGCATTAAGGTTCAAAGTTGATTGGGAAAATTTGACAGTTTTGGGTAGCTTGACCTGCTGGCGTCTGTACTTTACTCTAAAAATTTCGAAAATTTATGTTTACGATCTTTATCATTTATTTATTTAATTCGGTTTAATTTTAAAGTTTACAGATTAAATGAATAAGATTTTTGAAATAAACCTTGTCGTCCCCTTTTACCACGACATAGGCTTTGTTTTTTAAAAAACATTTGATATGTTCCCATTATACCCATTTTAGAGTTAATGGAAGCAAGCAGTAAAATCCATCCCTTAAACTTTATCGCCATTTTCCACCCCGGTAAGAGACGATTTTTGAAAAACCCTTAAAACACATGCTTTTTGTTTTAAGTATTAGTATCGAGTTTCGAGTTAATTCGTCCGAGCGGTTTAATATTTTTTCTTACCTATTAACTTTTTCACCTCCTGAAGCCTCTGTGAGATTTTTTTAAACTAAAAGTGACCATCTGTATTAATTAATGAGGCAAATATTGCCAAGTATCAAGTTTATTAACCAAAGGAAAAAGATTTTTCATATTAACTGTATCCCGTCTTTTCACCCCACTGGCGTAAGAAAACAAAAAAAAAAAAAAATATTGGACGTTTCCTTAGATTGACACAAAGCTGTTGTATACCAATTTTTGAGTTAATCAAGCCACGTAGTAAAATACGCCCCTTAAAAAATTAATTACCCCTTTTTGCCCCGTCAGCGGTCGATTATCGAAAGACCCAAAAACTTATCATAGTTACTTTCTTGTCAAAAAACTTTTTTGAAAACAAAAACAACCGACTTCCAAAACCGACACTATAAAGTGAAAAATAACTTTAATTTCGGAAGTCGGTGTCGTTGGGTTCGTATTTTCGTTCTTTGCCACCGACTTTAGAAATTAAAGTTATTTTTCACTTTATAGTGTCGGTTTTGGAAGTCGGTTGTTTTTTTTTTTTTCAAAAAAGTTTTTATTTTTCACTTTTAAGTTGTAATTTTTACCAGTAATTTTGGTTTAAAAAACCAAACTACTGAACCGTTTTTGATGAAATTTCTATGGGACCATTTGAAAAGTATACCCTTTCCAACAAAAAAAGAATTTTTCAAATCGGTTGGCAAGCGACGGAGTTATGCGCGAACAAACATAAACAAAAAAAAAAAAATACAAACATCCGAATTGAGAACCTCCTCCTTTTTTAGAAGTCGGTTAAAAAGTATTAATAAGTACTGAGTTTCGAGTTAATCGGACCGCGCATTCAAATTCTTCTACACAAACTTTAACACCAATATATCCCCCTTTGGGGGGTAGTTTTGAAAAACTTATAATGATAAACTTTATTACTTACGTAGGCAAGTATTCTTGCCAATCTTCAAGTTTATTAACAAATAGAATAAGATTTTTCATATAACCTGTATCCCCACTTTTCCCTCCCCATAGGGGTGGAATTTTGATAAATCGTTTGAGATGTGTTCATAACTTGACGCAAAGATTATTTACACCAATTTTCGAGCTAATCAAGCTACGCTGTAAAATCCTCTCCTGTAAAATTGACTACCCCTTTTCAACCCGTCAGGGGTAGATCCCTGATACACATTATTCTTTCCTTTCAATTTTAGGTATAAATACTGAGTTTCGAGTAAATCGGACTGCGAGCTAAAATTCTTTTACATTTCAATTCTCATACAAAATTTGAAACTCCCTAATCCCTTGTTAGGGGGTAGTTTAGAAAAAAAAAAACTGGCAATCTTTATAATTTATTTAGATAAGTATTCGTGCCAAGTTTCAAGTTTATTAATTCAAGGAATAAGATTTTTCATACAAACGAAATCCCCCCATTTCACCCTCTTAGGGGTGGAATTTCGAAAAATCCTTTCTTACTCTTCACGGAAAACACACCCTCCAAATTTCATGTCTCTAGGACCAGCGGTTTAGGCTATGCGTTGATATATCAGTCAGTCAGTCAGGACTTTGAATTTTCCTGTCAGCCTGTATATACGAGTAGATAGATGAAACATGCAAACAGTCAGTATTCAAGTGAATCGCAATAATCGATTGCAACTATTCGCCTATACTCTCCAGGATACATGCGTTCGCTACGAATAACTGAATCCTTATGGCAGCGGCGCGTTTTTTTTTTTCTTTTATGAATGGCATCTCGTAGTTGACCTTGAGAGGTCGTGACTACTTAACCGGACTATCCTGTGGTTGCTTTAAGAATTCTTAAAGCCTCCAGTCAAGGCTACATCTAGATTAAAACTAAGCGACTGCACGCTAGGGGCACCCCCTGTGGGGTACGAACCTCGGCTTAGGGCGTCGCTGGGAGAGGGCAGCAAAGGGACAGGCTGGATTGAATTGGTATTATTAATGCTTTGATGAGCGCGGCGTTTCCTAGGACTATCTCTAGGAAGAAAGGCCGAAACAAACTCAGAGGTCTCAGTCGGGGGATTTAAAGCTACAGGCTCAGCTACGGCGTGGGCTGGCACTTCAGCGGGCAAGGGTCGGAGGGGCAGCAGCGCGTCTCTCAGCGCGCTTTATATAGCCACGGACGCGCAAGCGTGAGGCGTGTACGTACTCTGATAGAATACCTTAACAAATGTTCGCCGTGATTCTTTAAATTGACATAACTTTTTTATTTATGAACCGATTGACATGAAATAAACACTAAATGTTAAGTGAAGCTTACTACAATATATTAGTGAAAACCGTATCTAAATCGAATAAGCCGTTTCTGATATTAGCGTGCACAAACACACAGACAAACAGACAAACAGACAAACAGACAAAAAAAAAATTAATTACAATTTCGGGTTCGGTATCGATATAATAACAACCATTGCTACTTATTTTTTATATATTTTCATTGTACAGACACCACTTTTCTACAATTTTATTATATGTATAGATAGAAGATAAATAATATTTTACATGGAGCGACTGCCTATCTGATTTCCACAACCCAGTAACTGGGTAACACGATACACCTTAACAAGACTGGTTATCAGACTTTTCGGGTTCTGACTTCCCGTAATGACTGCGTCGCGTCGCGTCTACGCATGACAGCCGGGACCAAACGGCTTAACGTGACTCGTGCTTTTTAAATCGTGTTACTAGTTGATTGGATAAAATTTACAATTTTTTAATCTTGTGTCTCTGACAGGCGAAAGAACCCCAAACAAAATACGTGGAAATTAAATCAAACATACAGGATCTTGGTTAGCTTCTATTCACCCACAAGTTCTACAACGGCTGCATTATACGCACTCATGTCCTCACACTTAGAGATAGAAATAGTTTCATATACACTCGATAAGATACGGTATTACTAATGGGTCACGGGGCTTTTGGGACCTGCACCCTATTGCGTAACACA
Organism: Apamea anceps; assembly: GCA_951799955.1. Taxonomy (NCBI): domain Eukaryota; kingdom Metazoa; phylum Arthropoda; class Insecta; order Lepidoptera; family Noctuidae; genus Apamea; species Apamea anceps. Next base: position 9,070,142 of record OX637515.1, on the reverse strand, counting down.
TTATCAATCTCGATCTGGATCATTTTGAAGGATATTGCTAATCCATTGCTTCATATGTTCCAAAAATGTGATGTGTCTACTCAACAACGTAAATAACGCAATGAATGTTGTTGAACTGTCAAAATGAAACCCATTGCTCCTGTTAGTGTGTTACGCAACTACCCCGCGGGACCGCGGTCTCGGATTCCACCTATAGATACAATTATTATTTTTAAGTAGGATTTTATATCTTATACATATAAAATAAACAAAATTATGTCTTGGGAAAGTACAGTCAACCAGAAAATTTAGAAGTTATATATTTCGATCTGATACTGTCCGTAATCAAGCTTTAACTATGCAGAAATAAGACTTGTTGATGCATAATTTGTATTGACGGAGTGTTAGAAATAACTAAAATCATGACAAAGTGACACCTCATGGTCAAAACAGCTGACCCTAGGATTTGAGATAACTTTCTCAATGCCAAGAACATTTTATTTATATTAAATACGATACGATTTCTTGAGTATACATGTATAGTTATATTCGACTAGCAGTTTCCGTTTCGATTTTGGCGGCTTTCAATCGAATTGAGAGGCAAAATGTTTATATTGAATATGGTCACGCAACGACATTGGGCAGTGAGAAGAACCACAAGCACGTGATTGATTTAAAAAATATTTAAAACATTTTTTTGGTGAATTGTGACAATTATCTACAAACCATGTCGGTGATCGGCAGTGACCGAAAAGTTCAGTGAACCAACACGAAAAAACTGGTCTATTTTAAAACACAACCAAGATACCTACCTAGTTATTTACTTCACTTTTGGCTCAGCGTTCAAAAAACAATTCTTGAAATATCTACGTTTGCATTTGTTTTGATAAACTTCAGCGTTTTGATTTCAGGAAAACAATAGGATAAAGGTTGTATTTGATTATTCGTCGACGCACTTCGTTCATTCATCTTGTTCTAGCTAATTGATAATAAAAAATTAGGAATGCGGACTGCGGGAATGTCCAGAAATAACTAATTAAAGAAGTCTGAATAAACAATAAACTGTACCTACCGACCGCGCCGAGTCAGTGGAAACTTTAGTCCGTATTTCCATCATTTCGTGTTTATCTTGATATGCAAAAATATTATCTTATTTATTTTAAGTATCTGGCGTGGGTATTTGTGGAGCCGAAGTTTTTAGATAGATATGTTAAAGATTGGTATATACATATTAATAGTGGTGACTCAATCTGTCTGAGATGACTTATTTACATAATAATATGTTGTGTGTATCTTGTCTAATATATTCACAATTCTTTACACATAATGCAAGTGTTTATGTCTGGGTAAAGTTTAGTTCAAAAGTCTCTGAACTAAGGTTCATTGATACAGAAGTTAATTTTGAGTCACGCCTGACGTAGTTTACGGTAAATATCGACACTTTCTCTTCTACGCAGATAATATGAAAAATAGAGTAGAAACTGTATGAAAAGCGAAAACTATTTTATCTATCTTTGTGCTGAAATCCCTTACCATCTTCCTAATCAGTATGTACCAGGTACCTACTCGCTATCTTTTAACAAAAATATGCACAGGGAGAAGCTACACCCACAAGTAAAACCTTAGCTAGAATCTACAGTACAGCTACTTAAATTGTATAGGTATCCGATACCTGACTGGTAGACAAGGTTTCCATAACCCCTGGCATACCACAGCATATCGCATTACAGTCGAGCCGGCGACATGTGGTCTCCAACTCATTATGTACCTATATTATCGCAGTTATATGCCACCACAACAGGACGATATACCTGTGTAGTGTGTACTATCTACGATATACCGCTTAATACCGGTACTTAGGTACGAGTATATTATGAGGATATAAACGAGTAATGCAGTAGCTCAATGTTGTTGTTACCGTTTCTAATTTGTGTGTCTTCTTTTGTTTTATGGTGTACTATTCAAATATTCTGCACCCCAATTGCGTAACACACAATCACTCGTAATCTGAATAATTTTGAAGCAAATTGCTAATCCATTGCTTTATAAGTTCGAAAAATTTGTCTGCTCAACACGTAAATAACGCAATGAGGCCGGGACTCCACCAAAGCAGAGATGTGTGCGGTGTGCTGTGTGCTGTGCGAGAAGAGATGTTTTTCAGCTCACGGGACTCCACCAAAGCGGAGATGTGTGCGGTGTGCTGTGTGCTGTGCGAGAAGAGATGTTTTTCAGCTCGGGTGCGGGGCGTTGAGTGCTCAGTACGCATTCTGACACGAAAGGTAGACGATGTCGCTATTATTACAAAAAAAGTATCTTCTTTTACTTGAAGAAGAACTACAGTCTGAAGAAACAGAATTGATAGCTTTATACTACCTAAACAAAAGAAAACATCGGTTTTGGAAAAGAAGTCACTTGTATTACCATACCAGTCATGGAGAATTTTTTACTCTGTTTAATGAGTTAGATGATGAAAGTTTTACCAAGTCCTACAGACTACCGAGGAATATATTCTACGAACTACATAACTTAATTAAACCGCATATATTTAAGCAAGATACTAACTACAGGAGATCTATCTGTACCCAAGAGCGGCTAGCAGTATGTTTGAAGTAAGTACCTACCTAATTATTTTTTTGTTAATGTGTGTTTGTGTTTATGTGTGTTATCTGCGTTTGAATGTGATCAGTCTTTTTTGAGTGTTTGTTTTTTTTTGTGTAAAAGGGCTAAGTGAGAAGTACTCAAAACGAGAATCAAGAAGTACGAGAATACATGAAAAATATTATGTAAACTGAGGTATGTAAGGATTACGAGAAATCGAGATCCGTTGTCTCTTTCTACCCCTCCGGGAGACTGGAGTGATGCATATTATGTAAAAACCAAATATATTTTTATATTATCTTATTTATTCATAAAGAAAACAAAAAAATCAACTGCCGTTCTGGCAGTAGCAAAAAAAACGTAAGGTTATATTAGAAACATAACGTACAAAAAAATTATAACAGTAAATCACATGAGACATATTGCTTTCTTTTCCATATAGTTACAAATTATCATATGTGTCTTCTTCGTTTCTGAATGCTTCTATCTGTTCATCGGTCATGTGCGTATCTTCCAAGCTTGGAACAGGTGCCTGTGTCGAACTTGGACCCGGTATTTGTGTTGAGCTATGAACCGGTGCCTGTGTTGAGTTAGGACCACCGGCCTGTGTTGATGTAAGAACCGGTGCCTGTGTTGAGCTAGGACCCGGTGTCGAACTTGGACCCGGTGCTGAAGTGTAACCGGGGGAATACCAATTATTTTCATTTGTGTTATACCATGTGTTTTGTAGCTCAAGTTCTTCCAATTCTAAAAGAACATTGAAAATTTTACGTTTAGCCTGAAGCTGCATATATTGAGAAAGCTTTTTTACACTTTTTGATATCGACAGAAAAAAAGTGTCCATTTCGTCAAGGGTATTATTTTTCTCTATCAATGATTGTATTTCTAGTTTTTCTTGGCGTATTCTTTCACGGTTTGCATGGTGCTGTATAAGTAAATTACTTATTTCATCCGATTTTCTTGTTGCATTTCTGCATGTCGAGGCTGAGACGCTTGATGTCGGTGACGGCGAATGTTGTACAGATGGACGATCTTCTGGAGTGCTTCTTGTATGATTGCTTGATGTTTCAAAAAACTCATCGGTTACATTACTTTCCAATGAATTTGTTTCCTGTTCATTTATATTTGTTTGTGAGGTATAATTTGTAGTCCTGTTTCTATTCGTCATATATGGTATCAAAAATTCCATTACCTTCTCATATTTCCATTCACGAATTTGTTTACCACTCTGTCCACTTCTAGTGGCATTCTTCCTTTTTAATGCGTCCCGGTGGCTGTCTCTCAACTTTTTCCACTTAGATTTAGCCGTTTTTACTGAAATAAAAATAATTGAAATCATTATAAATATTAAATGTTGACATTGCCATAGTCAAAATATACTTACCGCATTATCACTCATGCAGAATTTATAACCATTATAAATATTTAAAAAATACCAGAGTTTCAAGGGAAACCAATTTATAAAAAAAAATATCTGAAATCAAACAAACAAAACGGATTGTATCTCTCGTACGTGGTCGCGGCAGACGGCGGCGTCGAAATTTGAAATGTTAATAAATAACGAGTGATAAATCCATTTTATTTGTTTGATTTCAATGTGTTGTGCTCGTGTGAATCTTAGACTTTTAATTGTTTCTTTTCTATTATTTAAAAATGGCTATAACTTTTGAACGAGTGAAAATTCTGTAAATACATAATTTCAGTAATGCCTAATCTTTTATAGTTCCGGAAACAACACGACACTGATTAAGATATTATTTTGAAATGACCCTTCTATTCTAACTGAAACCACGACACATAAATATAAATCTATATTATAATTATTACAGGTATTTGGCGACTGGTTCAAAATTTTCACAAATAGCTGAAAATTTTAGGATTGGAAAATCGACTGTTCCAAGAATTATAGAAGATGTCTGCGATGCCTTGTGGACAGTATTACAACCTTTGGTTATGCCAGAACTTAATGAAAATGATTGGAAAAAAATTTCAAAGCAATTTGAAGAAATCTGGCAATTCAAAAACTGCGTCGGGGCCATTGATGGCAAGCATGTGTACATGTTTGCACCCCCAAAATCTGGGTCCTCATATTACTGTTATAAACACAGGTTTTCAACTGTAATGATGTGCGTAGCCGACGCTACCCGAAGAATAATTATGGTAGATATAGGTTCAATGGGAAGGTTCAGCGATGGTGGTATTTTTGCTGATAGTATATTCGGAATTCGTTTGAGAGAAAACAGACTAAATCTACCACAGCCACAACCCTTGTACCAAAATGGAGAACCTGTACCGTTTGTTTTTATTGGAGACGAAGCTTTCCCTTTGATGACTAACTTAATGAGACCATATCCACGCGATAATTTAAATAACGAAAAACGAACATACAATTATAGACTTTCAAGAGCTCGTCGTATTGTGGAAGCTACATTTGGTGTATTATCACGGAAATGGTACGTATACCGTAAAGAATTTGAATGTAAAATAGAAACAGTGGAAAAAGTGATAAAAGCAACGTGTGTTCTACACAACTTTTTAATTGACAAGATGCCTGGCTATCTAGATAATAATGAAACGGGTTTGGCCACGACTATGTTTAACGACACAAACGTGGAAAATCTATTATCGAATGACAATATGGATGCCTATCAAGTTCGAGAAAAATTCTGTAGTTATTTCAACAACGAGGGCGCCGTTCCATGGCAAGACACTCGTATTACAACATTACTTGAACGAAATACTTAATATAATAAATTGCACTTACCGTCAGATAATTGAGTTTCTTTCAAAACGTTCTCCCAAGCTGCATCTTTGACGTCAGTAAGTTTATAGGTATCTATTGATGTGTTCCATAGACATGGATATTTTTTTACTGATTCAATAAATTGTTCATCCATTACGTTTTATTTAAATTAACTAATTGTTTACGTTGAAAAATACAAACTGCACAAATTATTCACGATAAAAGCGTGTGCTCGCGCGCACGGTACTAGCAAGATGGCCGGCCGGCGCGCGCGCGGGGTTCTGCGGGTTGCTAGCGGGCGAGAGGGGGGAGGGTGACATCGCTCACTGCACGCCGCTCACATCTCTCGTCTCCACTGCGCGTCGTCCGCGCACAGCTCACATCTCCGCTTCCATCGCGACATACAAATATTACACATCTCCGCACAGCGATCTCCACTGAAGCTGAGCGGAGAGGAGACGTGTCAATAACTCAATTCTATTGGTTGTTTAAAAAACATCTCCTCTCCGCTCGTCTCGTCTCCGCTTTGGTGGAGTCCCGGCCTTAATGTTGTTGAACTGTCAAAATGAAACCGATTCCGATTGATTGTGTGTTACGCAATTAGAGTGCTGGTTAAAGATCGCAAAAGCAGAAAAAACGGTGGTATGTTCACCATTACCGTTATTTGAATTTATTATTTCGAATGATAACATCAGAGGGACAATTCCCATATTTAATTTTACGTTCAAAATCTAGTCGCAATCTCATCTCAGCGAAAATCAATGTCAAAAAGTTGTCAAAAATGTAGAGAAATCCGAGGATATTTTTGACAGATTGAGACTGAGATTAGAGTGCAAACGTTCTTATAAAAAAGGGAATTGCCCCTCAAAAGTCAAAGAAGTAACTAATAATAACTAGGTACACATTTAAGTATAACCACAACTTTTAAGGGCATTTTTTCTAATTAATTGTTAAGGAAAATGCAGTTCATGATCAATCCCTCACTACATTAGGTTATTATTCATTAATAAGTAAATAGTTACCTACTACCCTTTTCTTATGTACTTTAATAGTAGGTACCTGCTGCTAGTACGAGTAAATGAAATTTTCCTTGAAATCGGTTTAGGTCTTTCCAGAAATATGACAAACAAATACATAGTACTTATAAATGTCCTTCCTTCTTAAAGATGTTGTTTAAAATTATGATAAATAAAATAAAATTTACATAAATACATGATTGTGTGTACTGATGTTATGTCATTGCGCATCTTACATAATCTGTTTACAACGGGTTTTTGTTATTGTAAAATAATTAAATACCTCGAAGTACGAACGCGTCACTAAGAACTATTATATACTTCATGTTTTGTACCTACAATAAAGATAAATGCTGAAATTACGTAATTAATGTAATCTGAAAACTTTCTTTAAAATTAATCTACACCATAACATCATCATCTGCCTATCCTTTTCCCAACTATGTTGGGGTTGGCTTCCAGTCTACCCAAATGCAGCTAAATACCAGTATTTTACATGATGCGACTGCCTATCTGACCTCCACAACCCAGCAACTGCGTAATACGAGTACGATACCTCTTGGTTAGACTGGTTGTCAGACTTCCGGGCTTCTGACGATCCGTAAGGACTGCCAAAGATCTACGAATTAATCTACATTTATAATAAAACCGTGAATATTCAATAATGATTTAAACTTAACATACTTCTAAATACCTACGCACAATAAATCGCAGACTTTGTTAAAAATATATTTCTAGTTTTTTTTTTCATAGCACCAACCTACTTTTCGCTTTCGCACTACAATCGCTTGTTTTACTGATAGTCAAAACATCAACCTAATTAGTTACAATTATGTATAAACAATTATCTGGCTTATTCCTTATTTACAATCTTGTTCGCAATAGATTTTATTTCCACTTACACAAATATCAATTTAATTTTTGTGTAAATTAAGTTGATTTCAGAATGACTAGAACTATTGAAAAAGTCATAAAACTGTTTGAAGTTGTAACGCAAACTAAACTTTATGTGTAGGTAGAAAAGTTAGTTTTCCAAAAACACATATTTGTTTTCACTTTTGGAAACAAATTTTTTGCGACCAATATCTAACTCAGAAGCGTGCTGATAACGGCAAGCTTGGCACTTGACACCGTTACATTGTTTTGTTATCGATAACCTTTTATTCATGTTTTCATTGAAATCGGTATTTAAGTGGGACCTCCCCAGGGCTTTGACCGTTCCAACGTGAGCCGGTTCACGAACGCCCCTTAACATTTTACGGGGTGGTGCCGAATATAAGAACCCTTGTTTTGTTTGTGTTATGGGACTTATGGCTATAGTGGTGCTGCCGAGCGTGAGGGGTTAGATTCCCGGGTTGAATAAAGTAATTTTGGGTTTCTCCATCGGGAATTTGTCAGTACCAGCTCGGAGACTGTATTTGTGCCCGGTTCATATCAATACGATCGCCCGGTATTACATGGGACTTAAACATAACTGGTGGCTGGGTGTACTATGAAGGTACACTTCTGCCTAACCGTTTGCGGAAAACAGGCGCGATATTATATTATGTTATACGACCAAAAATTTGGAACTAAAATGTTCTATTTGATAAAGAAATTCAGAATGGCAGCTGAGATGTATAGTTCGTTTACGGATGTCAGTTTTATGAATGAGGGAGTTAGATAATAATGGTTACCGTTCATTTGCCAAGCCTATTCCTATTCTATTCACGATGGCATTAAATAATTTGTAGCTTTCTTACTTTCTAAATCTTTTTTGTTCGGCGGCTCTGTCATTTTTCATGCAAGAACCGCTCATGTGGTCGGTTAATTATAATTTCTGTCATTTTTTAAAGAAAGTTTTTTGCGTACCTACTCAGTACATCGGACGCAAGTGATTTCTAAAACTCGAAGTTTTAAAAATCACTTGCGTCCGATATTTGTAGTTGTAACTATGCGATCACCCGGAACAATAATCTCGTAGCATGGTCTACGAAATAGGACAGCGTAGGCGCCGTCTGGTCTACGAAAAATAGGACAGTTATCTTTCCCGTAGGCGGTCTACGAGATAAGGGTTGCTACGTCTGATAGATATGAGTATTGACGTCATTTGGAAGTTAAGGGATTAATGTGGAGGCCATTTATTGTTATATCAACATTAATGGCGCCAACTACAGTGTATTATCATCAGCGTAATAGCTTCTGCCCGCGACTTCGTCCGCGTGACATTTCTTGTTCCTCCGACCTACCCCGTCGTCGCATCGCAACACTTCGTTTTCACTTAGCGATCTTTCCGACGTTTTTTGCTCGGCTCCTAAGGGTCATAGCGTGATGTAAAATAGCCTATAGCCTTCCTCAAGAATTGGGCTACCAAATGCAAAAATATTTTTTCTAATATGTTAGGTCCAGAGATTAGCGCATTCAAACAAAAAACAAAAACAAAATCTTCAGCTTTATTATCAGCATATAGATTGTGTCTGCTATAACTTGTATTTACTAAACAAAGGGAAACTGATAAAGATGTTTTGTCTCACACATTTTATGGTTATGCGACCCATGATACCAAATGTGGGTGGACGTCTACTGGATAAGGAGCCAAGATCATTTGCGTATGAATGCGTTTGCGTAAATGTCAGATCAACAATTATGTGCGTAGCTACGAACACGGAAGTTATTCTATTCTGAGATTTGGCTTAATTACACCAATTTTGAATTTTGAATGTCCAAAATGATTTATCCTTTTAGTGACAGGCAGTATTTACAACAAAATGTGTGGTCCTAAATTCTTGTAAATACAGTTTATTATTGCGAATTAAGTATACCTAATATGTATGACTATGAACCTGTTATTAAAAGGTGACGATCTAAAAAACCAAGAATGCGGTTCACAACAGAATTTTATTTATGATGACATCACATGACACTTTATAAAATATTATTTATTCTTGTTTCCTTGAATTTATTATAATATTCTGTCTTAGCTCGTTATTTTCATTAGAATTGGGACAGGAAAGTCATGTCTAATACATGTTATGCATACCACGTCCATGCCTACCTACCTTTTAAAAACGAACCAGAAAGCTTTTTGTTGATTGATAAATTAAAATAATATTCCCAATGTCCATTAGCGCTGTGGGCTGCGGGCTTTCAGCCACTCTCCAATAGCCTACCAGTACACCTACATATACACAGCTACCTTCATAGGTTTAGGCGAGTGATGTTATGAGATGAGAGATATCGAAAGACCTTTGCACACCCATGTCCGGTCCACCTCACTTCATTGCACAGTTTAGGCATATCTTACCTGAAACAAAAGAACAGACACATTAACATTTCGTCAGGTTACACATAAGGTTTTGTAACAAAAGAGGTGGTATTAAAACGGTGGTTACGCCATCTTGCTCCGTACAATGGCGGTAGGGCAATTTGTGTGGGGTCGCAAGGGATTGTTCGGCCGGTCGGCGCACGCGCCGTGAAACTATAGCGGTGCTCTGCGCCTGCGCATCCTCCGTGACTCTATTATTGTGATTGTAAAAACTTCTGATGCCTATCAGTAGAATTATACATTTTCCTTTTTAGATGTGCTTCTAAAGATTGTAGACTAAATTTGTAATTTTATACCTAATCGGTAGATTTTACATAAAAATCTTGGTTATTAAATTACGTTTTGTTGATAAAAATTGCGTGCTTTGTTGCGGTCTTGTAGAAGCATAATTATCTCCCACTTAGACTTGAGTGATTCTTTGAATATAATTGGTGCTACAGGTATCATTACAGTAAGTAGGTAAGGTTTTCTTGCTATTAAGGTAAAGGTACGAAATTGTAAAAATGCTGCGATGGTCACGAAGTTATACATCGAATATAATTCCCCTGTGACTTTTTATAACATATATTTACGTAACGCCAAATTATAATGATTAAATACATCTATGTACACATGTGACATGTGACTTGTTGTTGTCTATGTGCACATGTGTACATAGACAACAACAATACAATTGTATTGTTGTTTTATCCAAAACAACAAAAGAAAACCAATAAGCATGTGATAATGTGACGAAAGAAGTAAAAAAAAAGTGTCTCGTGTGAAGTTCATGTGGCTTGTTTATGATATTTAAGTACCCACTTAGTTCAATGAGTTTGTGTAATTAAATTAGTACTGTAATTTCCTGATTTTCAGCAACAATACTTATAATTCTGAAACTATACAGAAACAAGCCATTGATTTTGATTGGATAACGTGTTAAGTACCACTTGAACTGAAGCTTTATCATAACTAGAGTAGTTTCTTCGTAAAAGATATATAAGATAAGTCAGTATACCTAGATTTCTTATGATAACAGATAAGATAAGGTAAATTACCATTTCTTTTGAGAAAACAAACATGATAATAGGTGTGATTGTGACGCATTTTGATGGCGTTACAGACCTACTACGACTTAAACAAAGGATAGCAAATTAAAGCCTTTCTTGTAGGATTCTTATAACTTGGTGTTTACCCAGCTTGTGATTGTGACCTTCCACTTTTGCGCCGATGTCGCAATGTACTGATTTTACACCGACACTCGCCATTATGCGCTATGTTGCTGAATAGTTACTATATCAACAGACCTTAGACATTCGACAACCTTAGTCTTATAAGCACAGGTGAAAATATAAAAATTAAACATTTGCGTAGTAGAGAACAATACAGTCAAGCGATCGTAAATATCAAGTGTACCTATTGTGTTATTTTCTATAATTATTAATGAATGCGGCACTACGCTGAAGGGCACGGACATTACGTATTAACACTTAAAACGTAAAAAAAATATTAATCGCTGACTTATGACGCGTTTTGACCACTCCAGCAGCTTGAAGGCGTGGGTCGAGCCGTTGACCTTTCGACCCGGAAACGATACGTTACCTTGACCTTCGCTGTGGTCACAAGCTCGATTTGAACCTTTTACTGCAGCGTGCACCAACACGCCGCGCACGCGCAGCTGTGCTTAACGCGCATAAATTCAACGTCAACGCAAACAGAACGTGCTTCCGACCACAGAATGATACGTAAACATTCTTACACGTACATCAATAACACATTATTTTGACTGGAGCCATCAATGGACTATTCGCTAAGTTTACATTGTGGATCAAGTTTACTTTGTAAAACGGTAAAACCAGATGTGTACCTACCTAGTTGTTGGCGAGTTACTTTCTACACGGAGCCCGTTGCGTCGGCGGCGAGTATCTACTACATCATCTAAGGAGTCGGAAAACTTTGCACTCAAGTGCGGTAACGCGACCATTATCTTAAAATAGCCAGGGGCACTCCGCCTTCAGTGGCCGCTGAGAATATCAATGGCATCATAAGCATAATGGATTTAGTCTTCTGCACGCGTCTCGCCGCCCATGAATGGGGTCTGCCACTTTCACCTGAATTATGATGTCCTCATTTTAAGGATGCGTTGTCACGACAAAGTTGCAAATAAGTTAAATATTCTAGACAAAGCGCGTAAAGTTCACGTGTATTTGGGTTAGTGGGCTGTTCAAGAAACACGTATGTAAGTACTTGTATGGCTGTCAAAACTATAACTGTGCGTTCATAGTCATTCTAAATGGTATATTTTAGTATTAGTAGAAATCTCTTTTACGACAGAACAAACTGACTTTGTATTGAACCTTGAAAACTGAACTCTTTTCTAAAAGTTGAATTTAGTTTTTTGTCCCCAATAGGTAAGCAGACTATAGCTTACACGAGTATTTCAGTGTTCGCGCAAAAACACAGCGATCATAATAAAAAAAACCTGCCAAGTGCGAGTCGGTTCTAACACTACATATTTCTTGTATGGGGACCCCATTTAGTTTTTTAATTTTTATTATTGTTGTTATTGCGGTCATAGTAGTCTACGAAAATTTCAAGGGTGTAGGTACCTACTTATTACGGTTCAAAAGATACCTACAGCCCTGTGACACACAGACGGACGGACGGATAACGGAACCTTAGTACTTAATAGGGTCCCGTTGGCACCTCTGAGTACGGAACCCTAAAACACTGCTTTTGAGTAGGTACACGATGCTGTAAAAATAGATTAAATCTGCTGTGTGGCAGTTTTTGCCGCTGATCCGATTAGATTGAAGGTAAACAATATCACCTTGACGGAAAGAGAGGCGGCGGCGGTGAAAAATTAACTTTGATTACACCGACAAACACCAACTCGAATGTTTATTAGGAAAATCAGGCTTTGGGATTGTTTTTCATCTACCGGTATTTGTTTTCTCTCGAGTAAAAACCCTTTTACACATACCTACCTATCAGACGTAAAAAAACGTGCGAAGGAAAAGAGAATAAAAGAAGAAGAAGAAGAAGAAAAGAAGAAGAAGAGAAGGAAATTAGAGAGAGGAGATTGGAGATTTTGAGGAGGAGAAGTTAATTAGTTGGTATTAGTTGTGTGCAAGTATGACTACTGTTGTTTACGAATGATTCATTGGAATCTTCTATATATTTTTCTTTTAACCGCAATGTTTTCCTGAAGCATACTTACGTAAAATATAAAAATATTATAATAAAATATACGTACTGCGTAAAATATAGGTTTCAATTAAAGAGAATTTGAAAACTTGCATTTATTTTGACATTAAAGTTACTCTGACTTACGAAATATTGCGTAACTTTGGGTGACTAACGATAACTAAAAACTTGATCGTTTTTATACCTGTATAACTCAAACCGTTTCGGCGTGAAAATGGTCGATTTTACCGATAGCTAAGCGAAAAACGTTATTGTTCTATCAAAATACATGTGCCGTGGTGACCACGTATTGAATATCGCAATGCATACGGCTAGTCGATGTTTGGCTTCAACAACACGTTGCATTAGGCCGAAACAGGCGCGAGGCGCAAGCGCACGCCCGCCATATATCCGGCTGCGGCCCAAGGAGAACTTTCCATCAACCATATGTCGATATTATCTACTCGTTATCCATTAAAATATAATGTTAGTATCTTTCAAATAAACAAATGGAATTGATTCAGTGCAAAACAAATCGAACTCTTTTCAGATTACGCATGTTTGGATGTGTGCCAAAAAGAAAAGTGTTTGTTGTATGTTGTTTTTAAATACGTTTTCATTCGAGAAATGCCGAACCTGCTCATCATTTTTCCGACCACAACGTCCCACTATGGAACGATTTTAAGAAAGTTGTACATTGTATATGGTCCTGAAAATCTCTGATAGGAAGTTTTTGTTCTGTTACAAATTTAGTAGGACAATTCAACGTACAAAAAACTGAGAAAAACTTTGTAATTGCCGGCACTGAATTGCGATTATTTAGTATTACAGGCTCAATTGTTTGACAGCTAACTTCTGCTGTATGGTGCTTTATCGATGCACATGTGTGCACAATCTTGGTTGGTGCTGTTACATGAGCATGCAACAATAAATTGTAAGCAAGCATTGCGTAACAAGTGATTTTGTTTTGTTTTTGTGACGGTCGAAATGAGCGTCCATAGTTACCGATAACGCGTGCAAAGTTTCAAATTGGTTATAACTAAGTATATGTTGTGTAGGAAGGTTATTAACAAAGGTTGTGTGAATTATTTGTACAGCCTTCTGTTTTTTGGTATTGGCAAAGACAATAAAGGTATCGTGTCCTGGTATCTACAGGTGACAATGGCAATATCAAAGTATTTTGTCGTATAGATGTTAATTGTAATGTTTGCTGCTAATATTTGTATCTTTGGTGTATGTATTTAAGGTCAAATACATCCTATCTGCAGAGAGAGAGAGAGAGCAGAGAGCAGTGGTGGACGAGTGGTAACGGCCCCGACTTACGAGTTGTTGGTCGTAGGTTCAAAGTTCCGAATTAGATCCGGAACTTTAATGATGCCTTAAGCAATTGCTTACAATTGGCACCATAAAAAGCACCGAAAAATTATTTGTTAGCACATGAGAAGCAAGGCTATTTGAAAACCCACGCGTTTTGTGAGCGGAAGATGTTGTTGCGTTGACGTTGGAAAGGCTCGATGCTTTATTATTATTATACAGGTAGACTTGTATTTTGACGTATTCTTCACAGGACGTGATAGAGGGACCCATTTGCAACAGTTAAGCACCCCATAGAGCCTACGTAAAATTTTTTGGGAATCGAGAAAACAAAATTTTTATGTATTTTTGAAAATTTCCCAGAATTCGTCACTAAATATCACTTTTCTCTAAACTCGCAAATCGAATGGCCTTCACTGCTGTTACTGAAACCAAAACTAAAACATAAAACAGTTAAAAGTAAAAAGAAGTTTGTAAATAATTTTCAATAATCATCCACGTACATGAACTTTAGTACCATTTATCTCAAAATTTTATCTATCACTGGAAGGAATACGACAAATTACAAGTCACCCTGCGATACTGGGCCTGTAATACTGAGCCTGTAATACTAGGCCTGTATACAGGGTGGCAGGGACATCGACGCGTAAACTGTAACCACGAATTCAGCACATGAGTTTAGACCCCAGAGCGTCGAAATTTTTCGTCAGTTATTAAAAAAAAATATTGCTATTCCATACGTTTTGACCGCGTAGGTATTGCACTTCTTCGAACCCAGGCAGGCGCTTTACTTACGGCCGTCTCTGTGAGAGGGATCACAGAGTGTCCCAGCAGTGGGAGCACTTCCTATCTTATTTGCTTGTTTCAGTTAATTTATGAAGAAAATTACAGTCACGACATGCGAAAGTTAATGCAGAGTAGAAAGTGCCTTGACTTAGTCATACGCACCGCAGTCCACAAGATTCTCATGATACCAAACGAAGCGTTGTTGATTACAATTGTGTGTTGAAAAGGATGAATGGATCCCATGAGAAAAAAAACCGTAAAATTAATTCAGAGAACTGGTAATATTCTGCAATTCCTCGCCGGTATCCACGGGTATTAAGATGTCTTTACAGGTACCGTCATCATGAAGCACATCAAAGAGAAAATGTGTCAAATCACCCATGAGGTGTAACTGCCATAATGATGGAGACATTGCACAATTCGTAAAATGTCTGTCGTAACCTTAATTACCAATAATGTTCTAAAAAGTGTCCGTTATTTGAACAAAAGTATGTTTTACGGACCATCCGTAACTGTCATTTTTTATAATGTCTGTTACGATGATTCACAATTTTAATTCGGGGAACTTAGATGATAATAGCGGGAAAATCTGTGACTTGGTTTATTGTAGTTTAAAATTAAAGTCTGTGAAGTTTTGAAAATCTATTTTGGGTCAGTGAGTCGTCTTAGGGACGGTTTGTTGTGTAGCAACAGATACAACACATAAGTAAAGAAGATTAAATGAAGTGGATGGGTATATAAGGAAAATCTGTTCGGTTATTGGGTAGGATTTAAATTATGAGTCGTTATAAAATGCTGAAATGGAAAAACCTGTTTTATTACTAAACTATAAAGATATAATAAAAATAATCATATAGTCTACCTGTTGAATTTTCGAAGGCTGACACAAAATACTGGTTAATTCTTATAATATCTTCTCAAAATCACAATCGCACTTTTGAACACAGCAGTAATATCACTTCTCTAAAATAACGAAACAATTAATAACTATTATTGTGACGTCAGAGACCACTTATGTATTGTCAGTTATCAGTTAATTGTAATGATAAGAAGCACTAGAGATTGACAGCGACCGTTTGTGACGAGGCGCGAGGTACGTATGGAGGCGTGTGGCGGTGCTCACCACATTTGTATAGCACCGGTGAGGCTCGCCAGCTGACAGCCAGCACCGGACGCCGGCCGTGACGTCACGCGTGACGCGTGCACTAAACTACCCCAAGTTTCACCAAATTACGTCACAACACTACCAACTTACACGTTGTGGAAATCACTGTATCACTTCTGGGACAACTGACCTTAAATATTCTCCTAGACGAATATTTGTGGTTATTTAATTTTATCAATACCGGCTTTTAATATTCTGTGTTTCTTTGTCTCGCGAGAGGCCACAGACTGGTTATAACAACTTTAGTTCCAGTTGTCTAATGCTCAACTTATTATACTTGTATAAGTATACTTACATTCTTGTGCGGATTTAATATAATTGTATTGTATTTTAGAAATACAGGAGGATTTTGCGCAAAAAATACGTTTCTGGCTTATTCAAAAGAATAAGCTAAGAAGAATAATAAGCCTGAAAGTGAATATTGACTTTTTATAGTTCATAATAGTCCATTTATTTGTCAAATATTGTTAGATACAGAGTTGTCGCAGGTTATAAACGTTCATATTATTCTGTCGTTTTCGGCGTACCTACCAATACATTTTTAGAGTGTTTGTCAGTTTGTTAGATATACTTAACATTGGAGTAAATAAATTTTGTAACATTCAAATTAGACAAATATTAGGTATAGAAATGTTATTTACGATGAAAACACTATCATTGTTTTAGCAATTATTAAAATATGCTCACATAAGAGTATGTCATAAACACTGTTATAATCTTTGAATCTTTTTAAGAGGAATGATGATTAATCGTAATTTCCTTCGAGCAGTTGTCTTCATGCTCTTAGTCACGTATCTCATACGTAAGAACGTACTTATATTTATATATCTTTAGGTCCAAGAATGTTCAGTCATTACTGGATTCCCCGAGTTCTAGTGTTTCAGAAATAGTTCCATCGAATAACGTAGATCTTTATACCCTGTTCATTATTTGATAGTTGTCTTAGAACGTAGGTACAGACGCCAGCACATCAAGCTACTACAATCTGTTAAATTTCTTTAAAAGATTTTCAACTTTATCCCGAAAGCGTTAAGGTTCAAGTTTGAATGGGAAAATTTGACAGTTTCGGGTAGCTTGACCTGCTGGCGTCTGTACATACATATTCCAGATTACGTCAAAGTTAACTTTAAAATGCATAATAAAATAAATATGTAAGTATAAACTGCCTTATCTTATTGAATTATCTTATTTGTGGCTTCTTACAGACATTATAATACCGTACGTGTATCTGTCAATGTATTGTGTGTTGCTGCAATCACTAGTTCCATCTGTCAAAAAACGGTTTTCCTAATGGACAGGGTATAGTAGGTTTTGGTTTAATAATTGAAGTTCTATCTGATCTAATGGACTGTTAATGTATAGACGTAGTCATTAAGACACGTTTATATGTTGTGTTGTTTTCCTGCAGTTGTTATCTAGTATTACTATTAGTTGTTACCTGCGGGTTTTACGACTTTTATTACTTGTTTATTGTCTTAGCAATTTTCCGTACCTATGTCGTCATAAAGTATAGATATAGGATGTTTTTAATGAAAAAGTTATGCACTAATTCGAAGCGTGTAAGATAAAGATATTTGTATAATTAAAAGTTATTCCTACAGTTTTCCTCTCAACCTCTTATGTGTAGATTTCAAACTAATTCAACAAGAATTTCCGTGAACATGACGTTATTTTACGAGAGCCGGTGTTGTCATCCAACTATGTTCTTACCACACGTATTAAACCCATAAGTTTTATCAGTTGTGGTAAACTGGGGAACATTGAGTAAAAGAAATCTCGATCTTTACAACTTTATTGACTTATCAATGTTTGTTTAAACGCAGGAATATAAACCGGTGCAGAATAAAGATTAAAAACAAGTTGTTATTGTGATACTAAGGTGCAATCTAAGTCAGGTTGTAGGTACAGACGCCAGCACATCAAGCTACTACAATCTGTAAAATTTCATTAATAGATTTTCAACTTTATCGCTAAAGCATTAAGGTTCAAGGTAGATTGGGAAAATTTGACAGTTTAGGGTAGCTTGACCTGCTGGCGTCTGTACATATTTGTTAAAATTATCCAATTCGTTTCACTAAAAGTTTAGCGACAATTTTATATTGGGACGGATTGTTACCACTTATACGCTAATAACCCAAATTAGTTTTTATAAGTCTTAATAATAACTATAAACTATTGTCCTTGGGTGCACTTGCATAGTCCAAACAGAGATAATCGTCGGTTGGTACCTCATTTAATTAAAAACGCCTAACGGGCCTCTGCGAGTTGGCTTCGGCCCCTCGTACGCCATCCAAAGGTCCGGGACCCCAGGGTCCCGAGATATGTCAAAGACTATAAAGAAAATAAAATATACACGTCAACTTGAGAAGATATGGAAGTTATATGAATAGATATGGTTATTCGCATATTTTTCGTTCCAAAAATATGGTCTTGGATTTTTTCCCTAAAATGAGTTTTTTGTAATAATTGGCTTGGACGACTCACTTGCGCGGGCGCTGCACGCTGGCTAAAGCCGCTGGCTAGAGCCGCTGGCTACAACTGCTGGCAAATATATAGGTATTAGAAATTGCGATAGAATTAAAAATACAGTCCCAAAGTAAACAACAACATTAAAGAAACTTACACACAAATATAAATGTACGAAAGTGACTTCACATTCCAATGTATTCTTTTGTTGATCGAGCACTCTTGTCTGTCAGCACCATTAGCGTAAATAGATATTATTTAGAATGCTTTAATAAGTAATTAGTTGGCTGATGGGGACGGGAATAGCTGGCGTACTGTGCATACTTGCACCTCATACGTGAGTGAGACACACCTACGGAGCGTGGGGCGTCCGGTGAGCCGTGGTGCACCACTCACAAATCGGGCTCAGCTCTATTTCTGCCCGGTGTTAATGACTTCATACTGATATACCCGTCAGTTGACATTTAGGTCATTCTATTACGGTTTTTATGATGTTTTCTATATTTTCACGTAGTGGGATAAAGAGGTTAAAGCCCCAAGCGAATTAGCGTCTGCGTCGTTGTCAAAGTCAATGTAAACAAAACGTACATGTAAGTTTCACCTCGGCTGTCCTAATTGCGATTCGTTTGAGGCCAGTCCAGTATCACTATGCTTTCATTTGGTGTTAATAGAAATACGTAAAGAATAGAGACAGGTGGGCATTTCGCGAACGATCATGTGAATGAATACACTACATTGTTAGTTTATAGCCTGTTCCGGTGACCCAGTTCTTGAATATATAAAACCGTTGACGATCTAACTATGCAAAATGCTTTTAAAAAGTTTGTTGCCTATTTTATTTTAGTTGAAAACTAAACTGACGTTGCCAAATTTACCTAAATTCAGATTCTGGAAAATATAAGTTCGGTGAACACTTGGATTTGTATGTTCATAGTCGGGCCTGAGTTAGGTGCTAATCTACACAAGAGAAGACAGCATATGTCGTATTTAAAGAGCACAATAAAAAGCGTAAATGAAATACACGCATCTGTGATTAGTACACACGGCAACACATCAAGTTTTACATTTCCAAGTTAGCTCACCTCGCATAGTACAGGTTTTTCGTACAATCAGAAGTCAGCTTATACTGGTACTTAAAGATTGATGTGTATATAGCCGTCGGTACCATAGCAGATATAAATTAGGTAATAGAATAAGATCCAGCATACCTAGGTGATTACAAAAACGTGTACGCAACGTATGTCGAATATTGCAAGCAATGCGGGCACATTAATGAGGTTGTTTTAAGAAGATTGAGCACACGACCTCGGTAATTACCGATATATAAAGAGTGTGAATGACTCCATTGAGCGAGCGAGTAGCACTTATTAAATTATTAGCAACATTGACCTTCACTGCCCAGGTCAACACGTCCGAAGTTAGATTTGGCTCTTGGTGAATCTTTCTTCAACGTGAAAATAGAGTAGAGCATACCTACACATTGTGCAATGAACCATGAGCGTGATAAAGTAAAAGTAGCCGGAAATAAAATACGGAAAACAAGGAAAATCTGTGATTAAAAAAATATGTACAACATGGAGGGAAATAGATTTCTTTTACCTCTCGTTTTAGAGCAGTTGGTCGGTGCAATGGTTTTGACTATATAGATATAGGTTTTCATTTCATTTCTAACCTACAAATAAAATCATAAGTGTTAAATCTTTGCATAATCGGCCAATAATGTTGCCACTGCTGGGAGACAAGGCTCCTCTCTGTGACAGGGAGTGGGCCGTAATCCACCACGCGGGCCTAGTGCGGGTTGGCGGATGTCACATATCTCCAAATTTTTGGTTCTAGGACATGCAGGTTTCTTCACGATTTGTGAGTAAACCAAGTCCAGAGTCCAAAACTGGTGAAGGAAATCATCTTGACTCATGATGATTTCCTTCACCGTTTTTGAGAACAGTGGTGATGAAATAATTTGCTTAAAGTGCTTGCTTGGGTTCGATCCCACGACCTACAACTCGTAAGTCGCGGCCTTTACCACTGGGCCACCACTGCTCTTAATAGGTACCTAATCACTTTGAGTAGGTACCTATTAGAAAGGTCATTTGCTCGTTTCGCTAATACGAAGAGGCAATAATACGTCTCCAGTATCAACTAATTTCCCTCTACATTCAAGAAAAATCTGTTAGGTATATTACATAAAAGGCATAATGCATCATTAATAAAACCTAAGTACGGAACCAAGATCCTCATTAATTAATAACAACCAAAATACAGAGCTGTCGAATTTACGTTACTTCATTCACTGGCTATTATTCAACATTAATATTTTATTATTTCCCCCACGTTTGAGGCAATGGTTTAATGCGAGACGGCAGGTCAATCGATAGCGTGTCTCATTAAAAATGTATGCTACAGAATGAGTAGGTAATCCATCGATCACTTGTTCCAATCTACAGGCTACAGGTGACATTACTTATAGGTGGTGGTTCGCAGTGACAACTACAGGCATTAGTGCTAACAAAACACGCTGTTTTTACTCGAGAATTTTATTTGAAGTCAAGAAATTAACTACATCAGAATTTAACATAATTGAGCATATTTCATAATCACTACATCTTTTTTTCTGTTCTTATATGGATGCCATATTGATACCCTCAGTGTGGGGAGAACGGAGGGTTTTGTCGGACTCATACCGACGAAAAAGTCCGCTGTTCTTTCTATTACCATGAGTCAGAGGCCCGGGAGATATTTGTACATTCGCGCGCACCCCCTTATAACACTATAGACTTTTATTATTCGTAGATACATAGTCTAAATAAATAAAATTAATATACTTGTTTCAATACAAGTTCATTCGCGACTATGTATTAGTTCGTTATTTAGGTACGATAAAAAATATCTAATACGTTTTGATGTAATTACACCTTTAATAAAAATAATGACCTGCCGATCTATTCTATAAAAATCTCACCGTGAAAAGTTAGGTGAAGTGAGCTTAGAGTGAGCTGTCAATAGTGTCAAGCCCTAGCATTCGTTGGAATGACAGCTCACTCCATGCTCACTTCACCTAAGTTTTCACGGTGAGATGGTTACAGAATCGCACTGCTATGCAATCACACACTATGTGCTAGCGACCGTTTTCGGGGGCCCATTATTGAGTGTGCAAGTCACCCCCTGCCATTTTACCGGTGTAATTTATATAGAACATTGATCAGGCAGGGGCTATAGTTTTTCCAAAGTCCTAGATAGCCAGTTCACTTTAGCCACCCAAACCCATAACCCAATATCTTTGTTTCCATACCTTGCAATAGTCCTACACCAACCGGGGGTTGTCCTTGGGTGCACTTGCATAGTGCGAACAGGGATAATCGTCGGTTGGTGCCTCATTTCATTGTAAACGTCTAACGGGCCTCTGCGAGTTGGCTTCGGCCCCTTGTACGCCTTCCAAAGGTCCGGGACCCCAGGGTCCCGAGTTGTGTCAAAGACGAATAAAAAATAATGGCCTGGAACTGATGACCTGTACCTAATACATGCTTTTATATAAACCTACCCCAGGCACCAGTCTCTCCCAAAGTCGGCTCCTTATTTGTAAACTACTGTCAGTTTAGCATTAATGGCATTAATACCTCATCATCATCATCATTTCAGCCGAAAGACGTCCACTGCTGGACATAGCACCCCCAAGCACCTCCACTTCGACCAGTTCCGTGCTTCTCGCATCCAACGGCTCCTGCGGCTTTAACAAGGTCGTCGGTCCACCTTGTGGGAGGCCTTCCGGTACGCGGTCGCCACTCTAGGACTTTTCGGCCCCATCGGCCATCTGCTCTGCGAGCAATGTGCCCTGCCCACTGCCATTTAAGTTTGGCAATTCTTCGAGCTATGTCGGTTACCTTGGTTCTCCTGCTGATCTCTTCATTTCTGATTCAATCACGCAGGGCAACTCCAAGCATAGCCCTTTGGGTGACTTTAAGCCTTCTGATAAGGCCCTGAACTGGCAACACGCACTGTTCCAAGACTTTTGTCTTGAGAGACTGCGGTATGTGGGACGAGATGATACTGCGTAGCTTCCCGAACGCTGCCCGGCCGAGTCGGATTCGACGATTGACCTTTTTCTCGAAGTTGGACCTACCCAATACCTACCTACAATAAATTACTACATAAAATGCCACATCATTGTTTACTTTCTCCTTTATTCATAAACGTTGCTTAAAGTTAAGTAGTGATGCGTGTAGTGCTTTCGTACATTTTTGACGTTTAAACGTCACTTAGCTTTAAACATCGTTTATAAATAAACCCCTTCAAGTTTAAGACGTCATATTATGGATTTTAACTGCTCTCGTATTTTAGGTTTTCCCAAGGACCCCTTGCGATATGCTCTCGGATCGGAATCCCCGATAGATAATTGTTCATTGTATCAAGTTAACGAGCGTGTGCGCAGTAATCAGTTTCGAATGCAAAGCGGAACAACTGCATCGGTCACAATTTGTAACGCACAGCGATTTGGAGTAGTCGTTGCCGCTATAGAGTGAAATATGAAAATCTTATTTGTAGGATTTGTTTCTGGTGTTATATTTATTTTCTCAAACAGTACGTATCCCGCTTGTTTTCAAGTTATGCATTCTCTTTTTATATACCTAAAATATCAAAAATACATCTTTAGGCTACTTTCAGATGGCAGGCTTTAAGAGCGCGTTGTGTTAACGTTTACACCTAGGCATTCGCACGCTGTCGCGCGTTTTTCAAACTTTGCTTGCGCTCTACGCGCGCCTGTCGTACTACGCTCTGATCAGGAGGTCTACTCCCTACGCAAAAAATCCGTAGTTTCAGTCGAAGTTACAATGGATTCTTATTATGTATTACCTACGAAGATAAGATAAGTTGTCCCTAGTCCCGATATGGTTTTGCGTCCAAAAAAGGTAATTAATCGGGTGTAGGGTTCACTTCAATATTTAGAACGAGCCCGTATCTTCGTTGACGGACTTCTTGATGAGCGCATGCAGTTTAAGAGCCATGTGGGCTAGAGCTGCGTTTCTCTGGACAACACTTAATAGGGTTATATTAAATAGTAATGATCATTTCAGTTTCAGAACACCATGTCACCGATGGTCAGTACTTTCCTAAGCCTACTTTAAATTTTGTACCGTTTGAGTTCGATACTACCAATCGTGCACCATGGAACGCCTCAGGTTGCTTAAAAGACCTCCTCAATTGCTGGGAAATAACCAAGTTTGTTTATAATTTATAATTTTATCCATAATTTTCGTTAATATATTTGTATTGTACAATAATATTTTACTTCTCTAACGAAATTATTTGATCGTTTTATATTCTTTCAGACCTGACATGTTATGCTCCCAAAAGAAATACAAGACTTCAATATGCGGTTTCTGGAAAGATAATTGCCTCGACGATACCGGACAGATGGACAGTAAGTGAATTTAGTCCAAACAGCTAGCAATTAGTCAGGCTGGACATTGAGTTGATCCAAATAGCGCATTCACAAACCCGAACATGGAAGATAGGTTTTTTTCAGAATAATTGATTTACAACGTCGCGCGTCGTTTGTTCCCGCAGAACATAACAGCTTTAAGGGCAATATTATATTCTGTGGTTCTACAATAAAGTCACGGCCATGTCAGGATTTGATTTTAAACTTTGAAGGCCCCCACAGTTTGAAAGACCTAACCGAACCTAACTTTTAATAAAACAACATTTCTTTTACAGTTTAGTTTCTTCCTTACTTTTATAGAACTAAGGAATTTTGAGGAATATGATATGACCTGATGAACTAGTTTGATGACTCCAAATAGATAATGAGAAATTATTTGTTTGTAATTTTTAATGACGCTCTGATACCTTATTCTAAGTAAGACTTAGGCTTTAGATTTCACGAACTAGGTAGACAGAAACCATAATCGTAAGTACCGAAGGAATTTTTTTGTATAACGCTAAAGTAGCCACCATTATAATAGTGTTGTTTTTTGGTTTTTCTATGACCTTTATAAACTTAATAAATGAAGATTCAGTGGACGCAAAAGATTTTGATTAATTTAAGTTAGGTACCTTTAAAACTACAGCAGCTCTTATTAGGGGTTACGACTTACAGCACCTTACAAGAAACCGTACCGATTGTTTGAACGCTCAAAATTGATTAATTAAGCTCTGCCCTGCAGTGTTCATAATCGCAGATAATTTACATTCCATCGTCACTTAATCAGTTATCTACTTTAATAAAATGTACTCTAAGTTGAGTTTTCGATTGACCATTTGTAATAAGAAGGTCCTAATAAGTTTTTTTGTGCAATGGAATTTGAGCTTTGTTAAATGTTAATTTAAATTATCTCTAATTCTTAATTCAAATATATTCAAATCAAATCAAATCAAATCGTTTATTTGTGATACATGGGTAACAATTACATGCAGGTGTTCATTACATTAATTAAAAACTTATAAAGTTCATACCACGATCAGCCACTAGGGCATACAAATGATTAAATAATTTAATACAATAAAAATATGATTCTAAGATTCGAAAGATTTGACATAAATTGCATTTCAGATTAAGTATAAAATTAGACAGACACAATACAAAATAGATTTTCGTCATGCGGACATAAAACACTTAAAATTTTCAAGTCAATAAAAAAAATTCAGCAACGGAGTAATAAGTTTTTTCAATAAGAAATTTGAACAATTTATTTTTAAAAACATGAATATTGCTACATTCTTTTATGTCATTCGGAATTTTATTGTAGATCTTTGTGGTCATAGCAAACACACTTTTCCCAAACAAGGTAGTTTTATATTGACTTGT
The DNA here is from genome assembly GCA_951799955.1 of Apamea anceps. NCBI lineage: Eukaryota > Metazoa > Arthropoda > Insecta > Lepidoptera > Noctuidae > Apamea > Apamea anceps. The sequence continues at coordinate 9,044,804 of OX637515.1, read as the reverse complement.
AATGTTGTTATATAAATGACTCCTATTTCGCGATCCGAGCTGTAATGTAAATAGGGTTGGATGATGTCGAATAAATAAGGCCATTTCAAAAATATATAAGGATGGGACGGTAAGTATTTTCAATGTTTTGAAGAACTCCATGCAGCTGTCAGTTCGTTTAAGAGCACACATTGCTCGCACACACCTCTTTTGGCATTTAAAAACTTTATCCCAGTTGGTAGCATTTCCCCAGAATATTATTGCATATCTAAGTCTAGATGCAACATAGCTGTGATAAGCTACAAGCAATGTGTCATGATTGACCGTCTTCGCTAACATGTATAAACCATAAGATGACTGTGACACTTTTTTTTATATTATAGGTAGTTGTTTTTACCCTTGACTACTTCAACAAGATTGCAACCAGCGCAGATGACATTAAAGTGTAAAAAAGTGAGTGTTTGACATGAAAGTATTTTTTCAGATCCGGGAGACTACACTTTGTTTGAAAGTATTTGCAGGACCCATGAATGGTCAATGTGGACCAAGTAAAAATGATGTCAACGGCTGGGTCAATTATTCACGCTTAAAATTTTTTTATTAAAATAAGTTACCGTTAATGATAGGAGTACAACCAAATACTTTGTCGTCCATTAACTATATGTAATGTTTAGTGTACTTATATCTTTTGTTGGAGATGCTAAAATAAATAAATCAAGTAACATTGCAATATTGTATAATTATTTAATTTATGGATGAATTTTGACAAGAATACTAGAGTCACACGGACATATAAACGAGCTAAGCTTACCTGCTGAATGTTCTTTTGATTAAATAATGGTAACTGGTACCTACATTTTTTTAAACGTCGTTAAAAATATAATATAATATCACAATACGTTAATTTGAAAAAAATTGTAACAATATTTTTTATTGCAGTAGGTTTTCCGTTTTTTTCAATTTATATTTTTAGTGATACAAACAAATCGTGGATTGGGCAAATGCCGCAATTGCGGGTTAGTTTTAACACCTTTCTACGGGTATCGGGATACCTAGACACATATAAAAAAGTTGAATTAAGCCACTTTTTGAAGTCGGTGAGAAATAGAAAATAAGGCATAATCACCTAGAAGAATGACTTTTCATAGATTTTCTATAGAAATGTATGTCTGCAGCTCAATTTTTCAGGTCGGACGGATGGTTAGGATTTAGAACCACATTCGTGACATTTTTCTAAAAGGGTACGGTTATTTCAATTGGTTACCAGTATGTATGGTTATATATAACAAGGGATAACCCCGGTCACGCGAACTTTTTTTAAAACGTCCAGTGGGACCAGCTCATTATTTATGTGTACATTATTCTGCACAGACCAATGTTACCGTCATGGCTCAGTAGATTTTTTCGAGTAAGCTTTGAATAAAAAATTCGTTACTTAAAATGTAAAAAAAAAAACTCGATTGACAACGCAAAGCAAACATTAAACTTTGCACGAGAGCTTCTTATGTAACGAAGGTGAGCACAAAGGATTTTTGAAAACACAGGATTTATTTTTATAGGAGATAAATAGGACGTGAAAGTTTGTATGAAAGTTCGAAATTTTTGCCCTATCCCTGCCTATTTTTATCCTATCGGGCGCACGGCTTATCAATGAACAAATTTTTTGGGACCCACACTAGATGTGACTAGGTACTTGTAACCTGGAAATAATGGGACCCGTTCTGCCGTTTCAGTGCACCTACGTACTAAGAAGACCATAAAGTGGCGACTTGTTTTCGCATAAATGTGTTTGTCTAAAGTTCTGAAACCAAACAGAGCAAAGTAGGTGTATGTGCTCAGACAACAAGAATTTTGTTGTGAATAACCTGAAAGTGGAACTGATCTTACGTGTCATGTGACTGTTGGGATCAATGCTACGACTGTGAGTGAGCGCCACTATGGCGATGGATAAATCCTTCAGCTTAATTTAATTCTGGGATAAAACACGGCCTCGTACTGTGTAGTCTTCCGATGGCTTCATGTGTGCTTTTTGCTGATCTTATTTGCTCAAATAGTGTATAGCGATGCGCTGGTCTTTGAGCATAAAATAATTCATTACAGTAAGTACCCAAATACCCTTTCTGACATGTTCTGGTCGATTGGCGTGTCAGACCTCAGTGAACAGAACCCCAGAGAGGGTTTCGTTATCAATGAAGTTAGTTAATCTGTTGACGTGGGGCTCGTGGTTAAGTAATAATCTGTGAAGACTATGCGGTGACTTATGGTCTCAGGTACAACTCAACTAAAAGCGAACTCTTAGTGTTTAGGGCGCAAAATAAAATATACGACGTTGTTCCACCGGTTACCTTGGGTGGGGTTCCGTTGAAAAAAGTGTCTCGTTTTAAATACCTGGGGCACTGGGTCACCGATTATAGGCTGTCGGATGACGACGATTTAGAGAGGGAACGTAGAGCGTTGGCTGTCAGGTGTAACATGCTGAGGTTAAAATAACATTGTTCAGGGCCTATTGCCAGTCGCTGTATACGTGCGCCCTGTGGGTCAGTTATGCACAGGGCTCGTACAATGCTTTACGAGTCCAATATAACAACGCGTTCCGGGTAATGCTGGGGTTGCCGCGCTTCTGTAGCGCGTCGGGGATGTTCGCGGACGCACGCGTTCCGGATTTCGGTTCGCTGCTGCGTCTGCGAATTGCATCACTGATGCGTCGGGTGCGCGGCAGCCCCAACAGTCTCGTGGCTACTGTAGCCGGCAGGGTGGATGGCGGCACACAGACTGTCATTCAGATATATTATGTGAGGTAGGTTTATTTTTTATATTTTATTTTGTAGGTTTAATTAGATTAGTTATTTTTGTTTCTTGGTCATACCTATGTTAAGTTATGGGTCTATGGTCTGAGAATAAAGATTTCATTATTATTATTATAATCTCAAGTTGATCGATCGACAACGTTTGCCGAGGTCAGTTCGTGGATTGGTGATTATCCATTTCATATGGGGAAACCTTCCGTGCTTTGGAAAGTATAGTAAAGCCATTGGTCCCAGCTGTCATTCGATCTCTGTCAGTCGTTACGGGAAGAAGGGTAGTCAGAAGCCCGAAAGTCTGACAACCAGTCTTACCTGGGAGTATCGTGTTACTCAGTAAGTGGGTTGTTTAGGTCAGATAGGCAGTCGCATCATGTAAAATACTTGTGTTTAGCTGCAATCGGTTAGATTGGAAGCCGATTAGACGACCCCGACGGTTGGAAAAGGCAGATGATGATGATGAGCAATCAATGAAGAAGGTACAGGCGCCAGCAGGTCAAGCTACCCGAAACTGTCAAATTTTCCCAATCAGCCTTGAACCTGAATGCTGTAGCGATAAAGTTAAAAATCTATTAAATAAATTTGACAGATTGTAGTAGCTTGATGTGCTGGTGTCTGTACAGACGCCAGCACATCAAGCTACTACAACCTGTCAAATTTCTGGGGTCTGTACCGGTTGTGTTTAAACTAAATTGAATCCCTGTTTATTATCACAACGTTTGGTCACCAGTTAAGCATTTATTTTCTTATTTTAAATTACTTAATTAGAATCAAATTAGCCTTATTTGAACGAGCGATCTAAATCTATTTTATTGCTGATTATGTCTAAACCGTGTGGTACGATTGTAACTGAATTAGAAAGTGGATAATCAAAATTTAAAAAAGAAAACTGTTCTCTTTTATACAAATGTCCAGCATCAATCGACTCGCAAAATAGGAAAGTGTGAATACCGACATACATAGATGATTGAAACTCGAATCAATTTAACGTGTAATAAAACTCAAAATTGCCTAATCTCAAAAATGAAACCACGAAAATAAAATTGTTCTATTCTTACAAGTCCTCCTTTTTCAAGTCCTGTTACCAACCTAACATTTTTCGACGTTTCCTTGCATTGACAAGACTATCATCAGAAAATATAACATTCTGGTTAAATGCATAATTATATTCGTTTTTTGCCAGTGTGGGTTCCCCTGTTACTTTCTATTTAAAGGTCAGGAGGAATTTATGACAGTTAAAAAAGCCTTTGACAATCCAAATGTCAAATTAATGACATTTTTTTCGTGCCAACTGTCATTAATTTGACATTCGAAACGGTTTGAGAAGTGCTATGTGTAAGGCGCTCTGAGCAGTGTGGACAATTTCAATAGGATAAATCTTAACATCTCTGAGATCTTATATGGCAGTTAGCAACTTTTAAAGAGCTGAAGTATCATGTAGATATTATAAATTAACATTAACTGGGAGCAAAGTTGTTGGAAAGATTCAGGCTTTAGAATGCAAAGCAGGTTATAGATAGAATACATTATACGTTACAATTAACAGTACCTTGTGAAAAGAAATATTTTTAGCTCTTACTAATGAAGAGATGTCGAAAACAAAATTGTTGAGAGTAATTTTAGATTTTGAAATGTGTTGTGTAAATAAAGTATGTTAGTTTACTTACTTATTATAGGTAATGTATTCAGAAGAACTGCTAACCAGTAGAGATGGAAATAGACTTGTTGTTCGTAATCAGTGTTAAATGTTGGTTTAGTCCGCGACGACGTGTCCCGCCGTGGTGGGTAGGAAATAATCACATAATGGAGGTTATGGAGGATCGATCGAACGAGCTCGTAATCACGTCGCGCACCGTGGGCTCATGGCAACATGGTATTAGAAATCAGGACTACATCTATACAGGTAAACTTGACATTTCCTTGTAATAGGCCATGGTTTATTAGAATTAATTATTTGTACACAAAGTGATGAGTGACCTATCTAATTTCTTTTGTATCTAGGCATGTAAGTACCATCATTGCTTAGACGCCATCGGTTCCTACCTATTTAAGTCGTTGTTAGTTATTTTTAATCTGAATAAATTATTTAGGATGCTATGTTTTTTTGTTACAGTCGTCGCCTTGTGAGGTTGTTTTTCAGTCTTCATCAGTACAACTTTTGAGGTTTTGGTTTGACCACGAAGGAATATAATGGGTATATGGATGACAGTCCAGCCGCCGAGATAATACGTTCCTGACACCGGTCAGTGATAATTCTAGTAGCTAATGAAGGTCAAACTCACAAAAACACGTATTCGTTTGTATGAAACTGAGAGGTGACAAAAACGCATCCTCTCGTCAGCCGCACTGTAGGTATTGAGTCGGACGTGTGAAATCATATTCCATTTTTATTATGCTACTAGTTCTATTCCTATATTTAGAATATGTAAAACTACCTAAAAGTTGTTGTACCTAAGCAATTAAACAGTTCTCCAGAACCGTTAACTATTTTCCACCGTTAATGTATTCTCGCGATATTTACCTACAGTATGATATACAAAGTGTATAAGCATCTAGTTGAAACTGGTTTTCTGAACTGTGTTATAATAATAATAAAATAGAGATAAGAAACCGTTGCAAGTGTATAACGATATTTTTTAATTCAGCCTCAATCAATCAATTTTTCCTGAACCCATTTTGTGAGTGGGTTAATTCAGTTTACAGTAATAACGGGGAAAACTTGAACCCTTAGTTAATTTACCAACAACAAGTTAAATCACAAGCCTTCAAAGAAAATTACGAGTTGCTAGGTATCTCACAACGTAGACGAACAATGTTACAGCAATTAAATTCTATTAACCATCAATTTGTTCATTTAAATGGTTTTCTAAAACTGAAGTTTTTGCACACTATTGTTCTAGTTTATAAACAAATGAAAGTTGGTCTCCTTGACTTTATTGAAGTCGTTGGTGGTCTGAAACATCGGGCCTATTGCCTATTAGAGCAATTTACTGCAGTTTAGCAGAATGGGTCATAGGCCAGACAGATGCAGCGCACAGATCATGGGGCGAACACATGTACGAACAGGCAACGGACTGTGTGAATCAAGATCAGTAGTGTAGTAGATTTATACACGCTTCCTTATTCTTATACATAGTTCATACATAATAATATATGAAATTTTGAAATGATGTGGACCGATTGCAAAAAACGACCTACAGGGTTATTGGTAAAACATTAACAACATTACGGGACTGGATTACTAACATCATAAACAACAACATTTGTTCGGTGACTTTTTACAAAACATAATACATTTACTAAAAACAAACCTTTAAGATTTCGTTGTTCTATCTAACCCCCGCTCCCCTCCGCTGAATTTTGTACTACACACGGCAGTTTGTTTACCTAACTAGCGCTTTCTTTTGCTTCGCGTCGAGTTAGTAACAGAAAGTCTAATATGTCAATTCGTTGAATTAAAATATTTTTTATTTTTGTATGAAAGTCTGGTGAATTAAAATCTGATGAATTAATAAAAGTCATAGAACAAAAGTTGTTTTTTATGATGTTAGCAATATAGTCCCAAGAGGTTGTTAATATTTTACCAATAACCCTGTATATAAATATTTAAAACAGCATATATATGTATATAAATAATATTATAAATGTGAACATTTGTATGTTTGGTACTCAATCACGCAAAAAACGGCAGAACAGATCAGGATGAAATTGGGCACACAGATAGTTTATACCTGGATTAACACATAGGATGTTTTTTTATCTCGGTAGTAAGTTTCCTTGAGATGATTTTCGACAACCACGTGGGTGAAGTCGTTTGCAGAACTATACCGAATGAGTTTTTTTTAATACGAGGTAGTACTTGTTGAGCTATAATTAAAAAGCTCGTATCGTCTCTTTGTGCCCACAAGTCGCGGAACTAGACTCATCTCAGGCGTCGCTCATCGCTCACCTTCACACGGTCGTGTCATTTACAAACTTGATATCATACAGCTCATCCAAATTGGCTAAAATAGGTGTCTCTACAGGTTGGCCCAAAGCGCCAACCGTTGGAATGTTGGAATAATAAACTTGTAATGACGGTCTTCAGAAATGGAGCAGTAAAAAGGTTCGTCACCAATGAAAGCGGAGTAAACAGGCACCACTAAATTTTTTTCACCAATATTGCACCCACACATTTGCCGCGTGTACGGAGCTCTCAATTACTCGTCTGGACCACGTGACATGCACATAAGTCAGATAGTTATATAACAATCAAAATGCTCCATTTACTATGATTACATAGAGCTCCAACAACCGCAGACATTCTCCAAGTGTCCACACTCCACAGTACAAACAAGGTATTGTTCTGCCTTATGAATGAGATATCATTTTATTATAATCAATATCGACCGTTTGAACGATCGCTGCTTCATGTGGGTACAATTTATTTATTGGCGCAATCGGGCATTCGAAATTTTCCTGTTTGTTGATCAGTATTAAACATCCTAGTCGTACGTGTTTTGACTTGAGCTCTTAACTTTAAAAAGTAAACGCCTTGGTAATAACTGTGGAATTCATTTAATAATTTAAAAAAATATTTAGCTTTCAAACTAAGTTTAAATTAAAACCATTTTCCTACTTGCAACAATAGGTAATTTGAGTAAGGCCAATTTTTCAATAGTCACATAATTTTTATCTAAATAATAAGTATTGCAGTTTGACAGCTTTTGCATACAAAATATGTCAAACTATCATATTTATTCTTCAGATAAAAATTATCTAACTTGGAAAACTCAGAACTCAATAAAAAAAAAAGTATATATTTCATTTAAATTATTCTACTTTGTTAAACAAATTGAATCAAACAATACATAAATCAAGATTTGCATTAAACACATCGATCTAAACCTTGAAACTTGCTTCCTGAGACGTGGTCGTCTCGTCTTGTTATTAATTTTATGGTCATCTTAAAATTGTATTGGCACCACACATTGTCTCTACAATGACGTCACGGCAGAACCAGTTTGACAAGCTTTTGTGAGAATATCTAAGCTTAGGTTTCATATTTAGGGTTCCGTACTTAAAGGGTGCCAACGGCAACTAAGGCTCCGTTGACCGTCCGTCCGTCTGTCTGTCTGTCACAGGGCTGTATCTTTTGAACCGTAATAGGTAGACAGTTGAAATTTTCACAGAGTGTGTACTACTATGACCGCTATAAAAAGAAGAGAGAATAATAAAAATTAAATTAAGTAAAAAATTAAAGGGGGACAAGATAGGTGTTTTTTTTTAATATAACATAGGTTGTGTTAAATGGTTCTGAGCCGTCTGTGGGTGTGGTGCGAGTCCGACTCGCACTTGGCCGGTTTGTTGCAGTCATATTCTGATATAGGTTGTCAACCAAGGGCTAAGCCGGCTAAGCTTACTAGCTTTAGCTTTGCCACCGTAGCTGTGGGCACTGTTCATTATCTATGTCCACCAAGAGCTAACATCAATGTGTAAAAATGTCCAGCTAAGGTTAGCTCTTAGTCGTCGACCTGTTTGTGTTTAGTATCAAAACGCACAGCTAAGTTTGAGACGGTTGGCTGGCGCAGGCGCAGTCACGAGCGCTCAGTGTGACCAATGAATCAGTCGCGGTGACGATTTCGAACGAACCGATCGTCTGTGACCGATTGCACCTGATCAGAAATAATAACTGTGATGACGACATTGTTTGAAGCGCTGACAGCGATATAATCAGCGCTTGAAGTGCAACTCTCGTAAAAGCCTTTAATTGCGGCTGACACGAAAGGTACATTGTAAAAGGTGCTACGTCCTACGATCGGTCGTGGACCCCAAAACAAATATTGTTAATCTTAATTTATGGTAGTTTGTAATTGATAATACACCTTTTTTTTATAAAACAAAAGATGATTAATTTTATTTTTGTTAGAGCTGCATAAGGCACGAAAAACGCATGTGTACCTGTACATGCGTTTTTCGTGTCGTGAAAAACTACGGTATATTCGCCCTGTGTAGGCACGGTCGTCACTTTTGTATGGAAGCTTGTTGACAGACACGTTTTTCCTACGGCGCGGTCTATCTTTCATATCTACATCTATGGATGTAATTAAGATATAATGACTAAGATCTGAATGGGTAACATGCTGACATAAAAGTAATTATGATATCAAAATGTGTGATAAGTGAAAATCCAAAGTCTTCAATATCAACGTTATCATTTTATGGTAGGTACACAGGGTTTTGTAATCCTGGTTACAACTGTAATTAAGGAAATTGCCGGCTATTCTTAACGTCATGACTTTTTATCTTTACTATTGTGTACTAAGTATACTTAGTTTCATAAAGAAGTGTGTTCTCGCGCGCAATGGAATGAATATTGCATATATAGCGCGGATATTGTTCCTACAGGATCTTATTTGAAAGGCTTCCTTGTATGTGGGATTGGCATCTTCGTGTGTACTATTATTACGTTTTTATCTAAAGTACCTACTTAGTGCTAGTTTTTCAAATGGATTTTCTCAATAATCTGTAGCAGTAGAATATTACAACAACACTTACTCGTAGAATAAAGAAATCTTTTAAGTAGGGTCAGAGGGGGTACAGTACAACGAGGGGTACAATGCAACAGTAGCGATATTTTCTTGGTTTTTTAGCAATTGTCTTTACTTTTTTTTAGTATTGGCAACCCCACAGGCAGCCATCTTGCTAAACTTATCATTTAGCGATGCGAGTGCGCACGACATTTTTATTTCAAGATTATTGTTTTTTAGTGATATTTTGACGAAAAAAGCTGTGGTTGTATTTCGTTTTCATTCCGTCGTTTTACGATTCTTGGTGAGTGATTGATTTTTTATGTATTACTTATTTCATAGTTACTTTAAATTGCAAAACCATTCACCGGCAAACTTAACCTAAAATTTGTATTTATCTTTTTAATTGTCCGAGGTGACATGGGGTACACTGCAACGGGGCACATTGCAACATGTTTTACTGTGCCCCATGTTTATTGTGAGAATTGTGTGTGGTGTTCTATTGCATTATTTGCTTTTGTTTTTAGGAACAGTAAGTCAAGATGGTGCGGAACAGAAAAAGAAAGACGGATATAGGATTACACACCGAAAATAATATGAGAGCAGCTATACAGTTGGTGGAGGAAGGTATGAGTTTGAGAAAAGCAGGAGAGATTAAGAATGTCAATTACTCCACATTGTGTAGATATGTCAAAAAGAGAAAATCATGTCAAGGAGAGGAAGCTGAAACTATGCGTCTCACGCCTAATTATTCGGTGCGCAAAGTTTTTCAACCAAATCAAGAAGCTAGGTTGAAAGAATATTTAATAAAAATCTTTAGTAAGTTTTCAGGAAAATAGAAAATATTTGCTTGACGTTTGGTTTTTGCTTGCCCTTTATGGGGTTGCAAAATAATTTCGATGTCATGTTTTGGAACAACTGCCATATCTGGCACCAGAGGAAAATAAAAACCATTTGATTTGTGGCTCTTTCGTAGGTAGCTTATATCGTATTCATCTGTTTCATCATCAAGTTCCGTTAATATCTGGCCTATGAAATATTTCACTTGTTTATCGGTGTTGAACCTGACTAAAGATTAATGTAATGTTATTGTTTTGTAAGTTAATTTTGTTGATTTTATAAGAATTTATTGTGGTGTTGCATTGTGCCCCAGTTTGTTGCACTGTGCCTCTATGGGTGTTTTATTGTACCCCAGCCCTGGGGCACACCGTAACATAAAATTGATCTCAGTAAAATGCAAATTGCTGTGAAATGTTATGTTGTTTCACCAATCTTTCATTGCCATTTAGTAAAACAAAGACTGCCTAATGCATAAGTAAATAAATTATATTGATTCAATGAATACTTTTTTTTCTAAAATTTAAAAACACTTTTTCGTTTCACTGTGCCCCACCTGACCCTACTATTTAAGGTATATATTGGGTTCAATTCCCAGGTCGGACATAGTGTTATTGGGACTTAATAAATAAATTTGGGTGTACCATAACATCTCTGCCTTAGCATTCTGGGAAACAGGCGTGATGTTATGTACCTATGTAAACTTAAAGTAAGTTCAAAGCAATATAATAATAAAATCTTACTTATTACTTTAAAACAGATAGCAATAGTCACATTGCAGCATCTTAAATGAAAAGGGGCATCCCTACACCCAACATAATTGTTCACAGTATCGGATAAGGTACTCAATGTCAGGCGATGCGATAAGTAAACACTAAGCCAAGAAAGCTCTCAAACCGTCGAAGGAAAACATCGTGAGGAAACCGCCTTATCCAAGAGCCGAAAACTCTAATTAATTTAACTCCTAAACGTGTCCAAGCCATCGTTATAACAGTCAACTTCAGTCATGTATTGGAAATAATAAGTCCGAGGTAGTTAATTCCACTATTAAAGATACATTAAACAAAGATAAAAAATACACCTAGATACTGGGTTATAATATGCTGCACGATGTATTGCAGGTATATTTTATTTTTAACGATTTTCCTGATTGCCACGTAGACCAATGTTGATGAGATTATTGAATGCATAATAATCATACATTGGAATATCCATAGGTACATTACTAGATCTGAAAACATTAATAGCTAAGTTGTTTGCGATAAGAATGACGACTGTACTTTTTATTTACGCAACCGTTAATAATTTTCAGTTTGATTGAAAGATAAATATTTCATTAATGTTATTATCTGAATAAAGTATAGTTTATATCGAAGGCAAATGTAGGCATTAACAACATGAATTCTCTATCAAATAATAAACAACTGCTATCACAGTTTCATGGAAGAACAATGATTGAGATCAACATGACGAAAAGCCGTCATTTCAAATGCGCAAATTAGGTTGAATAACAATAGGATTTATATTTATTTATTCAACATTTACCGCAGTTAAGATTTCCACGATACACAAGCAAGTTGAAAAGAACAATGCTTTGGTATATCGATTATTCGTTACAGCAGAGAAGCGTGGTTGATATAGATTATTTTGCAGCCGTGGCCCACGAGTAGAGTATACCTAAGAAATATTTATACTCCTAATTCTAAACCTTAATACTCCGTATGTAGGCTACACACGGGAGTATTTGGAGTTAACTACCCTGACAATAGGTCAGGGTAGTTAACTCCAAATACTCCCGTGTGTAGCCGTGGGTCTCGTGGTCGCACGAGCGACTGCTTTGCGTGGGGATACCCCATTCGATTCCCAGGTCGGGCAAACTGCTAATGGGTCTTTCCTTTAGGAATTTCTTATTAACAGCCCGGATTTTGGAAGTTGGAGGTGTGATACCCCCGTTTTTGGAAAGCATGTTTAGCCGTTGGTGCTGTTCCTGATCTCTCTCCGGTCGTGTCGGATTGCCGTCCGATTGGACTATGAGTGACAGAAGAGTGAGTGCACCTGTGTCTGCGCATACATTTGTGGACGGTAATATCTCCAACGTAGTTTCCGCTGAGATTGATGGCCATGACCGAAATTCGGGCTGGAGGAGGATGACGAGGATCTTAAGAAGACTTATTTTTAGAACAGCTCCATACTCTTTGCACAGGTTTCTTATTTAAAACAAAGACTGGAAAATGCCATCTAATTTAATAGTATAGAAGGTGAGAAAGATATTCATGTAGACAGAACTATTTACAAAACAATGTCACAAATATTTGGAAATGTTGGCACGTTATCAAAGCAAGAGAAATCGTAGGGATCGACACGCACCTCTGCCCTGTCGAAACAGCGGGTACCTACGTACAGTCAGTCAGTTTTCCGCTACTTATTCCGGCTAGGTAAAAACAAAAAGGTCGCTGTGAGGTAATTAACGATTAGTAGGTTATCGTCGCCTTGAATGTTGCTGGTTGATTTCAATAACCTTCTGTTTTTTTTTTGACAAAACCGCAATGTATCGATGATATCGGTAAGTTTTTGTTGCAACAGGATAGGACACTATTAACTTTGTAATATAGGTTTCTTGACAAAAGTCTTGTCCAGAATTGACCAGCAAAAGTGGAGATGGATAGACCACATGATGAGAGAACACAGAGAGAAATGGTGTAAAATCGTAATTGATTGGTACCCTAGGACCTATAAACTCAGCAGAGGAAAACAGAAGAGATGGGAGGACGAGCTAAAACTTACAGCGGGTTACAAGCTGGAGGAGAGTGGCTCAAGATAGAGTACAATGAAAATTACTAGAGGAGGATTTTGCCTAGAGGCATGCTGAATTGAGGGACATACTCTAACTTGAATAACTGTAAAAAACTAAAACAATTCAAAATAAAGGGGTATTATTATTATTATATATATATATATATATATATATGGGGTTTCGTGCAAAATGTGGAATCTAGGCACAAACCCATAAAAACTCATTAAATCATCTTATAACACACTTGTAAAGTTAATTGATTCTTAGCACGTCCTGTGCCGGCTGGCATTGTACTACGATATGCCAAACATGCTTCAATGTTACCGCACACAGCTCACTATAAACAAAGCTCCTTCTACATGGAGATTAGCTTCGGGAAATAATTGCTAACGTTACGTCAACGGCCCACTTTCTGACAGGGAAAAGTCGGCCCACCTTGCAAACTGTTGAAAAATTGTGGTGCATTAGCACATCATCAACAGGACTTTTATTTCTGTTGAGTATATCGTTCGTGATATCATCGTTTATGAGACCAAAGCTCTAAATTAGTAGTTTACAATGATTTTGATGAAAATCGCCCATTAATTTCTTAAAATTCTGTTATTCGAAAGTTAAAAAGTGATGGCTGGGCTGTTTATTATCTATACTAATAGTAAAGCTGAAGAGTTCGTTTGTTTGTTTGAACGCGCTAATCTCAAGAACTGCCAGTCTGATTTGAAAAAATACTTTTGCGTTTGATACCCCAACTTTTGAGGAAGTTTTTTTTTTGACATCAGAAATTTAACGTCACGCTAGGGAGGGAGCCTTAGGATCCGAGCAAAAACTCGGAAAGAACGCTAAGCAAAAACAAAGTTACGTGCAGGCGAGGCGATGCGACGAAATGGGTCGGGGGAACAAGAAATTTCACGCGGACAAAGTCGCGGGAAGAACGCAAAGATAAAAAAACAACTAAAAGTGTACCTAATTAAATGTTTAGTTATATGACATAATGGCTAAACTGTCTGTGTAAGTATAACTATTTCATTCAATGTCAAGGCGTGACAATGGCAGCAGTAAAGTATTCGCGTTTATCGTAATTATCTCAAGGGTTAAATGTGAGGGAATCTTACTACAAGACTGAGTAAAGTTTTATTGTATCGACAGAAGAAATAATAATTATTATATGAATCATGTTCATGATGTAGGTACAGACGGAGACTATTCGTTGTTGACTAACAGTTGGATCAAGGGTGTGATAAAGAATTGTATAAACTGAATATGACAATATGGCTTCATTATTTAAGATTTTAATTTATGTAACAAAATATTATGCCTGCAGTTTGGCCCCGTGAAGGAAGGAAATTAACCCATGGAAACGTACTACTGGGATAAAAAGTATCCTGTGTCCTGCCCTGGTCGCGCGTTAACGGCTGGACGGATTTGGCACACAGCTAGACCATTAGCTGTGTGCCAAATCCGTCCAGCCGTTAACGCTTGAAAATGTAACAGACAGACAGACAAACAGAGTTACTTTCGCATTTATAATATTAGTATGGGTATCATTTTTATTTTAAACCAACAGGTATCATATTTTGTCAATGATATACGCTTTAATATCATAAGACAAAACATGTATTCCCAGTATCCCAGTCCCACGCAAGTCGAGTGGCGAGTTCAAACGAGGCACGAGGCACGTTAATCAACCTGCGACGATCAACTGAGTTTTATATTGTTTGCAGGGTTGGCGAACTGTTGTTTATCGCTAATTAAGAATTAATCTGGCTAATTCACAGCTGCATGAGGTTTCACAGACATGTCCTAATGGTTGCCAATCTCTGTGAATGTGATGATTTAGATATACGAAACCGAACAAAATATGTTTTAAGTAGTTTTTAAACCCATATTTTGCAGAGAACAATATTATAATTTGTTGTTCTACCGCACTTATTGGTTACTAGCTTCTGCCCGCGGCTTCGCCCGCGTGGATGTCGGAAATTATCCCACGGGAACGTGCTAACAGGATAAAATGTACCTATGTGCTTCCCCAGAATGCCATCTATCTCGCGGGCCCTTTGTGGCTAATTACAATAGAAAACCAATTGTGTCTCATTAGTGGTGATTAAGAGGGTACCTATATGATATCTTAACCTAAGTACCTACCTAATTAAAAAAAAAAAACTCAATAACAGAAAATTAAATACCTACCTACCTAAATAAACCTATTTCTGATGATAACTAATCTAAACTCAATAAATAAGCAAAATCCCTAAAAACTAATATCTATACGAATGACTAATCCTACCTAACAGTATTATAAAATAACCTACGGTCACTACGTACACTATCAAATATACTACCTATACTTTAAAATTAAAATCTATACCAACGACTTACATAAAAATAAACCTAAATAACTCTAAAAACTAAAAGGAATAAAAATGAACTCCATTGCGGGTGACTTAACCTACGACAAACTTATTATTTGCGGTTGGTGCAGTAATCGGGTCTAGGGATCGAACCGCAAAATTAAGTTTGTTTTTTATTGTATATACTTTTCCGGGATAAAAAGTACCCAGTGTGGTGCCCAGGATATTAAAGAATAATTATACCAAGTTTCAGCGTAATCGAACCGGTAGTTTTTGCGTGATGCCTGAACAAACAGACAGACAGACAGACAGACAGACAGACAGACAGACAGACAGACAGACAGACAAAAAAATTTTTAATCACATTTTTGGGTTCGGTGTCGGTCTAGTAACACGCCATAGCATTTATTTTTTTGATATTTTCAATGTACAGAATTTTCACTTCTACAGATTTATTATAAGTATAGATTAAGCCTTTTAAGGAAGTTTCTCGCCGACTGTTCGCCACTTCACGTGACCAGAGGGCTGGGTCATTCTTTGGCCAAAGAATTTGCATTGCCATGAAACGTGGCAATGCTGCCAGTCTTTCGGGCACGTTTCCGGATGACAGCGATTCGGACGAGTACTTCGACGCCGACGAGTACCTAGTGTAATTTGTTAGTTGTGATACATATTGTAAAATTTATATAAGTAATTTTTTTAATAATTAAACTTTCTGCAATCACGTAAAATATCATGTTTCCTTTATTGCGAAGAAAATTACTAATACCTACCTACTTACCTAGCTGTCTGTGTTATTAAGGTCGAGATGGAGTGATGAGTCTGTTATTTGTAATACTAACAATTAATTAAAACAACTGCACAAGTCGAGAGCTATTGTTTTAAAAATTAACCGAGTTTATGAGAACTGACCACGACTGCAGTGTTATTTTTTATATTTTGAAGGTCAATAGTGTTCTTATTATAACGCTTACCGTTATAGCTAAATGTGTTAGTAGCATGCGAGTTTCTTATACTGTACTGTAAATCTGTTAACATGTTGTTTATAAACTATGGATTCGCGTCAAGGATATCAGTGAAAAACTACGTCTTCTTTATTAAATTAATAAATTAAATAGTTAATTAAGTATATATTTTGTAAACCACCAAACCCTGGGAGGCTAGGATATAAGTTAACCTTACATAATCAGCCTATAATGTTCCCACTGCTGGGACACACGGCACACACACAAGCGTCCTCTCTCCGGGAGGGAGTGGGCTGTGATCCACCACGTGGGTCCAGTGCGGGTTGCTAGATGTTACATGTCTTAGAATTTTTGGTTCTAGGACTACTGATAGTGATCTTTATTCTTAGGAATTTAGTGAAGCAATACTTTTAGATATGTTTTTTATAATTATGATATAAATGGCAACTAAATCTTACCCTAACATTGTAAGGCCATGCATCATTCCTTAACCGTGATAGCCAAATGCTCTCGTTTCTGTTGACCGGCCAAGCGAAACCGCGGCCAAATATGGTCTACAGCAGACCGTTCTACTCATTTTGACCTTACTATCGTGACATGAAAGAAACTAAATTAACATATATTTCTATGGCAACGAAGAACCCAACACTATTACAAGTAATGGTTTGGTTTGAAATAGTCATTCGATTAGGAAATCAAAAAATATGTTATTTTTCTTTGAATAAGGTCCCATTTTAGCTCAAGTAACGATGTTTATACGCCATACTTTTATAATTCCCCCACGAAAAACGACTTGAATACATAAGAAAAGTGGATTTACAGTTTTGGTCTATTACTTTAATGTTAATGTGAGCTAGGATGCTATAGGATAACCGCAAACAATCAAGGCCACTAAACAAAGTTCAGACAAAACCAGTAGTGTACCATGTCCGCCGAAATAACATCGAATTTCAATTATTTTAATAGTCTCTTCTCGTAGAGTAAATAATCACGGATGCAATTCAAAATTCTTGTTTAAAAAAACGAACTACTAAACTGTCAGAATAAATATTTGGCGTTACCTACAAGAATAGGTTCAATTTTTTAATTCAACAGGCATCTACAAACTTGCTGCATGTTATAAGACAAAAACTTGCAATAAAAGACGAAAGGAACTATTAAGCTTGAAAGAAATGTCACAATTCTGAGTAACATTTTGAATATGACTTTAAAAGATTCAACTCAACGAGAGTTAGCTACTTCAACGCCTTGCAACCTTATTGTTCGTCTGCGAAACATACTGTCGATGTGGGAAATAGAATATTGCATTCATATTGGATTACCGCTGGCAACAGGGTCAAGGTGTAATGTGATGCAGCGGGTAAGGTCTGGTGATAAACCCGTCTGTTCAGTTAACCAGTTGTAGTAACCAGGTAGTTGCTACGTCGACGTAGACGTTCAGCCCAGCCAGAAACGCGTGACGTCACAGACCTTGAGAGTACATTCACTTAACTAAATCCTTCCGAAGCCAGGCATACCCGGACGTACATACATATAGTTGTATTATAATAATGGTGATAGTGATCAATCGTGACGTGACTGTGGTTCGTGTTGTGAAATGTATGTGAATGTAGTTTTTGGTTCACCATTTGACATTAGAACGGTTTGCTGTTATCTTTTCATCTGATAATTATGTATAGTATGTAGGCAACTTGCACATGTGGCCGGGTGGTTGAAACCGCAGGAATCATCCGCAAGGGCCTAGGTACGTTCGGTGGTCGCTGAGGGCGCAATAGGGTTGTCTACTGTACTCCTATGTCTAAGATCTTTTCAGTTACAATATCAAGGTTGGAATAGAATTAGTAGTGCCTTAAAATCCGATATAATCCCGACCTTTTTTAAGACCCTAGAAAGTTTTTTCCGCGTCTTTAATCAGGTATTTTAAATGACAAGGTTATGCGACGGAATATAAAATACCAAATGTCAATGAAGCCTTCATGCAAGAGACATGCGCACATTATCATTCACACACAGTTCCTTTGTTATTGTTTAGTTAGGCGCTAGTCAAACTACTGATGCCCTCATCGCTTATTACCTTGGCAGCACCGCTTGTTTACATTTTTCGATAACAATCGTATTGGAAATGTTTTAGATGCAAATTAATCATAAGTTGTATTAATTTCCATGTTTTCTTGATTAGGCTACATTTACGACTGATTCCTGTAAATATGCGGGTAGGCAGGTACTACAAGTAAACAACTGATCATTCACTTGGAATATAAAAACACTTACAGCCATGTAAGCTGCTAATTATTTCCTTTATAAGGTACATAATTAGCATATTATTATAATTCAAGCCTTGTTGTTTCCTTAAAGTCAATCTTGCCATGCAGCCGTAGCTAATAAAGTCAATGTTGTATGTATGGGCACGGACCCAATTAGTTGCTGATACACTAAGGACGTTGACGCGCCTCTTAATTCAGACAATCTTTGAGGTTCAATCAATTTGATCGTCTCTTTTTAAATAACGACTGCATCTGATCATCGTTTGTAGAAACGATTTCACTTTATATTGTCAAACAAGTTTAGTAAAGTTTTAGCCAACAGTGTCGTTTTAGAAAGGAATAGGGCGGCTGCACACGAGCGGCAGGCACTAGAAAGTGGCCGAGGATCTCACCTGCTCCGCATGAGTTCTTCCAGAAGTCGCAAAACTTGCTGCACGCACACATTTCGATGTACGTCACTTCGCACTAGTGCCAATGTATTTTTAAACTTCACTTGTACAGTTTCGCAATCCTTCAGCCGGTGCGCATTCACACGATCGCGTTAATGTGGACAGCTGAGAAAAACTTTATTCACGTAATAGTAAACAGTGGCGGCGTAAACATGTCAGCTAGCGGCTCAGATGCTCGCTTGTGTACCGTTGGAGCGAAGAAAGCGAGCGCGCGTGGTCGGGGCCGCGGCGGCTGTCGGCATCGTCCGAGCGAGCGGGGGCAGAGCGCGACGTGCGACCGGTGCGGGAGCCCTCGTGCGACTGCCGAGTGCCGAGTACAGGCGCCCGCAGCCCCCAGCCTCGCACGCAAACGCCACTTCACTCGGATATAATAAAACCGAGGAAATGCATAGATTTCGCGAGCAACGATGTGATTATTAGCGTTGATGGACGGAATCGACCGACGAAATTAAAGGCGCTTAAAAACGTGGAACAGCATGCGTCCACAGATGATTCACATAAGCGATTTCAGTGCGTGAGCCAGTTACTAATTTGTCGCACAATTTGTTTTTTTTATCAATTTACCCGCGCTCCACCGCAGTTTCGTTAGCTTATCACAAGACGTCAAGAGTTGAAATCAAATATTTTTAGCGCATTTTATTTTAGGTGTCGATATATTAGACAGTGAATGTAAACAAATATTAAGATAACTTACAAGACAATAAAATCTTTTCCGAATATTGTCGTACAAAAGAGTTCAACGCTCTACGACTGTCTACAGCCGTACGTGAGTCCGGAAGCGTGATCACAATGCCTGATATAGGCAGCGGTACATTATGGTATATTGGGCTTTTATTTAAGCATTCTTTACATATTTACCTTCAACATTTAAGTACGTACGTTCTTATAAAAAATGTTGTAAAAAAAATGGGGAACTGAAAATTATGTGCGGAACTATCGTCACATAAAAATTTCGATAAATGAAATATTACCATGAGGAAACTATCAGACAAATAATTTCTACTACGATACCCCGGTTTTCTTAACCTTTACATCCACTTTCGTCGACACACGTCCATACATCGAGCTCTGTATGGGTTTTTGTGTCTCGGTCTAGAACTGATCGTGCCGTGCACTCCTGCACAGGTTTTACGTTCAATTCCTTTAAAAGAAAAAGTAATGCTGCCACAATAGCAGTTAATCAAGTTCAATTTCTTACTTCAAGACTTTTAATTTATTATTATAGTTATACTTTCGGATAAACCCGATCTGAGTAATCTGTAACATAATAATAATATTATTATGTTACAGATTATTATGTTTTTAAACTATTCATGAATAGTTTTAAAACATGCGTCCATTGTCTTATTCTATTACGAATACACGTGTCATTTGTGAGCGAATTTTTGCACGCTCTATTTCCTTGGTTCTCGTTGCTGTAACACGTAGCCGACCCGTAGCGTACTATGCGTAGCAGGCCCGTAACGTACTACGCGCAGCCGACTCGTAGCGTTCAATTCGTAGCGTACTACGCGCGGCAGTCCATAGCGACTACCGCGTAGCCAACTGTAGCGTCTAACGCGTAGCCGACCGTAGCATGTAACGCGTAGTCAACCGTGGCGTTTAACGCGTACTCGACCCGTTACGAACTACATAGCCAAACCGTAATGTACTACGCAAAGCGGACCGTAGCATGTAACGGTATCCGATCTGTAGCGTAAGTACTAGAATATGATATTTGAGATGCACCAACACACAGGCCTACAACTATCTGTAGGCTAAAAAATCATTTCATTGGAATTATACCCGTAACGCAGAATCACTCGACACCTTATTTGGGGGTGCAGGAGCACCTGTGCAGTTCGTGGAATTGAATTTATTTGACTGACCAATTGGACCCGTCCACCTAGCTTCTGACGTTTAGGTATGTGAAATAAAGTATTTTGATTTTGAACACGTCACCTGTGTCGTCATGTCGTCTATAAACGATGGACCAACCAGGTGGCATCCACACTAATTGTTTACCAACACTGCGGTGATCCATTCATCGCGGGTGACTGTACCAAGCGTAGGATGAAAACAGATGATACATATCTACTGAATTTTTCCTAATCAACAGTTCGTAGAAAATGTTTTTCATTGCTACTAAATCATGGTACTGTAAACTTTCGTGCATGACTGTCTTATTGTTCGAGTGGGTAATTGTTATGTTTATATTGAGTAGGTTTATATATGTACCTACAGTCACCTACATACCTTGATTACAAAACGACTGTTCTAAGGTGTTTAAAAAAAAGCGGTCAAGTGCGAGTCGGACTCGCACATGAAGTACCACCGAACAATATTTACCTCTACACCTTTTTTTTTTAAATACTTTTGTAAAATACTGGTATTCAGTTAGACTGGAAGCACTTTTTCAAACAATACCGGGGTGTATTGTTTGAAAAAGTCTAGGCAGATGATGACTTAAGAAAAACACGTTTCTACGACCCCGTTTTTAATTAATATAAATTTAATTAAAATTATATACAGGATAATTTTTTATTCAGTGCGTAAATTTTTACAGGGTGTTCTACCCATGAATATGAACAACATTCACTATGGGACCATCTCTGAAATCACGAAAAAAAAATCAGCAGATTCATACATTTTGGTCGAGTAGGTATTGAACTTTTATAAGAAACAGCTGATTTTTTTTTTGTGATTTCAGAGATGGTCCCATAGTGAAAGTTGTTCATATTCATGGGTAGAACACCCTGTGAAAATTTACGCACTGAATAAAAAATTATCCTGTATAAAATATTTAATTAAAATTTTTTGTTGTTATAGCGACCATAGTAGTACACACTCTGTGAAAATGTCAAGTAGGTACCTATACGGTTCAAAAGATACAGCCCTGTGACAGACGGACGGAGAGACAGCGAAGCCTTATTAATAGGTTCCCGGCGCCACCCTTTAGATA
Organism: Apamea anceps; assembly: GCA_951799955.1. Lineage (NCBI taxonomy): Eukaryota > Metazoa > Arthropoda > Insecta > Lepidoptera > Noctuidae > Apamea > Apamea anceps. The sequence continues at coordinate 9,022,920 of OX637515.1, read as the reverse complement.
CAGAACCCTAAAAATGAGGTACACCGAATTCTCGTAGGTTGTTCTTATCCAGTGTAAATTAACGTTTAAGATATTATTTTTTTTTGAGAGCAATGTTGGCCCAGAGGTATCAGTCGTGACTTACGAGTTGTAGGTCAAACCCAGACAGGCGTTTTACTTTGTGTAAATTAAGATGTATTTCACCACTGCTCTTAAAACGGTGAACGTTGTGAGGAAATCGGTACGTCCTAGAACCAAAAATTCGAAGGCATACAATGTCACATCTATCAACCCGCACGGGCCTGGGTGGTGGCTTACGGTCCACTCCCTCTCACCGAGAGGAGGCCTGTGTCCCAGCAGTGGGAACGTTCTAGGCTGATTATGATGACGATGATGAATACTTTTCCAAAATTAAATTTATTACCAGCGAACATACCACGGAAGAACCAAACGCCACTAATTTGTATTTAATAGCATCATATAAAGCCTAAATTAAAAAGACTTCCGTATTTGTTTAATTTAATAACTGACTTTAAGCGACATAAGCGACAAATTAATCTTTCGTGAATGAATAACCAAAAAAAGATAAATAGGTAGTACATGACTCTATGAGTCAGTTTGCATTATGTTAGTGAACCTATATTCTATGTTACGGGTTTGGTTTCCGCACTTAGTCCTTCAGGTGGACCATTGTGCGTTTTAGTAAACCTATGTTTAAGATTAAATTCCAATGAAACTAAATGCGATCAGGTGGCGTATTATGACGGCTTAATGCCATCATAATTCCAGTGTAAGAGAGTGATGGAGCTATACATACCGATGGCACCATCCCTTTTTCGCACTGGAATCATGATGGCATTAATACTTCGTAATACGGCCCCAACACTTTATTGCAAATTTAAAAGTAACTCTGTCTATATGATACCTTTTCACGCCTCACTGAACGGATTTCCATAAAATTTGGCAAGGGAATAGATGGAAATCTGATAAAGGACATAGGCTACTTTTTGTCCCTGTAATACGTTCCCGTGGGAGTTTTTTAAAAATAATGACATTGACAGCTCTTGAACGCGGTTTACATGTGCTGATCGCGAACAATTTCATTATTTTTTTAAGTAAAAACGTTGCCCCACACTAGGAATTTCTCCTGTATCGTGGGTGCGTTTACAAACATTTAAACTCACATACACAAACAGCCAGCCCCGTAACAACTACTTGTAGATCATACAAATATTTGTTCAGTGCGGGAATCGAACCCGCGACACGCAGCGCAGCAGTCAATCGCTTAACCACTGCGTCAACTGTGTATTGATGCAATATTCGCACTTAGTTGAACTAAGGTTAAACTAACAATTAACCGTAGTCAGTGGTCAAGCCTCTGAATAGTTAACTTGCTGTCAAATCACTTTTGCTACAGAGATAGGTTAGCCAAAACATGATTGACCAATCAAATCACTTAACATGAAACTTGACCACAAATAAGATAAATATCCATTGTACGCTTATATGATTTGTAACGTGATGACATTATCGTGGACGTTCATGTCCACGCCCATAAAATGTATGGAAATACGTGCAGGATAAAACGTAATCGTAGACTTATATTAGCATACATTTTACTTCCCTGTGGTGTCATGAAGTGGACGTCCACGTCCACGATACTATCATCACGTTAGAAATGATAAAAGCGCACATTCAGTAGCAATGAGCGGTTTAGACGCATACTGACCAACATGTAGGTATTGGTGACAATATCGCAGAAGGACCAAAACGCGAAATAACCAACACGCAAAATAACCAATACGCAAAATGACCAATCTCAATTACCCATATTGACCAATCTTCTTATGGACCTATATTAATGACGCAAAATTACCAACATCAAATATACGCTTAAGAGCCAAAGACTTTCAGTTAGGTACACAAGGAGTGACAAGGGAGCTTTTTTATGTGAGAAAAGTTTTTTCTTTGTTTTCTTTTATAGACACAAACACATTGATATATTTGTAAAGTATTCTATTATTTTAATTATTGTGAATGTGAAGACTATGTGGCATTTTTTTCTCGCTTTTCTGTTAGTTTTGTCATGGTCTGGCAGTTTGAGTAATTATGTGGTCTACCCAAATGTCCTTTTTTTGGTATTTGTGAATCGTTGAGCTCCGTTTTGAATTGAGCTGCACGATTACTGACAAATGCGTGCACTGTTTGTCCAGGTCCTCTCAATCTGTGTGGTTCTTTCCTCAAAAGACCATCTCAGACATCGATCTACATGGTCTTTATGATCTGACCAAGACTATGTCTGGACTTTAATAGAGACTGTGCCCTCTGAGTTTATTTCGACCTTTCTTCTCTCAGATAGGAAACGCCGACCCCATCTAGTTTTTAAAATATGGTTTACGTGTAAAGTGATTGTACAGACGCCAGCACATCAAGTTACTACAGTCTGTCAAATTTCTTTAATAGATTTTCAACTTTAACACTGACGCATTAAGGTTCAAGGTTGATTGGGAAAATTTGACAGTTTCGGGTAGCTTGACCTGCTGGCGTCTGTACTAATCTGCTTACAAAATAAAATCATTTATCATAGATAATATACTTTTTTTATTTTATTTACTAGGTATCATCTGCCTAGCCTTTCCCCAACTATGTTGGGGTCAGCTTCCAGTCTAACTGGATGTAGCTGAATACCAGTATTTTACATGAAGCTACTGCCTATCTGACCTCCACAACCCATTTACTGGATAATACAAGTACGATACCCCTTGGTAAGACTGGTTGTCAGATTTTTTTATCAATTCTATTGTCCAACAGTGGACGACTGTATCTGTCATTTCACGTGTGGGTCATTTAGCGTATTGGTCACTAAGCTTGTTTGTCATTTAGCGATTGGTCATTTCGCGTATTTATGACGGAATTAGTCAAAATGCGTCGTAATGCAATGAGCAAGTTTCTTATACGATGTGTCACTTTTCCTTTAAATTTTAACGTGAAATTCGTTCATAAAATAAAAGCTTTTTTGCGGAGTCTTTCGTAGGACGGGTACAGATTATGATAAAGTACTATAGAATCACGTGTCTGTAGTTGCAAGGCTTCGCGGGTATTAAATGTCTTCACTACGCTAAACAATTTTCCTCTAAATTAACTTAGTCGTCCCGACATGCACGTTTCTTCGCGAAAGACTTTTATTGGTATTAATTGGACGATACAAGTCTACAAAGACGGGATAATGCTAATTGATTAAAAAAACCGGTTATTCTCAACTATACAGGCTGGCAGGGACATCGACGCGCAAACTGAAACCATGAATTCAGTACATGATACCCCCAGTATAGAAATTTTACGTGGTTATTAAAAAAAAAACACAGTTACGTCGCATTTTTCGAATATATAAAGCAACTAGGCTGTTTCATTGAAAATAGCAATATCTATGCGGTCAAAATATATGTATGGAACAGCGTATTTTTTTTCAACAATAAACTATCGATCTCAATCTGAATAATTTTGAATGATATTGCAGATCCATTGCTTTAGGTATATGTTCGAGAAATGTGTCTGCTCAACAACGTAAATAACGCAATGAATATTCTTGAACTGTCAAAATGGAACCCATTGATAGTGCGTTACGCAATTACCCCACTGATCCATGGGTACTGTTTCCTTGTCGATGTCCCTGCCATCCTGTATAAATGAAAAGGAAGTACTGCAAAGAGTATTCTCAGAGTAGTCTTATAGGAAACGCTGACCAAATCTACTAAATTTTTAAAATATGATAACGTAAAAGTGTTTGTACAGATCTACTTACAGAATTAAATCATTACTAAAAAAGTAATAAAAATGAAACCTGAAGAGGCCAGTACGTAATTAAAATGTTTAGAAAGGAAATCCTATATGAATCGTGTGAACAGCCCATTTGTCAACGCTAAACATTTGTATTTGATTAATCCGATAGCCTAACGCGACCAAATCACCAGGGAATTTTGTTTAATTAATATGAATTAATTAACAGATACTAACCAGAGGCGCCATTCTCGTAATTTTAAGACCGTTCATAATCTGAAGGCCAATTCCCGCAATTAAAAACGTTCAAAATCTAGTCGCAATCTCATCTCAGCGACAATGAATGTCAAAAACTTGTCAAAAATGTAGGGGCATTAGAGGTGTTTTTGACAGATTGAGACTGAGATCAGACTGTGAACGTTCTTATTATTACGAGAATTACCCCTCTGATATCAGTCTCAATCTGTCAAAAAATACTTCTAATTTCCTTGCATTTTGACAAGTTTTGACATAATTTGTTTGTCGCTGAGATGAGACTGCGACTAGATTTTGACCGTTTTAAATTACGAGAATTGGCGTTCTGACGTATAATGAGCATACTAACCCATATTAACAAGTTACATAGAACTAGCCTCTGCCCGCGTCTTCGTCCGCGTTTCTTGTTCGCCCGACGCACCTCGTTATGTTATTATTTCGTATTCGCTTACCGTTCATTCAGACTTATGTTTCTTTTGCTCGGCTTCTTCGGGTCCAATCCAAAAAGCAATCATGCTTGGACAAAAAAAATATTTTAGCTTTTGATAGCCTTAAAAAAAAAAGCCTAGCCAACACAGATAGTAACAAACCATATTACAAGTAACATAGAATATACAAAACGTAGTCAGTAAGCCTACGTACGTGTATTGTACCGCCCATGAAGGTCACTCAGTCTCTTATAGAAATCGGGAAGTGTTTTCTGATGACGTAGTGGTTTACGACTGCCTCGCAACCGACGGCTTTAAAACTGTTAATGAGGCTGATAAATATAGCTAATGAATGAATGAGTTTACTTCCTTATCCGTACATATCCTTACGCAGTTATCTAATCATTTTATGTCATCATCAGCCGAGCCTTTTCCAAACTATGTTTGGGTCGGCCTCCAGTCTAACCGGGTGCAGCTAAATACCAGTATTTTACATGAAGCGACGGCCTATCTGACATCCACAACCCAGTTACTGACTGATATGTTAAGACTAGTTGTCAGACTTACGGGCTTCTGACCCGTAACGAATGCCAAAGATGCACAAATGACAGCTGCGGGTCTAACTGCTTGACGTGTTTTCTGAAGCACGAAGGGGTTTTGATAATTATGTAAAGATGATCACCCATCCACGAACTAACCGCAGCAAGCGTAGCTTAACCTGATCGATCGACCCGTGCGCCTTTTATTATTTAGCCACATGAAATTTTACGAAAATTAGAGGAATTGCTAATGATCTGCTGGGAATTCAGGAAATGAATAGCTTTTAGAGGTATTACTTAAAGTGGCCTTTTTAGGCCCCCCGTACTTCTAGAGATTATCTGCTCCTGCACCTCGGCTCCATATCCTGATCCAATTACAATCTTACAAACTTTATTTGTAATATAGAGACTTTACCTCTTTGTATTTGTAGATATCGGTCGAATGTCGTGAATGAAACCAGTTACGGCTGTTACAAGTATAAAACTATGTAATTGGACTGTCCGTAATTAAAATAACCCACCGACCTACGCATTTATCTTTAGCAGCAACACAACATACTTAAGAAAAAAATAATCGGTTGCCCTACCAAGGTCAGATAATGACCGCCATTTATTAAAAAAATACTTTACACACAATTTGTACGGTCTGGCATGATTGGGAGCCGTTGTTAAAAGGTTTACTTATATAAAATTTCAAGTTATCGATGATAGGTACATTGATACTTAAATGTCTTCGCAATAGGTATTCATGTACATATCTTTATTTCTGTTCCAAGATCTTAGAAACATAACACACATACATAATCAGCCTTGAATGTTCCCACTGAGAGGAGGCCTGTGTCCCAGCTGTGGTATCTACAATACAATGTACAATTATGGACCCTGAAGGGCACAAAAAGCAAAAGTAAAAACAACATATTTTTTAATAAAAATGTGGAAACAACAATTTTCGAGACATTGGCAAGCGGTTGGTCGACTCTTCAGGTGATCACAGGGCTGGCCTAGTTTTTGGCCAAAGAATCAGCATCGAATTTTGATTCTTTTTCCGCTTTTTAACCGACTTCAAAAAAGGAGGAGGTTCTCAATTCGAGGGTACGTTTTTTTTTTAATTTTTTTTGTGTGTTTGTTACGCGATTACTCCGCCAATTGTGGACCGATTTTCAAAATTCTTTTTTTGTTCGAAAGGAGATACTGCTGAAATGGTCCCATAGAAATTTCATCAAAAACGGTTCAGTATTTTGGTTTTTACACCAAAATTACTGGTAAAAATTACAACTTAAAAGTGAAAAATAATAACTTATTTCCAAAAAAAAAAAACAACCGACTTCCAAAAACGACACTACATAGTGAAAAATAACTTTAATTTCGGAAGTCGGTGGTAAACAACAAAAATGCGAACCCAACGACACCGACTTCCGAAATTAAAGTTATTTTTCACTTTGTAGTGTCGTTTTTGGAAGTCGGTTGTTTTTTTATGCAAAAAAGTTTTTTATATACCTATATATGTGTCTCGTATTATTAATATTATTTAATATACAAGCGGACATGGCAGAAGTCGTCCTGCCCGAGAGGGTCCAATTGTGTTTTCAAACCAATTAATTCCAAACATTAATTAGGTAGGTATGTTCACGAAGAAATTTCAAGAGCGAGCGACCACCTTGATCTGGCTTGACGATAACCTCTCGCCACAGAGGTTCATTGTCGTCATATTTAATGTTGTGTACTACAATCGTACTGATATCTAGAAAGCCGGAGACAACCCCGGCTGCGGAGATAAGCCCACTATATCAGGAATGTAGGAAAACACGATACTATGTAGTTGACTTTAAAATATATTTTTGTAAGTCATAAATTTTATCCCCGCTATTGTGTAATAGCTGCCAGAGCGCTCGCTGATTGTGTAGTGTCTCGTTTTGTTTAAAAGAGTGACCGTGGAGTTTCTTGCCGGCTCTTCTCCATAGGAAACGACCATTTGGAACCGTGCTTCTGACGTTTCATAAGTGCCCACATAGGTTTATGTGAAATAAAATATTTTGATTTTGGTTTCCTAGATGTTAATGCTGTCGGTGTATATTCATAAGATAATATTTCGAGGCACGTTTAGTCTGAAGGTTTAGCATAAGGCTTATGAATTCAGCCCTGAAAATATCGGGCATTACCGAAGGATTAGAAGCCTCAGCCTAAAATCCGTTCGAATACACAGATTAAAAGAGTTCTCCAGACCGTGTTTCGGTCATGGCTGCCAACCTCAACCTTCAGCGCGGGAGATATTATAGTGCACAAGTGTGTACACAGGCACAGGTACAGTCCCTCTTCCCTCGCTCTCATAGACCGATGGGGCGGCACGCAATCCAACATGACCGGAGAGAGATCAGGCGCAGGACCAACGGCTTAACGTGCTTTCCAAGGCGCGGGGGTTTCACAACCGCCAACTTCCAAACTTCAGGCTGTTACTAAGGAATTCCTAATGGGAAAACCCAACAACACTTTGCCAGACCTGGGAATTGAACCCAGCCACGGTCAGCAGTCGTGCTTGCGACCACGAGACCAACGGGAACTAGATTATGTTGGATGAGGAACTCAAATACATAATTTTGTTCAGATAAAATGCTTTTATAGATTATTTTACTTTGAATCGGTCATTAAAAAGGCGGAACAGTGAAACCGTAGGAAGTAAGGGACTCGGTAGAGAGCGTAGGTGTTCTGTTAACGTTCAATTTCAATTCCTAACTCGAGTTTGTATAAAGCCTCGTCTTCATTACCCTAACCATCACGAACAACGAATGTGAGCATGTTTGACTGCTGTTACCGCGAGTACGCGCTTACCATCACCAACAAAATATGCTGATCATTTTAGAATTTCAATTGTATTCATATTGTAGAACTCTGATTATTGATATTTCTATCATGAGAGAATGAATGACAACAGGATTTGACAGTAGTTCCTAACCCAGATGTGTTTTTGCCCGTCCGTAAAATTTAATTAGACACTTGTTTTGACGGATCAGCTACTTTCGGACGGGTCCGCATCCTCGATGATAATTATAATTATAATAGTTTGTAACATGTAAGTTATAACAGGAAAGTTTTGTTTCATAAAAATAATAATAATATTATCCCTGGACATTTCACACAGCGCCATCTAGTCCCAAGCTAAGCAACCTAATGCTTGTGTTATGGTAACAAGATGGTTGATAAACTACTTATATACATTTTTTTTTTGTAAATACATACATATTATAGATAGAAAAACACCCAGACTCGGAACAAATACATGTAGGTCATACAAATATTTGTTCCGTGCGGGAATCGAACCCGCGACACGCAGCGCAGCAGTCAATCGCTTAACCACTGCGCCAACCGTGCCGTCTTCGCCAAAGCTCTCTTTCTGAAGCTTCGGGCTCGTTAACGTTCAATTCTGGAGATCTACTCTCAAAGTCAAAATACTTACACGCGAACTACGAATTACTATATTATATTATTATATTATATTATTATTATTATATTATTATATTATATTATTATTATTATTATTATTTTTTTGAATACTTAGCGGAATACTTACTTACGACGACTCAAAACAAGTATCTAATTCAATTTTTCGGACGGGCAAAAACACATCTGGAGTAGGAACGTGGCTGTCACATCGTGTTATCATTCATTCGTAGTTCGGACCCCGAACTAATCTAATGGCCGAAGTTGCGGATTAGGAGGTGCTCGTAACTTTGGCCACAACTTCGTGAGTATGCATTAGACCCCCAGCATCGGTTCCACGCGCGTAATGAAGACGCAGCTTTATAATTTACCCAAAAGAGTATATGCGTATACAATTTGAAGTTTCAATGAAACCGACATTGTAAACAGGATATATACTATACATTTTATAGCAACGAAAATAAATAACACGTTATTTAGTTATTTTAAGCTGACTTTGATGAAACATTTATTTAGCATCTTTGTTTTTGAAGCTGGTTCATTTAACCTGTGATTTTAACTTGAGTTACGACTTTATATTTTTTACACTGTTTAATTTACTTTTGATCTTTGGTATTAACATTGATTCATATAGGTATTATTAGTGAATAATGAAGGAACAAACATCTAGCGTGGTGATTGCGTAACACACTAACAATAGCAATGGCTTTCATTTTGACCATTCAACGACATTCATTGCGTTATTGAGTAGACAAATTTTTCGATATGTTCGAAAAAATTGTGCAATGGATAAGCAATATCCTTCAAAATAATCGAGATTATGATAGTTTTATCATAAATCATAATTATTAAAAATCTTAAAACAAGAAAGAAGAAACGAATACAAAATGTATTAATTACGAAGCAGTATGTGTATACAAGAACTATATTTACTTCCTCCATCTGTCGTGTCTATATGTTCAGTAGGTTTACTTAAACTAGCCAGATACTTATCAAATTAACACTAAAACACAACTACCTATAATAACCCAATGACATCATAGATAATGGCCGGTTAATTGACTTGTCTACCTAAACAATATTGGAACAGAAAATTGATATGTAAGGCCGACTGTTTGCGCATAAGTATGTACCTACCTATGTAGTCTTAAAAGCCTTTACTATGCAATGTGGTGACGACAATACGACAATAAATAAAAATACTGGCAATGCACACGAGCATGGGACATTTCGGCATGGGGCATTTTTAATGCATAGGAATATTTTGGAAATATCAAATAAAATATCAATAGTCTCGAAATTAAAAAAAACTGTATTTTTCATACAAATTAAATAGCAGTGATGCGCCGACTATAGGTCTTTGACTCTCTACTACTCCTTTGACTATAGGTCTACTCTGACTATAGGTCTTTAGGATCTTTGACTTTCTACAGTGACTAAACTATTGTATAAGTTTGATTGAATTTTCGTATGCAGACTGGGAACGTCAGTAGAAATACGCAGTTTAATTTAATAGTCGTATTGTCGTCTCCGCCTTGTCTAATATTCTAAGAGAAAATTATTATTGCCAGAAGCAAGCATTTGTTATTGGCTCAACATCAACTGGCATTATCATGCGTCATCGCTTGAAAGAGTCCTAGAAAGCAAGGGTATACCCTTGCTTTCTAGGACTCTTTCAAGCGATGAAAGTACGTCAAGGAAAGTACGCCAAGAAGGATTTTAAATATTGCAATTATCGACTTTAATCAATCTTTATTACCCGGTTACCTAACCATTCTACGTCGTCAATAAGCAATTTAAAGCCATTAAAATATAAAAATACTGCCACCATTTACCTACCTGTCAATGATCAGGAAACAGGAAAAAAAAAAGATATAAATAGATAGGATGGAGGTTGATTTTCCGCAAATAAAGTAAAAATAATATCATCTTTCTAATGAACATAATTATGTTAATTCTAACAATAGCGCCGGTGGTTTTTCCTTAGTATTGATTCTGTATATCGTTGATTGCGGTTCTCATTTTCTTGATATTTAAACCTCATTAATTCCTATCCTAATCACGAAGTCTGACGTTCAATCGTTTTCGTTACTCGTCTCTCACGAGTGAATTCATCAACCCGTCTGTCATTGTTGTATTGAAATATTAGTTAGTGTTGTGTAAGACCTACCTATGATTTATACTGATAGTGTATTGATTGGCATCGCCTAGACCAAGTCCTTTCTAGGGGGGGAATTTCACCAAACTTTTATACCAAGATTAATTCTTATCATGAGAATCATGTTGAATTTTTGACAGTTTTTCCACGGATAAAATATATCGGACTTTAGTCAACTCAGCCCTTAGTCCGTCAACAAAGATACGGGCCCATCCGAAAGTAACTGAACCGTCGAAACTTCAAAGTGTCTTATACATTTTTACGGACGGGTAAAATCACATGGAGTGGGGGAAAACTGTCAAATCGTGTTGACATTTATTCTTAGTTCGGGCCCCGAATTAATCTATGTCCCTAAGTGTTACGGAGTAAGAAACGCCCGTATCGGCGGCCGAAATTACAGATATCTTGCTTAGGGATTAGACCCCTAGTTGTAAAAGACGTGAAAGTCATCAAAAGTTACGGTTTAGGTTTAAAGAAACTTTATTCTAAATAAAAACATAACATGTCACTGGCTTGAGAACAACAATAATCATAATTTAAATTTACAAAAAGTTCGACATCGGTTTACGTTGAAGCCTCCAAGTGAAAAGATACGTACGGCTCACCACGTTACCTTACCTTAAACTATAGCCTGTACGATCTATTGTTGTATATACATAGCTGGTGCCAACACGGACAAAAAATGGCCTTCACATTCAAAACTCGACTTGCCGATACATTTTTTCCTGCTCAGATAATGTTATAGGAATTTAGCCCGATATCGTCGTAGTTCTAGGTTCTAGTACATACCTATCTGGCAGACATGGAAGTGTGGCGTGGCAGCCATGGCCCCACCACGGATACTGTCCTGACTATCCGACCTGCGTCGCCAACTCGCATCACTTACCTGTAACAAAAGCATGAGAACATTAATAAACCGACTCTAAAATTGTGTGTGAATTAGTGTTAATTATATAGACTGTTAGTGTACCAACACATTTATGTACACATCTGCCGAAATTAGGTGGATCACACACTGCAACGTGCCACGCACCGGGGCGCAGATAGCGCGCCCTCGCGCGTGATTTTTTACATACAAATTCAATAAAAATGCGTTTTCGGGGAATTTGGCTCCGTTTTCCGCGCCCCGTCGCGTGGCATTTTGTAATGTGTGATCCGCCTTACTCGACGTAAACTTCGGCACTATTACTTTGCAATGCTTTTTACATTAGGTATGATACATAAGGCTGAAATTGCGTTGCGTAATTTTCATAGAACTCATAGTACGCGGAATCTCTGCCGCATAACAATAACATTACGGAGCAGATTGCTGTCGGTCGATGACATCGACCATTTAGATGAATCCAGTGTGGAGTAGGGACGATGGATTATGCTTATCAACCGAACTTCGACGATAATAGAAGGATTATAAAAGGGGCTCGTGGCTAAATAATAACAGCCGCACGGGTCGACCAATGGTTAAGAGCTACGGTTGCCACGGTCGGTTCGTGGATGGGTGACCATGTATTATATATCGAAACCCCACCGTGCCTCGCAAAGCACGTTAAGCCGTGGGTTCCGGGTGTCGTTCGTAGATCTTTGACATTCGTTACGGGTAGTCAGAAGCCTAAAAGTCTTACCAATGGGTGTCTTGTTACCCAGTAAATGGATTGTGATGGTCAGATAGGCATCCGGTTAGACTGGAAGCCGACCCCAAAAATAATCTAGAAAAGGCTAGGCAGATTGAATCGATATTCGATTATGTTATATTTTGAGGTGTCGACTGGTCGATGTCGGTTGACAGAAATCTAGTTAAACATGTTTTAGAAGTAAATGATAAACGAAACAAGTACTCACAACATGTATTATACATGTTTAATTATTTTAAATATTATATATTGTTATTTTAAGAGTAGACTTGTTTACTTAGCATACCTATGTAATTTATATTTTTATAAAGCTGTACGTACGCCCAAGAAGTAGTCGCGCGATTCCGAGTTTCAGACCCGTTTGTGCTGGTGTTAAGACCACTTACAAAAATACAATTTATTAAATTCGGGAGAGCCTGTGTTAAAGATTTGATTTATTCCTAGTGTGATTCGCAAATTAAGATGGCGGCCTAGTTACCGGCCGCCATCTTAATTTGCGACACGAGAAGCCTTCAAGAGGTCCTTGACTGTCTGATGGACCGTGCAGGGGTGAGAGTTTTGCTCGCTCAGCAATGAGCCATGCGGTTGTCCACAAACACAAAAATCGGCATTTTTACTAAATCTTTTGCTACTCAAACAGCCGGCTGTTTATTTGTTACATTAAAATTCATATCACGTTGCAAGCTGGAATTGTTATGTGCATCATACACGCATGTATCAATCACGAACACAACTAGGTACGGTTCGTCCCCTACTAAAAGGAACTCTAAACCGCCATTATAAGCATAAACACGGCCTCGTCACTCTGACTCTCGGGATATAACGGCAATACTCACATATTGTAGCATCCAATAAGCTGTTGAAGAATACGATTTTTGTTCTAAAACAACTATATTTTCCTCAATGGTGAATGGCCGAATACGCCCGGCAAATCTAAAACTGCTACAACTATTAATAAAATGCTAATTAATCTGATATTATGAATATCTGATTCAAACTTGTTTGCTTACTTGTACAGGGTGGGCTACTTGGAGGTATACAACTTTTTTTTGTCGCCATTTTGTTTTGGCGGCAAATTATGACAGTCGTTTCATGAAAATTATTTTGTGTCGATACGGCAAATTTGTTATGGAGCGTTTTACGACTGAACATAGTGTTTTAATTATTAAAACATTCTACTCAAACAATAACTCTTATAATGATTAAATTTGAGCAGCATGGCATTGTAACAGATAAAGCAGTTTTCTTACATCAAGTAAATCAGTTGGGCTTAGGAATCATGTGGTTCCACAAGACGGGGTCACATGTCTTACGTCACGAGCCACAATCGAGATATTGGAAAGAACATTTCCGGGTCGATTAATTTCGAGAAACGGTGACATTGATTGGCCCCAAGATCCCCGGATTTAACAGCTCCTGACTTTTTTTGTGGGGCTATCTAAAGGGACGTGTCTATGCTAACAAGCCAATAAAGTTTCAAGAATTAAAACAAAATATCTGAGACACAGTCACTGAAATAACGCAAGAAATGTGTGAAAATGTCATTAAAAACGCAGTGAAAAGGGTTCACATCTGCCATGCTGCTAAAGGTGGAATTTGTCTGAGATTATTTTCCAGACTTTATTGCTGCCCTAAATACTATATTTAAATAAAAATACTTAACAATTTTTATATTTCATAGAATATAAAAATAAAGTGTATATCTCTTATTTGCCCAACCTGTATAAGATCCAGTTTTCACATTGTGGTTGTTTAAAAAAACGACAGTTTTGACCTTCCTCATCAAACATCGAAACCGAAACTATTTTTGCGTAGACTCGCTGTGCGAATTATGTAATAATAACGTCAAATCAAAAAATCATTATTTATAATTTTAATTCTGAATATAATGTAAAAAATAGAAAACATCCGTAGCTGGATAAGATGTATTATATTTATGTAAAAGATTACCTAGGTAGTAAGTAGTAGTTTTTTGGCCCGCTTTGTAGGAGGCTGGACACGGACTTGTTAATAACAAAAATTCAATACAAAGCAATAGTCTCGCCCTCTATGTCATGGCACGGCAATGTGGGTGTACTATAGTTACACTTATGCCTAACCCTTCGAGGATTACAGGCCTCAAGTTATAATAATAATAATAATAATAATCGTTTATTTGCCTGAAATATGGTGCTTACAGATGTCATAATACAATTCATAGTACTTCATATTCCGCCTACTATATTCAGCATGCAAATTTTTGATGTGCCATGATATATGATATGAGTTACGAAATAACATAACAGTAAATCTCGCCTGTGATTCCCTGAAGAGTGAGGCAAAGGTGTTTAGGTACCCGGTGCGGTCAACGACACATCAAGGTATGCGTTTCCAGTTTAAGACGGACCTAGGCCTAAACCCTCGCCTTAAAATGCGAGGTCAGCTTAAATTGGTTTACCTCGCTTGGTTTATTGGCTGACCTCGCACCTGATTGGTGGTAATGGCTGATGTGTCAAATGGCTGATGTGTCAAATGGCATCGTGATTACACTGCTACACATTGACAGTTTTTTTAATGTTCGTTACATTAAAAACATAGATAGGTATTCGGAATAAGGTTCTTAGGGAGAGATAAATTGGATAAATTGCCCGGAAAATTGGAAAATTCTATAAAAACTAATTGCTTTTTATAGGGGAAATGAAATTTAGACAAGACAACGTCTGTCAGTAAATCCAATAGTTAATTATAAAGTTACCTATAGTAATCCTATCTCCCACACAAGTACTAGGTCGACATGAATAACGAGGACATATAATAATAATATAACAACTGACCGTTATTCTTGTGTTCGATAACAATTACTAGTATCTAATGTGTAACGAGAACATGCTCTTCAGCATAAAATGGTGGCGTAATTACTTAACGCTTATACCTTTTGTTGTTATACCATTCAATTATGAAAGAAATAAGCTGTGTTAATACATATGGAGGACGCAGTTTTCTTTGAATCGTGATGTAATATGTTGTACAATGGTGTCTCGTGACGTGTAGGTCGTAAAAAGTATCTCTGATTAGAAAACCACTTCATAAGTAGTTTATGGGTGATTTCCAGATTTTTGATTGGTATTAAAGTTGGTATATCTACGTCATGAATTGATGACGAACTCAGAATATTTGTCATCCTAGTCGAGTTGTAAGCATAACTTTTGAGAAAATACATTTTAATTTGACGCGATTCTACACCTTGCATTGTATTTTACAATTCTTTAAATTGCACACACAACTATTTTCTAAATTAAATCAAAACAGTTCCTGCACTCTAATTGCGTAACACACAATCAATAGTAATCTGAATCATTTTGAAGCAAATTGCTAATCCATTGCTTCATAAGTTCGAAAAATTTGTCTGCTCAACACATTAATAACGCAATGAATGTTGTTGAACTGTCAAAATGAAACCGATTCCGATTAATTGTGTGTTACGCAGTTAGGGTGCTGGTTGCAAATTATTTACCCACAACTAGCAGTAGACCTCGAAAACTAAATCTCCTCTAATTTTCAAGTTAACTGCAAATGGTAGACCGCGTTCAGTCAAAGATTATTTTGTCTTTTCCGGAGCAGCCTACTAAACATAGGAATATACTAGATGGCATTTGTTTTCAGTACAAATTGGAGGGCAAAAGGTTGCTCTTTTGCGCGACAGAAACTGGGAACATTAAAATAAAATAGAGTCTGAATAGACTAACTTTAAAATAACTAACAACAACAACTAACATTAAAATAAAATTATTAGAGAATTCTATATACTTACTTAAATATGTTTTTTTAATACTTTTTTGTTTAAATAATAAAAAAATCAAAAGCACTAAAAATGATAGGTAAACTTGGCTATAGTTATATAGTTGTATAGTTTAAAAATCCAAATCCTACCTTGCCAATATCAATTCATTCACTGTTACAAAAGTTCGAGGTCAATATCTCCAGACTCTACTAGGTATTTCCATAAATTAGCCTGTGCCCATTTTCTGGGGTATTCGTTATACGTACCGCGGTTTATCTCTTCGATAGTGCTATAATATATATACATATTATAGGTTCGATATCCTGACAGATTGCGGTTGTGAACACTCTTTTAGGGGTACTTTGGTAAGTGATAGAGAACTTTGTGGAATCAATAGCTACCTATTCTGAGGTCGTCAGCAACCGAGCCATGGTAATGGAAAATGACAGAAATTAATTGGAAACTATTATAAACAATACTTTTTCCTCTACTAATTGAATTCAGAAAGATAGTTAAGTGACTCAGTTAATTAAATTTACGTTAGAGTACCTATTTTATAATTAAACACAATCAGTCATACAAGGTTTTTCTACTTAATGATTAAGGATATTATAAATGAATCTATAATTAGGTACCTACCTATAGCATTGTTAGATTGAATGCCTGTTTGAAAGTAACATAAAACCGTTTTGTGATTCAAGATGGAATCATCGACATTTTGAAGATCGTTTTTCTTAGAGGCTAGAGGTGCACTAAGAAAGGATTTTCAATTCTTAAGCTGTTAGGAAGGTCGCCAAGGCGCGTGAAACTAGAGTACGATCGTCTAGAACCTTAATATGTCAATGGACGGTTAAAGTTTAGAAACGTGCAGCCTCTCTAGAAAGAATGTGAGACTATTTGGGTGTTCTAAAGGGGTTTCTAAACCCTCCACAACATTTTTTTTGCCGGAGGAGTATTTTTTTTTTAATTAAACAATTATATTGTTTAGGTTAGGAACGTAAATATTTAGGGATTCAGAAGACTCTCTAGAACCCCCAAATAGTCTCACTTTTTTAGCGAGGCAGCACTTTCCTAAAGCTAACCCCAGTGGACCATGATATACTCCTAGACTCTATTTTTCAAGTAAACGTAAATAGTCTAGTGCGGGTACCTACAGGATAGACACATAAAACAAATCCCCCTTTATGACGGAAAAGCGCTATTCGAAGAAAAATTATATATAAGGAAAAACCAAAGTTATAAAGTATCCATTGTAATGATCTAGTATCCAAGAGTATCTCCACATGGTGTTTTTGCGTAGTTTCCTAGTAACAACCAGAATACCGCCCAGCTAACAGGGAATGTTGTTTATTTATAAAGTCGGATTAGACCGATGCGTTCAACTGGCCGACTGCAAACGAAAACCTTGACTCACTCTCTAAATAGATAGTTTGTAGATAGTTTGAACTCATAAACTTATAGGAGTATCGTATCTGGTTGATATTAGTGTCGAGTTCAATAATATATATACGGTCTAAAAGCTTTGAAGTGATTTTAATATTTTATAAAATAAAGAACGCAACAGCTATTTATCTTCGTAAGTCCTTTTAAGTGCGTGTTGTGACTAGGTCAAGCATATTCCGATCTAGAGTGATAAAATTAATGCTACTAATATCTAGAAATAGATAGCATTATCGTGTGAACAGAAATTACGTTTTGTGCCGACTTCAATAAGAAAGAATGAAGAGTTTATGAAAAGTCACGGATAATTAATTGGTTGTATAGACATTGGAAAGCGCAAAGCGCTCGTGCGTGCAACGCCTAAATCCGATTATCATATTCGAATAGATACAATTATTTAAATTAATAGCATTTTCTCGTAGGCAATGAAATAAAAATTATAGCGTAATCAAGTCCCATTAAGATAGCGTGGACATGATACGTGGATGCTACAGTAATGATCATAGTTTTATCTATGATACGACATAAGTACACGAATGTCCAGTTCTCCACTGATCAGAGGCACTCAGAACATTATATAATGGTGATAACCCCTATGTATGTGCATCGGAGTTAAATAAACATAAAACATTTTCAATTGAAGTATTTTTGCTTAACAGAAATTGTATTTAATAGGTTAAGGAAAGTTATTTTGTGTGGTTTATAAAATAGTGCATAATCAGCCTGCTGGTAGATGTCACATGTCTTCGAATTTTTGGTTCTAGGACATGCCGGTTTCCTCACGATGTTTTCCTTCACCGTTTTGAGAGCAGTTGTGATAAAATAATTTACACAAAGTAAAGTGCCTGCTTGGGTTCGAACCCCTGACCTACATCTCGTAAGTCGCGGCCATCACCACTGGACCACCACTGCTCTCCGAAAAAAGTAGTGTTAGTTATTTTAAAGACATTTGTACCTGAGCAGATAAGTAAATGGTTGGTGGTTTTCCTTATATTGTATGCCATTTGAATACTTATCAGAACTATAAATGTTTAAAAACAATTCTTTCTATTAGGCAAACCAGTTTTGAGAACTACCCACTACGAAAAATGTCGGTTACTTCACGATGTTTTCCTTCATCGTTTTGAGAGATGCTTTTGTGTAAGAACCAAAACGCAAACATCGACAATTGAAAGAATAGTTAATACAACCTAAATGTCCTGACATTTATTTAATTTCTAAGCACCCAATATACCTTTTATTTACGAAAGCGAACTTTGCTGGCGGATGAGATAGAAATTCAACCCGCTTTGTTTGAGCAGACATTTTTCAATTAAAAGCACTGCGCTACTGCGATGGATATTGCTTGACCCGACCAGCCCGGCCACCCCGGCCATCACGGGCATGGCTGGCATCGGTCGCCCCATAAAGGAATAAATTAAATCGTCTTGCTAGGGAATTGACAATAACTTATATTGAAATCTAACTATGTATTACCTACCTCAATCGTTATAGAAATTGGTTATTATGGAGAAAGAAAGATAATGGTTTTTCTTGATATTTAATACATACAGCATGTTTCAGAAAGGCGTGGTCGCTTTAAAGGATGTGGCTGGTGGTTCATGCTGACCATCAAACTGAACAACTTTCTCCATGGGACCAATAACGCAATCGCGAAAAAATAATCAGCCGATCCATACATTTAAGTCGATTACCTGAAATTTTGTATGAAACAGTTTATAATTTTTCGCGATTACTATGTTGGTCCCATGAAGAAAGTTGTTCAGTTTTATGGTCTGTACCATACCCTTAAAAATATAGCCACACATTTCTAATACATGCTGTATATCAAACCAGACACCGAAACCACACAATATTATAACTAAATATAGATCACCGACGGTAATGTACGGTGTTGATGTGTCTCCAATTTTCGACCGTAATTTTCTGAAAATTTTGTAAGTCATTGAACCGAAACTGTCACGTGCTTTGCGGTTAGAAATATCAAAAGAAAACAGACCGGTCTTTGTCCTCTATTATACCAACTTAACGTCCATGACAAAGGAAATGATTGGTACAAATCCATAGTTTGAATAATAGATTCTAAGTGTGCGACAAAAGTCAGGTGGCGTGAACGAGAACTAATTGCAGCTAATTCAGTGTTATAAATAAAAATTTGCTTTAGTATTGTTTTTGTTGTGTGTACCTACTAAGCGTGGTTATTGCAATTTGAGCCATATGAGTATGTGTGAGGACTAAGGAATCTACACTACTACTACTAAGGAAAAGGAAAAACATTTTAAAATCTATGATCTTAATTTAAATTCTCTATAAGTATTACTTTTCGAAAGGAGAAAGTCAAATAAACTAACTACTATTTACACGGAATTCGGTCCATAATGAGAACATTATTAGGTGCAAAAAAATGTGCAAATAACTTTATTCGATTCCGGAAAATCTTCAACACCCGTATTTCTGCATAATGTTTACAAATGTCTGATTTTCCGGACCCTACAGAAATGGTTTTGATTTTGCGATAAGAATTCCAACAAAACTGAAAAAAAAAATTTACAAGCATATATTTTTGTAATTTTGTGAAAGCGTAGTGAAAATTCTATGAGAAATTTGGGGTAAGAAATAAAAGGTAACTTTAGTACAACATATGAAGAAACTCGTTAGTTCGGGCAAGGATTGATTGGAGTCCACCCTCGCAACTCAACCCTACCGGCGTCGGGGGTAACGTACTGACCTGAATAGATTTCACTCGACTGTCAGAGGGTTCACTATAGCCTTCAGTCCTTCTACACTCAATGATAACCTTTGATATAAAGAAAATTGATTGCGATCTTTTACATATGTTATTGTTTAATTTAATATAATAGATAGAAGAAATAGAAAACCTGCTCTTTGGAGATATAAAAGAGTGAGGCAACTTAGACTTATAACGATAGATAGTCTTGAGAGCCTAGCAAGAGTGATTTCGTTACTTCGTACTCGTGATTGATTGCTGTAAGAAAAGAGCTCTAAGTGAAACTCAAGAGGGCGGTATTTGAAAAAAGGCAGAGTTGAAAGACGATATGTCTTTTGTTTTTGTATGTACAGCACCGTGTTAGGGTAGTATCTAATCTCGATAGAGAAATAACATGCTACAGGCTGCTCAACGCTACTCTGCCAAAATGATCTAGGTACTTGTGGGAACATAAACTTGAAAACCTATGAAAGCCAAAAAAAATTGTTAGGTTTTAAAAAAATGCTTTTTAAAAATCATTATGCTTTCTCAATATTTGTAAATGAATGCTTAAGTACGTACCCATTACGAGAGACACAAAGTACCCAATTTAGCACTTTCTTATGTTTTTTAAGTCAACATTCACAGATAACACTGAAGAACCAACAGATTTTTCATTACAAACAGATGAAAATGAAGATGGCGGCGCGGAAATGAAAGATAAAACCTACCCGAGACGTTTTACCAACTGACTTCACAAACAACTTATGACGAACTTGATGTTCCGAAGTAGTTAATGACGAAAGAGATAGAAACAAACATCATTATTTACTTATGTACCATCGTAGTAACTTATTGTCTAGGTCTTTACGAGCTATTCTTATTTGAGTCATTTCAGAACTAGTACCTACCTAGTAAATTATTGAGGGACTATCGTCATCTCCCTCTCACACAGAAGAGGCCTATGTCCCAGCAGTGGGAACATTATAGTAGTCTTCTGGATTCAACAGTTTCATAAGGACTCTACTTAATGCTAAGTGCTTAATACCACATGGAAATCAGTCGTTCTCTGGTGGCCTGGTAGGTAATGATATCTTGTCTCTCTTTCTGCTTTCAGTATTTATGATTGACAGCATACGTAAGTGTTCGTCACAGTGTAAGTTCCTTTCATTCAAAGCGCGAGTTCAATCATTTTCGCGGGTGCTTAACAGATAAAAACACTTAAGTAATTAAGACAAAGTATCCAATTTCAATTAAGAGCGGACGGAGTTGTCTGCTGCCATGCTTTATTTAAGGTTCTACAGGATGAACAGTGTATATAGATGGATCAATGTGAACCCGTGCACGTGGCTGCGGCTTCCACTAAACCTCCCGAGCAGGACTTTTTCTAAAATTATCCCGTCGTCCAATCGATACAACCTTAACTTCCCTGTGCCGTCTAGACCGCCATATGCATACCTACACACTAATATTATACTTTTTACGCCATCTACAAGTAATTGTGTGAAATTAACGCAACAGACTGTATACGCGTTCCGTGTTTACGTGCCCGAACAATATTTTCTCGTGCGATAGTGTGATATATAGCCTAATTGTGCTCCAATTTTGTAGAGATAAAAGACAGTAAACAAAACACGTTCCAAATGCTAGTATTAACTACGATTAACTTCGTAATTACTGAACTGTATTGTGTTAACTTTTATTGAGTGTAAAGAGGCGTAAATAGCAGCTGTTTACATATATACGAATAAGGTATTAAAACAGTTAGTGTGCGGGCTCTTACCGTTAATTCGTCTGTCAGACAGTGTATCTTCCTCGTCCCACCAGGGCTGGTCGAGAATCCTGCGCGTCGGAGGACGGTCGAAGTTCCCGTAATATTGAAACTCCATTTTTAAACACTTATCGTCTGTGTAAACACTAATTTCTTTTGCAGAATTTTAATGACACGGACACTGTAGGCATACACGAACACCACACCGCTTTAAACGTTTATGCGATACTGATTTGTTATTAAATTTTCGCGTCCAGACACAAATGAGATAAACGATTGACGCTGAATAATAACACATAGGGTCATTATTATTGACAATAGTACGGTAAGTCGCTCGTTTGTCGCCGGCGCGTCGTGTGTCGTGATAACGTTTGCCTCGCCGTTGTTCTCGGCTCTCACCTCCTGTGTAGGGTTGCTGTGTGTTTGCTATTGACGTGTGAACAACCGCCAGTAAACACTACTGCCAGCCACTTGCACAAATATAAGGAAAGGAGATGCGAGATTGCCTCTATCGTCGCTATGTTTTATTGAACGCGGCTACTTAGGTATTGCATTTTTATTGGATTCTAGGAAACATTTATTAAATGTTTGTATAATTGTATGAGCTAGATGATGAGGTGATTTTAAGACGTGACTGACAGTGTTACACTTTTTAATTGGGTGAGCGGTTATCTTATGTTGGCTTAGTTCAGTCGACCTTAATTGTCACATGAAAATCGGTCACGCTTCAAGAAAAATGATAAGGGAAAATTACTCCTTAATTTTCATTTAGAAGTCCTATACAATTGGGTCAATCTCGCTTATCACGTGGGTCTTTCTATTATATTAAAAGCATGTAAGCATATGTTACTCCGTACTCTGTAGACACATGACACGACCTCAAACTGTGCTTACCTACTGCTTAGCATTGAAATTGGTTTAAATTGGTAAGTTCTTTGACCACGTTGGGTCACCTGCGGGGTAATTACACACTGTCAGTAGTAATGGGTTTCATTTTGACAGTTCAACAACATTCATTGCATTATTTATGTTGTTGAGCAGACCACTTTTTCGAACATATGAAGCAATGGATTAGCAATAATCTTCAAAATGATTCAGATTGAGGTTGATAGTGTGACATTTATAATGTATACAAGAAGGACTACCTACACGTTGTTTCATAGGCGATTCTGAATTCAGGACTTATTATAAGTCCTTAATTCAGAATCGCCTATGAAACAACGTGTAGGTAGTACTTGGGTCTGAATTCAGGACTTATAATAAGTCCTGAATTCAGAATCGCCTATGAAATACAAACTCTTGATGTCGAAATTAACGATTTTCGAAGTTTTATCATATGATTTGGTTTTAATAGGTTTTTATATTTTATTATTTATGTTGTTGATAGATTATTTTATATTTTGTGAATGTGAGAATGTTGTTGGTCTTGTACACTTGTTGGCCATTTTCTATTTTATTAAGTACAAAAGTAAAGAAACTGTTAATAGGTATAGGAAAATAATGTAGGCCTGTCAACACAGGCTTACATTATCCTCCCATACCTATTAACACTGTAATTTGAAAACATTGTAAAAGCCAATTATTTTTATAAGAGTAACCATGGAATTTCTTGTCGGCCCTTCTCTATAGGAAATGATCAATTGGAATCGTGCATCTAGCTTTTGACGTTTCATTCAGTACCCATAATGTAGGTTTATGTGACGTAAAATATTTTGATTTTTGAAAGCTTAGTGCTTGTTACTTAGCTAATTGAGTAAGTACGTTTAATACAATTAGCAGAATTATACTTAATGCATTGACTGCCACCGCAGTCACTGGTGACTTAGAGTTTTCGCACAATTAGCATACATACAACTTCCCGACATTAACCGTTGGGCAGTTGCCCGCCAGACACAACACCCGTCTGGTCGGAGGATCCTCCCTTTTCGAGGATGAGTGGACTTTACACCCTGTTACTCATACCTCTAAAGCCAACAATAGATTTTCTATTGTGTCTGTTGTCTGGAAGTCAACGTGTTAAAATTAATTTGCTTCAAAAGTAAAATTTTAAGTCGATATTCTAATTAGGTTTTTTTAAGGATTTACGCTCACGCTATTCTATTATTCAAGGTGGTATATTAAACAAGGTGTAATTGAAACAACTGAAAACCTCTTTAGGTGTCATTGTACCTTCTCATTATCATGAACAACTTTTACTACACGTTACTTACAAGATCAAGAACCTTCCGAACTAAAACTAAAATAGAACAAACGTCAGAACTAAGTACATTCTGAAATTGATTACTGTTTACAGAATCGTTAGTTATTTTTATTCTATTTGTGGAGCCATTGTGACGGGACACGCCACTTAACACATAAGACGCATCAGCACTATTGACAGCTATATGTTAATAATACAAACATGTGTTTGTACCTACAATTTGTTGACATACTCAATTTTATTCCTTCACTAGCTTCTGCCCGCGACTTCATCCGCATTGTCGTCAACTACTTATGCTATAAAATATACCATATGACACTTGGTAATAGTGTAGCTGCCTCCCAGTGAAAGATTTTTCGAAATCGGATCAGTACCTACTGCCAGAGATTACCTCCTACACCTAACCTAACAAACCCTCTTTATAATATTCGACTAGCAACTCACCTACTTGGCATGCACCCCCCAAGTAGGGTGAGTTGCTAGTCGACTATCATCATCATCATCATCATCATCTGCCTAGCCTTTTCCCAAATATGTTGGGATCGGCTTCCAGTCTAAAGACTATCGACTATCTCGAATCTAAAATTATAAAGAGGTTTTTTTGACATGATGACATGTGAAAACATCGAGATTTCTTGACTTTAATTTCTCCCTATCTATCAATATATATAAAAAGAATTGCAAAATCAATTACAAAAAAAAAATCAATTCATTTATTGAAATTAGGCTGAGAAACAGCACTTTTCGAACTTCAAAATTATAAAAGACTGTCCCGCCCTTCACCGTTGCCGTGGTTGGTCCCGAAAAAACTCAAAAATCGCTCGACCTACTTGATTTTTTTTTTGAGGCGATTTTGGTTTAGGAATAATAAAAATTAGGGAAAACCCAAAGGAACAGCCGATCTCAAGCGGTATAAAGTTCACCGGGACATCTGACTAAGTTAAATATTAAATTAAGTATCCTACACTACACATGAACCTACCAGAATGAATATCAAAATTATGGTATAAATCGTATCAAAATCCATTGTGTAGTCTAGAAGTTCTAAGCGGTCACACAGACAGACACGAAACGCGACTTTATTTTATACTATGTAAAGATACATATATAAATATAGCTAGGGGCTACCGACGCCAACGTAGTTTAAACTATTAGGGTGGTTTGTTTCACGTCTATTGACGCACGCGTATACGTCAAAAATGGCGCTAACTATCGTCAAACCAAAATAAACTTGTTGTTTCAAATTAAGAACTTACAACTACAAAATTATAGCCTTACCGTACGTCAAATAATAACAAGAAGGTGCTTAGTCGTTATTATTTACCGTACGTATGAACCGTTAACCAACCGTTTGAAACAACCGGCCCTTAGAATATGTCAGTTTACTAAAAGGTTTGCTACGAAAATAGCTCTAATATCGAAATAGGTTTTTTAGCAGTAATTAGTTGGTGTTTGGGTTGTTAGGTAGATATATACTCTAGTCTACATTCTATTTATATGCATTGAAAACAAAGGCAAAA
The DNA here is from genome assembly GCA_951799955.1 of Apamea anceps. Taxonomy (NCBI): domain Eukaryota; kingdom Metazoa; phylum Arthropoda; class Insecta; order Lepidoptera; family Noctuidae; genus Apamea; species Apamea anceps. Next base: position 8,997,323 of record OX637515.1, on the reverse strand, counting down.
TGAGAAAATTTGTTACCCGGATTACTTGTTATTTATTTTAGTTGGTACGTAACTTAGATTAGAACGTCAGCACCTAACTTAGTTTTTGATAACATAGGTAGTATGGTAAATACACAGTGTTAATATTAGCACAGACGTCGTCGTTTAATCTATCTTTAAAATACTCAAAACTTTGCTTAGTATATATGAGTTGTTATAAAAACTACTTATTATCAAATTATTTTTATTGTTTCTTTGACATATCTCGGGACCCGGGGCCGGAGCTTTGGAAGGCATACGAGGGGCCGAAGCCAACTCGCAGAGGTATTATTATTATTAAATTATAGTAAAGGTACTAAAATTTCATAATAATAAATATGCAAAAAAAAAAACTATTTCCGGATACCGGTTGTTTTTAATTAGCCTGTACTGTCCTACTATTGGGCAATCGACAATCGATTATGTCTTAAAATATTTCTCACTTCGGTTAAAGCTAACCGTAGTCAAAGTATTTCTGACTCATTGTTTTCACTCATCTCTGGGTGACATTGTTATGTGAAAATTTTCATGGAAAAAAACAATGTTCCCCGATTACTAATAATATAGTTGTTGTTGATCACCTTAACCAACCTTTCCTTGTTTGCTAAAGTGGTTCGTTCAACCAAGCAACCGAGACGGAAATCTTGTAAATAACTAGTGACGCGCCCCTGCCTCGAACGGTTTATACGACTTGCCAAAACAGCGAGATTTCTTTATTTTAGGTAATTTTAACATTACCGTATTATACACATACACCTTCCATAATTAATTATCTAAATAATGGTGAAAACCTCATGAAAATCCGTTGCGGAGTTAAGAAGAACAACGTGATCACAGACGCACATGAAAAGCGACTTTTATCATTTATAATATGTAGAGACTGTCGAACAACAATTTGCGTAGATGATGGAAGTTTATCTATCTATATGCAGTTTTACAACTATTTACAATCTTCATTATCTGTGTCTGTATATGCACTACAATTGTTTGTAGCCATAATTAAGCTACGTAGCAAGTATTTAAGTTACAGTTATCTATGATAAGAGTGACGTTTTTTGTAGATGTGTTTAATCAATTAATTCCTCGATAATAAATCACAGCAGGTTGGCACGTCATTGTGATATGTTCTCGAAAGATCGTCATTTGTTTATCGATGTTTGTAATTGGTAAATAACCTCTAAATACATACCTATAAACGAGTTTATTCTTACTGTCTGAACGTTTGGTGGCAAACGTTGTTAATAAGCGATTAATATTGTAGCTGTGCAAGTAATTAAATAAGTTAATGGCACATAAATGAAATATAAAACAGTTTATTAATAATTAAATTCATCTTAATTACTCGGATGACCGTATTATAAAGATTGTGTCTTTTGTATTGTTTTGCTGCCGCTGTCTATAAGTAAGGTGAAGTTTGAATTGCTACGAAAGTTTTGAAATTATTTATTAAGTTACAAAGCTTACCCCGATGGGATTATTCATCGGCAAAAATGACGAACTTATACAGGATAAATTTTTATTCAGTGCGTAAATTTTCACAGGGTGTTCTACCCATGAATATGAACAACTGTCACTATGGGACCATCTCTGAAATCACAAAAAAAATCAGCTGTTTCTTATAAAAGTTCAATACCTACTCGACCAAAATGTATGAATCTGCTGATTTTTTTTTCGTGATTTCAGAGATGGTCCCATAGTGAATGTTGTTCATATTCATGGGTAGAACACCCTGTAAAAATTTACGCACTGAATAAAAAATTATCCTGTATACAAACTTTCATCTATTTACTCTTTTTTTATTTACCCACTGCTGAGCAGAGGCCTCTCTACTCTCTTTCCACCTCTCTCTGTCCAGAGCTGCGAAAGACCAATCTTTATTAAAGAAGTCCAGCTCATCCCGCCATCTCCTTTCACCAATTTAGGGGATGTATTTCCAAAAATTCTTCCCTAGTGCTCACTATCTTTATTTAAGGAATTCTTGTGTGAAATTTCAAGGTTCTAGACCCAGCTATTTAGGCTGTGCGTTGTCTGTCAGTAAGGGAGAATTGGGCTATTGGGCTTCAGTGCTACGGAGCACCGTACTATGGGTTTCTGCCCTGAAGCCCAATAGCCATAAGATATACATAAATGGAAAGAGCTTTTTAAGGAGAACCTTTTCTTCTAACACGACTTTGGCCAATTGTTAGTCTATTCGGAGTTAATGACCTAAATAGGTGACTATTTGGGCACTGAAATTAAGGAATTCTTGGCGTCTAGTAGCCATAATATATACACCAATGGAAAGACTCTTAACCCTATTGGGCTTCAGGGCAGATTTGCTCAATCTGTTTTAAGATTTTTATTATGTAGATTTAATTGCATTTGCAAGGGCTGTAAAGCTCAAATCATAATTCTGTTTACGATAAAAGTGTTTAAGTTATGAAGGAGTTAATATCTTAAGTCAAAAGCATGTCCTCGCGTGGCCTTGTGTGATTAAATTAAGATAATCTTAATATTTTGACGTGATATTTATGACAATGATTATTGTATTCGGAAATTAAATTTAAGATTGATACAGAAAATTGTTCTACGAGTACATTGTATCTAGGCTTCGGTAATATTTTATCATCGACTAGATACTTAGTAAAGTTGATCTACCTCTAAGGTTAAACTCGGCTGGTTAAATTATACGTGGCTAAGGGCAACCAGTCCCAGAAACCTCAATAGCGATACTTAATGGTGTCGAACAATTTACAGAATATGTTAAAAACTAGGCGTTGGAGGTCTTTTTCTACGTATATGAGAATTATAGGGGCCGCTATCGTTGTACCATTTACTTTAAATGCATTTTTGTAAGTAAATAAAGTATCTACTAACTGTCAAACTATTTGCAAGAGCATGGTACTGGATTTGGTAATCTAATTGGTTAAGTTCAAAACGGAAGGTAATTGTTACCAAGAAGAAGAAGGTAATTGTTATCATCAAACTTACTTGTATTTTCCATTGAAAATACAAGTAAGTTTGATGATACTGTCGATACTAATATTTGTTAGTAAATTAAAATTATTGACTGACTTGATTTATTCAAAAGCTTACAAAAAATATCGAATTTAGGAAGAGATAACTTCAACTAGTAACTTCTTATAAGTTAGGATAATATTATATTTTATAAATTTCGAAAAAAGTTGAAAGATTTTATATTTATTTTACACAGCAGAACAGCTTAATTTTTGAGTATTTATTCAAATTATTAAAATTTTCAATAAACTTTAAATTTTTTTTAAACATTATTTTCTTAGACTAGTATTATTTAAAGTAGCTATTTCGTTGCTGAATTTACGGACAGAAAACTAGTAATACTGCTTTCCATGCGCTCTAATCATGCATAATATGAAGCGTCATAAAACATAGTACTCACGATGGCATTGCTACAACCTCCATACATAATATTGAAGACGCGATACACTATCACACCGTTTTATTTCTCGCCGGCATGCAGCATCAGCCTAGCGTTAGTTCGGCTCGTGTTTGACTACTATAGTCGAACGGCCATTATAAGTAACTTTGTAAAGTATCTCCCGACGGTCTACGACGGACTTGCGACCGTGTTCAGTTTCGCACAACTGACGAATTTTAGCGGACAGCGAACGCGGCACGTTAAGTGCCTAATTCCTTATTGATAAGTAATATAAACTGAAAATCGTGACAATGGCAAATGTTTCGTTTCAAATTAAATACCGGCCGGTTTTATTTGTTTGTTAGAATGGTAATTTATTTTTCTAGCGCAATAAAATGGCTTTTTTCATTCGTGTTTACGATATGATACGGTTTTCTTGAAGAAAATTTATACCTTTGTGAGATGATGACACCCTTGTAAACGTTTATCTGCTCCAGCTATCAGAAATTATCCTAAAGAAATAATGAGTTATGGCCTATGTCCAGCAATGGACTGCGATAGGCTGAGTTGATTGTTGATTGAATAATGAATTAACACTGAGTGAAGTAGAAGAGAATACTCTTTACTATGTACGCCCACACCATATGATGAGTAATTCATAGATTAGAAAAAAGAGAGTATGTGTAGGTAGAGTATTTCATTATGATTTTCAAAATAATTGTTAACCCACTTCTTATATTTTCGCTTCCAACTAAAATAAATACGATTTTATATTCATTTCACATAAAAAAAACTAATACGAAATAATAATATTTAATAAGAAATACAATATGACAAAAAAATAACGTGCTACGCCACAGCTACGCCGCTACGACATTATTTGTTTGTAACGTTAAATCGAAAATTGCCAAGTGACGCTAGTTTACCGATATCATTACGAGCATCTGCAAAAAATGTAATCAAACACCTAATATTTAATAAAAACACCCGTATTGACTTCTCGTGACAAGCGTCATATACTCGTAGGTGTGAATAGAATTCCGTATGCAATGTGCGAATTTTATCAAAATATAATCGCGAATGGCTGACTAAAATTTACCAAACCTGTCGCCATGATTACTATTGATTATGCACATATTATCATGTTGTTGTAACAGCAAATTTGCTCAGTAATTGTATAATTTATGATTCTTAAACACGTTTACATTTACAACATTGATTACTTGGCAAAACAGCCGTCATTTGAAACACTTGATTCATGCAATTCTGGTTTTGAAAAGTTGCTATTAACGCATATTGGGTCGAATGCGTTATAAGAGTCTTCACGATTTGGTAGGTACTATGATACTTTAGGTAGGAACGTCAGATGCATGTGAACTTACAAACTTGCTAACCTGAATGTGTCTGGGAGTATGTCGTGCTCACTGTAATGTCTCGCTGATAGGGGCGCATGTGTTGGATTATTTAGCTCCCTTTAAAATAGTTGAGCTGTTTGGTGCTAGTCCATGTGTCATGTTCGTGAACAGTTTCTTTCAATTTAATATTTGATTTGTTTTTTTTTTCATATTTTTATTAAGGACGCTTTCAAAATTCTACATCGTTCTCACATGCATCATTTTAACATGAATGATGTAACCATATTTGATTTAAAAGAGTGTCCGTGAAGTTTCTTGCCCGTTCTTCTCCATAGGTGAGGTACACACTACGCTTTGTAATGGACAACTAGCTTCATCTTACTGACAGCCTGAGCCCTTGAAAATTCAAGTATTTGTAAATGGTTTATTTGAAATAAATGGTTTGAGTTTGAGCTAATAGACAACTAGCTTCATCTTACTGACAGCCAGAGCCCTTGAAAATTCAAGTATTTGTAAATGGTTTATTTGAAATAAATGGTTTGAGTTTGAGCTAACAAACCGGGAAAGGTTTGTTAGCTCAAACTCAAACCATTTATTGCTGATGTCGAAATTAAATGAAAAGATACATACACAAGCTGTCCATATACATTGTAACATATTGTGTACAATTAAATATATAAATAGGAATAAGGAGTCTCCTTATTTATTTAATAAAAATAATAGTTTTTATCGTAGTAAAAAAGATGATATGACTATTAACTGACGGCACGGTGTGTGCCGTGTCTACACGGTACAGATATGTAGGTAATGTAGGTATCATAAAAAAGAGAAATACCTACATAACTAGACTAGATTTCAGAAACCTCATTATTTCTAAGACAAGCAATTGTTTTACATATTTACTTTATATTTTATCAGGGTACGCAAAGCGCAGTGGAATTATTTTTTTACGTCACAGTATATACTTAAGACTTAGCAAATATATAGCGGAATCTCAGTATATAAGTATTTGATCTTAAATTCAACACTATACCTGATAAGTGAAACAAGTATGTAGATAAGTTATCTAGCAACGTGTTATTGTTAATGAGGAAAATGGCTGAAGAGTAAGTACCTGTGCACTTATATGTACTTTCCCAGCTATTTACATCAAGTTCATGTTTGTTTAAATAAAATGACGATTACCTAGGTACAAAAGCGTGTGCAAAAGAGACCTTCTTCGTGAAACTTTCTTAGAACATATTTGTAATTTTCCTTGAAGATGGAATTATATGCAAACACAATATGATTATTCTTGCTTTTAGTGGAAATATTATATTTATTACTCAGCTGTTTCAAACATTCAAACAATAAACTATTAAAACTACTTTATCACACGAACGTGACAATGTAGGTAGGTACTTACTTAAAGGCACTTTCATCCGGGACACATAAACATACTCCCGCCTTCTTCCCATGGGGGTAGGGAAACTACAGAAAGCCACCTACTACGACCCTTACATAGTCCTTTTACTTCGTTTACGTTCATAGATCTGAAGGTCAATTCCCGAATTTAAAAACGTGTACAATGTCAAAAAGTGGTCAAAAATGTAGGTAAATTAGAGGTACCTATTTTTGACAGATCGAGACTGTGATTAGAATGCGATCGTTCTTAAAAATACGAGAATTGCCCCTCTGGTCATACACGCACGCTAGTTGCGAGTGCTACGCACCTGACCTTTCTGAAGAACATCACCGATAAGGTCACCTATTACGTCCTTCTAGGGCGTCCCCTTCAGGCGTTTGCACTCACATCTGCCCAGTAAATACCTTTTGTTAGTCGCCTTTCATTCGTCCTCTCAACATGACCAAACCATCTATCTAAGCATACTCTTTTAAATTTTCGTCTCTGCATCTTCTTTTAAACCGCACCGTTCATCCAGGAAAACTGGGAAAATTCCCCATGGGCCACATTTCTTATAATCCTACTAATATTATAAACGCGAAACTTTGTGAGGATGGATGGATGTTTGTTACTCTTTCACGCAAAAACTACTGAACGGATTTGGATGATGTTTGACACAAAGTTAATAACCGGGATTAACAAATAGGATACTACTTTTTGTCTCGATATTCCTAAGGTACCGAAACTTATGTGGGTGAAACCGCGGGGCGCTGCTAGTATACCATATATAATACACCTACTGCATATACTAATAATATATAATATATAAGACACGACCTAAACATGTTTATAAAGGAAAAACACGTATGTAAACGTAAGAGTAAGGCCGAATGCACATTATCATACTGGTCACGCATGACTGAACCAATTCATGTTAAGGTTTTCTTTCCAATCACGCAAGATTGGCACATTTACACCTGCACCACTGTGAATAGACCCGGGAAAGTGACGTGATACATACATCTGTGTGCAACATACCTTAACTTTTTTTATGACGCAACTTTCAGGAAAATTAATGCATTCTAGCAATTAGTAACAGGTGGCGTTCGGAGTTCTACCAACTCCCAAAGGAAAAATGTGAGTTTATTCACGATTATGTGGTGTGTTTTGCACCCCCTCCAAGCTACCTTTCAAAGCGGCAATAGCCCAACTGTTAAAGCGGGGGCAGGCAAGTGAGAGTTCGTGCGATCGTACTCGTACTCGTTGCACTATCGGCGTGAACATATTTACTTTAGGAGGAGTTGACTGGGATACTTTTAATATGCAAAGCACATTGCCTTGCTAATAAGGGACTACCTATAAATATTAAAGACAGGAGGAAGCTTGTAAGTTTAATTGATTATGTACTAAGTACTTATGTTATTTAGATTCTTTATACCGACTAATAAGTTGTGGATAACAGAAATTATATTTTACTGGGCGGTAGTTATAAACAAATTGTATTACTTCACTAGAGTGTTCTACTGTAGTGGAAAAATAAATATTTTATGGCGAAATGAAAAAGGATGAAGGTTACCTAAACTAGCTACAAATTGTCGAAAGTCAACATTTCCACTGAACCACAGTTCACCGAACTTTATCATGTTGGCATTCAGATTTGATCTTTACTTTTTACCTGTCTGTATAGACAAACACAATTCTTATCATTGTGTTGAGTAGGTAGGTATAAGTATTGGGGAAGAGATACCATATTTTTTTGTCCCTGGGTATCTTTTGGAACTAACTCATTGACTTGATTATCGCTCACAGCGGAAAAGAGAGAAATGAATCTTTTAAATTCACGTATTGGAGAGCCGAAACGGAAAACATAAATTTTGATATTGAAGTGGGTACGTATGGGATAAAAAATATAATAAATAATAATATATAAAAATTAATAATATAAGTAATATAATTAACCTTTTCATACCACTTGCTCAAAAAAGTGACATTCTATGCCACAAAAAGCGAACATAACAATAGTCATTTTTAATCTGTTAAAAACAGGGAAAGAAAATTGTACTGAATTTCATTCATCCTCTAGGGGGAGAATGTGATTTAAATTTGGAATACTTACCGAAATTTATACTGAACTACATCTGTGTATACACCATTGAGTTTGTATATAAAGCATTATCCATCTTTTTGAAAAAGGAATATGCATTTATTATGCAGTTATGATTATTAAATAAAAATACGAAAACCGACGAGGCCGTATGAGCTTGATGCCTTTGCTTTTCCGACAAAAAAATATTAGTCTAGGAATTTGCCAAGTTCCTCAGACGCAAGAACAGAGAAATACTCAAATCAACTCATCAACAATAAATGTACCAAACAAAAATGTAACTCTCTCTATCAATAATTGGACCAATGTTTCGAATGTTAACTTTTACTTTTAATTGTCATTATTTTTAATAAATGCTTATCTCATATTATTATTGTGTTAATTTTTTCGCAAATGGTACGAAAAGTAGAGTATTTTCCTCGGTGATAAAGCTGTCTTAGTCTTGGGTGAACTTAAATCCCTTGCTACACTCAGGACTCGTCTTAAATCCCTCGCTTCGCTCGTGATTTAAGTTTTTAACACCCTCGCTACGCTCAGGAGTGAACCTCGAGTCCTTCGTTACGCTCGCGATTTAAATCGTCACCCGCGACAGAAGACACTGCTTTATCCCCTTGGTTAATAATCTACTAATTTGTCAAATAGATTGCCGAAAGCAGTATGATGGTACTTAATAAATACCTAAGCTAATGCTGAGGCTGAGAAGTTACACAGCGTCTTGATATACAAGCCCACAATCTGACAAATCTCACACCAGGTGAGCCAAGTCGCAGAATTTTGTCAGGCAAGACTCGTGTTTGTCGAAAGGTGAGTAGGTATAGAGCATTTACTTGTAACAGAGCATCGAGCATTTGCCGTTTTTAAAATCGAACCGCACCTCGAACACAACGCTCGATGTTTTGTTACAACCTGATTTTAAAAACCAACGAATGTATGGAGCAGAGACAAGCAACAATGAACGCAAGTTAGAAAGAAATGTTACAGGTAAAGCCGTGAGCATTATTTATTTTATTTATCTTCATTACGTCGAACGCAGCGTCAAACATTCGCAGAAACGTTGCATTAGATGAAAATTGGAAAAGCTTTTGGAAACTGAGATTTCGGCTGTATTGTGCCATTCGTAAGGATGTTACATTACATGGAAATACTCGAGAAAATGCTCTAGTGTATATGAAGGGAACTGGCAAGACATGGGTCGCGCTTTCATTGAATCTCTCATACAATCCGACAAAATCATGACACATGCTTTCTTTGTCAGTTCAAGCAAGGCCTGCAAAAGACCGTATTGTTAATCTTAATCTGATAAACGGTCACTGTCGTGGCCGTGAGAACGAAAGTACTAAATTAGTGGCCATTAAATTCACCTGACCCTGACCTCGGTCTGTACCGAGATTGGCATTTACGATACGAATAAAAGTACTAACCAAGTCCAAGTAAATGTAGTCACGCGGGGACCACTGTAATTATTTATGTTTACTGCCAACCTAAAGTATAGTTAGATACATCATTTTGATCATATCTACCATCTAGTACCACCAATACACATTAGATATCTTTTTCTGCATAAATACTTAAATACCTTACAGTTCAGCAAAATTCAAAAGCGCTTTTTTCATCATACGAGTCATCATAATCAGCCTATATTGTCCCCACTGCTGGGACACAGGCCTCCTCTCTTCGAGAGGGAGTGGGCTATAATCTACCACGCGATCCCAGTGCGGGTTGGTAGATGTCACATGTCTTTGAATTTTTGGTTCTAGGACATGCCGGTTTCCTCACGATGTTTTCCTTCACCGTTTTGTTTTTTGAGCAGTCGTGATGAAATAATTTACACAAAGTAAAGCGCCTGTCTGGGTTCGATACTATGACCTCGTAAGTCGCGGCCGTAACCAGTACCACTGGGCCACCACGGCTCTCGAGCTCAGCGTTTTTATGTGTGTAATAACAATTGCAGATTTGAGAAAAGACCTATATCATAATAATAAATAGTATGGTTTCTATAGTAAATAAAGTCTTCCAGACCGTATTTTGGTCATGGCGGCCAATCTCGACGGAGACCAGCCTTCGGCGCGAGAGATATTATAGTGCACAAGTGTGTGCAGACACAGGTGGAGTGCACCTGACTTGACTGATTGCTCATGAACACCATCAAACATTACAGTGGTCATAGCATGTGCTATTGCACTAACAAGTTAAAGACAGCAATTTATTTAAGGCGCCTTCCTCACAGGTTCGGCGCTACTCGGTACCCGGTTCGGTATTAGGTACTCGGTAAAGAATCTGTGCAGATTCGATACAGAACCTTAACAGGTCTTTTCATAATGCAAGCTGGTGTATTTGTTAAAGAGTACTCTACATTTTTTAATGCGACTACCATTCAAAATATACCCGTCGAGACCCAACATGGGAATTCCTTCACATCAAAGCACATTATGTCATAAGATTAGCTATATCACAGCAATTAAAACTTTTAACAATATTCCAAAAGAAATAAGGGAACCCCCCCTAAAACGCTACGACCCCTTTAAATCAAAACTACACAAATGGCTTATTGGTAAGTGTTTTTATGATGCACAAGAATTTTTTGATAAAAAAGTAGCAGATAAATATAAGATATAATATTGAGATTTAATTATATTACTTTATGTATTATCTATTATTCTTAAGTGTTCAAATAGATACAAACCCTAATAACCCTTATAATGTTATTAAAAATGTTATAATTGTAACAAATTAATGTGTTAATTTTCTTACATTTAACATGTTTAAATATTTGTTTGCCAGTCCATGGCGAAACATGTAAGATCATAACTTTATTTATAAGACCTTAATGTACCATGTTTTAAAGCAAATAAAAGTATTCTATTCTAAACGAAAACGAAGCGAAAACAAGTCGAAGTTTAGATCAATCCTTAGCGATTGAACCTGTTCAAAGCATTTTCTTTCTGAAGTTTCGGAAAACACGAGATGGTGCACAGTGGTGAAATCATTAAAATTTATGAATAGTAACTGGTGATATGCAGGTATTCCTACTTACCTACAGTACCAGCTGCTGGTGGGGCTTCCTAGATCTTTAATTAACTCCCGTATAGAGGAATGATTGTTTAATTGGGTATAAACAATAAAAATATGCGGAGCGCACAAGTTCGCGGATGATGAAAATTTTGTACTAATAAATATAATTTGTGTCGGTATAACAAAAATAAACATCCGTATGGCGCGGCGCCTGGCCTTTTAGAGTAGTAAATGTGCCACACAAACACTGACCGTCTTCACTTACTCGTACTGCATTTTTGTCTATCCCTTCGGGGTACAGACGTGATGTTGGTGATGCATAATTTAACTCTGCAGAGTTCTGCACTTATCCTATGCCATATTTATAGGAGTTATGAGTGCCGCGACATGACACGAAACTCGTCGTCACAGGCAGCATGTGCTATTTCCGGAGAGAACAGCTGTGACATTAGGATTGACAGACGGCTGCCGAAACTGAAGCCTTTCCAAAACAATTCGTGTACGTTTTTGTGTGATCGCATGGTATGACGACATATTGCACTCATAGTGCTACAGATACACAGATACCTGCAGGTTTTTGTTGATAACACCTATTTATCCTCATTGGCTTCGTTCATGCTCATCCCTAGTTCGAACTAGCCCGTTTTTAGGGTTCCGTAGTTCACGTCTCCGAACCCTTATAGTTTCGTCATGTCCGTCTGTCCGTCCGTCCTCGGCTTACCTTCCAAACGGTTAGTGCTAGAAAGATGAAACATTGCATGGATACGTGTATTTACCACGTCGACCAAGTGCTAAAATAAAATCATGAAAAATATTTTTTTTGGGGTACCTCCTCTACACGTAAAGTGGGGATGAGTTTTTTTTTCTCGTGTCTACCCCATAGCGTGGAGTATCATTAGATAGGTATTTTAAAAACATTGAGAGGTTGCAAAGACGATTTTTTGATTTAGGTCTCCGTTTACGAGATATACAACTTTGAAGCACATTTTTTTGTTAAAATAAACCTCCCTCTAAAAGCTAAATGGCTGGCTCGCAAAATCTGAAAAAATTCATGATGGTAATCCATGCGATGAACTTTAAAAGAAAACTATAACGGCTTAGATAACTTTGTTAGTTCAGGAATTATAAAGGCCTAACTTGTAAAGTGCCATTATGGGTGACTACGGAACCCTATTCTATGCGTGGTCTGACACGCACTTGGCCGGTTTTGAAACACTGTGACTTCTTTGACGATACTTAGTTTGAATTATTTTATATACTGCAGACAGTGATTTTTTATAGAAAAGTTATAATTTTAATATGTTATTAAAATTTTTATTATTGTACAGACGCCAGCACATCAAGCTACTACAATCTGTCAAATTTCTTTAATAGATTTTCAACTTTATCGCTAAAGTATTAAGGTTCAAGGTTGATTGGGAAAATTTGACAGTTTCGGTTAGCTTGACCTGCTGGTGTCTGTACTAGTGTACTTACGAAATGTGACTTTAACGAGGTTAGATTAACGAATCCTTCTTTTAATCGAGCGTCTAATACCTATGCTGCTTATTTATGTTGATTCCACTAATATTAATTAATTTAACAACTATAATATATTCACCATATCATTAAAAAAAATCTTACCAAAACTATTCACACGAACATAACACTCATCCAATATAAGCAAGTCAGTCAACGTAGCACACGGGGAGCTAGCTTGGTAATTTTATTCAAAACTAGAACTAACTATGGCAAAAAAAATGCCAACCTTTAAAGGAGCACGGCTTTTTAATAGAATACCCGCTAGTATAAGAAATCTGCACTTTTTCAATGCATTCAAAACTCAACTTAGTCATTACGAGTATTTATTGGCGGATCGAGCATTTCTGGAGAAATGAAAGCATTGAATGGGTGTAGTCTAGTTTGTAACTGATGACGGCGAACTTTGTGTAATTTATACTTACGTATATGTTTTAATATTGTTCTCAAGTGAGTGACATTTGTCTTTATTGAGAATAAAGTTTCTTTAAACCTAATAAAAGTTGCAAAAACACTAATACTACGTAGGTACTATTAGTGTTTTTGCAACATTTATGAGGTTTACGCGGTATAAAATTAACGGTAGGTAGGTAGCTACCTACGTATAATGACTGAATAAAATAAATAAAAATCATACTTATCTTATCTTCAGTACTTGCGCCTTTTAGCTACATATCTACATGTAGGTAGATATATACAGACCGGGCGAGTTCGAACTAGGGATTAGTATGAACGAAGCCTCCTCATTGACCTCACCATGACAGTAAACAACATACTTCACATAAACGGCCAAACCCATTGAATACAAAACGTTTACCTAACTATCATTTCAACCGATCGATCACCTACCACAAGTCAGCTAAACATACAGACACATCAAGCTGACGACCAATTTGCATACCTACGATAATTACTTACGAACACAGTAACATAACGAACCGAGTATTTAAATATACAAAAAAAACTTCAAAACAAGATCAAACCCTTACCGTCATCATCCTTCCCCATGCCAAGCACGTACGCACTTCTTAAGAGGTGGCCCATTCTTGAAGAAAAGATTATACGATGCTGAACTAGTACAAATTGTAGAGTGTGCAAAAATAAATGAATCTTTTACATCTAAGATACTAATAACACAATAGACACGATTATGAACTTTTAAAAGGATAATAAAAAAATCTAGAATCTAGGCAAAAAGTACCGCGCGAGTCGGTGGAAACGATAAAGGGCTACATCTCTGTAGATATAATAGATTAATTCGCTTTCGTAATAGAAGAAAGCCAATGAATGTAGTTAGAAGCGTCACCACTTTACAAATGATGTAAACTGAGCGCTAACCGAAATTATAGGTTGAGCTAAGAAAACGAACAGAGAACTTAGTGGAGTAGCTACGTGTTGTATAAATAAAATCTATTTTGTAATACGTCTTTGTTATGTTAAGTGACTTGTGGGGCTTGTGGCTAAGTAATAACAGCGCACGATTTGATCGACCAGGTTAAGCTACGCTTGCCGCTGTTGTTCCGTGGATGATGATGACCATCTTTACATACCAAGACCCCTGCGTGCCTCGGAAAGCATGTTAACCCGTTAGTCCGGCTATCATTCGTGGATCTTTGATAGTCGTTACGGGTCGTCAGAAGCCCGAAAGTCTGACAACCAGTCTTACCAAAGGGTATCGTATTATCCAGAAACTGGGTTGTGCAGGTCAGATAGGCAGTCACTCCATGTAAAATGTTGGTATTCAGCTGCATCCGCTTAGACTGGAAGCCGACCCCAAACATGGTTGGGAAGTGGCTAAGCAGATGATGATGTTATGTTAAGTGACTTTCTCATTGCCAGTAACAAAAATCTTTTCAAAACGCGTCTTATTTATGTATTACACCTTCCCTCTTGCTGAAAATAATCGTGATCATATGTCATGTATGAAACATAAAATATGTCAGGTATAAATCTATTTTCTATCTATCTAGATATATAAAAATCAATTGCTTTTCGTTTGAGTGACTAAAACTCGAGAACGGCTGGACCGATTTAGCTGTTTTTGATTTTGAAATGTTTTTCGTAGTCCAGGGAAGGTTTAAACGGTGAGAAAATATGGAAAAATTGCGAGGAAGATAGTAAAAAGAACAATTTCATTTTCTCATATAAACTGTTCTACCTACTTTCCTGTCAAACCTTTGACGATCGTCCCTTCGGTACGGCAGACTCGGGTCCACTCGAATTGAAGGACGTATTAAATTAAGGGTTTTGAATAGTTTAGGAGTAGGCTAGGAGTAGGGTAGGAGTAGGTTAGGAGTATGGTAGGAGTAGTGTAGGAGCAGGTTAGGAGTAGGGTAGGGGGTAGGACACCACGCGAACGAAGTAGCGCCGGGCAGCTTGAAATAATTTATATGGCAAAACAACGTTTGCCGGGTCAGCTAGTAACGCATAAAGGTGTTTTCGACTTTTGCTTGATCCTTTTTATTATCCTATATATATTATATTTCCGAGCAAATCAGCTGTCAACCCGCATCCAAATGCGTCCTAACACTCTTAACTTTTAAAATGACCCAAAAGTTAAATAAATTAATCTTTGAAAACATCCGACATTTCTGTCATCGTAAAATAAATACCGAGAGGAATTTAGGTACATGTTGAGAGAACCATCATAAAAAGAAAAATCAACATGGCCGATTCCACAGTAGCTGTCGTTCCGTCGTCAGATGTTGACATAAGCAAGGGAACAATGAAGCTATCTACGGCATGCGTGAGCGCAGCCGAGCCGCGCATGCAAACAGCTACTCCGAGATATCAGTGCGAGCTACAGCGGAAAATGCTACTGAAATTCAATGTAATTTTCCCATTGAAGGAATTACCAAAATCTTGAACTATTTGAATAAAAGTAGGTAGGGTAAACAGTTAGGTGCAGCGCACATTACCTACAGCCGTCACGGGCTGCAGCGCAACGCATTTTCCACCCAAAAAAGGGCGGTGCGGATCTTTGGTTCATAGATTTTTTTCCTATGTAAATCCCATGTGATAAGAATTCGTAACCAAATAATTCTAACGGGTGTAAAAAGACGCTCATCGAAGCCGAGAGTCACTCTTGTTCTTCCCATCATTGTGATCATTCTTTGTGCTGGACTATACCTGGGAACCTTCTGGTTACGGAGATATTGAAAGTCAAAGTTCGAACTTTTACTTTTTTTTACGAAAGCTAGTTTTAAATGTTCCCCATTTTTTTTTTTTTTTTTTTGAGGATGGGAAATCATCAAATGACCCCTCCCGCTCTGGGTGGAGCAGAAGGGAGTGTCAGACTCTTACTGACTAAAACCCACCCGTGTTCCTTCCTTAGCCCTTTATGTTCCAGGGCAGCGGTAACCCTTTCGGACAATCCCGCTACCCTGGCAGGCTTCGGCCCTATGGGGCCCCGTCACTCATGCTGACATCTCTTTGAGGCGCGCGTGGAACACATACACGCCGTCCGGCACGGGCCTGGTCCTGATCGGACGGTGAGTTACCCATTACTCACCGCCCGCAGGCCCGCGCCTACGGTGGCCGGGAGTCGTCACGCGGCTCCCGACGCCCGGAGCGTCTCCCGCGGCGGCTGAGGCGTGAGGTGCGCAAGGCGCGTTCTCTCGCCCACCCCGCCACCTCCTTCGCTAGCATGACTGCTTCGCAGAAGGAGGTGACTGCCTCCCACTCCCTCTCGCCCCGGACCATGGCTTGAACCAGGGCCGGACGCGAGAGGTCGCCGCCGCTGCCGATCGCCTCTACGAGGACACGGCGGTGCTCTGCCCAAGCAGGGCAGACCTCCACCGTATGCTCCACCGTGTCCTCTGGGCGATCCTGACAGTGGTGACACCCGGGCGTCTCCTCCCGCCTGATTATGTGCAGGAACCTCCCGAAACATCCGTGTCCGGAGAGGACCTGCGTCAGGCGGTAGGTGAGAACGCCGTGACGTCTCTCTAGCCACTCCTCAAAGAGGGGTCTTACCGCCGCTATCGTGGCGTGCCCTGCGCTGGGTTGCGATAGTCGCTCCTTCCATGCCGCCATGAGATCGCGCCGGAGGTTCGTCCGCTCCGCCGCAGTCTGCCGCGGATGCGGAGTTTCCCCCCGGCGTAGTGCCTCCGCGCGCCAATCATACAGGCGCGCGAGCACTATCGCCTCCAAAATGTTCCCCATGACCCCTGTATCGTTGCAGGCACCCATAAGCACAATGTGTTGCGTGCTGAAAACAGCGACATTTCACACTAAAAATAAAAGTTGTTTCCCAGCGATTATTTTTGTGCAAAGTTACTTAGACTGATGTACCTACTGAATACATAGTTGGCGGCTATGTGATGGGTCTTGTTACACTCTGTATAGTCCTCACCCACCAGATAGGTAGGTACCGTACCTACCATAATTCTTTAAACTTGTTTTAACGTTGAAATCGCTCAATTCGCTCAGCTCGTCACTTGAACTGGCGGCCTATGTAAACACCGCTATGTATCTCTTACATTTTACAGCCAGTAGGTAATATACTTATATTTATTATCTTAGGACTCCCCCAAGGGCGCAATCTTAAAATAAAAGGTTACCTGTATAAAAATATTTGTGGCTGTCTAAGTAGGTATTATCTGAATGATAACATTTTATTATGTATTTAGGTATTAGTATTGTTGTTATGTAGGTACTTATTTTGGTAGAAGCTACTGTAAAAAACGAAACCGAAATGATTAATTAATAATAACCAATTGAAGTGGTTTTCAATTAAACATTGTAGGTATACGTTACAATGACGAAACGCAAAAGGCATTTCCTAAGGTGGACCACTGAGGTTTTATTTATAGGGCAAGAACAATGCTTTTCCATGGTAATTGTTCCCGTGCCTGAAAGCCTGTGTTTTCTTCTGATAAAAGTAATATGTAAAACGAACCCATAGAGATAGAGTCGGGTAACGTATTTGCTCAACTATTTCAAACCAGTGAGACCCGAGAACCCTTGGCGATGTCTCAGAAAATAAAAATGTCACAATGTACCTAAACTTAGCATGACATGTGATAAATTCACCCAAATAACCTTGTGGTACGTACAGACGCCAGCACATCAAGCTACCTATCAAAATTTCCCAATCAACCTTAAACCTTAATTTTTAGCGGTTGAGTTGAAAATATGTTAAAGAAATTTGACAGATTGTAGTAGCTTAATGTGCTGGCGTCTGTACCTTACGAAACAACAAAATAAATATTGAGATACCTACACAAAACTTATGCAATTATTTAAAATGTTAGAATAGATATTCTAGCGTGTTTATTATGATCAGGTAGGTAAGTACGCAGTTTACATAAGAGAACCTCTAGTGGTCGCGGACTTTTTTTACCTTCCCAAGTGTTGAATTTTCTTTAAATTATTTTATTTTTTATCAAAATAGGCATGGGGTTCGCCTCTCCTATTTGCTACGTGTCGCTCGTGTTAAAGTCTGCGGCGCCATCACTGGAGTCATCAGAAGGCCAATTCTCGTAATTTAAAACGTTCAAAACCTAGTCGCAGTCTCATCTCAGCGACAAACAAATGTCAAAAAATTATCATAATGTAGGGAAATTTGTGGGTTTTTTGACAGATTGACACTGAGATCAGACTGTGAACGTTCTTAAAATTACGAAAATTGCCCCTCTGTATCTAACCTTTCGAATACCTAAACAAAATTGTTTTTACTGCGTTTTTTCCGGATGATTACTGTTTCTGAGAAAATAACCGTTCACTCGTCAGGAAACGAACTGCAGTGCTATTTTGTAAAAATCTTACCGTGAAAACTTCGGTGAAGTAAGCTGTCAATAGTGTAAGCTCTAGCATCAGCCAATCAATTCTGTAAAAATCTCACAGTGAAAAGTTAGGTGAAGCGAGCTTAGAGTGAGCTGTCAATAGTGTTAATCCCTTAGCATTAATTGGAATGACCGCTCACTTCACCTAAGTTTTCACGGTGAGATGGTTACAGAATCGCACTGCTGGTGGAATGATAGCTCACTTCACCATAGTTTTCACGGTGAGATTTTTACAGAATCGATTGGCTGTTCCTTTCATTTACAGTGTAGTGTAGCTGTGTAGATGAACATAAAACATATAGGTAGGTACTTAGGTAACTGCCTAAGTTACAGGCCTAGATTTTACATGATGAAAACTGCTAACTATTTTTGCTATGGGTAGAAGATCATTTACTAACGTCTAGCAAGGTAAGGCAGTTAAAAAACGATACGAAATTCTTCATAAATACAAATATAAATGTAAAATTTTCGAATATATCGTTTAGGAAATGCGCTTAGCAGAAAGTAAATTGAGCGTGAAATGACAGCCGACGACGCCTAGCTTCACGAATTTGGGTCAATTTTCGTCAGTAGCAGGGACACGGTACACGGGCCCTTCCTTCCGTGTTCTATTTATATCTGTTAGCCGTAAACCGAAATAGGTGTTATAATAATAAATATACACGTCAATATAGCTTGTCAGGTTGTTGCGTAAAGTTATAACTCGCATATTTTAGGATGGCATAAAAATTTTAGTGTGCTACACATTTATAATATCCGTATCCGCGGCGTTCTTGCTACATAACATATTCCCGTAGTAAGCTTGAAAAAAAAATTCTGCAGATTTTACAAGACAGCTGTCAACCTAGGTTCCTAAACCGAAGCTTTCGTATTTCACGGAATTTCACCGCAATTTGAATATTGTCGAGCGAGCGCCACGTTTTCCTACTAGTTAGTAGGGTGATTGATGACTGAATGTTAACTTATGACTGAGTAAAAAAGACTACTTAGAGAAAGTTTGTAACTCCGCGTAAATATTTATTAATTAAGTAAGTAGGACCTTCAATGAGGTAAACATAGGTACCCACTGGTAGTTAGAACACCGGCCGGCCGGCTGATGGCGTGGTGGTGGGTGGTTGATGGTTCGACAAGTAACTAAGAGACTAACGCGTGCGTATCTGACAGCAGAAGAGAAATAGGTACGAATGTGTTGTTTTAATCAAAACTGCAACTGAACTATTTTAGTTACCTACGTGAATTAGCTTACTGCTCTTGTGTACAGACGTCAGCAGGTCAAGCTACCCGAAACCGTCAAATTTTCCCAATCAACCTTGAACCTTAATCCGTCAGTGATAAAGTTTAAAATTGAACAGATTGTAGTAACTTGATGTGCTGGCGTCTGTACATGCACGTATCTACCGTCCTATTAACAAAATGTAAGTATGTTCCTGGAAAGATTTGGGGGAGGCCTTGGGCCAGAAGTGGGACAGACTAACAAAAAAAAGTTTGTAGGCACTTGGTGATTTTTAGCAACTAGTTAGGTATATAGGGTAGGTTGGTGTAAGATGGCGCAGGAGATAAGTTAGCGCATTCGCGATTGGTGGATTCTGGTTTGACGTAAGCAGCTAACTTTAGTCGTGACTCGTGTTTAGTTTACTACTAGTCGGTACGTGCTTGCACAAAAATATTCGTTTTGCTCACAAAACGATTGTTCCAAGTAAGTCTTAAGATTTTGAACACTTTTGATCTAATTTTATTCTCATTTGGAAGCAGAGTCAGTATAAAACAATGCATTTATTACGTGTTTTGAATGAGTTGTTGACTAAGTACATACTTCATCTTAACCTAAGAAACGAAATAATTCTGGTATTTCATAAGAGATGGCGTCGGTGCAATGATTTCTGCATTGTGGGGAAGTTTGTAAGATGGTGCACTGAGCGGGTGTACAAGATGGCGCGCGCCATCATACAAACATTATTTTTAATTTTTTGGGGTTTGGACTGTCTTTTTATTTTATTTATATACCTACCTACACATATTTTTTGTATGTTTGTTTTAAACGTACAACTGCTAGACTGATTTAAAAAAATATTTCATTTTGTAAATTTCAATTCTCTTAGAAAAATGTTCAATTCCAGAATGTGAATGGCGCGAAACGAAAAGTGCCAGATAAACATGGGCACGCATATGGGCAAAATCACTTGGAATGCCAGAATCTAAAGCACCCAACAAACCTGATCTAGAAAAGGTCTGGACATGTCCTGGGTGTCAAGAAATATATAAGGAACCCTTAAAAGAATACTGGATAGAATGCTCAGTGTGTCAAGAATGGTGGCATGATAAAATACTATCTACAGGATATCTTGGATTTGGTGTCTTTAAATGCGACATTTGTCTCCCTTAGATGACCTCGAATTACGTGCGCCATCTTATCGACTTTGCTACGCCAACTTACCGGATGGATTGTATAAAAGTGTGCATTTCTGATTTTTTAAGTTTATATGAAAATTTTTCCAAAGATAATAGATGTGATTTTGATTTAAATGTTCTATTGTGTACCAATAAGTCAAAGATTTATAATATATCAATTTGATTTCGAAACGTTGATTTTTTATTTTCTTAAAACCGATCCTTTCAAAAGTGCGTCATCTTACACTAGCCTACCCTACTAACCTAACTAGATAATCGAAGACGATACCGAATCTGGCTTTCCGTAGTGCTTCATTTGCTCGGCAGGTAGGTTACGTACGTAGGTACATTCAATCTTCTTTTCAAATAAGAAGTTCTACTGTATGTACAGACGCCAGCAGATCAAGCTACCCGAAACTCAAATTTTCCCAATCAACCTTGAACCTTAATGCTTTAGCGATAAATTTGAAAATCTATTAAAGTTTGACAGATTGTAGTACTTAGCTTGATGTGCTGGCGTCTGTACGTAGGTACCTAACCACATCAACAACAACAACCTTAGGTAATCTACATAAATTCTTGTCTAATTAACACAGATTGTTCATAACGGCAATTCCAATTCCTCCGCTAGCATTTCCTGAAGCTAATGATAGCATACACGGAAGTACCTATTGCAAACTTTGAATTTCCTCTCATAAACCTTTCGATTGGTCTTCTAAATAGGTATTTGATAGGCTGCTAATCTAGGCATCTAGGCTGCTAATCCAAGTTTGTCTACACATATCGGGCTTAAAAGACTAATCACAATTTGTGAAGCCAAAATACCAGCGACACTTGTCTCGATATGTCGTTCTAATAAGAATATTAGTGAGACCACTCATATTCTCCCCGTAAATCAATGTAGATAGACAAATTGATTTGAGTCAATTTCGTGGTTTTGCGTGACACCAGAGTTTTACTACCTACATGATTCGACGCTCATGGTAATTTTTTGTGGCTTTCAAAGTAGGTTTTACGTAGGTAATTCAAATTATACCGTGACCATTGTGCTTAATGTCATTGAATACTGTTTCACGTGGCTTTAGAACATTAGGTATATTCAATCGAGTAGGTACCTAAACTACTATTTTTCCGGTAGCCTATGAACCTAATTGCCCTCTGTAAATGGCCTATTTCACACGAATTTCACGATTTTTAGAGCCCCCACCGCATCCTTGTCACAGCTGGTCACATTTGTGGGGTTTGCCTCCCGTGCTGTTGTTACATCACATATTTTGAAATGTTGATAAAAATTAGTAGGTAAGTACCTAATATTTAAAAGTTTTTCGTTTTAGAGGTTTAATTCTTTAAATTTATACATGTGACGTCTCGAAGCTTCTGACTCGTCACCCCTTGTCACAGGATGTCCACGCTTTGTCGATTCATCTCTCCTCGAAAATTATGGATAGTTGAAAGGATGGTAAGCACTTAGCTGCTGAAGGTATTGTCGAAAGTTCTTGATAGAAGCTATAGTAACCTAGCTTTAATAACCGAAGAACACTGGACGTTGCAACTAATTTGTTCATTGCACTCGATGATTACTCGTATATTATTCGCTTCAAGGATAAATTTGATGACTTCGAATCGTCCGCCAAAGAGAAAAGCCCGGAATCTGACTATAAGGACCTATCTCAAAGAACCAGACGTAGAAGGTCACGCCTGACTTTTTTTGATGGCTCTGCGCCATTAGTGCAACTGAATGGAAAAGAAAGATTCAAAGTCAAACCTTTATCCCCAATTCCCCATGATTGATACCTTGGGCGTTCATCTAAAACAGCGATTAAGTTCGTATAAGAACATTACTTAGTCAACGTTTTGGTTTATTTTTCGCTTGAAAACGCTGAAACCCGAAGAGTTGAGAGTTGCAAAGAATTTGCTGAAATGCAGACGTAAACGAGAAACTATTCGAAATGGAATGTCCAGATTAACATAATACTTGAAACTTGATCAAAGTAAAAATGAAGGAACTAATAGTAAGTACCTATAGGTACTGGAAATAATATATTATCATCTTTTGAAAGAGAACAAAATTGAAGACACCTTTCCTAATGTAGAAATCGCACTGAGAACCTTTTTAAGCGTGATGCTAACTGCAGTGGGGAGCGCTCCTTCCCTAAAAAAAGATTAAAAAATTAATTTAGAAGTCCAAAGCTTCAAGAGAGATTAAACAGTTTGTCGCTAATGTGATATGCTCGAAAACACAGATTTTGAAGATGTGATTAACGATTATGCTCAACTCAAATCTAGAAGGGGGTACCTCTTCAATCAGCATAGATACTTATATAAGGACTGATCGTGGATGCTGGTTTCTTAGTGCGGATTACATTATCTATTCATCATATCTAATGTAACTGTAAAGAAATAAAAATAAAGCTAAAACTTTGCACACCTACGTTCTTTTGTCTATTCTAACAAAATAGTGCGTTATTAAGGTCATTATCCTAATGTGCCCTGGATAATTATGTTGAGTTAGTAAGCCTTTAAATAAATAAAACTATCAAGAACTGCATAAAATCATTTATTATCCTTATTAGATTAGTAACTCAGCCTTTATAATATCTATTAAGTAACAGAGTATCAACAGTATGGTAAATTGTGATCGGCATTCATTCGACCAGTGTTTGTTTGTTAAATGTTGCCATGACAACGGGCCTCATCGCCATATCGCATCTAAGACAAATAGCCTTATGTAAATTAATGGTAATGTCGAGGTCATCTGCTATTAGAACAATAGCATTTTCAATATGTAGGTAGGTAATTCGTTTTTGAAAGGGTAAATGAACTGTCCTACGATTGACATGACAGAATATGAAATACAGATTCGAATATCTTCGATTCGATAGTAGGTAGATTTTTACAGCCGATCTGTTCTGTAAAAATCTCAACATGGAAACTTAGGTGAAGTGAAGTGTCAATCCCTAGCATCATATGAGACAGTTCACTTCAAGGTCACTTCACAGATTTCACCTAAGTTTTCACGGTGAGAATTTTAGAGAACAGACCTGCTGGTGCTTACAGTGTGAAAAGAACTATTAACAATGGAACCACATAACACGTTGACTGTCCAAGTAAAATTTACTACGTACCACGACGCGTCCTGATTATTTTTTTCGATATTTTATTTTCCATGTATCCTTGTCTATACGTCTGCCAAAAATACTTTTTCTAGTTCAAACGTCCAACTCACAAAAGTCAATGTAATTTGTATTACCTAATGCATTATATGTAATGCACGAACGTCATGGCTGAGTCGGAAGTGCATTACATATAATGCACGGACAGTCAACGTGTTAAAGCGATAGGGAATATGCAAGTGTATAAAAAACTTTTTATTATTTAAATATGATTGTATATAAATATACATTGTTTAGGAGTCAAAAAAGAAATTGCTATTTTTTTACATAATAATATATTAATAAAATATGTTGCTTGTTTTTGGTGGAACGGGACAAAACTCGAAATGCGTCTTCGACAGTGGAACTGACGTAAAAAACTATGTAATGTTATAATGTTGTACAGACGCCAGCACATCAAGCTACTACAATCTGTCAATTTTCTTTAATAGATTTTCAACTTTATTCCTAAAGTATTAGGTTCAAGGTTGATTGGGAAAATATGACAGTTTCGGGTAGGTTGACCTGCTGGCGTCTGTACCTACCAATATTATTATGGAGTCTTCTAATACAGGCATTGTTTGCTTAAAAGAAGACTCCAATCACAAACTAATTGTTGTAATTTGGTTGAAGAAATAAACAATTTTTGAATTTGAATTTTGAATTAATGTTCAGACGCCAGCACATCAAGCTACTACAATCTGTCAAATTTCTTTAATAGATTTTCAACTTTATCAGTGAAGCATTAAGGTTCAAGATTGATTGGGAAAATTTGACAGTTTCGGGTAGGTTGACCTGCTGGCGTCTGTACTATACCTTCTTAGCAAATTGCCTGGAATCTCACTAAAATAAGTAAATGCGATTTGTGCTTGAATTAAGAACAAAAATAACTTTAATTTATATGACATGGAATGCCCAAAATCATATAAATTGAATTATTTTTTGTGCCAAGTGTGTAAAAAGATGGTAAACAAAGTAGATTCTTAATATGGCCGCGACAGTAATGTTTGAATTGTACTTTACTTAGTAGAAAATTGTTGGTTTAATAAATTTTTTTTTCAACAACCAGTAGTGTATATGACTTTTGTATTTGATTTTTCATACTTTCTTGGATTAAAAAAAAAACCACAAGCATTTTCCCTTTTCACATTTAACTTAAAAATTATGATTACTTATTACATAGGAATAAAACCGGCTTCCGAAAACAGATATGCATACAATTCAGGTCTAACGTAAGGGCCAGGCCGCCACGTAGCCACGTAAACACCTAGAACATGTTCATCTCGGCAATGTGCCATGTTTTCTGAAACAAAATATTTACGATAATTAGATATGTAAGGTATTGCTCTACTCTAATATGTAGTTTGGATAAGGTTAATATTTCTGTAACAACATGCCAATAACGCAAAACCATTCGCAGCTTTATGGATTTGAACGATGCGAATGATAGCTGTGGCAACCTACTATTGTATACTCTGTGATTGTATAGAATCAAGTTTTTCTAACTGAACAGTAGGCTACCTACCTACAGCTGTGCTATTGGGGAATTTGTTGCGACACTTCTTCTTTCTTCCCAGCGAAAGCACTAGGAAGTGGTGAAGGGTGGGTGTTTTGGAGGACTGTCTTATATCATTTATACGATCGAAAAATGCTGATTCTCAGCCTAATTCGAATAAACGACTTTTGATTTTGTTCCATTTCGGTCGGAGAGAGTAGTCGATTGACACGAAAACAAGATGAAGAAAAAGTTATATTGCCTGGTTCCAACCAAAGCCCTACAACTCGTCGTGACCGCTACCACTGAGCCACTATTTTATTGTATTACCTCCAAAAAAGAAAGTAGCGAAATTGTCATGGATACCCTCCGTCTGGGGAGAACGGAGGGTTATATCGGACTCCTACCGACTAAAACCCTACGGTTCCTTCCAATACCATGAGTCGGGAGCCCGGGAGATAATTGTATATTCGCATGCACTCCCGACTTTGGTCTTTGACTTACGATCTGTATGCGCCTCATCAACAAAAAACTTAATGCTAAAATTCGAATTCCTACGTTGTTTGGGTCTTGTGAAAGACTGACAGAAAAGTGCAATTTGTTTTGCAAACATTTTTTGAGTGAGTCTTTACTACGCAACGAACATTTTTTCGTAAACATTCGATCGCAAGCACAGTCTGCTATTAGAATTTATTTTTAGTCCAAATGGCATAAACGTAATCCTTATAATTTCATCATGTCATCTGTCCGTCCGTCTGTCCTTCTGTCCGGATGTTACACATAAATACTCGTAGACTGTTGTTGTGTTGTAGAAAATACGAAAAACATATTAAGAGTGGCTCTACCCACAGAACAGACTCTTTTATCTGTTCTGTGGCTCTACCCATAGGTACATACCGTAAAAAATACTTATCCCAAAATGAAAAAAATTATGATATTTCTAAGTGACTTTTTATTCATTTAAAAAGTTTTTGAGGTAAGGGATCTTTTTGGTTACAACCGCACTGATTATTTTGTTTTTCATAGTTTATTCGAGAAATACTAGGAAATAATATACATGAACAAACTTAATTTTGCAGTCGATAAAATCGATGCTGTGTATGCGTAGATATTTATTCCAACTACGCAACCCATCACTGCACGTGGTCTGGGACACGCTTGGCCGGTTTTTTCGTGTTTAGATTCTCGTACTCACCAAACTTTCGCGAGTTGTTGCATAACAAAAGCTCGCACAACTGAGATGATTAATTTTACTTTTCAGTCGCGCAACAAATGTTTGCAAACAAATTCGTGAAGCGAACTCTCGCCGTGAGTACGATTCCCATTAGGGAACCCAAAAAATATTGGATACTTAGGTACAGGCATTTCTTTCTCTCACAACAAACACTTAACGACTGGTTGTGTTGAGGGTTTGAAAAACCAAAATCTTTGATTTACCTTCATAGTATCTTAATCTACGAGTATTTATAAATATAAAAATGAATCCCTATTTCCCTTGGTCACGCCATAACTTGAGAACGACTTTACCGATTTCATCCAACTTTTTTTTAAAGTTTTCTAATACTTTGTAGAAGGTTCTTACGGATTTTTTTTTTAAGAAATTTGCGCAGAATATTAGAAAATTTAAGAATTACGCTTTTGCGCTAAAACAGCTGAACGGATTTAGACGAAATTTGACACATGGGTAGACCATGAACTGGAGAACGACATAGGCTACTTTTCATCCTGGATCGCAGACGAAGTCGCGGGCAACAGCTAGTAATATATATAATTCTTCTGTATGTGTGTTTGTCACCTAACTCCTCCTAAACGGCTGCAGCTGGACTGATTTGAATGAAATTTTGTGTATATTTCAATGGGTTCCTGGATGGTTTGATAACACAATTGGACTCGGTAGGTGGCGCTGTTGTCGGTATATGATGACTCAACCGGGCAGGACGACATCTGCCGGGTCCGCTAGTAGTATATAAAATGTTCAGGATGAAAATGAATAACTTCTATCTACATTTGTTGATTTTTTATGTAACAATTAATACATACCTAATACACTCTGTAATAATACACATTCTTTTTTTGTTTCTTCATACAATTTAGCTACATCTTCTGATATTCTGCTGACCGACCATGTCATAAGTACTGGTTCATCAGTGGGCTGCAATTTTGCTACTGCCTGCAGTTGCTTGTTCAACACCTTAATTTCTGTAACAATTTGTAATTATATGTATTTGCTGAATGTGAAACCAAGTTGAGTATTAGATAGTTTTATAGAAAACAGCTGTTGAAAAAAAAATCAGATTTCAACAAATTGAGAATCTACTCCTTTTTTTAAGTTGTTTACAATAATAATAATAAATGTTATGCCTGCAAGAATTCCACATTATGCCACCAAGAATAGCTGCCTGCTCAGGAGAAGATAATATAAGAGAATGGAGTGCACATGTGATGCTGTTCTGCAACACAGGACATGTCCTATGAGCCTTTTTAGGAAATCAGGAACTTTTCAGGAAATCAGGAATTAAACTACTCATGATGTCAATCTCATAGTCATAGCTAATTTATAGCTAAACTAATAGCTAAGTTCTTAGCGGACACAATTTAAGTTGCCATTGAAAGGTGCAGTGTAGATGAAAACACTAGTTTAAAAAAAAAACGACAACATAATGTCAGCTGATATGATTAAAAAAGTGGTACAAGGAATATTTACCCTCAACAATATTATTCAAAGCGTCCACAATCTCCCACAAACTGTCCATTAATGGTTTCAGCTCGCTCGGAAAGTAATCCTCATCATACTGGGCTAAATTTAAGGCATCTATAGCTCTTGCCAGTCGAAAACCTTTGTCCCGGTTTTTTTTCCAGTCACTTAGTAGAGTGTGCAGGGTTGAGATGCGGGAGTACACTGTCTTTGATAGTTCTTGTTGCTGAACCTTATTTGTTTCTGTAATTATAAGTAAATTAGGAAGTTATGTTCTCTACCGATATTTTCTAAATTGTAGTGTTTGATCTAGTATCTAGTACATACCTCTAGGTGTGAATTTATAAGAAGATTCGGTTATTGTTGTTGTCTCCAGCTTGGGGTCCGGTGCTTTGTTTTTAACTATCGTAGGTTCATTCGTAGACATTTTATTTATTACTATTCTGTTCTCTAATCAGATCTCCGGGTACAACAAAAACAAATCAGTTCTATTCACAAAACTCGGAGAAGAATTCGTGTTTTCATTTTTGAAGATCAAAATGGTTTGGTTGAGTTAAAATTGTCAAAAAATAAAAGGCACTGGAACTGTCACTACCTTTGTATGAAACTGACAGGTGTCAAGAACCGAGAACGCATTCTCAAATGTCCAAACGGGCCTATAATTTTTTGACAACTTTAGACTTTTGACCACGTTTGTTTTGGTAAGTTTTGACTTTTTGAGTCAAAACTTTTGACGTTTTTGACAATGATGGGTACAGAATATGACGGCTATACACAATCGCCAAATCACCGATGAAAAAAAACACTGCTTGTGTAAGTACGTAAATGTTTGGGGTACACTAAAAAAGCCTTCCCAGATGGCGTTAAAATAACACTGGGTAACCCAGAGTCTAGCTGTCTCCTGACTAAACTTATTTATTTATCACAAACACAACTATCATTACAGGCAATAATCCTAATGCGGTAGCGTGGTCTTTAGTTACTTATTATCCTTTAAGCCTTTCGCTACGAAGACTCCAACACCTTGAGCCATAGACCGAAAAAAATGAACGCACCCCTTTATGAACGTTAATATTAACGTCAACGTCAAACTTCAAATTACAGTTAACTGTCAAAAAAATATCTCAAAACTTTCAAGGCACTGAAGGCATAGCAGCACAGAAACAAAGACTACAATAGTATACTGTCTCACAGAAAGAAGCGAATGTAATGCAACAAGCGGCGTTTTCTAGGTTTATCAGTGAAATTTACTAAATCTGTTGAAGTCTTCACTGGAGAAGTAATTTTATCTGACGATTTTACCGTCATCGACTTGTTTTAAACAATTTATATGAGGTTTGAGTGTTTGTCCTAAAATAATACCTAATCATTTTTCAGATCGATCTGATCAAGTTATAAGGCTCCCAATACTCCATAATGGCTGGACCTATACAAGACGTTGTAGAGGAAGATGCAGCAGATTTACAGTTTCCCAAAGGTAAGCCCTTTACGTTTTCTGATAACACAGCCTAATGGTTGAGCAAGATTGTTTTTAACAGCCACCTAAAAAAACTTGTAAATATGGCTATACCAAACCTTAATTTAAAGAGAAATATAATGAAGAGTAAATATAATATAATACTTAACTGTATTTCAGAGTTTGAAAATGCCGAAACTTTGTTAATATCTGAAGTTGACATGTTGTTGGAACATAGGAAGGCACAGAATGAGTCCGCAGAGGAAGAACAAGAATTCTCAGAGGTTTTCATGAAAACCCTCACTTACACCAACATGTTCAAAAAGTTTAAAAACAAAGAAACTATAGCTGCTGTTAGAAAGTAAGTATTTGGAAAACAGGGTCAAGTTATACTGAGAATACTTTTGGGCTATTGATTTCTTAACAATAAGAGACATAACATAACCCCTAAAGGGTTAGTTAGGATTAGGGTAGATGTACAGACGCCAGCACATCAAGCTACTACAATCTGTCAAATTTCTTTAATAGATTTTCAACGTTATCGCCAACGTATTAAGGTTCAAGGTTGATTGGGAAAATTTGGCAGTTTCTGGTAGCTTGACCTGCTGGCGTCTGTACCTTACTTAGTACACCCACATTTTGCCAGTTATGAGGCAAGCCTATTGCCATCAGCCGGGCTCAAATCCTCACTCCGGACTTCTACAGGGAAATTTGTGATGGAAAAAGCCCAATAATACTTTGCCCAACCTGGGAATCTAACCCAGGACCTCATGGTCAGCAATTAGACCAACAAGGCTGTACAACAAGATGATAAGGGACTTAATATATTATTTGTTTCAGTCTCCTTCAATCTAAAAAACTACATAAATTCGAAGTGGCAAGCTTAGCAAACCTTTGCCCAGAGACTCCTGAGGAAGCCAAGGCTCTAATACCATCTCTAGAAGGAAGATTTGAAGACGAGGAACTAAGAATATTGTTGGATGATATACAAACTAAGCGAAGTTTGCAGTACTAGTAACATTTATGTATTTATAATTTTAATTTCATTATGAGTTTTTATCTGTTCTATTATTCTAAGACTGAATTTAAAACAATTTCAAATTTGGTATCCTTGCATTTTATTTTAAATTATTACACACAAAAACATAATTTTTAAAACCATGGTTATAATTTTTTTAAAACCTTAGACATGCATTTTTTATTCAAGCAGTTACTAGAAACATCATGTGCAACCAAAGAGATTTAACATAGGTACGGTCAGCAACAAAAGTCGATTAACACTTCAGTTTTTTAAATCTTAATTATTGAGCAAAATATTCTTATAAAACATACAGTAATAGAATATTTAAGAATAATTAACTCTTTACTATTACATGAAATAGTGAAAACCAATGTATCGCATCATTTTGTATCAATTTAGATGATTTGTAAAAGTAACAGAGTTAATTGACTTTTGTTGCTGACTGTAGAAGAAAAAAATAACCTTGAAATTACGACCCTACGTAAGTACGTATGAATTTTTTTGATTTAGGGTCGTAATTTCAAGGTTATTTTTTTCTTTTTATAGGGTTTCACGTAGTCGGGGGTTTTTTAAATTTTTAATTTAATTTTTTATTTCATGCTTTTTGTAGGGACTCCTTATTTTTTATTTTCTTGCGTTTTAAGATTCAGGTAATTTGGTATTTAATCAGGTTTTTGTAATTCGCCATTTTGTGGCGGTGGCCATCTTGGATTTGAAATTTGTCATAGTGTATAGTGTTCTACTAGTCAAGCCCTTTCATGTGATACCCATAATGAGGGTGTTGTGAAAAAAAAATTGTTATTTGCCATTTTGTGGTGGCGGCCATCTTGGATTTGAAATTTATCATAGTGTATAGTATTCTACTAGTCAAGCCCTTTCATTTGATACCCATATTGAGGGAGTTGTGAAAAAATATATAATCCGCCATTTTGTAGCGGCGGCCATCTTGGACCGATTTTCATCAAACATAGCTAAGAACACTCCCGACAAATTCACCTTTCAAACAAAAAAAAACAAAATTAAAATCGGTTCATCCGTTCGGGAGCTACGATGCCACAGACAGACATACACACACACACACACAGACACGTCAAACTTATAACAACCCGTCGTTTTTGCGTCGGGGGTTAAAAACTGTGATATCATGTCTCAGTGATGCCGTCTAGCATAATATAGCCACTCATGTCTACAGGATGAATGTATGAAGACCGTGGTTGTGCCAATAATCAAAAATAAAATTGGCGATGCGTCAGACAACAGGAATTATAGGCCCATTTCGCTAGCTACTACCGTGGCGAAGGTGCTGGACAGTCTGCTTGATCGTATTTAGAACAGTCGCATAAAGCTGAATGACGCTCAATTCGGGGTCAGACGCGGGCTGTCGACAGAAACGGCAGTTCTATGCCTCAAGCACACTGTCCGGTACTACACTCATAGAAAGACTCCGGTCTACGCCTGTTTTTTAGACCTTTCGAAAGCTTTCGATTTGGTGTCCTATGATGTGCTATGGTACAAATTGAGGACAGAAACCAGCCTCCCGGAAGAAGTCGTTAGCATTTTGGATTATTGGGACAACAATAAATACAATGTGATAAAGTGGGCGGGCGCGATCTCCGATGAGTACAGACAGAGGTGTGGCGTAAGGCAAGGAGGTTTAACTTCGCCTCGTCACTTCAATCTGTATGTAACCGGACTCATCGAGGAGCTCAGCAGCACCAAGGTCGGCTGCTCTATAGACGGAAAATATGTCAACAACATTAGCTACGTTGCCGATATGGTGTTGTTGGGCCCCTCCATAAGTGCCGTTCGAAAACACCTCGGTATGTGTTGAGTATGCCGAGGCTCATGGGCTCAGGTATAATGTAAAAAAGAGCGAGCTTTTGGTGTTCCAATCACCAGGTCATAATAAGGTCACCCATGTACAGACGCCAGCAGGTCAAGCTACCCGAAACTGTCAAATTTTCCCAATCAATCTTAAACCTAATGCTATAGCTATAAAGTTGAAAATCTATTAAATAAATTTGACAGATTGTAGTAGCTTGATGTGCTGGCGTCTGTACCACCTGTCCTAATAGACGGTGATTCCCTACGCAGAGTTACG
The DNA here is from genome assembly GCA_951799955.1 of Apamea anceps. NCBI lineage: Eukaryota > Metazoa > Arthropoda > Insecta > Lepidoptera > Noctuidae > Apamea > Apamea anceps. The sequence goes on along the minus strand of OX637515.1, from coordinate 8,964,462 downwards.
CGTTTCAAGTACCCAGGCCACTGGGTCTCGGATGATCTCTCAGACCACGAGGATATTGAGAGGGAGAGCCGGGCGTTGGCTGTCCGATGCAATATGTTGGCTCGTAGATTTGCGCGCTGCAATAAGGCAGTAAAAATAACATTGTTTCGGGCGTTTTGCCAATCTTTTTATACGTGCAGTCTATGGGTCAAATATACGCAGAGAAGACAATCAACGCCCTGCGCGTTCAGTATAACGATGCATTTAATATGCTGATGCGGCTGCTGAGACACTGCAACGCGTCGGGCATGTTTGCCGACGCTCGTATTGATGGCTTTCATGCCATCCTCAGAAAGAGAGCGGCATCATTAATATTATCGATAAACAACAAAGCAGTAGTAAAATACTCAGCAGTAAACCCCTTTACTGCTGAGTAGTTTTACTTTTAATTACAAAATTAGCCAATTATCTAGATCTATTTATGATAATTATTTAATTTTGATTACTGAGTAAATATAAATAATTCCTACGTAGGTAAATAAACCGAAGTTAGGTCCAGTCGTTTTACCTTATCAAGATTTGCAATATCGTAATGCGCAACTTGGCATATTTCCTTAGAAAATATTTTTCTTTTGGTGGACACGAATGCGTCTTGACACGCAGGTGCACTACACTTAGGTACTGTGACTAGACCACAGAACACTATGCACTGCACTAGACTGAGCGACTTTTGACCACTAAGACAAATGTATCGGATTACGATTTTGTTCGTTATGTCCTGTCTATTGTTAAGTAAATAATTTTTGTGTGCAACTCAAATTGCTGACTGTCATTTACCTATGGTAGGGTAGGCCCTACCATAGGAACTGCTTGCTCAAAACGCTCTGTGCTCCCCTCACAGAGCATTTTGAGCAAGCAGTTGATAGCCGAGTAGGTGCAGCATGATGTGAGAATACATAATTAATTTCAAATGTTTGATATTTTCAAATCTAAATACCTACCAACAAATCCTCACAAAAGGGTCAGCTTCAAATTCAAATATAGAGGTTTGTTGATGTAGAGATACATGCAAAATTATGATCACTTTGGGTACTTCTCTGAAACAATGTTTCGTCATATTTGCCAAAAGGCTTCATCGGTCCGTCAGATATTTTACAATCAGAATACCTCTTTTATCCGACCTGAATATCCTTTAAAAAATTGCCTAAACCGAGTTTTCAAAGTCGGTCAGGTTTAGGGAAAGTCCACAATTTCTTCATCAGATTTCCATATTTGTCATTATGCGTGATCATACCAAAATCAATGGCGCTGAATTTAAAGTTATCTTTTATCCTTTTTGGAAATCTGAAACCACACTGACCTCGGGGCTCACATAATAATTACCTATTTAAGTTTTCAAATATATTTTCTCATTATGCCACACCTACTTGGCTATCAACTTTTTGCCCTGCTTGCTGAAAAACGCTCTGGGCTCCATCCCCTACCACCAGGGACATGTCTAGGGCTAAACAAAGTTAAAGTTTGATAAATCGTAGAATAGGTACTTAATGATCAAGACTCAAACGGGATCATGACCATCAAAATATGTGCGATGCACTAGCTCATTACATTAAGGACCTACATGATTATAAAACGTTCTTTTTGAGCCTTGACCATTATCTCACAATATGAGAACTAAACATCAATTCATATAGAAGGAAAAAAAATTAAAAACGATAGTTTAAATCAGTCTGTATATTGGATATGTCTGCAATACAGCAAGATACATTACAGTGAAAACAGATAAAAGTGATAAAATATTGGAAACAAAAATAGTAATTAGAATTTCTTCTCTGAAACAAAACTATAATAAAACCATTCTTATTATTACTTAAAAGTAGATACATACTATTAATATTGATGTTAATTAATGCCTCTAACTAAACAAGCCCTTTGTTGAACATTATTTGTAAAAAAACTAAAAGAATTTTTTATCAATAAACCTCAACAATTTTAGATAACTTAAAACTCAACAACCCTTCGATAATTTTTCTTAATTTCTAATTTTGTTGCCTAAACATTATTTTTTAACAAAATGCCGAACAAAAGGCTTGCTTGAATTATAAACTTATCTCAATGGGCACTTTTGGTTTAGTTTAAATGTTAATATTTAATCTAATATTGTATTAATAAAAATTACAAACTTATCATTCATCTAAAAGCAAACTTTAAAATAATATTAACCATCTATAAAATAACTATCAAATCTAAGGTCCTAGCAAAGTTACTTTTATGGTACAACTCACCCTTTTCCTACCCTGAACATATAAAAATATCTTTATGTACTTTAAGTCCTTAAATAAAGATGTCCTTCGGAATACTGTGCTCGAACCAGCAGTCTAAATAATAATGTTGGCAATGCAAACATCTTTATTTAGGAACCCCTGTCCACATCACAGTGGTTACTTTAAATTAAACAGTAAGGGGACCGTTTTATAGCACACATTTATTAACAGCTAATAATTTTTCGGGTCCTTTACTAAAACTTACTAAACCTTAAATTAGGTAACGACATTGGGAGAGGCTTATATAAATCCTAAATTACAACCTGGACCTGTGACATAAGTCTATTATTAGTAAAGCATAACATTGTTTTGGATTCCAAGTGTGGGGGAGTCTAGAAGCGACATGGAAGCTGTTAGGAAGCAATGCAAACAATCATAAAGCTTATTTTACAGAAAATGTGTTTCCACAACAATGATCGAGCAACTGAAAATGTGGGTCAATGAAGACTTGAAGAGAATTATAAGAAATAAAATATACATATAACCCTCAAAATTTATATCGTATCGTAATTTGTTTGCTTGTATATTTATTCCAATTACAGCTATATATTGCACTTATTTCAGAAACATTTTACACAGAAATCCGGATTTTAAATATTGGCTCGGCTCTTCTTCCATGTTAATGTTTTTGCACAAAATACACTATTATAAATGTCAAATCATTAACGACTGTAGTGGCATTTTATACAACATATTATAATCCTTAAACGTACACACAATTGGTATGTGTTAAAATGAATGACGATAATACTTTTTGTACATTTCCAAAACATTTTCTTCATAGCGTCAGATACTGGTTTTGTTGGTCACATTCGCAGTCAATTCGAAAATGATTTCTGCCGTCAAGTGAGATTGCTTACACAATATAATCGCATTTCGCATCCCAAACACCCTGCTCCTTTGTCACAAGTCGGTTAGTCTGTACACACTTATAGTCACTACGCAGCACCTTCGATAATTCTTCACAACTTATGGATACTGTTCATTTTGTGCAGCATGTTAAAACATGATTACAGTAGCACTGGTTCGCACCAGTATCGAAAGTTGTCAAGCCACGATTAACATTCAGATTCGACCGTTTCTCTTACATTATCACATTTGTTTATTGAATAACCAATATAATCAACAGGTACTAATATACATCAGCAACTGGAAATATTATAATCACTAAGTTACATTTTCAAATTCGGCGTGTGGCTCATAATAAAAATTTTGTTTGAGCAATGATAAGATTTAAAATACTATATATTTCCAAAGGTGAGCCATCCAAAATATATGCCGTCGAATTTTAAAATAGGTTAAAAAATAATTGCGTTTGTCCAAAAGCAGGTCTAACTATGTTTATGTGTAAGTTGTCAACATACTACATTATCAGTCTCGATGATAAAAATGCATTTTGGCCAAAATGAGAAATCCAACGAGTGCGGTCCAAACTTCTCTAAACAAATGTTACACAAACAAATGCCTCATGTACCTGATACAGATACTGACGAAACATATAGCAAAGATTGAATTTCAGAAATAAAGAGGGTACTACCGAGTTACAAAGTTATTAAATGGGGAGCAAACAAACAAGTAAGCATGTCCATAATAGGCACTTTATAGTACACTACACTACATAACAAATAAAGTCAAGTTACCTGTATCAAAGTATGAGTAAAGTTTAAAAATTCAGTCTATTTTCTTACTTACATTTTCATTTATCAAATCCCACAAGTTAAAGCTCTTGCTTCTTAAAAAATCGTTCTAGCAACCGATATATCCATTACCACAAATAAGACGATCTGGCCCTTTCAGAAATTTGGTCCGAAGTAATTTATCTTCAATTATTAAATTAACAAAAACTTATGTATGTTGATAATAAAAATAAAATTCTATGCTTGCAACATGTAGTGTTATGTACATAATTTTAAAATAATACATAAAATGAGATCAAATATATATCCAGTCATGTAAACAAAATAAGCTGGAGCAGTGAGTGCTAAAATACCTAAATAAACATTTTAGAAAAATAGCCCAATGTATTCATTAAAATAATATCAGGGCAAACTAACACATAATATATAGGTACTCGTATTTATGAAATATTTTTGCCATCTGTTTGGCTTCGTTAGTGAATCTAATGCTGCGATTAAATTGCTTTGGTTGCTCTGTTTGTCAAAGTAGTAGTTTGTGCAAAGTAATTGCAAGTCTAAAACGGATCAAATACATTGGGACATTCCTATTTCTTACTCTCACTCGAAATTTGATGGCAATTGACAAACATTCAATACTTCGTGTAACAAAGGACATGCAATACAATAAAGAATGTTTATTATTGTCACAACAGATTAATTAAAGACGTGTATTATGTTTATGTGATAAAACTTTGGATGCCACTAACACGTTTAATGTTCTGCAATAAAGTAATTGGTTATAGCATTTATGCAGTGCTATGGGAAACTATTATTTTGTTATTTTACAAATAAACCACTAGCTCCACAACGTCAACATACTGTGATATAATCATAAGTGATTGATTTGTACGCCACAAAGTACAATAGCTGGGTCAAACTAACGTGAAATTGAAAATAGTTCGTAACATTCAAGTTCAACGAGCATAGGACGTTTAATAAGAGGGTTAGTTAAACGCAATGTTAATAAAATGTCAAGTTTGGTGCACCCTCTAGTCCATGGAGTGGAGCCATCAGTGCGAGCTGGAGGCGGGCGGGGACGGCGGCGGCGCGGGCTGCAGCGGCTGGAAGGCCGAGCCCAGCGACGGCCGCAGCGTGAAGCCCGGTATCGTCGGCTTCATTACAGACACTGATTCTGAGAAGGCTCCTTCGCCCGCTTTCAGGTTCACCTGTGACATGAATGTTAGGCTCCATAAGTATCACCTAAAAGTGACCTTCAGGTAAATTCCTTTTTAACAGTCAGAAAAAATTAGCTCTGAAGTAAATACTTTACAATAAAATAAATAAAGACGAATATATGTATTTACCTTTTCACAACCATCGGGAGGTTCACGTGCTAAGAAGCGATTTATTTGCGGCGATGTGCCCAGTTTAGACCCGTCAAGATCCGGAGACGAGCAGACACTGCCGCCTGAAATACACAACAGTTATTTGAAACAGAGACCCTCACACCATCAAAGTCATTGGAACTAATTATTCAACATTCTGAAAAGCAAATTCAAGAAAACCGTAATCACTACTTTCAGTTTTATTCTGTCTACTGCTATTGATTCTTCTACAAAACTGAATAATTCTTATAGAAGCAAATAAGCAAAGAATATTATTTAAAAAAACATGCTTGAGGGCTATCAAACCATTCTGTTGTTTAGTGCAAATCAACTATTAATTGCGAGGGGTTGTCTAAAAGCTATAGTTAGTTATAGACCTGCGGCCAGTAGCTCTGCGGACCCACCGCTTGAGAGAGACCCCCGGGACGGTGGATCTATGCCCAGTGTATTGTTTAGATACATTAATATTTAACCACAAACATATAATTTAAAACAGAACATTGAAGTAGTACAATCATAACGTTTATGTTATGAGAAAAAGTTGTTATGGTTTTTAAAAAAAGTATAAAGATAGTAAGTAGCCTGTATTAATAAAAAGAATAATAAGAAAATCTTTTCATTGCACTCAGGGGCCAAACAGAACAACAACATTCAGAATTATGACTATTTAAATTACTCTTAAAAGTTTGTTTTGTTAATGTTTTATTGTTAAGAAGACAGTGTACTAAACTATACAGTATTGGCATGAGGATATTACCTGATGAATGAGCAGTGTGACACAGATCGTGCGGTGTCTGTGTGTTGACGGAACGCCGGAGAAGTTCTGCAAGGGGCGCGCGATGTCCTTCTGGAGTAACCTGTAAATATAAGAAAACACATAAAAAGGTGGAGAACAAATGACTACTATGTTTTCTATATTATAACTTTATGTTTTACACTATTTATATTTAGCAGGTGTTGCATCAACAAAATGTTTAGTAACAAAATGTTCTCTCACGAATAACAAATAAAATCGCAAATAAAAGTAACATTAGCAGACAAATATGTGTATGTTTCTAATAAACAGATTTGGAAACTATTTACAGTAGAGATGAGGATGTTGTTGTTCAACATTCATGGTTTACATAGCTGTGCAAAGGGCGGAATACATAGGTTAAAAGTTAAAATGTTGCAATTTCTATCTACTTTAATGCACAACTTATATATTGTAACCTTACACAAGAAGCAGAGTTAAACTGTCAAAAGGGAAAACCATTGTTATATTTGGATTTTTATTGTATTATTTTATTTATATATATTTTATATTGCTACCACTAGCATTTACAGAAAATTAAAATTTATGCTTTTATTTTCCTTCTCTCTCAAAATATCCACTTGAATAAATCCTATGTGGATTTATTCAAGTGGATGACAATTTTTATTTAAGTAGAAAAATGTAACATTAGTTAATACATACTTTATCTCTTAGCCGGTCTAAATGTGGAGTTTGCGTGCCACTGGCTGGAAACAGCACAAGTCTCTCTATCTCCTGATTGAGACCTTCTACTGATGACCGCGCTGCTCTCAGTGGGACACTGCTGCCTCCGAAACGGGACCCTGAAGTTTAATTACATACTTTAGTAACTACTTGTGGTTAGCCTGTGAAAACTAAAAATTCTTCACTATTTGCTAAATATTTGGCCCATGAATTAAGGTAAAAAAATAAAATAATAGACCTACAACTATGTTCTAGTATTTATTCAATTATACATATGTTTAACTTACATTAATTAAATAATGCTAAAGTCAAATGTTTTAAAAGACTACTTTTAAAATACCAACTGTTAAACCAATACTCACAAAGAGTAGTATTCATAGAATGGCTGGAGTAGTCCCCAGAGGCAGATGGTTTGTGTGTTCTTTGAAGGCGACTGCGCAGGAAACGGTCAAGCTTGTCATCTTCAGAGCTCCGGGACGAGCGGCCCGATGTTCCACCTCCATCATCAGTCTGTCCAAAAGGGTTTCAATAATTAATACTTTTATAAATTATAGACAAATTTTTTTAGTGCTACAATATGTAGTATATGTAATTTAAATGTTTTTATGACAAACATTTCTATTTACACAAAACTACATAAAATTAATTAAAATTGATTGTTGTTTTCACACTAAATATATAAAGGATATAATTGCTCTCTACAACTACTATATTAAAATAGGAATTTCATAATCATAAAACTATTGATAATTTCAATATAAAAATAGCAACATACTTGTGTGGATTTATCAACTTGCAACTGGCCAGCGTGTAGATAGTAGTCCCTGGACCACTGTCCTTTGTGATATAGTGTGTCAAGTGATGCTGTGCGCCTGATGACACTGGCACCAAATCTGCCTTTACCTAGAAAATACATCAATTAAATGTACATTACAGTATTTTTTACATTATCTTGATCTTAATTCCCGCAGGCTTAAAACACAAAATTCCAAACGATTTTTTGGACAATCTTAGCATTATGCTTTTTAAGTAAGAGGTTGTGTCATAGGATGCATACCAGGCAAGCCATCTAACACGCCATAGAAATTACTTAATGTCCTAATGAATAGTGACAGAATGTAAGCAAAAAGAGACAAAATAAAAAAATAAAAAAAATAAATACAATAACATAATCAGCCAGTAATGTTCCCACTACTGGGACATGGGCCTCCACTCCGTAAGAGGGAGTGGGCCATAATCCAGCGTGCGGGCCTGGTGTGGGTTTGTAGAAGTCTCATTGCTTAAAATTTTTGGTTCTAGGACATTCCAGTTTCCTCGTGCAGTTTTACTTTACTGTTGTGAGAGCAGTGGTGATGAAATAATTTAGGGGTTATAAAGGGCAAATAGGTTGCAGCTGTTATCACTGGGCCACTACTGTCTCTCTCTTTTAAAATACAATGGATGAATTGTGTGAAGGATGATAATACTAGAAAGGGGTTGGAGACTGATGTGGCTAATAAATGTATGTAAAATGTGCTGCGGCTACCCCAAAAAGACTGGAAAATGTCAGGAGGATGTTGCTAAATAATTACCATTACTTACTTATTTTAACCCGGTGATTAGAATGGGTTAAAAACCGAAAAAAAAAATGGAATGTGTTGGTTATGGTTGGGCGAATGGGTTTGGTTAAATTATAAGAAAGGCTAGGAATGAAGGGGTTGAGTTATATTCTATGTAAGCTGCATTTATCCTAAAAAATAAGGGAATGAAAGTATGATTTTATTTGACAGTATTTTAATTACGTTGTTTTTAAAAACAGCATTTATTTAAAACTGTTTTAGTTTTAAATAAATGCAGGGAAAATTATCTAGAATTTTTCCTACCATTTGACTTAATATAAGATTTAAATGGTGGCACAAGACCTGTTACTCCATGTAACGAAATTATTTATAGTTTCATCACTATCATTACAGGACCAGTAGCTACCATTAGTCCTTGAATAAAAATATCTAGATTGCAACCAACCTCTGATGTAATGTTACAGATTAGTTGTTATCACAGGTATGCAAATCATATAAACATTGTGATTCATGTGTTTAATTTACAATATTAGCATTAAACATGTTTTTGTTATTCGCTTTTTTTAAACTTTGGCTTGTTTCTGTGATAACTACTATTTGTTCACAAATTATTTTAGTACAGACTTTTACTTACTTGAAAAATAAATATTGATTTAGGTACCTAATCCGTAGATCTTACCTTTGTAGTTAACAGCTCCAGGGCTTCGCTGTCCAGACAGCGCGTGATCTGGTGATACCCGGCGCCATGCATGGGTAGGCGACAGCGTTGGGCTGTTACTGGCGTTCTTCTTGAGCCCGCCGCTCTTCATGACGGACGAGACCGGCAGCGTCGCCCGCATCGGGCCCTGCTTGCCCACAGGACAGTCCGACTGTTTCCTTACCCGGCCCGACATCCTTGCTTCCTTTCACACTTCACTAATTTGTAAACACCCCTATTTCTTCATCAATCGACACACTCAACAACTCACTGCGCAAGAAAAATAAGTATTTCATTCGCCGACGCCGCACCAAGCTCTTTGTAGAGGGAATAATGTTGGGGCACAGTAAAGCCAGGCCCTGTTGTTACTACGACTGTTCTTATTATGCAATACGGTAATCAACACTTTCGCTAATGTAATGGGATGTAATAACGGGTGGATCTAATATTCAACTAGCACTTATTACATAAAAACAAAATTACAAAGCGAACAAGTCACATTTTTTCTGCACAATGGATGAATGAATGAAGCTGACAGATGACAAGGGACATCGCGCCATTCCTTTTTTCTTCCAATAAATTTTAAATTACTCTAACAAAAATATGTATGAGTTGCATTGTTGGAAACTAGAATGGGTTAAAACTTGTGAAAATACTGAACTAATTATTACCTACGAGAATTATTCCACTTATTCGTTAGCATTGCAATTAACAGCTGATTATTCCGCCATGTCAACTAAGTTGTCTATGCTCGTTGTGGGAGATTGTTATGGCCTCCTCCCCGTTTCACGAAATAAAATAAAAATGGTAACCTTTTAGAAAAGTTTACTACTTTAGTCTAAAATTAAAAGATAAGATACATAAAGTAATAGTATAATAACAATGATTATGGTATAAAGCTTTTCATACCATTAATAAATAATATTGTAATCAAGGTCAAGGATCCACACCCGGTGGCAGCTGAAGGGCCTGGATGGCCCACTATCCACACAGAAATAATTAAAAGAAGACCACGGCTTATTAAAACTATAGTGATTTTACATCACAGAGTACATTTTTTATGTTTTACATTAAATATCATTGATGAGACACTAAAGCACATTCCGATCAATAATAGGAGCGTTTTTCCTGAAATAAAACGCATATTAAATAATTACTGACCTAAATTCGAAACGCCGCGTTTGTAATATTTCTTAAAAGTATTTTCAGCTTTCCAGTTAAAATGTTTTCGGTTGGGAGGTTTTCGGACCAATTTTTGATGCAATCGCGGACCTATAACTACCAGTGGTCCCTACTATATAAGCTTCTAATTTAGGAGATCTTGGGAGCAGGGAGTAATGGTGGCCCAGTGTTAACGGCCGTGACTTACGAGTTGTAGGTCATAGGTTCGAACCTAGTAAGGCGCTTTATTTTGTGTAAATTATTTCAATACCACTGCTGTCAAAATGGTGAAGGAAAACATCGTGAGGAAGCCGGCATTTCCTAGAACCAAAAAATTCTAAGACGTGACATCTACCAACAACCCGCATTCGGCACTGGGCCCGCACGGTGGGATTACGGTCTGTGTCCCAGCTGTGGGAACGTTATAGACTGATTATGCAAAAAGATTTGATTCAGCATCAGTACATATATATTGTAACAAACCTCCTAAGACTGTCCATACTTAAGTACCAATGCTGAAATTTTTCTGTCAATAAACAATTTTTATTATTTTTTTGTTTAAGATCTAATCCAACCTCCTATTACTGCTCGCGAGGCTGGTCTTGCTTGACCTCTAATATTTATAAATAAACTAGCGGACCCGGTAGACGTCATCCTGCCCGGAAAAGCAGCGCCACCTACCGGATCCAATAGTGTTTTCAAACCATCCAGGAACCCATTGAAATACACACAAAATTTCATCCAAATCGGTTAAGCTATTTAGGAGGAGTTAGGTGACAAACACACGTACAGACGCCAACACATCAAACCACTACAATCTGTCAAACTTTATTAAATTTTCAACGTTATCTCTGAAGCATTAGGTTCAAAGTTGATTGGGAAAATTTGACAGTTTGGAGTAGCTTGATGTGCTGGCGTCTGTACCATAAGAATTATATAGGTATATTAAGATTATTGCAAGAAGCCAAACTTAGTCTATTTTTGAGAATATGAATAGTTTGTTTTATCCCACAGGGTCAAGATTCCTGTTATCTGGGTTTTTTGTTTTTCTTAATTTCCAGCCCGATTGCCTATAAGTTGCATAATCGGTCTTGGATTCAAAAATTGGCCAGAAGACTATATTATCAGTAGACATAATCAAATCAAATGCTCTGAATCAACACTGAACAGTCAGGTCAATCAGTCAATATATGACCGGCCGTCAGGCCGGGTAAGGAAGTCTGACTGTCTTGTGGGCAAGCAGGGCCCGATGCGGGCGACGCTACCGGTCTCGTCCGTCATGAAGAGCGGCGGGCTCAAGAAGAACGCCAGTAACAGCCCAACGCTGTCGCCCAATGCATGGCGCCGGATATCAAAAGATCACGCCCTGTCTGGACAGCGAAGCCCTGGAGCTGTTAACTACAAAGGTAAGATCTACGGATTAGGTACCTAAATCAATATTTATTTTTCATGTAAGTAAAAGTCTGTATTAAAATAATTTGTGAAAAAAGAGCAGTTAACACAAGAAACAAGCCAAAGTTTAAAAAAGTGAATGACAAAACAAACATGTTTACCTAATGCTAATATTGTAAAACACATGAATCACAATGTATAAATGATTTGCATACCTGTGATAACAACTAATCTGTAACATTACATCAGAGGTTGGTTGCAATCTAGATATTTTTATTCAAGGACTAATGGTAGCTACTGGTCCTGTAATGATAGTGATGAAACTATAAATTATAATTCGTTACATGGAGTAACAGGTCTTGTGCCACCATTTAAATCTTATATTAAGTCAAATGGTAGGAAAAATTCTAGATAATTTTCCCTGCATTGATTTAAAACTGTTTTTAAAAACAACATGTAATTATAATATTGTCAAATAAAATCATACTTTCATTCCCTTATTTTTTGGGATAAATGCAGCTTACATAGAATATAACTCAACCCCTTCATTCCTAGCCTTTCTTATAATTTAACCAAACCCATTCACCCAACCATAACCAACCCATTTCATTTTTTTTTCGGTTTTTTAATCCATTCTAATCACCGGGTTAAAATAAGTAAGTACTTAGTGGTAATTATTTAGCAACTTCCTCCTGACATTTTCCAGTCTTTTTGGGGTAGCCGCAGCACGTTTTACATACATTTATTAGCCACATCAGTCTCCAACCCCTTTCTAGTATTATCATCCTTCACACAATTCATCCATTGTATTTTCAAAGAGAGAGACAGTAGTGGCCCAGTGATAACAGCTGCAACCTATGAGTTGTAGGTTCAAACCTAGACAGGCCCTTTATTTTGTGTAAATTAATTCATTACCACTGCTCTCACAACAGTGAAGTAAAACTGCACGAGGAAACTGGCATGTCCTAGAATCAAACATTTTAAGACATGTGACATCTACCAACCCACACCGGGCCCGCACGCTGGATTATGGCCACTCCCTCTTACGGAGAGGAGGCCCGTGTCCCAGAAGTGGGAACATTACAGGCTGATTATGTTATTGTATTTATGTGCTTGAATTAAGATCAAGATATCCGAAATCCGAATAAAAAAATCGTCCAAATACCTACACAACGACGCCAATGGCGCCGATTCCGTAGTGCACAAACTAAACTAAATTTTAGTTCAGTGCATCTTTTTCTTTCTATTTCATTGTGAAAAGGAAAGAAAAAAGGTTAGTTTGTGAACAAGGGAATCGGCGTCAATGCCTTCTTGTTCTCATAAGGTCTGAGCGAAACAATTGATTAAGGATGCGAAAACCTTTGGAGCTGTGGTCAGTCCAAACGGCAGGCATGTCATTTAGAGTAACTCTCCGTTGTAAATAAATCGGAGAAAACGTCTTTGGGACTTGATAATTGCCAAATAAAAGTATGAAAATCCGGTATCCGAAAGATGTTTATAAGTTTGAACGGATCTGTGAGAACAAACTTGTTTAGGGCTTTCAAGTTGTCAATTGGCCGAAAGGAACCTTCGCTTTTCAGAACCAAGAAAATTGTTGATTGAAAGCTTGGGGATACATCTGCAATCTCGAGAACACCCTGCATTTTCATTTGATTTACGAGAACCGTCATTTCTGTCGAACTGGGATTAGAATTCTTCTTCTTCTAGCGAAGGTTTTTTTTTTAAAATTTGGTACATACAATTAGCGGAGGCCTTTGAGAGGAAATGGTATTCGATAACCTTTTATTATTTTGACAAGGACTTTCGGAGCTCCCAAGTTCTCCCAATGATGGACAAAACGGGATAACTGACTGACTTTGAACTCGTTATTCCTGAGACGCGAGTTTCCTTCGGTTTTTAAAATTGTCATTTTTTGAGGCACCGGTGGATGCGCTCCGATTTGTTGTGTTTTTGAAATGGCCACTGACAGACCGGTTTTGTTGTCCAGCTATAGTATAGTCGTGGGTCCATTGGACCCACGACTATAGAAACGTAACTTTTTTATTTGAATATATATTTAGTATTTCAGTTTTATTGCAGGTATTTCAGATGGCAAACTATAGCAAAGATTCTAGAAACTAAGAGGAATTATTAGAGCAATAGTTATTGATAGAGATGCTACAACCAAAGGCTTCCCAAACAAGTCAGGTCGAGCATTGCCACGGTTCTAAAAGTACCACCAGCGTAGTGACAAATCACTACGCTGGTGGTACTTTTAGAACCACCAGCGGGCGGGCGGTTTCAGAGTTTTGACTCTGAAACTGGAGAGGAATAAAAGAAAAATATAGTTCATTATGTCCGCCTAAGAAGAGAAACGCCGCCTAACAAAAGAGCAAAGACTGTGCACTGAGCGCTAAGTGCAAGCTACCTAAATGCATGGGTCGCTCTAAACCTGTGTGTAATTCGTGCAAACTTGACTTGCCTCATTTTGAACAATGTAATTTTTTTTTTCAGAAGAACTTTTAATTTTCTTTTGTTGCTGTTTTACTAAGCACGTCTTTATGTCTAAGAAAAATGTTTTTTTCAATTTTTTGGTACCTTTTTAATATTTTTTCATAATTTTTGTTCAATACCTACCATATTTTTAGTTTCATAAAAAAATACAGATTTGTGTAAAGTTATATAAGTAATAGAAGTATAAGTGCCTACTGTTGATTTTGCATGTAAAAAGACTTATGAATGTTTGATTAGAAAGATTAATACAAAAAAGAATAATAAAATATGTCATTCTTTTATTTTTGTCATCAGTTTAATATAGGGTCCACCGGACCCACGACTATAGAAGCGTTACTATTTTTCACCACTACAGTTAAGGGTTAATGTTCCATCAAAACTAGTAGTAACTAGTACTAGTACTAATCTGCTTTTATTTATTTCTTATCAGGTTTAAATTATTTTAAAATTTTTAATTCTTTTTATTAACAAGTAATAAAAAAGCTTGTTTTTTAAAAGTTTTTTTTTCTTTAAATTTTATTTTTAACTTTTTAGTTTTTTTGATGCGAGATTGACTACGGTGTAGTTCGTAGCGTATATCAGTGTTTTTCCGTTATAAACGTTTACTGCACTTAAGCTACCTGTACATCATCCGACCCTGGTTACCATCTAGCGCCAAAGTACAGACGCCAGCAGGTCAAGCTACCCGAAACTGTCAAATTTTCCTCATCAACCTTGAACCTTAATGCTTTAGCGATAAAGTTGAAAATATATTAAAGAAATTTGACAAATTGTAGTAGCTTGATGTGCTGGCGTCTGTACTCGTCAAGACGAATCAAAAGAGCCCAAACTCGATGGGGTTGTGTCGTTTAATTACCGAGTTACTATGGCATCTTCCAGCTCCATCATCAGACCCTGGTTACCATCTAGCACCAAAGTACTCGTCAGACGAATCATACGAGCCCAGACTCGATAAGGTTGTTTCGTTTAATTACCGAGTTCCTGTGGCCATCTTCCAGCTTCATCATCAGACCCTGGTTACCATCTAGCACCAAAGTACTCGTCAAGACGGATCATACATAACATAATCAGCCTATATAATGTTCCCACTGCTGGGACACAGCCGACACAGGCCTCCTCTCGGTGAGAGGGAATGGGCCGTAATCCACCACGCGGGCCCAGAGCTGGTTGGCAGATGTCACATGTCTTCGAATTTTTGGTTCTAGGACATGTTGGTTTCCTCACGATGTTTTCCTTCAACATTTTGAGAGCAGTGGTGACGAAATAATTTACACAAAGTAAAGCGCCCGTCTGGGTTCGTCAAACCTACGAACTATAACTCGTAAGTCGCGGCCTTTAGGTACCACTTGGCCACCACTGCTTGTCCAAGACGGATCAAACGAGTCCAAACTCCATGGGTTGTGTCGTTTAACTACCCAGTTCCTATGGCCACCGTCCGGTTCCATCATCAGATCAGCTCCATGTCATAATAATTTTGCATTGTCATCCGATTTACATATGCATGCAAAATTACAGCTCAATCGGTAACCGGGAAGTGGATCAAATTTAATTTGCAAGATTTGATTACAGACAAACATCGGGACAGGTGACAACTAAATAAAAGCTTGTAAAAAATCAGCCCTTATGTGGAAAAAATGCTTTCTTAACCCCACCGATTTTCTCGAGAGCAGCCGTGAAGGAGTTTGAGGCGGAATTTTACGTAAGGTCATTTTTATAAGAGGGTCTCGTATGAATTTCGTTATGCCGCCGTCACGTCTCATCTGCATTAACTCGGCTCTGTGTCCGCATTATAATTGCAAAAAATCGGATGACAATTTATGTAGGTACAGACGCCAGCACATCAAGTCAATGTCTTTATTTAATAGATTTTCAACTTTATCGCTAAAGCATTAAGGTTCAAGGTTGATTGGGAAAAAATTTACAGTTTCGGGTAGGGCGTCTCTACATCACCATTTAAAAATAACTCAATCTTTTCTTGTAAATTTTCAAAGTTCAAATCTTGTTGACCTTTTGTCCACGTTATGAAACCCCTAAGATGACCCACTGACCAAACTTTTGATGGTTTCTTGCAGAGCTTCTCTAAATTTCAATAAACAGACGGTTTCAGCAGTATTGGCCCTATTATCAAAACGCTGAATACTGTTTAAGGTACAGTAGTTAAAAAGTCATTAGGGGCTACAAAAACTGACGAATCCTTTAATTTAGTCTGAATAGCAAGCTCGACAAAAAGGTTTTTTGCAGCTTCACTAGAACTACCCACACTTTCTTTATTATTAAAAAATAATTCGCGGCTTTCGTTCAAGTCTACACGATTCATTTCAAAAAACGACAGGACCGGTAGGATTGCATGTATTTATTATGTGCAAGTAAATCACGAAGCTCACCTACATTCCTGGATAATGTATCGTACCTACAGGAGCCCATACGTCGAAAACGTTTGGATCTTCTACGAAGGTGGCGCTTTGCACGTCTTCGTTTGCGGCTCGCCGAGTTACCTGTACTACTAGAGCTGGATGAAGTACTAGAACTACTCGATGAACTGCTAGTCGATCTGTGTTGAGACGTTGCCGGAGCCACTGACTCTTTAGCAGGATTGCTTTCAGAAGGCACAGCCTGGTTATCCATCCTAGTACCAAACAAATCGAAAGAAATCCGCTATAGAAATAATTCGTCACGCAATCAGCGTATTTTTTGGGAATATAAAAATACGAGGGTAGACAAAAAAAAAAGTATAATAAAATCATATAAAAGATAAATCAGCAATGATCGCCGACCATTTGCTAGATCTATATATATAAAAATTAATCCCTATTTCCCTTGGTCACGCCATAAGTTTTTTTTAAGTTTTCTAATACTTTGTAGAAGATTCTTACGGAAAAAAATTAAGAAAGTTGCGCAGAAAATTAGAAAATTTAAGAATTACGCTTTTACGCTAATACAGCTGAAGGGATTTAGATTAAATTTAACACATGGGTAGACTGGACTGGAGAAGGACATAGGCTACTTTTCATCCTGGATCGCAGACGAAGTCGCGGGCAACAGTTAGTTATATTATAACGTAGAAGCGAACAGTACTGTTATGGAATAATAATTGAATGAACACTCACATGTATGATTTTTACCACTTTTCTGATAATTATTTAAAACTCAAATAAAGTTCGGTTAGCAATAAAAGTAATGCACTTAGATTATATTCTTTAGGGGAAATATGTATTAGGGTTCGTGATCGAAACCTATGCAGCGGGAAACAGAACACCACAGACTACAATATAATATCAGAACACCAATAATATGAGCAAGAGACTCGAACGCTGCACAGACTACAATATAATATAGGAACGCTGTTAGCAACGAGCCCCACCAGGTGGTGAAAGAGAGGTGAAGGGTGTGGGAAGTACGAAAGAGAGGGATTTATAGGGTAGAAAGAGCAGGGAAATAAGCGGGACTACAGTGTTGCTATCTTAAATAATTAAGCTTCGAATTTACGGCCAAGTTATTTAATGTGCTCTTCTTGCTATAGTGGCGCGAATTACGATTTTTTTTAGGCGGGCCCTTGATAATTCGAGACCAATGTTGGTTAAAAGACTATTTTCGTATACTTAAAAACTTAATATAAGATTAATATAAACTTAATATAAATTTTAGTTCGGTTGCTTTTATTATGGCTCATATCGGTAACGTCTAACGGCTATTACTAAATCTAAAACCAAATTAGGTTTCATCACAACAGACAGCATCCTAATTACGTAACACACAATAAATCGTAATCTGAATCATTTTGACGCAAATTGCTAATCCATTGCTTCATAAGTTCGAAAAATTTGTCTGCTCAACAAGTAAATAACGCAATGAATGTTGTTGAATAGTCAAAATGAAACCGATTCCGATTGATTGTGTGTTACGCAATTAGGGTGCAGGTCTTAATGACAAGAAGATTATTTATAATGCGGAATAAGCTTCACTGTATGTACTATCGCCATACCTGACAAATTTTGAAAACAAAATCCCGTGCACATGATGACCACAGCTGCGTCCGTAAGTAAAACCAAAGAGGATCCTTTTTAGGTCGACTAGTGATATGCGCTGCAAGCAGGAATAGTCCTTATGGTGGTAAGGTATAGATTTTGGCGACTTCATGTCATCAATCCGATGGCATCATCATCCTGTATCCTCTAGGATTAATAGTGTTCTGTGATCCTCCGTCCCTCCTGCGTCGTTTCGAATAGCAACAGGGTAGAATACGGTTTATTGGCCCGCCGGACAAGAGTCCCTGAAGTGGCCACGGATTTACACTATATTATGTCGCCAGTGTCGTCGCATCTCAAATTCAAATAATTTACTCGTACCTCATAATGAATGAGCAATCAGTGATTTAGTAATAATGAGAATTAAGGTTTTTTTTGCGAAGTGTGGTGGCTTTATGTTATGAGACAATTGTTTTGTCCAATTCAGTGGACTAGATAAAGAAGAAAAAGAGTCCGAGTTCAAGAAATATATTAATTAATTACATCTAATTATTTTTTATTATACTAAATTAAAGACTGAAAATAGTAATTTATCACAATATAAAGGATGGTACAAACTTTATTTGCAAATTAGTACCTACCCGGTAAATAAAATGCACCCAATGAAATCATTCGAATTAACATCGACAAAATTAAATTGAACATTTTAACTGAAATAAACAATCAAAATATATACTTAGAATAAAGAATATAATGTATCACTGCAACTGATATGTACCGGAACTTGGATAACTAACTAAAATTTACAATAATTGAAACATAACTAGGAAAATATTATACAAATAACACTGTTTACACTTGACACAAATCACACAGGCATCCCAATTATCAAGCGCCCTATATGTATAGTATTGCCTTCAATACGAAATCTACTCTCTAAACTAACCTACAATATTACTAGCTTGCCTAGTAAAATATACAAAAACCTATTTATATTTGTCTTCTATTCGGTACTGGTCGGGTTTTGAGCAATGTATTTCTGCTGAGCAATCCACGCTTGGATCCTCTCTTTGAGTTCTGTGTTGGACTTCACTAGATCCATGGACAGCGGCGAGCGGTTGAACGGATCCGATTGATCACTCAACAGATGTCTGGAACGAAAACAATAATTAGACATGATGCACTTATTCTCCTTGGTTGGGAAATAATACGTTTTATTCCTTCTGTCACTCTGCAGGAGGAATAAAACGTATAATTAGTCATAAAAGAAGGATATAATTGGGGGGGTAAAAATATCTCACTCGAGAACATTCAGCAAAAGTTTTAATAACAGATAAGAATCGCATCTCAATTACCTTATAATTCTGAGACGAAACCTGGATCTATTAGGCCCTTTGTACATACACGTTTTTCTTGCCGTGAACGGTTTGTTCGCCATGTGTAGGCATGGTCGTCAGTGTACTAAGGATCGCTATGGAAGGTTGTAGACACACACGTTTTTTCTACGGCGCAGTTTATACGCCGTACCGTAAAAAAACCGTGCCGTGTACAAAAGGCCTTATGCTATTAAGTCGGGGTTTTTTCTATATTTGTTTTCTTGTCTGTTTATATGTGTGCCATGTACATATACGATAAAATAAATAAAAATGAGCCGTACCGTGCAATAGTAGTCCTATCTACAGTAGTGCGCGAACTGGGCAAGATGACGGGGTCCATCATCAGCGTGCTCATGATGGGGTCGAGGAACTCCTCGGGCGCGTTGGCGAGGATCTCTTCGTCTCGTTGTCGCTGCACGGCGAACTTTTCCACGCAAGTTGCCACTTCCCGTAACGAGCCTATTAGGCCTCCGCCCCCGATGCGCGCTGAGGAATAATGTTTTGTCATTAGAGCATTTATAAAGCACAAGCCGTGTGTCCAAAAATGACGGACTTCGATACAAACTTTCATCCTATTAGGAGATTTAACCTATAAAGGAAATGAATTTTCCTCAGTTAAGGAACACTTGTGCAACTCATGTTTCTAAACTCAGCGGTTTAGGTTGTGCGTTTTCTGACAGTGAATGAATTTAAGATTCACAGCTGTACGTAAATGATTTTTTTCATTCATTCTTCTTCCGTTATCCCAATTTATTTGGGGTCAACGCAACGTGTCTTTTCTTTCCATAGTTCTCTCTGTACATATTGAATATGATTACAATTATAATATTGGTACCAAGTTCAAGTAAGAAGGTTGCATTTGTGCATTAAAAGGGCCACAGGCACTAATAATTGACTTGACTTGGCTAATCATTTTGATTTACATGACTATCCTACATTTTTATGTCATAAATCAGTAAATAGTTGACCGCGAATCGGCTAATGCTCTTTGCCAGGCATGCGACGATTTTCGCAGGATGGCTGGTAGAAACTGTATACAGGTGGCTGAAGATCGAAGAACATGGTGTGCGATTGGTAAAACCTGTCTAGGAATGACTGCGATAGTCTAATGATTTTGGATCTTTTCGTTTCGACGTTATTTATACTGTTTGGGCCCAGTAAGTGACCACTGATAATGATGAAATCATTAAAGTGACGTACCTAACACAGCTTCAGCCAAGGTGAACAGTTGCGGCGAGTACGACCGTCCGTCATCTGACACGGCAGCACAGAAGCGCTCGTTGTTGCCCAGTTCCACGTACATACGGCATATGTCCAACACTGTGTTGGCTGGCTCGAATTCGTACTCTTTCATGTCTTTTACCTGGGAAGTAAAAAAGTTTGTGAGCATAGACAAGTCCAATTGATTTCCGACGTTATTGCTGCCAAGCGTACAATTTAGTATCTAACCTCGACCTTTTTGGTCATTTACTTATACAGTGTACGACACTATGAATATTTGTTTGTTAGTTCATTTTGTGACATTGCTCTGGTTGAGTTCGAAAATAATCGGGCATGCGCAAAATACTTTGAGTATAATTACTGATATACACGGTAATACGGTTTACACCTGAACGTCTGAGCCCTTAAAATCTATCACAATATACGAAAAAAAATATTGTTACTAACCCTATGAACTCTGATCTGTTTTTTTTTAATAATTTTAAGTCGATAAAGGTAGTCACCTTAAAATTTTTCTTATTAGGCCCAACGAGATGCAGCAGGAAGTAGTTGAGCATGGAGGCGATGCGCTCCACGAGGGTAGGGTGACAGAACACGTACGGCGCATGCGCAGTGAGGCGGACTAGCGTGCGGATAGTGTCGCGACCCAGGATGTTGTCGAACCGAGCGAGCATCCCGATGTGGGAGAGGTTCGACAGGTTTTGAGCTCGTTCTTGTGATGGTAGGCTCGCCCAGCTGCCTGATTCTCTGTGGGTTTAAAAAAGTTTTATTTAGAAAATGTATGCAGAACAAATAATTATTTATTGGTAACAAGGTATTTCTATTGTTTTGTTATATTATACGAACTCGGGGATATCAGTCTTGATTGGATAATATAGAGAGCATTGGTCTAACTTCGATGTTTAAGAATGTTGGCATATAAGGTTCATAGGATAGCACAAAAACTCAATATGCATAATGCTATGCTATAGGTACGTAATAAAAACTTTTTACAAAAAAAAAAAAAACAACCGACTTCCAAAAAAACACTACAAAGTGAAAAATAACTAATTTCGGAAGTTGGTGTCTTTGGTTGTGTATTTATGATTTTTGCCACCGACTTCCGAAATTAAAGTTATTTTCCACTTTTTAGTTGTGGAAAGCAAACGCCGCAATTTCGTTTACTTGAATTTTTACCCGTAATTTTGATTTAAAAACTAAACTTCTGAACCGATTGTAATGAAATTTCTATGAGACCAATCTGAAAGTATATCCTTTCACATAAAAAAAGAATTTTGCAAATCGGCTTATAAATAACGGAGTTCTGAGGTAACATAAAAACAAAACAACCGAGTTGAGAGCCTCCTCGTTTTTTTGAAGTCAGTTAATAAGTGTACTACATGACATAATAACGCTTTTTTGCCATCCCTACGCCTATTTATCTATTACTTGCGACCATCTCCTGCTTCGTGCGGCTTTCACGATTTGACAAAACTTCGAGTTAAAACCGCACTAATCCATTTTGTTAGTAAAAAAAAAAAATGCTCAAAACTATGTTAGTTCACACAAAAACACTTACAATTTTTGAAGAACGGACAGTCATACCTGTCCTCTATCACACTCAGGATGCTGTTGCTTCCATGGTGTAGTTTAGAAGAACAACGCGGTCACACAGACATACACGAAACGCGACTATAATCTAGACTTATCTATACTAATAACTAATATAATAAAGCTAAAGAGTTTGTTTGTTTGAACGAGCTAATCTCTGGAACTAGTCGGATTTAAACAATTAAATCTTTTTGCATTTGATAGCCCAATTGTCGAAGAAGATTAGGGTAATTAATATCACGCTACGACCGTCAGGAGCCGAGCCAAAATAAAGAAAAAGTCAGAAAGGACGCTAAGTGAAAACGATGCAACAGCGCCGGCTATAAATGTGGCTGTGTGTATTTTAGTATATTGTGGTGTCTTACAACTTCTACGAAGTCTCGGGCAGAATTTAGTTTCTAGTATGTATAGATTATTCGATAGTTATTAATGCTACATACTGTGCAGCCTGCATGGTACGTATCTGCGCCATGTTACCCAGCGCCTCGTCCAGCAAGAAGATGGCGTCGTTCATGAGAAGGTTCACAAATCGCAAGAATAACGGTGGGTGTACCGCCTCCATGTTGGACTCCGCTTCTTTTGCTAGTCGTCTGTAAATTACAATGTGGAATTTAAATATCGATAGTGATTACACATTTATTTTATTAATTGTAAAATCAGTTCTGCATGGTTCATTAGTATGGTGACGAAGTCTCGATTCGAGAACTTGTACCGCGGATTAACCGTGAAGTGAGATTAAAGTGCGATTTGTAGGGTGCATTTACTATTGTTGACATATTAGGATACATAATAATGTGTTCACTTGAATCACTAATTAGGGGCTTGGGGTTTAGAGTAAAACCACCGAATTAGCTTGGGGCTTGGCTTGGCTTGGCTTTGGCTTGGGGTTTGGAGTTCTTGTTTAACAACTCAAAGGGAACGTGTAGTCGCCACAGGGGATAGAGCGGGACTCTCTTTAGGCGCTACAATTGGATAGTGTGCTACATTTATATAATAGTATCATCATCATCATCTGCCGAGCCTTTTCCCAACTATGTTGGGGTCGGCTTCCAGTCTAACCGGATGCAGCTGAATACCAGTATTTATATAATAGTATATCACATTTATATTACATTAATACATGCATCATTTAGATTGAAGCCCCTCTCCAGAAAAGTTGGAAAAAGGCTAAACTGGTGATGATTTTAGACGCACGTTATCACTTTATGCATTCCTAAAAATTTGCCAAAACCCCCGTTTACGTAAAACCCTTAGAAACACAATTGTATCCTATAAAATTGCATAGTTACTTACGTAAATGCGTCTCTATGTTCCTCCATTTCCCACAAGAAGTCCATGACGAGGTACATGGGGCGCCTGTAGTTGAACTTCTGTTCAAACTGCACGCTCTGGCCGGTCATCTCGATGCCGACGAATACGTCCAGGAGGCAGGGAACTAGCTGCGGATTAGAAAGAGAAAAACCTTTTTCAGTGTCTGGATAGGTATATGAGGCATTACCTATCAGTCCGTTAGCTATAAAAACGTTTTTTTTTTTTTAAACAACCAACTTTTTGTAAAAAGTTTTTATTTTTCGCATTTATGTTATGATTTTGTTTAAAAACTACCGAACCGTTTTTGATGAAATTTCTTTGGGACCAATGGAGGAGAGAGGAGTGGAGAGGACCCATGAAGTTCCATACACGGAGGACGGAGCGGTTACTGTTATTCAGTTTCCTTATTGGAACATTTTCAGAACAAGACCGACTAATGGCAACAGTCTCATCACTGCCTAAATTCTATCCAATTGAAATGGCTATTGGCGTCAACATTAATCAAATTTAAATTTATGTCTCGAAAATTCATCACAATTATATTATTTACTGTCCAGTGGCCTGTATAATCTAAGTACCTGCAATCGATGTGGATGCTCTTTGAACAATTGTTCCCTGTAGAAGGACGCTAAGCTGCTCAATGGCTGCTGATCATCCGGGTGATTAGGTAACATCGCCTCTAGACATTCTGCCAGTCGAGCTCTGAAACAGACAGTAAATTATGAATTACTAGCTATTGCCTGCGGTTTCACCCGCGTTGAGGTCGGAAATTATCCCACCAGAACGTACTACCGATATCGGAATAAAAAAATATCCTTTGTCCTAACCCAGGTCGTGTGCCTTTCGTCCAAATCCATTTAGCCGTTTAGGCATGAAAAGATAACAGACAGATGAATAGTTATTTTTGGATCTATAATATTAACACGTTCACTGTCCACAAAGTAGACACAATAGTTAAAAAATCAACCTGAAACATATGTGGTTCATGGGACAGGAAAGGGTTAAGAATGTATTTGTTGTTATTATTTGTCAGTAAACCGATGCGACGCTTATTATCACGTGTCTTATGTAAGAGACTATAATCGGTCACGAGCCAAACGCAACGTCATTCAAAATTGTTTACTTAACGACCATTTTTCCCATGCAAATTCTCCGTCTGGATAGAATGTATAGTTATATCGGGTTCCTATAAAACTTTATTGAGTTCCACCTGATACCATAAGTCAGGACTGCAGAAATCGCTCACTCGCATACGTTGCCCATAAAACTAAAAACACTACACAAATACGTCGTTACGTGACTTGTAGTCTCTTAAGCGAAATATCGTGTTACCCAGTAACTGGGTTGTGGAGGTCAGATAGGCGGTCGCTCCATGTAAAAAACTGGTATTCAGCTGCATCCGGTGAGACTGGAAGCCGACCTCAACATGGTTGGGAAAAGGCTCGGTAGATGATGTGTCTCTTAAGCGAAAAGCTTAAAGCTAGTGAAGTCTTCTTGTCACAGTCACGATGTGCAGCTGCCGACTGTTTCTGTTCTGTGCTAGTGATTTTTTTTTTCTTTTAGAAAAGGTTGTCCCACACTAGGAATTACTCCTGTATCGTGAGTGCGTTTACCAACATTTAAACTCACATACACAAACAGCCAGACCCGGAACAACTACTTGTAGGCAATACCCGCAATACAAATATTTGTTCCGTGCGGGAATCAAACCCACGACACGCAGCGCAGCAGTCGATCGCTCAGCCACTGCGCCAATCGTGTCGTCGACATTGACTCTGATTACAGATCTGATTTGATTATAATTATTCCAATAAAAAAAAAAAAAAAAAAACTAATACATGTGACACCCGTCAACCCGCACTGGGTCCGCGTTGTAGATTATAGCCCACTGCCTCTCAAAGAGAGGAGACCTGTGTCCCAGCAGTGCACAGCAGTTAACTTATCTTCTCTGTATGCACATGTGTCTGTGACAAATAAACCCAATTTTCTTTCTTCCTTAAGTAACATTCAGTTCAACAGCTAATCTTGTTACAATAGTTACCTGAGATGCGGATTATAAGTGCGTGTAGAATCCCCCATAAACGTCAGCACCAGCGTGAGCGCGGGCCGCAGCACGCTGGCGATGTCGGCCTCCTCCGAGATGGCGCCCACAGTGCGGCGCGCCATCGTGATCAGCACCACCACGTTCTCCAGCACGAACTCGGGCACGCATCTGTGGGGGTGGTGCAGTGGCAATGTGGAGACCAAGACTTGTACAAATAAACAGAAGATGAGAGAGATGACGAGAGATTTTCTATCTGGAATGTCAGTAGCAGCCGGTCTGGATTTGTGCCCGCTTGATGGGAATAGACTAGCCCTTATAGAATAGAATAGAATAATTTATTTCAGAAAATTAAAATCCATATCTTGTTAGTATATATTAGCAACAATATTAGCTTACAATTATGTTAGTATTGTTAGTACTTATCTTTATGTAGACTACTTATACAAAACCATTCACTACCCTCACCCAGTGCTTTTGAATGGGGCAGTCAAATCTAGCAGCAACGACTTTCAGAATGGCATTTTTAGCACCCCGCAGTCGCTGCAGCAAAGAAGCCGATTTTTTGCGAATTATGGCCTTGAAGCCGTTCGTGTGGGCTTCTGCAAACATCCCTGAGGCACTGTAGCGCCACGGTAGCCTTAACAACTTTCTGAAAGCATTGTTATATTGAACCCGTAGTGTGTCATAAGATCGTCGCATATAGCTCACCCACAGGCCACTCGAGTAAAAAGATTGACAATACGCTTTAAAGAGCGTTATCTTTACTCGAGTTGTACATCGAGCGACCCTGCGAGCAAGCATATTACTTCACACCGCCAACGCCCTGCGTTCCCGCTCTATATCCTCGTAATCCTTGAGGTCATCCGTCATAATATGCCCCAGTTATTTAAATTTGTCAACCAGCTTTAGTGCAACGCCATTGAGGTATACTGTAGGTACATGGGTAGGTCGATGTTTGTCTGCTTTGAAGATCAGCAGCTCGCTCTTTTTGGAATTGTACTTTAGTCCATGTGCTTCTGCATATTGCTCACAGATATAAAGTAGTTTCCTCAATGCGTTTCGATACAAAACGGTACAAAATCGATTCTCGTTGTTTATTAAAGACATTAGATTGAACAGCCGATCGATTCTGTGAAGTTCTCACCGTGAAAAGTTAGGTGAAGTGAGCTGTCTGTGGTGTAAATGGTGTCAATCCCTAGCATTAGTTGGAATGACAGCTCACTCCACGCTCACTTCACCTAAGTTTTCACGCTGAGATGGTTACAGAATCACACTGCTGTTGGTGACTCGTTAGCAAACATTGATAGCGCCATCGGTCCGCTGTCTAGCACCGTTTTGTTTTGCATGTACCCACCGCGCTTCGTATTTATATTTCGCTTATCAATAACCGATGAAGATTCATTACAGTCTGATACAAAAATATCTTGTAAGTCCTGTTCCGTGACACAATTTTGTTTAATTTCTTTAATCGCTTCTTGCATGACTAAGACTAATTTTTTTTGAGCAAGGGAGTGATATCGACGTGATCAAATGGCACAGGGGGTAATTTTTCCAAATCCCTTGCCACAAAAATGGTATCTTTTCTGGATCCGTTGCTTTAAACAACACATGATGTCATCCAAGTTTCGTTGATTTTTGCCTTGCCGTTTCCTTGTTGTAATCTTTTTTTTTTTGTAAAGATTCAAAAAGTAACGATTTTGCAGTCTCAATATCCTCTGAAGTAAAAGCACTTTCACAAATCCTCACAAGGCTCTCTTCGTCCATAACGTCCAGTTTGTTCTGTATAAATGCCAGCACTTGACATATCACGATGTTACAATTCGTACATTTTAATTTATTACAAGACGACATATTTTGCCCGATCATTGACCGACGCACGCTCAATACCGCGGTCACGCGCAGACTGATAACACGGGACTTAATGTTATGAAAAGAATGAAAGAAATAAAAAAAAGTTTGTTTGGCACAGTACCGTATGCAAGGAAAACATTTTAACAAAATTAAAAAGTAACAAAAAATAAAGGATGAGAAATGAGACAGTTCAGTGGATACCGATCAGTGTAGCAATGTTTATTTTTTTTAACGGACCAGATAACAGTGTCTGCTATGCCTACTGTACTGTTAGAATTAGAAAGACTCAATGCTAGAAATTTGTGTTTATAGAGATTTTCATACTCAACAAAGGATTTTAAAAATATTTCTATTTCTGCAAAATGTTACCTTCTGTGTTTTGTAAAAGGTCCGAATTAGACTAATGACTGAAAATACAAACCTCAAAGTATCCGGCGGTGGCGTAGTAACAGGCATCTGTATGGACACCATGCTGGTAGGGGCATAGCAAGCCTGAGGTGCCGTCGGGTCTGGTCTGACTGCCACCTGCACTAGCCACGTGCAAGTGGTCGCTTGCAGACGGTTCAGGTTTGTTAGCATCTCCTTCTCCAGTAACGCGCAGCGGAGACTCACGAATCTGAAAAGTGAGTGGAAGAGCTAGGGTTAAAAAATGTAGAAGGTGGTAATATAATTATCTATACTAATAATAGAGCTGAAGGGTTTGTTTGAACGCGCTAATCTCTGGAACTACCAGTCGGATTTGAATTTGATAGCCCGATTCTTGAGGAACAACACGCTAGGAACCTTAGGAGCGGAGCAGAAACAAAAAAACTCAGAAAGAACGCTTAGCAAAAACGAAGTAATAGTGTGGGCAGGCGATGCGATGCGACGGGAACAAGAAATTTCACGCAGACCAAGTCGCGGGCAGAAGTGGTACAATATAAAACGATCGACTATCTTCAAGCAGATGTTTGGAATATGGCTAAGACAACATGTAAGATTTACGTAGATTTTGATAATACATTTCAAATAACTCCTACATGCGACAGACATCACTCTGAATAACATGCATATAAAAAGGGCTAGCATTGCTTGCAGTCTTCTCTTTTTAACGTAATTGTGTTATCAAGTCTATATCAGAAAAGTAATCGACATTACAACTCCTTTATTAAGTTGTGAATAGTTACTTAGACATAAGATGGTGTGCCCGCTGCCTCATGGGCTCGACGAGGTGGTGTGCGCCAGCCGACACGTCGGCCAGTGCGCGCTGCGCCTGCCCCAACTCCTGGCCGCATCGCCATAGCTTTTCAGCACATACGCGGACACCTGAGGATATGAAGACAGGAATTTAGTTAAACATTGTACGAAGATACATCATTTACTGCACCTATTCTACCCCATGGGCAGTAAGAAACATTATTTGCCACTCCAACTATTACCATTTATTTGACTGAATGCCAGGTTTTGTGATAATCATTTAACAAACATTTTTTGCAGCAGAAAAAAATCATCGCGCCTGTTTTCCCCAAACGGTTAGGTTTATAATTGGCGAAATGACGGTGTACTATCACTATTAGTACTACAGGTACACCTCCGCTCAACATCAATGAGTTCATTGAAATGTGGCTTAAACATGAAGCTTCAATTACAGCCACAAAGACAGTCACTCTTATTTATGCTTGTAAGAGATACAATTTACTCACCCAAATCAATACACTTCTGTGTCATGTAGAAGCACTCAGTAACAAAATTGTAAGTTTCTGCAGTAGGCCGCTTGACTGACTGGTCATCCTCTGTTACTCTCGATGGCAGTAAACAAGTCTCACTGTGCAGGCAGTCCAAATGCACTGATTTGCCTGCGCATTCTTGTGGCTAGAATAACAAGATAATGTTTCTAATATTTATAGCGTAAACAATGCAATGAAAGTTGTTGAACTGTCAAAATGGAAGCCATTGCTACTGTTAGTGCGTATATGGACTATATTTTAGTATAGTGAGGAGCCAGAGCAATTGTATATCAACGAGTTTCTGTTCTGACATAGTATGATTGACATTATTGAAAATACTTTAACCAATCAAGCGATCCGCGATCTATGCGCTAACTGTAGAACATGCCACATTTGTTTTGCATGACATTCAATTACTTCAACCAATAAAACACCACTTACCAATACAGCCGCATATGTAGGATCAATTTTGAGTGCCTTAGGATCATCAGCTGAGTTACAAAATGGTTGGCACAGCTGCAGCAACACTGCACCTAAGTTTAGCATAAAGCCATCCGACACTGTACTTAAGGTTGCCGCACTGACCTCTCCATGCTGAAATGTAAACAAAGGAATTTTGTTAATTTATGCAAGTAATGTAAGAATGCTGGACAAATGCCAATAATTATGAGGAAGGTGTTGTGTGAACGGCTCAACTGAAACAACACCAGGAATGGCTAAACTGGAACTACACTGAAACAAAATAAAGCCCTTTTATTTATTTCTACTTTTGTCTTTGACATGGATTAGGATGGGATGTGGTTATGTTAAGTTAAACCATAGTATATTTACTAACTAACAAGTTAGAGCACTATGTGAGCAACCGTAAAATGAACCATACACCCATCCCCACCCCAACCCCTCGTCTGTTAGGAAGCCTTATTGAGGTTGGTAACAATAGAAAAAGTAATTGTGTCTCATTAGTAACCGTTGCGCTCTTAATAAAGGTAGCCAAAAAATATGTAGAAAAGCAAGAAATATTCACCTGCACATTCCAAAGTTTTCCTCTGCCTACATTTGATTTCAAACACTTTCCAATCCATGATAGTAACCTGTTCCTCAAATGCGGTCCACCCTTGAGAATAGTTAGGAATATCCTGTGCAAGTTGTTTGTTAGGTGAGATGATGCATTCCAAACTGACGTCTCTATCATCGAAGTTGCTGCCTGTAATATTTAAGTTTTGCTTATGTTAATTTCTATGTTTTTGCGTACATATTTACAAAAGCTTACAACCCAAACCTAATAATAAAAAAAAAAAAAATGTAAATAGTGGCCAAGTAACTATTACTATATCTCAGACAATAAGTCTAAGTTTTATTTAAAAGATTTGATTTTTTGTATATTTGTTACGCTTTCACACTAAGATCGCTAAATGGATTTGGATGAAATTTGGCACATGGGTAGACCATGACCTAGAGAAGGACATAGGCTACTTTAAATCCTGAATCGCCGACAAAGTCGCGAGCAATAGCTAGTTAAAAATATTTTACAAAATGTACTGTAACAGTTTTACCTGATCCATAGGGTTGTCAAAAAAGTCATGTGGTAATGATACATTTCTGGGAAGAACTGAGAGACTCAGTAACGCACCAATGACTGAATCCTGGTAGAATCTCCCATTGGTTTCATTCTTAGGTTCACATGCCTCCAATAAAATTGGGGCTAACCATTGATTGGCTAAAATTTAATAAAAAATATTATATGTATACATACATTAATACATCTACTAGTTCATAAAATTTTATATAATTCAACTTAATAAACTAAAAGCAGTGTATAATAGTCACGACACATCTTTGATTGCTCAGCTGTGGCTATCATTAAAATTTCTATTGCGTTTCGAGTAGATCTATTTTTTAGTACACAGAGTTTAATGATATGCAAAAACATTAAAACTATATACTACAAAAAACTTACCAGCAAAAAGTTGTAAGCATGGCAGTATATAAATAGGTAAATTAATTAGATTTGCTTTGTTGACATCCGTGTGGATCCTCTTCAAAACAGGGAGCATTGTGTCTCGCAACTGTTCCTGGGAGCTGGGGTCCCCTGAGAAGGCAAAAATAATATATTTTATCTAATAAATGTATAATTCTTGAGATTAGATATAAATTAAAGAAATAGAAAATTGTTTAAGTAAAAAACAAAATGATAATGATGAAAACAAGAACAGAAAAGTAGTAAGGTAAAAATAATTTACCATCAGACATGAATGCTTTCACTATATCAATGAAAAATGTATGACATTGTGGGTCTACATGTTGTAAAAGTTCCACGAGTTGTACAGAAAAGTCTTGCCCTTCAAACAATGCCGGCTGTTTCAGTGCAGTCACTGCATTTCTGAATATAAGCTCCTTCATCCTTTGTACAGCAGTTTTCACTACAGGGGACGACACCTGCTCATAACTTTGTAGATTCTGAATAGAACTGAACAAGTATGGGAAGATTTGCTTTTGAACAACATGTTCCATGTTAACTCTACTTGTTTTTGGTATAACACATTTTTCAATGTCTGTAAGTAGTAGCCGTTCAAACAAAGCCTGTTCTAATGCTTCTAAATCTAAGAACACTTGAGGCTTAGTGGCTTCAGCCAATTCCTCTAAAAATACCAATTGTCTGTCTCCAGCTGGGTAGCCTTCTCCAGCGTTGGGATTAATTGTAAAGTGGAAAACGTTTTCCACTATGTTATTTATTGTTTCGGTATCTTCGACGCTTGGCGATATTTTGGAGGTAGTTTGGAACGTTGCACTGTCGTCGACACGAGATGATTCAACTGCAGATGATACTTCAGATGCTCCTACCAGCCCAGCAAATGGATTATTTGGTTCGGACATCCTTAAAATTTCTTCGAAACCTGACGAGCACTATCAATTCAAGTTATTTATTAAAATTTGCTTAATACACAGTCACATTCAGCGTCTATTAACATTTTGTTCATAAACAACTAGGTATGTACTATTGAAATAATTCGAGAGGATACAAGTAACGGTACGAATATTAAAATTTTGTATTTTCGTGAAATGCTGACTTATCACAAAATTGATAATAAAAATGACATTACGATTTCGATGATCATGATGACATTTACATTCGGTTTTGAAATACAGCTAAAGATTTTAGACGTTTTAAATGTTTTAATATTTTATTTCAAATAGCTTAAGTAGATTTAATTGGATGTTTTTTCTGGTAAATATTATTGTTTTATATTTATAATAAAATTGTAACACAATTTTATTTATTTAATTTTTTTAGCTTGTAAGGAATATTTAATGATATTTTCAATATTGCAACATTATGATGATGAATTTAGTTACTCTTAATTCTTATTCGAAAAAAAGACCTAAAATGTACATTAAATTTACATTTAACAAAATGTTAAATCTAAACATAAATTTAATATTTTTTACTAAAGAAGGATAACGCGTGTATTTCGTAATTCATGTAAGGAAACTGCTTCTGAGCGGAAGTGTCGTACTAATTCTCACCACCACAGAGGGCGTGTTGCTACCGCAACACTAGCGCTTCCATATCCAGTGTGTTAAAATTTGAAACTAAATAATTTTTGATCGCCGCTTTGTTCTGCTACAGTCGACGTTCGATATCAATATAACGTACTCGAATTGTTACGTCTTTATGCAGGACATGACCGAGAAATTTACATTTTATATGGCGTTTAGTAGTCGCTTATAGTGATTCGTTCATTAATGTAAGATTGGTAACAATTAATATTATTTACTCGATAGGCCATTTTATGAATGCGTGTCCCCTTTACTAAGTGCTTGGTCAGCTAAAGGATTTACCATACACGTGCAACATCCATCTTCGTTACACATTTTTGTTTAAGACGCGATTGAAGGAAAAATGCATAGTATTTTGCAAATCGGTAATCGTATCATTCGTTATTGATCAATCTAATAATATTGCTACCTGGGCCAAAATGGCGGCTGTAGTAAAGCTATACAAACTGTCTGCTTGGCAGCCATGGCCGTACACAAGTACAGAAATAAGATTTAAATTTCACATTCCTGAAACAACTCAAATTTTGTGCATGATATTACTTATTACTTTCGGTCCTTCCGTACCGTACTTGTTATCTTCTTTATTTATTTTGTCAATGTTTATTGTGTACTTATGCCTATTTAAATTATTATTTATGCCATTATGGGGTTATTTGGTGTCGGTAATGTGAATATTCTCATTTCTTGCACAGAACATGTTATTTTCTAATTTCATCATATTTCTGCATTCCACGTTCAAATTTTGCATTATTATAATCCTACTAAATTAAGATGATGGTTTAGGTTAGTGTATGTAGGTTACACGCCATATTTACACGTAGGTATCGACCACAACGAAATTGTGCTAGTGTGTGTGAGCTGTATACGCCTCGTGACCTCGATGAAAGGAAGGACAGATATCTTGCCGTTCTAGAAGGCTGACGTCATTCAAATCGTAGCGACTAGCGAGAGCGCAGCGCGCAGCTAGATATTGTGAAATGTGAACGGCCACCCACTGCTGGCTTGGCTTGGCTGTATCTACCTAAATTACTCTTGAAAGTAGTGGCTAAGAACAGTTATTGTACTGACTTCTGCCATACATGTTGAATTTCGAACTACGCAACACCTAAGTAATTTTGTGATTCCTGGAGTTACATTCCCAATGCTAATTGTTCCGACGAATATTAGGTATAGTATTTGAAAGAAAGTCGAGATTTATTCTCTTCGACAAGAAGATTATTACACTTATTATCCAGCAAACTATTACTCAACATTTTTTATATTTCTATTTTTGCTCAGCCACAAAGGGCGTGTTATGCATTTATACGTACAATGTGAATGTTTTAGTGTGAGTTTTCCTCTGTTAGATTTTTTTTTTGCTTCAGATTTCTATTTTTCTGAGAGGAGCGTAGGTCTAATTTTAGTCACTCTAATTAAACCCCTGTGACGTGTTTTATCCCCCTAATTGCTAACATGTTCTAGCTGAATATCTCCCTAATTTGGTCGCGTAATACCTACGGTAAAAATGGCGAGTATGACATTGTAGATTTTCCCTTTTGCATGACGTATTTGCCGTTTCACTCACAGACTTGTTAGCATTTTTAACACGGTTGCCTTCTCTTTCTCACGAGCTATAGACGTCGCCGTCGGTACGCTATCGCGTAACATGCTAAAAATGCAACGTAGTTGAGGTAGGAACGCAGGTAATACAGATTTGACCATGACTCCTCTACTTCAGAGAAATCAGATTTGCTGGCCATATTACACGAATCTCCCATTCTTATAATGGGAATAACTCAAAAAAGTTGTTGGTTATCATTTGGTGATGGCGGCCGTCAATGAATCTCATTTAAAGTTGATTCTATGTGCTTGCTTTACAATGCCTATCTTATATTATGTAAATAACATTTTTGAATACTTGATTATGCCATTAATGGCGGATTAGCTGCCATTAACTAATAGTCTTCTAAAAGCTCACGTTAAGGTTATTAATGACTACTTTTTCTGATCCTAACATTCCACTTTTCATTACTGTGTTATTGGACCATAATTATCACTTTTATTTTAGCATTAGGTGTTAACCCAATCTATGTGTATTTTTGTACTTTGCATGCCTATCAAGGTCGAAATTTCTTTGATGGAATGTATGATAAATGGATGTGCGATAGTAGGTAACTGCCTACCCCTTTTGATATAATTAGCGCGGCGATGTAAGTGATTTGAAATGTGTAAAAACGCCATCTACTTTCTCCTCAAGGCAACTATCGAGTACCTATTGGGAACTAACTAGGGTGGGATCTACCCATGGGTTTTCGAGACGCAAAAAGATGATAAATCGAAATACTAATCATCATCATCATTGCAGCCGAAAGACGTCTGTTGCTGGACATAGGCCTCCTCAGTATCGGCACTTCGACCGGTTCTATGCTAAATACTAATACGTAAATAATACTAAAAATTCGAAAACCACTGCAAAATTGTTTTCCTCTGTTATTGTTATCGTTTTTACCTTATCGCTCTAAGTAGGGTGTTGATCAGTCATAATCGATGTTATTATCGCAGAAACATTTTAAGTAGGTACTTATTAGGTTTTACAATGGACTGTCACTAAACTATTATACATAATGCTGTTACAAATTTAATACAATAGTTACACATTGATTTAGTTTCTTGCAAATCAGTTGGAAACCAAACGAACCGAAGAAGAACTAGTAAATCACAACTATTAATATAGAAATTTTGTCTCATTTCAGTGACCCTTTTAAGATGACTGAACCAGTGATCAACGCAGAGGTAGAAGACTTGGAGGATGGGGAGATTGAGAGTGAAGGTGAAGAACCAGTTGAAATAACAACGGAAGAGAAAGGTATAGAAACTGTACCGACTATCGACGATAAAGTACCGCTAGAAAAATCGGAATCCCAAGATTTTTATTATTCAAAATCAGGTAAGAAAAAGAAATCAAAATCGAATAAAGAACAAAAATTTAAAGAAAAAAGTAAAAAGAATCGTAAATATTCTAGTCCTACAGAAGATGATTTTGCTGGTAACATCGAAAAAGCCATCAGAAAGGCTATGAGCAAAAATGAAGGGTTAGATGGCCACAATGACGATGACGGTGATGAATGCCGTAAACCTAAAAAACGGAAGAAATACGATAATAAAGACGGTCTTAGTAAAAAGCGTAAAAAACAAGATTTTTCAGATGAGA
The DNA here is from genome assembly GCA_951799955.1 of Apamea anceps. Taxonomy (NCBI): domain Eukaryota; kingdom Metazoa; phylum Arthropoda; class Insecta; order Lepidoptera; family Noctuidae; genus Apamea; species Apamea anceps. The sequence continues at coordinate 8,928,567 of OX637515.1, read as the reverse complement.
TGGATGAAAGCGAAATGATGTGTGTTAGGGGCGCTTCTCCTGTTCATAGGCAGTCGCCTGTTGATGGATATGCTGATGATGATAGAGATTCATACGCGTCTGACAGTAGCCAGGAGTCTCGGGGACAGCAGCAGCACCATCGGCAGCAGAGAAATAACAGACAGCGTGATCGTAACAAACACAATAAGAACGATAGGAGAAGAGGTAATCATCCAATGCAAGACCCTGACGGTGTTTGTTTATATTATATGCAAGGTAAATGCCATAAAGGTGATGACTGCATTTATTCACATGATGCACAACCTCCAAGAAAAATGGAACTGTGCAAGTTTTATTTAATGGATTGTTGTGCAAAGAGAGATAAGTGTTTGTACATGCATGCTGATTTTCCATGTAAATATTATCATACTGGGCTTCCGTGTATATACAAAGATGAATGTAAATTCGCACATGGTAAACCGTTAACTGATGCTTTAAAGAACATACTTTTGAAACACATAGAATCAGCTCCTAAAGAAATTTTAGGTGATTTCCCAAGACTCAACAGAGAAGGGGCATTAAAAATGTTACAAACGACTCAAGGAAAATTAATACAACAATATTCCGACGCTTCAGAAGGTAATGAGAAAAACATTCCATCTCTTTTTGAATTAAATATACCAAACCCTCAAAACACAGCAGACTCATTACAAGGAAATCAATATAATATGAATGAGAGGCAAAATAAAATCTCACCAAAAGTGCGACAATCGAGGTGGCAAAACGATTTATCAAATAATCAAAACTTTAACGTTAACTCATCACCAAATAGTAATACAAATTCAAGTAATGTACTTAGTATCAAGAATCTAACTGGAGTTCTGGCACCACGGCAAATTGTAGACCTTACGAAAATGGGCATAGAGAATTTAGATCAACTTGGTCAACTGACGGTATTACAACTAAATAGCATTGGATTATCCCTAAAACAAATATCTGAAATCCAGTTAAATACAATGAACATACAAAAGCTAGGACTCATAAACGCGAACAATGAACCGCAACAGTTTATGGGTCAAACGACTGGAAGCAAAGATTTAGATTTGAGGGTGCCACCTGCATCCGTACCTGTACCTAGTAATGTTACGGCACCGTCTGATTTACCAGGTAAAGACATTGACATGCGTTTCCAGCCGTCTGTAATGCTTCCGGTACCTGAAGATACCTCTTCAAGTAAGGGCAGTCAAAAAGAACCACATACGAGTAAGGATATGATAGATATAGATCAGTATACAAAAGATGCTTTAAAATTCGCGACAAAAGATAAGGAAAATATTGATATTTCTAACGAGTCGTATGATGCCGAAAAACCTGTCATTGCTAACGAGTCGAAAGACGTAGATCACAGAGTTCTTCCTTTTTCGGACGATGGTCCTAGGATTCTGCATTCAACTGTTGAAGACAATCATGTGATGAAAGAATGTGATACAGATATAAGATTTCTTCAGCCAGAACCATTGTTTAAAAATCCTGAAAAGAGACATCGTCGATCGACAACAGATGATGAAGACAACAATTTATTAATAGATGAAAAATGGTATTCAAGTGACGAAGAAAAAGGAACTAAGAAGAGGTCTCCAGTTTCATCACCAATACAAAAGTCGCCTTCTCCACAGACTTCCACACCACAGATTATTGAACCTTCCGCTGTTTTAAGAAGCCTCGGTGATCTTTCTAAAATAGATATCAGCGAAGAGGTAACAAAATTGTTGAACACAATGAAAAATAATCTACAAGAAAATAAAGTTGAAAACAGCACCGAGGGTGCGGCATCACCACAAAATAGATCAAGGGATCCCCGAGCTAGACGATCTCCAGAAAAAGTAACCGATTCCAATAAGACTACTATTAAAAAACCTCCTAGAGTATCTATTTATGAGTGTATAGATGGTGAGCCCACAGACGGCAGACGAAGAACCGATGTCGATTTGCGGAAATCGGATTTCAATCTTCCTACTTTTGGCGATACCGATTTGCGTCAAACTAGTAGTGGGGATATTGATTTTCGTTTAGGTTTGCCTTTTAAACCCCTGCCTAATTATACACCTGCATCGGAGATAAACGGGTCAATCAATAGCCATCCCCCTATACCATATAAAGTAGTGCTAATTGACATACCCCGGCCAGACTACACAGATATTAGAAATAGTACTGCTAAGTCACAGGCATTAGTGGATCCTAGACTTAGAAAAGTTTTTAGACTATCTGTTGACGAGTCTAATAGTGATAGTGAAAAGACCACAAAGACATCGACAGTCACGACTCCTACTGGCCCTAGAATTGACCCTCGAAGAAAACCCAAAGACGTTGAACCCGTTGTTCTAGATCAAAAATCCAGTTCATTGGATTTGCAAACTATACTCCAAAATTCCAATTGGTACAAGGAAATGAGTTCGACACAAAAAATATTCGTAAACCAAAATTTAGCACCAGTAACTCAAATGATTAAACAGTATCACCAAGAAAGGATACCCGGAAAAAAATTCGACCTAGCGCCCATTCAAGGTAACAGTGTGTTGTGCAACATATTCAACAACTTGGGGATCTCCTTAGGCGACAATGGTGAGTATTCCTATTTACCAAAACCCAAAGAAGCCTTACTCAAAACACCAGTTAATTTTAATCAAACTGCATTTGGTATGAACAGTAATATGGGCGGGCCTCCTGGCGCAATGGATGGAGGTAACATGAATATGATGAATATTCCGCCAATGGGTATGGCAGGTATGAATAATATGAATTTAGGTAACATGCATGGATTTAATCAATCGATGTCAGATCCACGGGGTGGACCGACGCCGGGACTACTAGGAATAGCTCCAAATATTCCGCACAACTTTAATAAGTTTGGTGGACCTAATAATTTTGGGAATATGCCATTTAATGGTCCTGGTCCCGGTAATGATTTTAACTTTATGGATGGTGATCAAAATTACCCAAGGTTCCCAAATCGAGGAGGTCACCGAGGACGCGGCAACGACCGGTGGAATCGCGGAGGCTCGGGTAGAGGGCATAGAGATCGAAAAAACTTTAATGATCGTGGAAATTGGAAGAATGATAGAAATTAGGTTATCTTAAATGCTTTATTATATCATAAACTTAACGTAATAAATTATTTTAGCTACTTTAGAGGAACTCCTTCCACATGCAGCAAAATGTGATCAAGGTGATAATATTATTAATGATAATGACAGACTTTTGTAGGTACGTTGTATTTTAATAGTATAGGTATGGTTACGTGTATAGTTTTATGTGTAAGGTCCCTTTGAATATTGTAAATACGTTTTAAGTAGCAGGTAATTGATCAATTTCAGTATCGTTATCTATGTAAAATGATTATTTGAAATATGAATTAAGTTTATTAAAAATAACTCATTATAAGAGCCAAATGTTTTAAGACTGAGTGCGTGCGTCGAGATTTATATGTTTTTTTTTTCATTAATTTGTTTGAATCCATAAATAACAATGAACACAAACTGTTAAGTTTTGTCTCAAGCAAGTGTGGGGGAAGGAACTATGCTCGGTCATAGTGGAAAAGCAATACGAATATACCTCTAGATTGTTGAACTGTTACTATTGTGTGTTAGGTAAATATTGTAAAAAACATAGAGACGGGCCTACTCAACTTTAAAATAAATTCATGTTTATATTTTATCGATGTCTTGATTTTCATACCTTTTCTTTCAATATTTTATATTTATTTGTGTCTTGACAAGTATAACATTTTTGTATTAGTCAACTTGCGACTAACCATTTGATACGGCGAAGACACGATGTCGCTGACAAATTTTGAAAAAAAAAAAAAATTCCTAAGTCAGGCATAGTTGCCTACATCCTAGTTATGTAATTAAATTCAACTTTTATCATATTTAATTAAGGTTATTATTTAATAAAAGTTAGGTAATTACCTACTTGAATTTTATTCATTTACAAATTATGATGTAATTTTGCACGAGGAAAAAATACTTGAAAATATCTAAAAGTCATAATTCTTATTTATTTTCGAACACACGAGAACTTAGACTAAAAATTTTAATAAACAACAATTAAGTGAAAATTATATTTGATAAAGTAATCTTGTAACTTCAACAGATATTAAAACGAAGATACGTTATGCACTATGTAGTTGCCTACAATATTGTTCCTATCGGTTAAATTTAAGTGTACAGTAAATAAGCTTACTTGATTATCTATCTAGGTAGATAAATACGTATGAAAACACCTTAGGCCTATAAAGCTTATAATTTGCTTCTGTTCGGTACAAAACTAATAATGGCGAGGATTCCCTTGTTCACAAACTAAACTAAATTTAAGTTCAATGTATCTTTTTCTTTCTATTTCATTAAGAAAAGGACAGAAGATAAAATATTAGTTTAGTCCTGTCCAATTAGTCAGCGACAGACGTAAATTGACGTATTTTTAGTAGCCATGTTTTTAATCACGTCTAAACTGTCTATGGAGCGTCTTGATTTGACAGTACTAAACTAAAATTTATCTTTTGTCCTTTTCTTAATGAAATAAAAAGAAAAAGATGCACTGAACTTTAATTTAGTTTAGTTTGTGAACAAGGGAATCGGCGCCATTATTGTATTTATTATTGACACTACTGGTAACGCCACTTTTTATTAGCCTGCACCCTAATTGCGTAACACTAAAGATCTAAATTTCAGTCAATTTGAAGGATATTGCTAATCCATTGCTGCATATGTTCGAAAAATTTGTCTGCTCAACAACTGAACTTTCAAAATGGAACCCATTGCTACTGATATTGTGTTGAGCCCACTGATCAAACTAGCCGAGCTATTCCTGTATCTTGTATCTCACCGTGAAAACTTAGGTGAAGTGAGCTTGAAGTGAGATGTCAATAGTGTCAATCCCTAGCATCAGGTGGAATGACAGCTCACTTCACCTAAGTTTTCACGATGAGATTTTTACAGAACCGACCAGCTGATCAGTTAACTGTTGTCAAATGTAAACTGTTGTCGTTGACCAAACATCTACATTGGCCATATTATACATAGGTACTGATTCGCAACACTACGGAGTGCGGACTGCTGAGCGAGCGGGCATGAGTTCGATCCCCATCCGTTACACAAGCTTAGTCACGCAATAATTGTACGAAATAATAAATTGTCACTTGATATTATTGTATGTACCTATTTGATAACGGATTAAAACAATACCTTATCAGAAGTCAGGGGTTTGTCTGTTTTTTTATTTAGGTACCTATGCATTTTTTTAGAGAAGCTGGAATGAGGTCGTCCATCAATGATGAATTTAATGTATTCTAGTTTGGTTATCATCGGCGAGTGTTGGGATGACGTAAGTATACATGGAGTGGAGGGAAATCAAAGTCATCGAGGAGATAAGATTATGAGCTGTCTTTATTTATCGATTGTAGAACTGAAGTTATATAGCTGGCAAAGTCTATTTTTAAACGGCTGCCACCAGTTTTTATATTGGTTGCAACTTGAGACACCTTCGAAAATGTAGGAGCTGAAATAAAGTAGGTTAGGTAACATCAAACAAAGAAGAGGTAACCAAAAACTGATGGATTATCAAAAACTTACAAAGGTTCAAAGAATCCATTTCTTCTTGATCATTGGTGCAGTTGTAGAACAAAACGCACTGTTTTGCGGACAGCTTAGGCTGCGAGACGAAGTAATTATAAAGAAGTTCCATTTCTCTTGCTGCTGCTTGTGCAGTGTTAGGTGAACATACCAATATGACTCCTTGAACTCCAATTCTTAGGGCTGGCCAACATGATTCAAACCTGAAAATAACATGACCAGTCACGTCTTATTAACTTATAACCTACAGGCACACACACACTTGTAAACAGTCTAGTCATTCGGTTTTCCTAACTTCTGTAGGTAAGAAGATACATACTTATCATGATTAAGAATTGCAGCAAAATCTGGCTATCTACATAGGATTTTATGTAGATAAGTAGGTTATCGAAACGAATAAAGTGAAAGGACATGATTTCCGGCCAGCTGCCATGTTATGTATTACTTACTTAGCATATAAACAACGCAGTAGGTAGGTAAATGAATTAACAACTTGTTGATCCAAAGAACAGTTGAAGCTTTCCTTCGATGGATGGCGCTTTTATAAAGTTATTGATCAGCTGGACGTCGAATGACGACGTTTACAAATGATTCATAATTATCTTTACCTATGGTCACCGCTGCAGTCCCAAAGTTCAATGTCAATACTCGTTGATTTTCCATTAATATTCAGACTGGGGAGTTCGAACTCCACTATTCTGACGCCTTGTGTGGACCGAGGTGCTTCTGCTTCTTCGACATTTATTGAATCTGATATGAAGTTGGCTAGTCTCGTTTTGCCACTCTAAAATGGAAATCATTACATTTTGAGGGACACTAAATGCTCCCAGACGTAGATTATAATAATATATCTTCTATTGGGTCTCGTTCAGTGTCCTTCATATCAACCGATTTACCTAGATCCTATTCCTTAGGTAGGTAGGTATTGATAAATCGGCATAGGTATTACCTCCGAAGGTCCAATCATTAAAATCTTCAATTTGTTTGGCTGCATTGCACTATGTGACACGGTCTTTATTTCCTTTTAACTAGATCTATTTTACAATCAAACAGAGGAATTCACGTGCAGTAACTAATCACGAAACAGACGTGGAAAACTTTGCACTGACATTGTTGTGTTGATCATTACCTAGGCAACTCGTTATTGAGTGAGTGTGGACTTCCTCTATGATTTTTTTTTCATTAAAAACTTTCGTTCTGCCTTTTTTTTTGCTAAAATGTGATGTTGGTAAACTCGAAATAAATAGGTAATTCAATTTTAATATTTTAACATCGAGTGCCTAGGTACTGTTTTTTAACATTTTCCTGGATTTAAGTGAACGTTAATAATATAAATAATGATTCACCTCTATTTGACTTAGCGCTGTGATGTGTATTGAGTGGAATTATCAACTTAATACCTGTATTATCTTAGTAATCCAATTATATCTACATCTAGTAAGTAGGCAGGTAGGTACAGGTATGTAGGTATGTCTTGAAAAAGGCAACTTTTATATTAAAAAAAAAAAGATAAATACAGAGATGCGTACCAGGTACCTATTATAGTTAGGTATAAGTTTCATAAACAAAACACAACAACAAAAAAAAATGTCTAATTTTTTTGGAATATCCACATTGGGGAACTGAAGCGTAAAACAAGCCTCTAATAGAAAATACTGCATAGGTACGTATAATATGAATGTAGGTGCAGCAGTAAAAATGCAGGTCCCACCGAGATTTGAACTCGGATCGCTGGATTCAGAGTCCAGAGTGCTAACCATTACACCATGGAACCGCTGAGAATCGCGACGAAATTAGGGTCCGGTATCTTCTAAACAGATTTCTGCAGAGTACCTAATAATAAAAACTGCAGCTTCCTTGGCTTCTAAAATTAACTAGGCCAAATGTGCACTGAGATGAGACACTTGGCATTTATTTTTAGTTTCTATTTTAAACTCAACCATGTGTTAGTCTGCTAACACCCCGCAGACACGATAATTGACACTAGAATAAAGGATTATTTATAGCTAATGAGTATAATAAAAAATAGTCTATTTGCGTGTGACCGTACAAGTTCATCATCATCGTGATTTCAGCCGAAAAACGTCCACTGCGACAGAGGCTCCCCCAAGCACCGCCACTTCGACCGGAAGGCCTCCCACAAGGTGGACCAATTACCAGCGTGGTACCTAATTGCGTTACACACTAACATAGCAATGGCTTTCATTTTCACAGTTGAACAACATTCATTGCGCCATTTACGTTGTTGAGCAGACAAATATTTGGAACATATGAAGGAATGGATTAGCAATATCCTTCAAAATGATTCAGATTGTGATTAAAAGTGTGTTACGCAATTAGAGTGCTGGTTGGTGGGTGGATTTATTATCACAATATGTTGTAACAATTTACCTTGGAAGGAAGTCTCTACCTTCTTATATTTTTCCATTTCCACAGTTACGTTGTCATTCTTTTCACCAATACCTACCTACTTATAAAGGACCTTTGACACATCACGTTTATTTTTTATGTAATACTAGCTTCTGCCCGCGACTACGTCCGCGGGAAATTTCTTGTTCCCCCGACTCCATCGTATCGTATCGGCTGCTAATATTTCGTATTCGTTTAGCGTTCTTTGTGACTTTTTTCTTTTTGCTCGGCTTCTAAGATTTCTTGCGAGATGCTAAATTGCTTATAGGTAACCTTCTTCAAGAATATTTTTTCAAATCCGACTTGTAGTTCCAGAGTTTCCGCGTTCAAACGAACTAACAAACAAACTCTTCAGTGTTATCATTAGTTTAGTACTAACAAAAAAAACTCTTCAGTTTTACTATTATAGGTATTTATAAAAACATCTTAATCCCACACGTGATCCCAGCAATATGCAGCCTTATTTAGTAACTTGCATCAAGTTGTACCTACGCCAGCTGCAAATATAAAAGTAACTTTTTATAGTCATCCTATCTACAGGAAATCTATTAGTAAGGACGAATGGTGGCACAAACAAAAACCTGTGGGCTGGGATGTCTAACGGTAGACCTAGAGAGGTTCTTGACTGATACTTAGTAACTGTTCCTAACAATCCTAACCACCAGGTCCAGGCAGTGAAATAAAAAGTGCTATATAATCCAGCGAAGGCATTCGTTCATTAGGTAGTGTAGGGCCGCTATGTAGGATTACATATGGAGTATTCCTCACGGTGTGTGGCACCATACCTACCTGACCACCACGTGCTAATTGACCTTTACTTTTTTATCTCCTTTTGAATGAAATTGCTGGGCATGTTTCTTTTAATAAATTGATTTAGATTCGGTTATCTATTCATGTGAGTTCGTTAGTTACATTTTTTATGACGGTTTCTGTGGCAGTGCACTATTCTATAGTATTAGATACCCAATACAAAAGCTAAGAAGGTTAATCAATGTGGTTTGGCGACGAATTCAGGGAAATTTTTAAAAGTGCAATCAAAAACGGACTTTCCCGAATTCCATGAATTTTTGCCTAGGTAGGTTTTATGGGGTGCTTAAGGGCTTCAGGTTCAGCCAAAATTCATATTTTGCCCCCAAATCCCCGCGCCATGTATCACTCTATCCCGAACTACACTGTTGATGGACGCAGGCTTGGTAATAAATAATTAATCATAATCATAATCATAATCATTTTTTATTTGTGTAACATAGGTAGTGAATACAGTTCTTATATTATTATTATTATATTAAAGTTTATAGGTAGCTATGTTATGCCAAGAGGCGTACAAATATGGTTGCATGCTAATTAAACGCAATATGGAATAATTTCTACAGTCAATGCATAAATAAATAATCATAAATAAAAATTAGTCTCAATATTCAATTAAAATTGGTTCCTCCAGTCAAATAAATAAATAAGTCTACATTAATTTATCATTCAGAAATTCATCAGTCGTATAATAACATTTTTCAAAATAGTAGTTTTAATTTTTTAAATTGTGTAACATTCAAATTTTTAATGACATCTGATAATTTATTGTAAATGCGCGGTGCCATACCTAAAACCCTTTTTCTCACTGGCAGTCTTACAGCGCTGATTGCTTAAAAAGTTTGTGTATTGGTTACGAATTCCAACATCTCGTAACGTTGACACTTTTTCGAATAACCTCATGTTTGTATTGACGAAAACACTAATTTCAAAAATATATAATGAGGGTAAGGTAAGTATTTTCAGCGATTTAACACGCTCAGCGCCATGTGTATCTTTTGCGATACACACTATCTAAACACTTGTGTATCCACACAAGCACCATTCCAGTCTAAGCGCCGTGTATCGCTGTCGCGCACACTTTCCATACATTTTGTATACAAAAAATGTTGCCCTGGCCTAGGGAATTTTCCTGGTGTAATGGTATTGGCATATGGAGCTTGGCGCTGAGCGTGTTAAAGAATGGTACACAGCTAACATCAGTTTTCAAACCACACATTGATCTTATGCATCTTTTTTGTGCCTTAAAGACGATATGTTTATCAGTAGAATTGCCCCAGAAAATAATACCATATCGCAAAATTGAGGCTACTAAGCCGTGATATGCAACTAGTAGCGCATCCATATTTATTTTTCTAGCAATTTGGAAAAGTGAGTATGCTGATTTATTTATTTTCTTACTTAGGTCACCTATGAATTTTGCTACTTTAGCTTCTTCAATGTCACAGTTACTATATCTGATATTTACTTTTGGTACTACAGTTCTTTGGTGAAAATGTTGTATTGGTTTTCTTTAAGTTTATAACTAAATTATTTTTATTATGCCAATTAATTATGTCCGATAGTGTATTATTTATGTCATCTTGATAAATATTGCGATCAATACATTTCACTATGACAGTACTGTCGTCTGCAAACATGACCATTTGATGTTGAGTCACCTTTGGCAAATCATTTATATAGATCGAGAAGAGAGGTGGCCTAAGGACGCTACCCCGTGGGACTCCAAACTTTATTAATCTAGAATGAGATAAAAAAACTCTTTTCAAATTTTGTTTTTTCGCATACTCTTGCAATCTCTGTGCATTGCATTCTGTTGGAGAGATAGGATTCGAGTACTTTTAAAATGTTACCTCTGATACCATAGCTACGCAGTTTGCCTAATAAGACGTCGTGCTTTACGTAATCGAAGGTCATATCTGTGTAGATAGCACAAATAGGAGCTCTTTCGTCTACTGCTAACAAAATGTTACGTAAAAAATAAAAAATAGCCATGTTGATCGTGGTATTCTTTCTAAAGCCATTTTGTTCCTTGCATAATAAGTTAAATTTATTGAGATATCAATACAGAGACTTATAAATATTTTTTTCGAAAATTTTAGAAAATACAGAAATTTATGCTATTGGCCTATAGTTCTTCATATCGGTTTTGATATCTTTTTTATGAAGTGGTTTAATAATAACTTTCTTCAAGTCTTCAGGATAAACTCCGTCAACAATGCTAAGGTTCATAATATACGCTAATACGGGTGCTATAAGTTCAGTTACAAGTTTTATCACCTTTGTTGACATACCGTCAAATCCTACAGTACTTGTATTTTTAAGTGATCTTATAGACTTAACAATGTCAGTTGTTAGAACAGGCTGCATAAACATGGATTGCCTTGTTATTGTCGAATTCCATATCAGTTTTTATATTATTCTCAATTTCATCTATAAAGTAATTATTAAATCCATTTTTAAATTATGATTATATTATTATTCGTCTATGTCTTCTGTATACATAGAATAAAAAATGGATGTATTTTGAAAGTTCAGCTAGTTGAATGGGTCACACTATCAAATTCTCGAAGGAATACGTCAAATTACAAGTCACCCTATATAGTAGGTAGGTTTTATTAATGAGACTGGTTATGGGGAAGTTATATATTGTTGCGCGCCATAATTAATGCCTGGTATTTGGTGACATTAGTTGCCACTAGCGCCATCTAGTGTCGAGTAGCAGAACTAATAGAGTCAAGATCCTTCTAGAAATTTCAATGCTAGAATTTTCTAGAACTATCGACATCTGGTCAGTCAGGGCCGGTATTTACTCGAACATTCTAGATGTTTCTACAATAGAAGGTTCTAGAACTATCTGCGGTACTATTTAGGGCCATTAGCCGCGACCGAGTCAGAGTTGGATGAGCGATACAAGCCAATACTTCAAGTGCGACTTAAGTGCAATTGTGTTTTATAATTAGTGTGTAGTAGTTTAATTAAAGTGTAATTTTTGGTTATTTATATCGGCAGTTTTAATTGTCACGAACCCCGAAGCTCGTAACAATATCATAATATCGTTTTAGATTATCTACTTATATGAATATACTATTTATAGATTTAATAAGTTATTAGTTCTTAGTTTATAGGGGCTTGGGGTAAGTATATAATAATGCGTGATTGCGTGCACCATGACACGCTTTTGCGTAAACTACTTCATTACGGTGTCCAAAACGAAGCTCTCAACGTAGTAATTTCTTATTTACATAATAGGGTCCAATGTATAGATGTTAATGGTGTGAAATCTTGCGGGCTACCAGTTCAGTTAGGTGTACCGCAAGGCTCGATACTGGGTCCATTCTTGTTCTTAGTATATATGTATAAATGATTTACCATTTCATTTATGTAAAGGGCACCTGTGACGTTGTACTGTTTGCAGATGATATCTCTCTTCTTTTTAAAGTAGACAGAAATAGACAAGATTTTAACGACGTAAACAGTGCACTCTCAATAGTTACAGATTGGTTTACGTCAAATAACCTAGTTCTCAATGCCAAGAAAACGAAAGGTGTGTTCGGCTTACCGAATGTTAGAAATTTAGGACCCAACATCGTCTTAGATAAAGAGGTGTTTGAAACTGTAGGCTCGGCAATTTTTGTAGGACTAACAGTAGATGCCAAACTTCAGTGGGGACCTCATATATCAAGTCTAGCAGGAAGGCTCAGTTCGGCTGCCTACGCCGTCAGGAAAGTAAGACAATACACTGACGTTGATACAGTTCGTTTAGTCTATTTTAATTATTTTCACAGCGTTATGTCCTACGGTATTCTGCTGTGGGGCAAAGCCGCTGATAAACAAAATATATTTGTCCTTCAAAAACGAGCTGTTCCAGCAATTTACCAGCTAGGCGCCAGAGTTTCTCTAAGAGTTTTTTTTTTATGGATATTGGTATTATCACGGTTGCATCACAACTATCTTCGCCAACATCTTATATATTAGGCAAAATTTACACTTGTACACTAAAAACAGTGATATTCAGTGTTAACACTAGACATAAGGATAAACTACGTGCCCCCTTTCACCGGCTTCATAAGGTTCATAACTCATTTGTTGGGCTTGGTATAACTTTTTATAACAAGATACCATCTTATAATTTGCTAGACTTGCTTTTTAATGCGTTTAAAGCTCAAGTAAAATCCAACTGAACAAGCATACTATTCCATCAACGACTACTTACACGATAAGAATAGTTGGTCGCCCTGATTAACTCAAGACAATTTTTATGTTCTTTCTCCAGAATTACTGACAGGTTCAGGAGTTCATATAATTCTATATTTTTATTTTACTGTAAAAGTCAATTCAGTTTAATTTTATTTTAAAGTACATATTATTGATATAATCTACTCATTTAAATGTTTTTAATGAGTTGATTGCGGTTAGCTAGTGACCTTGACGATTGATCATTATAATTCTTGCCTGAAAAACCGGCAGCAAGTTCGTCATGCTCCCTTAGATGTCACTGCTTGCGGTAACGTCGGGGGTCCTTCCCTCAAATATGGCGAAGGGAGTAATGACTGATCTTTGCGTTATGCTCGTGAACTAGTGCTGCTTGTGGTGACTGGTCATCTTGCTGACTATGGTTTTATTGTTGTTATTAGTATTAACTTATTTATTTATTTTACTTCGATGGTCCTAGTTTATCATTTGTGACTTCAAGTGACAGCTATATGAACAGAACCCTGCAAGCCCCACGACCCAAATATATAATGTAAGCTGTCACGCCCTTTATGCCTGGAGGCTTTTATTTTTGTCGTAAGTTTTTATTTACATTATAATTTTAATTAATTATTTTTTAGCTTGAGTACGTATAGTTTTTATTATACGTTAACTCGTATTGGTTGTTATATTGGCGTGGCTAGCTGACATATGGCAAATAATTTATTTTAATGTTCTGTGTCTTGTAATGTTAATTACTTAACATACCTAGTATTGCATACAATCAAGTATTTCCTAACTGAACAGACAGCTGTGCTGCTGGGGAGTTTGTTGCGCCACTTCTTCTTCCCAGCGATAGCACTAGGAAGTAGTGAAGGGCGGGCGTTTTTGGGGGACTGTCTTTTGTAATGTTGACGTTCGAAAAGTGCTGATTCTCAGCCTAATTTGAATAAATGACTTTTGATTTTGATTTTGAACAGCCGCACGGGTCGATCCATCAGGTTAAGCTACGCTTGCCACGGTTGGTCCGTGGAAGGTTGACCATTTTTATATACCAAGCCCCCTCCATGCCTCGGAAAGCACATTGAGCCGTTGCTTCCCGGCTGTCATTTGTGGATCTTTGAGAGTCGTTACGGGTCGTCAGAAGCCTGAAAGTCTAACAACCAGTCTTACCCAGAAACTAGGTTGTGAAGGTATAGATAGTCACTCCATTTAAAATACTGATAGTACTCAGCTGCATCTGGTTAGACTGGAAGCCAACCGTAACATAGTTGGGAAAAGGCTAGACGGTGACTTCTTATTTTATGTACCTATCAGGTGGATAGGTACGTCCCTAGAAGACCTTTAGCCTTAACAGTGTAGGAAGTTAGAAAGTATTTCCTTGAAAAGATCGACCTCCTTGTCAAAATATTAAATGGTACCCACATAAAATGTCTTGTTGGAATTACAGTTGGACATCTATACTAATATGCATTACAGTAGGCGCATCGAGTGTTTGGCTTGGCCCGATGTACGGTGTGTAGGGTTTAGAATAATCACAATTAATAACTTGTTTGGAAGGAAAGCTTGGTAGCAGTGGTGGCCTCGTAGTAACGACCAGGACTTTTTATAAGCTGTAGGTCGTAGGTTCGAACTCTGACAGGCGCTTTACTGTGTATAACTGATTTAACCACCTGCTTTCAAAACGGTGAAGGAAAACATCGTGAGGAAACCGGCATGTCCTAGACCCAAAACTTTGAAGACATGTGACATGACATCTACCAACCCGCACTGGGCCCGCGTGTTGGATTAAGGCCCACTCCCTCTCACGGAGAGGTCGCCTGGGTCCCAGCAGTGATATAATGGCCTGATTGTGCTTATGGTAGTAAAATACCTATTTGGACTCGAAATCTACTTCCAGACCCAAGACTTAACAGAACCGCGGGGTAATTGCGTAACATACTAGCAGTTGATGGCTTTCATATAGACAGTTCAACAACATGCATTGCGTTATTTACGTTGTTGATTAGACAAATGTTTTGAACATATAAAGCAATGGATTAGCAATATCCTTCAAAATGATTCAGATTGTGGTTGATAGTGTGTTACGCAATTAGAGTGCTGGTTAGTTCCTGTAGTGGTAAACGAACAGCCATGTTTTAAAACAGCGCATAAATCCGTAATTAAAACTGGCATCGTATAAATGGATACCCTGTATCTATTCACAGGAAACCAATGTCCTCAAACTGTTTATTTAGTAGCATTAGATAACGGGCACCGACCTTGCGGTCTGCTGTCCCTCCCTACAGCCTCCAGTGCTTTGCATAACCCTGGTGCATAGAACGCATAGAGCGGCTGTCATTACCAACCCGTTATAATGTCTACTATGCATAAACTTCTTGATATCATATTTAGTAACGGAATTCTCGAGATGTGGTGTGTTATCGTTAATGTGGATCATAATGTAAATGCGCTTGCGTCGCTGACATGCAGGTTACATACTTGTTCTGAGTTTGTTTTTATTTTTAGTAAGTAAAAATTGCCAAGACAATGTTTAGAGGTTGGTTTCAACTCGATTTTTGTATTTTCATAACTTTTAGAAATGCTCACATTACGAAAAAGTTGTTTTAAGTTTCCTATCAAGGTCACGTTTGTCAAGTTGTATCTACATACCTACAAGTATATTTTGCACTTGGTAGTCACATAGGAAATGTAGACTTTATTTAGCTTTTCTTATCTCTTTTAAATCATCATCCGCCTCATCTGATCTCCACAACGCACTTACTGGGCAATACGATACCCTTTGGTAAGACTGGTTGTCAGACTTTCGGGCTTCTGACGACCCGTAACGATTGTCAAAGATCCACAAATAACAGCCGGGAGAAAGGCTTTTTGCTCTTTTAAATGACTCGTAAAAATGATTTCGATATGCTATTTACAGAATAAACAATTTAATTTCATTCCGTTTCATAAATGCCTTGGTGAAGGTGTTGTAATCCATCCACAACATGAGATGCGTGTGAGCGAATCTTAATTAATCGATCAACCGCACTATCTTTGGATCTAGCGAAATTGAAATGTAACTTAGTATCGAGAAGCGATTACCTACCTACAGTAGCTGTGCTTACGTAACCGGGTAGAGACACGACATTGTAACAACATAAACAAGTCTCATTCACTGACTGAAGAAATAGACATTTACCTTAGCTGGGATAGTTAAATGTTTCCGGCAACATACACATGGTGTGGGTAGTATTAACATCTATTGAAACTGTAACTATATCCACACTGGCCCACGCTGGTCCACGCTGGTTCAAACTGCATGTTAATGGCGAAACGTGTGTCTCAGTCTTAGATAAAGCCATTAGCATGCGTGAGTTGGTTGGTTTGGTGGTAAGGTTACTATAATTTTCTTCAGTGTATAATGTTATGAGTGACACTTTTAATACTGCTCATCAAAGTGGCTGTTTTTCCTACTTTATATATTTTAGTGTAGTTACTGTTATTATTTCGTCAAAGGTTCGAGGTTCAGAGTTTTCACGCTGCAATGTCCCCAGTAATTTGAGTACCTACTTACTTTACCGATTGTAAGTCAGGATTATCCTGAATTTCTGATTTTGATCATCTACTTTTGCTGTTGACTGTCCGTCGAGTGGAGTTGTGTCTTTATTTATAAAAAGTAAAAGGCAGCAATTTTAACTCATTAAATAGATCTTCCCCGTCAATATCCGATCTAATTTCATGTGTTAACTTTTCTTGTAAGTTGAGACACTGGCGCCAATTCCCTTGTTCACAAACTAAACAGTTCAGTGCATCTTTTTCATTAAGAAAAGGACAGAATATAAATATTAGTGTAATTTAGTCCTGTCTAATTAGTCAGCGCTTGACGTATTTTTAGTCGACATGACTAAACAAAAATTTATCTGCTGTCCTTTTCCTAATGAAATAGAAAGAAAAAGATGCACTGAACTTAAATTTAGTTTAGTTTGTGAACAAGGGAATCGGCGCCATTGTGGTTTTAGTTTTAGTCTCTCTCCAATACTCTCTTCAATTATAATACTTCCGATTTAAGAAGGTTGGCACAGTGTACTGTGCGGCCGATTTTATGCAGTCATTCTTTGTTCGGTAAATTGTGTTATTTCTTTTCCTATAGTTTTTTTCTGAAATCTGAGAAGTTAGAAGGATTTTTGAGCTGAAACTTTAAGGATAAACAATTTAATAAAGGTATTAATTATTGGTTGAATCATACTCATGTATTGGAGCGTTACATTATATCGTGGTCAGATTTTAATTAAAAGCTAAGGAGTTGGCATAGAAACATCTAACTTCACATGATGCTTTGAGTTCATAAAAGGTACAAACCACCATAATTGGGAAGTTTCTAGGGTTTCTCATTGAAGCGCAAGGATCGTTTTAGGGTTTTTGAAAAAAAAGGCTAATTTTCTAACAGTGTCGATTATAGAAGAAATAAAATAGCACAAATTAAGACCCACAGTCGTAAAAAAAATCGTAGTTGTATCTCATGCCGTTTAGAGATACAGCAATTTGCTAAACGTTATCCCAGCCAGCGGCATATTCTATGAAACCTCAAGACGCACAAATTTCATTTTTTGGGCACAGTTATGCACAAATCATATCTATCTAAGTAGCTAGTTTGTATTTAGCTACGACCACCGGTTAAAAAACATGCCGCTCGGGTAACGTTACTCCAGCGGAATCTGTTTTTCGTGAATATCTTTGGATCGGCTGGACTCTGGACGTAATAATGATAAATTTCGGGCACAATTACACGAGATGAGGTACTAATTATATCTATAGGTATAATGAATATTTGTTATGTAGTTTTTAAAACTGATTGAGATTGTGATTACGCATGGTATGGGTAAAGGGCGATCGGCTTGCCCCTCCTAAGACCCTGCGCCGGGGTACAACGCACCCCTTGCACCCCCGGGTAAAGACAGCCCTGCAGTGCAGTAATGTAAATTGAGAAAATACAGGGATGGGTTTTTATTGCGACATCTGAAAGATGTCTACTAGTTTCATATTTCACTGCTAGCAATGCTAGCTTAAATAGTCTTAATAAGAACTAAATGTAGCGTAGCATGGTATACAAACTGCATTCATTAGTGTAATAGCCTAATGTGTAGCCACAGCGGTGAGCGGTCAGCGACAATAGTTTGCACTTCCGAACCGCAAACTTGTATGACTGCATTAATAGTTTGTCAGACGCAGGCAGAAAGGTTGGAAATACGATTCAGATAGAAATAACGATGACAATGTCCAATTGGATCTTCGCTTCTAAGCCAGTGTTGTTACTATAATTTTTTTAATCGCACCTTTTCGCATTGTCCCTGAAAATATTTATAGGCATTCTTAAATAATGTATCTGTTTTTAAACACCATAAATCTGTCTCGCCATCGTCTGGCTAAGCCTTTAGAGTGTGTAGGAAGGGTCCGTGCATAAACATGGAGCCTAATGAAATAAAATACTAACGCCGACGTTCAGAGGCGTCAACTCCTATTTCACTTAGCGCAGTCCGCCCACTCGCTTGGGAGATACATTGTGCAGTTGTGCTCACACCAAGTCAAATATACATACGTGGATATGATGCCTTGCTGTATTGTGTGGGGTTCGGATGAAAGGCTTTAGACAACACAAGTTTAATTAAAACTGTGGGTTTGACTCATCATAAAAGATGCTTCTCTTGCTGCGGATTATACCTATGCTTATTTTTAGACGGAAGCTTTTTTGCCGTTCAGTGTTCTCTGTGGAACATGGACCTCCTAGGCCGTCCATGTTATCTATAATAGGCAGAGCCACGAGCCTGGAGAACGGACAGGTACAGACGCCAGCAGGTCGAGCTACCCGAAACTGTCAAATTTTCCCAATCAACCTTGAACCTTAATGCGTCAGAGATAAAGTTTAAAATCTATTAAAGAAATTTGACAGATTGTAGTAACATGATGTGCTGGCGTCTGTACATATACGAGTACCTATAGCAACATGTTCGTGTTAGATCGAACACAGGAAGATTCTACCTACTCATTGTATTTTGTTTTGCAGCAAACCCAGCAATGTATTTTATAAAACCCAGGAGCATAACCTGGAAAGAAAACTTCAACGTCTTATAAGGTTTAAGTAAAACTGTATCAGTTATCCGACAGTTTTCTCTAAATTCTCTATTACACTAAGGGCTGATTTTTCCAACGCCAGATAATTTTATCCGAAGATTAATTTTGAATTTTTGACAGTTCTATATAAAATTCTATACAAAATCTGTCAGACGTAAATTTTATTCCACGAATCAAAATTATCTGTTGATTAAAAATCATCCCTTGGTACACTATAG
The DNA here is from genome assembly GCA_951799955.1 of Apamea anceps. Classification (NCBI taxonomy): domain Eukaryota; kingdom Metazoa; phylum Arthropoda; class Insecta; order Lepidoptera; family Noctuidae; genus Apamea; species Apamea anceps. The sequence goes on along the minus strand of OX637515.1, from coordinate 8,909,219 downwards.
GTATTTAGGTGAGGGTTTTTTTTAATAGGGACTCTTCCTTCGTTTCTCTTATTACACCATCCCGATTTAGGGAAAGGCGATAAGGTTAGTACCGCGTAGTGTAATAAGGTTTTTACTCATTGTTCACAAGCACGTACACGTTCACAAGTAACACAATGGTATTGTAACTAATACATACAAATACTGCAAATACTCTGGATTAAATTGATGAGAAGCAGCTCAAACACTTCTTGTTTAATATAATCGGTTCCATTCCCAGATCAAGTAATCAATCACGATTCAATAATGAAACCATGGTTAGCACTTCAATGGACGTAGAACAAGAACTGCCTGACGATGGTGGGACGAAACTAGCAATGAATCGAATACAATCATGATCAAGGTTTAATATAATTTTATTACTTTTCTCATACTACGGGCTAAAGAATGGACTTTATACTTATTTACTTTTTCGCTTTGTACGTCTACTGATTTCCAATTGTAATTTAATCTGGCATTATAATACATAATGGCGCCGATTTGCCTTGTTCACAACTAAACTAAATTTAAGTTCAATGCATCTTTTTCTTTCTATTTAATTTAGAAAAGGACAGAAGATAAATATTAGTTTAGTCCTATCAAACTAGTCAGCGCCTGACGTAAATTGACGTATTTTAACAGCCATGTTTTTAATCACGTCTACTCTGTCTATGGAGTATCTTAATTTGACAGGGTAAACTAATATTTTATCTTCTGTCCTTTTCTTAATGAAATAGAAAGAAAATGATGCACAGAACTTAAATTTAGTTTAGTTTGTGAACAAGGGAACCAGGGCCAATAGCGGGTATTCGCTATTTGAGAATTGAATTTAGTAAGAACTAAACATTTTCATTTTTTTATTTATTTATTCTTTCTTTTTTATTCTTTTTTTTAAATTTTTTTTTCTTCTTGGCTTTCAAGCAAGATGTCACGTTGTGATGTCTGTTTTCATACGAGAACAGTTTGATAAATTAGCGTTTTTATAATAGTGCTTAGTATTCACTAAGCATTAAAGTTTCGCAGACGTTTAATGGCTATAAATAAAATGCAGTACCAAGACTTGTTATGGTAAGTCTAGTCTTAAGTCATATCGGAGGTACTTCGCGATGTTATGTAAAAGAGTACCATAACTTTCTCATGTAGATACTTTTAGCTCAAATTTTAATGTTGTAATGTCTGCAATGATGTATCCTCTGTGCAGTGTAATAAAACAATTTTCAGTTATTATCAAGAGAGAGCCAAATGGATCCCATTATTATGCGAAAGGAGAGCTTGTTCTTAAATGCGGCGTTTATGGAAATGTTCTGTTTAACAACATTAACCATTGATGCAGTAAGGTGGGCTCCGTCCATTACGGAGATAATATTATAGAAACCGATTATTTACAAAGTATAATGAGAAGTGGAATAAAATCTTACAAAGTCTTTGTTTTGAAATGAGCAATTTGTAATTGCGTTGTTTCTGTTAAATGTTTTATTTAACAACCTGGATCAAATAAATTTATCTATTTTCTTTCTTTTTTTTGTAAGATTTATGCAAAAGTAATGAGAAGAGTGGAATTTTTCTTATTTTTTACGGGATTCTTCTACGAGGAGTAACCCATAGAACTAAACGCTCTTTAAGAATCGCAAACGTTCGTCTAAACAGGTAAACTCATAGAACAGATAATTGAGTAGTTATGTACCTGTACCTGTATGTGTTAAGGGAAAGAAATGTTAAGGCTTTTGTACATATTAGCTTGTACCTATTTCTTATTTAGTTAAGGTGATATGAATAACAATAGCAACATATGAGCAATGTTGACTGCGCGTGCTACAATATGAGAAATGTGGCTTTCAGATTGCAGCACGCGCAGTCAACATTACAATGCTGTATTTCAATTTATTTAATTAAAATTTGGAAGCCAATCGGATCCTAATTTCTAGTTTTCGGAACAGTACCTGTATTTTTCAGACTTTCCTCTATTTTCTTTATACTAAGTACTTACTTACCTACAATTATGAAATTGTTTATCTGTAAATAGGATATCCGAATCACATTTACACGACATATTAAAAAAAAAAAATCTAGATGGAGTTGACATTTTCTATCTTAAACATACAACATAAATGGCGACACAAACTTAGGAGTCAAATTCTTTTTTAATCTTGGTTAGATCATGTGAGTACCAGTTCTTTGAGAAAATAGCCACACAAGTTTGAGTGACCCTGTCCAGTCAGTTAATTTGATTTGTAGACGATCCTTGATTTAATACAATTTCTTTTTTTTTTTGACATTGGATTTCAATCATTTAGTTTAAATTGATTTAATTAATTAGAATTATTATTATTGTCACAATATTTGCATGCCGAATTTAGTAGGCGGAATATGAAGAACTATTGTGTGTGTTATAAAATCTGTAAAATACCATATTTCAGGCAAATAAAGAATCTAATCTAATCTAATCAAGCATTTGTCAGTAACCGTGTAGCTCAGCTGAACTTTAGAAGCTCAGCGGTTCCTTGTGAACACAGGCTTACATGTAAAAATCGTTACATTGAATTTCTTTGGACATAGCAGCCATTTTATGGTCTAACGCGGAATTACCTTCATTACATTAATGCCCCATGTTCCGTGATATATTGTTATGGCATATTGACTTTCAAGAACTTTAATTTACTTCCTATTGAATAGTGCATTGGCCCGTGTACGAAGATAATATCGGATGACGAGATAATAATAATGAAGAGAAATAAAATGAGAGTGTTTGAACAATGAAGGATTTCTGTTTGACAATTTTTTCTGTTGTTTTAAATGTCATGCTCATGTGATCTTTTATGATTGAGGTTTGGTTTTGGTCAAACAATTACAACAATAACAGAAACTGGAAGTGTTTGTACATGCGGGGTGGTTGCGTAACACACTATCAGCAGCAATGGGTGTTATTTTGACAGTTCAACAACATTCATTGCGTTATTTACGTTGTTGAGCAGACAAATTTTTCTAACATATGAAGCAATGGATTAGCAATATCCTTCAAATTGATTCAAATTGAGATCGATAGTGTGCTACGCAATTAGGGCGCTGCCTAATGTTTAATTGATTTGTTGCTGCGAGATAGCAATTTTTTTGAGTCAAAAACTGCCAGCAACAATAAAATGTGTAACCATAACCGTAAGGGGTTTATTTATAAACGTTTCTTAAAAGTTAAGAGACGTTTGAACGTCCAAATTGTATGGTTAAACAGTCGCTAATAATTACTTAACTTTAAGTGACGTTTATAAATAAACCCCTAAGTAGTTAGCCACTCATGTATCTCAAGAGAGATTACCCAGCGATGTAACCTGCCGGTATCCAGGCTACATCATCATCATCATCATAATTTTAGCCGAAAGACGTCCACTGCTGGACATAGGTCCAGGTCACTAGGGGCATAGGTTATCGGTCACCTTGTGGGAGGCCTACAAACGCTACATCTTCCATACTTATCCCAAATGACTCAATCACAAAAACCCGGTCAGTCAGTATCTCGTGCTAACCAACTTCAATGGTAGCATTTTATGAGAGAGCTTCCATACTTAGTAAAGGTATTACATCTATAACATTTCGTTGGACCTATGTAGATCTCTACGGTTAGACGGTTATCGTTCAGTCCAGAAATTTGCAACAGAGGAAGCAACTCAAAGGGACTTGGTTGAGTCAGTCGTGCTCCACCTAATGAGTGCATTCGTACGTGTATCGTATACTTTCGCGGATATTGCCGGCTGTTCCGTTGAGAGGAAATCAATTGTAATGGTGCTCGACTGCTAATAGTTACCTGTCTGTGTTAGACTACGTGTTTCTACACTAATATATTATCCAGTGGAACAAAATATATTGCTACTCTAGATAACAAATGATGTTGACTGTCGACAAAATAAATTTAATTAGTTTGTTTACTTTATCATTAAACGTTATCTAAGTTCACTCACTTAAAATAAGATTAGACTATCTCCCGTTGTTGTAGAAAATACTATTATCAGCCTCTTGTTTTGTTTAGAAGCACTGCGCTAATGTGGCTCGCTCTATTCAATAGCAAATGTTGTAGTATAATAAATGCAAGGCATCCGGGTTCGTCGTGCTATCCAGCCCGCGCACCTAAACTGTACCTACCGACCTAGGTATCCTAACGCCGTTCCTAGGTCGACGACCCTTCCTAGCCTCGGAGGCGGTAGATTCGCAGGATACGATAAATTTCAATAGTGCATTGACTGCATGTACCCGGTCCAGTCAGGATAGACAGCCACTGCAACACAAAATCATATTCATTAATGTCTAATCTGAATGTTTAAAGAACATTGTTGTGGAGATAGTGTCTTTTTATATTCGGAATGGTCTTGAACGTTGAATTAATCATAAGTAATGAAAGTTTCATTCTGTAATATTACAAAAGGCTTTTACTTTTTATTTAAACAGTCTTTCTCAAATGTTGAAACAATCTGTGATACATAAAAACTTTTCCTTTTATTTTGACTGGGAGGTCTGAAGATGACGTTGTAAATACTGGCAGTCTAAAGCAAGATCGGAATTCTCAGCCTGTGGAACGCAATCAACCATGACTTGACCATTAGCGCCGTGTCATTGGAACTTTGATGTGTTTATTCAGCCGCTGTAAATGCCCTCTTAGGTTGTATAGGCATACGGTACGACTAAAAGAGAAGCAAATATTGTGCAAAGTTGCAAAATTATACTTTTAGTATACACAAATGGGTAGTGTTTACTGAGATACTGGAGGTAATACATAGTTTAACAAGCCTTAGCTTTCATTTAGAAGGTGCTAGTTGAATTATACGATTCTGTATGACTTGTGGAACAAACTAACTTGGTTTTATGGTGACCAATAGACTCATGTCAAGTTGTAAACTGTGGTTGTTTCGTAATTTTAATGTCCTATGGCCAGGCTTGGAAGTGAGGGCCTCTCCCGGGTGTCTGCCACTTATGTGCTCACATACCTTCTGCATCATTACAGTGATTGTTAGTGCACCATTGTAAACTGGGCTGGTTTTTTGTGGCGTGTAGTTAAAAGCGTTGTCTAACAACGACATTTACTGCGGCTGTCCACTATAATAAAATTAAGTTTAATGCCGACTCTAAATGCGAGGGCTAATATAACTCGACGCCAATTCGTTGTTATTATAATAAGAGAATTTGTCCTTTATTTCTGTTCCTTTTTGAAGTTTTTATGATCTTTTATAGCATGACAAATTGGAAATGTCTGTACCTAAGGATGTTGATGATCATGACGTTTTTATTTTTGTTAAAGGTAACTTAAGTATTTATGATGGATACCCAACTCTTTTTTGAGTTGTGCTTTACTTGGCAGTTCTTGTTATTCTTTTTTGTTTATGCAAATTGCTATATACAATATAAAGCCGCAAAAATACGCACATTGAACATGTTTCTGAAGGGCCCTCGGTAATTATGACGAATTTAATTTGCATTTTACACAAAACATGTTAAATGTTCAAGGAACTGCCGACAACAAGTAATTATGTTATTATGTGGAATTACAGAGCTGTGAGGGTGAACTTCTGAGTAATAATATCTGGAAGAGACAATTGTCGGGAGCGGCGCGCGACGCGGGCGCACGTCTCGTCGCCGCCTGCGCAGGACTCGGGACGTGCCACATCGCTCATTAGCGTTTTTGCTTTAATTAACTACATGACGTGTTCTGTACTTCAGCCAAATTAAATATGAATTATGCAAATAAATGTGCCTGTACTTATTACAGCGTGAAACAAAGTTATTTTCATATCGTCTGCAGACAGGGCTAACGTTTTATTGTCACAAGACTTTTGAAAAATGGAGCATAATTCTGTTAAGCGCCACATTCTTACTTGAGGGGACATAATTCTACTATATCTACTTGAATACTCAGTACTGAATATCACCATCGAAGCATTAGATTGATTGTCCCATTGTGACATTGCAGACACAAGTCCATTCGTTCTTCCTCAGACGTTCTATGATGGATGAGTTTAGTAACTTCGATTTCAGCTCAGTTCAATATGGAATATTCGTTCTATTATGGATTTAATCTAAATATATAGGAGCTGAGATTGCATCCAGTCAGCCAGACCTTGTCTTGTACGCCATTTACTTATAATTTACTACCCCGCTACTTGAAAGATGTAGAGTGTGACTTCGAAGTTTGTCATGCTCAAAATCCTATCACTCTAGAGTCAACTTTATCCCATCGAAGGAAGACTCCAATCAGCATGAATGATGCCTTCTCAAAATATCGCCCTAAGAATTATATTAATAGGAATCTGTCAATGTAGGTAAGAAAGATAATTTAGTACTTGTAGCCGGAGACGCTTGGTATTCAGTGCGAAAGCCTGACTCATGTCTGCGTCATAAATCAATCATTGATTGGATGTGAATGATGCGATAGGACCTACCCACTTTTGTACTGTTATGTGCATACATAATACAGGATATATGCATGTGACGTACAATAGAGAAAGCGTCCTATTATAATTTTGATGGTGAAATTTTACGAGCTGCGCTGCTATTGTTCGTTTTAAAACAATCACGAAGTGTTTCATCAAATAAACGCGGGGTGTGTTTCCAGTTTGTCAATAAGTGAAACCACCTCTCCTTTGTTTTTTTTTTATTTTTCAGCACATTCTTAACTTTTTTGTTGAATATTAAAGGGTTACATTTAAAAAACTCGCGCACCGAGGGTTCCGTACAAATTTGTAGGCATGCAACTAAAAATTTACGGTTTTTTGCAATTTTTCCTTTATCTGTGCTATAAGACGTTGCTTCGTACCAAATTTCATGATTCTGAGTTAGCGGGAAGTACCCTGTAGGTTTTGATTCCCTTGCGAGTGTCGAAAATTTACGGCATAAACGGCTGTATCTTTTGATTGCGTTGGCTTAGAAGTTTGATTTTTCACAGCTCCAAGGGTCAGTAGACCTGAGTATTTGATATAAAATCCAGCTTGATAGCTCTATGCGTTCCTGAGAAAAAGGGTCGTGACAGACAGACAGACGGACGGACGGAAGGACAACAAAGTGATCCTATAAGGATTCCGTTTTTTCCTACGTATCCGTACGGAACCCTAAAAATCAATTTGTCTGGGGCATTTATTTTGAATCACTTCACATAAGTCGCATTTTTGTGAACAGCCAGGCGCCCAGGAATAGTCGTTAACGAAGTCATAATCACAGGTCGGCGTAGGATCAGTGGTGAACCAGTGGTAAAGGCTCCGACTTATGAGTTGTAAGGTCGTGAGTTCGAACCCAGACAGGCGCTGTACTTTGTGTAAATAATTTCACCACCACTGCTCTCAAAACGGTGGAGGAAAAATTCGAAAACATGGGACAGCTACCAACCCGCACTCCTTCTCGAAAAGAGGAGGCCTTTAAACTAATCCCATGTTTTTTACTCAAAAGTGTAAGAAGCTCACACTGATTATTATTTTTCTTCTATAGTCAGAATACAGTCTTCATCACAAACATCCGTAGGCGTGTATAGTACACATATCTAATACAAAAATAGCTCGTGGCAATAGATAGGGCCACCTATCTCGCAGAACGTCGATACATGGATTACGAAGCATTCATCAACGGTGACTGACACACCATTAATGTACTAACCCCGGGCTTTCCCGACATAGGTACAACTATTTTAATGATGCCCGGATGAAACTTCATGAATGATTAGCTTGTTAATAATGCTGGAACGTAGGACCATCAATTTTCTAATCCCATTTTAGATGTAATAGCTATCAGGATGTCTGTGGATCGCTTGTTATCATCAAATAAGGTAGAAAGGGAGACTATACGTCTTGATAGTCAACATTAATTCCTCTTTAATGTTTTATTGAAAGCAAGGTTTGTTTTTTGGTCTCATACCTCTAGTTTTTATTCGTCAAATTATTCTTGTTAAGTCCAAGTAAATCCGTAGCTGCGACGTGAAACGGTACTTATTGCCATTACGCGAGTGAGGCGATTGCATCTGTAAGTTGATTGTGAATCACTGCGAGTCTGCTACTTGCATCTTGGCCCTAAGTGGGCGCATGCGTCGGCGCACAAGAGGCCTTGCTCATGCTAATGCACCGAAATGACATCACTAAAATGCAAAGCATCGTAATTGTAATGGCCACCACTGACACCGCACTATCTACCATCGCGCGCAGTAAGTGGACTGATCCTATCGACTGCTGGACAATGAGCCACATCACTACCGGCTCTTTCATTATCGATATATTGCTAGTATTGTTTCACATATCGATCTTATCATTTATTTATATGTGTTTCTGACCATCGACAGGTTCACATTCTTATTCATCATTAACTTCGATCGATAAAAATAAAATTAATGGTCCATCAAATGATTGCCTCAGTTAGGGTACTTGAATGCTATTTTCGTAATTTCAAATGATAGCCTATACTGTAAGTTCATCTCTGACATCTAATTTATGTAAGATCTCTGCATCTAACCAACCATTTGAGTCGCATGATTGACGGGTGTCGAACGAAACACGTTTCAATTCCATAAATACCGTTCGGATGTAGTTTGATGATGGCTGTGATGCTGATTACACCAGCTGTACCTCTATGATTGATAACTTCCAAGTGAACGACACCTAAGCCTGCCCATCGACTGTTATTTAGTACTCGTTCACTTATTTTGTGCAATCCACATGTAAGCGGCGTCAAGAATCAAGACGCATTTAACTCTGCAATACAAAAGGGTATAAATTAACTCTCAGTTCAGTCCTAAATAAACAAAGTAAATTGAATATAATATTTTAAATTCAATCGTACTTTTATCGTGCATCTGCAAAAGTAACGAGTGTTTAATTTTCGCGGCGTCGGGAGCGGCAATAAAAACGTTTCGCTATTGAATGGGAGCGCGTAGGTAGGCGGTAGTATTTGAATACCGTGCCGAACACGGTATCAGCTTATCGCTCCATCGGAACGTACGCACAATGTCCAATAAACTAGGTGATGTTATCTGTCGTTGTAAATGAATCAGTTCAGCTCAGCTCGAAACCCTAGACGAGGGATGAGGTGACGGCTCTACTCGCTAAAATACTACGGATAGCCAGTTCATCTTATTGTTCTGTTCGAGTTTATTCCTGACCTTTGGTTGAATATATTTCGTATCCAGTTGCATGAACGGTCGTTACGAATCACTGAGTAGTTGAATAATGTGTACTTAGTAATTCTGCTGTTTCTTTTGTAATGCTTTGAAGGGATCGAGATTTATTCACCTCCCTGTATGTAATGTTATGAATTCTTTACTGTTGCATAATGCATGCTCCAGTTTATCGGACAAGCTTATAAAATGTTAATGTAAACCTAAATGGTTTTGACGCCTTAATTCAATAAAATAAATTAATGTACGACCGACTTTTTGCCCCGTATGTAAAGATAAAGTGGTCGTTAAACTTCAATAAATTCCCGGAGCTTTAGCGACACTTAAATCGCACTTCGACTGAAACGCTTTTTATGTTGGTTATTGTGATTTTTAGCGTTATTTTACATTCTGGATGCGAACATGGTAATAATAACATGGAGCTGGTGTAAGGGTATTTGTTCGACGGGCGTCCAGTGCGAGGTGCGTAAAGTGTAATCCTAGGGACAGATACGAGGGCATTACGCGAGGCTGGCAGCGCCGATGTGTAGTGCCCGGCACAACGACGTAGTATTTACGATTAGACACGGAAAAATAAAAGCACAAGAAACTTTTTACTCAACTGTTGCTCTCTCTTAAAATCAAAGTTTAATATAAATAAAGGTAAAACATAAGAACATGGTCCGTGGATTAATTCGTTAAACAGAATTTGGCAGAAGTAAAAGGATTTTAAAATTCTCATTTGCGTTTTGGTAAATACCTTTTGTGGCCTGACGCTGACTTTGATTAAGATACGAATGATTTCGCTGGTAGTATACATAAAGATATTTCAGAGAAGAGAGTTTCTTTAAACATATGGCCATTTACCGTTTAGTCCTAGTGCTGGGACAGACCGTAGCGTCACGTACCATCTAGATAATGTGGCAGTGTGTGAGGACACGTCATTACAACCACATTACCGATTTATTTCGTCACACACGACTACTCTCGGACGTTATTTCTTTGCCTGACTGAACACGGGAAACGCAATATGGTTGATCATAAACATTTACGCAAAATTATTGTGATTTTACTTAGTTGTAGAGTTACGAATCTTTACACGGGGATTTTAGTGTGATTTATTTTGCCTTTTCCTTAAATAGTATTATAAAAACTAGCTAGTGGCCGCGGGTTTACCCGCGTGGAAGTCGGAAATAATCCCACCTGGTCATGGCCTGCATGCCATAGGCGTGAAAAGGTAACAGACAGGTAGACAGAGATAGAGTTACTTTAGCATTTATAATATTAGTAGGTATGGATAACGTCTATATTATGTCCGTTTTTCTTTAAGTGCGCTTTTGTAACGAGACATAAATTCATAGCATGCTCTCTGGTCAGGCTTAGCGCGTCGAAGCGACAGAAGCCGGGGCACAGATAACCATATAAGTTTTAATTTTCTGCTTACAAATAAAGTTATGTGCCTTCCAGCTCTTGGGCTAGCAATTTCCGGGCAATATTAGACCACATCTATAACTGCATCCGTGTGACCATGGTTTCTTGCTCGAAGGCAGATGATGTGCTAATAAATATTTATAGTGTTCTTTAGTCTCTGCCCCCATGGGAAGAAGGCGTGACTTTATGTATGTTTATTACATACTAGCTGCGCCTCGCGGTTTTACCCGCATACGTTTCAATCCCGTGGGAATATCCGGATAAAAAGTATCCTATATGTTAATCCTGGTTATAAACTATCTGTGTACCAAATTTCATCCAAATCTGATCGTAGTTTTGGGGTGAAACAGTTACAAACATCCATCCATCCATCCATACAAATTTTCGCGTTTATAATATTAATACTCGTATAGTAGGATTGCGATCCCATAATCCGTCGACCAAATTTTTCTCAATATTGTGTTAGTTTAGTTCCTTACCCAAACAAAGCCTTTGAAAAATAACTCAAGGTGATGCTGCTGTCCATTAGGTAGGAAGATTTGATTAGAGAGTCCGTTTTTGCTCAAACAAACACCACCCTCTTTGGAAGACATCTGTAGGTACATAGGTACTGAATTAATAATTGATACCTCATAGACTGTAGCTTTATGTCCTACTGGATTTTAACTAAAAACTTGGCGCAGGACAGAGTATATATTTTGTCCTTTGACGGCTGAATATTTGACATCCACATTCAACAATCCATATTTACCTAAATCAAAACCCACAAGTCCATTTATGGTCAATCCGTGGGACAGCGCCATCAATCGTGTTTTACATCTGATGGATGTCTTCATATAGTCCTCTTTATAAATATTTACGAAATACTTTTTGCATGTACTCCGGACCACGTGCCGGTAGGCGTACAGCTCTATATTTTAAATATCTGCTATCCTCCCATATTGGGAATGTCCAGCGTTTTGCATAATACATGCATTTGATCGTGTGGAGTTTAGTGCCTGAGCTCATTTATGTACACATCTCTGTTATTGTATAGTGATTTTATGTGTTTGCTTATAAATGTAGTTTTAAGGATATTGCATTGAATTTGTACGCTGTGTTAGGATAGAAGAGAAATAAGGAGCAGGTTGCTACTTTAATTTGTCAGCGAAACTAACGAAAATCAAAATTTCTAACAGGTTTCAATTGCCTTTGTAGGAATGTGAAATAAGAAAACAATCAGGAAAGCTTGAAGAGCATCTTAATCTGTATCATTTATCATTAAGTAACATCATTTTTTTTAAAAGCTGTAACTGGATTTTTAAATATAAACTATCAAGATTGATTAGGTGATGCTGCAGTGGCCTGTGACAGAAACTCCTCCAAAGCTCAGAATAGAGATGAAAGTGATTCCACTTTAAAACAATGGTAGCTACCAAATGAATAAAGATTAAATACGAAAATGAAACGACAATTCTCAGATAACATTTATTCCGGGGCAGATGGCGTTAGCGAGGGCGCGCGTGAGTCGGCGGCGGAGGCGCAGCGCGGTGCGGTCGACGCGCGCGCGCCTGCCGTACCTCGCGCACTCGACCACCACCGTCGTGTTGCACGACTCCTGCAAACGTGATTATAACTTCACAACATGCCCTTATTTATTAGAGAAATATTTGAAAACGTGAGCTAAATATCCCTCGGTATTAGCGGTACAGTTATTTGTGGACACGGTGGAGTTCACTTGTGAAGACAAAGTTAACTTATTCGGCTGAACGGATTTGTATTGGTACAGAGGATAAAAAATGTCTAAATTAGAAATATTTTCCTATAAAAAGATGTCCTGATTCGATAATAAAAAAATATAGTATGACAGCTTGTATAAAAATCAGTAATTTTCAAGTAAATCGAAGAAAATTGGTATTTGACCTTTCGGTCAAAAATTATGTAACACGTGTATTGAATGATTTTCGAATAATCTACCCAGAAAGGGGTGAAAGGAAGAAGGGGAAAGTGTCTATGGAGAAGTCTAAAGTGTTAGTTTAGCTATCTTTGATACATTGATCGTGGGATTTTTATCTAAGAAAACTGACTATCCTCACGTGTGGAGTAATTAGCACAGTAATTACCCACTTGTCATGGACAAAGGCTAGAGTAATAAAATAGTACTTAATTCTGTTCTCACCTTATAATGATTGAGTTGCACTTCAGTAAAGGGCGCTGACCAGCCAACGGACCCTGACGCCCCGAGGCTCTTCAAAGGGTAATGGTTGAATGCTGTTAAAACCTTTTTAGTTAACATCCAACTTTTGCTGTAGTATCCTATAGGACTGATCACCGCCGAACTTACTATGTGTTTTTCTAATTTAGGTGTAGGCAGTTCACTACCACATCTAGATTTGTACTTCTCATATAGTACTTCATCTTCTTCACTATCATCTATGACTTCATTGCTTAAATTATTGGAATCTACTATTAATTCTATTTCATCTATTTCTAAATTTATAGATTTTTTAATCCGTACATCGTCTCTTTTGACGTAAATTTTGCTCTTTACTCCTCTGCCATCCATGCTATATTTATCAATGTCTTGCATGAAGTCAAAGAAAAATACATTTTGTATAATTATAGAGGAACGTTCTGAAGACTTCCAACCGTATCTATTTAGACGATTGAGTAACTCTGGCCACGTATCTGCAATTTTTGGCAAAACTACTTCGTCAATGTCCAGTGGAACAATATACTCAGATTCTTTTATATTTCTATATAAACAATCATTATAAGTTATAATATGATCTCTCCTTTGTTGCCAAAGAGACCTTTCCGACTTATGCTTAATAGGAACATGGAATAGTCTAACAAGACCCTTATCTTGATAATGCAGCAGAACTCTCTTTGTTTCTTCTGTGACTTCATCCACATACATATCTATCAAATCTACACCAAGTATTTTATTGATTTCAATCCATTCAACTAAGCTTTGTGATATATCTTTATCAAAGTTCATGTCTTTGACACAAACTGTGAACATTCGAGCTCTTTTATTCTTGTCTTTATCTGGTTCCAATCGGAACGCATTCGTAGGGTCATCACAAGGTTCTGTTACAACTGACACCACTAAAGGGCCATACAGCGGTTCTGTTAGAGGGCAAGACAGTAGCAACGGGGTATCAACTTCTGATAACGTAATGTCCCACTTATGCCACCATATTTCCAAAGGCTTCGCTGCGACAACTTCGACCGTATCTTCAATTAAATCTCCGTTTCTCGAACGTGTTTGACAGAATAGTGTATCTTCCGTTGAATAATTACGTCCTGTGAAAGAGATATATACAGATATTAATAAAATATAAGGAACTAGAAAGCATGGTGTCTAGAATTGATTCTAAGGATACAGCAAACGGAGAAAAGTATAATGGTTATTTTGAGAAAATACAATGATTCCTTCAGTTAAGTGAGATGTGAGTGAACGGAAAGTGCTCGCCGGCACCGTTTCAAGCATCTTCCCGACACTCATAATTTATATAGAGAAACTCCATTACTTGGACTTATATAATAGTAATTTGTTGAAATGATTTCCTCGGGTACACTTGCGGTGCTTTGCGAGGAACTGTCATTAAAACGGTGCTTCAATTACAGGCTTGCCTGATCAGGATGGTACGCCTTCCTAGTGGAGACGGCGACGAAAGCAATTCCTTTTTTGTTGTACTAACGTTTTTATAGGTGTATGAGTTTTTACAGTTGTTTTGACTTAAAGGTAGTCTTAAAGTTTAGAGGTGTACAAATGAATCGTTATAATGATGAATAAGCTCATGAAAGTAACGTTATTTAACAGGGCAGACAACTAAACGTAGGAACATGTTCTAAAACACATCATGCACCTAAGATAAACAGGGCCGAGGGCAGACCCAGAGAGGATCAATGAATACTAACAGAACTTTCTAAAAGTTTAATATTGCAAAGTAATTTCAAATAAAACAGTTAAGTAACAAGTCCGTTGAAAGCCAACCACTGAATTCAATAGGCACGTTTATTTTTAACCGCAAAAGGGAGCTATAAAATCGACAAACAATCTTTCCAAACCAAATACAAAACGTAAAAGCGAAAGGCAGCGGGAAGGGCCAGTGTTTAATCCGTCTCTCATTCCTCACCACAACATAGGAGTTGGGTGGGTTTATCTCGGCCGGGAAGGAATTTACACGACGCGTACGCTCGCCTCCAGTGACAAATGAGTGTGAGCTTATCGGGCCGTGCACTGTCGCCGGCCGCGCACTTTCCCATCCAAGCTTTTGTTTCTTTAAATCCTTTAATGTGTTACAAAAATACTTCTACAAACTATACTTAATACTAGCACCATTTTAATGAGACATCCAACGTGACTTATTGGTCGCACACACATCTTACAACAAAAAAAATCTCCTCTCTTGATTAAGTTGCGAACGTTGCAACTTTTTGTTTTGTATGCAGAGAAAATAAGGACTCGCGATCGGCTATCACAGACTCCGGTAATTATGGCGTTGGTTTATCAGTACTTGAGATTTCCCTGATGTCTTTATTGACCGAGATTATTTTGTTTACCTTGCCTTTATTTACTTTTTCTGTAAAAGTGGGCGAGACAGTAAAATCTTTAGTGAGCTGTCTGTTCGGGCTGATCCTGAGAATTACTGGGAGGATTTTGATAGTTTTCATATAAATGTGGATTATAGGGGACAGCTTAAGCTTGTGAAATGTTATTTGTAAAAGAGAATAAAAATGTATGAAGTAAAAAACGCCCAGGGTGTGAAATTACGGGGCGTGTTAAATAAATTCTGCATTGTCCGATATATTCGCGCACGCATGTTTATGTCATAAAATTTTATGTAGATAAATTTATTTTTAAATTGATTCCCAAGAAACTAGAGTTGTTTGCATATTTCAATATGTGTTTAGGGTAAATTTATATAATCGTTAGCGAGGAACGTATGAGTAGGAAGAATATAATTACACGCGTCCGCGCAGGCAGGGCAGGCCGGGGGAGGACGGGAGCGCTCGCGGCGACGCGCGTGCGATGCGCACAAACAAATATAACTTAATTGCTGATTAAGTTTCTGTATAAAATTAAAACTTTGAAAAGCATGAAGTTCACGATGCGTTTGCGTGTGGCGGAACGAGATAGCATCTTGTAAACGAGAAGGAATGTAAAATCTGATGGAAAAGCGCAAACTTAACAAACATGGTTAGAACACATTTGATACCTTAAGTGGTTTATGAACTCTTTTAGATTTCTTTTGAGTTCATTTGCATATGTATGCATTTACGTATCTAATATCATAAACTGCTAAGCTTAGCATGTGGGCCTGATTACAAGTTATAGCAAACCGGTTTTGTTTACTACGATTATAAAGACTAATTGCGATAAAATGGCGACGTGTGGAACTTGAATAATTCATAAAACGTTCGTAACTTTTAATTAAGTGTCACTAACCCTTTGCATGTGACGATGTACTGTCAATTATGAAGGCGCTAATGTTCTGCTGTGGTCATACAATGTTGCAGGAAGACTAGCACAAATTAAACGGACCATATAAGTTATAGATATGCATTTTGCAACTTAGTATTTAAGTGGTGGGTAGCGGTTATTATGTAACTTGCTGAGTCAGTGGTTAAGTATAGGGGTGGTAGTTATTTATGTTTTAATGTTCCGTAGTAGAGCATGGACATGTGAAAAGTGGCTTCGTCATATCCGTCCAGTTTGTATTAAATTGTCTAATTTTGTATTGTAAATCTGATTGGAAAATTGTTTGGAAAATGTAATCAACGAAAGTTAATTTACCATCAAGCTCGATAGATGGCGCTACCAGTCAAGTCTGTTTATAGAGTTTCCTCTTAACCAAATTTTTATTAGTTTTTCCTCTTCAATATTATGTACGATGTGTACCGAATTATTTGATCAATTCTGACTATTATAACCTACCTCTGGACATGACTAAAGCTTCCGGGTTCTTCAAAACCAATAGATCTAATTTGTTGTTGTTTTTATTTTATTTATATTTTTTTTTTTCATTCTTGTTTACTTATCTTTTTTGCAGTGTGTTCCTGTGACAAATAAACCAATTGTACGTTCTTTCAATTACATAGTCTACCCTTATAAAGTAAATAAGCCTAGCTATGTACCGTGAAAGGTGGCGAGAATTCGCACGTAGCGCTGCGGAGCCCGCTCGTCGTAGTACGCGGCGTACAGCGATACTCGCGTACCAGCTACATGCTGCCACTGCCGCTCACTACGCCCTTCACCAGGCCAGCTGCGGTCCTGAAACAATGCCGCATGTTTTATTTGTATGAAGAAATATAACACGCTAATTAGGTAAGTATATCTGTTTATCTGCTGCCACCGGTGACCGCCAACAATAGATTTGGCAGTCAACGTGTTAATAGCTCTGCTGTTCAAGGGTACCTTATTGATAGGGGTATCAATAGGATACCCTTGAACAGCAGAGCCCTATGCGGGGGCATAAGGCTTGGTAGACAAGGTTGGGTTGACAAGTATTCACGTGTTCAGTCGTATATTCTTCTCTCTCCGCAATGAGAAGTCTGGGCTGTTTACACCTGCATCTTCATAATTTTGACATAACCTCACATAACATCACGCCTGTATTTCTGAAAGCGTTAGGCAGAGATGTACCCAGTACACCCACATTTCACTAGTTATGTTTAAAACCCATGTAAGAGGGGACGAGCCTATTTGGCAATAAGCCCTCCCCTTTTACAACCACAAAATCAGACTCCCGGCTACTACTGACAAATCCAGATGGAAAAACTTAATAACACTTTGTCCGACTCGGAACTCGAACCCAGAACCTCATGCTCAGGAGTAGCGCTTGCCAACGCAACCAACGAGGCAGGATTTTTTTATTTTAGTAATGTTTTATGCTCGCTAAAGATGAAAGGACTGGAGGGATGCCTTTGCTCAGGAGTGGGACAGCGTAGGCTAACATAAAAAAAAAAATGTTTTAGGCGCTCGCTGCCTTTGCAAATTCTCTTTTAACTTCCTTTAGCAGATTTCAGGGAGTGCCTTTGGTGATCATTAGACATGGGCGTTTTCGTATTTAGTTGCTAACGGATACGTAACCGATATTCAGTTTTCATATCGATATCGAAAACCGTTTTCAGATGTCGCTATCAGTAGTACGATTTGAAAACCGTCGATGTCATATCGGCTCGTGATGTGAAGTTTGCGTTTTCGTATTTCGTTCGCGTTGTTGCGCTTTGGATAAACCATAGCTCGATGAAGTTTTTGTGAAAACGGTTATGTATATTTAGATATCAATATGGTATGATATTAAACACATATCCAATATAAGTTACGTTTTGATCTAACGAACCCATGCCTAGTGATCATGATTGTAGTAAGTACCTACACAGTTTATTTCCTACATACCTAGTTTTGTGTCAGACCTCCGAATAGATGGCGTCAAAATTATTTTAACTAAACATTAAGTATTCACCGGCCAGCAATTCATGTGACACTGTGACCCAGTCGCGACTCACGTGCACATTGTTAATATTTATGATGTCTTACATGTAAATATGGTAGCTGTATGCAGGTACATATGGCCTATATGCAGTTCATTGTACTGTATGTGTGCACAAATGTTATCTTCGAGCATTCCTAATAACCTAGTTAGCATTTACATTAATGGGTCTAATATAAATGGCGGGGCTATAAAATATACTGTTAGGGAAGACCTCGAGTTACGAGCGAGCGGTTTTACTGGTATTATAATTATATAAGTGCAGGACGTTTAGCTGATTAACGTAATGATTAAAAAATAATTAGATTTTCTTAACAAGATCTTTTTTTATGTCGATTTGTTGTAGTTAGAGAATTAAATGCGGTTTTTTTTAACACATACGTAGGTGTACCTAGAACTTGTTATGCGGCGAATATATATATATTTTTTTAATGTTAATGAAAGTGTTCGAAACAATAATTAAATACAGTTAACATACACTTCTACGAAAGGTTATACAATTACTTTTTTGTTCAATATGTAATTACATATTTTCCGCCGTACTTTCTGGGCATATTTTAAATTAGATAATTAGAAGTTCGACATTGTCGATGAATGTGCCTTATTAATAGGTGGGTTACCGGATATTAAGCATTCTTCACGGTGCTCTTCGAAGCAGCGTTGCTAATCGTAATTACGAGTAGTTTGCTAGGACGCTTTTGTTTCGTTGGATTAGTTTTTCAGTAGGCGTTTGATTGGTCGACCGAGTTTGAAAAATTATATGATTGGTCGAACGCGTTGATGTCTAATACAGCTTAGCTCGGAGGTGCAGAGTGTGGTGAATTGGATGCTTAGGTAGGATGCGAGGATAATTATTTAAATATTCAGTCTTCAGTACCTATTAACCCATTCGTTTCCATGACCAAGGAGTGATCGGAATATTATTATTCTTTGTTCGTAGCTAACAGACAAATAGCCAATTTTATAAATAATCAGCCTATAATGTTACTGCTGGGACTCGGGCTTCGAGAGGGAGTGGGCTGTAATCGACCACGCGGGCCCAGTGCGGGTTGGTAGATGTCACATGTCTTCGAATTTTTGGTTCTAAGACGTGGCGGTTTCCTCACGATGCTTTCCTTCATCGTTTTGCTGATGAAATAGTTTACACAAAGTAAAACGCCTGTCACGGTTTCAACCTACGACTTATAACTCGTAAGTCACGGTCGTTACCACTGGGCTACCACTGCTCGTGATTTTTTATTTCATAAATAATCGGGCTTTATTATCCAAATGATAATAGCATTTACTTTGTTATTGGTAACTGTGTGGTTTTAGTCAGAAAGGCGCTAAGCAGACGATGGGCAATCTGTCCGCGACGATAGAACGTAGCATCCCAGCAGTCTATTTATCCTCCCTGGGTGTTATTGCATAGACTCCCATATGATCTATCGTCACGTACAAATTGTCCGTGACCAAAATGTCCATCGTCGGTTTAGCGCCTTAGAGCTTGATAAACCCCACCCGTTTTTGAGCGGCAGACAATTATGAAGTTTCTCACAGGTCAAAAAAAAAAAAAAACTCTTGGTTATTCATGCCACCCAAGAAGTAGATTCTATCTACCATACAGTTGTTTTGATAAGATGATCGTCACATTTTATTTTATTACACTGTTTATGTGCAAGTTAAAGTGTAAGCACCACACTTATCGCAAAATCTTCGCAAAGTAAAATTAATCCGTGTTGAATTAAATTCTCACAACCTTACTATTATTTGTGAATGGTACCGAAGTCGGTGTGAACAAGGCAATAAAATCCGCCCATGTGCGCAAGCGCAAGCTCATTGAATACAATTTATTTTATAAGAGCGTTTGAATCCGACACATAAAAGTTAATAGTACCAGTTTTTAGAACATTGAAATTATTATAAAATTATCACACTCAAAGTTTAATATCCATATTCTAATCGATTAAAATGGTTTAGTCCGATATTTCATGTTTTATACTTCCTATCGCATGTGACAACAGGGTTTTTTAATGGAACATTTTTATTACTGCCAAACACTCTTCTCGACTAAAAGTTTTATGGAAAGGTAAGGTTAGGTAATGTTACTAAGGGCCGATTTTTTTTAATCCGTAGTTAAACTCAACCAATGGTTAAAAATAGTAACTGTGTTTTTTGATAAAATTTTCGTTTATCTAATGGTAATGGTTATTTTTTAACTAGTAGTTAATTACTTGACCATTGGCAATGATATTATATCATTAGATAAACTAAAAATTGATCAAAAAGCACATTTTGAAAAAATTTAACCATTAGTTACTATTTAACAATTGGTTGAGTTTAACTACGGATCAAAAAACCGGCCCTTAGGTAGTGTTACTTCCAAAAGAACTTGCATTATCGCCACAGATTTGGATTTTGGAAAATTTGGAATGAATGAAGACACGTAAATAAAAAAAAAAACATGTGCGGTGGGTGGGCCCCCGTCAGGAACGAAGTTCCTTACGCAATACTAGCAATGTATTTTTCATACCATTGTTGGACCATTACTACCAGTTTACCAATTCCGCAAGCCGCGTTAAAGAACTTCATTCCAATAAAAGAATAAAGGCTTTGGACTCGCACAGGAATAGCGTATTAAAATCTTCTAGGAGGCACAGCAGTTCTATACCTAGGGGATGTAAAGAGCTAAGCAGACGCTTAGTTTTGGTTAATCAAATCTCGATCTCAATAGTTCCAACGTGCCAGCAAATTTAAAACTGTGGCATTATGAGTCCTTTTATTTATTTTTATGTATAATTAAAACTATTACTACCCACCATCTATGATGTGTTTGTCGAAAACTGACAGGCGCGATTATTGGCAATTATACGGTCATTTCTATAAAATTCGCGGTTCGTTAGTGCAAGACGACCAGATGCCTAGCTCGAGACCACTTACAAGACAATCTGCAATAAAAGATATGTTACAGAAAATATCTTGACTAACTTGAACATAGGTTTTCAATAGTTAATACTCGAACAGAAACATGAATATACAGTTAAGTCATAATAATTTACGACATAAATAGCTGTACGCAAATGTTTAACTCCGGCTATGACGTAAACCTCACTGAACGAAACGCTAAGAGCGGCACTAAACGCGAGCGAACTATTCATAGACACGTGCAGCAGTAGGGACCGCCACGGACCGGCAGAGTTAGGCACACTCGTGCATAAATACTCTTCGGACGGCACCATAGCCACGTCTATAGCGAATAAACTATCGCGAAGAAGTAAGCGCTAAATTATAATAAGCCATAAAGCTGATATAAGCTTTGCTTCAATTCGACGCTGAGTATCCGTCGGTTTAATTTGCATAAGTCTAAGCTTGCCCTGGCCCGTCCCACGGCCGATGCGTGGTTTTACTGCGCCGCGCTGATTTATATAGGGAATGCAACGCCGCCGACCAGATTGGAACTCTCTCGTGCTTTCGACGTTCAAAAAGAGAAATATTAGTATTTCCACTAACGATGCGAGGTGTAGGTCCGCTTTAGAAGCGGCTAGTTAAACGTAAATAAAGGAATAAAAATATTTTTTTATGGTAATTTTAGAACTCCTTTTTAGCTCGCAAGGTGAACTATAAAAGATTTAATGGAGTTGCAGCAAAAAATACTGGAACAAATATAGTTTTGAAACGCAGGTAATAAAAATGGTGAGTTAAATAAACATAAGAATTTCAATTATTTCGTGCATTTATGAGAAATAAAATCATTTTTAATTATGATACTCTTGATTGTTTGAAGCAGATAAAAACATAATGATACAGTACCTATTCTCAGGCAAATTGAAATCGTATCCATGCTATCTTTAACTCTCTCTCTGCACGCTCTTCTGAGCTACTGAACAAATAAAAATTAAACCGCCGAAAAAATTGAAAAGCAAAAAATTATAAACGTTTTTTATTTATATAAACGTTTATAATAAAAAAGGTTTATTATTTAACGCTTTTCAGTTTTTTCGGCGATTTAATATTTTTTTGTTAAAAAGTTTTTATTTTATAATTTTTTGTGGCTATAATCTACTAATTGCTTGCTATACACAACTCAGTATTCAAATCTGTGAGTGAACAATAAATCACCCCTATTTTCCCACCCTTAGGGTTGGATTGTTTTTTCAAATTTATATGGAACCAACTTTGGGGTATACCCTTTCCAATAAAAAAAGAATTATTAAAATCGGACTACTCTGTACAAAAAAAAAAAAAAATACGCGTCGACTTGAGAACCTTCTTCGTTTTTTTTTAAATCGTTTTCAAAATATAGACCGATCTTTTCACCTTTGTAAATAATCCGTCGGAGAAAGTGTTAATAAAAAGTTCCTTGTGTGTTTGCTAACGGTGTCATGTTATGATAGCATAACGTTTTCTGTCTATAGACTACATGACATTCTATAGGATACTTTGGTGTCTACTTGACTAGAGAGTTCTGGAATCAACAATAGATTGTTGGTACATTGTCTTTTTCTACACCTGAAAGCGTGTGAAATCGTGAGTTTTTATGTAGGAGGTAACCTTCAGAACTGCAGATCTGATTCCGAAAATTCTTTCACTAATGGGAAGCTATATAATTACCGAGTGTCATAGATATACGAGGACGAAGTCGCAGGTAAAAACTAGTCGTAAATTGCTCCCGTTTTGTCACTAAACTCTTATTTCTCCCCATAACCTCCAAGAATACACCCTGGGCTGGACTAACTACTAACGCTGCCGAGTGCCTAATCTGGTGTTCAATGCCATGGTGGGTTTCTTGGACATATGAGGAAGTCATAATTTGTTTTCTGGCATAGCTCAAGCTGAAAAACACCTTTATTTACTTACTTATGTTCATAAAAACTTTTTTAATTTATAGAAATTATAATGAGGACAGGCTTAAAAAGATGATGGTGGACGGTGGATGGAGGATGTAGTAGGTGAACTGGCGGTCAACGCACTGCCTGTTACATATTTTGACCACGGCATGGAATGAGCTCACAGCCGACCCCAACATAGTTGGGAAAAGGCTAGGCAGATGATGAAGGAATGAGCTCACAGTCACGACATGGCAGGAAAAAAACAGTGGATTGCAATATTTATGTCATGCTCTGTTGGTTTCATGGTTATAATAATCATTGGTGTATGGTAGGAAATGGGAACTTACGTTTGGTATTAGAAAAGGTTTGCATATTGCTGGGTATTTACGTAATTATACAGACACGTCACTCGTCACGCTACTGGTCTGGAAGGTGTAGGTTCCTATCATCGTAATTGTATGGTTGGCTCATGAAGTCCTGTTTGATAAGGAGGAGCTTTGCGTCTAGAGATAAATAATGAGTTTTTCTGTTTCCAATTTACATGTTTTCTTTCAATATTTTTAGAACGAAACATTGCGTTTTTGATTTTACCTGGGACTTAAAACATAACTGGCGCACTGTCGGGTGTACTATTAGGTACACCTCTGCCTAACCCTTCGGGAATTACAGCCGTGATTATCCATAGTAATATTATAAATACGAAAGCAACTCTGTCTGTTTTCACGCCTAAACCACTGAACGAATTTCGATAAAATTTGCCAATGAGATAGGTGGAATCCACCTGGGAAGGACATAAGCTACTTTTTGTCCCGGTAGCACGTTCACGTGGGATAATTTTGACATTCACGAGGGCGAAGCCGCGGGCAGAAACGAGTTTTTATGTTTTTTAATGTTTATAGTTTCGAATTTTTCATCGGAATGAACGTCTATTCATTCAACTCTTGAATGAGCTTATGACCTAAAGCATCATGAATAGCATATTATCAATTGATGTACATTCGTCAGTAGAACTTTTTGCGACTTGCCACATACATTAGTGTGAACATTAAACATCAATGGCGTTACATCGATAAATGAAACAAAGAGAGGTAATAAAAACATAATGACGGTAATAAAATGTAATAATACACCGAACGCGAAGTACGTGGCTTATTTCACACGCACCAAATATCGATCGCATCTGTACCAGTGTACAATCTTATTGTAACTTTAAAACTAATAATATGTAATCAATTCAGTTGTTCACCCACACAATATACCAAGAATCATGTTTAAGGGGGATGCGATGAGGAAACCCGCGAAATTCGAATTTACTTATACTTATAATATTCTCGTAATTTTAAGAACGTTCAGTCTGATCTGTCTCAATCTGTCAAAAATACATAGGAACATTTTTGATAAGTTTTTGACATTGACTGTCGCTGAGATGAGATTGCGATTAGCTTTTGAACGTTTTAAATTACAGGAATTGGTCTTCAGGTTTTATGTTGATGCGACCGTAACAAATACGACTTTACAGAATTATAATCAGTAGAATCAGTAATAGAAGGCTTTGACTTAAATTGGCTTCAATGTCATGATATCATGAAATAGTCATTCAATGAACTTAGAGAGTTGTATTGATGATTTGTATGGTTATAATTCTATAAGTAAATACTTGTTACGGCTGCGAATCATATTTAGATCAACATACAACCTGATACTGACCTGCAAATTGCAAAAAACGTAACAGAAGTTAAATTTCGCAAGCTACCCTGACGCTTCCGCCTTAAGGTGCGATGTGTAAATCACATTTTTATAACGAACTAAAATCGTGAGCTATTAGGTAGGTACATTTTTTGCGGAATTAAATATCAAATTTGTTCTAGACAGACATTTTCAGACAATTGACAGGAATGCTTAGGGAGATAATGATAATCTTTATTTGTGATCGTCTGCCGCGGTACTAATAAAGTTTGTGCAGACATTACCGTTCGGTCTAGTTCGTGGGAGATGCGACGTGGTGATAGTCTAATCTCCAACCTAGGTTTTTTAGGAATTACAATTTACTAGATATTCCACCTAAGGGGTGCTACTACACGCATATTCGGGTAGGCCTGATACGGCACAGCCGGGTGGCAATATCGAATTTATGTAGAATGTTTAGAAAAAACCGCTCGGTTTAGTGAATTGTGCCAACCCGACCCGAACATGATAAGGGTAGATGTCGAACGAAGTTTGCCGATCGGCATGAGCCGAATGATAGTCGAATATGTCAAGTAATTGTTAAGAGTCGGCTTTGTTGTTCAACAAAATACACAGTCGAATAAAATGAGAACCCGAACGTGTGTAGCCCCTAATATAACTAGACTTGTCAAGAAAACAGCACACACTGGCACATTACTCTGCTACATAATATATTATGACAGATACTTAAAAATCGAACGACACCTTAGCTCTAGACAAACAAAAAAAGATTTTAGAGCAAACGTACATTATGTATTCGTCCTATTAACACGGATTGAAAGAATGTGACATCCCAACGAAATGTTTCTGATTTTCATCCGAAAAGTTTACATAAGTTATTAACAACAAATTGGTTAAAAGAAATTGGAGAGCAAGTTTTTATTTTATGAACAGTTTGGTTAGGTTATTTGTAAGTAGGTAAAGATGCTTTTACCAACGTTAAAAAAAAAAGTTACATCACCTGCAACAAAACTTGTAAACGACATCAACCCGGTTAATTATGAAACACGTTTAGTAATTGCAATAACGTCGCTTATCATTAGATTAGATTAATCTGATCATTTGGCTCTGGCTGC
Source organism: Apamea anceps (assembly GCA_951799955.1). Classification (NCBI taxonomy): domain Eukaryota; kingdom Metazoa; phylum Arthropoda; class Insecta; order Lepidoptera; family Noctuidae; genus Apamea; species Apamea anceps. The sequence goes on along the minus strand of OX637515.1, from coordinate 8,883,568 downwards.
GGCGGCATTTATTAATGGCCAATGTTGTTTGCGGCCAACCAAAGCGCCAAGTGGATTACTTAAACATTAATCGGCTGGTGACTGCTGCGCACCTTCGCGTACTTTTTAATCGACTTCTAAAAAAGGAGGAGGTTCTCAATTCGGATGTTTGTATTTTTTTTTTTTTTTTTTTTATGTTTGTTCGCGCATAACTCCGTCGCTTGCCAACCGATTTGAAAAATTATTATTTTTTGTTGGAAAGGGTATACTTCCCAAATGGTCCCATAGAAATTTCATCAAAAACGGTTCAGTAGTTTGGTTTTTAAACCAAAATTACTGGTAAAAATTACAACTAAAAAGTGAAAAATAAAAACTTTTTTGCAAAAAAATACAACCGACTTCCAAAAACGACACTACAAAGTGAAAAATAACTTTTCATCCCACCATCTCGGAAAGAGTATTTTTAATCTTCAATATCTGAGTGGAAAAGCCGTTTTTATTCTCTAGAGGATAAAGTAAATTGAATTTAGAACATCGTGTGCACTAAGTTTGTGAATTAAAAAAAAACATTAAACCTATTTACTGCTACCTCTATGGTGCCGAATATATCATACAACTTTTTTTTAATTTGTTAAAAACTCAGACTCGGAACCTTCTTGGTGTTCTTTTTTCAATTTGCTTTGTACGCGGTTCTTTACGCGGCATTTTTTCACGTCATTGTTAAACCTTATATTAAAAACAAGAAACTTGAAAACAAGTGAAAAAACTAAAATGAGTGATTCTAGCGACGAGGAAGTTTGCTTGACGCCAACAGAATTGACTGAAACTGTTAATAATGCGCAAATGAGCTTTCTCCCTCAACAATCACGCGAGAAGTATTTAAAACAGTACGATATGTTCAATACGTGGCGACTAGCAAAAGGAGCCAAAACTTTCTCAGAAAACGTTTTGCTGGCATATTTTATAGAATTATCCGAGAACAAGAAAGCAAGCACTCTATGGAGTACGTATTCGATGCTAAAAGCAACAATAAAGATGAAAAAAGACAAACATATCGATACCTATCCTAAATTAGTGGCATTTTTACATTTAGTCATTTCCTCGCTGAGGTGGAATGAAAAGTTACGTGTTGCACTCGAGTGCAAAGATTTTTCACCTCGTGCTCTTTTGATTCCCTCGCTAACGCTCAGGATTCTAATTTTGAATCACTCGCTGCGCTCGTGATTCAATTTTAGAATCCTTCGCTTGCTCGGTCATCAAAATTGAACACGCGGTTAAAAAGCAACTTTGCACTCTTGTATAACAAATAACTATTAATTTCGGAAGTCGGTGGCAAACAACGAATATGCGAACTCAACGACACCGACTTCCGAAATTAAAGTTATTTTTCACTTTGTAGTGTCGTTTTTGGAAGTCGGTTGTATTTTTTTGCAAAAAAGTTTTTAATCCAAATATGCCATCTGTTTTCTTAGCAGTCAGTGCGTACCGCGAATAGATTATTGTGTTTATTTTTACGTGATTGGCGAAGGAATGAGACGAATCTATACATATAAATGAATAAAATTAAAGTGTCTGTTTGTAATGTCAAAATAACAGCTTTTTACTAAATACATAATAATGTACGATACTTAAAACAAAAAAAAAAATTTTGCCTTTCTGTCTGTTTGTTTGTTCCAGCTTATTTTCAAAACGGCTGGACCGATTTTGAAGGGACTTTCATTGACAGACAGCTGATGTTATAAGGAGTACCTTAGGTTCAAATTCAAATTCATTTATTCACATTTAAATAGAGTAATTACAATCGATGGCTTCCCATGTTACATTATTCGGTCTTAAATTCTATTTAGCCTGTGGTATGGCATGTGAAGTTTATTTTGTCTAATATGTATATAAACAGATAGAAAAGGAATGGGGATTTAATATTAATAATTATATTATAATTATAATAAATCTGTAGAAGTGAAAATTCTGTACATTGAAAATATCAACAAAATAAATGGCAGGGGGTGTTACTAGACCGACACCGAACCCAAAAATGTGATTAAAAAAATTTTTGTCTGTCTGTTTGTTCAGGCATCACGCAAAAACTACCGGTTCGATTACGTTGAAACTTGGTATAATTATTCTTTAATATCCTGGGCACCACACTGGGTACTTTTTATCCCGGAAAAGTATATACAATAAAAAACAAACTTAATTTTGCGGTTCGATCCCTAGACTCGATTACTGCACCAACCGCAAATAATAAGTTTGTCGTAGGTTAAGTCACCCGCAAAGGCGTTCATTTTTATTCCTTTTAGTTTTTAGAGTTATTTAGGTTTATTTTTATATAAGTCGTAGGTAGGTATAGATTTTAATTTTAAAGTATAGTTAGTATATTTGATAGTGTACGTAGTGACCGTAGGTTATTTTATAATACTGTTAGGTAGGATTAGTCATTCGTATAGATATTAGTTTTTAGGGATTTTGCTTATTTATTGAGTTTAGATTAGTTATCATCAGAAATAGGTTTATTTAGGTAGGTAGGTATTTAATTTTCTGTTATTGAGTTTTTTTTTTAATTAGGTTGGAACTTAGGTAAAGGTATCATATAGGTACCCTCTTAATCACCACTAATGAGACACAATTGGTTTTCTATTGTAATTAGCCACAAAGGGCCCGCGAGATGGATGGCATTCTGGGGAAGCACATGGGTACATTTTATCCTGTTGGCACGTTCCCGTGGGATAATTTCCGACATCCACGCGGGCGAAGCCGCGGGCAGAAGCTAGTATTAATAATAATTTAGTCACAATATCTCTGGAGTTCGGCGTGCATGTCAATAATATAGTACCTGGTTAAATAGGTACAGTCCAATACAAAGTCAGATATTATTTTTATTTTTTTAACGTTAGGAAATGTCACACTTTTACACACAATATATGTATATATTATTCCTGTAACCATTCGTTTACAGAGTAAATCATTTTTATTAGAAGTAGTTCTTTAAGCACTTTCTTAAACTTTGGTAGAGGAAGATCTTGGATGGTTGTTTGTAACCTATTATAAATTTTAACACACATAGCTAAACAATTTTTATTAAACACCACAGTCTTTGGTACAAATTCTAACACCAGTCGTTGACCATGTCTTAAACTACGAGGGTAAATATTATCACGTTTATAAATGTTATGAGCCTTCACAAACAGGTTAGGATTAGATTTTACAAACAACAACTTTTATTTTAGTTTAGGCAACTTACTTTTATTTTCGTAATAACATTAGGGTTCCGCACAAAAAATTCAAAACCCATGAAATCCAATTTGTTTTCTGACATGCACGCAAACGAAGTCGTGGGCACAGCTAGTTATTTATAAATGGCATTCATCCTATTGTGCACACGAGTAACATTTCACCTACAGCGAATAAAAGGTTATGCTAAATTATTGTAACATTCGTGAGCTTTTGCAAGCTGCTCTTTCAACTCTCGTTTGTGCGACATGATAAGCTTTGTACCGATAACTTTCATCTAGTACCGTAAGTTTTGTACATCCTTTCTACAAGTCAGTAAATTTTCACGTTCGCGTTCGTATTTTTTGCCTCCATACCGTATTTCTCGATATGTAGATTTATGCATTGTAAATTATTCTCCGTATGAAATGATGCATGCACGACCACGACGGAGATCTTGCCTATAAGGCAAGTGGAGAGTACCGACCTCGGGCGATTTACCGGAAATGGATAGGTACGTATCTATTTCTATTTATGCATGCAAATATGTCTGGTTACCGTATCGGAACTATGCAAGCCTGCGCCGGTATCTGGCCAGTTATCTGCTTATAATATGTGGCTATAGTATATAGAGCAAGAGGCAGCGTGCCAGTGGCGGCATACTATTAGAAATGCCCGAAGAGGATATTGATTTCGATTTATTTTCCATTCGTGACCGGCATCGGAATAGATTATCGCTACACAAAACGAGTTGAAATAAAACCATGGCGTGCTCGCTGCGCGGAGGCTATCGGCGTTTGTGCGATACCACTCGATTCTTATCGTCGACAATTTGTTTATAGCAATCATTTTGTTTAGATGACGTGAGAAATAAGAAATGATATATTTTTATGTCTATCTGTCTGTAGGTAGACGCGGGCTCTTTTGTATCTTTCACTTTTGCTCCACTGTATTAATAAATAAGAAAAGCTGTGCAGTTAATATATGAGGAGGGTGAGCATGGTGTTTATTAACTCGACGTTCGAGTTGAAGTTTCGAAAGATCTTTGTTGGTTTTGTCAACTTTTTACATTATCAGCGAAGGAGAGGTTTTCTTTTGAAATTGAGCGAGGGTTTTAAAATGCCTTTTAAGGCATAAAGATATCAGATTGCTCATTAAATATAATATAAACTTGAGTGCTGTACAGTTTACGGTAAATTCTAAAAATAGTTGGGTGAAGTGAGTTGGCGGGAACAGGAAGTTTGCTGCATACAAAGTAGATGCGACAATAGATCGTATTTTCTTGGAGATGTGTTTTCTCATCCATTATTGTCTGAGATATTTGCATACGCGATGTGAGGTGTGCGGCGTGATGGTGTTTACTTCATGTACGCCGTAACGGCTTTTAAATTGAATCACATTCGATGGATTCACACTTGTGTGATATTGTGCTTAGGTAACTTTTTACGAACGGTGTTTTTAGGGTTCCGTAGCCAAATGGCAACGGAACCCTTATGGATTCGTCATGTCTGTCTGTCTGTCTGTCTGTCTGTCTGTCTGTCTGTCTGTCTGTCTGTCTGTCCGTCCGTATGTCACAGCCGCTTTTTTCCGAAACTATAAGAGCTATACTGTTGAAACTTGGTAAGTAGATGTATTCTGTGAACCGCATTAAGATTTTCACACAAAGATAGAAAAAAAACAATAAATTTTGGGGGTCCCCATACTTAGAACTGAAACTCAAATTTTTTTTTTCATCAAACCCATACGTGTGGGGTATCTATGGATAGGTCTTCAAAAATGATATTGAGGTTTTTAATATCATTTTTTTCTAAACTGAATAGTTTGCGCGAGAGACACTTCCAAAGTGGTAAAATGTGTGTCCCCCCCCCTGTAACTTCTAAAATAAGAGAATGATAAAACTAAAAAAAATATATGATGTACATTACCATATAAACTTCCACCGAAAATTGGTTTGAACGAGATCTAGTGAGTAGTTTTTTTTTAATACGTCATAAATCGTAACGTAACGGAACCCTTCATGGGCGAGTCCGACTCGCACTTGGCCGGTTTTTTTATAATTGATAGTGTAAATAGGTCGATTTAGATTTGGCCTTCATGTGTTTTTCAAGGTAATAAAAAAAGATAGAATTATTGTTGTAGTAAGAATTATTGTTCATCGAAATCTGTACACAAGATAATAATAATATTGCCGTATTGGATGTTACATAAATCGCTTAATCGCTTTATTTGTGAGTTTATTGCCGTCGTATGATATTTTTTGTGATCTTATTTATTTTCTGGCAGTTTCTTAATTTGCATATTATAGTCTAGTACTGCTATAATTTATTTGTAGTTATTTTATTTAGCAAACAGAATATTGAAAAAAACAAAACTTTTATAAGGTTCGCTACTCAACATTCTTATTTCACGAAATTATGATCATAAAAATTATCATTAAAATGTAGTTTATCTCCGGCTCTGGCTCGTAAAATGTAAAATATCGGTTAATTTATATATTTTGCTGTTTTTTTGCAAAGATTATACCTACTTCAGGATTTATTTTTTTGCACTCAATACGAAATCCAGTATTTTACGAGTAATCGTTTTATATTCTTAATGTCTTGATATTGGAATTAATAAAAATTAAGTGTGCACTAGCGTTAAGATCGTAAAAAAATTAATACGTGGAAAAGTACTGAGTGAGAACTAACAGTATGAGATAGCTTCGGGAAAACTGGCAAGCTGTCACAGGTGAGAGGCGTGGGGCGGTCCATCTCCGCCTGCTTGCTCTCGGAGTAGGCCACGATGGTCCTCATCGTGGACATGGCGCGGCCCAGCTCCTCGCGGCCGCTGGGCCACTCGCTCACACACGCCAGCCAGCTTACGCAGGACACCGTCACACCCGCCAGCAGGTACTTCACAACACGCACAAACTTCCGCCCGTTCACCGGCATCGTACTAATTATGCCATTACGATAATTGATAAAAGAGTCTCATTCATGAAGTGTCGGAAGCTTTACGAGGTGCGCGTGCGTGGTCGCGTGGTGGCGGGGTCGCGCGCGCGCATGCGCTCTGGCCGCGCTACCATGGCGGACTGCGCGCAATCAGCTGATAGCGTATCAACAATGCGTCCCTGGCGGCTAATCGTTCTAAACGCCAAGACGTGGAAATCTAGTTTCCTATACCAGTTTTTACTTGCGATTTTTCTTTTGCGACTACGCAACGTGAACGGACTTCTAAACGCGACTAGTTTCGCTATAAAAAGATGAGACTGTGGCAATCTCACGCGGAACAAGAAGTTTTATGGCAACTCAAGGGACAAGAGTCGTTCCATCTAGCCATTTGTTTAATTACCTTAGATCAATTATACACGGCAGGCACTGTCATTATGGATTGACTTATGTGTTCGTGGGACTGCAGTTTACACGGATGTCGCATCGCGTGGCTCGTCCAAGTTCACTCAACTTTACTCCTAAGCATCATTTGAATAATAACACCGATAGAAACCAGAGCTTGAATAAATATTACAATATTATTCTATTTATATCCAGTGTAAGAATAACCTGTAATATCACGAAGTCGTAAAACCAAACTCGTGTATTATTTTATTACCCTTACCTGAAGTTAATTGCGCACACAGACAACAGCGGAGACATTATTAGATAACATTAGTTGGCTTGTTAAACATAGAATAAAACAAGCGACACATTTGTAACTTATCTTTTTTCTCATAGGTAGATTGGTAGTCTCGAACAAAAATAAAGTTAAGTTACAGTAAGAATAAGCGTGTTCTTAATAATTACACGCGACGCGACTACTTGCCTGCTCGTAAAAGCCGTAAATAACTTACGACAATTTAATAAACACATCAAGTTTTAAACGCTTTTTCAATAGCTTCTGATTACATCTGTAGTATTAATTTGACAAGTGGTACAGCTTCTGTTGCTCATTGTAATTGCTGACCGTATTTATACCCCGACCCGTCGCTAAACCTGCAATAAGCGAGTATTATGAAATCATTTACTGTCATCTGATGTTCTGTTTGATATTAAAGAAAACTATTATGTCGTCAACTTGAACAAATAGAGATGCCATTCGTTGTTTTTTAATAGCATGTTTGCAGCAAAGGAGCCTTCCTTTGCTATAATTATAATATTTTTTTCTATAATCATGAAAATCTTCGTATAACAGGGGATTCAACTTTATTTGTTACGAGTATTTCTACCATTCTAATACATATTAATGCATCCGTTTGCATTTAGATTACTGCGTAACAACACGCTATCTCCTGCAGCTTTTATTGCACTTATATAATATTTATTTTATGTCTGTGAGCGCGATTGAAGGATACTTCTGTTGTTACCCTTTGAGCGTAATCAAGCGGAGCATAAAACGATTTCCTGCGCAATGGCAGAGTACAACTTATATTCCCACAACGAGCGGTCTATTGTGCTCTAAAAAAAGTTTAATTTAACATTTTGCGGTTTCAATCCAGGTGTAAAATATACCAATATAAGTTCGAAGAAATAATAATGTTTTAGTAAAGTAAGTAGCCTGTTCGATGAGGGTAAATAAAGGCAATATCTTTAACGTCGTTGGGTCGTTTGTTTTTTATCTTTAAGACCAGTAATTTCTCAAGCTTCGCAAAGTGATTGATGCTGCATCTTGACATCGGTTGAACTCTTGTAATGAACATATAAGATGAACTTATAAGCTTTTAACTCTTTGGAATGTTGAGCGCAAATAATACAGATTTAAGCAAGCAAATATCGTTTCTTGCCCTTATCCGTATTTGGACGGCGCAACATGAATTTCTAGAAAGAGAGAAAATACATTTAATTAGCACAGACTAAAAGCACACAATATATCAGATAAATAACAAATAAAAAGTGAAAAGTACGATGTAAATTTGTAGGAAAGTGTTTTCTTCTTCCATACTTCTCTATTAGTCGTCATCTCGGGAGTCACCCTCTGTCTCGCCAGATCATCTTTTACACAGTCTGTCCATCGTTTCATTGATCTTCCCTTACTTTTACAGCCATCCAAATTCATCCTCAATACTTTCCTCAAATTGGTGTAAAATTAAAGTATTCGTCGATATGAAAACAAGAAGAAACGAGATTTGTAAAAGAAGAAAGGAGGTACAACGTATTAGCTCTAGGGTCCTCATTTTCTAACACAACACAATATCTTACACAATTGCAATAAATATGAAGCCTGCGCACGCTGCTGAGTGCGAGTGTCGCAGCACAACGCATGCACTATTGAAATGCAGGCTTTATCGGCGCGCGCGCATCTCGTTCGTTAGTCGCATGCGCGGACGCCGTCTATTGAACCCACTATCGGCGTTAGAGAGGCAATAACCAGCCGAGCTGTGCTGTTCCCACTTTTATTTCACTTGCAAATGCTCGACGAACTTTAACATGCGGCTTGTAATGAAAGTTTCTCATTAGTGTTCCAGTCTTTAGCGCAACGTGTGAAAATACCGAGAGGTTCGCTATGCTAAACATTTGACGTGTTTTGTACTAAGCACTAAAAATGCCTTTTTACATTTATTTTCTGACTAGCTTAGCAAGGCTTATGTGACAAGGAATTAACTTTTTAAATGATAATATTGAGGCTCAGTTTCGATAAATTGATGCTTCATAAGCCCATAATATTACATGTACTTTAGAAATCATATTATACATATTTACGTGCTAATTTAACAACGAACTGCCTTGCACAACGTTAATGAATGAAACCTGGAGTATAAATAACATTCTTAACTTCTAAACCAAGCCTAACTCAACATAATTCTAAAGAAAGTTAAAAGCTCTCCTCTCCCAGGGCGTATTAACTCTATTAGAGGTTAACTGGTCCATAAAATATAAATAGGCGAATAAAACGCTATACAAAGTTTTCCTAAGCATTACCTGTCTATTGCGGATTTTACGAGAGGATACTTTTAGATCTAAGCTTTATTTAAAGGCTGGAGTACACTAGCGATAATGTTAGTTTGCTATATGTATACTAGCGCTATTAGGCTATCCGCAGGCCTAGTAAACAAAACAGTAAGACATAGGTAAAATCATGCTTTTATACCTGACTAGCTTCTGCTCGTGACTTTGTCCGCGCGAAATTTTGGCTCCCATCGCGTGGCATCCAATCGCGCGCCGCCCGTGCTTACTAGGTACTTCGTTTTTGCTTAGCGTTCTTTCTGACTTTTTTTTCATTTTGCTCGTCTCCTAAGGGTCGTAGCGTGATGTTAAATAGCTATTACTACCTACCTCAAGAATTGAGCTATAAAATGCAAACAGAATTTTTTAAATCCAACTGGCAATTCCAGAGATTCCCTAATTTTCCGGAATTCCCTATCATACAAACTTGCAAATACACAAATTTTACCTCTTGATAATATTAGTATTAATTAGTAGTGTAGGTACAAAAAGTCCATTTATGTTTATGTTTCTAATTCATTAATTGTTAAGCCTATTGCGAATAACCGGACTGACATCCAGACTCTGGGCTTTTTTTGGAAAATTCTAGAAAATTCCAATAACATCTTATCCGACTTAGGGATTGAACCCTGAATATCATTACAACATTTAAGAGTTTTTAATGAGTTCAATTTAGCCCTAAAATCAATCTCAAGCGGACTCTGGTTTGTCAGAAACAGAAATATACGAGCACCTAGAGTGAAAGAAGAACTATGCGAGAAATGAAAAAAAAAAACATAGATTGAGCGTGCACAGCAATGTCTAAGACAAGAACCTTCTAAACACGCAAGGGGATATAATTCGTCTAAAGAGATGGCAAATCCTGAACTTGGACCAGTGACAATGAAAATTTAAAGTTTATTTAATACTGAACCACATAATCTGAATATTTAATGGAACACCACAAACACAATCTCACCCAAAGACCCCATCTGATTATGGCTAGAAAACCGATCGCACATACACGGAGAACATAAAAAAAGAGTTTTAAATCAGTTTTGTTTATGGTTGTTGTACCAAATACTACATATTTTGCCATTGAGACAGTTTTGCTGCGGTGTGTGCACCATCATTGTTTACGTACAGCTTGGTCTGACTTCAGATAATCTTGATTAGGTCTGGACCCAGCCTTAGAGGCGTAGGTCAGAGTCGTGGCTCTTCGTTTCATTGTTAAAAATGTATTTAATTGGCGTCGTGTGTTGCAAATTGTAAGCGCGTGGTGGGAATGTTGCCATCCTCACGTTCTAACACTGGGCCCGACGGGCCGAGACCCCGACACCATACAGGTATCATTCTGACACGTTAATTGGAAGCTTTAGGCGTAGAAAAAATATATGAAAACGTTATTTTTGCAAAGGTTTCGTTTAGGTTCCCACGATGTGGAGAGAGCCGTGCTTAATTGGCAACGCATAATTTTACGGGTTATGGTTAGAGTTTCGGGGTTTATTTATAAACGATGATTATAGTTAAGTAACGTTTAAATGTCAAAAATGTTTGTGCCTGACAGTAAATTTGATCAAAAATTAGTTTGAATTAAATTAATCGAATCGGGGGCGTCGGCCACAGGTGCCTCGACCACGGAAGCCTAAGCCATAAACCCAAAAATGGGGTAGTTAAACAGTTGCTAATCACAACTTAACTTTAAGCAACGTTTATGAATAAAGGGATTTATGTTTAATGTTAGGGACAGAACAATCCCTTTATTCATATAGTTACTATTTTTAACAATTGGTTGAGTTGGATCGCTTTCATACTTGAAAGCGATTCAACTCAACCAAAGCGATTCAACTCAACCAATTGTTAAAAATAGTAACTAATTGTTAAATTTAAAACACATTTTGCAAAAATTTAACCATTAGTTACTATTTTTGACAATTGGTTGAGTTGAATCGCTTTCATACCACATTCCATCAGATTGGAAGGCGAAGTGTCTACAGGCGGCCTGGTGAGCGATACCTTCAAGATTGCTTCTTAGAATGAGTCCAGTACGGTGGAGGCAGTGTACATGTATTGGCTGGCATATCTTCAGAAGGTCGCACAGAGTTAGTAGCCATAGAAAATGGCACTCCGACTGGGGAAAGATATGCCTAAGAGATTCTCAATGAGTATGCAGGGCCGTATTTAGCAAATATGGGTGATCGATCGATGCTGATGCATGATAATGCCCGGCCACACATTGCTCAGGTCGTGCAAGAGTATATTCAGGAGGTTGGTATCAGCTTGATGGCTTGGCTATCAAGAAATCCTGATCTCAACCCAATTGAGCAGGGCAGGGCACTAAAACAGGCCCTGATGGAAGAATGGGAGTATTTTCTCCAACATTGGCTCTGAAACCCTCATGTACAGTATGACAAACCGGCTGGCTCAAGGCTGTAGACAGAGCCCGAGGAGGCAATACCAGTTATTAAAAATTAAATAAAATTTAAAACTTACTTATAAATCTTAATTGAGTTTTTTGACACTACGCTAAAAATGGCTATTTTGATTGTTTTATCTTTTTTTTAAGCTAAAAATGTTACTAATGTATAGTTTACTAGTTTTAAAGAAAGCTGATAAAATTTGCTATAAAACGTTTTTTATTTGAAATCTCTAACTTCTTTGGAGGTATGAGGAACAGGGTGTAAAGTTCACTCAACCTCCATAGAAAAGGGAGGATCCTCCGACCAGACGGGTGTTGTGTCTGGCGGGCAATTGCCCAACGATTGACGTTGGGAAATTGTATCTATGCTATTTGCACGGTAAACTCTGCTTGCGAGATGAAGGATTTGCGTGACGTCAGTATGACGCATTGTTCGCATGTGGCGTTGTAGATACCGCTACACTTCTATAGTTTAGAAAAATCGAAATTTTAAAAGTGCAGTAGTTACTTAGTTTGGCAGGCCAGTGTAGTTCAAGTTTAGTTTTGTTCTGAATCTAAATAAATCTTGGATATTTCCAAAATATAAGAAGTGCTAGCATACGCACTGCTGGGACACAGGGTTCCTCTCTTTGAGAGAGAGTGGCTTGTAATCTATCACCCGGGCTCAGTGCGGGTTGGTAAATGTCACAAGTCTTCGAATTTTTGGTTCTAGGACATGCCGGTTTCCTCACCATGTTTTCCTACACCATTTTGAGAGCAGTGGTGATGAAATTATTTATACAAAGTAAAGCGCCTGCATGGGATCAAACCTACGATCTACAATAAATAAGTCGGGGCCATTTTTTTTTTTAAACCTTGCCCCGCATTAGGAATTTCTTCTGTATCGTGGGTGCGTTTACAAACATTTAAACTCACATACACAAACAGCCAGACTCGGAACAACTACTTGTAGGCCATACAAATATTTGTTCCGTGCGGGAATCGAACCCGCGATACGCAGCGCAGCAGTCAATCGCTTAACCACGGCGCCAACCGTGCCGTCATTATCACTGGGCTACCACGGCTCTGACAAGTGTTAGTACACTATTTATTTTTGAAAGTTCTAAGAAGATAATTATCATCTTAGATGATCGTGCAGATTAAGATGCATATAGGCACTATAATACTAGAAAGCTCATAGTCAAGTAGTGCCTACTTAATTATACAATTGCTAAACTCATTACATACGGTTTTAGATTACAATTGTGCATGCATAACTAATGACATTTGCCTAACATGGCTTCCATAGAAAAAAAACCCTAGCTTTGTGCACGTTTAATATTCCTGTTTATTCAAATTCGCTGCTGCTGTACTTATATTTGTTCAGTACACTGTGTGTAATATTGTTGGTGTTTGTGGTTTTTGATTGTGGTTGGTGATTTGTTGGGAATCGCGGGCGGAAAGATTTTTGAAAATTAGGTATTTGACGAAACTATCGCTGTCGCTCTGTCTCGCTATCTCTCGTCTATTCGTGCGATAAGGACAACTGCAGGTCCGACTGAATAGCCTAAGTAAAAAGTCACATTTTCGAGGTTTGGTTCTCGCCTATTTTCTCCATCAATATTGAACCAATTTAAAAGATATTTCATAAACTGGATAAGAAGGATATATACTGTGTCGCCATGTTTTCCTTTTTTCATTAATAGTTGTCAAACCCTAGGCCTCTGTTAACAGCGGTCTAAATAGGCCATTTTGAGCATTTTTTGAGGGTTCTAGTGCTTATAAAAATAATGTATTATCAAAAAGGAAAACATAGGGACATACAAGCTAACATTTATTATTCTGTAAAAATCATAGCCATATGGTCATTAACCAGAAAGAACACAGGCAAGAGCGTCTCTATAGAAAAAACACCACCCGTATTTCCTCATGATTCTTTCAGTCATTCTGAACCAATAAGTATAAGTAAAAAAAAACACACACACACACACACACTTTCCATTTTCATTTACATGGGTATTCCTGGAAAAAAACCTACATATAATTCTGAAAGTGCTTTGTATTTTTTTTGTGGCAAGTTTGCTTTCTCGGAAAAGGTTTCCGTTTCGAGGAGCATTGAAAATGAACTAACATCTATTTGTTTAAGCTGGATTTGCTACGCTGTGTCGTAAGTGTTGATTTAACAAAATTTTTTATTTATTAAAACTTAATCCACAAGTAAAAAAAATACTGTGCAAAGGCGGAGTTAATTATCAATTCTCGAGTACAGAGTTTTAATTTAAATAAAGCTGTAACAAACACCGGAGGAACAAGGCAAGGTGTATTATTGCACACCCGCAGATTACCGATGACATCCATACACAGGACGAGACAATCAACAAAAGCTTATTTCTCCTTTTTTAATTACCATTGCAATTTGCACAGGCACAAACTAAAACGTCTTTTTCTATTTGTTACCAACATAATCATTAGTAAGAGTGTCGACTTTCAATTTACTGAACAAAAATAAAAGTTGTGTTAAAACACAGGGGACCAAAACACAGCATAGTTATTTGCACGCAATTCAGAAATAAATAGCTTCGTAAATAGTGTGCAGGGCAACATTATGTCGGAGTTACTGGCGTTAAGAGAGAAAATGCCCTGTGGTCAATATAAATTGAATCTACAATGCGGTATTGAGTGGTCGTTACGGTGATATGTAGGGGCACATTCACTTGGAAACGTTTTTAACAATACTCCGCACGGTACTCACAAATTACAACCCGAAATTAAAAGAAAATTCACGGAATTTTCCGGAATTATGCCAATTTCAATCCCTGTACAATGTAGATAAAATTTTATTAAATTCCAACGTTGCAATTTATGTAATTTTATTTTTTTGTCTGTACAATGTTGATCCACATACCGGAGTGCGAAGTTTTAACAAAAACTGCAAAAATATTGAACACGCATCAGAAATCTGTTCTGTTATTAAGTTGTTAGGCGTACACAACATCAAAGGGCAACTTTTTGCTCATCAAGGTGATTGGCTTACATTGGTCGTAGAAACAAGCGAACTATGTTGCTACCCATAAAAATGCCCACGGAACGAATGTTTCCGAAGCGTTTTTCTATTTAACGATTACGACTTGATTACAGGACATATAATTCGGTGTAGAAAAAAGGAAGTAAGGTGAGGTTCAAAGCGGGGCGTAGCTTTTTGCGCGCATCGCAGTTGCAATCTCAATAAACCAATTTGCGACGGGTCCCGGCACTGTGACGTTACTTATAGGCTTTTGTTTCGGCTGTCCCCGACTTGCTACAGCTCTACAGGACCATGCTCCGACCATCTAAGGACTTAACTTGTTATTTACTTCATTTGAGAGCACTCCCGCTTTTCCTTTTGCAGACTTCCAGGGTATATCTATATCTAGTGAACTCTGTTTATGTTCTCCCAATCGGAGAACTAAAAATATTAAAAATATATATTTCAATAAGCTAATGCGTATATTTATACAATTTTATTCCTTCAAAGCGAGTGCTCAAATCTCAAAAATACGACCACGTTCCAGATTTCTTTATGTCATCTACCATTGAATTTGAAGACAATAGTAAAAATGTATTGCGTACTAAACGGTTATTACGCTTCGTGTGCTCGTGACGATACCCACAAAGATCCAACTTTATACGTCGCAGTGTGTCTAAATGATCATACATGATACTTTTTACTCGATAAAGATAAGTATCTGAGTGTATCACTTTTGAGCACACGATTGTACGAACGTTTACGCACTTCAAAAGGCGGTAAACGTTTCAAAGAGAATAATAGCACATTTTGGATTAAATGTCATGGGAAATGAGGCTTAATGAATGGCTTGGTTAGGCGAGGAAGTAATTTTCCGTGTGTATCATGGTATGAAGGAAGAATGCAGTTTAAGTAAATATTAGGAGCGTGTGGACAGACGCGTGGGATCATAACTGTCGCCATTGTTACATTGTGGGTTACTCGCACAGTTAGTGCTTCACGCCGCACGGCATTTTATTAAACTATGTGTGAACATTTAACTGTTTGAAGAGCAATTGTGCTACATGCGCGAGGTACAAATTTTATGGTGTTTTGTGAGAGCAGGTGAGATTGAATAGCTCTATTTATCACTTCTATGATGTTATGTTACAGTAATCATTGTCTTTATATGATCGAAAACCGTTCTTGTAATTATAGCTATAGAGTGTAGGTAGGTCGAGAAGACAGTATGGATATAGTCAGCCAGCACCGTAAAAGCATGGGTGTTCTTAGGTCAATATCTGAGCTATTTCTTTTACACACAACTTTCAAAGGTATATTATATTTATATTGTAGGTAGTAGCTTTCTAAAATAAACAAGCTTTTGTACTCAGTGTCCGATAATAGGCACACTTTAACTAACATTGATTAATTACTAACTAGCTGCGCTCCGCGGTTTCACCCACGCAAGTTTCGATTTCGTCGGAATATCGGGATAAAAAGTATCCTATGTGTTAATCCTGGTCATAAACTATCTGTATGCCAAACTTCATCCAAATTCGTTTAGTAGTTTTTGCGTGAAAGAGTAACAAACATCCATCCATACAAACTTTCACATTTATAATATTAGTAGGATTACCTTGATCGAGCATTGAATGTTAAGAAGATAGTGGGTGACTCTTACTCGATTCTGCCGGTAGGTACTTTGTGAACGTGTCTACAAACACTTATATTTTGTGGCTTTATAAACTAGAATTGTGGAAGGGTGAAACTGTTAGTAAAAAAAGTTGGGAAAATATTATTTGTTAACAATATTTTGCATGAAATACCGTGTATGTAAAAGCGCCTGAAGCATCAAACAGCAAAACACCTCCCTTTTTGTGTTCGCGTGAAACTTTTTGCTTTTGCCTACCCATACTACATATATAAATGAATTTTGAAAGTTGGCGGTGTGTTACCCCTGTGCCTCGGAAAGCACGTTAAAAGCTGTTGGTCCTGCGCCTGATTTCTCTCCGGTCGTATCGGATTGCCGTCCCATCGGACAATGAGAGTGAGGGAAGAGAGAGTGCACATATGTCTGCGTACACACTTGTGCACTTCGGTGCAGGAGATATTCTCCTCCACCGAAGGCTAGTCTGATTCTGATCTGTTGAGATTGGGCGCCGTGGTCGAAATACGGTTTGGAGGATAATATTATAAACGTGAAAATTTGTATGGATGGATGGATGTTTATTACTCTTTCACGCAAAAAATACTGAACGGATTTGAATGAAATTTGGCACACGAATAGTTTTTATCCCGATATTCCCACGGGATCGAAACTTATGCGGGTGAAACCGCGGGGTGCTACTAGTAATATATAAATTAATAATTACCTTAGTCATTTAAAATTTTCACATGCTCAAATTAACATTACACAGCTTCACGATACTAATACGAGTACACCGTGCAAAAACAAAAAGTAATTTGAAATACGTTAACGTAATTAGATATGATCTTGATGGATTCTGTGAGAACATACCGTATTACCCACCACACAAAAAAGGTTCGCATTGGTCAATAATTTTGGGGTTATTGATCCAACACCAAATTGGTTCGTCGGTTTGTAATTGACTATTGGATTCGGTAATCTAAATAATTTTGGGTAATAGGGTTTCTGGGATTGGAAGCATTGAGGCTGAAATTGCGTTTATGATTTTGGCTAGCATAAGCGTACAGATCGAGTTAGAACGCCACGCTGCGCTCCATAACTCAAGTAGCGGATGTTGGAGAGAAAACAGCCAGGCTAAAGTGGGAGTGGGCCAGACACGTCTCACGAATGCACCGACAGGTGGGCAAAGATCGTCACTCGCTGGACGCATGAGGGAGGACATCGCCGTCGAGGTAGACTACGGCGAAGGTGGTGTGACGATCTGATAATATTGACAGGACACCTGACTAGGCGCAGTAAGTACTGGAAGACGAAGTGCTAGTCCTCTGGCGGCAAGATTGGCGGACGATATTGTTGCCATGACGGGTAGAACCTGGATAAGGGTGGCACAGGATCGTGAAGATTGGCACAAGAAAAGAGAGCCCTATGCTTAGCAGAGGGTGAAGTCAGGCTATGGATGAAGGATGATGATGAAAAATTCCACGCTTCCTGGTCTTATCCCCAAAGCCCAGGCGCCTAAGGGTTCCATCCTAAAATAAATAAAAGTGGTCCCTATGCCCGTTCACCTGTAGAATAGGACCAAGATGAGATTTTAAAGAAGGGTTTAGGTAATTATGCGATAAATAAATTGACTACAAAATCAAATCTTTAGCTTTGAGTACCCTTATAACTAAAACAGATGAATTAGCAGATTTATAAATAATCTTGTTCAATAACTCGCACTGCAACAAGTGAAAAATCTTAGCTTATTAATACACGTTCAAAAAACGACAAACAGCATCCATTTTATAATGTTAATATTATTTTTAATTAAGGTCCAAAAGACGTAGACTTATTACTAAGCCAATGTGCAAACGTGAGTTCGTTACATCGATAAAGCAGCAGTGATCCATCGTGGACATATTAAATCAATATCTCATTCACACTTCTATTAATAACGAACATGTACATAGGTACCTACTGCTGCTAAGTACATGTCAAAACAAATTGCCCGGTCTAATCACAGCCTGCGATCGCAATTTGCGTTGCCCAGTAATAGCCTGAGTGGTTTTAGATTAAGTATATTATCATTTTTTATTTCAAGTGGTTTTTTAGTCACCATTTTTATAGCTAGTACTAGCTTTTACTCGCGGCTTCGCCCGCGTGGATGTCGGAAATTCTCCCATAGGAACTTACTACCGGAACAAAAAGTACCCATGTCCTAACCCAGGCCATAGTGTTGTGTGCCAAATTCCATCCGGATCAGTGCAACCATTTTTGCGTGATTGAGTTGCAAACAATCAAACTTTCACATCATTTTATAATATTATTCTTTTCAGCCGAAAGACGTCCACTGGTGGACGTAGGCCTCCCCCATGCACCGCCACGACCGGTTCTGTGCTTCCCGCATCCAGCAGATTCCTGTGGTCACAAGGTCATCAGTCCACCTTGTGGGAGGCTTTCCAACGCTAGGTCTTCCGGTAAGCGGTGATCGAATCAGAAATGAAGAGATTCACAGGAGAACCAAGGTAACTGACATACTCCGATGAATTGCCAAACTTAAGTGGCAGTAGGCAGGGCACATTGCTCGCTGAACACATGGCCCATGGGGCCGAAAGGTTCTGGCGGCGACCGTGTACCGGAAGTGTAGATTCTACTGGAAAATATTTTATCTATAGGTACTAGGTACTACACGTCGAGATTATTTAAAAAGTCTTTTAAGGAAATGTTGGCTATTAAAGTTTTCTTTGGTTTGAAAGCGGTTTTTATGTTCATCAGTGGAAAACTGAAAGGTTTAGGTAGCGTCGCGAAAATGCTTGTAAAACCGATACTTAATTATTTCTTCCTGTATCTGCTTTAATATTGCATTTACGCTTGATTGCTTACCTCTCGTATTATTTTAGATGCTTTGTCAAAAGTTATAAATACCTTATTGAAAGATGAAAGATTTAACTGCTACATAGTTACTCGTAAATGTTGTCGGTCATTGTCTACCGTTCATTGGAAAATTCTTTAAGGTTCTTTGAAGTTGTGATATAACATGAGAAATCATTGGAACATTCCCTGTTAGACGACCACTGTTGAAAGCGTTCACTACCAAAAAAACTCCAATGATTTCTCATGTTAAATTACAATTTCTAAGAAGGAAGATTTTCCAATTAACAGTTGACAAAGTCCGACAACATTTACGAGTGTATCTACTAGCAGTAGGTAAATCTTTCATTTTATTTTAACGTAACGACTGTCAAAGATCCAGGAATGCCGGGACCAACGGCTTAGCGTGCTTTCCGAGGCATGGAGGGATCTCGGTATGTAAAGATTAGTAACCCATCCACGGGCCGACCGCGGCAAGCGTAACTTAACCTGATTGATCGACCCGTGCGGCTGTTATATTACTTAGCCACGAGCCTCTCTGTGTCTTTTAATAAAGTATTTATTGCTTTTGATTTGTAGTGATCGCATATGGAGGGGTGGATATTATTCCCAGAACTAATTAGTATGGATATTGATTTCACGCTGAAATCTAAGTAAAAAAACATAAAAGTTTGTTATGGATGTGTCATGCAAATCACCATAAAAACACAGTTTAACACAGCATAACAGTAACGTGTATAAAATGCATTTTGAAGCTGCATTTTCGTGCATATACTTACTTAAAAAGGGTAAATTATGCGTACACGCATTATCAAGATAAGAATCTCTTCCCACGCCGCAATCGTGGTACTTTACAGACTTGCATGTAATATTTCATTCATTTTGGAGCTTAACATTTTATTTTCGAGTTCTGTTATCCGATTTAATTTTACTTTATCTCCTGACATTTGCAATGGTATTGTGTCGCCCACGTGCTGGTTAAAAAGCAAATGTATGTTGGAGCGTTGAACCGCTGACACCACAAGAATTGCTTTCCTTGCTGACCGTAGGTGTGTTCAAATTTAGTGTGAGTGAAGAACTATAATAAGAATAATAAAACTTTATTGACATAAAAAAAATATTACAACCATACATGTGAAGCCCCTGACTCCTGTGCTAGGTGATCCTGTGTTACAAGAATCAGTGTCCTACGCCTTACATCAATACACATTTCAATTTTTATGTAATAAAATCTAAGCAATAAGTAACACAGTAAAACTAAAGAATAAAAAGAAACAAAGCGAATGTGTGATTGCGCGTGTGTGTGTGTATGAGTGAGTGAGGGTGTTTGTGTGGGTGTGTGAGTGGGTGTTTGTGTATTTGTGATGGTGAGCGAATGCATGTGAGTGTACATGAGTGTGTATATCTTAATGTTTTTTGCATATTAACCTTCAATCTACGTGACAATAGAAATGTGTGTTCTGTCATCATCCATTTAGCATTTCCCAGCTATTTTAGGGTTAGCTTCTGGTCAGCAAGTCTTTTAGTTGCACTTTTATTGAACATTGACTGCCTCGTTGGTCTAGTGATCACACGCGTCACTGCGGAGGTCCTGAGTTTGATTCCCAGGTCGGGCAGTGTTTTTGGTTAATTTTCAGTAGCAGTCCGGTGTCTGGATGTGTGCCCCATTGATGGCAATAGGCTCACCCTCTATTACATGGGACTTAAATATATCTGGCGAAATGTGGGTGTACTACAGGTACAGGCACGAGCACCAATATGTCAACATTTGGAAACTTTCAATTGCGATTTTTTTCGTGAAATAACGAAAGCAACCTTGAAATACGACACATTACATAAACCTATGGGTTCGAAAATGCTATGCTCGTAACAACATAATAATTTCATTAAAAAATAAAGCAGTAAATCGCTTTTGAATAAACCCGAGTGTATACATACTTTTGCTCGTGACTGTACACCTCTGCCAAACCCTTCAGGGATTTCAAGCATGGTGTTATGTTTTATTAAAATTAAAAGCCTCTCCTCATATTTTATTCTAGAGTAATAATTAAAAATAAATAGATAATAAAAATAATTTGTTTATAAAAAAAAAAACCGTTTACGAAAGTGTAAATTTAACCAACAGTAGCATGTGCCTGAAAATAAACTAAAATATTTTCATTACAAGTCTACTCAAAATATGGAGAGTTAACTCCGTTTTAGGCCTAGGTTTGGTTTTCAGGTGCCTTTATTTGGTTTCAAAATACATTGGATGTTTTCTAAACAATACATAAATTCAATATTGATTATTTCTCTTCCCAGTAGATACCAACGTAATTAAAATTTACCCCTTTGCTTACGTTCAGGCAATCTGCAGTTATGTGAAACTTTTATGATTATAGAAAAATATTAAATGCATTGACAATGTGAATGTCGAGGGAAAACAGTTTTTTTTTGCATAGCTTCATTTGTTTTTTGTTTTGCATTATGTAGGTACGATATTTATTTAATATTTAATTGCATTGAACATTAAATTTCTTGTTTTTCGCTTTCCTTTGGCTGCATTAAATGTTGTCACAGCTACGGTGGAACGAGCTTGCCCAGAAGAAGCCTATTCACTCTCGCCTTGAAGAGATTCGGGAAATTCGTAGTAATTCAAACAATAAACTATGTAGGTTTAGTTTTTTATTATTGGACATTGAAGATCACGACAGATATTGATTCAGATCGTTCTATTCGGCCTTTAATGTTCCCACTGCTAGGACTCAGGCCTACTCTCGGTGAGGAGATGGGTTGTAATCCATTACGCGGGCCCAGTGCGGATTGGTGGAGGTCACATGTCTTCGAAATTTTGATTCTAGGACATGCCGGTTTCCGCACGATGTTTTCCTTCACCGGTTTCAGAGTAGTGGTGATGAAATAATGTACACAAATGTAGTACAGGGTTTCAATAGAATAAGAGGGCAAGTTCGTACGGGTCTGTTATACGTAGCTCTCGCAGAGTAGATAGAGTACGGTCGTAAAATTATCGTGAAATGAGCATCCTTGTTAGTCGCCACTGGACGGTCTGTAATAGCCTGCTGTTGACAGTTAAAGGGTCCATCAAGTACCTAGTTTATTGTCTTTTATCCTAACGTTTATGTTAGGTACTTACTGATTTTTCCAGTTCATAGTCTATTACTATAACTAAAATATTCATATAGGATAAGTACGTAAATCATGAATTGTTTCATTCTTTTACGTAGTACAGTGACCCCTTTTAAGAATTAAAACCATCAAAATTTAACGGTGTAAACAAATACTAATATGACGTCTTATCACAGAAGAAACAATTGAAAGTAGAATATTTTCAACGAGCTCACCTTTCTGCACCCTAATTGCGTTCCTAACACGCTTTGAATCACAATCTGAATCATTTTAAAAGATATTGCTAATCCATTGCTTCATATGTTCGAAAGATTTGTCGGCACAACAACGTAAATAACGCAATGAATGTTGTTGAACTGTCAAAATGAAAGCCATTGCTACTGGTAGTGTGGTACGCTATTACCCCACAGCTTCTAAATAACACCCACGCTTAAAGTAGCAAGAAAAAATTTAATCCAACAAAAATAGAGTAAAATATCCAGTCACAAATACACTCAATGGACGTCATAAGTATTCTTTATAGTGTTTATGTCGTAAGAGCGCAATAATATTGTAAAATAATAGTGACCATTGCCATCGGTCGTCCATTCATACCGTTTAGACTGTATTTCTCGATGTGGAATCACATTGCAAATTGAAAGAGTCGTGATTGTCCGCGGGTGGTGTGCCCCAGCCCGCAGTACTGCGACCTATCTCACCTACCGGCATCGCCACACAAACCCTGCTACAATAAATTAAGAAACTTGAGAGCACCCAGCATCCATACATGATTTAGTTGACATTGAAATTACTTCTTTAGTTTATTCTATTCATATGCGACGTCGGCTCCGGCTGTTATATTAAAATCTTAATTGTTTCCAACGCTCATATTTTTTCGGCGCCCATAAAAGCAACGTTTAATGAAATGCATTGTGTTTTTAATTGTAAATTGCGTTTGCGCATCATAAAGTTTTGATTCTGAGCGCTACTTTGATATGCGATATATTCGAGCAATTAACAAGAGATAAAAGATAAGACGCCGTGGGTGTAAGCGCTGCCTTATAAATCTTCATTTGGTCGGAGCACCGATTTGTTTTTTAAATAAATGGTTTAATTACGTCGGATAACTTTCAGCACCCGCAGACTTTTTCGTGTGTAGAATTCACAACGGTTCAATATAAAAGTCAGAACTCATTAGGGACTCGAACCAGTCTCGCATAGAAAGTTGGGAGTCGTCCACCGGCACGTGCCGAACAGTCTTTTTTTAAACTTATCTCCCTGGCTCACATGGCTTAAGGATTTGTTTGTTTTTCTTTGAAAGTTATGAGAGTGGGTCGCGGGGCGACAGAGACCCTTTTACTGTAAAAGGTTATACGGGAATGATAATAAGGACAATTCGTATCGGAATCCGCTGGAAATCTTTAGTGTATCTTGTCACTTTACAATCACATGCATCAGCGCGCATCAATCGGAGTGATCGCCGCGCACGCGCATCGACGACGCTGCTCCGACAGCTACCATTTATTTACCAAGTGGTATGGAGACTCGCCTATTCAAATGTCGCGCACTGATAAATTGCTCCCGATTTGCATATAAAAGGCTGGAAAAAAGAAATTAAAGTTCAGATCCTAACTTTGTCTTTATTGAACCCGTTTATGGAACATCGATTCCTTCTATTGGCATAAAAACTAAGAGACGTGTCCATTCGAGATATCGCCATGTGGGCGCGGAATAAATTATTTCTGTAAAGATATCTTCACTTGATTGTTTTATTGAGATTGTATTGTGTTAACATTTGTTTTACTTATAGTAATTAAATGTTAATTGGTCACGAAACGACGTGCTATACTTAGCTGTTAACACAGTTTGATAAATGTACAATAATGACTATAATGTTGCCCCGGTCAGATAGGTAGTCGCTCCACGTAAAATACTGGTATTCAGCTGCATCCAGTTTGACTGGAAGCCGACCCCAACAGTTAAGTAAAGACTAGATAGATGATGATGATGAACTACCTTTATGTAAGGACTGACAGATCTATGAATTGCTGACTAAGCAAGAATACCAACAGTACCAAAAAGCTCTCCGTAAACTTTTAGTCCATTTAAACACTAAGTTCTAGCGGCTTAGGAGCAAGAAGACTAATTAAAACCAACTACTTTTTCACACCTTTGTACTATTTACGTGCACAACATATAAAACCTTGTTATAAATAAAAGCATATTCCTATTTCTCACGATTCTTAACACTTTATTTACGCAGTCGCTACTTTACTCGCACTGCGATAAACTGAATTAATTTAAAATAAAATTATGATTCCTATTAAGGCTTTATTCACGTAACATCTGCTGCATCGTGAAGCACTGCCTTCCGTTTTATAGACCGTGTATTGAACCATCTAACCCTTGAAAGGGTGACCACTTTTTATCTAGCCCCAGTCTTGCGTAACTCGCTGTACAGCGATCAACTTTTTGTCCTTATACCTAAACGGGTTTCTGGTCACATATTCTTGTGGTACAGGCAAAATTGGCCTCTATTGCTTTTAAACAGGGATTTAATAAAGAGTTTTTTTCCTTGAAAGTGTTGGGCTTTATATTTAGTTCTTGTATTAATATGCAGTCGTCACGCCGACCCTGGGAGATATTGACAAAAGCTTCGCAAGCGAGGATCGACCGTCCCGGAGAATTCCAATAATAAAATTAATATTCGTAATATTGAGCGTGTATGGTTTATCCTCGTATAAATTATTTAAAGAAAATGCATTAAATACAGATTAAAATTAGAATTAGGAATGATGCATGATAGGTAGGTTGTTTGTTCCTATTTATAAGATGTTCCTTTCTTGTTAAGTAAAACTTAGTCTTGATGGTTTTATTCTATCATAGATGTGATGTGATGTGATTCAACGGTTTAAATGTTATGACTAAATTAATTTTAATAAAATCAACTAAGTAAAACCTCTTAGGACCTTGGTAACAAAACATAAATTATACTTGCACATTCTTTATTAGTTTTATTGACACTTGAAAAGGGATTCAGCGTATTCAATAAAACGCCATAACCAATAAATTGACACATAAATCAAACCGAAATAAAAACGAGAAAAACTTCAAAAAATAAAAGCATAATTATTTCAACACGAACATTTACCATATTTTCGTAAGGAGGAGGCGAGGGCGTGCGCAACGCTTTAGGCTAGGAGGCTGCGCGGGCGCCGACGTCCGTCATTGAAATACGTTGCCATTGTGAGGCGCTGACTGAATAAATATTTTAGTTAGCGTACCACCCAGGACGGCGGCCACAAAGACCACATTCATGATTGATCCTTGAAGGGCAGAATTAAATTTATCGATACAAAGTCACAGACTGCCGCGGACCCTGCGTATGCTCATTTGTTTTTATTGGGACAAGCACAAAATAATCATTTATTGATTGCCCGTGATTGGCTCGCTCTAGGCGGTTTTGCAAACCTATTTTTATTTCTTGGACTTTAGTTCTATTTGAATCGAATTGAAGTTTTTTTTCGTATTTGTGCAAACTCGATAAATCTAATTTATGTTTCAATATTAATTTTATTTTTCAGGTAAGCATATTTTCTTCATTGCAGGTACTTATACTAGGTACTCCTTCCAACACCAAAATATAATAGCTTGTTTACATTACTCGAAAACAAAAGAAATACCATTTCTTTTTCTTTTGTTACAGAAAGGTTTTCTTTTTAGGTCGTTTGTTTGTGTACTGTGCAAATATTTTTTCTCTTCAGTTGTTGGCAGAGCAATTAGCCCTCTCAATACTTCGCAGATACGTATTCTTTCTTTTCTTTCCATTTTTTTAGACGTCTTATATAGGCAGTGTTTTTTAGAGGATTAAAATAAATATGAACAAAAACGTAAACTGCTGCTACAGTAGAAACAAATTTTCAGAGATAACTAATCCTGAAAACGGACTTTAGGACTAAGAATTTGATATAAAACCGCCCATTGTAGGTATATTTTGTAGTGTTCGATCAAAGTTTTTGTTATGTATTTTTGTGGTGTACAATAACGTATATATAAATAAATAATAAAACGTGGTTTTAAGGGCTTCAACAATTTCGTACCCTCTCCTCTTCCCCGTTTAATTTTAAATCACTCACTCGTCTGTACAGACGCCAGCAGGTCAAGCTACCCGAAACTGTCAGATTTTCCCAATCAACCTTGAACCTTATTGCTTTAGCGATAAAGTTGAAAATCTATTAAAGAAATTTGACAGATTGTAGTAGCTTGATGTGCTGGCGTCTGTACCTAATCATTTCTGACATCAAACAAAAGACAAACGACCAGTCCGCCTGTGTACCACAACGGTACATGAAGTTAAAATAAATAAAAGAGATTTCGTATAATAAAATGCCAAACTTACCAAGAAACTGTAACAAAAGTTAACCCGCGAGCACCAGCACGTTCACTTTGTTACTGTATCCAGAATAGTCGTACCTAATCTTTGAACCCTGTACGTCACAATACGTGACTTCGACCAGTTCTAACGCACATAATGTGCGACTGCGTATTATTTAGAGAACAATGATAGTGAATAGAAGGCAAATATGGCTGCACTAGTGGGTTGACCCTAGGACCTCAGGTGCAGGTCGCCTTATTGTTCCAGGGTAACAACTAAGTACCGTTAGTTTGGTTCTATATTTGTATGTGTTTGGAGCAAGACAATAGATGATATACGTATCCATAAGGGCTTCCAATTACAGAGATATGTATAGGAAGTGGAAATGTATGAACCACGTGATCTACCATATTTTGCTTGTGAATTTTAATCGCAGTTGTAGCTAGGTATACTCTCAAAAAGTGTGGTCATTTTTAACCGACTTCTAAAAAAGGAGGAGGTTCTCAATTCGGATGTTTGTATTTTTTTGTTTTTTTTTTTATGTTTGTTCGCGCATAACTCCGTCGCTTGCCAACCGATTTGAAAAATTGTTTTTTTGTTGGAAGGGGTATACTTCCCAAATGGTCCCATAGAAATTTCATCAAAAACGGTTCAGTAGTTTGGTTTTTAAACCAAAATTAAGTACTGGTAAAAATTACAACTCAAAAGTGAAAAATAAAAACTTTTTGAAAAAAAAAAAACAACTGGCTTCCTAAAACGACACTACAAAGTGAAAAATAACTTTAATTTCGGAAGTCGGTGGCAAACAACGAAAATGCGAACCCAACGACATCGACTTCTGAAATTAAAGTTATTTTTCACTTTGTAGTGTCGTTTTTGGAAGTCGGTTGTTGTTTTTTTCAAAAAAGTTTTTCTGCAATATCGTCAGCAAATCTCGGGGTGTAGGCGACGAAACTCACAACCAGTCTTATATGCACATATTAGTCCAGTTATAATTCCTCAAATATTTGCGAATCCTTCATACCACACAACAGAACAGGTATCGGCACATCCTTTGTCCGATACAATTTCGTTTTATACATGAAGTTAATGTAACTTTACATATCTTATATGTCTCCGTCCAGTTCATTAATAATGCACCAGATTTCTTAAACATTGTTGGTTCTTGGTTGTCGGGAGGGCTCGGCTGAGGTCGGCTTCGATCGGGGACGTCAATCACTCTGTTTTTGCCCGGCTGGGGCAATAATTGCACGTCATAAATCCTCATTGTTGACACGACATGATAAATGTAAATATGGATAGAGTGGCTAATGAACCGCCATATGCATGTGTTACTATGCAGGGAGAAACCTGTATTCTGATTAGAATCCGCTGGGAAATAGATGGTGGATGATAATGGGAGTTAATTACGAGACTAATGTGCGCATAACTTAGTACTGGAGGGTGTTGGTTTTGTTATGGAGGTGGGCGTGATTTTGTAAAAGGCAGTCTAATTGTGTTGGTTGCCAGGGCAAGTCATTCAAGGTCATAACAAAGTACTCGCACAGTGGGTGCCAAAATTGTGATTTGTATGACTAACTGAGGACGCATTAACAGGATCTCTTATAGTGGTTTTCATGATGAAATGGTCAGTAAAAAACGTGAAGGGAATCGTCTAGTTGTCAGCCTACGACTTTCCAATTACTGGCATAAAATAAAAATGACACTATAATATAAAAATCATTTGCTGTGCGTTACTCTCGCAAAAAATCGAAAATGGCTTGACCGATTTGAATGTGTTTTTTTGTTTTATTCACTTTATTGGTAAGAACAACCCAAAGGAACAGTCAAAAAAATGAATTCACCGGGTCATCTAGTCCAATATAAAAAAAAAAACACTGAATGAGCTTTGCATCCTAAAATATTTTATTGGTGAAATCAATATATTTTTTTACCACGCCATCCAACCAATAACTATTATTGAACCTATTCGATTAAAGTACATACAATCAAGAGAATGAATGAAAATTCGCATCAGAAACACTTTTATGAGACTGAGCTATTTTGTATACACTCGGGTGCTTTAAAATGGGTGCAATTTAAGCATTTAAATGCTATTAATTCTATTACAGATAATGATTACGTAGACTGGAGTGAATGATTACGGCGAAAATGTATACACTGCCCGCTTTAATGCGTTTATTTATTTAGTGCGAAAGGAAGCGGTAGAATTAACTCGGACATGTTCTAACTTGGCTCATTTGTTTTTTCTTAGAGTATTACAAATTAAAGACGTAGTTAGAAACCTAATGAATTGCTACAGGCTTGCTATGGAATTAATTACAGGAGGGATTAGCTACAGTTGTTTATATATTGATTATATATTTTCGTTTCCCCGACCCATCTCTTCGCGTCGCATCGCCCGTGCTATTACTTCGTTTTCGCTGAGCGTACTTTCTGACTTTTTTGTGTTTTGCTCGGCTCCTGAGGGTTCTAGCGTGATGTTATGTAACCTTTTTCAAGAATTGGTTTATCAAATGCAAAAAGATTTTTTCAAATCCGACTGGTAGTTCCAGAGATTAGCGCGTTCAAACAAACGATAACGATATACGACATGTTGTTGTGAGAATCACGAAGTTAAAACGATGCAAAAAATAATTTACGTTTCGATATTCGTAAAGTAAGTATTATCACATTATATTGAAGGCTTCCAATCGCCCAAATAACACGTATTGAACACGATCCTGGCCGTTTATCTTTTAATAGTTTTCTTTTAACACTTTTAAACAGTTTTCAGATTACGAATCCACTTAACAACAACGTGTGAATCTGTTCTCATTAAAAATAATGTTTAAAAAAGCAGCTTTTTACGTAAACCGTTTAGTTTCACGATAAAATGAACAAGTGAGACGGACCTTACTTTTTAACAAAAAACTTGAGCGTAGTGTGCGAAGCGGGAGAAATAATGGGTTAATTTGATGCATTTTGCCGTGAAATAACTATAACAAGCGACTATAATTAGACCACAGTATGTAGCTAATGGTTATACACGGTATTCTAATGATGGTTCTCGCAGTAAGACCCAGTGGTACAGTTTTCGAAGACCTATATATTACGCGGCCACAAAAACGGAGGCGATCCTGTCAGTAATTGCGCCGGCGCAGCTTTCACGAGCGATGTTTTTGCACACCGTACCGCATCGTTGGTGTCACGCACGTAGCTTGGATTGCTTGTAACACACTAAACCAATTAGGTGTTGTGTTTTTTTAACAAAAAATTTGCTTTTGTTTGTTTTTGATGCCATCTGCCTTGTTATGAGCAAGGATTGTATTTTTTATATTTAATGCAAAATAAAAATAAGCCTTGTGTCTCTACTGGATCCTGTGTACCTATTTGGAAGTGTCAGAAAGCAATTATCGTAATTAAAAACGTTCAAAATCTAGTCTCAATCTCATTTCAGCGACAATCAATGTCAACAACTTGTCAAAAATGTAGGGAAATTAGGGGTATTTTTGGGAGACAGCAGAGGACAGATTGAGACTGAAATCAGACTCTGAACGTTCTTAAAATTATGAGAATTGCCTCTCAGGTCTGTATTTAAGTCGGTTTGAGCAAGAAACTTGTAGCTATTTCTAAGATAAATAAATTGTACCAATGGCGCGATGGTTCGCATGATTAGTTTAACACAACAAACCATACTTGTCCAGAAGAACCCTCATAGCTAATACTGTTAATATTTTTTGCAGAACACATATGTACAATAGACATAGGAATTTGATCCAGAGATAGTAATTATCATACTAGGCGTCCGATGTTGCCATATTGCACGTGTTCAGTGGTATCAATGTTACCAGTTTAGAATTAATTAACCAATGGGTGAGTTTTTATGAGGATTTCCTTTGCCAGTTAGAGCTGCATATTGAATATCGAAAAAAGAGCTGGAAAAAACATCGAACCATCAGCCGTTGAATCATTTTATCTAGATATGATTATGTATGGTATGAAAGGGTGCCATTGCTTGAAGCCTGAGAGCTAGAAATAACTGAAAAAAGAAAAATACACTGAGGAGATAATCTACCTTTTGTAAGAAAACTAAAGTCAGCGCGTAAAGAAAGAATACTCTAACATTACTTTAACTTAACAACATACGCCATACGGGAGGCTAAAAAAGATTTCACAGACTATCGTAAAAACGTCCTTTCCCTTTTTAATCACACAAAATCTTCGATAAGTACCATAAACTATGACTACTTATCTGATATTCTGTAAAGATATCTTGCTAAAAAAGAAACAACAGAATAGCCCACCACTACATCGCTCTCCAGTAGGATTTAGCTTACGGATAACTAAGGCTGTGTATAGACCTGATTCGAGATTGTCTTTAAACATACTATTTATACAGCTATACATATATACTTGCTACATACAATACAAATAAATAAAATTGAAGTGTCCATTTGTAATGTCAAAATAACAGCTTTTTACTAAATGCATATGAAAGTACTCGTATATACGGTACTAATAACATTTTTATTTTTTTCTGTCTGTTTGCTAGTTCCGGCTAATCTCCGAAACGGCTGGACCAATTTTGACGGGACTTTCACTGAAAGATAGCTGGTGTTATAAGATGTAACTTAAGCTACTTTTATTTTAGAAAAAATTAAGGTTCCGCGCAAAAAAATCAAAACCCATTAAATGCACGCGAACGAAGTCGCGGGCATAGCTAGTCCCTAAATATAAAGACAAATTGCGTGCACACTCGCAACAAAATAGTCTCATAGTCAAAACGTATTGAAGAAACTGTTTTGGCACTAGACAAAACTCTGCTGTCTGCAGCAGACAAAATTATTTTGCCTCTAGTGTGTGCACGGTCTCAGCTAAGATTTACATCGACTAAAGGTCAAGTGCGATATCATAACGCTTTGAAGAAGAATTATGAGTACAGGCAGACAGTAATAAAATATATTTCTGACACTCGCCTGATGTAGGGGCAAGAGATCGCATTGTAGACTTAATCTCTCGATTTCTGAACTGGGAATAAATCAGGGACCCCATGTATTGTCATTCTGGGATCCGGCACTTATTCTCAATGAGCCGAGGGGATATTCAAGATTTATAGGTTGAGCATGAAATATGATAGTCAAGCCTTTTATTATGGCGTTGGCTGCACGCTACTTAGATGATGAATGAAGTAAGAATCAGAGTTATTGTTTTAATTCTACTGTGCTTCGAGGCTTGGGCAAGTTTTGAGTATTGAGGATTTGAGCTAAGATTTTTTGGTAACCGAATATAAAAAAAAGTTGACTTGGCTTTTCAAAATTTACCTTCCCGACCTTTAGGTACTCAAGTCATACTTTCTCTATGGGAAATTTAGAGGGACTTGTAGCTAAGTAATAACAGCCGTACGGGTCGATCGATCTTGCTGCGGTTGGTTGTTGATGGGTGACCATCTTTCCGTACCCAGACCCCTCCGTGCCTGGGAAAGCACATTAAGCCGTTGGTCCCGGTTATCATTCGTGGATCTTTGATTCGTTACGGGTCGCCAGAAGACCGAAAGTCTGACAACCAGTCTTACCAAGGGATTACCCAGTAACTTGGTTGTGGAAGTCTGATAGGCAGTCGCTCCATGTAAAATACTGGTACTCAGCTGCATTCGGTTAGACTGGATGTCAACCCCAACATAGTTGGTAAAAGGCTAGGCAGATGATGACTTTCTTTATGGGAAGTATCATGACGATTTTCTGGTATTAAACTCGTGTGTTGTTTGACCTCAGTGACCCGCGACATAACTACGATGTGAGACGTCAATGATATGATGTAATCAGGTTATTTTTATGGTTGATTGCGCATCTACGGAGAAAGCCTATACAGCTAGTATAATGTTACGATTAAATAATACAAAGCCCTCTACAGAACTGTTCTATTGAATCTTTACAAATCGCACAAGATGACAAGACGATACGCTTCATATATTTTATGTTAGGGTCAACAGGATCCCCGAGTCAGCATGAAGTGAATACCCAGAATAGATGCAAAGGTAACCTTATTCAGTTTGTAATTTAAAGCCGTCGTGAAAGAGACGCTATCAGGAATATCCTACAATCAGATAATGAACGAAATTGCACATTACGTGGTCCTTTTTTCCTCATGATTGGTAGTTAGGTACCAATAAAGGATCTTACAGCGTACTAAAGGACTAATAAATGAAAATTTTCGTTTGATTGAACATGCAAGCCGACTGCAGTACAGGATAATAATGGTATTATATCAAAGAAGATTTGCGGTCCTCCTAATGATGGTCATTACAGTCTAGCGAGCCATAAGTATCCATTCGTCTCTTAGCCTCACTGGCCTCTGATTGTGAGGGCCATACATCTCTCGTCCTATTAGATATAATCTGCGCAGTGACTGATAGTCGCCAGGATTTTAAGGCTGGGCACACAGCACACTGATTGCTGCATGCTTGCACAACGCAGAAAATGCTCACGACTTACGAGGATTGTAAAACAAGTTTTCGTACCACAAAACCCCTGTGAAATCTATTATAATATAATTTTGTTCAGTAAGATTTTGCCAGTTATGGTTTATCGTCTGTAAAACAGTAACCTTTAGCTACTACAAATGCACTATTACGTCATACACCCAAAAGACTACGTTCATATTTGAACTACTTTTTAACTCACCCATACCCCTGTAACCAAAAATTTTAAGCTTCTTTAAAGAATTGGGTTACCAGGTTGTATATTTTCCTAGATGAGCGAAGTACAAAAACGGTCGAAGTGGACATATTTGACCGGTCGCCACTGTTGGACATAGGCCTTCTCCAAGCACCCTCTTGGGTGAGGCCTGTATCCAGCAGTAGAGTTCCTCACATGAACGTTTACAACTAACTTTCCTAAACTAGTTCAAAATCTGGTTTTCTAAAACTGTTTAGAAATCCTGGAGTTTACGCAATGTATCAGCATTTGCTGTGACCCAAGCCCGTAAGATCAAACACTTAGATAGCTTAGTACCGGTCTCCATAAATAAAGGAAGAACTGATACTTATTACGACATAACATAAAAATATGTTCTAGTAGCGAATAGTGACTATGTTTAGACATTGCCGTAATAATGGATCCCTCAGGCTGTTTATTTGCGAATGTAATTAGAAATAAATAACGTGTGTAGAGCTACCTGTTTCTTGTTTTGCAATAGTTAAGCAGATAAGTGACTATTATTCGTTTATTTGATATGTGTAATTATTAATAAACATATTATATTATTTATTATTAGGTATGAAGGATTGTTATCTATGTTGTTATTTGCCTGTTAAATGCGGTGGAATCTATTACTATAGCTTAGAACTGTCCTAGATATTAGTTATTACTTATCATGAGTTCACAGTTATCGATGTATTTGAAATGGATGTTGTACCTAATTACACTTTTATCTTATATTTTGTTTTGTTTTTACCTTGTTTTCACATACCTGCAGAAGCAGCAAGACTTGATTTAAATGAGTTCCTTGGAGTTTCTTGCCCGTTTTGCTCCATAGAGATCTATGTTTTGGAATGGGCAACTAACTTCACCTTTCTGACTAATTGACCGACTATTTGACAATTGAAAAGTGCGTGTAAGTGGTGTAGCGGTATCTACAGCGCCACATGCAAATAACGCATCATACTGACGTCACGCAAATCCTGCATCTCACAAGCAGAGTTTACCGCGCAATTAGTATATATACAATTTCCCAACATCAATCGTTGGGCAATTACCCGCCAGCCAGACACAACACCCGTCTGGTCGGAGGATCCTCCCTTTTCTATGGAGGATGAGTGAACTTTACACCCTGTTCCTCATGCCTCTATAGTGGTTTCATTAAAATAAATACTTTGAGTTTGAACATAAATTACGAATTAAGCCGTCTATGTAGCTGTACCAATACTGCTCAAAAGTCAAAAGAATAAGAGCATTTCAGGCCTCATGTAAACATACCATAGTCTTCTACACAAAGCATAACAATGATAAGTAATAAGCTCAACCGTCACCTTCACGCCAGCCGATAGAAATTAAAAAAGAAAAACAAAAGAACATCAAGCGTGGGCGCGAAGTTTCGCGCGCATAACGAGGGCACACCTCAACAAGCACGAACACATGACGCGCACACGAGCCCTTATCTTTCAACCAGTCCACCAAGCAATAGCATTAATTTCAACTGACAGCTCAATTACCTTCGGACCCTCCATCTCATACAGCACCCACTTTGATTTGTGCATTACAGATCGCATTACAATAATTTGAACCTGTCTTCTTTACGTCACACGCGTATCATAAAGGTGAGCTCGGCCATTTTGTCTGTTTATTGTGTTTGTAATTGCGTTTCTTTGTGAGCTTTTGGTTTTGATGGTTTGTTTTTAGAAGGGTTGATGTTTAACTATGTCTGCGATGGGTTCATCTTCATGTGGTTTTTTTTTTGTTATTTTTAAATTAAACGTCTTGAATTGCATTGCCAAGAGATGTGCTGTGTGTTATGTAAAGTTTGGCGATTTTATTAAACATATAAATATTTTTATGGGAAATACGGGATTATTTTTAATTGGATACTCATCAACGCATCTGCAGAGTTTAGCTAGTCAATTTAAAACAACGCTGTAGATTTGAACGCTGTAGTTGATCCTCTAAAGCTCAATGAGAGTGTCCATTAATATTTTGTAGAAATCAAACTGGAAAATATTTGGGGTTCGATTAAATACGTATCATCATCTAGCCTTTTCTCAAATATATTGGGGTCGGCTTCCCATCTAACGGGATGCAGCTGAATAACAGTATTTTATATGGAGCGACTGCCTATCTGAGCTCCACAACCCAGTTACTGGGTAATAGGTACGATTCCCCGTTGGTATGACCGGATTGATTAAATACGTATATCTATTTATATTACCAACTACATGTGCTCTCGACTTCGTTCGCGTGTATGTCAGAATTTCATAGGTTTTATTTTTCTTGCGTGGAACCCTAATTTTCCCTTTTTCTAAAATAAAAGTAGCCTAAGTTAGTCCTTACAACAGCAATCAGCTAACTGCAGTGAAAGTCTCTTCAACATCGATCCAGCAGTTTGGCACGGTTGGCGCAGTGATTAAGCGATTGACTGCTGCGCTGCGTGTCGCGGGTTCGATTCCCGCACGGAACAAATATTTGTATGACCTACATGTATTTGTTCCGAGTCTGGGTGTTTTTCTATCTATAATATGTATGTATTTACAAAAAAAAAAAATGTATTTAAGTAGTTTATCAGCCATCTTGTTACCATAACACAAGCATTAGGTTGCTTAGCTTGGGACTAGATGGCGCTGTGTGAAATGTCCAGGGATATTATTATTATTATTATTATAGTTTCGGAGATTACTCGGAACAAACAGAAAGATAGACAAAATTTTAGAATAATGTATTTTTTTATTATGTTTAAGTATTATTAAGTGAGGACCAGTGGTGGCACAGTGGTAATGGACCCAACTTACGAGTTGTAGGTCGTGAGTTTGAACCCAGGCAGGTACTTTACTTTGTGTAAATTATTTCATCACCACTGCTCTCAAAACGGTGAAGGAAAATATAGTGAGGAAACCGGCATGTCCTAGAGCCACAATTTGGAGACATGTGATATCCGCCAACCCGCACTGGGCCCGCGTGGTGGATTATGGCCCACTCCCTCTCACAGAGAGGAGGCCTGTGTCCCAGCAATGGGAACATTATAGGCTGATTATGTATGTATTATTAAGTGCCGTTAGTAAAAAGCAGCTATTCTGACATTACCAACACACATTTCAATTAGGTATATTTATTTGTACAGATTTGTTTATTAAGAAATCGGACCTAATAATGGAAATTCTTCTCTAAAACTACTTGTGTGAATTCGAATTAAAAATGTTTTAAAGCTAGTAGGTAGGTAGGAATATTTACAATTGTAGGTAGGGATGACTGAATAGAGTTGTTATTGCAGAATGGGCAATTAGCTATCGAATGGAGCGTGAACACTAATGTCGTAATTATAATTAAATTGAACCTGTGCGCACCTGTGTATTTTGGTTAGCCATTGTTGACGCACCAAATTGGGATAAAATAGCTGTTATTTGAAAACTGAGGAGTATTTAATAATATCTTAATATTATTTCGAGTGTAAGTGCCAGTGGGAAAAGTATCCACTTAATAATTTCGTAAATTAGATAAAATTAATGTAAGGAAATCTAGGTAGAATTTTTGTAAATGAAGCTTACCACACATTAAATTCAGGGATTGTTATGGGGCGATGCAAATAGAGCGGATATGAAAGAGCTAGTCCACTAGTATTTGATTACAGCCCGAAAAACAAAAATAAATTAATTGTTCAACAAAAGCGACATCTTCCGGAAATGTGCAAAACTAAATCTGTCCCAACCCTTACAATACTGCGTGGTGTTCACGTTCACAATTTGTGCTCCTTTCCAAGCTCGATGCTTCGAATGATGTTCTGTAGAGGGCGCTCGACGCTCATGTGGTCTCTCAACAAAGAAAAATGCTTAGGTTAGTCTTCAAAATCCCAGTTCTATACATACTGAGTTTTCAGACAAAATAACAACAACCAGATTAACCACGATGCAAGAAAAATAAACCGGTAAAAATTGATAGGATAAAATTCATCTAGACTAAGACTTTTTGATTTTTTACTAAATACGGATAGAACCGTCGAAAAATTATTCAATAGGATTTCCCGCTTTTCCTCTCGACATAGCCGTCCGGTCCGGTTTTTTACCCTTTGTTTTACCGGTATTACCCTTGATAGACAAGTAGCCGTTACCGGATTTTTTAATTTTCTTTCCCAAAGCCAGGATTGTGGAGGTTTATATTTCGTATTTTGGCTTCGAAACTTTTCCGACGTGAAAAGCCTATTAGAAACAAAGCCTGTTAGACATAAAAATAAAACAAATAAGATGTAAATCCTAACACGTTTTTTCAGTTATATTCTTGGTTGGGAAATTTCTAACAAAAAATTGAAACAAGCAAGTTTTCACTAAGAGATTTACTTATAGGCTGTTAAAATGATGTTTATCTAAAGAATCTAGGTCGTTACATAGCTTAATGGGTGACTTGTAACAATATGAGCAGAGTGATTTACGATATACTTAGAAATGTGACAAAAGTTCTATAGGAAAATTCAGCAGTCCATTGCACTGCTGAATGTAGTATTTTCTATGTGGTCACAAAATAATTAATACTAATACAAGGTCAAATTAAATAGTTAGCGAAACTCCGCAGACGTGGGGGGTATATACATGAAAAACAAAAAAGAAAAATTGATGATCCCAAAAAAGATGTCAACAAAACATTTTTTGTTTGTTTTGATTAAATCGATATCTATCACGTAAGTATGAGGAGTTTCGCTAGCTAATTTAATTTGACCCTGTATTGTAAACTTTTCTATAGCCGGATACTCACTAATATATCTCCGTGGGAACCCAAAAAATAAACTATATATGGGTTTTCGTTATTGGAACATGTTGAAAATCACGATATATTCAAAACGTTAACGGACTTTTTCAGTTTGTGAAATAAATAAAATATAGGTGGGTTAATGACCGCTATTGCAACGCTAAATCGATTCGGGTATAGCACACACCACTGCCACAAAACAATAGCTGTAAAGCTTTTCATATGACCAAATAAACTACATTAGATTTAGGTACATAATTTAAAAAGCTAACAGTCCTAAAATTATAATAATAATATGTTCATATGTATATAAAAAGGAGAGGAAATAATCAAAGGGCATCAAAAAGTTCGTCCGCATCGCTGTAAATAGGAAACGTGCCCAAAAGGCTGGCAGCAAAACAATAGTAATTACAAACTTCTAAAACAAAACAAACGATACAGGTACATTTCCCTCATACCGTTGCGCAATTCATAATAAGACTTAATTAAAACAGCGGTGTTGGCTTGTACGCCGCCGCTACCGGCGCTACCGTGATCTATTTAAAATGAAATAACTACCCTTGCATCCCCCGAGCGGTTGGCCCAAGAAATTTCTTCCTTTATTTATTCATAAGCCTCACAAAGAAGCAGTGTAAGTAAAGTACGGGCAGAATTTAAAAGCCCCTTAAGAATATATAGCATGAGGAACATGTACGGATGTATCGTGTTTTTACTTGAATATTCAAGTAATGGTTTAATGTTCGTTACATGATCTGAGGTAATGGTCTCTCTGACTTATGTTTGTTTGGTCTCCTTTTACTTATTGTTTTATTGCGTGGAATCATGGACTGTCTGGATTCAGGGGTCGTGTCAGGGGTGAGTGCGTTTTGTTGCCATGTTTATTGAAGATTTCATATTATCACGTATGTGACCCTCGTTCTCATTTGTAGCAACTTTACGTAAACTCCATTCCTTTTTATTTTCACCATAAAATGTGTATTTTTGTTTTTTTTGCTACATTAGAATAATACATATTTTTGATAACTAAGTATCGCGTATCGCTAGGTAATGTCATTGAACCCGTAGGCGGCCTGCTTTCTGTCTCCACTGTTTATCACTTAGTTTAAATAATCTAAACAACCAGCTTTAGGTAGAGGTGTACCTAACTACAGTACATTCATTTCGCCACTTATGTTTTAGAACAATTGTATGAGAAACAATAAAAACTTTTTTTTTAATGTTTAACCCATTGTGATTGGGAGCGATCCTATTGCTACTGAAAAAATACCTAATGGAAAATCCGAATAATACTTTGTCCGACATGGAAATCAAACCCAGGACCTCATGATCAGGAGTAGCGCTTGCGACCACTAGACCAATAAAGCAGTCGAAGTGGAAGATATCGACGTGGTGAAATCTTCCTTTTTAATCATTTGTAACATTGAGATCACCAATCCAGTGTGGTCGTTGTCACGAGGCCTGAGCGGTGACGCTACGTAGTTTAACATATAAAAAACGTCATGCCACGCGATACGTTACAACGACGTGCGCATCGGACAAGGGGCCAGGGAGACAAAGCAGGCAGGCAGCAGAGGTGCTTCGGTGAGACGACGGACAACGGAGCATAGCATAGTATTTTTTAGAATATCGAAGTTGGACGTCGACGTCGTGAAGGTGCGACGTCAGGATAAGCTGCGTTGCGTTGCGACATCGCAGCGCTCGTGTGGCACTCACGGTGTCGAAATCACAGCGCTAGCGCTGCGACGACACAACACATTGGCAACGCCTGTCTGGCATCGCTCTTGATGCAAATATCTGCAAAGACATCTGAGATCACATCTATCCAAAACAGCAATAGAATAATCTAAGATTGCACAATATATCCCTGAAGCAGAATCTGCAAATCAATCGAAGCAGTTCTCCTGACACAAGACGTATTAGAATCCTCTGCAGAACTCATTGCTTGCTTGGCTAAGTCGATAAGTGGGTCACCGTATATACTGGGACCAGCATACTGGGAAGCCGTTCGTGGAAACTGCTGGTTGTTTTGATTCTAGCTAATTTGCATATGATATTATGCTGCATATACAACGCAGCTTTTGTTTTAGTTAAGCTGACTAAACTTGAATGTATTTGCTTTCGTATATGTTTCGCATCGAGGCGGATACTGACATGAGACGGGTAAACTGGAAATAGGGATTCTGTTTTTGTCCGAGTTTTAAAAGTTTTGGAAGAGTTCATTTTAAAGCGTAAGAAAAATCGTCTGGTAATTTCTAACTCTCGGTCCTGTACGGCTCCTCTACCCCGAACTCTGACGCATGCTGCAGTCGCTTCGTATCGACTAAACGAGCCATTACTCCGGAAGAAAAATACCCTTAGCAATATACCTACTGGATCTACTATCTACCAACTTTATTGGCCTTTTCCAGGAAAAAGTGTTCTCAATTTATTGTAACATTCTCTCAAATATTTAGAAATTCTTTGAATTCTGAGAACAGCTTGAGTTGATTGTTGAATACTTGTGATGACTTCGGAATACCAATATTATTACCATTACTATTTAAAAGGGTTTAAAGGTCCGTGGCATAACTGTTGTTCGCCATTTTGATTTTTCTCAAAATGGCGGAAACGTGACGCTTTACGGGGTTTATTATGTTTTCTGCTGGCATTGATGTCAGCTATCTATATAAACAGGAAAAATGCGTGGCCGCCATTAAAAAAAAAACAAAATGGCGGACACTGTAGTTATGACAGGCTGCATATAATCTTCAATCCCCTTTCTAATAATAAAAATACTTTATTTTTGCAGAACGCGAACTTTATTATATTTGTACAATAAACATATATGTGGGGACATAAACATATGAAGTACCTACATAGCGGAACCCGGCAATATTATGAAGAATAGCAAAAACTGCTATTAAAAGTTCCCAACTGCAAATGAAAACAAGGTGAAGTTTTAAAAAACCCGTAACGAATATTCCGGCGCAAAATTCATTTCAATTAAATGGTATGGTAGTTGTATGTTAGTTGTTCCTGAATTTCTGGCTAACAGAAATACCCCGAGGCGGTGATGTCGGCGCTGTGTTTAGACGCGGTTTGTAATAGCTCCCGCTCCCGCCACCGCTACAGCTCGTGTCTGTTTCAATGGGGGAAACAAATCGATATGCATCGTTTCCAGCGTTCGTTTTTAATTTCGTCGTTCGTCATGTCTCTCCGACCGATGCAGCGCTCTACAAACGATAGATTAGATTTTTTTGTACAAATATACACTGGTTTTCATTGATGTTACCAGTCAGTCTTATCAATGTTCGTTTCGCTTGTAAACTTTTATAGAGCGTGTCCTTTTAGATAAACATTCGAATATTTGGTGCTATTTGGAATTGGATCCGTCCGTTCCGTTTTTTTTTAATTCAAATTTTAATTAAATGGAACGAAAAGTTAAAAATGCGTGATAGTTCATCTGAAGTTAGCATCAAATTAATCTTTCAATACAGTTTTCTTTGGTTGAATCCCAGCAGGGTAACTGTGTAACACACGTAAAATGGCAATCGATCGCGATTTCTTTCATTTGTACAGTTCAGCCACATTCCTTGCGTTATTTATGTTGATGAACAGACGATTTTTTTAAACCTATGAAGCTAAGGATTAGAAATTTCTTTCAAAACTCTCGGAAGGCAGTTCACATATAGCAGTTCCATACGCATCGGCTATGTTGGATCAGCATCCCCAATAGCCTGTCACTTCTCACAGCTTACAATAAAAGTACAACCCGTTCAAATATTTTATATTTGCCAATTTTTTTATGCATCTCAGTCGCGAGAGAGCTTATCACAATTTTAATTGGCATTATTTAAAAAACACCAACTTTGTGGCACAGTAAAAATTGTACAGATATTTTTTTTTTTAAATTAAGCAACAACCCAACAATACAATCACACAACACAACAACAACAACACACACACACAACAACAACAACACGCTACAATTGTTAGTTTGCTGCTGTTATAAAAACGGGTTGTACACTATTACTAATTTAATGAACACGAAAAACACATTAAAAACTGCAAAAGAATACGTATTTTATTACAACAGACTGAACATCTTTTACTTACCAAAGACTTCTTTACTCAAGAACCGGATAATAGCCCATAATCGTCTTACGTTCATATCGTATTCCTCCATCCATACTACTTCGAGGTGAATTATGATAAAACCCGGTACAATTATGCTGAGGTTAATTTCCCTAGCGAGGTAGCTTGATTGAGACAAAGGAATCGTAGGAAATGATCCCTTCTCTGCTTGGAAATAGTGGAATAAATGTTTTGCGTGCAATTCATCTCAAGTCGGTCAAAGGCGTACGGTTTAAAGCGCTCAGGTCAAACTTAAAGAGATTTACGAGTATATTTAAAGTTTAAACTTGAGAAAATCCTTATGTATGTTAGCGACCACTTTAGATTTAGTATGCAGATATGGAGGACAGATGGCATAAGAAATGAAGAGGACTTTTGCTTGGAGTGTTCGTGCAAGACGTCAGAGGTGGCACTGAGAAGTATACGTTTGGCAAATGACGATAAAAGTGCGTGGTTTGCAGTTCATTGATGGTTATTTTACCTCTGACAGCTCCAACCCAACAGCAACCTTATTACAAAAAAATAAAGATCACTATGATTTTAACAGGCCTGACAGTTGCAGCAACCTTATTGTCAAAAGATTACTGTAATATAGACAGTGATGCAAAATTACATGCAAAATAATTGTGAATGGAATGTAGGTTACACCTGCCCTACAATATAGGTTGGTTTGTATGTGTCAGAAAGCTTATACAATGGCTGGTAAAAGAACAGAAGAAATGTATGTTTTTACCAAGAACTTAACAACAAAATCACAGAGGATACACGACCCACACACGGATAAACACCTTTCAGCTGAATAGAAGTTGCAAACCGTTTTATCTAACTAAACAAAAATACTTTTCATCTTTTCACTACAGCATAAGTTAATTCCAACTGTTTGTATTTTCACGTCAGCTTCAGATATAACGAGTTGAGAATGAACCCGAGTTTCTGAAACAACTTTAAAATTTTCCAACTTCCATCATTTTCTGTATCAAGCACACGGCGTTTTGAAGACTAACTTCATTACAACAATTCCCTACGTTGTACATATAATGCTTATTACCATATGTAGGTCAGCTTTCGTACAAATTCAACGTAACAAGTTTGAACTAGGCCGACAAACAAGTTCACAAATAAATTAGCGCGCACCCAATTGCTCCCGCGGCCCGCGTGTGAAAGAGTTTCAGGAACAGCCATACTTCATTATGCACAAGCAAGGCCTTCAAAATAATTCAAATGGCTGCCGGAGGACGATTCCCCTCTAAATAATTCATAAGGCTTTGGGTTATGTCACAGCTGCCACTACAACATTCTGATAGATACTCTAAGTGGAAGAAACAGGAGAGTCTTTGATTTCATTTAGTTCGCTCCGCCGGACATGACCCTCCATCTGATAATTTATATCAAAGGATTTGTCGCACCAAAGAGTTTCTTTAAAGCTCACTCGAGATATATCTTGTTTGCGCCATAAGCTTTAAAATAAAGGACAATGCCGCGGCGCTAAACGGTAGAAAGATTTCGTTTGTTCGCCGGAACCTTAATTAAGTTAAAGTAGTGGAGCTATAACAGCGCACATAAACCGTATAGTGTCGGTAGTTCGCTTCTATGTAGCGACTGGTGTATATTCTTAGAAAACTCATAAAACGCGGTGAATCACCTGCTCAGCTTTAACTAAATCTGTCGGGTTTCTATATATAAACATTTTGTAGAAAACCCTAAGTTTAAGTGGAAGCCTTTTTGCAGAAGTTTTTAGTAGCGGGGAAGTGGAGTTCATCGAATAGCTGTTACAAAGATTAAGATAGGTAAAAGTGAGGTAGACGTTTTACGAGTCGACGAGTGCGTAGATATATCCTCCTTGGGAGTAAATTCGCACATGGGCGGGTGATAAAATCAGCATAAATTGTGTCGCGCTCCCGGGCTGCGGTGCG
Source organism: Apamea anceps (assembly GCA_951799955.1). Classification (NCBI taxonomy): domain Eukaryota; kingdom Metazoa; phylum Arthropoda; class Insecta; order Lepidoptera; family Noctuidae; genus Apamea; species Apamea anceps. Next base: position 8,839,668 of record OX637515.1, on the reverse strand, counting down.
GCGCCCGACGGAGCTACTATTACATATATAGGTAATGCGTGTGGAAGTAATGGCTCCTAGTTATGCTAATACGCATTTACGTCAGCCAGACTATTCATCATTGTGTTCATAAGATTTATAGGGATTTATTCAATGAATTTATAATAATTTTACTAATTGTAGGTATAGCCAGTCATTGCATCCATTGTTATTTTTTTTTCGTCATTATTCTTGAACTAGTTATTTGAGTTCACAATATTACAGGAAAATATAGTCGTTTGACTACAATTTTTTGTCTTCAATACTTGGATATAATTCAAACTGCCTTGGGACATGAGAAAATAGGTTCAAGAACATATTATTCAAAGAGCCCTGTCCTACTGTTACAAATGAAATGGTGTGGATTTTAATTAAAAATTAACTGGTTGCACTCCGGGAGTGCCGGCAGAAGTGAAAACTTGAATATTAACGTTGTGCATTTTTGATATTTTGGAATGCGGTCTACTCTCCCTCCGTCTTACGAATTTTCGATCAGGTCACGTGTCCAGACGCGAGCTCCGTCTTACGAATTTTCGATCAGGTCACGTGTCCTGATGCGAGTTTAACATTTTTTACCCATCACAACAAAAGTGCACAACGCCGCTAAAGAAGTTTTCACTTCAAAAAGAACCGTAAGATATAGCTACGGTTTTCAGTAACCCCTAGACAACAAATAATATTGATGACGTCTCACTCACACACCCAGTTACGACGCTATAATACTATTCAACAGCGAGATTGGAATCCCGAATCCGGGCCATGTCCACCGCTTGATTGTGCGTTTGTCGGCCATTGAATGTCAGGGGTTTTGACCAGCGGGCCAGCGACATAGCAATTTACTGCTAGACAACCATAACGCGATTTACGTTGGGGCTATTTGTTTTTGGAACTGCGGTGTGAATAACTAAGCGAATGTGTGGTTTTAGAGGAAATTCTAGTTTTCCGAGACCCAGATCGAAGTTATTGGACAGTAAAATTTCAATAAAAACAAACATATCAACACTAAGGAATTGGTATTTTTTATCTTGGGTAGTGTTGTCTACGAATGGAGTAAGGGAGTGTAAAGTTATCACTGAAAAAGCTGTTTTTTTTAGTATATTATTGTAAGTTAGGTTCCGTTGTGACCAGCCGTAAAGTCTCTAGATTCAAAACTTTTGAGTGAAGAAAGAATTCATAAACATCAATAACATTTCAACAAACTGATTAGACTGATTGGTTTATATTCTTAATTAAAATACATAATTAAAACGAATAATGTCGAACACAAATCGAATATGATGAAAACTCAATGGCGCATTGTAAGTTTAATTAAGTTGAGAAACTTTTATATGTACCTAATGTTATAGTTGTGTATTTGTCGTCACTGTGTCGCTTTATATCGAACTCAGCAAAGAAAACTTGTTCAAAGTTACAAAGAACATTTTGTTTTGTCTCCAGAATAGTGAAGCCAATAGATTACTTTTACTTTCGCTTTGAACTGAGGATCGGATCCAGTAGAACTTATCCATAAGCTCGAGCACAAAAGACATAAAAGCTGAGCTGAAATTAAAATGGAAAGTAAAGAGAAGACTACAATACTTTGATTAAAGAAAGTTTCATTTATTTTGACGTGCTGTTTTTCTTTCAAAACTCATGAGAAATGTTTAATTGTTTGTAGAAAACTTTTGTATACTCTTACCGGTAGGAATTTCAAGGCTGTAACTTGGAGATTTATTTGGAAAGATTTTCAATAAGGCCGTCGCAGACATCTGGATTTCAAAAGTATCTCATCTATATAATATTAATCACTGTACTTGCTAGTTGGTGGGCTGACTGCAATATCATTCTTCTAGTTTTTACGATTTTTGTCATACTACCATAAAATTTACCCCAGACAGACGACCATTAAATCAAACGATGCAAAAAAGACGAATGTCTGGCGCTTTGAAACGTTCCTGAAATGACATTTCTTTTACCAGGTGTACCAGTAGGTAGGTAGGACAGACAGTAGAGTACGTGCTATAACCATACTACGTTACATACTACTACGAAAAAAAAAAAAAAAAGTTGAAGTGAGTAGTAGTAAAAACATTAACATTATACTTTTTCATATAATAATATAATAATAGCCCTCTTCCTCTATCCTATCTTGCTATGCCCGACAGGGTCCACAATGATCTAAAATTATGTATATTTTGTAATGTACAGACGCCAGCACATCAAGCTACTACAATCTGTCAAATTTCTTTAATAGATTTTCAACTTTATCGCTAAAGTATTAAGGTTCAAGGTTAATTGGGAAAATTTGACAGTTTCGGGTAGCTTGACCTGCTGGCGTCTGTACCTACCACCTAAGTTCACACTGTGGAAGGCAAATAAATATATTGAGTATTGAGTACGTATCCAAGTATAGTCTTTTAGTGGTCAGCAGTAAAAAAAAAACGCGTGCGCTTTCATTGAAGTCAAATCTTGTTGCATTTTAGTGGTTTCGGCTGGGCCTGTCATCTTGCAGCAATGATGTCACAATCTGTTTTCTGTTTTTGGTTTTGTTTTTGTCTGTGTGTGTTACCTAACCTACTTAGTTTGTAAGTATATTGTTACTAACACTATTGTGTCTTGTTATTGAGTCTTGTTGCTCGAAATAAATGATTATTATTATTTTTCCATATCTTTTCCGTTTATTCAGACCGTAATGAAAATCTAATAGAAATGTGAAATCTTATTAAGATTTATATTGAGAGGATCTTGGAAGGCTGATGAAGTTATTTAGGTGAGGCCGGGGTTCAAAGTGCAAATTTTCAAACAACACGTAAAACAACCGTTTAAACGAGGCCTGATCTTCCAGTTTTTCGGATATGTAGAGGCAGAATGCATCCTAGATTTAAATTAAATGGTCATGTTTATTAGTCATATCTTCTTGACCAGAAACATTTTTTTGCGAAAAGTCAACAAGGAACAATCTAAACCATGGGAATGGTTGTTCCATCATTGAGCCAAGATGTTCCGGTAGCAATTGTGATATACTTAATTAGTGATGCAGTAACTGAAAATGGATTTACATACATTAAAGCAAAAATATCTAGTGTCAAGTATTGAAGTCTTAATAAAAAAGGAACATAAGTAGTATTACTGTTTCAAATAAGTGACATATTTGTTGATCCCGAGCTACCGTTCTGAGCTGTCTATCATCTGTGATGACAGCATCAGTTACCCGCTGCCAACTGAGTTCTTGCCCCGTTAGATTTTTCTTTTGTTACATTTCTCAATGTAAAATATTTATTTTATTTTATTTCAAGTTGCTTCATTTTGTGTACGTAAGTACGTGACCCCAAACCAGCGGAACTATTAATAATAATAATAATTTATTTATTTAATTTGACAACATTGGTCCAATGGTTAGTACAACAATAACTTATCAACTAAGGGTTAGTAATATTAATTAATTAAATACTATTTAGCTTCAAATTTCATTTTTCAAAGTTATCTCAAACGCTAAAATTACAAGTAACACAATGATCAATATTGCGATTTAAAAACATACCCAGTCTTTCTGACAGATAAGTGCAACTCGAACATATATACCTGTAAAATTGATAGATGTAGATCAAAAAGGGTAAGAACGGAATTTACGTACTTAACAAATGCGCGTTACGTAACAAACCACCAAGCGAAAACCCAACTAACACGTCTTTATAGCGTCACTAAAATGACTGCCGCAGCGCGCTGGTACAATGTTCAGTGATACATTTCACATTTACCTGCTTTCTTAACGATGCACTTTGAACCCCGGCCTCCTCTACGTTGACTTACAAAAGTATTCTCGCCGAATTTTTTGGAGATGTCCTCAATTCTTTGTTTGCGTCTAGAACAATATATCTGAAGGCAAATTCCCGTAAGTAATTAAAAACGCTCAAAATCTAGTCGCAATCTCAATCGCAATCCCAGAACAATCAATGTTAAAAACTTGTCAAAAATGTAGCGAAATTGGAGATATTTTTGACAAATTGAGACTGAAATCAGAATGTGAACATTCTTCAAATTACGAGAATTGCCTCTCTGAGTAATTAATGAAAAGTCTATCTACGAATTAAGTTTGTAAATAATTTTAGTGAATTTGAGATATTAAATTGTTATTATTTTATATAGGTAATTTGAATAGTTTGTTAGTAAATTAAGAGCAGGTTTTTCAAGCGACAGATAATTTTTATTAGTCTTTTTATTTATATAAATTGACGGCTGACAATTTTTGTATGGAAGACCTGCAAAAATTAAAAATTATTCCTCCGATAAAATTATCTGGCGTTGGAAAAATCAGCCCTGAATATAAGAAGTGTATTCAGTGTTTATATTTTTATCGTATTAATAAGTTACCAAGCCTATTTAAATAATGAAGTTCTAGGAATTGAAATTAAACTTCGTTTGTAAATATGTATTTCAATGGTTTGTAGATTTACGTATTTATTTTGTATATTTGGTGTTCGTTCAAAGTGAAGTGGGAACTTCACTGTGATAAATATTACCAGTTCTTGGAAAACGATTCGATAACGTTGTTCCATTTTCTAGGAAACGTTAATTAAACTTTGTTATCTTTGTTACATAGGATTTCAAGGGAGCAATTAAAGGCTTAGGTTTCCAGTCAGCTTTATGTACGTATAGAGTATATATGTACAATTCTAGTTTACTTGCATATTGTATCGCAGTGTGATTAATCCCAACACTTCCTGGAATGTAGCTCGGCCAGAGTACATCAGGACCGAGTGGAACACAATGTCAGGGATGACAAGCATGTTGCAGCTTGCGGGTGAATCGGGTCGCTTCTCCCCGCACGTTTGATGCTCCAGATTGCAAGGCATTCGTCGTCATTGTCTACGCTCCCGGACTATAAATATTTTGATACTTTCCTTTCCGTTTGTTTCTAGATTTCTTCCGCTTATGAATTGGCGAAACAGCGAGGAGATATAGCTGCTTTTCATAAAAAGATAGGTGAATGGTGCTTAATTTTCATCATGTACTTAGATGAAAATACAGTGGAGTGACTTTAAAATTTGTAATTATTTTTTTGGCTTATTGTTAAAAGCTTTTACAATATTAATTGCAGCATTTTCGTTGTATATCCTTTTCAATTTTTTTAATGAATATAAAGTGTATTATTCTCCTCTGCAGACTTTTAATCAAGCCCTGTAAAGGCGCCCATATATCAAAGTCATTGTAACCGCCAGCAATGCATAAACGAAGCTCAAGAACTTTGGCCAATGATTAATTAAACTTTTTTATATAATCCTCTTTGGTCCCGATTTCCTTTAAATTTTCTCAGCCTGTTCGAGCATAAGTTTCTCAATAAATGGTGACCCGAACTGGGTTGTGGTGGTAGGGCCGTTTTCGCCTAATTCTAATTAGTTCCAGGTCGGCGGTACATCAAAGTTGGGATTAGTTCTTTCGTTTAATTGACCGTAAACTTGAGGGGACGCGGATACGTTCACCTGGAAGCGCTAGTTCCAGAGTGATTAATGTGCTTCTTGTTCCAATTATGTCTTATTTTTCCTTCCTGTTTCATATTAATTTAATGGACAAGCAGATTAAAAAACACTTAATATTAAATCCGACTAGCTTTATTTATATTGGCATTATTATTTTTATGACGGCACGGTTGGCGCAGTGGTTAAGCGATTAACTGTTGCGCTGCGTGTCGCGGGTTCGATTCTCGCACGGAACAAATATTTGTATGGTCTAGAAGTAGTTGTTCCGGGTCTGGCTGTTTGTGTAGGTGAGTTTAAATGTTTGTAAACGCACCCACGATACAGGAGAAATTCCTAGTGTGGGGTGAAATTTAAGAAAAAAAAAAATTGGTTGATGGTTCTGAGGAAAACTTATTTACTAAACCAATTAAAAAATGCAAATAACGCTGAAGTTCTAGCATCTGCATAATATTATGTGAAATGTGCTCTGAAGCGCAAATAACTTGCAGATAATTGCAAGACAAAATCGAGGGCTGCAGTATGAACTTGTCAAGTTTAGTTAAACGCCATCAAAGTTGAAATAAAGTTGGTTAGAACTTATTGTACTTTATGTAGGTTGTGGAGGGGTATCCTGTTCTCCAGTAATTGGGTTGTGGAGGTCAGATAGGCAGTCACTCCATGTAAAATACTGGTATTCAGCTGCATCTGGTTAGACTGAAAACCAACCCCAACGTAGTTGGCAAGGCAGATGATGATGCAGGTTGTGGACTTGGTAAGCATCGTGCATATAATTATTACGGCCAATGGTTTTATAGGTATTCAAGAAGTTGAAAAGGCTTTCGTTTATATATGAAAAACTTTCACGCCTGTATTCTTCGAAGGGGTGGGCAAAACTATATCTATAGTGCACCCACATTTCGCAAATTTTTTTTAAGTACCATGTAACAGCGGTGCCATCCTAATGCCATCGACCGGGCACGAATCAAGACTTTGCTCAACCTGGGATTCGAATCCAGGACCTCATGCTCAGCAGTAGCACTTGCAACCACTAGACCAACGAGGCAGCTAGACTTTGTTTTAGTGAACAACTTTTTTTTAAATAAATCTTCCTTGGTATTTAATCTAGCAAGAACGTCATAGTTCCCGTCCAGTTTCCCGCGATCTCCGTCGGCATCAGCGGAATTGTTCCTCGGAAGCTGGTGAACCCTTAGCGAATAGTTAAACTTAATGAGGCCGACCGAATGTTGCCTACGCCTTCACTCAGATTGTTTCCGGCGCCGGAGAAAAATATTTTCGGATAAATGACTGTGAGTGGTACTCATTTTGTAAGATTTGGGTGTTAGAGGGATTGAAATTAGGTCTTAAAATGGCTATTAGATAGGGTACAATTTTTCTTAAATCAGTAACGTTTTCCAATTTATATTTTTCAGTTTTGCAGTCTGATAGTTGAAGAACTCATGTCCACTATCACTATAAAAGTGACACCTAAATAAATGCCTAAAGAAAAGCGCGCTGTTGGATTTTCAACTTTCACCCCTAAGCAGAGCGGAGAAAATCCTACAGCACGCTTATATAGCAAAAGACCTATTCTATTATATTTTATATTCATTTAACTGTCAACTAGTGTTAGTGAAAGTCTGATACATTTATCTTGCTATGAACGACAGCAACCATTTCCACTGACACCTGACCGGTTCTCTTTGGTTTTAGATGGCTCATGCATTGAGATCAATCTATGAATGAAGATTTTTAGGTAGGCAGGCGCTTTACTTTGCGAAAATAATTTCATCACCACCGCTCTTAAAACGGTGTAGGAAAACATCGTGAGGAACCAAAAATTCGAAGAAGTGTGACATCTACCAACCAGCACTGGGCCTGCGTGGTAGATTATAGCCCACTCCCTCTCGAAGAGAGGAGGCCTGTGTCCCAGCAGTGGGAACAATAGAGGCTGATTATGTGTTTAGCTATTGTGATAAGTAGAAAGACAAATCCCTCCAATCCTACTAATATTATAAACGTGAAAGTTTGTATGGATGGTTAGATGGATGTCTGTTGCCTACTGTTTCACGCAAAAACTACAAAACGGATTTGGATGAAATTTGCCACAGAGATGGTTTATAATCAAGATTAATATATAGGATACTTTATATCCCGATATTCCCACCGGGTAGAAATTTATGCGGGTGAAACCGCAGGGCGCAGCTAGTACTTTAGTATTTTCAACGTTAGTCACTTTTTAGCTGCTTTTAGTTATTTTAAGTAGACCAAGGGCTGATTTTTCTATCTACAGGTATTTTTTATTCGTGGAATAAAATTGACGTCTGATAGATTATGGACCAACTGTGAAAAATTCAAAATTATTCCTCGGATAAAATTATCTGGTGTTGGAAAAATCAACCCTTAACCGGTAAAAGTAAGCTACTTTGCCATAACATAATATGAACCACCTCTACAACTACTTCAGCTACCGTTTGAGCACAAATTGTAATGGCTACATGTACTATACACATTTTACAAAGGTGGGTGCTTAACGTGTATACCGCTTGTGTTTTATTTTTATGAAGTCCCGTTGGATTTAACTTTAGTAGTTAACTTGAGTAGTAAGGCGTGATTCAGTTTAAAAGAGGGCATTTCGGCTTCATAAGCGGATGTGGAAATACCACATAGAACACTGACACATAACTTTTGCATAACACATTACATCATTGGCCATTTTGTAATTCCTTACATCATAATTTCTTTGGTGCATGTTGGGTGCGCGTACGTCAGATAGGACGCTTCGGAAATGTTGCCACTACCTAAAGCGTAAAACCTTTATTAAGGATGATATTCTCTTAGCATGTATAATTATCCTCCTTTTTGTTTCTTTTTTATATTCCTGTTTGTTTCTATCACACTTAAATTGGATTGTATTATTTTTCTTTATGTACGCTGTACCAGTACAGCGTCCTAATAACTGTTTACATAAAAATAATCGTTTTATACTTGTTTATGAATAATTGTTTGCTGCACCGGACGACGTCATTATGTCGGCGCCGGCTGTCGCTGAAAACCAGCGCTGGGGCTCTGTCTTGTATAGGGTCGCAGCATAATGCTGAGCAATAGCCGTTTTGCGTGGATGTGACGCATATCAACCATTATTTATTGTTTTTTTCTTTATTTTGTTTTTATGTTCTTTTTTGCGTCATGTTTACCGCAAATAAACGTATTTTCTTTCTTTCGTCGAGTTTTAAATTAAGGTGGTTAGAATAGGTATTTGGATAAAAGGTAACATTGGTGAAGCTTACCCACGCTTTATCAAAATTATGTGGCAGATCATTTGTAACCCCCGGCAATCAAGCTGGTGGATCTACGGTCAACCCTAGTGTCTTTATAAAACAAACTCATTTATGAAACATTATAAAATAAAATATTCATGAAATCAAACAAATCTAACTATATACTAATAATAAAGCTGAAGGGTTTGTTTGAATGTGCTAATCTGTGGGCCTACCAGTCGGATTTGAAAAAATATTTTTGCATTTTATAGTACAATTCTTGAGGAAGGCTATAGGCTTCTTAAAATCACGCTAGGACCCTTGGAGCCGAGTAAAAGAAAAGAGGCAGAAAGAAGGCTAAGCGAAAACGAAGTAAGGGCGCGCGGGTAGGCGATGCGATGCGATGGGGTGAGGGGGGAGAACAAGAAATTTCACGCGGGCAAAGTCTCGGTCAGAAGCTAGTAATTCATATTTGTGATAATCAAATGTAGCTCATCCATTAGCAAACACCATTGGGACTACCGTTCAATTGATTGTCAAACCTAATCACAACAATTCCTTTGTGAGTAAAATAACTAAACAATAACAAATACCACCATCTACTAGCCCAAGGGAAATAGAATTATAAAGTAAACAGACACACTGGCAGGCAGGACGAAATGAAACGTCTAACACCTGGTTTTGAGCTAACTTTATTACGTGAACGTCTGGGAACGTAACGCGGACGGCGAGGCGCGTAAAATATTTTTCCCTCGGAATGACGCGCTTCCTGGGTAGCGTGTCGTAAACTGCGACATTTATTATGTTTGATATCGTCAGACGACGTCTTTACTGCGCTGCGTAACGTGCTCCGTGAACGTTGCACGTGGCAACCAGTTGCTGTAGCAAGGTATTGAGTTAAGCGTGCAGGTTGTGACATTGTTGATGCTGTCATAGATGTATTTCAAAGTTGAAATATTTCTATTTTCTGACACGTTTCATTATTTTGGTATGATACTAGGATCTTCAGCAGAATGCAAAAGCGCGGCTCGGCTGTAAAAGCCCTAACTAACGCTATAAGCCACTTTTCTTGTTACAAAAGAAGATTCACCGTTTACAAAATCACTAAGTATCCATATTTTGCTAAACATTTTTTTTTCATTTTCTATTTACACACAAACAAAAAATACACAACAGCATTAAAACACACCTAATAATTTCATTGGTGATTCAAGCAAGATTGATCAAAGATATCACAGCATTCAGCATTGAAAAGGGACCGTCAAAGTGAGAGGCGCCCTATCAAACGCGGCTACACAAAGAAAACAAAATTTCCACCATCGGATTTTCATGTCAGTCACGTCGGAGATTTTTTTTCCGCGCCAAAATGAATTCCACAAACAAATCACCACAGATCCAATCAAAGGCGACGACAACGGCCAGTATTTTATATAAAAAAAAAAAAAAAACTGGCTGATCATATTTCATTCGTGTATCCCTTCTTGTTACATAATTAGCTTTTCTTTTCACTAAACTTGCGGCTTAAAGTTTTGCTTACGAAATTAGGTTCAAACTTTGTTTTGGAAGGACTAAGTTTTTCTTCTTTCTTTCTTTATAATCCTTATGTAAGTTTACGACATTATAATATCTTTTCTCGACAAGCAAAATGTATAAAACGAAAGTGTTTGTGAAATTCTTAAGATTTCAAGTTTGTATCAAGAACATTTCGTCAAAGTTATTTAGTAATTTCTCAAATGATTCTGCAAAGCCTTGAGCACTTAAGTATGATTGGAATCTTATTGGAGAGGTTCAGGGCGGATCATCTCATCAATACTTTGATTGAGGCTCCGAACCACGACGGATTAAGGTTCGAATTCGTTCTTAAGTGGGAGGTGGAAGGTTCAAAGTAATTTTCAAATGAACTGATTAGTATTTCAAACTAAGTAAGTATTTGTCGCAATTTCTACATTATTTTTGTCCTAACTAGAACTAAAATCAATAAAAAGTTGTCACATTTTATATTTATATGCTAGTTTGAATGAATAAGTGACGCCTACTATGAAAAGTATGATGTTACACTTGCTGTCTCCATAAATGGTCCCCCCTGTCATAAATGTCATAACACAGTTCTCGGTAGTTCCCCTGCCGTTACTAAAATAAAAGCATAGGTACTTACGTTGGCACGTTTATAGAATAACAACTTTCCGCGAACGCATTTCATGAATCTTATAACAATTTGACGTTTAGGGACGACGCAGACGAACGACATTTTATAGATCCAATCGTTCCTCGAATTTACATTTTGTTGGTCGCCGAAAGGTTTTCTATTCAAACGGTCGGAATGGTTGAAAAGTGAACGTTTTTTTGGTAGAAGCCACGCTTGGTTGTTGTCTTTTTTCATACGATGTTTCCGCAAAAAACTGGCTACCAAATGTCGGGCGGCTACGTGCCACCAAAAGCATGCGTAACTGAAATTCTTGTCAACAATATCGTACCGAACTATTCCTTCACTTAACTCTTGCTGTAGTTACACAGGTCCAAGATCTGACGATACAGCACGTCTGCGGTCCACCACGCGCCTGTTGGTCGCTGTTCACACTTCATCAATGTTTACAACACTCCACAACTTTTCCTATCATTGCTGTTAGAGCTTATGAATATTTAACGATGTACTGCTTGTAATAGGAAGCTAATTTGAAACTTTGCACTAGTTCGGAACTCCAGGTCTGCTGCTCGGAGCTGTAATTACAGATTCAATCTTATGACATAATGGTTCTAATATTATTAGATTCACAAATAGGTTCTTGGAACTTATTAGTCTGAGTGAGAACCAAGTCGTCCCAACTCATCCGTGGTTGAACCATGATCAAGGGACCTGTGTAAACGATTACCTGTCGAATGAAGACTGTAATAATGACTAAACTTTTGCCACGTTCAATAACTTCTGGCTTCCAAATGAAATAAAGTTTAACTGAAGATTGAGGGAAGGTATAAAATTTTTGGTATTGGTCTTGACTATTGTTCGAGACGTGCCGTGGTCGAGAGAATTTTCAGGGAGACAGCGAAGGTGAGCAGTCGGCCGGAATCCAGAGAGTCTGCAATCCGCTCCGGTTGGCCGGAGTTCCGGATATTGAAATAAATAAACAGGCGGCTGATTCATTTACCTGCCGTGCGAGTGTGTCTGCCTTGCCGGTAACATTATATTTTTCTACAGTATTTACTGGCTTTTACGCCTCAATAGCATTACAGACAGGTTTATACAAAAAATATATTCGTAATGTAGTTTACGTGATTTTCATTTAACATCTTTCGTTGAGTGTGTTTTTATTCGTGTGTATGCCTATGGTTAACGCTAGTAAACGTAAAACCACACACCATGTATTAATGACGCTTAAAAGGAGGTATTAGTAGCCCGAGAAATTCAAAGAAAATATAATGCTATTGATTGATATTTTACGAAATAGTCATTCAATAGGATTATACGAACTTAGAGGGTTGTATTAATGATTTTAATCATTATAATTCTGTAAACTCTTATTTGTTACGCTCGCGAATCATATTTTAATCAACATTCAATATGACACTGCCCTGCAAATTGCAAAACACTTAAGAAAATTTGAATTTTGCGGACTACCCAAACGGTTCCCCCTTATTAGCTTGCAATATTCTGCAGTGAAACCCGTATGACCCTTAGTGTTAAAGAATGACGTCATTCATAATCATATACCGCCATTTTCTTTGACGATAGTAATGTTATGTTTGTTTTATTTAAGTGTTCATTATTATTTATTAATTAAAAACAGTATTTAGTACAGTAATAGGGACTTGGATACGTCTGTAAACTAGAATAAATATCAAATAAGAGGGTTTAAAGTGTCGTGCTAGCTTATAGGAACGTATTTCTCCTAGAATGAGAGCGTCCCAAGAGACTCAAGTACTTGAAGCCAGGAACGGCTCGAGTTTATTGCATGTATGCCTTTAGTGGTGGCGGCCTGCTATTACATCTCTTTATATACTTCCCTCAGCGACTCTCACTTCCGAGAAAACATTTGTGCATATGTGTTAAGTGTTCTGCTTTAGTTTTTTTATGGAAAATGTACTTGGCCTGCTTTCTTGGAGAGGAAAATAGGGTGTGTTGTCTGACGAATGACATGAGCGTGCTAGGAAGCCGGTGTTAGTTTTACTTAGTTATTTACATGCAATTGAAGAGTGTACCTACATGCATAGTAGTGGTAGTAAACTATTCAAGAACATACCTAAGAGAGAATACTTAATCTATATTAATAAAAATCCATTGCCGCATGTATGAAAGATCATCACTTGAGAACGGCTCGATCGATTGTGCAGTGTGTGAGCAGAAAGTCCCCCAGAAAAACCGGAAATTCACCCGGGCGACGCCAGGCGCGAACAGCTAGATAGAACATAAATGACTCTGTCGCTTTTTTAGAACAGCTAATAGCTAAAGCAGTGTTAGGTAGTTATCCAGAATATATTAAAGCGAAATCTATTCTCGAGCTAAATCAACGACTCAGTGCGTTTTAATCACCACATACTGGGTCATGTACAATTTCCAAGTGATCAGTCCATCAATCAAAGCCTCGCACTAAATATTCAGGCTCAGAGCGTATCTGGTGTGCTCCACAAATACCTAACCGGTCTATTTGACGGCCGCCTCCTCTGTAAACACGCCGAAATTGATTTTGAAGCTTATCGTAGTCGAACCGCAACTCCCGCGTGGTTCCATGATGGAATTTTGTAATTCGAACGTTCTCTGTGTGTGTCTATGGTATTTACGTCATTAACTGTTTGATGTTGTTGGGAACTAGGATTTAGACGCATTATTAAACCTACGTTGTGGAGCAGGCCAGATGGAAATTAAATTTAAAATTAGAATAGCGTACTTCTGCTTATAAAAAAAAAAGAGTTTAACTACACAAAAAGAAGTCTTTATTGGTATAGTTCATTGTATGAATGGGCGATAATTTCATGTGCATGCATAATCAGCCTATAATATTCCCACTGCTGGAACACAGGCCTCCTCTCTTCGAGGGAGTGGGTAATCCTTGGGGCCCAGTGCGTGGTGGCGGATGTCAAATGTCTTCGAATTTTTGGTTCTAGGACATACCGGTTTCCTCACGAGGTTTTCCCTCACCGTTTTGAGAGTTGTGGTGATGAATTTATTTACACAAAGTAAAGTGCGTGCTTGGGTTCGGACTGACGACCTGCTACTCGTAACTCGCGGCCGTTATCACTGGACCAACACTGCTCACTCATGTGCGTGGACTCATTTAATTCCGGTAATCTGTTATCAAAATTGACCCAATAATAAAATGTGCGCAACGGGAAACATAGTTGCTTTCAGTGTTGTATTGTTGTAATTGGAGAGGCTCTTATACTTTCCATGTTATTCCTAAAGTGAACTACCAAAGTAAAAGTTATTCGTGCCTGAACCGCAGTACGAGAAACAAGAACGAACATACTGAACATCTAAATTATACGCCGGGTGAAGTTGCAAAACTTCCTGGTTTCTTCAAAGACACGCTGTTAACTCCATAATTACACCTTAGACAGTTACTGAACTTAAAATTCGGTTTGAATTGGAATAAAGAGTTTATACTAGGCGAGTTTCTCACAATCAAGAAGCGAGAATATCCATGCGAGACTCGCCAGGTGTTTACCATTAAATAGCCGATTACTATAGTTGACGGACCGTTATTGGTTCATTCATTTATTTATTCATAAAACAATTTACATTATGTTGAACATTACATCTATATCTATATACTTATAATAAATCTGTAGAAGTGAAAATTCTGTACATTGAAAATATCAAAAAAATAAACGGCAGGGGGTGTTACTAGACCGACACCGAACCCAAAAATGTGATTACAAAAATTTTTGTCTGTCTGTCTGTCTGTCTGTCTGTCTGTCTGTCTGTTTGTTCAGGCATCACGCAAAAACTACCGGTTCGATTACGATGAAACTTGGTATAATTATTCTTTAATATCCTGGGCACCACACTGGGTACTTTTTATCCCGGAAAAGTATATACAATAAAAAACAAACTTAATTTTGCGGTTCGATCCCTAGACCGATTACTGTACCAACCGCAAATAATAAGTTTGTCGTAGGTTACGTCACCCGCAGTATCATCTGGGCGACCTTTTTATTCCTTTTAGTTTTTAGAGTTATTTAGGTTTAATTTTATAAGTCGTAGGTATAGATTTTAATTTTAAAGTATAGGTAGTATATTTGATAGTGTACGTAGTGACCGTAGGTTATTTTATAATACTGTTAGGTAGGATTAGTCATTCGTATAGATATTAGTTTTTAGGGATTTTGCTTATTTATTGAGTTTAGATTAGTTATCATCAGAAATAGGTTTATTTAGGTAGGTTATTTTTTTTTAATTAGGTAGGTAATTAGGTAAAGATATCATATAGGTACCCTCTTAATCACCACTAATGAGACACAATTGGTTTTCTATTGTAATTAGCCACAAAGGGCCCGCGAGATGGATGGCATCCTGGGGAAGCACATACATTTTATCCTGTTAGCACGTTCGCGTGGGGTAATTTCCGACATCCACGCGGGCGAAGCCGCGGGCAGAAGCTAGTATTAAATAAAATTATCATATGCAGAAACAATACCAAATTAAATGTTAAATAAAATTATCATATGCAGAAACAATACCAAATTAAATGTTAAATAAAATTATCACATGCAGAAACAATACATATAAAACGAACAAAACATAAAAAGCCTAATTAGAGTTGATGTGAATTGTCTAGTTCAAGAGTCAATTCGTGTAAAATATGTCATCCAATAAATACTTATAATGTCAAAATCAATCAATTCCTCTTGTATCTTTACCAACAATGAAGCAAAGACCTCATAGCTTTGCATAGTAGACTATCTCATATGGAATTTGCTATCACTGGTAAAATTTGCTTACGGATCTATTTATATGCCCAGTTTGGCAACAAACATGTAAGTAAAACGGTTCGGTTTTGTTTATAGGAATGGAGAATAAGCGAGATACAAACTGGCCAGGCGATTTTCTCGAACGATTCGATTTCCCAACCCAAAATACGAATTTTCTTTACATTGACGCTGTGGTATATTATTATAGTGACCTTATTGGTGATGTTCTTCAGAAAAGTCAGGGTCGTAGGCAACCGGCGTGCGTGTATGACCAGATGTATGAACATAAACGAAGCAAAAGGAGTACGTGTAGCGGTAACTACAACGCCACATGCGAACAATGCGTCATACTGACGTCACGTAAATCCTGCATCTCGCAAGCAGAGTTTACCGCGCAATTAGCATATGTATAAACTTCCCAACATCAATCGTTGGTCAGTAAGTTGCCCGCCAGATACAACACTCGTCTGGTTGGACTCATCCTCCCTTTTCTATGGAGGATGAGTGAAATTTACACACTCATACCTCTATATACGAAAGGATTGTAGCAGTGTTCTGTAGTTTTTGCCTACCCACCTGGGAAGACGGCGTGAGTTTATGTACATATATATACAGGGTGACAGGTTGACAGGGACAGCGACGCGCAAACTGTAACCATGAGTTCAGAAAATGATTTAAAAAAAATTGCTGTTTGTTGTTTCATAGAAAAGTGCAATACGGTGCGGTCCAAATGTACGAAACAGCGATTTTGTTTTTTCGATAAATTTAATCATACTCGATTTCAGAATCATGTACTGAATCCATGGTAACAGGTTACGCGTCAAGTCGCTGCCACCCTGTGTTGACGCTGTCAATTTTAATAGGAGAAGCGATTTTCATTATTCTCTTTAGTGTAAACATTACGCACGATACGTGCATTGAGCGCCTAGTGCGTATTTCGTACGTACTGTTTACACGAGTCAACCTTTTATCAGGAGCAGTGGTGGCCTAATGGTACTCGTGACGGCCACGACTTACGAGCTGTAGATCGTAGGTTCGAACCCAGACAGACGCTTTACTTTATGTAAATTATTTCATTACCACTGCTCACAAAATGGTGAACAAAACCATCGTGAGGAACTGGTATGTCCTAGAACCAAAAATTCGTAAACATGTGTCGTCCGCCAACCCGCACTGGGTCCGCGTGGTGGGTTACGTTACGGCCCACTCCCTCCCACCGAGAGGAAGCCTTTGTCCCAGTAATAGAAAAACATGATGACTGCATTGAAAAACATGTGAAATTCGCATCAGGCCCGCGTGGCTCACTCCCTCTCACCGAGAGGAGGCCTGTGTGGTCTTAGTCCCAGCAGTGGGAACATTATAGGCTGATTATGCTTACCTTATCTCCTTTCAATAATCTTCTATTCCAAAAGAAGAAACTCTCCTCATGTAACTGTCCCATTAGAGTCTGTTATTCTTCGGAAGTTTTATTCAGGTTGTTCGTCAAGTTGCTCAAACGCCCTCCTAAATAAGCCGTGGGCGTCACGGGCTATTAAACAAGGGATTAGTTTCAAGCTGGGGTGAATAAAAAGGTGTAATAGTTGCTAGATTGCGATGGCTTGCTACAGCTGCTGCGTATAGCTGTGTTACGTGTAAGCTACTTTAGTTGTTAAGCTATTAGGAATTGAGGTGCTTTTGGTTAATTGAGGGAGCAGGATTTGAGAGAAAATGTGCTGGAAATTGGAAAATTATAGAGAAAACGTGTGTTGCGTTTTTAGAATGTTACTTTTCCGTGGCTGGTCTAGTGAATATGTACTTGCAACAAAAACGTTGCCTCACACTAGGAATCACTCCGGTATCGTGGGTGCGTTTACAAACATTTAAACTCACATACACAAACATCCAGACCCGGAACAACTACCTGTAGGCAATACAAATATTTGCTCCGTGCGGGAACCGAACTCGCGACACGCAGCGCAGCAGTCGATCGCTCAGCCACTGCGCCAACCGTGTCGTCATGCAGTTAAGTAAGTACGGTACTTAATATACATTTCTTCTATTTTGAGATCTAAATAAAGATTAATATCTCCTTTATTAATAAGGTCACCCTCTATTCCAAAGGACTTAAATACTTTAGGGAAACTTCGGGGAAAATAAGCGGTAGATATGTTATTAATTTTAATTTGGTTTCCATTTTTCGGGTTCCGTACCTCACATGAAACAACGGAACCCTTATAAGATCACAACGTTGTCCGTCTGTCAAGACCCTTTTTCTCAGGAACGTTTGGAGTTATCAAGGGTAAATTAATATTAAATACTCTGCTGTACCTAGTGAATGATGTGGTCACCTATAATTGGCGCACACTTGTATTTGTCCTTGTTAATGTTTACATGCATGTAACTGTGTAGCCTCTGTTGGTGATCCAATAAATAAATAAATCCCTTAATGCAGTGAAAAAATTAAACTTCTAAGTCAACGCAATCAAAAGATACGGGCGTTTACGCCGCATATTTTGACACTCGCAAGGGAATCAAAACCTATAGGGTACTTACTTCCCGTCGATCTAGAATCATGAAATTCGGCAAGAAGCAATGTCATGTAGCACAAGTAAAGTAAAAATCCGAAAACAGTAAATTTGTTGTTACATACTTAATTTGTACGGAACCCTCGGTGCGCGAGTCCGACTCGCACTTTACCCGTTTTTTCCATTGCATTAATGTGTTATTTAACAAAAATAATAATCAGAATTAAATAAACCCGTCATTAAGTCATTTACCCATAAACAGAGAAAGTTACTAAGCCATTTCCTATTCACAAGCGACCACCAAATCTATATTAAAGTCTTAATTGGTAGACAATGTGTGTTTGACAGTTATCCCTGTGCAATCCCATGCGCAGTTAATTAAGCATGGTGTTCGCCCGGGGAAAGATTTTGTGCTCATATTTACCCTGGCGGCGCATTTACAAAAGCTAATGCATTTCGGTCGAGCCTCGGAATCAAGTCAAATGAGGGTTGGGTTTTAGAACTGTTCAACAAAGCCTGTTTAATTTATGACTCAAATCACTTTCGAAAGATAATTTATTAAGTGATATAATCATCATAAAAACCCTTATGTTGAATTAGTTCAAGTGCTTTGGGATAGAATATAATAGAATCATTCTTTAATAAATATGTATACAATGTCATGAAATACATACTACAGATATAAATGTAGAAATTTTACATATAGTTTGTGGTGTACTACACTCGAGAGCAATGAATCCGGGTCACTTAAAGAATGTTAAAAATCTCGGAAACTAAAAATGATAGGTTAATGCAATAAATTGTATTTAATAGACAATGTAATACTCCTTAAATGAAAGTAAAAAAACTATGAGTCACCATACATTTTATTAACACAAAATTACATAAAGAAAAAAACTGCTGATCTCTCCTTAAAACAAAAATAGGAAACATGAAATTTTTGAACTTTATTACGATTTTCTTGAATTTTAATACTTCGTATTGCCTCCTCGTGCTTCCATTACTGCGTTTACGCGGTTTGGCATGCTGTACACCAAGTTCCTTATACGATTTTGGGGAATATTCTCCCATTCCTCTGTGAGAGCAATTTTGGTTTCATTGTTTTACGCATCTGCCTAGCTCGTCCCAAGCATGCTCGATCGGGTTGATATCCGGGCTGCGCGCTGGCCACTCCATACGAGTAATGTTCATCTCTTGAAGGTAGTCATTCACAATCCTAACTGTATGAGGTCGGGCATTGTCATGCATAAATATAGCATCCTCACCTAAATTGACCATAAATGGACCAACGTGATCATTGAGGATTTCTTCCACACATCTTACGCTAGTTAAAGAGCCGTTTTCTATGATCACCAGCTCTGTGCGACTTTCAGAAGAAATTTCGGCCCACACAAGTACAGACCCACCACCGTAGGCTACTTTTTCTTCGATGCATGCTTGCTTGAATCTTTCCCCTGGTCTTCGATACACTCTGTGTCTTCCATCGTGCTTGTAGAGCATAAATTTTGATTCGTCGGAGAACATAACTTTTGACCAATCTTCAATACTCCAATTTACGTGGCTCTGGGCATATCTTAGTCTTGAAATACGATGCCCACGCTCCAGTTTAGGGCCGTTTGCAGGTCTAAGAGTTTTTAAGTTAGATTCAGCAAGCCGACGTCTTACTGTCCATGCACTTGGGTTACTTCCTCCGAGGCGTCGAAACTGATTTGTGAGTTCAGTTCCTATGAGAAACCGATTTCGAAGCATGGTGTTCACCAAGTATCGGTCTTCTCGTGCTGTGGTACACCTGGTTCTGCCCGTTCCTGGTCTGCGTAGGTTAGAACCAGTTTCTTCGTAACGTCGGAGAACTCTTTGTACTGTTGACAGCGACACACCGACAGTCCTGGCTGTATCGCGCTGACTCCGGCCGGTTTCCAGCATTGTAAGTATTCTGGTGCATTCTTCAGGCGTAAGCGACATAATTTCAGCTTGAATAATGAATATAGAGCACTATCAACATGGTTTATGTACCCACATAAATGACAGATTACAAACAAAAGCAAAACCAAATGCTGTAATTTCGTAGTTCCATCTTCGAAAGTGGCCCTTTTTCAAATTTGATTTTTTGATGATATAACTTTACAATAACTAAGAAGTTTTAATACCTTCATTTAAGGAGTATTACATTGTCTATTAAATACAATTTATTGCATTAACCTAGCATTTTTAGTTTCCGAGATTTTTAGGATTCTTCAAGTGACCCGGATTCATTGCTCTCGAGTGTATTTACAACTAAACTAATAAGTATTATAAAGAGAAAATATTTAATTTTTTGTATGTTTGTATGTAATGGATAAACTCAAAAAATAATTAACCGATTTTAAAAATTCTGTAGTATTTTATTCTAAAATCAAAATTGACCTCCCTACGAAAATTGCAATGATTAAAAAAATTTAAATAAATATCTAACCCAAGATCAATCAAAAATTTACGAAGATAAAAAAAGAGAGAAGAACGGAAGAACGCTAAGCATAAACGAAGGAATAGTGCAGGCAAGAAATGTGGCTGTTATTTTAATTTATTGTGGTGTCATACGAGTTCCACCCGAACGTCGCGGGCGTAAACAATCAATACACACGAGAAAAAAATTGATAATCGAACCTGAATAGAAATCTGTTTTAATCTGTTTTTAGTTAAATATTTCTGGAACAAACCCCAATTTGAAATGAATCTTATTTTTTTTTAACAGAAACAAAATTTATCTAAAATGAAAATTATATAAGCTAACATTAAATTAATCTTAGGTTGGATTACATTAGGCTTTGTAAATGTGCAGCCCGGTAGCTGCAGAGGCCGCCGCACTTTATTGCCCTGCGATCATTCTACAACTATTTATGCAAAAGGACCAAGGAACTTAATATGGGGTTTCAGTTTGTTTTCAAATATTTATGGGTATAGTTTTTAATAATGTGTTTAGATGGTCATATTTTCCCCGGTATGCTGTGGTAGTCCGTATGCAGTTTGTACTCGGTGTGGATTAAAAATTTCCAGCATTAGACATTTGGAAAAAATGCAGTCATTGTTTTGATTTGTTTTTAAAGTAATATATAACCTTATATATTACATATGTTAACCTGCGATGAAACCTTTCGTCGGTTATTAAAAATAAATGCTGTTCCATACATTTTCACCACGTAGAAATTGCACTTGCTATGTTTTTTTTTTTTTTTGATAATCAGCTACATATTTCTACGCTAGAGGGTCAAAAATCATGTGTTGAATTCATGGTTACGGTTTGTGTGTCGATGTCCCTGCCACCCTGTTTTTTTATTTTATTATTCTATTCTCTTCATAGATCGTGTTAATCAGCAGGCCAATTCTCGTAATTTAAAACGTTCAAAATCTAGTCGCAGTCTCATCTTGGCGACAAACAAATGTCAAAAACTTGTCAAAATGTAGGGAAATTAGAAGTATTTTTGACAGATTGAGACTGAGATTAGACTGTGAACGTTCTTAAAATTACGAGAATTACCCCTCTGATCTATACAAACTTACAACTATTAAGAATTTTATGAACATCCCCTGTTCGTGTGTAAACTTACCTATCCTACAGTATTGGAAGTTTCATACCCTATAATTTGAATTTATTACAGACACGCGATTGTCAGAATCTGACGGATTTCCAAGTTAACATTTTAACAAAACACAACTAGCGTTTCGTTGGAATACATGTACTCGTATATCTTTCATACGCCGTCTGTTATTAAACAAACAGGTCAAATCAGGATAAATCTTGTAGAAATACGTATTATTGCGAAGAATTAAGCGTGACGCGTCAAAACTCATTTGGAAATGACCCTTCTATATGTCGAGATATAGGTAAACCATTGAGTTCGGTACGTTTAAGCTGATTACGAGCCCATAAATCCGGCTATGACAGGGGACAGGCATGGCCGCGCCCGACTTTTGACGCGTCAACTTAGCCGGAATGGACCTGCCTGATTATTCCAACGAGGGATGTTAGATGTTACTGTACACTAGGGATGGGACACGTTTGGCAACTCAATATTCGATTTCCAGCAATTCGGCGTTGGAAAGTGGAAAAAGCGTTTTGTAAAAAATTACTTCCAATTTGCATCATTAACATTTCACGGCTCGTTGGGTGCTGTTTTTTTTTGTATTTATTTAACCTTGATAAAAGCTCCGTTCCATTCAGGTATTTATTTATCGGAGCCTTTCAAAGAAACCTTAAAGAGTTAAGTCACTAAAGGGGAAGCTTTCAAGTTTTTTACTGAAAGTGTGTAGCGAAGCGAAGATCCGTGTTCCTACTAACCTGTGTATACTAAGATCCTTTATGAACCTCCAAAGGAATAAAATACTTTTGGGAGCTATTTCAGGAGAGGCAAGTTGCATCACTCTTTATGACTGAGACGTTCTCTTGGAGCTTTTTCGAGCTTCCGTTAATTTAGTTTACGTATATTTTCAGATAGAGAATGTTTTCTTGTAAGACCTCTGTGACTCGCCATCAACTCAAAGTAGACTCTTCAAAAAAGAATGTCTTTGTTTTCTAAATCAAAACAATTGCACATAGTTAAGGCGCGTTATATCGTAGTGCTTATTCATTGAGGCTAGCAACATGATGGCTATTCATATGGAAAACAATCTAAGCTACAACTTCGGATGTAATGACTGCAGACGGTTTGCCCTGAAGCAGCCGTTGATCGTACAACGCGTGGTCATTATATTCGACGCTTAGCTTATACCATAGGTAGTACTCGTTAGGTCTACTGTGTATAAGGTACAGTTAAAGTAATTTACTATAAATTACCATAGTAATCGATCTGTGGGTTCCAAATAATCTGGAAATAATTCCATGTTTCTCATACGTCATGAATATTGTAATGAAGGAACCCATGAGGGTGTTTGTTCGTCACGATGACCGCGACGAAACTGTGCTTTTACCGGAATCTTATGAATATATTATTTAAAATATGGCCCGGCCTGAATTATGTGACCACGTGTGTTTTACATATAGATAGGGTTCGTATTAAAATGATAAATTCACCTGAGCGGCCCAAATTTGATACATCCCTTTTTTCTTGTAACAGTCGCTATTATTTCCATGTTTGGCTTTGAAGAACATGAGTCGTATAAATAAGATATTTACTCACATTTTGGTAACATACAAGGTACATAAATAAGATACAAGGTGCGCAACGAACATTGTAGAGGGAGCTTCAAGGTTGTAGAAATAGCGGATAAAGTAAAAGACTCCAGACTGAGATGGTAGTCATGTACTTCGACGACTGGTTATCTAGACCATGTCGTGAAAAAGTGCCTTTCCATGATTACACAGAAGAGCAAAAGAGGAAGACCTCAAACCACATGGACGACGAAGGTCATGAGGGCGATGAGACTTATGGAAGATGACGCACAAGACCGAAATAAATGGTGTCGCATGGTTGGGAAAGCCGACACTGCGTAACTGGAAAAGGCGAGGCCAACGAAAGAAAGACAAGGTACCTAATATACAATGTTTTTAGATCAATGTTGCAAAATCACACAGTAATCGTGGCCCATGCCCAGTGGACTTAAGGTCAGGAATATTTGATGATTCCTAATAACACCCAACCTAGTTTACAGCACAATGGCTGAAATGCAGTAGTTCGTCGTAAAACAAAGTGCGGGTAGATATCTATGTGAAACAGGTAGATAATCGGATTATACCACGTCCGCTGTTTGCAGTTCTCAGCGGCCACATCGGGAGCACGTAAAATCGTTACGTTTCCATTCGGACCGAATCCTCCATCGACAAACATTTGTGCATATTCTGCGGTAACTGGCTTTCATCCATTTTTGTAGGCGTAATTATACACTTACCTACCAAGACTTTTACAGTTTTTTCGTTCTAGTATGTTTAAGTACCCAGGCTTATACCCGTAATTAAAAGCGTTAAAAATCTAGTCGCAAAAACTTGCCAAAAATGATATTAGGAATATTAGAGTTCTTTTTGACAGATTGGGACTGCGATCAAACTGAACGATCTAAAAGTTACGTCCCTCAGATATTTTCATTCTCGGTTTTACCTTTTTTGTTGCATTTGCCTAAAGTATAGGTACTAATAAAAATAATAGCTAGAGCGGAGCGCTATGTCGAAATGGCGATAAACAAACTTGACGAAAGCAAAATTAAAGAAAAAGATAGAAACCAAAGTAAAATTAGGTCACTACGTCAAACAAAGGAGGTAGCCAATAGAAATCGATTCATCGGTTTTCGAACAAAGGCACGAAATTAGGTGCAAAGGCTTCCAGAGCCTCAAAGAATCGGCCTATAAAATTTTACCGCTTTTGCTCAATATACATGCGAATTTCCAAAAGCTCATTAACAAATGTAGGCTACTGACTAAGTAATCACATCATTATCATGTCAGCTACCTCTCATCAACTCTTGGACGCAGGCGTTCACCTAAATGAGAGATATTTCAGTAATGAGCTAGCGCGGCAGGGGAGTCCCAATCGCGGTAGGATGTTATTAGCACACAGGTGGATCCTGCCCACTCCCCTGGCGTACTCTCTTACGACACCCCGGGGAATCCAGGGGGTCTTGTTCCCGGAACCTTTAGGTATTTCCGAACTTCCTAGTTACAAAATGTAACTAAGTTTGACACTATTACTCTGAGTCGAATGATCGATATTGCCAATTGTTTAGCAATGTTGTTATTGTGATTCAGAATATAAACTGGAAACTTATGTTGAGGAAAATAGGTTGTTTACGTGGAACATAGCTTGTCTGATAGTTGGACGGAAATCGTTACTTACTTTATGTTTCCAACGTAATACGTTATCGAGCTGGAGTTTTGAGTATTTAACTGAAAATAGACTCGGCAAATTGAAGTTACAATGTAGTCTGCGGGATAATGAACGTAAATTTGAAATCAAAGGGGTATCCCATTGACCCCATAAGCCGTAAACATAAGACATGCTTCACGAAACTCAAGTTAAAGTTAAATTCAGAAGTGAAATATGATAATCCATCGTTTCGTGATGCACAGGTGCTGCTAACAAAGTTCCGGACAGGATAATGTTCATTGTTCGCTCACAATAAGAACAAACAAAGTACCGAGTGAAGGAGCTAATTCGCGTCGGCTTACAAACCATCTCTTTGAGCCCCTAGTGCCACGGAAAGCTTAAAAATCAACCAACCGACTCCATTCACTCGGAGGTGTTACTTGAATGCAGCGTTTGTTCCCCAGTTCGTTCATTCTCCACAATTGAAATGGTAATGTGGCTCCGCTCCAGTTCTAATTGCCATGCAAATGTTGGAGCCCCGTACACACTGATATGTTTATAGCTCGGCAAGGAAGTTGAATCCTCTCAAAGAGGTGATCACGCTCCAAATGGTTCTTTCACTTGTCACTAGTGAGCGGGGAATGCAATCTAGTACTACTCGTAGTTTCGTCTCAAGAACTATGTCACATGCGAAGTGCTAGTTCTATATTAAATTAATGCAGAATGAAGCTCTAGTAGTTATGCTGCAAATATTTCTTGTTGCTGTATAGTCGAGTAGAAGCATAGATATAAGACTGTTTTTTACATTTCTATGAGTAGAAGTTATGTTGCTAAATAACTGACAAAATTGAGTACGATTACTTAAATGTTAACAGTTTCGTAGTAGATTTTCTACAGGAGTATTTCTTTATTTATTATTTAGTTGAAACTATTAAAATAGCAATCAAGCATTGATAAAATACCTCACGTTATCCATTCAAATATCAGTTTGAATGACGCATTAATAATTACTAATCCATTCGATTTGTTTGGCCCCCATAGTAAACATTTAGTCTAATTCTCGTAAATTAAACCGATTTCATTAACAATCACAGCCATCCAATTATTGTAACACGCTAAACCGACGCAATAATGCAATCATGGGGAGGTTTGTAAAACTATGGCGTTCGAACCGGCTCATAATGAGAACAACGTAAATGCGGCGTATTGTTTGTGATAACTATGAACAAACCGCTGCTCCGACCAATAAAAGGGATTTCAACAAATAAACTATTCCATGCGTTGAACAAAGTTAGGTTAAACGCGGCAAAACTCAATTTTGTGTAGTCTGCAGTTGTCCCACTTGTCACAGCTGCCTGTACGCAAATAATAAGCTGTTTCTACGAGCCTTCTCTTAGAATATGGCGCAAATAGAGTTTTCAATATTTAGTCTACAGTACAAGCGTTCGTTCGGTTTTTCAGTTGCTTTTTAAAGTGCTACTTGGCATTTCATTACTTATTCATGTGTTTTTATATGTAAGAGACTATGAAAGTAGATGCCTAGGCACTTTTTATACCACAACAGTCGACAGCTTAAATACTGATGTAATGGATATTATGTCGAGACGATTCCATTTTGGGGAACGTTTTTGTAAAATCTTCATATTTTTTCTATCTTGTTTTTATTTTTTATTCTTGGTTTTCACTTTTATACTTTCCGACAATATACATTTTTGGAGAGCTTTGTCTGTTCCGTTTTGAGTTACATAAACAGTCATCATCATCATTTGCCTGCCTTTTCCGAAACTATGTTGAGGCGGCTTCCAGTCTTACCGTATGCAGCTGAATCCCGGTATTTTACATGGAGCGACTGCTTATCTGACCTCTACGACCCAGTTACTGGGTAAAAAGATACCCCTTGGTAAGACTGGTTTTCAGAGTTACATAAACAGTAATCACAAGAATTTAATTGAAAAAGCAGGAAGCAATACGTATAAATGTATCATAAAAAGGTTTAATATAGTTAATCTAGTGAAATGTCAGGCTGTTATTCAGGTAGTGCTAAACTTAGGTCCCAACGGCGGCGATGCTACACACGGCCATGCGCCGGATGCGCCGCTATCCTCCGATACATCATATAATATTCCTATACGTGTGCATTCAATATGCACGTGATGCAGGAATTTCTAGTCCCTCGATATGAGTTATGCGTAATAACTTCTAGTTTAGGTGTGTGTGTATGTCACGGGTTTTAGAATACCTGAGGGGAAGACAGAGTAATCTATTGCTCTGTCTCTATTGTGACAATATTTTGGTAAGTGGTAATGGCAGTCGCGCTTTTTATTTTTTATTAACCGACTTCAAAAAATAGAAGGAGAGCAGAGAAGGAGATATTTTTAATGTTTCTTACCTCAGAACTCCGTCTTTCATAAATCGATTAAAATAATTCTTATTTTGTTTGAAAGGGTATACTTATAGGGTAGTCCAATATAAATTTGGTCCAGTTCTGATGAGTGGTTTTTGAGTTACTCACTCAGTTTCACTCATCAGCAGTGGTCGGAGTAGGTAGAGCTGTTTGGGGTGAATGACCGCAAACATTGATGTTAACATGGATATGCCTCTGAAATCCCGGGATTTTGAAATTGTCGATTGATTTAAATGAGTTAATATGGGTAAGTGGTTTTTGTCATTTATTTGCTACTTACTACTTTAGTTAAATATATTTATATATCGTTGTAGACTGACCAACCAGTAACTATAATGTCAACTGTATTGAAAATTAAATTATATATCTAACTCGATCATCGCATTTTATTTATATTCCATGTCTTCAATTTACTATATTAAACTAATAAAAGTGGATTATCCATTTAAATATAACATATAGCATATCTATGTTATGTCCGCATGTAGCAAATAACAAAAATACCTCTACTTACTCCTATAAAAACTACTTAAACAATGTTTTTTTAATTCCGAGAATTCCCGGGATTTCGGGAAATATTTGGCATATCCATGTAATGTCCGCATGTCACAAGTAGCAAAACCAGCTCTACCTACTCCGACCACTGCTTATCAGTGACTTCCTGTTACTGATAAGTGACAAACTGACAGGAAGTAACAACATACACTAAGTGTAAAAAATACGTATTATTGATGCTAACTTATGAACTTCTTCAACCCTTTTTCTCAGGAACGCGTGGAGGTATCAAGCTGGAATTTATATCAAATACTCAGGTCTACTGAGCCTTGGAGCTGTGAAAAAAATTAAACTTCTAAGAAAACACAATCAAAAGATACAGCCGTTTATACCGCAAATTTCCGCAAATTTTCGACGCTCGCAAGGGAATCAAAACCTACAGGGAACTTCCCGTGAACGCAGAATCTTGAAATTTGGTACAAAGCAACGTCTTATAGCTAGTCCGACTCGCACTTGACCGGTTTTTTTTATGCGTAAGAACAAAGTCTTTTCGCTATACGATCTTGTTTTTAGAAATAATGGTGCTGCAAAGTTGAGAAGTAGGTGCGGCCTATGCCCAGACCTTGTGATCAAAACAAAAAGAAAAATACTCAACAATAAGATTTATTACAATCTTACTTTCGAACACAATACAATAATTTAACAGAATTGATGTGTTAAACAGTTGAATGAAATCTGAGTAGAATCAATACATAAGAACGTTATTAGGTATAGAGAGAAGACGTCCTTTGAGCCGAGAAGAAATGATCAGAGACGTATGAATGTAGGAAGCTGGTTCTTGGCAACATACTGTGGCAATTCCTCTGGGGACTACGCTGTGTTATCGCATCGCTGGCAGCGAAGGACATGCAGCGATAGGAGGACGAGTTCACATCACCACAACACCACCGCAGACAAGATTAGTTAAGAAGTTACATACAAATAATTAAAAAGCCATTGTGTCTCTCGTGGATCCTAATTCTAGTTAGTTTAGCTTAGTCGCTAAATCCAAAAATCTCCGAATAGTCATAATAATCGAGGATGTCAGATTTTGGTATATTTTTACATTCTCCATGTAATTTGGTAGTGTCTGAAGGGCAAATCAGTGAATTGAACAAAGCTCTCGTCTTTACGGCGTGATCATCAACTAGGTTAGTCGAGTCATCTCCTAATTTTCTGCGGCCAATTTTAGTACGGCCATTTCGCCTTTTACCGTTGATCGAGGCCACAATTGGGAGGCCCTGGGTCTCACCTGGATTATGTAACATGGTGAATTGAGGATATCGGCTAAGTAATCGGTAGAGACCCTTCCTAAGGTCTTCAGGAATTTCCTTCCTTGAAAGAGGTTTTAATCCTAAGCTTCCCCACCAGTCTTTCTTCTGGAATTTCTTCATGAGGCTGGATGCATGTCTTCCATCGACATATATTTGTGCAGCTGCTAGTGTGAGGATCACCAGCAGAGGTAGTGTTCGCATTGTAGGTGGTAATTGCTGGAACGGAATATAAGTTTATAGAATGTTCCTTTTTCGCGAGAAAAAATGGGCATCCAGTACCGTATTTAACACACTGTATTCTCAAGACTGTGGATGACTACTTATTATTATAATATAGGCACTAGTGACCTGCGCTTGCTTTGCACGTTTGCATCATCATCAACGTCAGCATCTTATAATGTGGCGACACGTCGAAACATCGAGAGTTTTGTGCTATGGTTAAACTAGTTAAATAAATTAAACATTTATGTATTATACACACAAAACTTTCTTAATAAATTCTAGTGATGGTGAAAACCACATCAAAATTCGTTTTGTAGTTAAGAAAACAAAACTACTAACACACAGACAGATACTTTTATTATGTTAGATACTATTTATTTATGTTATATACAGGCTGTCCGGTAATTAATGGATAACCTCTTAATGTGGTCATCTCATTGTACTCATCATTATGAACAACTATTACTAGGAGACCAAACCTGAAATCGCGAAAAAAGAATCAGCTGTTCCCTACATTTTGACAAGTTATTCGAACATAAATGTAGGGAACGTGTGTTTTTTTTTCGCGATTTTATGTTTGTTCCCGTAGTAAAAGTTGTTCATAATGATAAGTACAATGACCCCTTACGAGGCTATCCATTAATTACTACCGGACACCCGGTATATATTAGGTTACCTGGCAGTACAAGATTAAATGACATCACGTATTTCATGAGGCAGTCTAAGATCGCACACAAAATAAACACGAAAAGTATATTTAGCACTTTACTTAGTTCGGGAATCCGTTTACACTTAGCTCACATGCGTGCGCTGATATTATTTCTATAGACTAGGTTTTATACTTCGTGCTAAGGATACAGCTGCCTAAGTTTAAGAACTGAGGCCCGTATTCTACATAGAACGACAAGTATCATAAATCTGGTTTATAAAGTAAATACAACACATCAGCGACGCCTGTCGTATTACAATTGTCTAAAGGCGGCCTCTTAAGATAATGTGGGCTGCTACCAGTCTGTTTGCCACTCAATAACATTATAATAAGATATTTATGTACAGACGCCAGCATATCAAGATACTACAATCTATCAAATTTCTTTAATAGATTTTCAACTTTATCGTTAAAGCATTAGGTTCAAGATTGATTGGAAAAATTTTACAGTTTCGGGTAGCTTGTTGTGCTGGTGTCTGTACAACTCTTGATCCAGTCATTTAAAACATCGTAGGTCGGAAAAAATTGCACTGTAGGTACAGATTTTTTGGGATGTTGTTACGATAGATACCAATAGTGTAAAACCAAGATTGCAGCTTCGAAAGACCTGTGCTAACTGCGTGGTTCCCGAAAAACCTCGTTGGATTACTTTCACTTTTTTCTTATAACTTCTAAAAAGTGCTTCTATATCATTACTTTTTTTAAATATTTAAATTTGAGCGCAGCCATAGCTCTGTAGGTCCAATAAAACCAGAGATACAGCACAGCAAATATTGGCCATTTTTCACAAAAAGGTTCACGGTCTACCTACATTTAATTCGAGATTAGTGCGAAATTTGAAATCCAGATTTATGAATAAACATCGTTTAGACTACCAGATAAGTTATGTACGGTCACCAAAGGAGATAAGTAACCAGAGCTATATTCGAAGACCCTGGTTACTTATCTCATTTGGTGACTGTACTAATTAAAATAAGTAGTTAAATTCATTTATTATTTACCTTTCTAAATACACGTCCTACGTTCAGCAAGGCCACTGATATACTGCGTTAGGTAGAGGAGACTGCCAATAATCGCCATTGTTTAAATAATCACACAAACTATTTATTTTTCCTGATTAGCGTCATATAAAAATTCTAAAACGGTACGTATTATATCGGTACATACGTGTCTATTTCGGGTGATTAGGTTGCGGCTGTAAAAATATCTAAAATAGAACTGGATGCAGCCAAAGCACGGTGGTGAAAACTTTGCTTTAAAATATCATAGTCGAACAGTACAATAGTTGTTTTTTTATTTTTTTTATTATCCATTTATGTCCCACTGCTGGGCAAAGCCCTGCCTAGTCTATTTACATTGAATCACTCTCTGTCGAAAGCTACCAGGGACCAATCTTTATTAAAGTAGTTCAGCTCAAGCTTCTTACCCTAGTAGACTATATATCAAAACGATTAGACCGTGGAGCCCAGGTCAATGTCTTGTACTTTGACTTCCGGAAGGCGTTTGATAGGGTCAATAATGATATTCTGCTGGGAAAATTATGTGCCATCGGATTTCCGCCAGGTCTGTTACGGCTTCTCGCAGACTATCTCCGCCTATCGTCAGCAGTTTGTCAGACTGGGCCTTTATGAATCCCGGCCCTATTATACGCGTTCCGGAGTCAGCCAAGGGTCAATCCTGGGACCGTTTCTTTTCTTGATAATGATCAACGACCTTTCTTCAGTTATTCATCATGCTAGAAGTCTATTGTATGCAGACGATCTGAAACTTTTTTCCAAAATTCGCTCTGAAGCCGATAGTCTTGCACTGCAGCGTGATATTGAGGCGATATCTGAGTGGAGTGTTAGGAACAAAATGGAATTAATTCTTCCAAGTGCTTTGTTGTGAGTTTTACTCGGGCACGAAACACTAACCTTTCCTTATAAAATGAATAGCTGTACTTTTACCAGAACAACTGGAATGAAGGATCTGGGTGTCATATTTGACAACAAGCTTACGTTTCATGATCATATGGTATCGGTAGCAAAAGATTAATTTAGACGATTAGGTTTCATACTCCGCAATGCTAAAGATTTTAGCAACATCAGCGCCATTTAATCTATTTTTAATGTGCAGACGCCAGCAGGTCAAGCTACCCGAAACTGTCAAATTTTCCCAATCAACCTTAAACCTTAATGCATTAACAATAAAGTTGAAAATCTAATAAAGAAATTTGACAGATTGTAGTAGCTTGATGTGCTGGCGTCTGTACTTGTTCGTAGTAAGCTGAAGTCCAGTGCATGCGTCTGGAACCCGCACAAAAATAAGAACACTTTACTCTTGGAAAAAGTACAAAAGGCTTATCTTAGGAAACTTTATAAACGTTTCAATGGTTATTATCCGTTTATGTACCCTTCAAACTTTCATTTAGGCTGCTTAGGGTATAATTCTCTCGAGGTTAGAAGAAATAATGACCAAATTATTAATATGGTTAAGATCCTTCACAGTAAAACAGATGCTCCTGAATGGCATGACAAGTTGTCCCATCTTCTTGCTCCGGTAAACTACAACCGTGGCAGAAGGCATAGATTGTTCGCCGTGCCTTGGAGTCGAACCGTCGCACGAGCCCAGTCTCCTGTTCCTCGCAAACTCTCTGCGCTTAACGCGCTCTTGGACGCTAAGCCTGACTGTGATGTGTTCGCGGATGGATGGAAGAAGATCTTGTCAGTATGTCTGGGGTATTGTGGGATGAGCGTATAACTGGCGAGTAGTTGTATACTTTTTTTTATTGTACTTTTAAAATGTGTTTGTGTCTTTGTACGAATGTACTAATTGGCCTTAGCCGTTTTATGTTAAATAAATAAATAATAAATAACCCGCCGTCTCTGTCTGGGCCCGCCGCAATATTAGTTGCCATTAAGTAGGACCCCAATTGATCGCCTGACATGAAGCAAATGTATATGCAGCTAAATTCCATTTAAGCTTAGCTGCTTCCCGAGAAATATTTGATTATTTCGTTATTTTTAATAATAGTAATATTTATTTAGGCCTAATTTAGGTCCACATATGTGTTAATAGTGGTTAAAAACCTATGTTAGTCCACCAATAAATTACATCAAAAGCTATAACAAAGGAAATAAATTCAAATATTTCTGACACATATGTATTTGCGAAGAATAAAATATATTCCAATGTTCGTTTTATTGAATTTACGACTTGATCGGTAGTTTATACCGTTGTCCATTGTAATCAAGTATCGGGGAAATTGGACTAGGAAAAAGTAGATTTATTATTAGGGCGAGTATATATTCAAATGATTGTGTTACTTTATCAAGAGCTTTGTAAATATTTTAACTTGAATTTGTTTTAAAAAAATTGTGCATGTTTGAATTAATAAAGCGGTGGGTCATGTAAAACTATCAATCTGTTTCGATTCTGTGACACAACATACAGAATGATAACTCAGTTCTCGAAGTCACTTACAAGCGCTACAGAAATTTCTGTAACGCTCTATAGCGGAAGCTTAAAAGAAATTATGAAAAAACTCTTTTACAAAATGCAGGAAATAGTAAGAAAACGTGATCAGCTATAAAATCAATAACTGGTACTGGCAAGCAAATATCTTCTGCTGATGATTTACTACAGAACAGGGCCCCAAGTCTGCTATTTTTATAAATTCGTCATTCCAACACGATCCCATTGCCATCCCAGCGTCATTTTGCTTAAAGTTCGTAATCTGCTAACTTCTTAATGTTGATCATTGGTCGGTCAATGGTCTCGTAATAGAATTGTGTCATAATGACATTGTAGTATTGCCATTATTATAAAACCCGTTAGTAGAAATGATTTTCGAAAAAGTATCACTACTTTATTTATGCCAGATTTCATTTATATATATTTTTACATATTATTTATTAGTGTTTTATACAAGTCAAGTGTTTTATGTAAGTAAGTCATTTATTTATCATTATGTACAAGATTACCATTCTATGCCATTTCTTTCAATGGAGTGTCAGTGGTTGACCACTGGAAAGTCATAATGACGCCATAATATCAGTAGGTTACCAAACTTGTCAAAATCAACAATTATGAAATCAATGATAGACCATTTTGACACTATTGTAATAGCAGACTTGAGGCCCCACGGTGCCGTTGAAACTGTGAACAATTTTTTTGCGGAGGACGGAAAGTTACTTGCAAGATAAAATGTTCTGATAATCCCGAAATCACCCTGCCTACTTTAAATGATTTCAGTAGTCCTCGCGTCCCGAATTCTATGGTATTGCTCCCAACAGACGAATCAGAAATCGAGTCTCTTATCATGAATCTTAAAAATGACTGCAGTGGGTTGGGTCTCTATTTCAAACAAGTTTCTAAAAATGTCAAAACATATTATTGTCCCATACTTTACCACGATCATTAGGTTATGTATAGAGCAGGGCGTCTTTCCTACTGTATTTAAAAGGGCGCTTATCACTCCTGTCTACAAGAGTGGAGCTCGAGACAGCGTAACAAACTACAGACCAATTTCTGTGTTGCCAGTGCTCTCTAAATTACTAGAAAAAGTATTGAATAACCAAATCATAAAATTCTTAGAACAAAATAACATATGATCTGACTCACAATTTGGCTTTAGGGTAGGTAAAAGTACAGAGGGAGCCGTTACCTCGCTAGAAGTTTATATTACAGCTTGTCTAGATAATAAACAAAAGTGTGTCGGAGTCTTTATTGATCTGGCCAAGGCACATGCATAGAACATACCTTTCTTTCCTACACCTACTCATACACAAACACGAACGGGAACCCACGCACACGTACACACGGCTACACGTCAAGCTATACAAAACTAGTTTGTCTTAGCCTCACTTTGTATGATATTTTCTCACAGTGAACGGTCAGCCAATACTGGTTTTGCATAGCTTGATGTGTAGCCGTGTGTACACACCTCTCACACACACACAGCACGATTTAATTTAATTTAAGAATAAACTATATTCCTCATATTTTTTATATTTTTTCATACTTTTCATTTCTGTTAAGTATTGTATTTTATTTTGTTTTTACTTCTTTTAAAATTGTATTTAATACCACACAGGTTTGTCTGTTCCTATGTTGACATTAGTACCTAACCCAAATAAAATGGGAGAGGGCGCTGACTCCTGACATACAGGTACACCTAGTTCAGGAGTCAGAGGCTTCGTCAGAGGAGAAGGGCGGGCGTTTTTGGGGGACTGTCTTTTGTAATTTTGACGTTCGAAAAGTGCTGATTCTCAGCCTAATTTGAATAAATGACTTTTGATTTTGATTTTTTTGATTTTCTTCAAACAAGTTTTTGTAACCTATTATGTCAATAAAGTATTATTATTATTATTAATAATAGGTACTGCTAGCAAAATAAAGATTAGCTTCGTTCAGAACCTCAGATGGTGCGCGTGTGTGATAAAAATGGAAACTATACTTACCTATCTAAATTAATATCATGAAGAGATAGAAAAAGAAAATATTTGAGTTTTTGTATGTTTTTAGGGTTCCGTAGCCAAATGGCAAAAAACGGAACCCTTATGGATTCGTCATGTCTGTCTGTCCGTCCGTATGTCACAGCCACTTATATCCGAAACTATAAGAACTATACAGTTGAAATTTGGTAAGTAGATGTATTCTGTGAACCGCATTAAGATTTTCAGACAAAATTAGAAAAAAAATAATACATTTTAGGGGTTCCCCATAGATAGAACTGAAACTCAATTTTTTTTTTTTTCATCAAACCCGTACATGGGGTACCTATCTATGGATAGGTCTTCAAAAATAATGTTGAGGTTTCTAATATAATTTTTTTTCTAAACTGAATAGTTTGCGCCAGAGACACTTCCAAAGTGGTAAAATGTGTCCCCTCCCCCCCTGTAACTTCTAAAATAAGAGAATGATAAAACTAAAAAAAATATATGATGTACATTACCATGTAAAATTCCACCGAAAATTGGTTTGAACAGGATCAAGTGAGTAGTTTTTTGTAATACGTCATAAATCGTAAACCGCAATTTACCTTTCATTCAATCAACTCAACGGAACCCTTCATGGGCGAGTCTGACTCGCACTTGGCCGCTTTTTTTGTTACGCTTTCACGGTAAAAAGGCTCAATGGATTTGGATGATATTTGGCACATGGGTAGACCATGACCTGGATTAGGACATTGGATGATTTTTATCTCGAGATTCCCTCGGGATTGAGTCTTAACAAATAAACTAAAAGGATTGTTTTCTTAATTTCGGGCTTGACACTGTCCGCTAAATTTTAAATTACAGGTTGTATTCAGGTTATTCGATTTTCACTGTAGTAAGCGAGATTCACTCAACTTGCGAATCTAACTTCAACTTGGTTAGTTATCAAGTTAGTTGTAAGTAGGTATATTCGGTGCGTACGATGTTCATTGCAAATTGGACAAGTAGATTTTTATTCGTTGCGTGAAAATAACCGTGCTTCAACTTCGTTTCCGAGCTCATAGGAATATTTTTGCATATTTCCTGCTATCATGAAGCGTCGATTTATCGCAGTTTCTAGATTGAATTTTCGCTGACAGTATAAAATGCGTGGATTCCATGTCTCGCCCACTCGAGTGCGGCAAACCAGCTTTCTCAGCGATATTGAAACTTAATGATGCGCCAACAGTTACGTGACTCAAGAAAGTATTATTTCGTCTTTATTCAGGCTAAAATGGGTAAATAAAATATCATTATTGAGTCGTTCCCAGATTCGAAGTGGGCCTTTATCAATAAGTACGCTGTTAGATTTTACTGATCAATTTATCGACTTACTTTTCGTTGGTATTTGTGCCTACACTTGCAACTCGATCGAACTCTATGCTAAACTTATCTTAATTTAATTTGAATCTGCAAAGCAGTCGTGGTTCTTACGGTCGTTTTGTGAAATTGAAAAGAAAACTACAGTTTGCTAACTAAGCTTGGCTCGTGAGAGTTCCAGAGTTTAGCGGGCTGCTCAGGTCCGCTCGCGTCCGTCCGGCGCCTGCGCTGCCGCTAACGACACCTTGTTGCTGCGAACCTCATTCGAGACTTTCGAGAGCGACGGCTCCGCACAACTTTGCTCAGTTCATAAACGGAAAGTTTGCACCAATCGGTATAGAGCCCGCCATTCAGAAATGACTTCGTCTTATAAAATTATTTTTAGAAAAGAGTCTGTGTTAACGATGTTGTCTTAGTTTCTAAACTGAAATTAGCTTTTAAAGTTGAGTACTTAGTGGAAAAATATGATGTGATTATCGCTTGTTTTTTTACCACACGTATAGTTAAGTGCGCGCTATTTGAACAAGTAAAATTACGTGTCATATTGATATAGATTTTAAAATATGAATGTGACTATAAGGATAATTTGTAACATAGATAGATAAAAGAAGGATACATTTAGCTATTAGGTACTGCGTTTATAGGTAAATACCAATGCGCTGTAGGTATTTAAATAAACATTTCTAATACCTATAAATATGAAGTCTCACTGTTTTATCGTTGGATAAAACTATTACAACTTTAAAGTTAGACAGACAAATTCGATACTCTTTTTATGCAAAACAAAATAAAGAAATAATCAAGCTGTAATAAAAGCTTGTTGATTCTTTCAAATTCGTGAATTCAAATTTGGAACAGACTCCGAATTTGAATCCGAAATGATGGCCAGTAAGTCAGCTTCGAAACTACGTAAGTACTTTTTCTGTGAGTAATCATTATTTTGATATTTTAGGCCTTTAAACATAAACATGTACGGTGGCTCGATTTAGCAGTCCGACAGTGTATTTCAGTTGACACCTGATGCGCTGAATATTGCTAAAATATCAGGTCGTTTGACCCCCGCAACCCACATAATGGGAAGTATACTGTCATTCCGGAATCGTAATAAAGGGGCTACTGGCTATGTATTATATATTGCAAGTGTACACAACACCGCAATGCCGCGGCGTCCACGGCGTAATGATAGAATGTCCCCGGGCGCTGCACGTGATGCGACTGCCAAGCTCACCACAACCCTGGTCACATCGCCATCCACTGCTTTATTTTGCCTCTCTGTATTGCCACAGATATTGATAGGTTCTTTTGTCGTGATATTGATGGGGAAAAAGTCAGTAAACGCGGAAGCGGACGTGACCTATACTTATTTTTCGATTTCAAACATTTTTGTCCTACTGCTGGGTAAAGGTCAAAATACTTGCATAAATGTTTTTAAAGGTTTTGGTAACTTAGTTGTTTTTACCGGGAATCTAAGTAAAACATATTGTGTAAGTTTACGGGATCAGCCGAAAGGATTAATGACAGCGTTGGCGAAGAAGCAGGCTATTGTTACTATGTGGGTAGAAAATCATCAGTCATTTGATACCGCATATGCCTTACACTGAGTTTCAGTCCGACCTTTCATAACAAGCCGTAAAGGGTCTATCTAAAAGTATAATAAAATAAATAAAATAGTAACGATGTCAAAACTGTACATTGAATATTTAAAAAAAAAAGTAATTGATATGAGGTGTGGGAACGAGTCTGATGCCGAAAATATTATACTTGATTATTTATCTGTACGTATGTTCCGATTTGACGCAATAATAGCTGAATGGATATTGACAAAATTTGACACACAAATGGTTTATTACCTGAATTAACACCTAGGGTACTTTCAATCCCTGTAGTACATACTACGGGGACATCCCCGTGGCATATTTTCCGACATCCACGCGTATAAAATCGCTTTCAAAAGCTAGTGTTAAATAATGAAAAATAAAAGATAGAATTAAAACACCATCTTCAAGTTATTTTTATCTCTCACCTTTCTTACTAACAGCTTATCAAACTCATTGGGTGTAACAGGCTCTCTTCACAACCATTTATGAGCATCCCGTGAACCGAACACTCCACATGACGTCACGGCCGACGCCATAACGAACTTTTCCCGACCGAAAGCCGTCAACTTCTATAAATAATTGAACAGCTAACTTCGCTGGCGACTTCAGATGATAGCTCCTGCACTATATTATCGGAAGTGTTCCTGAATATTTGCCGGCGCTCCAGAAGTTTCGTCTGTAATTTGCATTTCTATATTTTATGAGCGAATAAATTATACGAATGTGTACGTAGGCGTAGTGGACGTACTGTATTAGGCACGACCAATAGTCTACTACTAGTACTATTAACTGGACTCTTGTCCTCCAGACCGTATTTCGGCTATGGTGGCCAATCGGGAAGGAGACTAGCCTTCGGCGCGAGAGCTATTATAGTACACAAGTGTATGCGCAGCCACGGCTGCACTCTCTCTTCCCTCACTCTCATAGTACGATGGGAAGGTACATAATGTGACACAACCGGAGAGAAAGGCGCAGGACCAACGGCTTAATGTGCTTTCCTAGGCACGGGAGTATCACACCGTCAACTTCCAAACTCCCCTGAAGTTTTACCCATTAACACTGTCCGACCTGGGATTCGAACCCAGGACCCCACGCTCAGCAGCCGCGCTTGCGACCACGAGACCAACAGGGCAGTCGTACTTAGGTCCTGTGTGTTATAGCGTAGAGCAGATTGCAATTTAATCATTTTTATTAGCTTTATCTTAGTTCGCAACCAGTAGTTATAATTTGATCATAATCATTATAAATATATATATTTTATTTTAGCCGTTACTGTCCCACTGCTGGACAAAAGCCACAGGTACTCTCTTTCATAATAATCATACATTTATTTATTTTATTATTATTAACATTATTTTACGAATGTAGCAGGTACCTACTTATCTACTTGTATTTTCACATGTAAGGAAGTTCTGAGAAACAAAGATATTTACTTACCTCCAAAAAACATACAAAGCTTCAAAAGGAAACGCCCGCGTGTTTCCGCCATTGGTATTCCCGAAAACTTGAGCAGTTTCTTTTATCAGGCTCTTTTGTAGATCCTTCGGAATGAGCTATTAAATAAATAGCTAGTGGCCCTTACCGCACCGAATAAAAGAACACGACCTTCCCTCTATCGCCAACAATGTTCGCAATTGAAAAATAAATCGGGTTCCCTTCGAATATATTTGTTCAGATATTTTGACTAAGACCCTCATCACATCCTTTGTACTCTATAAATAGATTCACTATCCAATTTACCTACCCAACCTCGATAGGTGTAAATAAAACTCGCCATATTAATTTCACATATTCTTTATTTTAAAAGTTTTTACGAATTATAACTAATTGGTAACTCAAATATCACAAAATGAAAATCACATATTAAAGTAAAAAATAAATATTTAAAAAACATTAAAAAATAACAAAATTGAATACACATCAATATCAAAAGTATAGGATTCAAGCTCGATGGGAATGTATTACGTAATTCCTATGTATTTATGTACTTGTATAATCGTCTAATATGTACTTTGGTATAAAATACTGGAGTTAAAAGCTCTGGGTTTATTTAATGCGTGAGAGTATTGCGTTATCACAGTGTTCGGCAAGTTAATACAGCGTGGTTAGTGAATTGTTACAATTACCCATTTTACTTATCAAAGTCTTTATTACCTACTATCTAAAATTTGGTATAAAAACGATGCTAGACCGTTTAACACATTGTCTAGTTTCACTACTGAAACTTTCATAAGTAATATGGTCTGTGTGAAAACTTATTCGAAAACATTTAAAAGTTACACATAATAAACTACTATCCTGTATATTGTAATACTGAATATCATAAGACGATGAAATGATTAACTATTATTATTAAAACTCAGTCTATTTGCTTTCACAAATTCATTTTAAAGTTTTTGATATGCGACTTTGTATAAAATGATATTTGCGTCCGCACAAACTTTGGGTTCAACATTGACGTAGGTATATTCCCTTTATGTAAACGTTGTTGTGGTTAAAGCCAGCAAAGTACGGGTCTATTGTGAGTTTCGATGATTGATTGACATAATCAAAATGTCGGTTAGATCCTCACCATTTGCTACGATTGAAACTGTTATTCCAGCCTCAAATATCTTTACGTTTACTACATTCTTAGAGGCCTGCTTTCTATGTTGCCTACACAAAAATGGTCTCCACTTACCTCAAATATCACCATAATAAGAATTAGTGATACTTTTATAATGACTAGGTAAGTTGTTTTTACTATAGAGTCAATACGACAGTTCCTATACTGGATGTTCCATTATAATTTTCTAAAACATTTTCTTTATAGTTTGTCTAGTCTGTTCAACTATCCAAAGGGTCATGAGATTTTAACCAATTTTCTATTCGAATAGATTGTAGTACAATTGAATATACAAAAGGAGGATTCAAGATGAGGACAAAGGGATTTACATCTCACGAAAGGAACATGCTCTAACCAAAATAACATTTAGGGTAAAGGACACATTTAGAGCCTTGTCATACAAGCGTTGTCTGAGGACTG
The DNA here is from genome assembly GCA_951799955.1 of Apamea anceps. Taxonomy (NCBI): domain Eukaryota; kingdom Metazoa; phylum Arthropoda; class Insecta; order Lepidoptera; family Noctuidae; genus Apamea; species Apamea anceps. Next base: position 8,798,239 of record OX637515.1, on the reverse strand, counting down.
GCGACGCGACGACATTTTGAGATACATTTCAGATCTGATCTTTATAATTCTAACCAGATACATCTGCATTATCTCTGGAAAGACAAATTGAAGACTTACATTTATGACTAGGGACAGGTATGTCCAGAATCGACGTAAGTTTCGGTTTCCTCGCCCAGTTCTTTGTCTTCGTTGACAGATCGCTTTAATGATAAAGCCCTGAACATAATTGACGTAAGGGTGTGTTTACACTGGTGCCTTGGTGCAGGCGTTGATGTCTCCAATGCTCTTGACGCGCCGGTGTCTCTTCTGCTTCAACAGCGCATCGTCTGCCGACTTGGCCGGCAGGGGCGAGCTCACTCGGTGAGCATGGTCCGCTTTATGTCCATACCTTTGGGGAAAAATTAGAATAAAAAAATGTAACAAAAAACCTTACTGTTAAAGGAAAATAAATGGCTTAGGGCTCTTTTACACGAGGAGAATTTCTTATGTGCTTACATTACACTCATTGAGTAAACGACATATTAGACACAAGAGCGCGATAAATCGTCTGGTGATCCTCACCTCTCACGATCGAGAAACTGTCCTTGTGTAAGCAAGACTTCATGGGAAAAACTTTTGGAATAAGATATTCTGAGCTTTCTAGATAAATAAACGAATAAGTCCATATAAATAAGACAAAACAAAATGTCGATTTTAGTTTTATATGCTACCCAAAATGCAAATTTCGTGAGCCTAACAAGGTTATCCCTACAAATTGAAGTAGGCGTTAGTCAAACACCTACCCGAGCTAGTGTGCCACATTTGAAGTTAGATTACGTCGGGAAACAGCAAACCGTTGTCTCTCACTCTTGTAAACGTAATTAGGTCATCCAATTCTGTTGGCTTTAAAACACGAGCTGTATCTAAAGAAATAAAACAAAAGGGAACCGTCTATTGAATTCCCGCGATTTCTTTCGCGTAAAGTTTAATGCAATCTATAGAAATGTGGAGTGTTGAATAACTTCGTTTTTTTGTGAATAGCGTGTAAACAAGCGAACCTTTTTTCTTTGTATTCATAACTACGGTAATGTAAGGTCAGGTAACTCTATGGAGAAGACAAGACAAAAATCAGGTAATTTGAAAAATTATGGTATTCATTAAAGGAACATTTTTGAGGGGTAACTCTCGATTTTGAACGTTTTAAATTATGATAATTGGCCTTTTGTTCTTTTCTTCAATTTACCCGTCAGCAATTTAGAACTGGTAGTAGACCACATTGCGGACATTATCAATTTCATAAAGAGAGAACTAACACATTTCTGTCTGCTACTTTCTAGTTTGACGATGTGTCACAAATTACGGATATATTAGAGGCGTATGAGACATTAGCTTTGTCTCTGGGATCACAAAGCAACTGCAATGTCTCTGGCACTTATTGCGTCGGTGATCACTAACAAACATTTATAAACACTTCAGCATCACTTACCTATGAGTAATACTAGAATTCTCCTTGATATCGTTCAGTCTCGTCAAACTATCCCTCGTGGACACACTGGACTGTGAGTACAGGCTCAGCGGCGTGTAGATCGGCTCGTACTCCTGCAGCGTCGGCGGCGGCGCGTACGTCATGCTCAGCTGGGACAGCGTGCGCACGGCTATCGGCGGCGAGTACGAGATCTGATAGGGCTGCGTCAGGCTCAACACACTCGAGCTCTCGCTTGAGCTTGACGGCGACGTCCGCTCGTGTTTCGGCTTTAGTACCCCTAGAGCTCGGGTTATTGAGCCCTGGAAATAATTTGCGGTTAGTTCTGGGAGTCATCATTTTTTATCATTTTGAATAGTTAGTTACCAGTCTTACCCTCAAACTATGCCTCCTGGAGTCCCCACTAAGATCGATGCCTGGTAATCCAGTAGCAACCGACCTTGAGAACGGTCTACCCAACATCCTGATTTGATGACCAAACAAGTTTCTGAAAACCAATTACAATTTGATTTCACTACACAACGGAAGCAGTACAAATTTGAGATCACATATAGAAGCCAGGCAGAGCGTAGTTTGCGTTAGTTATGGTCGCTTTAATCTCTCAAATTTGCACTCATTTGTGTTTAATATCTGCTAACACAAAAAGCTCACATGCAGATTCTTGTAAAGTTATATTTTACTCTTTTAGTCACCATGTTGGACCTCAATACTGCATTTATTCCTAGCAGAAAAAATTACGCAAATATTTTCATATTCACAGATTTATGTTCACTGAAAGCAACGAGAGACAGTTAATAAAAAGTGAATAGTAATTCAATAATATTTTGCATAGACATCAAAAGCATGATGCACTTTGCTGGAAATGATACGAATCATGCTGATTGTGTACGAATATATGGATATAAATAAAAAAGAAATAACACGAGTAAATATTAATGGATTGGATGACAACGAAAAGTACTGGATCCAATATTGGAATTGGTAGTAAATGTTTTGACATATATGTTTGAAACAGACAGTACTCTTCCTTGTACGCTTGAATTAAAATAACAACAACAAGATAATCAAAATGTCATAACTAAATCCATCAAGCACGAAATGTCAACGTGTTGGAAATCTTTACAAAATAAAACGGAACGTTACATGGAAGGAGAAAATGTGGACAGAGTCTGATTATTATGTAGTGCGGACTAATGATGATGACAGAGAGGCATTCATGATGTATCGATAAAATGATCGTTACCGTTCTGTCTCGATGCAAGGATCGCCAAGTTTAGGGTGATGGATAATAAAGAAACTGACTCGATGTCCCTTAGGATTATCTTTTTCATCAGGATTTATTCACATTTATAGTTCAATCGATATCGTTACAGGTGAACCTAATATACAATGTTGTCAACTTTACAGTATGAATGTATACAAGTCAAAAACATAGTTATCTTACAGTATTAGTAAATGCTATTATTGTTATAATCCTAAAGCTACGGTGATGGTTCTGTCTTTACACCTAAGAATATTCAATTGTAAAGATTTTAAAATCTTCGATTATTATTACAATTATTCCAAACTGTCATTAAGTTGAAATGAATCCTTTTCAATAACGTTAGTGAATGCAAGTAATGGGATATGAGTTACCCCCTATGAATAATACGAAGCATTTTATGCTTAGATCTTTATAATATCAACTAAGTTGTATACATTTACTAGTTTATCAAATTGATCAATCTCGAATTAACATTAACGTGACGAATCTAATCTACGGCAAGATCGGGACTCTAGGGGGTCACAATGTCCAACATTGAATCTAACACTGACGAAGGCGAAGTACAAAACAAAATGACTGTGAACTGTCCGATCGCTCCAACTTTTTGATATCCTTTACTTACAAACCACGATCCCTACGATAACTTATCAGTCTTCACCGCTCGTAAAGTTTTCCATCAAAAAAGTTTCAAAAAACGAGCAAGTTTTGACGGTAGGTAGATACAAAATTTTCTTTCGCAAAGAAAATATTTTGTGTAAAAATAGCGAATTTACAAACATTTTGATACAGGAAATTTTACATAGATACAGGTTTGGGCACCGAAGCGATAATTTATTTTTTAAACGAGAGTTTTTTGATTTTCGTTGGTTTATCTTTGTTTGGTGGACAACATGGATGCTCGGGCAGCCTCCACTTGCAGTTCTTCCACCTGGCAAAATATCGTATACCTGCAGGATTGCACCTCACATTATAATCAACTACAGTTGCGCACGTACGGGAGGGGACTGCTCAGTGCACTGGCCACTCGCCACTACTGAGTACTCAAACAGCTGGGAGCATGCATGTGCCTCACCACCACAGCGATGCACTCGTGGCCACTCACAGACGTCGTTGACTCATTTTAACAATGCATTTATATGGGACAAACAATCTAAGAACTTGGTTATGATATATAATAATATAATATACTGTGCTCATTGTCACCAAACAAACTGCTAGATATATTCAAGTATATAATATTGTAAATACATAATTCATTCATACCATGTAGCATAATAAGAAAATATAACATTTACATAGATATATTACACAAGTGGTGTGAAATATTATTGGCTCGCAAGTTGATTGATGCGATGGAACACATAAATATTAACCGAATAGGTGTCTGAAGCAAATATTATATTTTCCTGTGTTTGTTTGTAAATGAGTGTGTGGGTGACTCACCTCGCTGGTATGACGAGAGCATCGAATTCGGCGACCAAGTGTCTTCTGATAATGCTCTTGGAAGGAGGAATGCCGAGCGCGGTCGCCATAGTCTCGCCGGTGAACGACGGTTCTAGTACGACGAGCCCGCCGTGAACTCCACTGTCTGTTGTAACAACATTATCAACTACGTGATCGACCGTTTTGGCGCGGATATCATTAGCAAATAGACAGTATCGAGTTAGGAGAACAAACATACCTTTCAGATTATCCGCAAATTCACCTAAATCAATATTATGAGCCCATCGCATATACCTCTGATTGGTCCAGACTAAGGGGTCGGCGTCGACGTTTTCGCACTGGTGTCGCCTGACAGCCAGCGCCTGCAACAAACAAAGATGTTGTAAAAACTTAACGATGATTGATCAGTTCTGGTAATTTATAACATTGGAAATAAGACGGGAAATAATAAACGTGATGTAACAGGTTTTTAGCTAACTGTCGAGCTAGCAGGAGCGGAGTGCACGATGATTAATGGGTGTACATTACGGGGCACGGCAATGCGAGACGGAACATTTTGTTCCAGCTCATTGGATAATCGCTCATTTGCTTTTCGTTATCTCACCTCACTTATCGGAAGGGACGTGGAAAGGTTTTCTCATTTCGAGCCATGCAATTTGTAAATCAGATGGAGCCTGTAATTTATGTCATTGTCATCTTTAATCTATTTCTATTTCCTTTTATTTATCTTTTCTTCGGTAATACTTTTTTCGTGTTCAAAATTGATTAAAATAAAATCAAAACATATTTTTTTCATTGTTGCTATCCGCTTCCTAATGTCTTTCGAAATCTGGTTGCACTGTCCACTGACCTGTCGATCATACTTCATTATTCTAAGCAGATGTATGCCGTGTACGATGGAGGCCTGGTGGAACTTCCTCGTCACTCCGAGGTACTTCTCCAACTCCTTCTTGCTGATGGTGTCCAGCATGCGAGCGTCCACCAAGTTTGCCAGGAACGACTCCGCATACTGTTGTGCAAAATAAACTTGAATTAGAATTCCTGCATGGTTTCTGTTGTATATCCCACTGGACCAATTTATATCTATCTTTTATTATTCCTTATAATAAAGCTGAAGAGTTAGTTTGTTTGTACGCGCTAATCTCTGAAACTACCAGTCGGATTTGATTAAATCCATTTGCTTTTGATAGCCCGATTCATGAGGAAGGCTATTTAACATCACGCCCTTTTTTTTTTAAAAAAAAAAAAAAAAAGGGCGTCACGCCCTTAGGAGCCGAGCAAAGAGCAAAAAGAAAAAGTCAAAAAGACCGCTGGGCAAAAACGAACCACGGTCGGGGGAACAAGAAATGTCACGCGGACACGTTAGAATATTGCTTCATACCTGTGACAATCCCAAATCTGGCAGCCATTCAGCAGCGACCCAAGCGTGTGTCAACTGTCCTATACTGGGGTTCCTGACGAGGTCTGGTCTCCTCCGCTCCTCTATGGCGAGCCTCAGCTTCTTGCGGTGCATCGGCTGCGAGATGCCCAGCCCCACCTCCAAGTCCGCGTCAGACAGCTCGAGCAGAACCTGCCCATTCAAAGCACGGATCTAGAACCAACCAGAACACAATATTTGACGCTTAATGCGCGTCTCTCGCTCTACTACATACATCCCTACCAAAAAATGTTTCTTATGAATTTATCAACCGATAACGACATGAATAACTTTAACGTTCGTGATTTCCTTTTCATGTTACAAGACTACGCTTACTGAAAACTCTAATATTCCACATATAAATAAGCAAATTCTGCGAAGAATTTATCTGGGGGTGGTGTATCGGTCCCCGATTTCCATACAGACCTAATAAAATGAGCGCATTCCGAATAATGAATGGATTTGCGGGTAATGAAAATGGTTTTTTTATTCCACTCGTTACATACGAAAATATAATCCGCGTCGTATCTATCGAGAGTTATGACCGGCAGAAATGCAAACATTGATTTTAGCTCTCACGTAATTCATGCTGAAAATAACCATTTCATTATTACAGTTTCAACAATGCACTTTGTTAAATAAGTTAGTTACATAAAATATAATTATAGTTATAATATTGAGGCTTTTCTACCTTGTTAAATAAATGGAGTACTAAGTGGTTAATACGATTTGTTTTAATACTGCTTGAAGCCTCATACAGTTGAATGCAACAGAGCATAAGTAACCTCGTTTTGCGAACATCTACGGACACTAGGTATATAATAGTTAGAAAGTGAGTTACTAAGTGTTTACAGTGTTCTAATTTCATATTGTGCTTACCTGTCGAAGAAAGTGTGTACAAACAAAGTGAAGTCCTAACTCCTGCGCTAGGTAACAACACCAGGAGCTAAATGTCTCTTTGATACCAATTTCAAGTGCTTGTCTAGATATAATCAAAACAGTAGCATAATGACGAAAAACAACGTAGGTATTTGTGGGGTGACTTCGGTGCCGTGCAAGGCGTGATACATAATTCACGTAATTATTTTTCACCAGTACTTTTCGCTTCAAAATCTTATTTGCTATTCGCGGTTGCTACCTAGTGGCAGGCGATGATAAGACGTGTTAAAATATTGAAAGCACACACTTAATAGACCAACTCCACTTTGGTACCAACCAGAGCAGCAAATTGCGACACATTTATGTGCTAGCTCAAAAACAATGCAGTGATCACGGGGCACTGAATATATTATGTCATTTTCAACATACCTTGCCACTCTTCACATTATCAGCAACGGCAGCAGCATACTGTGGCATGCCCAGCGCGAGCTCAAGCCACGCGATAATAGCAGGCGCCCTCCATCTTGAAAGTGGCAGAGATGCCGCCTCCCGTAGCGCCGCCTCACTGCCCAAAGGCGACCAAGCACGAGTGCTACCAGTACCCGAGTAGATCGGCTCTGAACAACAAGCTATATTGAAAAACATTGAAACATATTCATTTGTGACCTGAACAGGTCGCCCGAAGGTTCCCAAATATGTTGGTATCTATAAACAGGTTAGGAATAAACAGTAGGAAAAATTAAACTGTGAGAATCAGAATCGCCAATTCGGATTTATGGTTGGCCGGTCCAACCATAAATCCATAAAGAAAACAAAAGACAAGTTAATCGGAGTGCTAAGAAATTCTTATTTTAGAAACGTGTAAAGTTATCAAAATTTTAAAAAGGTGTAGTACTTATTTTATTTCGAAAAAGGTTAAGGTACCTTACTGTTTATTTTTTACGCAATGGGATTTTAAACTCACCGCTCTCATGGCCGCTGATGGCCGCACTGCCCGACTTGGTGCGGTGTCGTGAGCGCGCGAATACGCGTGATATGGAGCCCCAGGCCGAGCCTCGTCCGCGGGCTCCTTTGCTTCCTGCGCCTGAACGCCCGCGCACCCCCCCGAGCAGAGCTGCCTCACACTCACCTGGGCTTGATAGCTGCTCCACTGATCTAATTAGAGCATAGGAGGCATTGAAATTTCAAGCTAAAGAAATATTCAGGTTTTTTTTGTTGCCTGTCTTAACATTCTACGCAATGTTACGTAGGTGAAAATATGTATGTACGTTATGGGCATAGTGCGTTGGAAGTGATGGAAACTTTGAAAATGATTCTACAGCCAGACAACACTATCAGAAAACCTGTAGTCGAATGTTTTCATGTTTGTCAAAAGTATGTAACTTTGCTATAATTTACAAAATATGTAAATGTGATATAAAATGCTTTTCAACCTAGAAATGGCGCTACAAATAAAAAGCATTATGTAAACACACAGTGAATGTTCTGTATTCTCTTCAAATATTCAGCAGTATACCGAAGGAGTATAAAGAGGTCATTAGTTTGCATCAGGTGTACAATCTCAATAATCACTCAAACGCCGAATTTTGATTTGACACTCAATCTGTATGCCGCCTTTCACGGAGCAGCCGTAGTTCCGGCTCTTAAAATATTGCAAGATGAAAGATATAAAAGGTAGCCTGAGCGAACAGTTGCGGAAAATGAAAAAGAATTAAGGCGGAAGAAAATGTAATTTCGAGCAACTATTGCTGACTCGTGGACCGAATCGCGTAATGCTGGGTAAAATTTACTGTCAAAATTCGATAATATCGCTTGTAGAAATAAAGTAGTCCGTAAAAGTAATAGAATGCTGAATATTATCGCTCCATTTCCTATTAACTTTTAGAGGGCCGTAATATGCATCAGGTGAACGATCTATCTATCTATTTTTCTCTATGGCAATGGTGCCGATGTCGACAATTCTGCCAATGTCAGATGTGATATGAGAAAACGTGTGATCTATGATTATTACAACTTGTCAGAATTCGATTTTACATTTGACATCTAAATTGTAGACAACCTTTTTAAACAGTCTTCCAGGGGGCTTACCACCATTACCATTTGATAATTTCCCACCCAAAAAAAAAAGAAAGGGGGCTTACCACCAGCTCTTAGCAGGGCAGAAGTTGAACTGCACTACTTTTTTGTTCTATGAATAAGTACAAAAAAGCAGTGCAGTTCAGCTTCTGCCCTGCTATAAGAGCTGGTGGTAAGCACCCTGGATACGGCGGCCTTTTAAATATTGCAGACTAGAATGAAATATATTAAAAAGTAGCCCGAGGAAGTGGAAAAGAGTTAAGCCAGAAAAAATGTAACTGCGAGGAACTATTGCTAAATCGCGACCCGAATCGCGTAATACTCTATTAATTTTACTGTCAAAATTCGATATTATAGCCTATAGTAATAAAGTAGGCAGTAAATGTAATATAATGTTATCGCCCAGTTTCTTTTGGCTTTTATTGCTATTAAGTCTAATAGACCGCTAGGCTATTCGTAAGATTGTGTTAATGTCAGCAAATAAAGATGTTACCTCATTTACAAGGAAACACGTTTTGGCAAGGTTTTAGTTTTAATATGATTAGGTCCCTTAGAAATAGGCCCACGAACTCCGAGTAAAAAGAAAGTTGTTTTGAAGAAACTTTTCGTGGCTATTAACAAGATTAACGCTATTTTCCCGCTATAATTAGCACCTAAAGGGACGTCTTCAAAGTATGGCTTGAGGGTGAATTGGAGAATTAGATCATGGTAATGAACATTTGCTCAGCTGAATACTAATATTGTCTATCCCCTTGTAATGGTCGCTTCCTACGACGACTTAGTATTATAGCCCACGGGCTGCAATCAAATTCGTACCATGAAAAGATACTTATGTATTAATGTACTAATATTTATTCACAATGTTGGCATGAAACGTGTGATCCACAGAAAAGTAATGAGAGAATAAAACAAAGCTTGTAACATGTCTTTCATTCCAAGTTCGTACAGGCAGAATTTGTTTCTAATCTGTGCGAGCAGAAGTTTTTAATAAACTGTCTAGTGAACGTGATTTGGTTATGTGTTTCTAAAGTTTCTCCACGGAAAACTAACTGTTTGCGTGTAAACGATTATTCGTTTTTAGTTATTATGCGATAGTGTAGTATTTATTTATTTTAGAAGTTAGGTATAGGTATTTTGTGCCGACCTTCTCCGTTATAATTGTAAGTGTTTATCAGCAGAATTTTGTAAATGGACTTCAATTTTATATTTTTTTTGAATACCGTACATAAGTTAGCTGTAAGTTTCCCGAATTGAATAAAATAAAACTAGGTAGGTACAAACCTTGATAATGATCCCGCGTCGATGGAGCGTGTGAAGGGCGAAGCACTGTTGTGTGGCGATAGAGTTGGACTACAGTCGCGAGGTGTACTCACTAAGAAAACAGAAGCAATTCACGAGTTATATTCGATTTTGTTACCTGGTTGTTCCATCCAAAGGTTGTCTTTAAAAGATCGCTCTTAGCCATAAGACCGCACATTGCAAATCGGGGCCTCCTAGCACAGATAATATATCTTTTACTTAAAAGGACGTCCCTAGGTAAAATTTACTGTAAACATTGTACAAGTTTCTGCAAGAAACCTTTTTATTGTAATTTTATTTATTATTGTGTCACCTTTTGTCAAATTTCTACAATTATACCTATATGGTGTCAATTATATCTGTACTATGGTGTACATAATAAAGTGTATTCTATCACCACGTCCCAGATAAATATTCTTGACAAGTCTCTATGTTACATATTACAAAAGGTCTTAAGACTAACAAGGAAAACATAATGTTCGGTAAAGGTATCTAGTAAATGATAGAATAAATGGAAACCTGTAATTTATACAGGTTTTTTTAGATATTGATACCCAGCGCGTCTGCTGTGTGTAGGTAACAATCCAATTTAAAATAACCCTCTCTGTGTGTGTTCACCAACCGAAATATTGTATACAAAAGCACATATAAATCCCATTTCCAAACTGTGTGAGGGAGAATGGAAACTGAAAAAGCGATTCACAATCCTCTCCGTATTGAACCACGCAGTATATTGTCGCCATCGAATACTTAGCCCTAATGTTACATGTATATGTAGAATAGGCGAGGCTTACAAACTACTTTATATTACTCTAGCTTTTATTCCCCGGCGGGGTAGAATGTCCCGATGCATCTATCGGAGGCTCGTGTAAGAAAAATGTGTTCAGCGTAAAGTACTGAGGCGTGAAACCCGTATTTGTATCTTTTTTTCCGAATACCATTCTCGCAGTCCTGTAATTTGGACGCCTTTGAATGGAAACTCGACTTCCGTTCCGATTATTCGAAGCGACAACAGAAATATGCACGTTATTTTATTATTTCCTCCAAGATAAAGCTTTGAAGTATGCCAATATTATACAAGGGAATCGTTTGATACCACACAAAGCTATGTATAATATAACGGGCTTAAACATTGGAAAATAACAAGCTGCGGAGACGAACATCTTTTACGAGCAATATCCATTTCCTGCGGTTGGATTTTGACGGTTTACGCAAGATTAAAGGCAGTGGACGTTATTTGTACAAGATGTTAACATTTTTCCTTGATATTTTGAAAATATCCTGAAAATAAACTTAAGTATGTACGGTCACCAAAGAAGATAAGTAACCAGGGTCATCGGATATAGTTGAAGTTTAGTAAGAAACCGATGGATATTTTCGAATTAATTTATTAATAGAAAACAAACAGTTATTTTGTTTTGTTTTATTAGCCTATATTGGTCCCACTGCTGGGCGAAGGCCAGTTGCAGTTCATTTATCAAATTAATTTTTATTCGAAAACATCCATCTTGGTTTCTTACTAAACTTCAACTACAAGGTGTCGTTTTGCATCCTCGTCAAATTAAAGGAGGTAACTATGCTACTGATTCTCGACACGAATCAATAATAAAATAAGTAGTTTTTTTTTCTAATTTTCGGAAATGGGCATGTGCAGGACACGCATTTTAAAACGCGGCCTGTGAGACCGCACTGTAACTGCCCTTTACACACACATATTAATGCGTCCGCTTATACGATACCATAACGAAATTCTGTTCTTTGAAAGTGGTGTATTCTGAAATACTGTCAAACTTAAATAACTAAAAAAACAAGCATGTATTCATTATTTACCAGGGATCGTAATTTTATTTTATTATTTAGGTCTTTCATAACAGCCTCCTGAAATTTGACGAGAATGCAAAACAATAGCTTGTACATCCAACGACCCTGGTCACTTATATCTTTTGGTGTTTTTACCTATCCACGTAAGATTAGTATAGCGAAAGAAAATTGTGTTAATAATCTCCCATTTATCCCTCCACTGATGTACTTAATCGATTGTCCTAAATCCATAACCTCCCACAGCAAGATGATAAAATTGCCAATTGCTTTTCCATTTGCAGATACACAAAAGAAAATCACTTCAGTTATTACAAAAGCATATTGTGTAAAAGCGAACTCCAATATTTGTGAAATAAAAACTCAATGATTTTGTTCCGGTTATATGAAAAAAAATGAAACAAAAACATGGTAAATTCAAATGGAATGAAGTTCTGAATTTCCGAACAGTCGTTTTGTAATACTAACGTAGTTGTCAGGAGTTTTATTGTTTGATGTACACTGAGCATGTTTCGTAAAACAGTAAAATATTGGCTGCTGCCTCCAGCAATTTTAGTTGTTAAACTGTGCACAATTTAGAATGCAGAATGCGTTGCAAATTGTTATTTAGCATATTGTGGAGTTCCATCATTTGCATTTAACAATGTTTCAATTCGCATCCATTTTTTTTGTTGAACAATTACTGACTTAATTTTATGCTGCCAGAATAAATAAAAGCTTGTGAGAATGGTTCATTTTCCATGAATTTAAAAAGCAGCAGAAACAAACAAAAATTGCGAAGTTAGGAAAATTAAAAAAAAAAAACTCTGCAGACCACTGCCTCTGCTGAACTGAATGTTCAAGTTTCACATAATGGTGATACTGAACTGTTCGTAACTCCGAATAAAATATAAATAGAAAGACTCAGTGAGCTTGTGAATAAAGTATGATCTCGATCGTCATTTTTGTCAAAGCTCTTGTAGCACAACCACCGTACGAAACAATTTGATTTCTTCGTTATGAAAGTTTACTCTGTAATAAAAAAAACTCGTTTCACCCGCGGACATCTTTTGCTGTTTCAATTTTTCACGGTAAAATGCCCTTTGATAAGAATGAGATGGCAAACTTCGTAATGTTTAAATAGATGAGATTTTTTTAATATTTACTGCAGGAAACTTCCATCTAAATAAGAAATTTCGCTGTAAAATATTGTTCAAAATGTAAAAGTTGAACGTTTCCCAAACAGCGACAGATATCGTTATACTTGTTTTCAACATGAGCGAGTTGCAATCCGTTTTATTTTCCAGCTGAATCATGGAAATCATATTTCACTTCATAACAACAATGCCGCGGATGTAACAACGTTAAAAGGGATTCGTTTAAGTTAATTTCATCAAAAATTAACGACGAAAATTCGACATTCGGATTAATGAACGTGATTTTGGGTTTAATTTTAAGTATTATGTAAATTACTGACCGAACCATAGCCCCAAATAATCGAAACATAAAGAGTATGTTGTTGTGGCAGTAATCGTATTAAAATAAGTATTTTTCATGAGCATTATGCCGCCCCTGTCGTGTATCGGACAGATTGGCACAGCAGGAGTCGAGGATAGAGACACACTTCGTAATAAATGTACTTACATTGATAGATATGGTGTGCGGATGAGACAAGCGACGCGGCGTCCGTGTCGTACGCGTCGAGCGCGGGCGGCGCGCCCTCGGCCGTGGAGTCGGACAGGTTGCCGCCGCACACGGACGTGGCGCCGCCGTCGCTGCTACCTGTCAGCGGAGCCATGTGGAGAAGGTTACCTATTTTGGCTTGAATGAATGCTAGAGAATTATGACAAATGTATAGATTTAAGGCTCAAGAGCCTGTTTCACTGTCTCCAGATAAATCAACTTATAGGAACACTAAATACATTCCAAAATTAGAAAGAAAGCATTTGAAATGATCAGTCAGATGTGCTAACCGGCGTAATCCGGAGATAGTGAAACATGTCGGAAAATATTATTTTTTTCATATTTTATGCCATTTTTATATATGTTTTAAAATATTTTATTTCATTTCCGTTTATTTATTTTCAAAAGACTTTACTTTATATTTTACAATTTGTTTAAGCCACTCAACGAAAAGCTCTCAAGGTTTATCTGTGCGACGGTGAGCCATTGCCGGTGTCGTAATACAACATAATAAAACGAATGCAAATAAAATAGAAAGAAATTTCTGGAAGAATAAAACATGCTAAATAAGTTAGACTGAGATACACACCTCTAACACCTGAGTCGGCACTGCAGCTTCCCCTATCGCCGATCAAGCCGGAGGGTCCGCCCAGCATCATCGGCGGCCCCATGCCGAGAGAGGCCACGCTCTCACCTTCTGACAGACAACCCGCTGCTTGCAGCTGTCTTCGAGCCTATTTGTTTGATGGAAAGATATCGCTTATCACTCCCAACGTTATCATGAATGGAAATAAAATAAAATAAAATATTTGCAACTAGATCGCGATCGATCGACGACGACGACGTCGTCCATTTCGATATTGATCGCCTCCAACTGTCACTTTATATTATCATAAATGTCACGACATCATCGATCGATCGCATTTCACCCTAATGAATTTATTAGTTGTTTAGGTACAAAAAGAAAATTTAATATTTTTGGAATGTATGCTATTAACTTCTACGAAATTGCGCCAGGTGAAAACAAAGGTATAACATTTTCGCTCGATTATCAACATGGTACTGTTACCTCTGGTACCTCTGTGGGTATCAACATCATTTTACGACCCCGTAAATGTTCACTGCTGAACATTCCGGCTGTTTATGGCATCTTCCAATATTTTACCAATATTCTCTAACTTCAACGCTTTGCAATCCAAAAGTATAATGTTGGATGTTCGAACAGGTGGATGCCGCACATCCTCATGTAATCCCTCAATCATATTTTACAACAGTCGAGGGTAACAGCACGATAGAATCCACCATCACATCCCAAACACGATTATAGTTATACCTCCATCGAAACACCCTTTTAATGCTTCAATTAATTTCGATTGGGGCTTTAATTTGGACAGGATTCGTCCGCTCGAATGGGACATCCCGTCGCGAGCCCGCATCAACGTAATGGTATCGAATGTTCCGCGGTCGCAGGTTAATATCCGGATTTCGGGTAACGGAAAACCGTGTAAAACAAGCACTAAGTCGAGGAAACAGTTGCGTTTAATTTTCCCAGCAATTTAGATCAAAGGGAGCAATTTAAAATGGTAATTAGGTAACACAAGCGAGTGATGGATGGTCTTGGTTCGAGCGCACATCACGGCACCTATTCATCATAGTACTGAGCTGTCGATAAAAGTTTATTTATTATTGGTTGAAGCACTTCATCACTGAAGTTGTTCGTCAAAAACAATTTTGTATAATATCGATGTAGTTCCGCGGTAGAATGGACGGCTTTTGAATGAATTATCTCGGGAATTGTTTCGGTGATTTCGCAGTCGATAAAAGAGAATGTTATTGAATTTGAGCATTGTGTTTATTATAATTTCATTTACATAGTTTAATTAAATACACTGTAATAATATCACAATGTAAATTTTACGAAAACAAGTTGATTGCATGCAGCACGTGTAGGCATAACAGTTTCAAAGGCACCATTTCATTAGTTTAGTAAGCCTACCTCGAACAGTTGTTCCCTGGCATGTCTGAGCTGTGTATCTCTCGCACTGAGCGCGGCTGCAAGTTGTAGCGACCGCTCCGCTTCGTCACGAGCGTGGCGGAGCAGCGCCGCTCGCTCCCGCTCTCGCTCAGCTCGCTCCGCTCCTAAAGCTGACGACGCACCACCTCGAGAGCGCATCTGTACAAATGTGGTACTATACTATAACAAAAACAGTAAAGAAAGCTGCAACATCAACTTTTCGCAAACGTTATCTGAAAAGAATGAGGAAAAAGAAAGGGAGAAAAAGTCATAAATAACTCACATTAAATTAAGTAATTTCATTCAAGGAGAAATGTTCGGAAAAATAGTAGTTGGACTTGATGCGTTTCTGAAGACTTTATTAAAGTCAAAACTGCATGAATAATTATTAAAAGTTAGAACTTAATAAAAAAGAAAGAGGCTAGCACATTCAGTAGCTGAGAACAATGTAGAAGAATAACTTATGATATGAGAGCATTCGCCGAGAACTTTCTGTATGTGTAAAATTCTTTAAGCTGGTAAGGGAAACAACTGGGCAGGTTATGTGTGACCTAGATCCTATCCGAGCTTAATGAGCCTTGCAAACGTTGCTAGATCAAAAGATATGGCATAATAAATTGAGTGACCACAATGTTGGCTTCACACAGTAATGACTACGTTAATGATACTGGAATATTTTGGAACAAAAGGCCTACCCATCTATTTTTTTAATTTTGCAACCCTGCCTCGGAGGTAACAAACCCTTTTACGTGACAGCGCATTTCCCTCGCACCATCTAACAACATTATTGGATTACTTGTTATGCTAATATTCGGTCCTGTAATACAAAAATATTAAATTTAACCTGTTCATAGTTCCTTATGAAGTCTCGTAGCTCTTTCTCTTTGTCTTCGAGTGTGGCGTAGAGTTGTTTCATTTGGTTTAGTAAATCAAATTTCTCTGCTTTCAACCGCTTTTTGTCTGCCTTCAAAGCTGAAACAAAATGTTTGTATTTTATACAAAGCCAATAATGAAGTAATTGTACGTGTACCCAAAAGCCTTAGAAGTGAAAAGAACAAGGATTTCATGAATGAATTTGTTGTGAGCGAAGTTATCGTATAGAATAAAACGTAGGTACATTTATTTTGAAATACATGGTATGAATCGAATGGTCTCGTAAGCGACACACAAGCTTGTATGTGGAGATACACTAGCGAGAGCCATGCCTCAATCCCGAGCGATTCAAACTCTTTGAGCGAAGCTGCTCGCTTTGGGAACCTGTGTCCTTTGTCGCTCCGCTCTCTATGCAGATCCCCTCAACTCGGACATTTGTACGTTTCCAACGTTTGATAGGAAAATAATAAAACACATCCGAGATTGATCTACATTTTACTGTTTTTGCAAACGCTTCTAGAGACTGTCGATCGTTTTGGCGATTGCCATTACTTTAGAAGTTTCGAAATTGGATTTTGGTTCCGGGTTCAGATTTTATTGGCAATCATAAAGTTCATGAGTTTTTGAGTTTTTGCACTTTTGGGAATTAGTCGAAGGTTCACTTTTGTACTACTTTTGTTCTACTTTGACGTTCGACTGACGAGTGATGTAATAACAATTCAGTAGGTATGTTACTAAACTTAGTTTGTGGATTAGTGTGGTTTGTGCGTAGTCAGGCCTTTTGATTGTGGTTTCATCGATCACAAGTTACATAAGGTAAACAATAAATATTAGGTATGCCTTTGTATGTAGGGACAACTCAAATATGCGGCTGTTTGTTCCCGTTATGTGTTTGTTTGCTAATGTATGCCCACTTCATATTTACTGTGTACCTTTCTTTTGGTATTTAATTTAAATCCTTACTTTATAAAAGAGGCATTAAACCTATATAACAAAGAAATTAATATGTTATGAAGTGAAGTTATTGAGCCTTGTGGCTGTGAATGTTATAATTTAGACAGAACAGGTACTGTAAAGGTTGTCTGCAAAAGTCGACCCTATGTAGTGCTGGCTGACATACACATACTACTGACCTACGTGGAGAAGTAACACTTTAGTAAATGTGGTCTCTGTCAATGTTCTAACATTTCGTTCTAGTTCAAGGAAAAATTACTAGCGTCATAAATACCTACCTACTTTCGTTACTAAAAAGAAAAACAGAAAAACTGCCATCAGAGCAAATTACTTCGTCCAAATAAAAGTTGACTCCAGTACCTATACGATAATGAAACAAGTTGGCGACTAGACCGGCAAATCCAAGTGTTCTGCTTATTTACTTGATTCAACCGCTGAACGTGACTTCATTATTTTGCTTGCCTTCCATCGATCGACCACGAGTGGAGACGAGGTAGGCCCAACTGTAGCCGACGTAAACGATACTGTCTAACTTGGCATAACATTTCAAATTATGATTGAACCATTCATAATTCTATTTAGCTCGCTAAAATTGTTTCGATGAAGTTACTTTGATCGAATTTGTCGTAACTTTTAATCGATATTGTTTGCGAAACCGCGAACTTTTACTATATAATTTTTCACTTCATCGGTCTCACTGCCATTGCAATCAAAGTAAAGCTAAAGATGATTGGTATAGTGACCTACATACCCGGTAATGGCGTTCATAAAATGAGGCCAATGGAAATTCAATATGCAGAATGTAATAAAACGAATAAAATTCAAAACTGTACTCTAACTTAGATAAATTGGAGAAGTTGCTGTCTAGCTCGTTAAAAACTTCTGAAATAGCTTATTTAAAGCTATTTTCAGTAAAATAGTTTTAAACTTCACAGTCATATTGACTTTCAAAATGTTTTTTGCATACGATGCAAATAAAGACATAGTTATCTTATGTTCTAGTCATGGCACATAATTGGTGAATTTATATTACACCGCTATGTTAAACATGATTGATGAGAAAACATCAAAGGTGTTGGAATTATTTTCACCTAATACCACACACTACATAGAATGATACGATACGAATTATTTATCCTTATTTGACACTCGAGATAAACAACATATTCATGTTATTCACACTTGTCTGCCCACGGGCCACTTAAACATAATGAATAACGAATCCAACACACGGTACCGTCTGCCAAAACATATACGGCCGACGCGTTTCTGACAACTTTCGTCAGCATAATGACATTAGTGAAAATGTCAGTCCAAGTAACAGGAGCACACCCTTAGAGGGACGTGACCCGTTTACTGATTTGGGTCTGTAAGGCATTGTACCTTGCGAGATATTATGAGCATAGTTTATCAAAATGTCGGCTTGCTCACGCTTCTCCGGCATCGGGCGGCACTCAACAAATTGCCCACTTTTGTGGGATCGAATCGGATTATTGAGATAAAGCCACTGTAGGTGTAAGTTCTTCATTTATTAGAATGTTCCATTCAAAGGTATTCTGAATAAGACTTCTAGTTAGCTTCTATCTATGCTTCGATAAATTACGTAAAAGACTACCTACGTAATGTTTATTTCGTACCTGTTTACAGTCAAACAATTTCAAAGGATTTCTAGTAATACTCTGCTGTATTAATTCACTAGTACGATTACTAAAACTTTAGCAAATATTATGTCAGTTTTATTCACGTATGATATGCAGACTTATCGGTTTAACGTGACTGCCCCGTAAGCTTTCATGACTCGACATTTTCCACGAACAGATTAAAAAATTCAGCTAGTAAAATTGAATAGTTTCATCACTGTTATCAAATCGTATTACTTTACACTTTTAATATTCGTAATGACTTTTTAATATTGATACTAATCTGTAATATTTAATTCGATATCAAACTTTGACTATAATAGCTAAGTTTAATACTCGTATTAATGTCTTTAACAAACTAATGTCATAAAAATATAATGGGTAGTGTAATGTCGTCATTAATTTCTTTAGCAAAGTAATACCCGACCATTATGTTTTGGGAAAGATGTAGTTTGATATATGTTTAGAAATATTTTCTGTGGGATAATGGCTGGACGTGGCAGGACACTGTATAATCTTAATAGCTTGTTTGCTAACTGCCAGAGTGGCGACACTATTGTGGCGTTTGTGACGATAGCAGGTTTTCGTGGAGAAATTAAAGTTTTCTACAGTTTTTGATTCGTATTTAATTTGTAAAGTAAAACTTTAAAGGCGGCTATTCGATAATTGAACGAGAATTGAGAGTGAAATTTTGAGGACGCGTCACGCTGAAGGACATTTCGTTACATGAGAGAGAAGAAAGATATAACTCGCTCTCTGTTTCTCACACTGAATCTCTCTTAGTCTATATTTTTTTAAGATGTATGAAACTTCTACAATCGCGAGTGCAATTTTTTTAACGTTTAATCTTCCCATTGTTAATAGCTGTACTCATGGCAGATCAGCAGCTGTGCGATTTTGTAACCATCTTACAGTGAAAACTTAGGTGAAGTGAGCGTGGAGTGAGCTGTCATTCCAACTAATGCTAGGGATTGACACTATTGACAGCTCACTCCAAGCTCACTTCACCTAACTTTTCACGGTGAGATTTTTACAGAATCGATCGGCTGGTCTATTCTGTGAAAAATGCCCCGTGAAACCTTAGGTGAAGTGAGTTGTCATTCCACTTGGGATTTACACTAAGTTTTCACGGTGAGATGTGTGAACAGAGTAGGTCGACAGTTTCTCTAATCAAGAATCGGTTGCATGATAGTCAGTAAACACATCGCATCTTTCGTGCTCGCGGATGCTATTACAAAAACATGTTTTTTTCTTCACTCTTGTCGGTACGAACCTTGCGAAAATGCAAGCTCATTCTCGTGACAAGATTTTGTTGGTTGCAAAATGCTGTCATAAAAAACCTATTTGTAATAAAAACCTGCAGATAAACTAAAGTATCACTTACAGTTAACAGCTTCCCTAGCCAGCAGCAGTTCCTTCTCAAGCTGTTGAGGGTCTAGTTGTAGTCCATCCTGTGTGTCAGACTTGGCTCGCTCCAGTAATGCGTTGCCGGCTTCACCTCTTTCTGCGGCTGCCACAAGGAGGCGACGCACTCGAGTTAGCTCAGCCTGGAGGAAAATAGTAAACTATAGCTTCCAAAGAATAGGTATATAGCAAAACATGAATAGCGAAACGATTAATGGATTAGAATAATCAGCCTATAATGTTCCCACTTGTGAGACACAGGCCTCCTCCCTTCGAGAGGGAGTAGGCTATAATCTACTACGCGCGCCAAGTGCGGATTGGTAGATGTTACACGTCTTCGAATTTTTCCGTTCATACATACCAGTTTCCTCACGATGTTTTCTTTCACCGTTTTGAGAGCAAGAAGGCAGTTAATAGGTTGTATACGTATACGGTAGGTAGGTAATAGGTACAGCGGGCTGGTATCCGCAACTCCACGACAATGCGCGTATTTTGCGTACGGATACGTATACGTATACGATATATATGGTTTAAAATGGTGTAAAAAGTGAGTTAGTGGGTGTTGTATGAAAGAAGAAGAAGACATGCTACACCAGACCGGGATAAGAGGATGATGTTGTACGTAAATAAACATAAGTACTTCATTTATCTATTCATTTTATCGTTTTCTAAATGTTCTTATTTGACTTAAGTTAAAGAAGTTTATAGGGAAGTAAGTACTCCAAGATGCTGATTAAATGCAATAAATTTTTTATGGTAGGTATTTTTTATGCGAGGCAGGTAAACCTTATGTTATTTTTTCTACAAAGTCCGTCAAAATTAAATTGTTTAAAATATGTGTGCAAGAATTTTAATAATTGATGACCTCGCTGTAGTTTTTTGGAGATTAGATAAATACACTATGAATAAAATTAGGAGATACACATAATCCTTTGTTTAAACAACACCCATGGAATTAAAACCGAGTGGCTCATTAGAATCTAATAATATGTCATTACACGAGATAACGACAACAATCGAGTACCGATCAGAAACCAATAAGGGTAGCAAAAATATGCTCTCATCTCACGTATCCTATATGGACAGTCGAATATCATGAAA
This sequence comes from Apamea anceps, assembly GCA_951799955.1. Classification (NCBI taxonomy): domain Eukaryota; kingdom Metazoa; phylum Arthropoda; class Insecta; order Lepidoptera; family Noctuidae; genus Apamea; species Apamea anceps. The sequence goes on along the minus strand of OX637515.1, from coordinate 8,776,951 downwards.
TAGTTATGTATTAACGTAATCGACTTCGCAAAGGTCCATCGAGAGAGTAATAAACCCCGGTATATTATTTAACATCAGCCTTAAGTCCGGCCGAGTGGAAAAAGGTTAAGTAAAAAGTGATCCTTGAACGCTGGTAGAATCACTAATGATAGTTTATTGGAGAGATATACCTTAATGGCCTACCTTTTCCACCAGTAATTTGGAGTTTTAGGAACAGCACGCATCTAGCTTCGGGAAAAATCCTTACCTATACATCGCATCCATATGTAACATAATTAACGCAAGACCTCATATAATAAAATGATCAAAACTTATTTTTTTTTAAAGCTTTTAAGCTATCTACTGTTACTAAGAAAATCTGGTTGACTAGCTTTACTTTAATGCATTTAAAATTGAGTATTATTGCCTTGAAATAAAATTTAATTTTCTTTGGCTCCATCGGCGGTGAGTATGGCAAAATTAATAATTTTTGAAAAACATACCTATATTAATATTACTGAAATCGATTCAGTAGTCAATTATGAACAAATTACTTTCAGGACTTGCGTTTATTCTGTGACACCTTGTAGAGGAAAGTAAATATTGGTATGGCGTATATATAATAACGGTCGACTAAAAGCTCCGAAGAACCGATGATTAGGCATCAGTTCTTCTAAGACTACAAGCTGTGTGCCCGATGGGATTTCTCAAAAGCAATAATTACGAACTTCCATACAAACTTTCATACCCTATTAAGGGGATCAACTTCCAGAAACCCATTCTTAGTCTTTCTTGTGCAAAATTCTATGCTCTCTCTTCTCTTGCATACCCTAACTAAACCCTAGGTCAAACCTAGTGGTTCAGTTAGGGTATGAGTTGGCTGTCAGTGAATTAATGAATTTAAGATTTTTATTAAGTATATGTAGGTAAGAATTATGGTCAGACTATTTCAGCATCAATACACAAAATTCATCAGAGCTCATTATTGAACTATTGACCCCAGAAACCAAAAACCGTAAGCTCAAAAGCCGTTCTTACGGCAAAACCAATCAATCGGCAAAATACTGATCCGGTAACCCAAAATTGGTTTGTGTATAAGCTTATTATACCTCTACCTGTAATCTTTCATTTTCCATCCGGAGTCTCCTGGCCACTTGTGCAGCGGTGAGCATCCCAGGGGAAGCGGGGACCTCCTCGTGCCGCGAGCGGTCCGAGCGCCCGCCCGGGGAGGCCGCGTCTGAACCACAAATTATACCATTTTAGTGAACTCTCCACATCTGCGCTATGAAGGATCATGTAAGACAACTTTATAAGGTAAATGAGAAAAAAGTGCCGTCGAGCAGCCGTGTCTGCCTTAATTTATGTTAGATATAACTTAATAATGTAGAAATAATAATTTCTCCTATTAATTACTGTAGTCTCCATCGTAATCTTTCAGCAAAATTGTATACATAGGCCCGCCCGTAGCCCGCCCAGAAGTGTTTGCTTTTTACCGTCACACAATGTCAAATTTAATTACCGAAATGGCATCCCTATTTAAAATGATTTCGTGCCTTTCATGAGAAATATATTGCTTGATACGGATTTACCGCCGGAAGCTAGTTAATTAACGCCATATTGTTTGTACCCTGGCTTATTAATTTACAAGGAACTTTTTTTATTACCTGCATGTGGACGGTACCTACGTACGTACTTAAAGGCTTAAGAAGTTTGGGTACGATTATTAAAACAAGGACAATTTGACATTGTTGTTTTTTTTTATTGCGTGTCAACTCGGCGTTCTAATTCAAACCTCGTTTACTTGATATCATTGCTATGTTTATAGCTCTACTTCTGCAAAGTTGAATCCTTGTTTAGCGTTCAAGGGCTCACGTTGTAACCCTCATTATTAGCTGTCGTACTATAATATGAAAAGTTTTGTAAAGTACGGTGCTGCCACAGTCATATAAACGGAATTGGTTATGGCGACGTAAACGTTGTAATAACGTGAAAGTTTACCGAGTCACGAAAGCCGCGACTCTGGCCGGTCCAGACAAATCGATTGCTCGCATGTAACACGCGTCACGGACTCACGGCACGCCGCCGGCAGGTGTGCGCGACGCCTGCTTTATTGTGCCATCGCTCTCAAAGTGACGTATTGACTTCGGGAAAATAACGTTTTCCCGACACCATGTAATTATTCTCTTCCAGACCACCTCTAAGTCCACGAAACAAATAGAGTGAGACAGCGCCCGAGATCTACTGCCTCACATTAATAAACGTACGAGCTCCGCACTCGGATGCGAGGCAAAAGAAATAATAAGCTGAAGGATTACTAACAAATGGAGCAGTAGCAAATTGGTCGCTGAGCGACGGCTCTATCGTGGACAAATACAGACAGATTGCAGATAAATTATGCTTGGGCGCACATTGTCCCAATGATCCTATTATCCTGCTTGCTCTGATAAGTCAATACGGTGAGGCATTGCACAATTGTCTCCGGGACCAATTGTTACGTATGAATGCGCAAGCTAGCCTGTATAACCGATTGTGTAACTGACTAAGTTATGGCGTGAGGTAGCTGTCGTAACTTAGACAGTAATAATTGTAAAATAAAAAGACTCAAGTAGTAACTTAAATAACAGCTTACTAATTAAAACACTGAGAAAGGAATTAAATGACAAATTGCAACATCAGGCGGAAAGTTTCTTTCTGGCGGAGTTGGCTGGCTGTGCAGTGTGCAGTTAGTCGGCAAATGAGCTTATTCCCCAAGGCTGCGCGCTTATTAGCAACGAGGATATTCTGCAGAGAACGGCCCGCACAATATATGGATGTTTTACCAACACATAGTTCGTGTCACCTCCTCACTCGCCATGAGGAAAATATTAATTTATATGCACTTGCGCTTAGTAGCTTTTAATAAATTGACTCAAACGAAAAGCTTTTAAACTGCAGCACAAAGAGAACGTACACAGTTGTTGTTTTCTGTTTATTAAAACTAGGAGCGTGGCGTCCAATAAATTTTGTTTGTAAATTCATTTTTAAGGGAATTTTCCAACCAAATTCAAACGCAGTCGAGAACGATAACTTTTTCGTAAGTACCATTTATTTATTCTACTGCTTTATAACATTTTCCTAAACTACGACGTCAACGTGAACGTGTTTTGTGTCGTCTATTATAAGGAGCCCATAATTGTATTCAGCGTGTGTAGTCTAAGACAGAGTTGAACGACGCTACGACGCTCATAACATTCTCAGCTTGTAGCAGTACCTATGAAGAATTTCAAACTAACTCTAACTTACTTCATCAACAAAACAAACATGCCGTCTCGACTAGTTACGAACTATTATCTTTAGGATTACAGACTCTTAAGACAAACTCTAGCTGCCAAGTTTACCTTTTCCTCAGCCCGCTTTGTTTTATTTCATAAATGATTGAGACGAATTCGTTGTCGCTTTTCGAGTGACAATGTGATAAATATCACTTTTATAGCACTATTATGGCTGTAAAAATGGAGTTTTGAAAAGCGAGAGTAAAATAAAACATTCCATTGAAATCAAAATAAATGTCATACCTCCTTCCAATGTGGCAGTGATATCAGCTCTGGGTTCTGGTCCATCGCTACTCCTTCCTGGTGACGTAGCATCTGGTAGAGGCACCTCCTCCTCTGAGCTGTCGGCTGGATCCAGAATGTTCCTTTCACTGGTATGACTGTTCCCACCGTTGCCGATTTCAGCGTATGTTCCACTGTCGCTACCGTTTTGTGTTGACCATTTCACCGGGGACTCGAGCTTGCCGTTTGCTTGGTTTTCTTTATTATCATCGTCTAAGAGAGAAATGAAAATAGCTTTTGGTATGAAATAAGCCATAAGTAGAGCTTTCTGAAGAAGAAGTTAGCATTAAGATGAGATGATCGCAATCGTTATAAGGAGTACATTCCGTTCCGATAAAAAGGTAGCCGCTAAGGAGGTCACGGGCACAAAATTCACAACGATAAAATATATGGAATTGTCCAGTTGGGCTGACTACCTGATTACAATAAATTGTCTGTGAAACAGTGGCTGTTATACTTTGGAATTACAAGGGGTACTTTCCGTCAAACTCTATTTTTTTTAAATCTTTTTTTCCACCTTTGATACAACATCGGCATCCGGATGATTTGGTCGGATGTGTCTTGATTGCTCATTGAATGATTGAGGCTTTCTGGAGACTTGCTATGAATCAGATGTATCATAAACACTGCCGTCTGTATCAGGTTGAAAAATTTCGTTTTCAAGCGTTTGTTTGTCATGTCAAACCATTTAGGTACCGATTTTGTGAGTAGTTTATTGCGTAAAGATCTATTATTTTATCAGGAAGTTGTTATCCTTATCCGAGTACCGTGACCTCCTTGACATGCTTAGCTCTGCCTGACCTATCAAAAATCTCGACAGGATCCTTTGCGGGTGGCGAGAACCAGGGTGAGCACAGGTTATTTATGTGACAAGCTAAGAATAGTACAACCAGATAATATTTCAATGCTTATATAAAGGAAGGAGAAAAGCCAAAGAAAAGATGGAGGGATTGTGTGAGGATTAAAATGAAAGAAAAGGGAGTGAATGATAGCGTGACGGTTGACAGAAGAGAATATAAGAAGAAAACGTGTTTCGCCGACCCCAAGTAACCAGGTCATGAAGATGATGCTTACCTATAAAAGGATTATCCTTCCCATTCCGTATAGACAGCCTAGTGGTCCTGTTGAGCGTGCCCTCGCCAACGCTGAGTCCCCCGTTGCGTTTGTCCAGCGTGCCGATGAGCAGCCGTCGCTCGGGTGGCACCGGCCGGTCCAGTTCGGGTCGCTCGAGCGCCGAACTGGCTGGCGTGATCAGCGGATCCGCCGGCTCAGGCTCGGCGTCCGCGTCAACCCGAGAGCTGACTGATACTTGCTCGTCGACCATCTTGCGGAGTTTCGCCTGGATGGATTTGGTCAAGGTACATTTTATCGCCTGCGTAGAAGAGCACGAATGTGTGTGAATATTGACATTTATACCATTTAACCAAATAGTAAATTTTATGAGTTGCTTATTAGCACTATACTTTATTGACTGGTAAATATTTTTTGTAGACATTATGTATAAGGTACAGAGGTTGTTGACAAGTGTCATTAATTTGAAAGGGTAGTTTTAGCTTTTACATTGAAATTACGGAATATTTTCATCATGAAAAGTGTTTGTTTGAGATAACAACGAATAAAGGTTCCCTTGGCGACATCCTATACAAACAAGAGCGTATTGTACGAAGGCTATCAGTCTGTGAACTTTCCGCCACCCACGTCCACAGTATTGGAAAGTCCGACGTGTAGCACTCAAACACTAGTTGAAGTACTACGTAACAATCTACATGCCCAACAATTGTGTCGCTAATTGTTTTAATTAATTAATTGATGTGTGCTCGTCAATAATTCGACATTTACATCCCTACCGCCAACTATGTGCTACCATTATGCAGGTGTAGTGGCTTTCGACGTCATAATGAATGGTTGTAAAGTCCCAGTAATCCAGTTTATTTATCAACATGCTTTGAGAACAACAGCGATATATTTTGGGCATCCAACGACGCCATATCTGTAGCTATTAATCTGAGCAGACCCTCTCGCTTAGTTAATTCACCTGCTACCGTTTGATGTTATAGTCGTTTAAGTCTGCTCGTCGTGGCGTGCGGCTGGGGGAAACCGATTCGAAGCAACGTTGCCATTAGTGATAATACTTCCATTTTAATGATACCGAAAACATTCTACCTTTAACTACAAAAGCCATGGCTTTGGTTCACGTACGTCAGCCAATATAATAATAATAATAATTTATTTAATAAAAAGGTTTACAAATACAAATATCTTTTATATTTTTAAATTAATAATAGTATTAGCACAATCACAAATATCCCCATTTGTAGCTATAAATTTATTTGCCAACATGCTTTCTAATTATATTTTTCTGATAATTTCTCCTACTTAGTTCCATTCAATTTACGACACAAATAGGCAGTCGCGTGTGTAGCTACGTAGTGTTGTGCGCACGCTACCCGCATGTCATGTAGCAGGATGTTGTCAAGAGTTCCCCGTTAAACGCTCTAACAATGGCTTGTCGAAGTGTGGCGTGCGCTAATCGTGCATGCGGTCCTCACCTGGGCGTCGCCTAGTATGCGGCGCACTAGCGCCATCAGGCCGCCGTGGCAGGCGCTGGCATGCTACCCCCCCGCGCCCCGCCGCCTCATTGTCTCCCGCGTGACACCTGCCACACGCTCGTTACACTTTCTATTCACCACTAAACTTTCAATACAAATTGAAACTATTCCACTTTGCCGAGCGCCGCCCTTTGTCTCAGCACTCCGATGACAGCCCGGAATAAGGACGCTCCCCGGAATTATCTGAAACAAACATATTTCATTGTTAACTTCATGATGGAGCAGGCACACTTGTGAATTAACTTCCTCGTCTTAATAATTGTGTCGTAGTTATGTTAGGTCAGCATATTGCAAACCGGTTTCAGTTAGGTAGATACATAAATATATACAGTTTCAGTAATATACAGTTTCATTTAACTTATTCGAAGTCCTTCTCAGTATTTCTATTAGCGAGTTTTCACAAAGTCTGAATTAAAGTTTATATAAAATGAAAAACATTTTTCTGCTACGGAAGCCTTTTGAATCATCGTGCGAACTAATTACAACGTCCACCAAGAAAAATACCAAAGGGCTCTTAATTGCCTGCTAAGTAGGAACCGTAATAAAGTTCCGTCAAAATACTTGTGAAACTCATTATTCAGGTCGACGCCGGCGTCTCCTGCGGTACTAACGGCCCTCGTCTTTGACATCAGCATCTGATTCTTTTTGTCAATGCCTCCTTACAACGCCCGCGCCGCCGGCACAAAAAGGAAAGGGTTTCTGCTCGTTGAAATATAGTTGTGAGCGAGAAAATACTCGATGCCACAGTAAAAAGCTGTTGTTTATTGAACACCGGAACAGCTGCTGTCGTTGTTACTGGCGACTGACGCAATTACACAAACGCGGCAAGCTATTGCAAACGTGAAACATTTTTTTTATGTGATCGAGCCTGTTATGCAAATTTGAAGAACGAACTCTGCTTTTTTAATTTAGGAGCTTTAGTCTGATGAATATAGTCCAAGCAAACGCTTTAAGGCGGTAATTTGCGAAGTGCGGCTCGTTGAGCCCGCCCGCTCCAGTTATTGGCCGCAAAATTGATTAAAATTCCGGCTGCGTAAGGGAGTCTCATCTACTTTTTTATTAGATTGCGCTCACAGAAGACTGTTTTAGTAAGTTTCTATTCGTGTTTGACCATTTGGTTCTGCCGAGTAATCAGATCGTGCTGCCGTAACCCGTCAGTAGAGGATTCACGGAGCGAGATTGAGCTGCTCTGTGATGGAAATAAACATCGTAAAGTACCGCCTGCCGCTTGTATTTTTTTATGTTTTAATTTAGTACGAATAAAAGCGTACCTGAGTGCTTCCTTTAATGAACATTTTAGATTTAACGTGGGCTGTGAATACTTATATATATTTTATAACTACTTTGAGGCACCTATAGCATTATCTACACTGGCCTACAAAAGTACTACACTTTTAAAATTGTTTTTTTTTTCTAAACTATAGACGTTAGAGATTTAAAATAAAAAAAAACTTTTATAGCAAATTTTATCAGCTTTCTTTGAAACTAGTAAACTATACATTAGTAACATTTTTAACTTAAAAAAAAGATAAAACAATAAAAATAGCAATTTTTACGTTAGTGTCAAAAAACTCAATTATCATTTATAAGTATGTTTTACATGTTATTTGATTTTTAATAACTGGTATTGCCTACTCGGGCTTTGACTACAGCTTCGAGTCGGTTTGGCATACTGAACACGAGGTTTCGGAGCCGATGTTGGGGAATATTCTCCCATTCTTCAATCAGGGTCTGTTTTAGTGCCCTGAGGGTGGTAGGTGGTGGTCTGCGGCTTCTGACTAGCCTCCTTAGCTCATCCCAGGCGTGCTCAATTGGGTTGAGATCAGGACTTCTTGATGGCCAAGCCATCACGCTGATACTAACCTCTTGAATATACTCTTGCACAACCTGAACCGTGTGTGGCCGCGCATTATCATGCATCTGCATCGATCCATCACCCATATTTGCAAAATACGGCCCTGCATACTCGTTGAAAATCTCTTGGGCATATGTTTCTCCAGTCAGAGTGGTATTTTCTATGGCCACTAACTCTGTGCGACCTTCTGAAGATATGCCAGCCCGTACATGTACACTGCCTACACCGTAGTGGACTCTTTCTGAGAAACAGTCTTGAAGGTTCCGCTCACCAGGCTGCCTGTAGACACTTCGCCTTCCATCAGAAGTGTAAAGTGAGAATCGAGACTCATCTGTGAAAAAATATTCTTGACCACTCTTCTTCATCATCCCATTGTATGTGTTCATGGGCGTATCGCAGTCGCGCTACTCGATGCTTTCTCTCGAGTTTGGGGCCACTCGCTGGTCTTCGGGGTTTCAGATTTGCTTCAGCAAGTCTTCTTCACACTGTACTGTTACTAATGTAGTCCCTTCGGGTCTGAAGAAACTGTTGCTGGACTTCAACTGCATTAAGGTGGCAATTTCTCAACACAATGGAAACAATATAACGGTCTTCTCGGGCACTAGTACACCTGAGTCTGCCATTACGAGGTCTCCTCAGATGGTTTCCAGTCTTTTCGTACCTTCGCTACACCTTCTGGACCGTTCGTAACGTCATATCCACCATTCTTGCAGTACGACGCATACTGATGCCTAGTTCCAGAAAAGTCATGATCCTAGCACATTCTTCAGGTGAAAGAGGCATGATAAATAAAATTGAAGTGCTGTTGTCTAACTTAGCTATTGTAACAAGACTCATCGATTAAGAAAAAAATTGAAAACAAAAACAGTAAAATTGTAATTCGAAAAGGATTATTTTTGTTTTTAATTCTTTTTTCAGCCATGTCTTAAAAGAAGGTTCTCGACTATGAAGTTTTTACATGCAAAATTAAACTCTTTTTCGAGTCCTTTTTATTTCCAAAGTATATCTTGTGTACTTAAAAAGATATTCCAATTTTAAAAGTGTGATACTTAGTTTTGCAGGCCAGTGTATGTTAAAAATACTTATGTCGAGTTTTAATTTAATAAATTAGTCATGTCATCATAATAATCTGTATTTTTTCAACCTGATCAGTCAAATTAGACTTTGTTTTATCAGTAGTTGAAAAAAGAAAGACTAAAACGAATCGTAATTCAACTCGCAGCAGCCTTTGTTTAAACGATTCGATGTTTCTCTAATTTAAATCAATATAGATACCTGGCATTTAATACCGTTCCCCCATTCTCGCAAGGGTCGTCACGTCACGAGTGCAGTATTCATCAAAGTAATTGCGCTGTTTCATTAAAAGTCTCGGCACATCCTTCAAGATTTGCATAAAAAGGTCTCCAGGCCTCCCAGGCCTCCCAGGGAGGCCTCCCCTCGACTTTACATTAAACCAATTTTTAAATGTCACTTACTTCTAAAAAATGTCACGTTTGAAGAGCATCGTCCGTAAACGGAAAGATGGGCAAAGAATTTGTAGTGACAGTTTAGAATTACGTGAAAGCTTGACAGTAAATTGCGTTGGTCATTCAGAATATTTGAATTGATCTTCTTTCAGTAAATAAATTGAAATTACATTTTCAGTAAAATTCATTCCATTTGAACAAATTTCAATAAACTTTTTTACTCTTTCATCGAAAAGCCTTTTTTCAGTGCTTATTTACCTACTCCAAGCATTATTTTAGAGAAAATCGATTTGTGCGAAGTTCCATAACATTAATTTGTAACGTTAACATTTGATATACCAGAACTCATGTTATGTTTAATTCGATAAACAACGCACTCCTTGAAACAATCCGCGGGAGGATGCGGGCGCGGGCTCAAAGAACTCGAGTTATACAAAAGTTGTACGTGCTGCTACGGAAACACGTAATCCTATGTATATGTTCTAAACTTTTGTTTTGCGTTTTTCGTTTGTAATGTTTTAGGAATAGGTTAATTAAAATAATTCAGAAAGATACTTTGAAGTTCCTATTTCACGGTGTTGTTCGCAATTCAGTTTGGGGTCAATTTTGCAATATTACTTTTTTTTTAATCTTTATTTTTTTAAGGGAGTTTTGTACACGTATGCGACGATCATAATTCCATAGAAAGAACCAAAAATTCGAAGACATGAGACATCCACCGACCCGCACTGGGCCCGCGTGGAGGATTATGGCCCACTCCCTCTTACAGAGAGGAGGCCTGTATCCCAACAGTGGGAGCATTATAGGCTGATTATGCTTGTGCTAAGCAATCACATAGACATGATAAGTGACTTTCTTTTATACGTAGAAGTTGTACAAATAAGGCTTGTAAAACCTAATATAAAAATAGTTTCCCAAGCTTCCGAGCTCAAGCCACGAAACTGGCGCGGTCTGAACTGCCAAGCTTCAGCGTAGCTATACTCCTAGCTATAATACAACAGAATGGAGCACTGAGCCTCGTTATTACAGCCTTTGAATACTTCATACTTTAATTAAAACGTAGTCAGGGGGATTTTGTTTATAGACACATTTATGCAAACAATAATTTTGAGATTACTGATACGTGTTTACTTGTAGTCTTTTTATTTCATCGAGATTATAAGATGGTTGTGTTAATTGAAGAGCACCTACTTTTAATATTATTCACAGAAGTTTACATTGAGGGGGAAGTGCCAGGGTAGACAGCGAAATTCAAATTGTCTTACGGTTTTTGAAATTTGCAGGTCATTGTCAGATTGTAAGTATATTGAACAAGATATGATTCGCAACCGTAACACTCATGTATTTATGGAGCTATAATCATTAACATCATCAATACAACCCTCTAAGTTCATATAATCCTATTGAATGACTATTTCCATAAAATATCAACTTGTCAGGTTGCGAATCATTATTTCGGTTCCCCTTAACCTTATCCACTATACAGATACTGTAGTCGATCTTTTTCATATTCCATTACCTATCTACAAAAGATACTAAACAATATTTATTGTAGTGTAAACACCATTATCGGTTACAAATATTTATTTTCTTGCTTACCAACATTATGAGTAATTTCCATTGCTTGTGATAAAAATAACATTTTAAAATTAAACAATTAAACTGTTTACCCTTTCACCCATTGATTTTACCGCCTACCATTGACATACGTTGAAAAATATTTTTTTTATGCTTCGTACAGCTTAATCTTTAGGTTTTACTATAAGAAAGTTAAATTGTTATAGAATTTTATTTAGTAGGTAATCAAGTTTGTGGATAATAATAAAAACAGTTATGGTTTTCATTATACTTGCTATTTTCCTTTTCGTTTAAATAATATTTAAGAGTAAAATGAATTTATGAATATTGCTTTTTTTTAAGCAGACGGCCCTAGCACAGGTGACGGGAATCATCCAAAATGGCGAGGACCGCGCCGAGACTATATTTACGGCGAAACTTGCACGACGTGCCTCCAACTGTTCCATTATAATAGACCCATAAATAGCTGAAGTTTAAATCTCAACACTAAACTATTTCATTATAATCTCACTTTATTGCGTGATCGTCCCTTTAGTATCAATTAATGTTTTCAGTTTAGAAGACTTTGATCATATATTATTTATTATACATAATAGTTTTCATTCAAGGATAAGTTCTTACCGAATAGATTGACTTTTGGTATACAGCCTCTTTTAAATAAATATATTTATATATTTGCTGGCTGATTCTTGTGAAAAAACCGAAGATGCCAAAAAAAAAACTTTTTTTTTACAAACAACCTAATGACATTCGCAGTTTTTTTTCCACATTTATGTGCCAGTGTTTATTATGTCAATTTAACTAAATACTTTTTATTCATTTCGATGTAGGATTTTGGATTGTAGATAGGTACATACTAATTCCATGGATTTTGCCATGATTATATTGCATATCATCTGACCCGATGGAATGTTGCGAATTACGCCATGAAATTCATAAATTTACATCTATTAAGGAAAATATGTTACCGTAACTATTTAATAGAATAAGTTTTTAGCAAGTATCTTTAAGTATCTTGGTCGAACCGCATTTCAGAATTCCCGCCAAATTTTTCTAGGCCTACCTAAAGAATGTTTACTGGGTATTCTGTATCAAACTTTTAGAAAGCGTAAAAAATAAAATTTGCAAAAAATTATCCAATAATTCAAATGATTTTGAACAGCGAGCGCAACATTCCAAACTAAAATTTTGAAAAAGGAAACAATTCGGCATGAAATTCAATCAATTATTTCCGTCAAGTACCTACTGTCTGTTGAGTCGGTTTTAGCAAATATAATGTCCGAAACACTATTACATCTATTCCTACATTGGTGAGATTACTGAATTTATAAATCAAATTGAATTTGATTTGTGCCCATTAAAACTCCTCACTCAAGCAAACCAAATATTGTTATTCCCCCTAATGCTGTAAGTATTATAGAAACATTACCGGTTGATCTACAGGTGCTTATCAAGAATAGGACAACATTATGTACAGGCAGGCCATTCAATTCAAAATTTTCGAAGCCGCATAAAGCTTTAAAGGCCCCGCCCAATTACGCGAACCGCCCTAAGGCTTCGTCCAACAAAGCGAACAGCATTAAACAAGCCATTAATAATACAATCTAGTTATGTATTAAATAAACTCTTTAGTAAGTACGTATAATATGGCCTGTTATATATTCATTTTGTGGAATAACGCGGCATGAGCCGACCTCCTCCATTGTTTCTGTAATAAAGAGATGTGCGTATTGCGTGCGACGTCGGAATAATAATATATGTTAGCAAATAAACACAAGAGACAAGCTGGTCACATAAACAATAAAAGAAAATAATTATAATTTGCGCTGCGGTATGCGTGTCCTTGTGACCGAGGTCGGCGTGAATGGAGCATCTTTATTTATACCTCTCTCTCAACACTCAACGTTTATTTGAACGGAAAATATTCTTATTAAGACAGTCTATTCTGGGATAAAACTATTTCGACATCAAAGAAAAAGGAAGTAATGGAATGTGCCAGAAGGCAAAATTTCTGACCTGACTGCAAACATTAAAGCAGTCTGTGTTTTACGTTAAGAATACAGGGTGGCAGGGTCATCGACGTGCAATTTGTTACCATAGATTCAGTACCTATAATGATTCTGAAAACGCTGCGATGAAAACGTTCGGTTATTAAAAAAATTTGTTTTTTCATACATTTTGACTGCGTAGGTCTCACATTTGAGGGTCACTTTTCTATGAAACAGCTGTTTTATTTTTTGATAACCGACGAAAAATTTCTACGTTAGGGGTTTTAGGATCATGTGCTGAATTTATGGTTCTGCCGCCCTGTATAGCTGCATTAATTTAACATTCAAGATATCTAATCTACATAAACAGGCACCACATTTCTGAACCGAAGCTAATCACTTAAAGCTTTCCTAGAGAAATTTGCGAGGCACTACTAGCATGTAGTGCTAAGCTAGCGAAAGCCAAAGTCGCCAATTTAATCCGTTTGGCGGTCGCTAACCAGGCGTATCTCGCGTACGGATAGCCTGACGGGCGGGGAGACCAAGCGGTGACCGCGAGCGACGTACCCTACGAATACATTTACTTGAATCTCCTAACTGCCTGGTACATTTGCTTCCTCGTCTGACTTCTGGTTGAATCATACAAACAGTTTGCAGTTTAGTTTATTAGACAAGCTGAAGCAATCTGAGTTTGCTGCTTCAATTTATGATGTCCCAGTGTCATGAAAAATGGAGATATTTGAAATTAATTTGGAGGTTTCTCATATTAGGTATACACTCTAGCAGTAGCAGGAACCTAAAATATACTTAGTTTAAAATGTATATCATAGTACGTAGAACCCATAACTGCCATATGGTTTCAACATTGAATAAACTATCCACCCTTGGGAGTCGCAAAACGCGACTAAGGAGGCAGTGGCTTCCCCCGTGCGTTACAAACTACGATTCTAGGATGTATAGCAGTATCCACCAGTTGGTTATTAATATAAATAAACTATCATGAAACGACTTGCATGATATAGAAGCATTAAAGAAGTACAGGCGTTATGATTATATTATTATTATTATTATAAACTTGTTCCTCTGCCTCAAAAGAGAGAAAAGATTAGATTTTTTGTATGTTTGTTTGTGACGTTTTCACGCTAAAATGGCTAAATGGATTTAGATGAAATTTCGCACATGGGCAGACCATGACCTGGATTAGGACATACAATACTTTTTATACCGATATTCCCACAGGATCGAGACTCATGCTGGGCGCAGCTGTATCCAATAACTTGTATTTGTCACCCATATCAATAAATGAAAATGTAGATTGAATAAAACTGTGATACCTCTCTATTTCAATTCCTTTGAATATCGATACTTCATACGACAGATAGTAGAAGGATATCAATATAAAAATGTTGCCAACATAAAAAAGGAAAAAAGCTACCTGTTCCCGTCGAATAGTGTAACCAACTTCATCTCTGAATGTCGCGTGGCGTGGTTTGCACAAGCCTACGTAAAATGTTTTCGTTTTAATCGGCGAGCACGTTCGACGCACATCGCTGGGTTTTCCGACGCCGATTCGACTTTTCCTGTTGCTTTTAAATTGGAGAACTGTATAAACAAAGCCACAATGCTGTGTAGTTTACGGTAAAGATAACTTTAGTCTTGTTATAAATGTATGTTTTCAGTTTCAAGAGCAGGGAAATCAATTATCAAACGGTGGTTGTGTTGGGATTGCCAACCCATTTTCTATGATAAATGATATTATTTCCGTAAGTAGGTATGTACAGACGCCAGCACATGAAGCTACTACAATCTGTCAAATTTCTTTAATAGATTTTCAACTTTATCGCTGAAGTATTAAGGTTCAAGATTGATTGAGAAAATTTGACAGTTTCGGGTAGCTTGACCTGCTGGCGTCTGTACAAACACTTTTACACGTCAATCATATTTTAAAAACTAGATGAGGTCGGTGTTTTCGGTCTGACTGGTCTGAGAAGAAAGGCCGAAACAAACTCAGAGGTCACAGTCTCTTTTAAAGCATGCGCTCTATTCTTCCTACTTACTCAACTAAATATATCTAAACAAAAGCCTATCTCAGCAATGGTTCTATACCGACATACCTACAATATAAGAACATGTATGCTTTCAGCCTTTATGGCAACGAAGTGCAGAAACTGCCTTTCCTTTCCAATAACGAAAACTTTCACTTACGAACAGACTTGAAGCCTGAATTATAAAGAGGCCTTCAGGTGCCTTAGCCTACGAAAAAGAACTTTCTTGACAGTTTAACGCAAGAATGTAAGTATAAAGTATGCCAGTCAGCGTGGTTGTGCCTGTAATAATAATGCGCAGTTCTGTCGCTTCAGCGGGAAAAGTTGGTGCAAGTTCCCTTAGGAGCCGACGTCGACAGACCTGCAGGTTCCACTCCACACAAACTCGCTAACTAGATAGGGGCTTGTCTCGAAGTCCCTCCTAGTTAATTATAAATAAATATGACGTATTTCGTGGATCGCGCTTGATTTGTTGGACAAACCGTCTATGTCAACTATCGGGATTGGAGAATTGGGAATAACTTAACTAAACTACGCTTGGACGAGTATACGAGGGCTGTACTGTTACAGTTACGACGTAATCCATTGTAATAAATAGCCCATTAATGCCAAAATCAGTCCTTAGTATATTACTATTATGCTCAATTTTCTTATTCCGTGATATATATACAAATTAATAATGTCTGCCGTAATTTCGTGACAACGTAACGTAGCTAACTTAAGGTGACTGTC
Source organism: Apamea anceps (assembly GCA_951799955.1). Classification (NCBI taxonomy): domain Eukaryota; kingdom Metazoa; phylum Arthropoda; class Insecta; order Lepidoptera; family Noctuidae; genus Apamea; species Apamea anceps. Next base: position 8,761,106 of record OX637515.1, on the reverse strand, counting down.
ACTTAATTACCAAAGAAATTACTATTTACAATCAAACAAAATTCATAAACATTGCTTAAAGTTAAGTACTGATTAGAGACTGTTTAACCATTGTTTTTTGACGTTTGAACGTCACTTAACTTTAATCATCGTATAAAAATAAACCGCATAATTTCTAGTGTATTTGTCTAAGTTATCATGACGATGGATAAAACTATGTACAAAAGTCTGATATATGTCCCCAATGAAAATAAAAAGTTTTTCTAATATGTTAACAGTATATTTTATTTCTTATTGTGTTTTTCACGTAATTAGATAAGGTCGCCCTAACCCCATATTGCAGGCTTTATTACGGATGGCTGCAATGAAAGCATTTCTAATTTAGATATGTCTAATAATTTTTTTGTGTTACTTTCGGTAATCTATCATATGCTGTAGATGTATGGGAAGGAAGGTTTGATGAAAATGATGTTTAGATTTATGTTCTTATTTCGAAGATAGCAATAAGCTCAGTTCATACGTTCCCAAAACAGTGAATGAAAACATCGTGAGGAAACATGTTCTAGAACCAAAAATCCGAAGACATGTGACATCTATAAAATATCATTAAATAAATAAATAAAAAAATTGTAATATACTGGTATTTAGTGGCAATTTCACCAATGCAACTGAACGCGAACGCATCTAAACCGCATTTAAGAGCTGTCACTGTCAGTGTCAATGTTCCACGTCAGTCAATATTCCACGTTAGTGTCCATCCGCCCTTAGTCAGTAACGGCAGTATATGGTTGAAATTAATACAACTTCTTCGGTATAAAAGTTTCGTTAAAAAATCAGTACTTTTATGGTAACTGTCAAATGAGATTTTTAAACTTCATGACTACCAATGACTACACTGATACAAAAATCATTTGAGCCAAATCGCATACTTTCAATACATACATACATACTTTTTTTTTATTTTGTTTGAATATTTTGTAGTGACAAATCTTATTAGTATTTGGAAATCATGAAAGTGTAGAGAAGGCTGATAAAAAAAGTTGTGTAAAGAATACTAGAATACTGGTACGTACCTATTTACTATTCATAAATCATTCCAGTCCAATATTTTACAGCTGCAATAATTTTCAGCAAACAAAAACAACTGACAGTTGCGTAAAACAATACAGTATTTCATGAAACACTAACAACGTCGTTTGGTGCGACAAAAAATAATATTTATGTAGTACCTAACAAATATCGTCTATTGTAATACATAACTGCCTCGTTGGTCTCGTGGTTGCAAGCACTACTGGTGAGCATGAAGTCATGGGTTCGAATCCCGGGTTGGGCAAAGGGTTATTGGGTTTTACCGTCTAGAATTTCACAGTAGCTGCCCGGAGTCTCGGTTTGTGGCCGGTAGATGGAAATTTACATGGGACTGAAACCTCGCGCACCTCTGTCGAACCCTTTGGGAAATACAGTGTGATGTTATGTTATGTTTATGTATTACACTAGCTGCGCCCCGCGGTTTCACCTGCATAAGTTTCGATCCCGAATATCGAGATAAAAAAGTATCCTATGTGTTAATCCTGGTTATAAACTATCTGTGTAGGTACCAAATTTCATCCAAATCCATTCAGTCGTTTTCGCGCGAAAGAGTAACAAAATCCATCCATCCATCCATACGAACTTTCGCGTTTATAATATTAGTAGGATAGGATGAACGAGAAAGTCGTACACACGTGCCTACGTTTTTTACGCCTTTATAAATTATGGTCTCTTTTCTTATAATTATATTATATCTATACTAATAATAAAGCTGAAGAGTTTGTTTGTTTGATCGCGCTAATATCTGGTACAACCAGTCGGAATGAAAAAATATGCGTTTGATGGGCTAATTCACGAGGAAGGCTATAGACTATTCAATATCACGCTATTACCCTACGAGCTGAGCAAGGCGAACAGAAGTCAGAAAGAACGCTAAGCAAAAACGAAGTAATAGCGCGGGCGGGCGATGCGATGCGACGGGGCGGGTCGGGGAACATGACATTTCACGCGGACGAGGTTGCTGGCAGAAGCTACTTATGAATACGACGTGTCTTAAGGAAAATACCCATTACAAGCAAAAGGATGGGGTTCTTTTAACTTTGTTTATAATCACCATGAAACATGGTTATAGTGACGGAATCTACCATAACCATTCGTTAGTTAGTACTGTGGAGAAACCCTTTTATGGGGATGCTGATTATTATGTGTCTTAGAGAGGCTGGTATGTAATATTAATATTTAATGTAATTTTTAAGAGCCACATTGGGAGAAAGCCATTGCATCATTACTGTATAGTAAAATTGTGGTGGGCTAGGCCAGTAGACGTACTATATGTACTACTGTAGATAATTTTACACCTATTTTGCAAATATACACTGTAAGGTCCTGAAGTACACTGTTTATTTGCAAAATATGCCTGTTCGTTTCTGAGTACCGGGCGGAAGGCGGTGGCACGTTAGATCACGTTATTGTTGAAGGTATAAGGTTTATAATTGATTGTGTTGTACCTACGTTCTGATTTATGAATTGCGGATGTGTGTGCGATTTCGTATCTATTCTTTTACTGAGCTGCATGTGTAGTTGTGGCGAGTGGTAGGGACAAACTGGAGACACTGGGTTCAGATACATTTCCAAGCACCGGGCATATCTCCTTCTTTCTTCTATCTATGCCTGAGACTATAGGCAATTGCCGTTCCGCAACAAAACGAACCCGTCAGCCGTCACGCAAGCTGATTCAGTTCGGCGGCCATTGTTTTACAATTGTCTTTTATATTATAACAGTTGAAGATTTAATTAAATCTTCAATAGATCCTCTAATAACAATGAACATTAGAATTCGAAGCTACATCTTATTCTGAACTTCCGCAATAAAAATAACAAGTGAACAAACTCTGCCACGCAACAAATCCTTTCACATTCGACTGAGCCGCCATCATTATAAGCATCTAATAAGGCCCGCCGCACACAAGCATGTAAATAAGCACTCTTACACGCGAATAACTGTAATGGAATCGTTCATATACTCGTACAGTCACAAGCATAAATATGTAGCACGCATGATTCAAAAGCGATTTCCTCCTAAAATATTGATAGTTTGTGAACATAGCGGGCATGGACATTATCGCACAACCACACAAAAAAAAAAAATGCTTATCAATATATTTTGACCTAGGTATTACACTTTTTTAGGAAACACAAAGTTTTTTTTTTTAATAACATTCGAAAAATGTGGGTGTGGGTCCAGAATCATGTACTGAATCCATGGGAATGGGTTGCGCGTCAATGTCCCTGCCAGCCTGTATACGGACTTTGTGAAACATGATATGGCTAGAAAGGGGGTCAATACTCAGAAGACTACAATTACGGAAGAAAAAGCATGTTGCACCAACCCCAAAAAAATTGGAATAAGGGCAAGGGAATGATGATGACGAACATAGTATTTTCGAAACGTTATGAAACAAGCGACAGTGAAGGAAAATATCATGAGGATACCGGCATGTCCTAGAACTAAAATTACGAATACATGTGAAGTCTACCAACCCGCACTGTGCCCGCGTGGTGGATTACGGCCCACTCCTTCTCACCGAGAGAAGGCCTGTGTCCCACCAGTGGGAAAAATATAAGCTGATGATGTATGAACATTTCTCAACGATTTAATCGTTATTTCACGAGAAAATCGCTTTTTAATTCTGCATAAGTGGCAGGTATTTATGCTTGTGAGTGTACATCCTAGTGGCTCGTGTGAGTATAATTGAAATGTCAGGTGGATCTCGCAGTAATCCAATAAAGTGGCGCGCGTGAGCGCACCATCCGCACTACTCCTACGTATTTTTATTTAGACGAGATTTTGAGTGAAATCCCCGTGTTGATATTTAATTTAGTTTATGGAAAATATTTTCGTAAAATGTTGTGAAAGTTTTTTTGGCCACTCTCAAATATTGCAGTACTAAAATAAAATATATTCTACCTACATCATATTCCAATATAAATTCACTATACGGGATGGATATTTTATATTCTGACAACAATGTTCAGTCAGCAGGAAATTGGGCAGTTTTCGAAAAAAAAATATCCTTATGAGAAACAGTATCGATTGGCATTAAAAACCGCCGTTTTCCTGTAGCTATAGCAGTCAGGCCTGCCCTTACAGCCCCATCTCGAAAATCCACTCTATATTACTCCACACATGATGAAGAGTTTAATTTCCTCCAGTAGATATACGAGTACTCTCAACTTAATCCATTAGTTTTACTTAATCAAAACGATAACTTAAAGTGGCCATTTCCCTAATCCCGCATACTTTGTAGCTCGCAATATGAAACGGATTGAAATTAATATCCACAGAGGCTTATGACAGGAACAAGGAACAACCTTTGATATATTAATTCACTTAAGTTTGAACATTCCCTTAAAACGATATTAAATACGCCATAGTCGTGTGACGTAATGCCAGTTTATATAAAACCGCGCTTAGTTTAGCTGTATAAAGCAAGGGTACTGGAGTAGATGAAGATGTTAATTTCCTATGCAAACCTCGCTGAAAGCGCTTTGAGCTCAGGTGCTCGACGCAGATATTGCACTGGACGCCGTGGCAACACAATTATGTGAAGGTACAGACAATCACAACAATGTTGCTTTTCATCACTGAGGAGCTTAGTTTTTGAATTCAGTTATGAAATGAAATGAAATTGTTTATTCTATCAATAAGACATCGGAATCACTTTTACAAATCATATTATTAAAAAAATATTATATAAAAGCTGCATCCGGTTAGACTGGAAGTCGACCCCAATACAGTTGGGAAAAGGCTAGGCAGATAATGATTATAAAAAAAAAATAAGCTGGATGAGGTCGGCGTTTCCTATCTGACTACTCTAAGAAGAAAGGCCAAAACAAACTCAGAGGTCAGTCTCTTTTAAAGTCCAGACATAATCTTAATCAAATCATGTGGAGACCATGTAGATGGATGTCTGAAATATGGTTTGGTACAGAACGTTATTGTTTAATGACTACACTCATATCGTAGCCAACATGAGGTCTAAGAACTCGCATAACTTTGCATGAGAACCTTCTCATAATGTAGGTAATAACGCCATTTTTAAGGACTAACGTTAGCCGTTTGGCAAAGGCTTCCGTTCCCTCCTTCCACTTATCCCTATCTACTGCTGTATATGGCCAATCTTATAAAAATGAGTCGAGACAAAGATAGTTATAGAATGCATGTCGTTTGTTGAGAAGGGCTGATAATAATAAACATGACTAAATGTTACAATTAGTAAAAAAAAAACAGCCAGTCTTTGTCCATGCACCGTGCATTATTAAACTTGCTACCAATGCACAATGGAAAATCTTACAATAAACCTATAAAATTATGCTTTATTAATCAATTCATAATTACTTTGTTAAAAGTAAAAAACATACAGGTACATACAATAGAGCAATAATAACCATCAGACTTTAAATGAAACATGAAAATGGAGTTTTAAGGTTTCTAATTTTAAAATAACTGAATTTTCGTGTTTATTGAATAAAGCGTTATTAATGAGAGGTATTACGTAAAGTTTGAGCTATGGAATAATTTCTGTTAACGGTTCTTCTTTGAATGTTATCGACAAAACATTTACTTATAGTGAATAATAATTTAATTATTGAAAGGTATTGGGTAGCTGAAAAATTATAATTTGTTAAATAATTATTCTGAATTGTATTAAATTTTGAGATAATTTTTGCTTAGCTATTTATTTATATATACGAGTACTTTAAAAGCTGCGCCCCACGGTTTTACCCGCATAAGTTTCGATTCCTTAAGAATATCGGGATAAAAAGTATCCTATATGTTAATCCTGGTTATAAACCATCTCTGTGTCAAATTTCATCCAAATCCGTTGAGCAGTCTTTGCGTGAAAGAGTAACAAACATCCATCCATCTACAAAAACTTTCACGTTTATAATATTAATAGGATTGTACACCAGGAAATACATAACAAAAAAAAAAAATACAATTTTTAATACAAAACATACAATGCATAAACATACGTATCTACTTGCGTCTGAATTATAATTATAGAAATTGTTTTAAATTAACGAATTAAATATA